>JARGSG010000012.1:0-1271401 GCA_030374805.1 Gracilaria gracilis | reverse complement strand
GGTCAATAGAGATCGTATTCTCTACACCATCTTGGTTCACCGTCACCGTGTGGTCGGTTTGCCTCGAACTACCCTTGAAAGGTCCCGATGATTTCGGAAGAAGCTTGAATTGATATCTCTATCAATAGCTTCATCATCGGCCTCATCACCCGGTCGTGGCTTAGCTCCTTTCGGAGGGTGGTCAATAAAGACATATTGACCCGCGTAGCAGTTACCACTTGGGTTACCTTTCGGTCGTAGTCCTCCTTGTACCGCTTCTGGGATGCTGTGAGCTTGCTCTCAGCATACTTGAGAGCACGTCTCAACCTCAAAGGGTATTCCGTTTGACCTGTGACGGTGTGAGCGCTCCGGCGGCTTCTTGTCCTAATGGGTCCCCTTCAACAACAATACCTGGTGGGTGTCTTGACAGTATTAGATCGAACGGCGTAGTTTGCGTCGCTCGATGAACCTGAAGGTTATATGCATATGTCAAGGGCTGCACGAGCTCGTCCCAACCAGTTTGGTGTTCTTCCGTATAATGTCGCAGCCTAGATACCAGTGTTCGGTTAAAGCGCTCCACTTGCCCATTCGTTTGCGGATGGTAGGCAGTAGTGAAGTAGTGCTTAATACCCAAGAGGTTACAAACAGCTTCAAAGAACTTCGAAGCTAAGTTCGAACCATTGTCGGTAAGTAGATAAAGCGGTGCACAACGGGTAGATCCAATTGTTCAAGAACGCCACCGCGAGGGTCGTCGATTTCGTGTCCTTCAAGGGTATCGCTCGCGTGAGCTTCGAGAACCTGTCGGTGATTACGATGATGTACTGATATCCCCTTGTGGTTTTTGGTAATGGACCCAGAAGGTCTATTGCGACGAACTCGAGAGGACCCGCTGCAGGGAATAACTTCAAGTATTTCCTGTGCTTCCGGAGGCCTCCACGGGTACGTACGCAAGATTCACATTGACCTACAAAGGTATATATATCATTAGCCATATGAGGCCAGTAGTACCCTTGCCTCAAGGTGTAGTACATTCTCGTACCTCCAGGGTGTCCTGATAGCCTTGGGTAGTGGGCTAGGTACAGCACCCGATGGCGCAGCACCTTGGGCACTACCTTCTGAAGGGAACCATCAATAGGAGCTCGCCTCACCAGGAAACCATTTCGGTCGACGTCAAAGTTCGAGTCTTTCATACCTACTTGGTCCATGAGAGAGCGGCAATAAACATCGTTTGCTTGCTCTCTCAGGAATTCCTCGCGGGTAATTGGCATGACGTCTGTTTCCTCGAGGGCGAGTATTTCCCGAGCGATGGCATCACTAAACCACGTATCCTCTTCGGGTAGAGTCCAGTAACCTTCTAAGGTATCACCATCAGGGTTCGTAGAGATGGTAAAGCATGGGATATCATCCTCTACCGGCTCGGTGTCCAAACCATCTGTGGTAATGCGAGACATCGCGTCTGCGACATTGTGCTTGATACCTGGACGGTACTGTACGTCATACTCGAACTCTGAAAGTCGTAACCGCCATCGGGCAAGTCTGCCTGATGCGTCGGCCAGACCCAGCATCCACCGTAGGGCATCACGGTCGGTTCGAAGCGTGAACCTTTCACCATATAGGTAGGGACGGAGCATCAACATGCTCCAGACTACTGCCAGACATTCCTTTTCGGTTGTTGTGTAGTTCTTTTCTGCAGCGTGCAAAGCACGGCTCCAGTACCCTATAGGTAGTTTGTCGCCGTTTTCTTGCTCCTGCATAAGACAACAACCAATTTGGGCGTCCGAAGCGTCAGTATCCAACGTGTATCGTAAACCAGCTTTGGGTAATGCCAAGATGGGAGGTGTCAAGAGCGCATGTTTCAGCGCCTCGAACGCATCCATTTCCTCATTGGTAAGACATTCAAACCTTGTAGGTTGACCTTTCAGCAGCTTCCTGTTGAGGGGAGCCGCTATCTTGGCAAATCCCTTGATAAACCGGCGGTACACATTGCACAAACCTATAAAGGATCGGATTTCCGTCTGGGACGTGGGTGGCTTCGCCTCCTGCACGGCCCGGATATTCCGCGGCGTCACTTCTAACCTCCCAGGGCTGATGATATGACCAAGTTATTCTACCTCTTTGGTGAAGAATTCGCACTTGCGGAGCTTCAACGTTACTCCAGATTCTCTCAAAAGGTTCAAAACTTCCCTAACATGGTGGAAATGTTCCTCTACCGTTCTGGAATATATGATTACATCGTCGATGTATACCAGAGCGGTTCTCCACTTCACCTTCGAAAGGATTATATCTAACGCCCTCTGAAAGGTAGCCGGGGCATTTCGCAACCCAAAGGGCATACGCGTAAAACGGAATAACCCAGCGTGGCAAGTAAACGTAGTTTTGTCCTTGTCTTCTTCCCTGATAGGTACCTGCCAATAACCACAATTGGCATCGAGCGTAGTAAAGATCTTGGCGTTGCCCAACGAATCTATACACTCGTCCATTCTAGGTATTGGGTACGAATCTCTAATGGTCATACTATTCAGTCTTCTGTAGTCCACACAGAACCGCATACGGGTATCATTCTTCTTTGTGACGAGGAACCACAGGGCTGGCCCAGTCCGCATTTGCTGGTTCTATGACACCTTCACGGAGCATTCTCTCGACCTCATTGAGCTCAACCTCCCGGGCTTTTGGACCTGCACGGTAAGGCTGCTGGTAAATGGGTTTCCAGCCAGGCACTATATCAATACGGTGCTCTGTAGCCTCAATTTGGCCCAACCGGCCCGACCACATGGGTTCAAATTCTTCTAAGAGACTGAGGATCCGGTCTCGGAGAGCCTGGTTCTCCGCACCGATCTGGACTTCCTCTCTCCAATTCCGCACTGGGTCCAGTTCCATAGTCTTTTCCTGAGCCTTAACCTTAAAGGTACTGGCGATCTTCTGTTCCATTTTGGTATTTGTCGATAACGGGGGCGCATATGCAGGGTATGGCGCATCCGTTCCTCCCTCTTCCTTAGAGGTGGCGACCTCGCCCAACACATTAGGTGAGACCGTGAAAACCCCTTGTGGTGCCGGCAATGCGATTCCAATAGTGGTATTCTTGGGTAACTTAACAATGTGATTGCTAAAGTTACTCAAGTACACCTTGAAGGATTGGTTAGGGATGTTGTCGATAATCCCGTTTGCCATCAAGGCGAGATGTCTTTCTGCCAACCTAGGATGGTTCTGTAGCATTACCAATCCTGGAACTGCGCATGAGACATTCACTACCATTTGGGTCATAGCCGGAATTGAAACCAATTTGGTGAGCCGTATCTTGTTTGAAACCGTTTCGGTGGTTATATTGAACCTCGGCTTCTTACGCCAACCATCTTTGGTCTGCGTATTACCCAGTATAGCAATACGACCACCTTGACGGAGAGCGACCGTTCGGGACTCTGGCAATATTGCCTTGACATGTTTGTCAATAAAGTTGGTCCCGAGGATACAGTCTGTCGCCAGACGATCCACCACAAAGAAATTGAGCTTCACCTTCAAGGTTCCAAGTTGTACCACAGTGGTTAACATTCCTCTAAGGTGCAGTGGGCGCTCATTAGCGTCCACCAGCGGGTTGATAGTCGGGGCAGGCCGAATGTTCCGCAAGACCGCATCGGGTATGACGCGAGCGTTTAGCACATTTGGACCGGCGCCGGTATCGAGTACACACGCAACGGGGACCTGTAGGTAATTGAGAAAGCTTACTGAAGCATTAACTTTATAGTTATTGTACTTCATTAGACACACCACATTGGGTACATCTGATTCTTCTTTTTCCACCATTAAGGTTTCCCGTTCCGGTATCGACGGGCCTTCCAATTCACGGTTAGGGGTGGCCCCTACGCTAACCGTTCGGTGTTTTCCTGCTCCTCTTGAGCGGGACTGTCCTTCTCCAAGATTGGTGTTTCCTCGACGAGATGAACCTGAGATGGTGATGGTTGAGCTTGTACCCTCTTTCCAGATCCATATAGGTTACGGTGGTTTTGCTGCCTGGCACTGATCAGATGTTCGCGCACCCCTGGGGGTATTTTGTCACATCTGTTCGCCAGATGGTCTGGCGACAAACAGAGCCAGCAAACCAATCCACCTGTCTGGGGATCACGCATTGCCATAGAGGTAGGTCGGGTCACCGGATTGGTCGATGCTGTAGCATAGGAAGATGCTTGCGAACCACCCGTTGAGGTTTGTTGAGTGCTCGCCGCACTCGGTGGCGACCTTACCGAAGCTGGTGGTACTGTCGACGACCAATTACCAATGGAGGTGGCTCGTGACTGAGCCTGCGGCGCAGTCACGAGATGAACTGCCATTCCTGTTGGTACGCGAATGAGCGAATCTCCCTCTGAGGTAGTGCTTTCTTCTAGCTCCAATACTGACCGTTTCGGTTTATCCTTTGAGGTATGGGACGCCGACGGCTTCTTTCCGTGACGGAGAGTGTCGCCTAGTCCCTGGGCATAACGGGCAAGCCCATTATAGTCCACCTTACGGTTGTTCGCCAGGTAATTGCGTACCTGCGAACGGATCGCTTTGTCAACATTGTCGGCAAAGAGCGACTTCAACCTAGTAGTGGTAAAGACATTACCGCATCGGGTGGCCAGATTCCAAAGGCCCAACGAGAATTCCATTTCGGTTTGGCTAGAGCGTTGGCGATATGCCTGCACCTCAGCGTAACCTTCCTGGATAACCTCATCGGTAGCGTAAGTTTCCAACATGAAATTAACCACTTCTGGGTACGTCTCTAACATCTCTGTCCCCTCTTCATCAACCGCCAGGGTATTTCCACGGAGCCTGCCTTGCAGCAAGTGGTAAGCTTGACCTTTAAGGTTAAAACTGGAATAACCACATGGCAGCACCTTCGGAAAAACCATTTTGGTCACATGCAATCTTGAACTTCTGTAGAAACTCAATTACCGCAATGGGATCATCACCTGTGAAGGTAGTATCACCCATCTGGAAGCTGAGCTTCTTATGGTGCTTGGTGATCTTCTGCGCAACCTCTTGGGTGTAAGCAGAGGATCGGTTTCTCAACCGATATGACCTATAATCAACCGCTTTTGTGAACATATCGTTCAGTGGCTGACGCACCTCTAGGGTTGTATCGGTGTCCGAATCCGAGTCGGACGACTCGTACCGTTTCTTCTTACCTTTCCGGTTTCTCTTTGACGACTTCTTCGTCAACCTGTTCGGTTTCTTCTTGCGTCTACCTTTACGGTCATCATCCGACGATGAACCAGTATCGGTATCGGAGCTCGAGGAATCGGGGTCAGAGTCGTAGCCGCGATTGTTTCCCTTTTTCCTCCTCCTTTCTTTACCCTTGCGGTTTCTTCTTCGTCGCCCCTCTTCTGGGTCAGACGAATCGTCCTCAGGTCCACCAGTCTTGGTGTCCTTTCGAACGTTACCTCCAATGGGTGGCAAGTACACGTCTCGAGGGCCCATCTATATATGGTCCTCTTGACCTTGCCTTAAACCTTGTAGGTACGCACTATCGGCCGGAATTGGCTTGATTGGTGCGGAAGAACCGGCAGGGATCCCTTGTGGTATGCGAGTAACCACATTTACCCCAGGGGTTTTGGCTTCCGCCATTCCTTCAGAAACCCAAAGGTCTTGAACCACTCGGTAGATATGCTCCCGGGCACCCGTTAAGAGGTATGTTTCAACCAATTTAGGTATGCGTTGAGAGAGCTTGTGCATGGCTCGATCACCCACCAAGCGGGTAACGGCGTCCATGTCCATTGAGGTCATAGCTTCATGAACCGTAGCGGTAAAAAGAGCTTTTGCTCGATCTTCCAATTGGGGCCAAAGATCCTCAACCGTTGTCGGCAAATCCTTGTTAGGTTCAGGAGCCAACGGTGGCTGAGTGACCGTATCCGTTGAGGTTCCGGCCCGAGGTTGCCGAAGCAGCTCCTCGGGATTGTACGACAAAAACCAAGAAACTTCTAGGTCGGGAGACCAAAATGTCGTACAAATAACGATAAGGCGTGGGGTCCGCCTGGTAGAGGGAGCGCGCGAGGGCTCAACCTAAAGGGGAAAAACACACAACCAATATGGTAGTAGGGCACCTGAAACCCGCAGGGGCAAACGGCGGGGCAACTAGTCTAGACCGTGTAGGTGTACGGTAGTAGACGTCGACGCGCGGTAAAACCTGAATAGTAATAGAGTAGTAAGTGACCAAGATGGTATAGTTACTGCCCTAATGGTGCCTGACTTTACAATACCCGAGGGGGAAGGCGAGGTGCACCACAATATATACAAGGTGCACCGACGCAGATCTCCCCTGCGGGCATGACGTCATCGGCTGTGCCCATGACCTACTGTCATGGGCCAGAAATGCTTAACTATCCTAGACTATAAATTAGAAATTATAAATTATAAAATAAAGAATACCAATTGGGTACAGTGCAGCCAGCAAGGCCCACCAGTAGGCCCACGTGGCACCAACCCATTGAGGTCTCATTGTACTACACAACGCGTACAATCCCGTTCGTAGAAGCCTCAATCTGCCTAAGAGTAAGTGCGTATGCGTCTAGTTCTGTCGTTACGTTGACACGATTACTAACCGTATGTTTACTAGAACTGGAGGAAAATGATGTATCCAATCAGGAAGTTAAGGCACGCTGTTCTAATGATGATAGTGCAGTGACAGTGAAAAAACGTTCGTATGATGACTTTGTGGAGAACAATGGTAGAGATGATGTGTCTGATAATGAAGATGATGATATAGAATGCGATCATTTTGACGGCACGTTCAAACCGTTTTATTTGTTTTCGGAATGGGTAGAGACTCGTACCGCAGTTAAGAGATTGTCTGTTGCTATTGTTCTGCCAATGAGAGTTCAGAGTCAGCACTTTACTCTACATGTGTCGTCTAACGGAAAGTATTTGATCATAAAATGTCAATAGCCAACTGTCTTTACAGATGTTAATACTTTACGCAAGAAGTGGTTGGTGATTGATGCAGAGAATCGTATGGAGGATTATCACCCGAAACTGCAGGGGTTTGAGAACTTCTATCGTAATTTGCGCGATCGTAGCAGCGATGCTATATTTTCTACAGCCCGTATTACTCTACCCTTTGTTGTGGAGACCCATGTGTTTGATAAGCACTACATTGGGTGGAAGCGTTCGACTGCGATGGTGGTCTATGTAGAGCTTCGTGCAAAGTCTGAAGCCTATAGAATGGTTAAGTGCAAGAGTTTGAAATTGTTTGAAAAGCGTAAAGTTTTAAGTTTTTATTTCATTGTTTTTCCCGTATTTCCCTGTTGAGCGATGGCTGCACAGTTTCTCAAAACTACGCAGTAACAAACAATTTTTGTATAAAGACTGCCATTGCGGAAAGTAGCAGTAGTTTTGCTGACCGTGAAGAAAAACAAGTTCAATGATGGTTTGCGTATGAAATGAATCAATTTACGATAGGAAGGCAACTGCGTATTTAATTAGCACCATACTCTCGCTTTCTTGCGTGTACCCGTTGTCAGAGACGGATGGATACCTTCGACCGCAATGGGAATGGGCGTTGTCTTAGAAGGTTGTTGTACCTCTCTGGCTTGTCAAAGTTTATCTATTTGCTGCAAGAACATGTCGAGTCTGGCTCCAAAAAGACCTCGCGACAGGGGAAATTCTTCTATTGTATTGCTCGTGAAACACTATGAACACAGCCCCACACAAGCTTGAAACTTCATAAGACAAAAAAAATTGAAGTCTCTTACTATACTTCGGAATAGTAACAGTCTGATGAGCAACGACCCTGTCTTAGTCAATAGCATTCACCGACACCGACACCTCCTCATCTTCCTCACAGGTGAGCAGAATGGAAAAGAAGTTCCAAATCTTTTACAGAACTGGGCAAGGCTTTCAGATACAGAACAGGCAGGGGACGAACAGTCGCAAGAATAGGATATTGCCCCCGTGTATTCATCCAGTGATCAGCTCACAAGAGTGAAGCAGCCATCCGTGTAATTTTTACAGGTAACTTAATCACACTTCGTGAACGAAAGCGTTTTCGTCTTTGAACGCACCTCCTTAATCATTGGCTTGAATTTTCCTTCAGTGCAGACTAGATCTACAAAAGATTCTTGAATGTAAGTCTCGTACCAGGGTTCATTCAGCATGGAGAAACTGCCGAGATTCTCATCGATGTCCAGAACATCCCCACGCTGAATCGAATCTGTGAGCACAAACAAACCTCCCGGTCTCAGAATTCGATGAACCTCCCCCACGACCTCTTCACGGATTTGTGGTGGAAGCTCATGGAACAAATAGACTATGTATACAACATCAGCCGAATTATCTGCAAGTGGAAGATCTTCCGCAGCTGCTTGCAGGAAGCGAACATTTCCCAGTGCTGCCGAGCTATCCGCCCGCATCGACTCCCAGTAACTCATGTTCTCTCTGGCTTTCTGAAGATAGAAAGGGCTGAGATCAGAGATTATGTATTGGGCACGAGGCCAATTATCACGAACAAACGTCGCAAATCGGCCCGTGCCAGCAGCAACCTCGACAATGTTGAGCTCGCTCTCTGGTATCGCGCAATTGCCGGTATAATCGGTAATTGGGATGAGAGCACTACGCTGCATAGCATCCTGTCGCCCTAGGAAGAGTGATTCGGTAGAAACTTCGTACATGTCTGCAGAATGGGAAGACAGCCAGCCGTCGGTCTGCAGATGATAGGTTTGTTTGTAGTAGTCGGGTAGAAACTTGCTGTCTAGCCAAACCGAGAAGTCATCATCCTCCCTCGAGAGTTTTGAGAAGATGGACCTAACCTCAGTGAGAAGTTTGGCGGTTTCTCGCAACACTCTCAAAGGACTATACTGGCGGTGAGACAAGCTCATGTCCCAGGGCAACTTGTAGTGGCCCTTACGAATGCTCTCGAAGTCCTGTCGGAAGGTGTGCAGTGCTTCGTTTATGACCTGCGCACCTCTTGTCCTAGGGATGAAGGTTGAATCATCGCTTACAGCGGGGTGGGCTCCACGAGCGGCGACAGTGGCGACAGCGGAGAAGTACGTGAGACGGGTCAGAGTAAAAAACCAATACGGAAGGTTGCGAAAGTCCCCCAAAAGCGTTGACAGGAAACGGACGTGATTCCGGAAGCTACGCGCGAGAACTTGAGGCTGCTGCGCGGTATCATAATGACGCCAGAAGTTTGTCGCTTCGGTGGTAGAGAAGTACGAGTCTTCAAGCAGGCCTGGTTTTCCCGACGAATGACTTGACGTGTGGCTGTCTTTGGTAGAAGGCGCGACGGTGGGACGCTTTGTCACGGTGGAATCCGTGAAGGTTGCGGATAAAACTGGTAGGCGAATATGCTTTGCTTTAAGTTGCCTGCAAAATGAAGGCAGCTTAGGAGACAAGGCGGGACCGATGGAGAGTGTGGAGAGAGGTGTGAAAGCAAGCGTCATAACGGACAGGAAAGGTGAGCATTTTTGTGGCGAGATCAGAGTCACCCAAGACTACATAGTCATTGAAGAGAGAGACGTCTTCGCATTTATTTAGGCAAGGGCTCCGGTGTTAGCCTTGGTAACTTGGTAACCGGGGCCGGGTGGCACCGCTGCGCTTGTGGGCATTAGGGCATCTCCACCGGACGGACTGCAAAACGGTATAACGGTATAATAGAAACAAAACGTGTAGACTTTTTATTCGCTGCCTCTAAAACGGTAAAACGCTATACAACATTATCTCCACCGGCAATTGTACTTGCAGACGGAAAGAGCGATTCCAAGACACCGGCAGCACGAAACCTCTCCTGCACAGCCCGTATTGAGAGCTCCAAAATCCCTAGGTTTGTGGCGAATGCCGTTATGCTGTGTCAAACAGCAGCACCGTCAGCGGTAGAGAGAGTAAGGCGATGCCCAGCCACAGCCAGAAAAGAGAGGTATAGAGTTATAGTAGATATCAGGCGACTGCTGTAGACAAAAAAAGGCGAATAGTGGTTGGGGAAGATGGGTTAGGAACTGTGAGCAGTCCTTTGTGATTGTGTTCTGCGCAAGCCAAACGCAGCAGTGGCACCCTGTGGGAAAGACGGCGGCAGAGTCAAGGACAGGTACTGAAGACAGTTTGGATCTCTTGACAAGAAACAGCGTTTGTGCTGGTGTTGTGCAACGCAAATGAACAGTGTTGCGCAAGTAGACTTCAACACTTTATGTGAGGCCCGTGTTTTGCTTGAAGGTTTACAAGAAGTATGCGACAACTGCGAGGCGCCAAGAAGCGATTTTGGACAAGAGTGAGGCAGATATGGCACAATTGAGACGGCGCTGGGTGATGTGGAAGGCGGCGAGAGGCAGGAAGTGCTGAGCTGAGATGTTCTTGAGTGAAAAAGAACATCACCACCGTGGATTCGTGTACGCTTTGTATTGGTCCGTGCGGTATAGCGGCAACGCTAAAAGTCTCGCTTAAACTAAAGTTAAAGCGAGTCTTTTAGCGTTCCGAAAGGGTATACCGTTACCGATAGGGTTAGCGGCGCACCGGTGGAGATGAAAAAATTAGGTGCACCGCTAAAAATCCCGGAAATGTAATCCGCTATACCGTTTTACGGTTCCCGGTGGAGATGCCCTTATTCAAGATGCCGAAGAGAGGTTTGGCTTCGCAGTAACTATACTGTGTGGTAACCTGCTTGATGATACGTACAGTACCAAGGGTATCTCTCTACCACCGACCAACCAGAGCGTGAAGAATGCTATCGCAAGGCTGATGTGCACCCTCGTATTCTTCTCATAATCGCAATGCTGATGATTTGAACGGCAAGAACAAGAGCACAAAAGGTTGACACCATTGCATCCTATCATTGTTTGACAACTGTTGAGGATTTTGGTAGAATCGCAGATGTTGATTTAAACTTTATTGGAGCGGAGGACAGGAGCCAGACGACGCTGTAATGAGTGGGTGGTTGTCTTGATTCCAAATCCTGGGTGGCCAACATTGCGCAAGCTGTCGCCGTGCAACCTATGACGGCGGATTTACAGTTGCAGAAGGATTGGACTCCAGAGGCAGCAGCGCCTTCCTCGTCGCAGCTCAATAATCAGACGCACGCAGACCCCATTTCGCAATGGTAAAGATGAGCACAAGAACCATTCAAATATTCATCTTCAGCAGACACGCAAAAACTGTTAGCCAGAAATGCGGGCCGGCCAAGCACCTTCACATCCTTGTGCAACAGCATGTAAGGTTACAGCAGTTCCTTTCTAAAATGACCCAGAGGGGCATGGGGCCATAGAGCTTATGAACGAAGGTAAGTTAGGATTCTTTGGCACATCCCTCTTTGTTGGGCTACAACATACGATACAAAACAGTCCAAGAAACTTTCTACTATATCTCCGCTCGACCCCCAAAGCGGAACCCAACAACTATATTACTTTCAACGGCAACCATCTCCAGTTACGCCCTGTAAATGATCTACTCGTGACACTTCTGCTATTCTTCACCTCGCAAACAAACAATTTGCACTTCTCACACACTATTATGTACGGAAGTCCTAGTCTCATCATTACTACTTTACCAAGTACTGAACGGAGTAACTCAAGCAATCCGTGATACACATCCTGTTTCTTCCTTCCGATGCCAACGCACGCACCCGTCCAGGCTACAGTGTTTCATGTATTTTCGCTATTTGTTTTCGGTTCTTATGCTGTTCTTCCGTCTCACGTTCGTAGGTTGAGATATACCCCCGGCCAACCGAGGAAAAAGCAGTTAAAATAATTGTTCACACAAACGCGACAACTCTAAACAGTCATTTTGCCTTATCAACCTTTGGACAAGGAGCCCCCGACTCGGTTCCAATTACAGATGAAGAGAATGGTGGCTCTCTGAAAGAATACGAGGCAATGACTATTGATAATGAACATGCCGATGAGTCTTTGGAGCCTTCTCCCTTCTTCGATTCTAATTAGAATGAAATACAAGAAGGAGAAAGTCGAAGTCGAGACACACATGAAGTAGTCGAGAGATTTGAGAGAGGTTTGCACTACCTCCTAATGTTCTTGTAACGTGAGTCCAATCCATTTTTCATTATTGGTCACTTGAAATCAAGTTGGCAGAAGAATTGAGTTTTCAGTTGTTTTGAAAATTTTCTGTCCAAGAATAACAAACAAACAAAAATCTTCGCAGGTATTTGAAATGTCGCTTGATCTCTTCTTAGCGTCATCTTGAGCTATTTCATGATTTCATGGAACTGGCTCAAATGAATCTACTCTTCTTTTTGCCGAGACCGCGTCACAGCAATGCAATACTTGTTGGTAGCGGTCTACCGTTGGTACCTTTGGCAACAAAGAGCCAGGCAAGAAAGCTACTCGAGCTCTTCCCTTTTCCAACAAAACAGTGCAGCTGCACGTGTAACGCTGCTCAATGCATTGCACGTTCTCTGTTGTCCCCACCTGCTGTTTCAGAGAAGCTTGAGTACTGCCCAACGAGGGCATCGCAACAAAAGCAAGCAGTGACAACGAAGTTAAAACGCTTCTTGATATCATTTGATACAGCAAGCAGAATTAAATTTGTCTTCTGGTTCATGATGGATTCATAAGCCAAAGATTGGAGCCTTCCAAATGAACTCTTCCAGAGATGCTGGTAGATGAGCCACGAATTGTAAACGTTCCATCCATACATTCAACTATGTTTTCGCTAGGCCCACACTTGATCTCCCTTCTCTTCTTTTTGGCTTGTGCCGAGGCACTCACGCACCTCCACACAGGAGCTCAGCCTAATGAACAAGACGTGCGTGTTCTCAGGGGCTTCAGTCATGCCTCCGTGCCCTCCATCTCCGATTCAAACTCCTCAACTTTGGAATCCAGTCTCGGACGCACCATGCACTTCGAAGCAGAGATGAAAATGAAAACGCTGTTTTGGGAGGAACTGGACGACGACAACGTCCAAATGACATCGTGTTCTCGTCATGGAAGTACACATGACGTTCAGATTGAGCTTGCAGGAACAAATCTCGACTATTCTGACTACATCCCGGGTATAGCTTTTGTAGTTGACGCAGAACACTGGGAAGAGCTATGCGGCCCTGTTCCTTTCCTTCATGGTATTGATGGGGATGATCCGGTCTTGTTCTTTAGGATAAACAACGCTACTCTTTCGGAATCACCTCGAACAGTTCGACTGCATATGACCGCCATATCTGGTTCGCAAGTTGTTCCCGTGGTTCGTCTCTCTTTCATAAATGCGCCCCTGAAACGTCACACGCAGAAGAAATTCCTGTTCGATGACAGTCCCCTCTATCATTCCACCTCTCGAATGCTTCATGATCTCACTCACGTCTCTCCCGATGATGTTTTTCAACCTCATTTCAATAACCCAGACAACTTCTCTGAGGTCACCATTCTTCCTGGCTCCAAAATCACCGCCTCCGGCTTCATGGAAGGAACGTTTGACAACTTCAGAATCACACGCTTGTTTCAGTTGGAAGTAGGATGGACTCAGACATTGAAGGCTGATATCGCCACCAGACTTATCGCAAGGAGCACATACAGTGCGACAGAAGAAAGAGAAGTTTATAGGAGACCGATACCCAGCATGTACTACACTGATCGTCTTCTATTCTTCGGAAGATTCACAGTGAAGGCCTTTTCTGTCGTTGATGTTGTCCAAGAGGTGCATATCGAGTCTGGAATAGACGCATATGTCCGAGCCACAACTGAGAACGTCCAAGCGGTGACGGCAAGTTTTTCTTCTCGAAGGATGGACGCTGACAATCTTCTCCCCCCGGACCTCGCAAGCTATGGAACCTTCGACATCAACTTCGACAGCGTGATCGAGCAGTATGTAGCCATGAATGGCTTTTATGGAGCTCGACCGGGGATCATCATTGATGCCAGGCTCGGTGGCATCACATTGAATGGGAAGTTTTCGGTTACTCTGGGGTTGGAGGCATCCTTGCAATACCGAAATCCCCCATTCCAACCAATTCCATACTCGAGCTCCTCTCATGGAAACTGTGATGAATGTCATGCACTTCAAGGAACGGCCTTTGTGAAGGGAAAGGACCTGCAGTACCACGTTCATGAGAATGATGCGCTAGTGAAACACAAGGTTTTAGATTCGAGACTGTTTGAAACCGAGATAGCTACTGTTTGTGCCTTTACCCAAGCATGTAGAGCGTAACTAAAAGAGTACTAATCCTCCCATATTTTCTATCAAAAGTGATGTTGCCTACATTAATTCAGATCATATCACTGTGTGAAGACTGTCATAGTAATTCATCATTGGCACGATAGGCAAGCATTCACTGAATTATTTTACGTCAGAGACCTTCTAGAAATAAGCAAGAACAAGCAATCTGTCTCTGTAGCGACTTTTCGCAGAAATCGGCCCAAATCAATGTGAAGAACGAATCTCAAACTGTGTTTGACCTCAAATAGAATCGAGAGAGTTTGCGCATACCCCATTAGAACCCAATTTATCGGCGTTACTTAAGTCCACGTGATGAATATCATCGAATATGTTCCCATACTGATCAGCAATGCCGAGCCGAGAAGAATTTGCAACCACTTGCATAATTTTGCCGGATGTCAAAGTCACCCGAGGGAAATACAAGTATGGTTTAAGCGATAGACGTCTAGGCCTGCCTGTGGATGCTAGCTCAAGTCGGACTGAATAGGTTCCTTTCAAATCGTGTTGATTGCATGAATTGAGCATCAAAGCGCTCTGATTTGTGAAGTGGTCAAATTCGACAGTCTGGATCATTTCTCTCGTTTCTCTGTTGTCTGAATACCCGAAGTTAGCCGCTGCCTGGAAGAAGAAGAAGTATCTATCACCGGCTCTGTTTTTAAGTGCTTCTTTTTCTTTGTTGAAAAAGTCCTTAATCCGCCTGGACGAGTTTGCCACAGTTTTCTCGATTTCAGTTTCGATATGACTAGCCAAGACGCCTTCAAGGTCTACAGATCCTGATAAAGTGACGGAGATGTTGACGCTCCTACTTCTTGGTAGGTTCACAACTGTAGCTACTGCCGGCGTAGGATTGTAAGCCAATCGTGATCTCGAGATGTTCGCAGCTTGGTAAGAACTGGGTGCAATTATTGAGTTGGGGTCACTTATGGGTGGCTCAACTGTGGGTGTAGAGTCCGGTTCTTCCGGAGTGGGTTCGAGGTCTTGGCGCCCTTCGAGAAACTTCATAAGATCTGAAACCGAGAGCGGCGGCGCTGCGATAGCAGAAGAGATAAAACATAGTACGGCCAATATGACCAGGGTCCTTGAAACTCTGTTCGCCATTTGAATGATTGGTTTCTCAAACTGTAACAAAGTACGTATATCGATATCTAGGAAAGAGGATGGATCAAAGGCTATTAGTAAGTGAATTTGATTCTGATGAAGTGCGGGGCCCAAGTAGTTGGCACAATCGAAGGTTCCTCAACTGGGATTCAGACTGTCTGTTGGAGCAACCGCATCGACAAAGACAACGGCGCCCTTTTGTTGCTTCTCATCTGGCATCTAAGAAGAGAAGCCAAAATGCCAACAATTGGTCAGTACAAGGCCTTCGTGTGTAGTGAGCAACTCAAATCGGTTTCAGACTTCGAACCGCAATTGAACACGGTTCTCTAAACGAGTATCGCGTAACATGAGAGGTATAAGTTAATGGAAGCATTTTTTTATCACATTCAAGGAAATCATTGTCACATTTGCTACTGTAAGGCCTCGCGCTTCCTCATTCCTATTCGTGGACTGAACGTTACGTACCGTTGGTACCTTAATGTAAGGCAGCAAACCGAAGGAGGAGGTAAAAGGTTAGCCAACTGAGTTCTGTGCTAACCGGTCCCAAAACGACCCCTAAGCCGCACAAACCATCTCCATGCAGGTACCAACGGTACATGTAGCTTTGCTGTCTAGCAGCGTCACCGGAGTGCAGCACCGGCGAACAACGGGGTGCCGTTGATGGACTGAATTCATTTGCGTGTATCATTGCGCACAACAGCAGTTCGTTTTGTCCAGCGTCACATGTTAACCATTCCCAAATCAGAAGACCAACTACGGACAAGCGCATCGCACTTCCACAGTCCAACAAACCACCCCAATGCTATCATCATCAAGCATAACTGTTGTTCAACAGACAATGTCTTATCACGATTCAACCAGAATCACTAAACTCAATCTTCAGCTATATTTTCTATCCCCTCCTCTCATGGCCACGTGCACTCCCTGTTCCCCAGCGACTGCCATGTCTCAAGCGAAAGCACACCATCAAAGATGTCGTAAGTTTTTCTGCATGATATACAAGAAGGCGCAAAACAATGCGGAGACCATATGTGTCATATGAGCAGGCATTGAGTTATCAAGTTTGTTAAAGACCACGTAATTGTATTCCCGCTCCGCTGTTGTATGTAATGATGTATCGAATGCCGTCATGGAGCAACAATCCTACCCTCGCGCCTAATGCGAGTATGAGTTAGAGTCAACGCTACACTGATGTCGTTCTACAAAGAACGACAGTATAAATACCCCATCCCGTCCCCCGACTCGCATGTTTCACTCACGCCATTCTCACAACCAGTTCACAAAACATCCAACGGTACTAAGTCATCCAATCGAAACCATACAAGATGACCTTTCACACGCTAAACCCCAGGTGTCTGCTCATGGCTAGCGCTTTCCTCCTGTCTGTTGCTTGTGCTTCTCCTATGTTCTCTCCTGCGCAAAATATAGTTGATGATATCATTTATGGAAAAGGGAGAATGTCGCCGTCGGGCACTGACTTGCTATACACTTCGGACAGACCGATCGCTCCGAGTATTGAACAGGCAGCGGGCATCCAGAGATCGAGGTTGGGATACGTTCAGACCACAGGTGTCGTTACAGGCTTCACTTTGCCGAGAAGTAGACAAATCCTCGTGAAGGCCATCATGAACGGTTCTGTTTCGTTCGAAGGCAAGCTGGCCAGTGACATCGAAGATGAGACGGAAAAGCTTGTAAGCGAGTACTCGCAATCGTTTCAGGACTTCTATAGGCGTGAGAAAGAGAGCATGAAGGCGAGGGCCGGTGGTGGATATTTCTGTTTCTTCCAGGCTGCAGCCAACTATGGTTACTCAGATGATCAGATCACGCGGGAAACTCTGGAAGATGGCGAGTTTCGAGACTTCCGTGACAGGGCCAGCGCCATGTTGGCTTCGCAGTCGACTTCCACTTTGTCGGCCAACTTCAGCGTGGAGATCGAAGGTAGGTCGGAGGGATACCGCGAGACCATAACTGTTTTCGGTTACGTGTATATCAACCAGATTACATTGAGCTCCGGTGAGATATTCAATGTTGCTAAGAAGAATTCTGAGCTCGTTGTGGCGGATCAGAACGGTGACGTTCGTGATAAGGAGACGATTACAATTGAGAAGGAGAACATTAACGACAACTTACTGGATACTGAACTCTCCTCTGGCAACTAAATTTAGGCCCACTTTTTACTAATATTGCCTCACTGCTTCAATCTCCGATAGGGTGAGATGTTTATTAAAAACATGATTTGAAAACTGCGTCTTGTTACATCTATATATTTGCAAAGCTCACTGTGGACAAGCCCAATCCAGTCATGCACACCGCAAAGACTGTCTACGACGTTCACGCAAATGCTTTAAAAAAGATTCTTCTCAGTTATCTGTTTGTAGAGGATAAGAATTGTATCCTAAATGAAAAAAAGGAGGAAAAGAATCCACAAGTAGGACTAGGGTACAGAATATTAGTTATTCTTCTCTGCTTTGGTGGGGTCCACTCTTGGTCAGTATGTACATTTAAAAATTGTCGACGACAAATGGCTGCAGGTACATTTAGATTGTAAATCTTTGCGCTCGAGTCTACTACGAGAAACTTCAAATGTTGAACCATAGAACCAAAGACTCCACTGCCATGAGTCGTTTTGGAATATGGGGTTTTCAAGTGGCCTTCCCATCTGCATGCATCTTTTTCTTACAACCCCTGCAAAGCATTTTCATTCCCGCTTCTCCACAAGGCCTTCTCATGCAATGCCATCAAGTCGAGCATTCCTTCTTGTAGTGAACTGGGGGGGAAGAGCGGCAGGGCCGGGGTTCGAACCACGAACCCCGGGCCCACACAAAGAGCACACGAAGGCGGTTACCGATTGGGCTATGGGCGCTCACGGTGTGGTGACCCCGAGCCACACCGCCGGAGGTGTTATCGTGGCCCTCTTGTGGCTGACAGCTGCAGCTGACAGCTGCAGCTGACAGCAGCTACACTTCTCGTGATTTGCATGAGCAAACAATATCTGGCGGTAAATGTAAGAGACAAAAAAGGGGGCCCTTTGTTGATTTGATCCTTGCAAGACGCTTACAAGAGAACTAGGGATCGTATATGAGCAAATTGCTTGAAGGCAATCTTACACTCTCTAGTGTGAGGCTAGTCACTTTGGTGAGCTCTATCTTACGTAACCACATAGTTGCACTACATGCACAGGCACTGAATGCCAGTGCTGTACGCATCTCCGCAAATAAAGTATTTAAAGCTGTGCGCGCTGCTCTTTCCAGGGAGGAAAGAGCAGCACAGCAGTTTTTGGGTTTTGAAGTCTTTCTTCTTGAAAGAAAAACTTCGTCGCAAGCGAAGAGACGCTTGCTCCCAGCTCGCTGCGCTACATTACGTTCGACCTCTCTACCTCTCACGTACAGGAGGCACTTTGATTGTACAAAGTGCACGCGTGGGAGAGACACGCGCTCCGCTCAGACGACACCCTTATGTGGGTCGGCTGCACCGTAGAGTATCTACCCTCCGCGTTCAGTGAGCCCCACAAGGACGACACTGCTCTAAGAGTGGGGGCGGTGGGTGACGAAAACGGTTCGTCAGTCAAGTGTAGCCGTTTACGTAAACACAAAAGCTTATACGTAGAAGTAGACATGGCTAAGTGAACACCGTGAGCGATGAATCTGGCAGAGCTACACCCGATCGACTTCTATGTCTAGATGCGACTCTATCGTATTAAATCAAACGTAGCTAAGCTTGAAGTTCTACGGTATTATAACAGATTGTGCAGGTCGACGACGTACTGTACAACTGGGAAGGTCCACACCTGCAGTGAGGAATGATTTACAATGCTGGCTAGTGCGTGCACGTTTGGCTTGGATCGGCGCGACAAGGTGCTCAGAACCTGGTTTTTCTGAGTTCTGGAGGCCGCTTTCTCTTGTATACGTTATAACGGTTAGTGTGTATTATGGTGATTTAAACCTTTTAAACCCCATTTTGAGGAGTGCGGTGTTATCGCAAAATATCCCAAAGCAGCATTTTTCTTGGTATTTCTTAAGTCTATTAACCCTTTCAACACTGAAAGTTTTTACGTCCACAGAAGTAGACATAAGCAGTGGCGAATAGTTTTCAAAGAAAAAAATTCAAGAATTAAGTTGGATAAGGCATTTGTAGAACAACACGAACACGTGAGCAAAAGCGTATCATTTAAATGCTCGAATCAACGTTCTTATGTCTACCATGGTAAACATACGCGAAGCAAACACTTGGCAAACTGACAACCAAAACTTTCAGTCGACACCGAATCATGTTCAAACTTTATGTCTATTACAACATACATAAAATTTCAGTGTTGAAAGGGTTAAGCCTTTTGACCCTAAGACCCCAATAGGAATATACGAAGGTATGAAAAAAATAATTAAAAAAGATTAGTGCGGAATAGAGCTTACGCGGGACCGCCAATGACGTCCACCTTTCTCCTCACGTCATGCTCTCGTCTAACATTCACTGCAAAGGGTATAACTTCCGTTGGCACACCGGGCATGGGTTCGCCACAACCCTCCAGAACAAACACAGCGGGTCCCCTACCTCTATGCACATCCTCAAAGTCCTCATTTTGTCGGAGCCAATGTTCGGCAACCCCTCGCACTGTTCCCAAGTTCCCCTTGAGTCGCAATTTTCTCCTGGATATACTGAGGAACTCCTTTGCAATCACGGCAAGTATTGTCCCGAGAACAAGCAATACGATTCCCCAAACTGTCAACGTAGGAACAGTAATGTTTTCAGTGCCCACTTCAATGGTTACATCTTGATATCCGTCCACGCTTATTTTTCGGATCATACGCCCGGAAAGGACCGTTAAAATACTCAGCTCACGATACGTATGCAGTCCATCGTTTCTCCCAACCATCCAAGGAAGGAATCGCAAGACATCTAGGTCATGGAAAGATTTCACGTTCCTCAACGCCACTGACATGACGAGTTGAAAGCCATCGCCATTCTCAATATCATCGAATAATCCCAAGACCACTCTTTCACCAGCAATGGGAATCAAACACACTTCTGGGTCGACGTTATCCAGTTCTAACCCCCCAGTTTCTTCGTCTCTATCCCACCGCGTCTTCATGAGGCATTCAAGAGTCTTTCCACTTTCGAGGGTAAAACTGCCAGTATGAAATGCTCTAGGGCGCTCATTCTCACTAAATCCGCTGAGAGCCCTCTCCGTTCCTTCGACCCGGAACTTCCTGCTAAAGTTTGCTGCCAGAAAGCTATAATATTCAGTGGAGCCAACACGTGCGTCACGGTGTTCTTTGAAAGGAGATGTTTCTTCAGACTGAAAGACGTCGCGTCCCACTCTAAGCTCTGACATATTCCAAATATTCGTCTCAGCGACTTCCTCGGCGAGAAAACTAGATCTCTGAAGATCTTCCACTATAAAATTTCGCTCGGAAAAGTTCGATGGACACAAGGCTGACTTCCCCAACCCATGAAACTCCGTAGAGTTTGTCATATTGAACATGACAGGGAAGTACCATTTACCGTCGACGCTGTAGCAAGTGTTTTCAACTCTCGCCAAGGCAAAGCGCATCTTTAGAATGTAGTTTGGGCCACTTTGAAGCAAGGAGATTACATCCGTAGCCTGTTTCGAAACTCGAACAAGTTCAGTTCTCCGAATCCATACCGACTCGGCTCCAGTGGAGAATTCCAGTGCCATTTCCAGAACAGAGGCAGAAATCACGGTGACGAATACCGTCACGCTACCGATCGCCTTTCTCAGCCTAAGGCCTCGGCGGAAGCGTACTCGAACTGAAGAAGCTATGGGACGTGCCCATCCTCGTGATAAAAGCTTTCTGGCGAGGGAGTAGCTAGAAATGGTGTCGAGAAGAATATCTGCGGCGAAGCTTATCGTGAGCGACATCACGACATATTTGAGAACGTTGAACACGTTCGGGTCCAGAAAGACGAGAGCAATCATGTCGAAGAAGGCCTGCGACCCCGATTCGGAGTGTCACTCGAAAGCAGCTTGGCTCGCTCCAGACGTTGATTTATTCCTTGCAATGACGAGGGCGCGGAACGGCTTCTTGATAGGCGAGAGCCAGACGACGGCCAATATCCGAAAGCATCAGATCTAATTTCCTTGCTGGTGTTTTACGTTAGGGACGGTTTTGATCGGAGTGGGCTGCTTTGAGCAGCCACAGAAAGGGCTCTCTGCCGGCAAATTAGCTGCAAATGTTGACAGCTCGTCGTATTCCACTCGAAACGGTTTCTGCCCACTTGGCCCCTGTCATGATAGCGTGCCTGCGTGCAGAAACCGTTTCTGCCCACTTGGCCCCTGTCATGATGGCGTGCCTGCGTCGAAATGCACTGACCAGGGCACGAGAGGGCTCACATAGCACTCGAGTGCCACATTATTAACTGATTACTGAAAGTCAGTGGTGTTACAATTCCTGATTAGAACATCATAGCAGAAAAGTAAGAATCATTTTCCTTGTGGCTAAATGTATGGTAAGGCATGATCATGCTCTTGATGTTGGCGTGCTGGAGGGCGCTCATCACCGTTCCTGGCAGCAAAATGTAAAACCGTAAGGAAGCAAGGAAAGAAATATGTTGCTTGGAACAAGATGTGCAATTTTCATGGTTTCATTGTCTTCGGCAGAACCATTTGACTGTGTCCACGGATTGTTGCTCGGAGCATTTCGACTCGGATTCTGACCAGTGGAGGAGGTGATAAGGTCAAAACGACATTCGTCCCACGAAACAGAGCCCAACTAGGAAAGAGTGGCTTTTTACGGAAGTCATCCGAGCACGCAACCATCCACTGCACTCGCTATACTGAACGCAAAGTACTCCGTCCCGCATTTGTTAGCTTTGGAGTGTTCTCAATCGCATGGAGCTAGACAGCGGATAGTTGTCGGCTTCTGCAAGAGTAAGCCTCATGGGACTTGTTGAGCGTAGAGAGTTCATTCAATGTGAAAATATGTCACACGTTTAGGGACGAGTGTTTCACAGTTGGCAAGACGCCTGGTTCTCAGGGAAACATCGTTACGGACGGGAAGATATCGATATTTTCCCTTCCGTGCCCAGTGTGAGATTTACGTTACTCTCACGTGAGGACGACCATTATGCACTGCTCACATTCCGATATTTACCCTGAGAACCAGGACGACGACAAACACGTTATCAACGTGGCACTCGAGGGCGATATGAGCCCTCGGGATCATGTCGCACTCTCGTGCCAGTTGATAACCCTTATTTGTTGAGCGCAGGGAGTTGAATCAATGTGAAAAGATGTCACACGTTTAGTGTCCCTAGGACGAGTCTTTCACAGTTGGCAAGACATCTAAAATTTTGACAGCCGTATGTTCACGCAGCACTATCACATTGGCACGTAAGAAAAAGGCGATTGAACAATGAAAGCTTTATGGACATCGTGTCTCAAAAAAATGCAACGAATGAAGAGGGTTGGAGCCTCTGTTTAATTCTCTCGAGCTATTATCAAAAAATGAAGTAGAAAACTTTGTGTAGATCAGTAGCACACTTACTACGGGCGGAGTCGGGAAAAGTGTACGAGGAAAGCGAAAGGCGGAAGAATGGGCACACACGAAGTTGTCCTTCTTCTGTGAGTCGCCGTCCAGAAGGAGGGACGGCCTTTTATGCGTAACGTAGGGTGCCTTAACCCTTTTGAACCTGAAAAATCTTATGGCTACAATAGTAGCCATAAGGACAGGCCAATGAGGGAACAGCATTTGTAACAGTCATAAAGCACAAGCTTCCACCGCTGGAAGCTTGTGCATGCTAAGATGACAACTGCGTTTTATCGTGTTGCACCCCCAACACATCGACCGTCAACCGCCAAGCACGTTCTCCCCACCTCCCACCTCGTTCTCCGGCCTTGTTTTTGCCTTGCAGTTGGCGTCTACCACATTCTCGGAAGCAGCTAGACTTTGTCACACAAAGCAACTAGCACCCACTTACCTCCACACATACCTTTTTCGTCGTTCATGCTGTAATTCAAACCGCTACTCTATCACCTCGAGAGAAGGTTCAGCAGTGTATACAATTCTATCGCGCTTGGCTCCTTTGTTTGTTCCCCGCCATGAATATTGGTGAAAATGCTCGCAATCTTGTGGAAAATGGAGACAACAAACCCAGTAAGTCGGAGATAGATTTGCGCTGTGATGAACATGAGCCCGCAAGTACAACCCATGCACGGGCTATCGAGACAAAAGCGGAGCGTATTACACAAGAAAAAATGGCTCTGATATGAAGCATGTAAGAGATCCCACGATTCTAAACTATGGTCTCAGCCGTAGCATTCCTACGATTACTAGCTACAACGAGGATGTTACTTGTGTCTGCTGTGGGGGAAGCCCCTGCTACTGGATGCAGTTGGGTCCCTCTGTAGTTGAGAAGGTGCGGTCGGAGTATCCTGAGATCGGAACAGTGCAAGATTGGAATAATGAAGCACGAAAAATGGCGTATAAATCGTTCGTGTTAAAACGATTTGGGTTTATGGGCAAAAGTGTCAGAGTTCAAATCCCTCATTGCGCACTAGAGGAAATACGAAGGCTCTGGCCAGACACGGATGGAAGATACATGGGATTCAAGCAACAGTAGATGAAATATCAAGACATTACCTTAGCTGACTCGATTGTGGATGTAACGTGATTCTGCCGCTTGCGCCGTTTTCCTGAATTGAGAGCTGCTTCAGCGCGAACAACAGCATCATGTATGTCAGGGCGCGTGTCTCGAAAGTGGTCCTTGTGGTGGCAGAAGGAGAAGCAGTTAACGTGGAATCCGCTTTTGCACTGACTGCAGGAAAACTTTGTGTACCCCCTGTGCCTTGTGGAAGAAAGGTTTTTGCACAAAACGCAGCGTACATTTTTTCGGCCTTCTGTTTCTAACAGCATGTGGTTCACTTGTAGAAAGGCTATTGATCCGTTGGTTTGTGTTTGTGGTGCCTGGCTGTGATATCGAATGCAGAGTCGCTCTCTTTTGATTGTACGAAACATGTTCTGCTACAAGTTGCAGTATGATTCTCTGCTTCATTGTGACCACGTCGATTACAGGCTCCACTGTCGGAAATATTGCTTTCAGAAGAGCGTGAGCGTTTAGAATGCAGGCGTCAAGAACAAATGTTAGAATGCTCATAGGGACTCTTTCCTCCCTTCTGAGAGTGGCGGCAGTGGACCGGAACTGGTCAAACCGGTCGACGCCATTCATGAACAAATTGTAGGCTACTATGATTGACGGAACTTGCAAAGTGGTTCGCGTAAAGGACTCTGTGCCTATCCAACGTTTCATAGGGGCCAGGCCGTGCACGCAGGAGACAGCATGATTATCTGCTTTGTGTATGCGAAGATAGGGAGTATCGGCAAGATCGTTAGTGTAAAATGTAACCACTGTACGGTCTTTGAATACCACAAAACCCGTTCTCTCTGCAACCTGAGGTGGATCTGAATCTCGCTTGCTTTTGTGATAAACCTGTACCAATCTCCACTCCCCTCTCTCAGCGTGCTTCATGCTCTCTATTGCTTCCTTCAGCACCGGCCGGTTCATACCATCCACATTATTGAAGCGGACCGTCCCTAAAACTTTACACTCACCATCACTGAGCGCATTCAATTGCCGTGCCATAACGTGACGGGTATAAAAATTATCCATCACCATCAACCTACCCTCTCTCGGAGTAGGACGCAACTGCGTCTGGTGCGCCATCTGCGTACACCACAGAGCGCTGGCTGTAGACTTCGCTACCAGGTTTCCATCGATTTTGCGTTCTACAGCCCCTCGCAAACTGCGGAACACAGTCGTATATCTTTCAACTGGAGTCTGACCAGATTTGTTACCAGACCCATTATCTTGAAAGCTGTGTAGGTACGCGTGCGACCATCCCACAACGGCATAAAACCGTATTCCAAACTTCACTGGTTTAGACTTCATATACGATCGGGCAGCAGTTCTGCCTTTACAACGTATAGTATTTTCATCAAGTGAGCTCACGCCGACGGGGACAGCGAGCGTTGTAGAATTACGGGCGAAGTGTTCCAAAATTTGTCGGCTATGCCACAACGGATCTCGTGCAGCAATATCTGGTTCATAGCTTGAATACAGCCGTAGTGCGGCTCTTATATTCAAGAAAAGGTCTCTGCTCATTACTTTCTTGAAGAAAGGGATATGAAGGAGCTCTGATGTGCTCCAAAAATCTCGCAACTTATTCATGCGATATAGAGAGGTTGCGAGTTCGAGACCAAGGTAGGCCAGCATCTCGTCCATTCGCAATGGCTTGGTTTTTTTGCCTCGTCTCTGGAGCTCATTGCTAGTCCACAATCGCATGCAGGAAAGAAAGGACCCATTCAAGAACAACTGAAATAGGCCAAGCTCCTTTCGATGGCCATATGCTCTCTGTATCATCTGCCTTTTTGTCAGAAACAGTCCACTTGATGCCTTCCAGCGTCCGCAGTACGGAACGGTTTCGTACAAAGTTTTTTCTTCACTACAACCAATAGCTGACACAATAAATTCTTCGTGGTCTTCGTCGTTGCTGCTGGACTGTCCTGCAATGTGGAAGTTGCATTCAGGATCATGTACTTCATTTACGTCGACCTCGAGCTCTGGAAGGAAGCATTGAGGTGGGCTTGATTGGGTCGCCATGAAGCTGTGACGCGAACCGAGGAAGAATTGCGGCCATCACATTTCGCGGGTTCTTGTGCGCTTTGCCGTCGGCAGTGCAATTCCAAAGTGGCCTTTGGATACACATGGTACAACAAGGTTGTACATGCATACTACAGATTATAGTTGAATGGAGCTTGCCTTTTGTAAGCAGTATTACCATATGGGTGTTGTTCATTGGCTCAAATGATTTTTATTGTCAACAAGAACCAATTGTTGTGCGATTCTCTTATGGTTACTATAGTATACATAACACAATCGGACACTTGGCTGCCTGATCACCACCTTTTGAAGATCAGAACAGCCTTTTATCCAATAGTACGCACGGCTTATGGCTACTATTGTAGCCATAAGCAAACCGGTTCAAAAGGGTTAATGTGGAAAAAGTGCTGCAAGGTGGGATACAATATCTGATGTTTTTTCGCAGTTTTGCAGTACTGGACCTCGCTTTCGACGGAAAGTACGATGTTCGCCTTCAGACTACGAAGCTTGTAGAGAACCAGTACTCTTATTTTTTTTGTTGAACGCACAAAAAGAAGAGCTCTCTATCGACTAGTTTTCCAGCGCAAACAACTGGACATTTCTGGACGTCTAACTACAAAGAAGAGGACATAATCGGGCCGTCTGTAGTTTTGAAGAAGCAATCTGTTCAATTTTTCAATGTAAAAGCTAGGCACACAGGGCCAACTATGAGCATTCCACATTAGGGCACCTACCCTTTCTTTTACCCCTCAAAACAGTAGAAATTTGCCAATTTCCCAAGTTAGGGCACCCTGCGTTACCCCAGCCGATCCAGTTGACCGCTGACCCGACAAAAGTGATTGTACTTGTACATCACGCTAGTAGCCGAACGTTCCCAAAAAACAAGATGTTAGGCGTCTAGAAAACTATCTGAGGTAAACCTGACTACGCAATTTCCCGTACTGTCCATACGTTGACCTACTGCACGCTCAAGTAAATTAGCGCGCATATGCGCACGCTGGTCAAAACACATAACCGTTCAACTTCAAATCAGTCCGAATAATTTCATTTTGTCGTTTCATAACCAAGCCAATACAGCTGATTTCCCTTTGCTGGTGCTTTTCCTCCGGAGCGGAAACCATGCCACACCTTCTCATCCATAACGATATGAACCGATATCTTTGCCACTTCGTACACTTCGAAAGAGAAGCAGCACGTTGTATATAGGGTAGGTTTCGTTGAAATCATATGACGCACTTGGGAAATACAAGCACAAACATTCAGCGGAGGAGACCTCCCGCCAAAAAGTGAAAACCAAAACACCTGCAAGTCCAAAAGCAAAACAGCACCAACCACGTAGCTTCTTCACGTCCTTCGCGTTTTTTGTGCACCACCGATGACCTCAAAGACATTGGCCTCTTTGAACTTGTCCTCATCCGCCTTTGTGTGTAGTTCTCCTATATTTCTCAGCATAAGCTTCTCTTCCCCCTTGATGATAGCATCATGACAGAAAAGTAAACTACATTCTGGAGATTGCAGGACGTATTTGACTAGAAATTAGCCACGTCTTTGACTAAAGCGTGTGGTTGCTCTTCTGTGAGGGCCGTATTTATAACTGACTAACTTCCCTACAATTATGAATGACTTTGACTGACTGACTCGTCCTCTTTATATCTAGTCAGTCATTCTAGTCATTTAACGCGATGACTGACTATATACACAGATATGAAACAAAAAACGCGCCGTGACACTGTCCAAAGCATACAACAATCGACGGCAAGAAGTCAGTACTAGTCAATACTCTGCTTAAAAGTTTAGATGTCTTTCTAGCAAAACTGTCCACGACGGCGGCAAGTAAAAAAGCTACATTCCTTGCGAACAACAAAGGCCCCGTTTGATCAGGCATCTTTCCTGGCTTCATTCCTACCATTTTTTGGCTCACCGATCGTTTGAATGACCAAACGAAAGGCCTCATCACTTCCCTCACTCTTAGGAGAAACGCCAAGCATCAGGTAGACAACAGCGTTGAAGAGATTACTGCAAACTCTACCAAGTGTCCCAGAGAAAGCACTATTGCGAAAAAGCTTGTCCGTGAGCAAACCAAAAAGGCACTGTTTTGCATCCGACGGATTCTGCATTTTCGTCAAACTGTTCTCAAAGTTGCTCGAGATATATCCAGGAAGAGATGAGACTCCCAATGGTGCCAAATGCGCTACAGTTCTTGTGATATACTTGATGACTAGATCATGACTAAATCTGACTGACTGCCGTAATAAACTAATGACTAGTGACTTTGGGGTACCCCCATTAAGTCAGTCAGAAATACGCCCCTGTCTTCTGTACTTCACTCTTGAGTGAAATTTCATAGCCTAGGCACTCTTTGATGCGGTATGCTCTTGTTATTCACGTAGCTGAGAATAAGAGAAGCTATAAGACTCTCAAACAGTTTACCATATTACTTCTTAATATTTAGAAGCAGACATCCAGCTCAACTTACGTTCTAGAAGTGCTGAACTCCGTATCCCTGATTGGGCAGACGAAAGCAGCATCCAAACTCAACTCAGAATGCTTCATTTGTAGCAAAGATATAAACACCATTGCAGTACTTCTAAAGTTACCAAACCCATATTAGAGTAGTGAACAGTCTGTCCCATTTTGTGGGAGTATAAAAGGCGCCGCGCACGTTCTGCGAGACAAACACGATCCACGCACAGTCCTTGGACTCCTCAACTCTCTACAAATACTTCTGTTTTGTTTTTATTTTTCTAAGAACCATGGTACTTCCCGCGGATGCTACATTCTACCACACGCTGTGTCAGGCTCTTTTTGATCATTTCCGTCATGGAACGAGCTACAGCAGCCTGGCTGTTCATTATAATATATCAGAACATCGCCTTCGTCGCTGGCATAATCTGTGGCTCCGTAACGCCCCCGAGAGCCAGCCAACGCACCCCCATGATATTAGTGTCGCTGTGAGGCATCCAGGCCGCCCTACAGCTTTGACCAGTGATGAAGAGACTGAAATCGTTAAGACGGTGGACTACTATGTCAAGAACAACACTCCGTTATCAAAGAACTCCCGACTTAGTTCAAGGCTATGTTTAATCCCTATCAGTGCATCCCCATAACTGTATAGGCTTCTTTGAGGGAGGGACTTCAATGACATGGTTAGACCGCTTCATGCAGTGACATGATTTGAAGTATCTTCCCGTGCGCATTATCGGAAATGCAAGTTAGAAGTAACTCCGGAGAAAGTAGCGAGGCATATGGCTCTAATCGAATCACTAATGAATCGCTTACATATTGTAAATCCCACCCGTTTCTTCAACGTAGATGAATCAGGGGTGTCTGCATCCAAATGCCTCGGTCGGAGCCTCCGAAAGGGCTTTGCCAGCAGCGGTTCAGTTCTTATATAAAAGGCAATCCGCACGAAGGTTGCCAATGACCGAGTGACAGTTATACCTGTAGTTTCTGAGGATGGCCGTGCATGGAAGCCGATCATTGTTGTTGGTAGGAAGCGCGCACACTACCGCTTTGGCAATAGACGTTTTCAAACCCTTCTGAATGAACACACTCTTTGGAGGCGTTTTGAGGTACTTCGTTAGTCTCCGCATCATGCGTTAGTAGATATATATGAGCTACACTCCTATTAGCGCGTCGCCTCGCTGAGGTAATTTCCACACATGTACACGTGGATTGCACGGCTCGAGGCGCCGCTTAGCGGGTGTGAATAGCACACGTGTAGCACGGATATGCCAGAGGCAGTGCACCCAGCATTGCTGTATTTACTTAGATATTTTAAAGATTATTTTGCCCGGCGCACCTACTGTCAGTAGTGCCCCGAGCTCAGTACTTTGAGGGTTGAGCATCGGTCCCCCAAGTAAACTGCCTCTTGCCAAGCAAAGGCTTCTGGCTCTAACTATCACGCCTTCGCGGATTGTTCACCTCCAAGTGAGGTGACGACTGCGTTGTTCACGTATACTTACCCACCCTTGTGGCGCTCCGAGTATAACCACTACTTGTGTGTCTCGTTCCGATCTATTGTCGTATACTCGCCCCTGTATTGGGTTTGCTTTATTCTCTCTTTTTTCCGCACTCTGGTGGTTTGCTTTCTCCCCTTTTTGGGTTTGCCTTCTTGCCCTGTTCGCAGTGGCCCGTTTCCGACATTTTGTCGTTGTCGCGCTACTCTCTTTCGAAGACTCATTTCGTGACTGTGTGAACACGCGGATCTCTACCGACTACTAATCAGTCTCAACGCTCCGACGCTGGTCGTGGTGGTTTGACTTCGGATTTACACCGGGCTTAGCTGTGTCATTCCCGGAGTGCTCCGTTCGCTGTGCTGCCCTGTCGAGGCGAAGATTCCGAACGTGTTCGTGAGCCTGTGCTTTTCCCGCCGAAGACGTTGCTTCACAAGTGGTCTCCGGACTTAGAAACGATTAGTTTTTGTCGGAAGATTCACTCGTTAATTCACTCGTTGCGAGGTCAGTCCTTTTGCCCTTGTCTCCATTTGGAAGTTCACTGGAAGTCCCAGCCAATTGGCTGTCGATTATCCCGTTGTACGGTTGTTCTGGTCATGACGCTGTCAGATCGTCCGAAGACACGCAGTTAGGTGAAGAACCAAGTGATTGGCTCGGTCATGCCGCATCCAATTGCGTTGGTACCGACAAAGATGACTGCTGCCGATGTGCCCGGAATCGTTCACTCTAGGGAGGGGAAGGAGTCCCAATCCCATTCGTCTCCGTCGCCGAGTCTCTCCGGTCAGCAACCTGTTAAGACAGAGAAGGCACGCCTTCCGAGGAGTTACGACCAATTGGACCCAGTGAAGTAATTGGAAGAACTCGACCTCCGACATGTTCCGGAGACACACAGCAAACGCCTGCGCGATATGCTTCGTGAATTCACCAAAATGTGGGATGGTTCTCTCGGAGAGATAAATACCACGGAACACCGGATTGATCTCCTTCCGAACTCTCGGCCAGTAGCCCAACATCCGTACAGGGAAGGGCCCAAGGCCAGGGAAGAAGAGCAATTTCAGGTGGACAAGATGCTCCGTGCAGGAGTTATAGAACCGGCACATTCGCCGTGGGCATCACCAGTGGTACTGGCTCCCGAACTGGATGGTTCCTGGCACTTTTGCATCGACTATCGTCGCCTGAACGTTTTGGCCGTCAAAGAGGTGTACTCTATTCCACGCATGGACGAATAAATCGATTCTCTCGGAATTGCTATCGTATTCACGGCATTGGATGATAATTGAGAATATTGGCAGGTGCCAGTGAGGAAGCAGGATCAGGACAAGACAGCATTTGTCTGCCATTCTGGCCTCTACCGTTTTAAACGGATGCCCTTTGGTTTAACCAATGCTCCCGCTACTTTTCAGCGTGCTAATGATATCCTACTGGCCCGCTTCAAGTGGCGTACTTGTCTCGTCTACCTTGACGACGTCATTGTATTCTCAGATAATCTGGATGATCCCCTCACACATGTGAGAGACATAATGGCCACATTACGAGACGCCGGAGTGACACTCAAGCTGAGGAAATGCGAATTCTTCACGGATACTGTCAAGTATCTGGGTCACATAATCCGTCCAGGACTTGTCATGATCAAGGAAGCTCGTGTGAAGTCCCTGAAACAGGCCACGGATCCGACTACCCAGACTGAACTGAGATCCTTTCTAGGATTAGTCAACGTCTATAGACGGTTTATTCCCAACTTCGCGGACATTGCAGCACCTCTCAACGCGCTTCTGCAGAAGGGTCAACCGCCGAAGCTGGACCCATTCACGTCTACTCAGACGGAAGCCTTTAACTCTCTCAAAGAGACTGTAACCACGGCACCAGTATTGTCATTACCGAAACCGGGACGTTCATATACCGCGGACACGGATTCTAGTGACTACCAGGTAGGCTGCGCCTTGTTTCAAACCACCTCAGAGGGGGAACGCAAGCCAATTGGGTACTGGTCCCGTTCGTTGAACGTGCATGAGAAGAATTACTCCGTCTCGGAGAAGGAATTTCTTGCAGTAGTTTGGGCATTATGCACGCTACGCCCCTACCTCATGGGTGCTCATTTCACCGTTTACAGGGATCACTCATCCTTGAGATGGCTACTCTCCATATCGGAGCCTTCAGGCCGCTTAATGCGTTGGAGACTGCGTCTTGCAGAGTTCGACTTCGACGTCGCCTACAAGAAGGGCGCCAACAGTACACCAGCCGACGCCCTTTCTCGCCTACCCACCACAGGGGAAGCGTTAGCCGTCGATGACGAGGAAATACCCTGCTTCGCAGTTGACGACTACAATGACGTTGATCTGGATGATATCGAAGAGGAATGGCCAGACGAACTGGATTTTGACCAGGAACTGGATGACCTACTCGCTGTCAGCGAAAGTGCGAACCCCCTACCAGGGAACTTCGTACCCGTCACAACGGAGGAGATGGTTAGGGAACAATTCAGCGATCCCTACTGCACGAGGATTCGGGCGCAACTCAATGGAGGAGCTGATCTCCCCTTTCGGGTGAATGATATTGGATATCTCGTTCGCACGGTAACTGGAAACCCACAAATAGTGGTGCCACACGCCCTACAATCTCGGGTGTTACACTTATCACACTATGCCAAACTTAGTGGTCACGTCGGAGGACGGAAACTGTACCTTACATTGCGAAGGAAATTCTACTGACCAGCAATGGCTATGGATTGCTACGCAACTGTGAGGTTCTGCCCCGAGTGTGCTCGAAATCGCGTCAAGCTTCGCCGCCATGCGACGAAGTTGAAGCTCGTCCCCGCAAGGGCGCCCCTGGAATTCGTAGCTATCGATATTTTGGGACCCTTCCTCGCTACTAAGCGGCGTAACAAATTTCTACTCGTGATCACGGATCGTTTCTCGAAACTCGTTCGTACCGTACCCTTACGGAGAATCACGTCACTGACGGTTGCGCAAGCATTCGTCACCCATTGGGCATTCGTCTACGGTCCACCGGTGAATCTACTCTCCGACGACGGGAAACAGTTTGCCTCCCGGTTCTTCGGGGATGTATGCAGGATTCTGGATGTCAAGAATCTCTTCACGACAACCTACCACCCTCAGTGTAATGGGCAGGCTGAACGGTTTAACCGGACGCTGTTAGCAGCACTCCTTTCATACGTAGCCGATCACCCCACCACGTGGGATCTGTTCACCGATGCGCTGACATTCGCATACAACACACAGGTACACCGTACTACAGGATTGACTCCATTTGAATTGGTTCTGTCTCGCACCCCGCCGCCCGTGGCGCTCGAAGCACAGCCAACGCTGGATCAATTTCCTTCGACGAAGGGATACAGGGAAACCTGGAAGACATGGCTTACCAAGCTGGTCCCTGCAGCACAACGGTCAATGGCCCGGTCACAAGCCGCATATAAGCGTAATTTCGATGAGCGAGCCCCTCGAAGACCACCCGCCCTTAAAGAAGAAGAATATGTGTTCATCCCTAAGGAGTATTGGAACCCAGGCAAGCAGAAACGCCACAAGCTCTCACCCGTCGCCGACGGTCCCTTCAAGACAATTGCTGTGGAATCCGACACTGTCATAGTGGAGATGGGTCAGTAACACGAACACATCTCCCGCGATCGCGTGGTTTTTGCACCTCCGCCTGCAGGAAACGACCCATCAAGGCGACATTCTACCGCAGAAGCGGAAACGAACACTACGGACACACCGGACCCACCCCCGATCGACCGCCCTAGGGAGGTACCACACCATAATAGGGGACTCTCGGATTTGCCGATGTTATCGGACTCTACGCACCCTGGCGCTGCGCTGTCTGAAGCCCCGCCGCCTGGCGTAATTACTCGCCGCCTTGGCGCATTGACACCCACTTTCCATGTCGCTCCATCTAAGGAGGGTGAGGGACTCGTTGATCGTCATGCTTCCGCGCTGTCGCGTGAGGAGCACCGTGTGGCACGGAAGAGAGACACCGCTAATGCGCAATCAAAGCCCTCTCGGGAGCCCGGCGTCTCGTCAAGGTCGCAGCGCATCAACGCAGAAGCGGAATCGTCACCAGAAACTACCGCCGTGCGGGACAGCACCGAGAAGACTCAGTCGTTACCGGCGAAGCCGTTGCCTACGCCGCATAACGCGCCTGGAGTGACTACGGCGCATAACGGAGTAGAAATACCGCCTAAGGCGCCGTTGAGCTCGCACGTCCAAGAAGGCGAAGACTCGTCGGAGACTAAGTCGCCCAACACGCCTGAGGTGGGCCACACCATGAACACGTCGCTAAATGCCCAGCAGGGCAGTGCCAACCGTAGCACATGGACTACACCTGTAAGAGAGATCAGCTCAGCTGGCGAACCACGTCGACAAACCGAGCTGACACCTCCCGTGCATACGGAGGCGGACCACGCCATGGCGCAGACCAATGACGGCCACCCGTTGACAACGTCAGGTGTTACCACGGCGAGGCCGGTTCAATCAGGGTTACCGTTGACGCGAGCGCTTTCAACGCCACACACAACTCCATCGAAACGGTTGCTACCACGCAAACTTGCGATACGCCCACCTGGGACCCCAACGGGAACACCGACACCGCGAGACGCGTGACAAACGACCCAAGTAGGGGACCACACCGCAAAGTTACAGTTCCACCAACCTTGTTGCACACAACTCGGTCTAACCGGAGCATCGACGCAGTGCCACACACGGTGAAGCCGCCGGAGAGCTCTCCGAAGCAGGATGTCGTAATCACACGGCAAGGCCGGGAAGCCTTTCGGCCGGAGTTCGTAGTCGACCACATAGTGGAATAATCATACCATTCGTTGGGGTACATACAGTATCTCGTACGTTGGTACGGCTACGGGCCCGAGGATGACTCGGATGAGCCAATCGAGCATCTCCCACGATCGAAAGTGGTGCAGTACCATCGGCGTACTCTCACGGGTCTCCCGGCGACAATTGTCAACGCCCAAGTGGGATAACACGCCCCGAAGGGGAAGAAGCTAGCTCACCTAGAAGGAAGTTGAGAAGTGGGAGAAGACGAAGCTGGCACTTGGGAAAGGAAAAATATACGTCATAGACGGAAGTAGGTTTAATGGCCATCAAAGCTATATCCTACAACAACACCGCATAGCGGGAATCAGGTGGAAGATGGACTAAGCCTCCGACCCTTGGTTGGAAGGGCCCGGAGCGCCGTCACCAGTACCCGCATTGCTGGAATTGGATCCGCCAGTCAGGCGTGCAGCCAACGCGTTCCGCATTGCGGCGACGTCCCCGCTCGCGACAGTTGCGGAACGCCCAACTCCTCGGAGGATCTGAGCGATCACAGCCGCCTCACCGGTCCCACCTCCAGAGAGGAGGACGGCAGGCACTTCGATCACATCTGGTTCGTCCGGAAGGAAAGCCACCACGGCACCTACCGACGAATGTTCGGGTGCGGGTGGATTCACCGGCTCAGCCGTCGCCATTCCCGGCGCTGCCGTGTCATTGGAGGTCGGCTCAACCGCGTTGGTGGAAGGAACCTCTTCGAGTACGTCGTCATCATACCCCCTCTCGGGTTCGTCGTCCATCATTTGGTCGTCGTCGCCGCCGTAGGCGTGGTAAAAATCGTCAGCGTCGACGAAGCTAACGTGATGCCCGTAAGGAATATACCTCGGAGCCATCCGGAGAGCTGCCGCTTCAGCTGCGGTGATCTCTTGCACCTCCCACGGATTGAAAAAGATGAAGTCTCCTGCCAATGGCGTGCGTCGTCCCAGAGACCGGTTGAAACTGCCGTCCTCGTGACCGCGGCCGCTCTGAGCGAAGGGCACGCTGGCCCGATCAACTCGGTCGACTACGTCGAGGAGCCCACGAACTTCTTCGGCATTTTTTTAACCTCCCAGCGGGACCCGCAACGAGAGTTCTCGGATTCACAAACGAAGGCGAGGCGGGACATACCACAGTCGATACTGGTCATATACTTCCCAAGAAGATAAGCCGCGGTGCGGATTGCCCACTCGGTGAGCACCACGGACCACAGTTCGGAATAAGGATCCTCGATGGGGCAGGAGCCCAGATAGAAGAGAACCGGGGGCAACTCCACGTAGCACCCACGACACACCTCCACCGAGGACCACCAAGTGGGAATGGGAACGTAACGGCCCAGCCGGTGATTGTGCTTGATTCGATTGATCTCCGTGTTTTGGTAAGGGACGAGAAACCCGAAACGGGAACGCGCACGACGCTCATCGCGGATGAAGTTCTGTAACCACCGCGAACGGGACTCCCGGCGAAGATACCTGAACTCCGCCCGGATGATTGGATGAATCCAACACACCGCCTCCTGGCGTACATTAAGACGTCCTCTCCAGGAGTAAGTCTCAACCACCGCCAAGCGGGCGCAATACGAAATCTCGCCTTGTGTACGGTACAACCGGAGATCAAAGCTGATGGAATCAGTAATTGGGAACTCGAAGTTCGCCCGGCTCTGCCGTGCATAGCCCAAGCGAACCAATGCCGCCTGAGCGGAAGCTAGCTACTCGCAGGAACGCCGCAAGATTGCGTGAGGAGGGACGGCAACCCGTCGACGCCAATCCCACGAAGTGGTGACTAACGCCGGAAGATCCCCGGGAAGGCGATCGGTACCGTCCGCAAAGGATGCGATGAGCTCCTCGTTGAAAACGGTTGTAGGGTGAAACCACGGAGCAGTCCGGAAGAGATGCGCGTGAATGCGAGGATTCAGCCCGACTAGCTCGTCGTAGAAAGGCAACGGCACTTCATGCATGAAGTGACCATGGGGCTGCTGCCCCGGAGGGAGAATGTGCCCGCCACTGGCGTTGAGTCCCTGGGACGCCCCAGAAGCAATGCCGCTTTGCGGAAGAGGCACGAAACGAGATCCGGAGAAGTATTCCGAGTTCGGAGGTTGACCGCTCATCGCGCGAGGCACTCGAGGAACGGGATGGTTGGTAGTAACACCGCGAGAGCGAGAAGCAGACTGTTGTGAACATGAATGATCGTCGCTGGAGCGAGATTTGCATTTTGGAGTGGTAGCGACTTGGTCTTCGCGAGGCGAGATGGAATCCGAAGACTTCGGGGATGCGCTTTTATGCCCATGGCTGGGAGTTCGACCCGCCATCGTGACGGCGTGGCTCACTCTTAAGGAGGGAGATATGAAGGACAACACTCCTTGGAGGCGTTTTGAGGTACTTACTTAATTTCCGCATCATGCGTTAGTAGATATATATGAGCTACACCGCTATTAGCGCGTCGCCTCGCTAAAGTAATTTCCACACATGTACACGTGGATTGCACGGCTCGAGGCGCTGCTTAGCGGGTGTGAATAGCACACGTGTAGCACGGATATGCCGGAGGCAGTGCACCCAGCATTGCTGTATTTACTTAGATATTTTAAAGATTATTTTGCCCTGCGCAACCACTGTCAGTGGTGCCCCGAGCTCGGTACTTAGAGGGTTGAGCATCGGTCCCCCAAGTAAACTGCCCCTTGCCAAGCAAGGGCTTCTGGCCCTAACTATCACGCCTTCGCGGATTGTTCACCTCCAAGTGCAGTGACGACTGCGTTGTTCACGTATACTTACGCACCCTTGTGGCGCTCAGAGTATAACCACTATTTGTGTGTCTCCTTCCGATCTATTGTCGTATACTCGCCCCTGTATTGGGTTTGTTGTATTCTCTCTTTTTTTCCGCACTCTGGTGGTTTGCTTTCTCCCCTTTTTGGGTTTGCCTTTTTGCCCTGTTCGCAGTGGCCCGTTTCAGACACCTTGTCGTTGCCGCGCTACTCTCTTTCGAAGACTCATCTCGTGACCGTGTGAACACGTGGATCTCTACGGACTACTACTCAGCCTCACGCTCCGACGCTGATCGTGGTGGTTTCACCTCGGATTTACATCCGGCTTAGCTGTGTCATTCCCGGAGTGCTCTGTTCGCTGTGCTGCCCTGTCGAGGGGAAGATTCCAAACGTCTTCGTGAGCTTGCGCTTTTCCCGCCAGAGGTGTTGCTTCACACCTTCACGAATTTCTTCCACCGTGCTATCTCTACCAACGTGAGAAAGCTGGTGTTGATTTCGCAATCTTCTACAACTCGGCCACACATTTTGTTGAAGAGACGCAAGAGCTCCGTGGTAATGGAAGGTATTTACTTCTGGTGTTGGACGGCTACTCGAGCCACATTCAGTTCCGTACGCTCCAGTTCTTCAACGACAACCGTGTGATCGTGGTAGCACTTCTATCTCATTCTAGCCATATACTCCAGCCCTTGGATGTCACTGTCTTTGGACCATACAAGTCATACTTCCAACAAGAACTTCATCGCATGAGCAGCCTCAAAGTGGTGTTAGACATTTTTGATCTTGGTGAAGGCATCAATATCGCCTTATTGGAGGCTTTAACAGTCCGTAACATTCGCAGTGGCTTCGAGAAGACTGGAATTTGGGTTCATGCTAAGGCTGGTCCCGATGTGACTGGTATTGCATTCTCCGATTTATGGGTTATTCGCGATGGTTCGGATGATGTGACGGTTGACTACTTGGTTGACACTTACCTCAAAAACTCTCGTTCACTTGTGCTGGAGTCAGACGTTGATGAAAGTGGTACGGTGAAAGTGAGGACAGCATATGGAGCCCATCTGACCGCAAACAGTGTTCTAGAAGCTCTTCGCAAACGCAGCTCCGGGTCTCGCACGTACGAAAATAACGCAGAACTTCAGCATCTTGCTGAGCTCGCTCCTCGCCGAAGGGCGCTGATGGATCATTTGACTTCGACACGCCCCCAGCGTCGTCAAATTGCCACTGCTCGTGCCACTCGCCAACGTGCGTTGAATACCATCGTGTCAAGGGAGATACTGAACACGGAAGCTGAATCGCAGGATGCAGGCGGTGATGCTGCTGAGATAGAGGTTTTGGATTGCAGCCAGGCTTGGGATGCCCAAGGAAAACCAGAATCAATGATCTCTTTTGGGCCAATGTATGTGTTCGGCCCATCTAGACGCGTGCCGAACAACTGAACCTTATCCGTCCATCACATTGCGCACATTTTCCTTACAGTATGGCACAAGTGCACAGGTGCAGGGTGAGCACGAGAAACAACATGTGTACTTATTGAACTACGTGTTATACAAAGACACGTTTTCCTCTCACAGCCGTAACACCGTGACACCTAAGGGCGTCACGCTTGTGCGTTCTATGCACAAACCAGGAAGAAGCATGGCACCAAGAAACAAGTGCCGATGGGAAATTCGACGAGGAAATAGACCGCCACTACTCAGATAGGCGACCTTTTGGTGAGTATAAAAGAAGTCCGACGACGCCGTTTGAGTACATCTACTTCTCTCATTCCTGTTAAAGCAACCAAAGCTCTTACTTCATTCATTGCACCATGCCTGTAGCAACATTTTCAACTGCAACATCACTAGACGTCATCAAAAATATATCCCGACAGTCAATTTTGTTCAGTTATCATCTTTCTTCTTCAATTGCCACCGATGACAAGAGAATTTTTTACTTTTTCGACTACCTTATTCAAAGCACAATATATACCGTTTTGAAGGAATTGTTAACGCCGTAATTTTGCTTGTACACTACGTTTATGAAAGAGGTATATCCCGAAACCTTTCGATACTTGGAAACCGATATAAAGCATTGTCTTGGTTGCAACGAGGATACAAAGAAGGAACGGAAGAAAGAAAATTTATTCCAAAATGTTCGTGTTAATGAGTTTCTTTCAGACTTTTCTCAGTTTGCAATCAATCTTCGTAACGTGTTCGATATCGATTTAAGTAGCAAACATCAAATACGCTTCGTTCGTGGGATGCATCGTTCTGGAGGCGGTACAATTTTGCAGCAGATTCTGTAAGAAGACTTCAGAATCTTTTGTTGTTTCATGGTTAGAGTGAATTCTGATCTGGTGGAAACAGCATATTGAATTTGAGGCTTCTGTCCGGTCAGTACGCTAGCCTGAAAAGCAGTACACCCCAACATTATCGCTTATTACGCGAGCGTCCTCGCACTCCATTTTGATTCCTTCGACCGTACCCGACGAATAAGGATTTGTTGTGGAGAGTAAACCTAGCTCCGGCGTTGTAGAAGTTTGATGGATCCAACGCATCGATATTCAACCTCTCTCTTTGCTTTTGTAGCCGTCTTTGCTTAACAGGGTCCATGTGATCCTCCCGTAAAACTAAATCGTTGTTGTGGCGTCCCCCTCTTGGCATAGGAATCGGATACTTTGTACCTGTTAATATATGTCGGGCTGGACCGGATATGTCTAGTCCGGATAACACCTCCAACTCTGACACATCCAGTCACCCTAGTGAAGATGATCCTTCTGCACCTGCGCCTGATGTCCATGATGCGACTTAGAGTACCAGTGATGGTTCTACACCAGTTCCACATGTTGAGCCGGAAGGGCAAGAGACACAGCCTGTTCGTAGATCCACACGTGAGAGTAAGAAGCCTACGCGTTGGTGGGGTGGAACTGCTCTTCTAACAGCCAGTGATGACACTCCTTCTTCCTATAGTGAAGCTGTGTTACGCCCTGATTCCGAATCATGGAAGAAGGCAATGAAGAGCGAGTACCAGTCACTGATAGAGCATGACACATGGGATCTAGTGCCTAGGCCAGCAGACAGCAACGTGATTTCGTCCAAGTGGGTGTACGTTCAGAAGTATGAAGCTGCATCATCTGGTGAACCAACTGTCAGGTACAAGGCTCGTATGGTTGCTAGAGGATTCCTGCAGATCGAAGGTGTGGACTTCTCAGAGACTTATGCCCCAGTGGTGAAGTTCACTTCGATCAGGATGATTCTGTCGATTGCAGCTGTGCGAGACTTTCATTTGCACCAAATGGATGTGAAGACTGCGTTTCTGAACGGCGACCTTGAGGAGACAGTGTATATGGAGCAGCCAAAAGGTTTCATACAGCAAGGGAACGAAGACTTGGTGTGTCGTTTAAAGAAAGCCATCTATGGGCTTATACAGGCACCAAGGCAGTGGCATGCAAAGATATACACGTTCCTTGTTGATGAGATGCAGTTGAAGCCGAATGACGCAGATGAGTGTGTGTACACCGGGATAATACTGGGATTTGTGGTTATCATTGCTCTATACGTGGATGGCCTCCTGATAGCAAGTCCGAGCATGGAGACCATTAATCGCGTAAAGGCAGAGCTGTCAACTCGGTTCCGCATGAAAGACCTCAAGGAAGCTCGTATGGTTCTCGGATTCGAGATCCACCGTGATCGAGCTAAGCGACAGCTGTACCTGACTCAGTCTGCGTACACGCAAAAGGTCTTGGAACGTTTCGGCATGCATCAGTCTAAGCCAGTTGACACTCCGATGGAATCCGGTGTGGACTTGTCTGTTGTTGAGAAGGTACTCACGGATGTTCCGTATCGTCAGGTAATTGGCAGTCTTATGTATTTGTCTGTGGGAACTCGTCCAGATATCTCATACGCAGTGTCCAAACTTGCAAAGTATGTGGAGAAACCTGGAGAGACTCACTGGAAGGCAGTCAAACGTGTGCTTCGCTATCTCAACGGTACTTGCTTCTTTGGACTCACCTACGGCTCTACCACTGATCTGGAACTGCACGGCTATGTGGACTCTGACTGGGCAGGCGATGTTGACAACCGCAAGTCTACCAGTGGATATGTGTTCATGATGAGCGGTGGTCCAGTGTCTTGGAGTTCGCGTCAGCAGGAAGTGGTTGCGATGTCAAGTGCTGAAGCTGAGTATGTGAGTCTGTGCTCTGGTACCAAGGAAGCGATCTGGCTAAGGCGACTTTGGAACGGCATTGATATTGTGATTGGAGTTAAGGTGGACGGGTCTGTCAAAGCCTTGGTTGAACCGACGCCTGTGTATGTTGACAACCAAGGCTCCATCAACCTTGCTCGAAATGGAGTTGTGAACAAGCGAACGAAGCACATCGACATTCGGTTCCACTTCACTACAGAGGCTCTGCGTGACAAGTCCATCGTGCTGTTCTACTGTCCTACTGATTCCATGGTTGCCGATATGCTAAACAAGCCTCTTGCCCGGGTGAAGCTCGAGAGATTCCGCAAGGAGTGTGGCGTGCAGCACCTATAGCTTTGAAGTCAGTGACAGAGGGGGGGTGTTGGATGTTGACTTAGTGCTGTCACTGAAACCAAAAGTGCAGGGGAGCATGGGCTGTTTTGGAGGGTGCTGCTGGAAAAGCGCATATGCGCATTCGTGCAAACTCAACTTGAAACTGGCTTCTGATTGGCTACTGCAAATGTGCACATGCAACGTGGTGCGTACAAGTGTTATGGCACTACTGGGTTGTTTTGGGCTACACGTGTGTAGCTAGCACAGATGGTATGCTGCACAGCATGCACAGTTATGTACGTGGACATGTTGAACACATTGATTCAACTTGGTGCGCTATGGTGATGAGTCAGGTACAGTCATGACGATTACACGAACACTGTGGTAACATGTTGTGGGAACTTATGGCATTGAGTGAATTTGTGGTTACGTGGTACTTGGTGAGCTGGAGCATACACATATTGGTATGGTGTACGGACTACAGTGTATTGGCACGACGTGAATTTGTGTATGGTCATCGTTATATGTAGGCACGTAACTTGTTGAGTAGGCGCGTAACTTGTTGTGCACTGTTGTGCACTGTTGTGCCTTGTTAGTTGTAAGCTGTCATGAATTGTGGCAGTGTTATCATGTTATGTTAGATGATGATTGGTAGTATTGAGTGTCCCCGCTTGGTGGCTTAGGTTTTACTCCGAGTGGAAGTGAGCGGTAGTGCGACGACGTAGTGCTATATAAGTTGTGACAGAAGCACCTCCAAGTAAATCCGAGCCAGAGCTGGCGAACTTCCTTTGCATATCCCCACCTTCCCTTTGCATCAACCTTCTCTTCTCAGCTATAACCTCCATCATGGAATTCCTCTGCGAACCTAATATGTGTACGCAATGGGCGATGGGCAGCTCTCGTAAGAGTCCTCTTAAGTACCATCGGACTTGTATTGAAAGAATCACGGCTGACTTTCCTAGGCTGTTTTGCAGTCGGGTTCCCTTTTTGGTTCGGTGTAGTTGGTTGCTCATTGTGCATCAACCCCTGGGCTACCTTCACTTGGGACGTATACCAATGCTTGGCCCGCGCTGACGTTGTGCGAGCTGCTGCAGTCTGCAGGCGATATAGCGCCTGCTCCAGGTTCTTCTGTCGTCGTTCGGCCTTACTCATCATCTTTCGTGATGACATGGCATTCGAGGTGGCAGCGAAGTTGGGCATGTGCGTGTACCCGGCTGCCCGCATTCCTGCAACCAGTTTGTGAGCAACGTCAGAGGCAGTCACGATTTCCAATATCGAACGTCCTATGAAGGACAGAGCAATGACGCAACGGCTTGGAAGACCACTGCGAAGGTGTCTCGTGAGAGGGCGGTAAGAACCGCGCGGTAACTCGTGTCCACGACCTTTTTTTTCTTCTGGGAGTTCGTGAGTGCAAGCGGGTCCAGGGACGCAGTCGCACGAGACTAGTATCCTGCCGCGCCCTCCGTCAAAGGACGGTGGACTGAGGCCCTGTTCAATCAGGAATCCCCAAGTTATTGCAACCGGAGAGCCGTAGGAGTACTCGGGAAAACTTGGCGAACGCCAGCACCCATTGGGTTTTTTTTCTCTTTCAATCAATTGCTGTTTTATTTATAGTGTTCCCAATGTCTCATGAAGAGCAGCAGGGTGACACTGTCAAGGTGTAAACTAACTTGGTCAATTACAAACCAACGCAATCATTCTTACTACTTATAGCACAGATTTACAAATGTGCTTCTTCCAGTACCTCTAGTATTTCGGTCGCCTTCTGCCTCTCTCCAGGTGACCAGTCTTCCATTCCGAGTAGTACTTTCAGTCTTCCATACTTCCAGTACTCGTGTCCAAGTATATCACGTGCCCCCAATGGGTTCGCTGGGAACTCATTGAAGTACCATCGGATACCCATCATTCGGTGCGAAACTTTCCGCAACCGAAGAACGGGTGGGTAATTTCCATTTGCCGCACACGGGATTTTGCGAACGCGTCTTGCCGAGGCAAGTTTCCACTCCACATCCCGTATCCTTCCTATTTCGGTTGTACACACATTATCAATTTCAGATCGCAGTGCCGAAATTGAAGGATGTGCATCATACTGCGACAGCTGCCGACATGCTCGGTTCACCTTCAACTGCCGCGATCTGTGTTCCAAGTCAAGGTTCAATGCCTTTTCACGACACGATTGATAGTGCCGTAGACGTTTGGAGGCGAGCACAATCCGTCGCAGAGCCGCATACTCTAAACGACAAAGTGCACGCATCATCGGCACACGATATGTTCCAAACCGAGATGCCATATTTCCAAGAATCAATTTGAAGAACGTTGCTTCAAGCTTCACTAACGCCATTTCCAAATGTGGTGTGAGCGGTACAAGATGCAACGCATATTCGTAAATCGACCTCACAAATGCGCGGTACAAACTCAGACAGCTGCGCGTATCAAATCCATTTCGGTGCAGACCAGCATCGGCTAGGCTTCCCAATCGACGTTGAGCATTCTGTACTCGTTCCATGTGCTTCTCGGCTGTTACTCCACTGGTGGTTAGAGACACCCCCAGATATACTGCACTACGTACCACGCTCAGCTTATCACCAGCAAGTGTGAATATTGCAGACTGATTTTGGTTTGCAGGCAGTTGCAGTACCATCGACTTGCCGTTTGCAGTGTTCCACGGCATTTGCATTTCTTTGCGCCAACTACTGCATATGTCTAGCAGTTGTTGCAGCCCGCTATCGGTCTTCGACATTAGGATCACATCGTCTGCAAATGAACTTGCACCTCGATCCGACACATGATATGGCACATCCTGCACTCGATACAGCATGGAATCAATATACATGTTGAACAATGTACAGTTGAATGGGTCACCTTGGGGGACTCCAAGAGTCATTTGTACTTGTTCATCTTTCCAATTTCCATTTATGAAAGCGTTGACTGGTTGCAGCAGGAAAGTAGTCATTGCCGCATGCTTCGGTTGTAACCTCGATCCGCACACTTGCGACAATAGTTTTCGGTTCACTTTGTCGTACGTTTTCGTTAGATCCAGTACTGCCACGCGCGAGTGGCCGTCTGTGATGATGTTACTTTCCTCCATAATCGACTGTTCCGTTCCATTGTACTTTGAGAACCCATACTGATACTAATGAAACTCGATATAGTTCACCACAATCGAGTTTAATGCAGCCCAAATTGCTTTACGCAAGTGCGACAGAATAGATATCGGTCGGTAGTTGGATGGTACCGAGATGTCGCCTTTCTTGTATATGGGCGATATACGTGTCTGCCGCAACGCTAAAGGTATATATGCCAACTCCCCGCACGCCCGCCACAGCTTCAGAAGCGTGGACGCGCACAAAGTTGGACTGACCTGTAGCATTTCCGACGCCACGTTATCACGCCCAATCGATCTTCCCTTTTTGCATCCTTGATCGAATTTTCCAATGCAATCCGGAACGAGTCCGGAACATCAAATGGGACTGATTTCACCCCACATTCTGGTGGTTGGTACTCGGCAATAAACTCAGCATAGTCCTGTGGTTCTAATGGATTTTCACGTTCCAGTGCCCGTGCGCTATGTTGAGATCGTAATTTCATCACCGAGTTGATTCGGTTCACTGTTTGAGATGCTGTTTCGTCTTCGGCGGTGTCAAGAAATTCGTCCAACAGTTGTCTCTTCTTTGCCCGACAACGACGTTTAATGAATCGGTCAATCTCCTTGTACACATTCCACATTTGAATGTGGCAACTTCGTTGCCACCGTTTGTAATACGTAGATCGCACACGACTCAACTGGTCAAGAGTAGAATCCCAGAAGAAGCGATATCGGTCACGACGTATTGAAACGGAAGTGATCCAGGGGCTACTGATTGTGTCCACAAGTTGGCTACATGCATCCTCCAGATCCTGTTTTGATGTTGCGTGGTCACAACGTGTAGCCACATTAGGCAAATTGGCTTTGTAATATGTCTCAGCGTCTTCGATTTTGTCCACGGATTTGAATTATGCCCTCGAAATCTTCGGTTTTCGTGGTGAGAATTGAGTTGTCATCCAGTCAATGTCTGCAACCACCATGTTGTGATCCGAGACTGCATCCCATGATCCACTTGCTGTTGCTACATTTCGAACAGTCACTCGCTTCGAGATGAAGAAATCCACTACGCTCGAACCATTTGGGGTGCGAAATGTTGGCGTCAACTCGGATGGAGCCCTCAGCAAAAGGTCCCATTTACGGATCCAAGCTCGGAGGCGACGACCATGCCTGTTTGTTCGTTGATCCCAGTCGTCATGATGGGAATTCCAGTCGCCAGCCAGTAACGTCGGACCACGGATCAAAGACTTCAATCGCTCCAGGAATCCCTTTATGTCCTCATCTGAAGCGCTCGGACTAAGATATACTCCTATCACATTGAGATCTGAGCGAACTATCAGTGCCAGGATTTGGTATGCCGCGGTACCGTACTTGCCCACGACCTTCGTACAGAAGCGCTGATGCTGGGAAATCGTGATCCCACCTCTCGGCGCTCGACTCCTATACTCCGCTTCCAGCGCCACACTCACATGTGGCAATGCCAACGACACCTCATCGGAGGGACGTTGCCATGTTTCCACAACGCACAGAAAGTCTAATCCTAGTGCTTTCCATGCACGGTGGACTTCGGCCTCGCTATGTGCGAAACCTCTCACGTTGAAAGTACCAACCCGGATCACAACCCCTCACTATTTTGGTGACCATCATGTAGAATTGGACCGGTTTGCGTCGCAGTCGACGACACATTAATGCTCACGGAGAACACATTTCGTACCAATCTGTTCGGACGACGCATTTCGTGGTCATAAGTGGGAGCACCATCGTGGTCCCAATCCGATGACAGACCCTCACTAGAAGTCTGAAGCGGTTCCAATGGGCTCGTTTGGCCCCCTTCCATAGTGATATCTTTCGGATCGGCGGTCACTGCTCCTGTACTCGCAGTGATTGCAGTGGTGTGCTGTGCGAATTGCGGGAGTTCGTTAACTACCGTGTTATGAGCTTCATTGTTTGCCCGAGACATCGAAACGACACTTTGTCGAGTGTCGGTGGACAACTCCGACGACTGCGATTGTTGTTCAATTTCGACGATGTGGGATATTTGTTGAGTGTTCGGCTCGTCTTCTGTTGCAAGGGGCTGTTCAGAGTCAGTTGAAATGCTCATAGGTTGTGGAGATTCTGTTGCCCCTGCTTCCTCTGGCACAAAGTGGACATTCGTCCCAGGCCCAGTACTGCCATCTATCGTCCGATCAGTGCGCTGAACTATCGTTGGAACCCTTCTTTCAACGATGGACGCGGTTGACTCTCCGGCGGAACGTACATGAGTTCTCATTTTCGTATGGGCATCGATGGCCGCTACAGTTGATTGGGATGCCTCTGCGAACCTAGTATGTGTCCGCAATGGTGCGAGGTGGTCGATCGGATGGGCAGCTCTCATACGAGTTCCCTTAAGTACCGTAGGACTTGCATTGAAAGAGTCACGGCCGACTTTCCCAGGTTGTTGTGCAGTCGGGTTCACTTTTTGGTTCCGTGCAGTTGGCTGCTCATTGTGCATCAACCCCTGGGTTACCTTCACTTGGGACGTATACCAATGCTTGGCTCACGCTGACGTTGTGCGAGTTGCTGCAGTCTGCAGGCGATATAGCGCCTGCTCCAGGTTCTTCTGTCGTCGTTCGGCCTTACTCATCATCTTTCGTGATGACATGGCATTCGAGGTGGCGGCGAAGTGAGGCATGTGCGTGTACCCGGCTGCCCGCATTTCTGGAACCAGTTTGTGAGCAACGTCAGAGGCAGTCACGATTTCCAATATCGAACGTCCTATGAAGGACAGAGCAATGATGCAACGGCTTGGAAGACCACTGCGAAGGTGTCTCATGAGAGGGCGGTAAGGGGCGCGCGGTATGCCACGGAAGTACTGCGCTTCCATTTTCGGGGGCCGAGATTGAGATGTCGGCAGTGGAGCATATCCTCCAGACTTGAGGTTTTGAGCCATCTTAGCCATTCGGGTAAAAAAATCAGGTGGTAACTTGTTCAATGACCGAGGCTGGCCTTCTCTTGCAATCTGCGCCCAAGTCTTTACATCAGTATTCGTTCCAGTCCTTGCTTCAGGGACAGGGTTTCTCTGCGGTTGTGCTCGTCCAGTGTTGGGCGGAGCCAGGTTAAGTGGCTGTCTGTTAACGGCCGTCTCCACAGGCCGTGCTTCAATTTCTGGAGCACGTTGCTTTTGTTTCGGTTGTAGCACCGTGGCATGGTTGCGAGAGGATTGGAGCTGCTGGGTGAGCCGAGCAACTTGATCCTCTAGTGTCTGGCATCTCCTCAAGATCGACTCCCATTGCTGTTTTGGTATCTGTACGACGGCAACAGGTGCGCTAGAGGGCGTGCTGGTGTGGCTGATGGGGTGCTCGGCAACCTGTGATGGCGTAGGAGCGGATTCGACTGACGGCTGAGAGCCATTTCTGGGGCTGCTCGGCGCCAGAAATGGTTGTATTATTTCATGAAACCGCAAACCGCCAAAAGAGCGATGACAGCCTTTGACGGAGCAGCGCACAGTAGGTCCAAACTTAGAGTTACCATTCAGAGTGAATGAATTCTTAGAATGGCAGTTTGGGCATTTGATGAGCATTCGATACGCTCCAAAGGTGGTCCTTGTCTCGTCCGGGGTGCACACAGGCTGACGGTCGTCGCGGTCTGGGATCGGCGATACTTTCTTCCGAATGGTCTCTGATAGACCTGGTTTCCAAGATTCGAATTCAGGTTCACTACTACCATCAAGTGGGAAGCGAATGTCTTCCATGGTCTCCCCGGGGTCAGCCAAAGGGCTGAAACGGTTCTCTATGTTAGAGGACGCGGTTTGGTGGGAAGTCATTTTTCAATTTTTTTTGAAAATTCTTCTAAAATTTTTTGTCTTTTTCTTATCTTTTGATGGCTCTTATGGCTTCTTGATGCACTTTTCATGTGTTCTGCGACTTTTTTGTGTTTTCAATTTTTTCGATTTTTTTGCGCTTTTTTTGGACTTTCTCTCACAAAACCTGCTAAACTCTACTTAAACTAATTTGCACTCGTTCTGCACTTGTCCAGGTGCAATGCGAGGCATTTCGAATAGCTTAGCGTCGATATAGTTACTTGGCAACTTTGATCCAATTTGGTCTCGAATGATTGGATATATGTGCCCACCGCCGGCGGCTTTGACACGTTGCAAGATACTTGTAACTTTTGGACGTTTTGCGAAATCGCCGTTTTTGGGGTCGTTTGAGGGCGGTGCCCCAGAAGGGTCAAAAACGGCGATTTGTCGATGAACTTTGGAGGCTTGTAACTTCTAATCCAGTTACTTGCCGAAAGCGACCTGTAGCTCGTTTGAAAGATAAAACGCTTCTCTACAGATTCGAGGCATCTTCGACAAAATGTGACAGGGTACACCCGGATCGGCGTTAAATGAGGTTTTTTGGGGGGTAGCCCCACAGCAGTCAACTCTGGACCACTGCCTTCGTATCTATGGAGCGGGTACTACACCCAGAGGGTTTCACAAACCTAAAGCTGGGCGGTGGCAGCCGGGCCGCCTGTGAAAGTCGTAACACAGGGCTTTGGACGCTCCGACACAAGTGCTCCCACTTGGCCGTCACTGCGTAGCGAACGCGGCCACTCTGGTGCAGTCTCGAGTGCCTCTGTGGACACACAGGTTTCCGCACCAAAGCTCCGCTTCCACTTGTACCGCTCTGGCTTCCCCCAATGGGTGCTGGCGTTCGCCAAGTTTCCCCGAGTACTCCTTCGGCTCTCCGGTTGCAATAACCTGGAGATTCCTGGTTGAACAGGGCCTCAGTCCACCGTCCTTTGCAGGAGGGCGCGGCAGGATACTAGTCTCGTACGATTGCGTGCCTGGACCCACTTGCACTCACGAACTCCCAGAAGAATAAAAAAGGCTTTCCCTTTCGGAGTCCGACATTGTCCAAGACTTCTTTTCCCAGTTGCGACCAGATCCAGGAAACTAAGAAGAGAGCAGAGAAGAACAGCAAAAGTTACGTTGACAGAGAAGTTTAGAAGCATAGTAAGGGACTAAATGTTTATGTTACACAAAGAGGGGTTGGCTGGAGTGGAGTAGTCTCAACACTCAACAGCGAGGGCGCCAGCGGAGACCGTGTAACGAAGTCTACAACGCTCGTCGGGACGCGTCCCGTACGCAATTACAGGCGGAGTTCGGCTACTTGACGCCTGACGTATACTCACGGGTGAGACAGAACTCAAGCCCGGAAAACAATAAACAAGATGAAGAAGCAGCGGGTCCACTGGCAGGAGTTATCTAGCTCCGGTTACCCTAGAGGTCTAAACCCCTGGTCCCTGGTCACTCTCTCCAGGTGAGGTACGGTTTGATCACCTACCAAGCTCTTCGTACTTCAGAGCCCGGCGCGTTACAATCCCTACGAGACGTTCCAGGGAGGTTAGTAGCGAAAGATATGCGTTCACCAGTTAGCCCCTGCTAGTCGCTTGCGAGAATGTTGCTCGGTCTTGCGCCGGCCAGATTTCTCGACCTCCCCGCCTCACTGCTAGAAAGCGGGATTAAGCTGACTTCCTTATGCGCTCCGGGAGGGTTACTAACGAAATCGATATGTTTCCACCGCTCGCCGGAGGAAGAGCAGCACGGTACACGCCTGTCGCAGATAACAGAAACTTCGTAGAATCCAAAAGAAAAGTCAGTAGAAGAGCGTGACGTCTGCGAAGAGTCGACGCTCTGGGCCCATAATTTGACGCAACGAACGCAGGTTAGAGAAGAGAAGGAAGAAGAAGTAAATAGATGGGTAAAACAAGAAAAGGGGGTAGGCCACCTTCTCCCCAAGTTTAGTGATCGGGCAGCGATCGCAACCTACAAATACTCTAGCGCACGCCACCGCCGTCGCAGCCAGCGCCATAACAGCACAAGCTGTCAAGGTGTACACTTTGACAGCAAAAGCGCGCGCAAAATACAATACGAATTCAAACGACTAATCAAATCGCGCCAAATCCAATGCCAACTCCATGATCCATATCTAGCTCTAAAAAAATTGACAAATTCGCTCTGGCGCAGCAAACCCTCTCGCGCAGCTCAGAATCGCACATTCGCCCCAAAACCCTTCACGATGGCCTACAGTAGCAGATACTCCGCTAACGCATAACTGGCCACTACCTACAGGCTGCAGCCAATCAGAGCGTACCACTTGTACCATCTGCGCTTCTCGCTCCATACAACACGTTCCACTTGTACAAATCACGTTGCATGTAGCCATTTGCAGTAGCCAATCATATTGCAGTATCACGTTGGGTTCGCGGAGACACGCATATGCCTTTTTTTCATGAGGGTGCCCAAAAGTGCCCATGCTCCCCTGCAACTTTGTATTCCAAGTACTTGAAGCACCCTTGCGGGACTGACAGGCACTCGACCACATCCATACATCAACAAGGGCAAGGTGTCCTTTGGCCTGAGTATTGGCAATGGTTCCAAACTAGAGTCCGTGGGTCGCGGTAGTGTGGAGCTTGATCTGACTGTGGAAGGCGCCAAACGTAAGTGCAAACTGAAACAGGTGGTGCACGTGCCATCTTTACGGCACCACCTGCTTTCAGTGTCAGCGATCTGTGATCTGGGCTGCAAGGTAGTGTTTAAAAGAGAGAAGGTATGTGTTTACAAAGGGTCGAAAGTGGTTGCCTCTGGGTGCCATATCAAAACCCTGTACTACCTTCGCACTGCAGCCGAACGGCGAACTGATGTGGACAGCGCCCTTGTGTCAGATCTGTCTCTTTGGCATGCTCGAATGGCTCATGTGAATGTGGAAGGCATTAAGCAGATGGCTCGCAAAGAGGTTGTATCAGGGCTGAATGTAGATTTCGCACAGAAGCTGGATGTGTGTGGCTCGTGTGTAGTAGGAAAGGCCACCCGAGCTCCAACTCCCAAGCAAGGGGGGGAACGAGCAGAACACGTACTGGACCTTGTCCACTCGGACGCTTCAGGTCCAGTAAGTGTGAAATCCTTAGGAGGCTCGCACTACTTTGTCATATTCATCGACGACCACAGCAGGTATTGCTTCTTGTACATGCTCAAAACCAAAGATGAGGTGTTCCAAATGTTCATGAGGTGGCTCAAGTTTGTGGAAAACCAGACTGGACGAAAGTTGAGAACCATCACCGCACGTGAGAGTGTGCTACGTGCATTGCGCACTGACAACGGTGGTGAGTATCTCTCCAATCGTTTCCGCAAAGAACTCGAGCGCCAAGATATTGAACGTCAGCTAACAGTGCTGTACAATCCACAGCAGAATGGGCTTGCCGAAAGGTTCAACCGAACACTCATGGACTTGGTCAGATCGATGTTGCACCACAAACAACTGCCAAAGAAATTTTGGGCTGAAGCCTTGAACGTAATAGTGTATGTTTTTTTCAATCAATTGCTGTTTTATTTATAGTGTTCCCAATATCCCATGAAGAGCAGCAGGGTAACACTGTCAAGGTGTAGACTAACTTGGTCAATTACGAACCAACGCATTCATTCTTACTACTTATAGCACAGTTTTACAACTGTGCTTCTTCCAGTACCTCTAGTATTTCGGTCGCCTCCTGCCTCTCTCCAGGTGACCAATCTTCCATTCCGAGTAGTACTTTCAGTCTTCCGTACTTCTAGTACTCGTGTCCAAGTACATCACGTGCCCCCCATGGGTTCGCTGGTAACTCATTTAAGTACCATCGGATACTCATCGTTCTGTGCGAAACTTTTCGCAACCGAAGAACGGGTGGGTATTTTCCATTTTCCGCACACGGGATTTTGCGAACGCGTCTTGCCGAGGCAAGTTTCCACTCCATATGCCGTATCCTTCCTATTCTCATTGTGCACACATTATCAATTTCAGCTCGCAGTGCCGAAAATGAAGGATGCGCATTATACAGCGACAGCTGCCGACATGCTCGGTTCACCATCAACTGTTGCGATCTGTGTTCCAATTCAAGATTAAATTCCGTTTCACGTCACGATTGATAGTGAGGAGAAAAGGAGAGAGTGATGGGTGGTCAGCCAACGAGGGCGCGAGGAGTGGAGAGTTTGGTTTGTGTGACGCCAAATAGAGTGCCAGAGTAAAAAAGAATTGGTTTCGCGCAACAGAATGCGAATCGCGAGAAAGAGAGAGTGAGTCGTGTGCGGCCAATGGCGGAACCTGAAACAAGGAAGCGTAGTGAGAGAAGAATAGGGAATGGGGTTAATGGATTGGGGGGTGTTGAAGTTGTGGAGCGGGGAGATCAGCGACAAGAACATGCGCACGGGAAGGGGTACGATTCAGAAGTGGTGGATCGGCCAAGGAAATTGTCGGAGGGGCAGCGGCTGTGGTTGAGAAGGATTTCAAAGGGGAGGACGACGTACGAACAGAATGGCGTCGGGAAGGGAATCTCATGAAGACGGTGCCACGAAATTCCCCAAGAGATGCTTTTAAGGCGAAACACCGTTTTACTACCGGATGATGTAAAAGACGAAAGTGAAGGGGGTTGTGGGGAAAGTCAAAGTAGTATTCTATGAGATGACACACGGGAACGGGAAGGATATGAGGAGAACTAAAGCATATCGCCACGGTCTTCACTCGTTCATAGGTTGAATTCGTTAAAAGGACAGTTTCGAAATATGCAAGAAGATCATTATACATTGATGGTGAGTTTGAAGCTGACGCAGGAAGAGTTGGGACGTCTGTGGTAGGAAAATAAACGGTAAAATTTGTTGATCGAGATATTTCGGGAGGCAATAAAGAGGAAGAATTCAGGTGATGGAAGAAAGAAGGTGAAGAGGCGCCGAAAATATGGTTTGGATGTGGAAGAATGCTTTAACGGATTCGCAAGAGCTCTGTATGATGAGATTCTTAATTATGCGAAGTTGGAGGCGTCTGAATTTTGTTTCGATATAGAGAACGTTTTAGAAACTAGAAGAACAGGAGTAAGACGGTAGGAGAAAGTAGAGAGTGTAGCATGTTCGTACTTGGGGAAAAAGAATAGGACCTCGGTACCCAATGCAAGTTGTATATGAGATGAGAGCGTACGAAGCATCTACGAAGGGTGTAATTGATGTGTTTTTGAAGTATGTTGTCAAGACAGAAATAATGAGAGATACGTGAGAGACGATATGGAAAGCCGGGAGAAACCAAGAGTGCGTGGAGAATGTAAGCACGGACAAGTTTCTGAGGCAGCGGATGAAACAGACGATAAGCGATGTGATTGGTGTGCAAAAGCGGGGTGCTCGGGACAGATTATTCTATTTACTGGGGTAAGATTTGATTGCGGAGCAGGCGAAGCCTAGCGAGGGGACGGAGCTTGGTGAGGAGTTGAAGAAGCATATGAGCGAAGCTCGCGAGAAGCTCATGGGAAGTGAATAGCATGGGATGAACAAGTTGTGGGCATAGAGAATGAGCCGTTTCGCAGACCTGACGTACTCTGGGTCAACTGTTCATGCCCCACCATGGGGCTGTGATGAAGAAGATAAGTATTTCAAGAATTGAATAGCGGTGGCAGTGTTAGAGGAGTACATTAGATACGCAGTGGAGACCAAATGTAATGGGGAAAAGCATTACGTGGATGGGACGGGGATGCAACTCGCCAGCCTTGATGCGTGGATTGGGTGTGTGTTGAAAACTATGAACGAGGGTGTGGAACGTGGAGGACAAAGGCAGCTCTTGTTTTCTACATTGTATGGGAGGTATATGCAAAGGGCAGTGGAGGTTATATTGAGGGTAGCATGGGAAATGGTGAGAGACAAGCACGGCGAAAAGTTTGAGAACGACGGATTTTTAGAGGGGGATCCGAAATGTACGTCGGGGAATTCAGAGAGAGCTGTGACGGTTAGGCTGTGGATTCCATCGAGAGAGAAGGTATATCTAGCGGTGAGGGAGGAATTATTTATGGCGAATTTAACGCGGAGACTTGGAGCGGTTCTTGATGGCTATATAGCAGCGTGCCAGCCGAAGGAGCCCAGTTTCAGTCGTTTGGTGGGGCACAGGGCAGTCGGTAGGGATAGAGCAGAAGAAAAAGAGAGGATAGGGTAGGATGAATAAGAGTGGGGAGAGCGGAGATAACTGTGGGATGATGAAGAGGTGGTATATTTTCTTCATCCCATACCTATCTCCAATCTTTCATATGAAATAGGGTGGCAGTGATTGGTTTATGAAAATTTTATGGAATGAGTGCTATGTGGGGGTGGGAAGTAGGGGCTGGAGGTTGGCTCCCGGTATAATATGTTTAGATAAAAGTTTGGGAATGGTAGGGAAAGCACGACGTGAAGGGGGTGCTGGGTAGTTCCGGCGGAAAAAATGAACGGAGCCAAGGATGGAAGAAAAAGGGGTGAGTCCAAACCAGAGAGAAACGTTGTCTGATGTGGGATGGGTGGAGATGGGATCTGGATGGGCGGTGTGGTTATGTTAGTCGTCTGTTGGCCAACGGAGGAATACGCAGTTGAGATTGACATCGACTTCGTCACTTGGTGAGGCAAGCTACATGAACTGTGCGAAGGCGAACTCCTTGGGAGATGGAATAGAAGAAGGAAGGGTGAAGCAAAGTAAGGAGATGAGTTTGCAGATCAAGACGATGGAGGTGGATTTGGAGGATCTGGTGCTGGCGACGAGGACGTGAGAGAACTTTGGGGATTTAGAAAGCCTTAAGGAAGGGGCGGCAAATATTCGTTGGATGAGGGGAACTGGAGAGTCCCGGAACGCGAGCTCGTTTTGCTCTTCAATGTACTGGTCGAGTGATGGGACATAACCGCCAGCGACGTAAGCGGAGTTGAATACGGTGATTCGGGTGCGACGGAGAGTGGGGGAGTTCTCCGTGAGCTCTAGGACTTCGAGAGAAAAGGTGATGAATGAAGGGAGGTCGTCTTTTCCAGTCTATTGGAGCATGAAGAGAATGTCAGTGCGGAAGAGGTCTTGCTGAGATTTGTGATGGAAATGAGGATTAGAATGAAAACATTTGTGGGCAGTGATGAGTTCAGCGAGTGAGATAAGTTTTCTATTACGGAACAGACCGGGTTGGCAGGATTGGATGAGAAAGGCGAGGGCAGGAGAGGAGAAAGTGATGGAGGGGTTGGTGGAAAGGGCGTTTCAATCTTTGGTAGGATTGGAGTGATGGATAGCCCGAAGGGTTTCTTCATTTGCGGTGGACCTGCGCTTTAAGGTTTTGGAGTATTGTGACTTGACGAGGGAGTGGGCGTGCTCGAATATGCCGGTCTCGTGGAAGTGGAGGCCTCCAAAGCGGCAAATGTCCTCGAAGATGTGATAGATGGGATGGAACTTGAGGGTGCAAGAGCAGGAGGTGTGGTCGGGGCTGAAGACGAGTGCGGCTCTGCGCTTGAAGGAGCAAATTTGGAATTGGATGTCGTTGCGGTGGGAGTCTGTCCATTCTGCAGAAGTGCTGTATCGCATGGAGAAGAGGAGAAGATCGGAGCACTTGGTGAAAACGGAAGTGATGGGAGCAGTATCGACTTCTTCAGAGCGGCATCGGTGTTCTCGGAATGATAGTTTAGTGTGCTAGATCGCTAGTTGTGAAAATAAAAGTCCAAAACTAGCATTTTGGCAGCTTGCGCTAGTTGGCAAGGCAAAGAATTTTTTTTGGAAATTACGTTTCCGTGCAGGGCAGGTTACACTTCACCTATTGCAGTTGAAGGCTAGTTTGCTGTTCTTCTGCACCCGCTCGTAACTCTACATTCTCGACACTCTTCAAAAACAATATAAAAAACTACGAACCCATCACTAGCGCTCCCTCATTCCATCCCTACATTCGGATCCTGAGTCTCAGTTTCCCTAAATTTCAAGTTGAAGAACTCCAAAGAAACACTCTCTCCATTCTCGTACACCCTCCTAGCCCCAAATCGGCTCCAAACCCCTCCTAGCCTCCTCTCCTCCTGCTCCTCTAGTATGCGCTCTGCCGTTCCCACAGCTGCCGCCACACTACCAAACCCAAGTAGTAGAGTTCCCCCGGAAGCTGCCACCTCAAACAGACGTCCCCATCCTTGTTCACCAGCAGCCCCCCCTCCCTCCCTTCCGCCTCTTCCTCAGCCGACGCCCTCCAACTTCCCTTCCTTTATCTTCCCGACTCCTCCCCCTCACACAGCCACGTACACCCCGAGAAAATGGTGACACCGGTGACTTTTTCGATCTCCGCTTTTCTCTGCTGACTTTTCTTTCTCTCGACAGCTCCTTCTACTTCAACAGCAACTCCCACGCATTTTCCACCTGCGCCAATTTGCTTCTGCAGGACCCCCACCCGACCCCTTAGGCCCATATTCTCCGTCCTTAACTTCACCATCTCCCTCGCAATGCATATCACCATCCCACTCACATACATAGCAGTTCCCACTCAAACCAACTTCACCCTTTTCCGAATCCCTGAAATCAAATCCATTTGCACCCAAACCCCCGACACACTCCGCACCGCCCCTCCCATCTCATTCACTATCTCAGAAAGCCTCTCGTTTCAATATTCGTCCAGATTCCCTTCAAAGCCCCTCATCCGCTCCTGCACCTCCTTCGCAAACCTCCTTTCCGTTCCTCTATCCTCTACGCCCACATCACCACCACCCCCCTCTCCTTCCCAGTGTTCTTCCTTTTCTCCGAAAAACACTTGTATTCTCCCTCTTCTTTCTTCCGTGGCGGCATATCCGGTACCTCCGTCCCCATGAGGCGGAGCCACTAGCTTCTCGTCCTACTGTTAGAAATTCGACATCGCAGAGATTGACGGGGTTTAGCAATAAGCGAGATAACAGCAAGTGAGATGTACGCAATACCTCCTACGCTTCTTATCACTGTGCAAAGCCGTTGAACTGTTGGTCACACGCCCGCTTGGGGCGCACGACCATTTATATCCAATTCTTCTCTTCGCCAATTTCCAGCCAAGTAATTTTTTTCCGAGAAATTTCAAAACTCTTCCTGTTTCGTTCAGTACCAATGTCAGGTAGAGCCCATTTCGCTCCAAAAATACTACAAATTCTCACTGTCCATGCGTTGTCTAACCCCATCTCTCTCATAAACACAATCTTCAAAATTATATCCTGTGATGCCTTTATGCCCTTTTCTTCATTTATTCATTCATGAAACTTTTCTTCCCCCTTAGAGGTTGAACAGAAATGGTCTACTGTAGAGAGGTCCATTCTCTTTGAGACATTCGTAGGGATGCTCCTTATCTGTTACAGTGAAGTACTTCGTATATCCGTGAGAATAGTATAGTAGTCAATACAATAGTATCGATTAAGAAAACTCGAAATGCATTGCTTAGAGTCTCATTTAGAAGTAGCAGGTTCTGCTTACATCCTACGGAGATCCACTACTGCTAGTGCTTAAGTGATATTACTCAGCTGAGTAATTCCACTTAAGCATTCCCAGCAATAGATGATCAGTACTCTTGTCAATCTTAGCACCCTGGTAATATCTAGGTTCTCCCGCATCTTTGTATGAACTATATACAATTAGATGAGGGGCTCACTGAAGATCATCATCGCATGGGAAACCTGATAGGCATTGAGTTTAAGGCATCACTGGTGCTTAGTTCACCGCTTTTATTGACACAACTGACGACGCAGCACGTAAAGAGAACCAAAACAACTTTTGATGAACTCGCGATGTCCACGGCGCGACCAAACACACCAAATTCGTTGATTCAACATTTAGCGCATTTTGCTTTCTGAAACTCGGGTCCCGCATAAAGACAACCGACCTGCCTAAGATACTGAAACAAGTAGTACAGGGGGCTTTGAAACAGACCCGAGCGGGGGCTAGTTATACATAGCCGCGATGTTGCTGCAAACGCGATCCCCAGTAGTAGTATCACGTGTGCCCCGGATGCAGTGACTCGGGGCCGACCAGGGCGGCAGAGCCAAAAATAAAAGTTTAATTTTTTGTACAGCGGATTGATGTGCAGTGGCGCTTCATCGGTGCTCCGATAAAGCGCCGCGACACCCGGGTCCGCTGTCTGGCGGGTGGTCTAGACCGCCGGTCTTCGATGCATTTGGAGGGATTCAAAACCACCCTAACACACTAATTTAGGGGTTTTCAAGAGCATCTGCAGCAAGGCTCACTATACCAACGTGATTAATATATGCAGCCCCATAAGTGTGGTACTAGGCTCAAAGTCCTCATGAGGAAGGATTTAATTTCATGTGAACCTATTTTGTAAAAGGATGATGTATATGATGTTTGCGCACGAGCATGGGTGCGTGACAGTAGTCTGTGGAGACCCTCGTGTTTGGTCTATGGCTTTGAACCGATGTGTATCGACAGGACTGTATCTGCGCCAGGCAGTTGCCCCTGTGACGTTAGTGTATAATTGACGCAATTCTATTGCTATATATATCTATATATAATTACTTGGATTTTGGAAAGACCAATATCTTGGTGGAAGAGTAAAAGTGTCATTCTCTTAGGGAGAGGTTCTTATTACATTCTTCGGAAAACACGGCAACTGGGCATTGACCAGGAGTGCAATGGGGCTTTATCGATGCATCCATAAACCATACTTCACCTCGGTCTACCGTCCAGCGCGTCAATGCAGTGTAGTGGGTCGCACGGCGGGTTCTGTGGTCGAAATGCGGAGGAAGTGGACCTAAAAGAACTCCAGCTTCATCTTCAATGGCACGCAAACAGGTGATTAAGTTGAAATGGTACTTTATAGGTTACATGTGATGCGTTAAAGAGGTGTTATGGAAAGCGTGAAGACGCGAGAGATACGGAACGAAACTAATGTAGAGATATTCGCGGAGTTGTCAGTAAGGACAAGTAAGACAGTAGACTCTGGTGTCGTGGCGCTTCATCGGTGCACCAATGAAGCGCCATGCCACCCCGCTGTCCCAAAAACATTATGTATTTTCAACTTATTAAAAAAAAAGCCTTGGACAGGGGACCGAGGTATCATGGGGCTTCATCAGTGCACAGAAGAAGCGCAATGACGCCTTCGTTTGCTATCACTGGCACGCTGGAGGTGCCAGGTATGCCAGAACTTTACCCATACCATTCACGGCGGATGGACAGCGGGCCGGGGTGCACTCCAGTTTCATCGCTCATAGCCGGTTGGCTGTGCCACGTATAACAGCACCCAAGCTTCCTCACTTATAGTACGTTGGAACAGCGGGCTGGATTGTTGTGGCGCTTCATCAGTGCACCATTGAAGCGCCACTACACCTTCGTCCGCTGTCTCAGGCTGTCGTTTAAATAAACTGAAGATAAATTTTTTTGGGACAGCGGACTGGGCGGGCGTGGCGCTTCATCGATGCACGGATGAAGCGCCACGCTACGTCGGTCCGCTGTTCAGGGGACCCTGCCAACAAGAAATGAAGTAATTCTTTGTCAGCATTGATAGCGGTCTAAAGCAGTACTGGGACTACATCGATGTATCAATGCAGTTCTCTCTCGCTACGGTCTACTTTTGGACTTTGCTGGAGTTTCCTTCTGAATATAGGCCACGGGGTGGCCCAGAGTAGGTGTTTATCAATTTTACAGAATAAACTCCATAATAACTCGTTCCGCTGTCCAATTGATCTAGCAAAGTTGGTAGTATTTGATTGTCTTCTAGGTTCATGCTAACTCTTTTGATAACCAATTAAAGCCTTTGAATGAAAAAGTAGCACCATGAAAGTGCGGTGACATTTGCTTTGAGTGAAGGGTTTCGTACAAATAAAATAGTTGGATAGTTAAACAGTTATTAGGTTCATTCGGTTATTCGCTACCCATCATGACTAAAAGTGGTGATTTGGTGATAAAAGAAACTTTTTCTGGCTACATTACAACATATTGTACCCCTCATAATGATAATGCACCAAAGCCCACGAGTATCTCAGATAGGTAAATATCTGTCGACAATAGGAAGAGTGTGTCTGCTGGCAGACGTCGTAAAATGATTGCAAGAAGAGCTGTATGAAAGGTAGTAAACGTAGTGAGAGTTCTGGATAATTTACAGACCGTAACAGGGGGCATTTTTGCCACTTGGTGCAGTGGCCGTTGCATACTGTAATGCGTCTCTACGAGGTAGAGAGGCACCTACTTATGCAATTTTTCTTTTACACAATCCCCTAAGAGTAGCGGGTAAGGATCTGATCCACGAGTTTAGTATTCTTCATCCAGATTTAGAATCAACCGGTCGTTGTATATATCTCTACTGTGTGTTCACGGTGTTCGGACTCTTTTACATACCTCGATCGCACCTGACGTTCCATACCTCCTAATTTTGTCACGACCGCTGGTACGTACGCTTACTTACAAGCTTCATTCCTATTCCGACCGTACCATGCGACTACCGGCACGCTAGCCAACTAACCTACCAATCGGACGTTTTGCAGTTGCGTGGATGGTGGCAGATTGTTTGAGCATCGAATTACGGACAGAATGGGAGGATTGTCGAGCTGTAGGTGAGCGAAAAACTGTAGCGAATGCTTCTGTTCTGATTTCCTAGACAGAGACCAGCGTGATGAGCTTGAAAACGCTGAAGTGAAATTCGCTGAGTGAATCGAAGCGGAGAGTACTGTAGGAACAAAATCATTAGATGAGGTTTAGAGGAGCGTTGGGTTCCGAAATGGGACAGTATTTTGGAATTGCAACGTTTCAATGGATTGTCGCTTGGTGCTACGAGATTCTTAAAGGGGCTAGTAGCAATGAGGGAGGAACACATTATGGAAAAGTTACGCGGAAACTTGGAGCGGTTCTTGATTGCTACATAGCAGCGTGCCGACCGGAAGAGCTCAGTTTTAGTAGCTTCGTGTGGAATCCGGGAGACGGCAGGGATGGGACAGAAATGGGAGAGGGGAAAACCTAGAATGAATAAGAGTGGGAAATGTGGTTTTAGGATGGAGGAACGTATGGAGTTGAAGGAACGCCGGGACTTGTAGGAACGGGGAGTTGTCAGGAGTGACTCTCAATTGAATCTATCGATGGCTGCGAGTGTGATGGGCTTGGAGATGCCGAGGTGGAAGTTATGGAGTAATTAGAAGGGGAAGATGTTGTAAGGGGAGAGGAGTTGGGTGATGTTGAGGAGAGGGTAAGGATCAAAGAGAGTGGACTATTTTGCAAAGGAAAGAGAGTGAAATGCTTCAACGGCCTCTTCCTTGGTGTTTCGGGCGATTATAGGCTTTATGGAGAGGTGAGCTTTCTCCGCACCTTGGTTGAGCGCAGAATGTGATTTGCGGGCAGCGACAGTCTGGGTCTGGGATCGAAGAGGGGTGAATGAAATTCGTAGGTTGAGCTCGGGGCGGGGGACGGTACATCAGTGGCATGGATGCTGGAGTCGGGTGCCCTGGGGGAAGCCGAGAATGTCCTCTGCTTTTGATGTGCCTGCGCTGTAGCTGGCGAAGATTGGGGGATAATGACAGAGCACTTCATCAGCGTCACGAGGCGGGAAGCCAGTAAAGCTGGAGGACAGAACAGGGTCGAAGAGGTTGGATATGGCACGCTGGATGGGTTCCGTTATGGTAGAGCGGGAGATGCTGGAAAAGGTTTGGGGGATGCAATCGGGGTCTTGAGAACCGGTGGCCGGATTGAAAGAAATTGGCAGGTATCCAAGAAGGGTGAGGTTGCCGGTGATACATTTGGGACGGAACAAATCGGAGAAGTGGAGTAGGGTGACGTGAAGGGGGTGGGAGGTGCTGGGAGAAGATTTGAAAGAGGAAGAGGACTTGTCGGAGTATACTTGGACGAAGCCGGAGAAGGAGTCGATCCCGGTGTTCTCAGGGGTTTGCCCGATGCTGGAGTTGTTGTAAAACTGCATGATTGTGACAGCTTATTTTCCGAGAGAGGAATTCATGCGGTGAGCAAAAGCGGGAGAGCCGGAGCAGATTGTATGGGGCACGTGGTGGAAGAAGGTCTTGTTGGAGTGTGCAAGTGCGAGTTGTTGTTTAAGGATTTGGATAGCATCCTTTCGTAAAATAGTGGCTGTGAAGAAGTGCTGTGGGTCGTGGAGGGTGGTGGGGGTGAAACGGTGTTGCTGACTTGTTGTTGAAAGAGGTCTGTTTGAAGATTGAGACACTGGGAGGCGGAGGAGATGGTGTTGCTGAAGGCGGAATTGGAAAAGATGGGGTCGTGAAGGAAAAAGATGATTTCGTTTGCATTTGAGTGGAAGAGGGTGAAAGCGATGAAGAGACGTAGAGGACCATTCGTTCGAGTTGGTGGTTGTTGATGAGAAGGAAGGAGGGGGGCGGTGGAGGAGCTGGGGAGGGGGAGAGGAAACAGATGGGGGTACCTAAGATATGGTAAGCGTTTGTGTGCGGACGGAGAAAGAGAGCCCTTGCTGGTGGCAGGAGGCGTCGTCGGTGATGGGGAAGTTATCGGAACGGCGATTGGAGAGTGGAAGGGGAGGTTGGGAGTTGTGGAGTGAACTGCTGTTGCTTTTTGCGTTGGAAGAAGTGAGGCACGTTGCCGCCGAGGAAGAAGAAACGCTTGTTGGCGGTGATAGGGTTGCGGCATATCCTTTGCAGAATTTGAATGGCGGGGATAGTGCGAGCAAAGAGGGAGCAGCCTTCAAAGCAGCAATTAGGTATGGCGGGGAGCGGTGTCGGGGTATCGGGGGAGAGACGAGGTACATAGCGAGGAGCGTAATATGGCGCTCTGAGGGTGGGACGGAGTGATGGGGGAGGTGGCATGTGATGCGAAGGCGTTTCAATAGTTAGAGAATAAACGGCCGATATCTGATGTGAGAATTGCCGAGTAGATGTGCTGTATCTCTATAGAAAGTTGCTATTTGAAGGGTTCCTATTCAAAGGGTTTGTATTCATCTACTCGTATTTCATAAGCAGCTATCTGTTTATATAATATATCTCCCTATTTGGAAATATATTTCCCCATTTGGCGCCGTAAAGTTCTAAACATGTAGCAATTACACCCTTACATTGGGTCCCGAAACTAGTATGAACGGAAGTAACATGCTAGGTTGCCTTCCATCCAAACCAGCAATGATGGAAATAATCGTGAATGATTTTTTCGACACAAACTATCAAAAGTGGAAACGTGGATTTATTTTCGGAAATTAAGGAAATCCAGATTTCGATAATTCACCGGTTTTTCGATCATTTTAACTCGATCATTTTTGATACCAAAACCAGCGTTCCGATAACACCGAGGAGGCTGTTGGGTTGCTTTGATAACGTGCAAGAATGAGTACTGGTGCAAAAAAGCCCACGTGTGTGCGAAGTGCCAAGTACAGCAGAGACCCAATCATCAGCTGGTATAGAAACACATCATGAGAGGATTTGTCTTCCTCCTCCGCCAGTCCAGAGAAGAAAGATTCTACCATGGGGCTGTGAGCTGTTGTGCACTTGTCAAAACCAAAGCGTCGAAGCATTTCTTCGATATACAACGGCTGTGCAAGCTGCATCCCAGTTAAACGAACATCGTCGTCTATGCTCTGAGTGAGTTCCATACCCAGATACAGAGTCGTTTCGTTCTCGAAACGGATCTTTTAGAGGCTCCGAAGCTCCTCCGGGAACCAAGACCGGTCTTCTGTAGACGGAGAAAATATTAGCAGATCGTCTATATACACAAGGATGTACGCGTAGCCTTTGTGTTTACTGGCTCTCCGAAACACACGATGAGCACTTGGCAACTCTTCAAAACCAATGGCTCGCAGATCGCCCGTCAACTTGGTGTGCCAGAATATACGTGCTTGCTTTAGCCTGTACGCTGCGTTTTGAAGCTTAAAGCATCGTGAGCCAAGTCAAGGAACACGTCGTGGCGACATCACCCAAACATTCTCGTTGAGATCGCCGTTAGGGAATGCAGTCTTCACATGCACCTGAGGAATGTACATTTGCAAGCATAAAGTCACCTAGAGGAAGAAACGTACTATACCAAACGAAACCACTGGAGCATAGGTTTCCATATAGTTCTCACCAAAGGTTTTGGTGATTACCACCAGCCACGACTCGAGCCTTGAAGCGTTCCACCGAACCATCTGCACTGCGCTTGACCTTGACCATAATGCGCGTGGGCAGTGGTTGTTGCGATGGAGACTAGTTCTCATTCCAAGTATTCTTTGACTCAAGTGATGCGAGCTCATCTTCAATTGCTGCTCGCCATAAGCTTTGCTCGATGGGCGTTGCAGAAATAGATTCCTTAAGAGTGAGTTCATCACTTGCCGTGACCACAACTGCTGATGACGTTGCAGCCCCAGCCCTGAACCACCTACGTGGTGCACGACGCGTGCGCTGCGGGTATCGCGATGTGTAAGTAAGTGTCGTCGAATCATCAGTGGCGTCATGATCATTGGTGCTGACAGATTCATGGTCACTTTCATCATCGAAGCCGTCACTTCCAACATCTTATTCGTCATCGTCGCTTTTTTCATTACATGGTGGAGATAAAACTTCTTCGACGATGTTTTCAGGGTCATCGACCGTCGTTCCTAGATTCTCACAGATGGCATCCACACTTATCTCATCAACTGAATCATCCGAAGAATCATAAGAGTCCAAGCTGGAGCCATTGGCACAACTGTAGTCAGTGTCAGATGAACTTTCATCATCCATGTACTTCTCCAAGTACTTTGCGCCTGCGAACGAATCCTCTTCAAATGTGATTTGACGCGAGCGCATGATACGCGGGAGGCCATCATAATCTTTCACAATAGTTTCGAAGAAACCATGCTCAAGAGTCTGCAAGTACACCCCCTCAAGTGCATGAGACTCGAACTTGGTTTCTTTGATCATCTTCAGTACGAAAGCTGCCCATCCAAACACACGGGTGTGGTTCAAAGTTGGCCTGTTGCCATTCATCAAGGAGGATGGAGTAACTTCAATTGTGGCATGCGGAACTCGATTCCGCACAAAATGTACATGTTTCGACGCAAAGACCCATAAAAATCCTTTCACTTTGGCTTGAATGAGCATAGCTCGAGTAGCTTCTTACATGGTACGATTGATGCGCTCGGCAATAGCATTGTGTTCCAGAGTGTACGGAGGTGAGAATGACGTATTTTCAAATTTTTTGTGCCCGTCTTCTTGTAACGAAATGTACTCCTCGGCATAATCAGAGTGCGGTTTCCTCACCACTGCTCTTCCAAGCTGCTTGAGCTCCTGCGCAACACCGTCGTACCCATCACCGATCTCGATGCGATTTTTAATGAATCCAATGATACCATAACGCAATTGCTGACGCATACCTGAATCGGTCCGGGAACGACGGAGTGAACGGACCAATAAGGTCGATGTGCACTTTGGTACCAATCGACAATTCACGTACAAACGTACCAGGGAATGGTAGTTTGTTTGCTTTTCCAAGTTGACATGGCCGACACAACTCCTCTAGTTACGCCAAACTCGGCACTCCATTTGCATGTTTATGGACTACTTGCAAATATCTGGGGTATATGTGCGCAAGTCGCCGATGCCACAGTTGAGTCAAAGCTGTCATTAAGGCCTTCAAAGCACATTTCAACTTTATTTGGCTGGAAAAAAGACCATGTTCATGATTTAAAGGGTCGATTGGTTCTGGTATAGTGTGTATTATGGAGCGTTTATCAAGCTGCCCTGAACCAATCAAGAAACCATTTTCATGAATCAGGCGAATGTCTGCGGAACGAAACCTTGACTCAATCTGTTTGTCCGCCAAACATCCTACAGATACCGATTGATGCTCCATGAAAGGAACAATTAACACATCAGTGAGTCGTAAGTTGACATTCTTGAACGGTATTATCACATCACTACGCTGAGTGGCGGATACACAGGCCTTGTCCTCAAGCTGTAAAAAGCGCTCCTCCACATCATAAAGCGTGCAGGGAATTAAAAACTGAAGCGGAGTAATCCGCGTAAGTTTCCATGTCTGTCTGTTTGGGAGGTAGAACCGTTGCTTTCTCCATAGATATTACAGCTCTTTATATCTTGGATGGTTGTCCAGAAGACTTTGCAGATGATTTGGATCCACCAGATCTGTCTTTGGACTTCAACGGTAACCTGTCCAGAATACCTTTTCGGAGTTCCCAACCCCTCACCCCTGGTTTCTGGTGAGATGCGATATCTTCTTGACTTACCAGGCTCTGCGTACTTCAGAGCGAAGGGCTTTACGATCCGTATGAGACGTCCCAGGGAGATTAGTAGCCAAAGATATGCCTTCACCAGTTAGCCCCTCTTAGCCGCTTGCGGGAAATAAGGCGGTCCACCATGCTCGTTCGCTCGCTCGCCCGATACGCGTACCTGTCGCAGATAAGAAAATTTCTTAGAATCCAAATTAATAGTTAGAAGAGCGTGACGTCTGCGAATAGTCGACGCTCTGGGCCCGTAACCTAGCGCAACGAAAGCTGGTTAGAGAAGGAAAGAGGAATGTATCCAAGAAGATTAGTAAAACAAACAAAAGAGGGTAGGTCACCTTCTCCCCAATTTAGTGAACGGGTAGCGATCTCAACCTACAAATACTCTAGCGCGCTCCACCGCCGTCGGAGCAAGCGATATAACAGAACAAGCTGTCAAAGTGTACACTTTGACAGCAAAAGTGCGCGCAAAACACATTACGAATTCAAACAACTAAATCAAACTGCGCCATATCCATTGCCAACTCGATGATTTATAAGTAACTCTAAAAATTTGGCAATTTCGATCTGGCACAGCAAACATGTTCACGCAGCTCAGAGTCGCACATTCGCTCCAAAGCCTTCATAATAGCCCATATTCGCACACAGTGCACATCCCCTCATAATGTTTTGTAATAGCAGATACTCTGTTACCGCATATCTTGGCACCACCTACAGATTACAGCCAATCACAGTGCACCACTTGTACTATCTGCTCTTCTCGCTCCATACAACACGCTCCGCTTGTGCCAAACACGTTGCATGTAGCCATTTGCAGTAGCCAATCATATTGCAGTATCAAGGTGGGTTTGGGGAGACGCGCAAATGCACTCTCTGCGCGAGGGTGCTCAAAAGTGCCCATATCCCCCTACAATTTTGTATTCCTAGTTCTTGAACGGACCTTGAGGGACTGACAGGCACTCGACCACATCCAAATATCAAAAGCTACGTCCGGTGACGGGAACAGCACGAAGAAGTTTGGATCTTTCTCTCTGTAAGAGGAGCAGAGCGAACCGAGCCTTCCCTGACAGACCGACTATGTCGGCGTGTAAGGCCGAGGTCTGCCTTCAGAACAAGAGAGAAGATTGTGGTTGGAAACAGAAGTAACCACGAAAGTATGTAGAGTCCTCCAAGGACGTAGTAAGTCTACAGTGTAGCGAGTGCTACGGGCTGTCCGCACGAGCCACGAGTGGCGGGTACACCACCCACAACAAGCGCGAAAAGTGGTTAAAGTCAGAACAGTAGTAAAAGCAAAACGGACAGGCCAGAAAACCCCTTTGAGAAGGGCAAACACGACAACAGTTGGTAAATCTTCCAGTATTAAGTTCTTTTGGTTGACGCAGAGCGGGTACACAGCCCGTTAGCAACGGCGTATCACTGTAAAGAGAAGTAGAGTACGGACGAAGGCGAAGAAGTCTAGAGCCATTCTTCGTTGGGGAGATTTACAGAGTGTCAGGACCTTGGCAACCTGACACTACATAGTGAGTAGTCAAACTCCCGTAATGTATGAACGATAACTTTCCTTGGAGGCGATTCAAAGGACTTAGATAATTTCTGCATTACGCGTTAGTATAGATATATGAGCTACACCGCTATTGGCGTGTTGCCGCGCTGAGGTAATTTCCCCAGATGTACACGTGGATTGCAGAGCTCGAGGGGCTGCTTAGCGGGTTTGAGTAGCACACGTGTAGCACGGACATGCCGGAGGCAGAGCATCCAGCATTGCTATTTTTCCTCAGGTATTTCTTAGATTATTTTGCCCGGTACACCCACTCTCAGTGGGGCGCCGAGCTCAGTACTTTGAGGGGCCAGCAATTCTCTCCAAGTAAATTGCTCCTCGGCAAACAAGGGCTTCTAGGTCTAACTATCACGCCTTTGCAGATTGTCCACCTCCAAGGGGAGTGACGACCGTGTTGTTCACTTATGTTTAGCCACCTTTGTGGCGCTCGGAGTATAACCACTATTTGTGTATCTCGTTCCGACATATAGTTGTATACCCGCCCCTGTATTGGATTTGTTTTATGCTCTCTTTCTTTTCCCCAATCTGGTGGTTCTCTTTCTCCCCTTTTTGGTTTTGCCTCATTGTCCCGTCTTCAGTGGCCCCTCGTCCGACACCTTGTCGCTGGCACTCCACTCTCTCGAGAATTAGTCCCGTGACCGTGTGAACACGAGGATCTTTACCAACTACAGCTCACCCCCAACACTCTGACGCTTGTCGTAAAGGTTAAAACTTGAATTTACACCCAGCTCAGCTGCGTCATTCCCGGAGTGCTATGTTAGTTTTGGTACCTTACTGAGGGGAAGGTTCTGTACGTATTTTTGTGTTTGCGCCTTTCCACCCAGGGCGTTCATTCACAAGTGGTCTCCCGATCTAGAAACGTCTTGGTTTTGTCGGAAGATTCACTGGTGATTCACTCGTTTCGAACTTGATTCTTTTGCTTTTGTCTCTACTTGGAAGTCCACTGAAAGTCTCAGGTCCTAGGCTGTTGATTGTTTTGGTAATGAAGTTGTGAGACCGTCCGAAGACGCGCACTCAAACTGGAAAAAGGGACCCGCCACTTTCGTCGCGGATCCCCACCCCTTGTCGGTCTCATACCAAAGTATTGTCAGCTACTGAAGCTGTGCAGACGACCACCCTAATTCCGTACACTTCGTTAATTAACCGTCACCAAGGGGATGGACTGGCTACTGCGGTTGTTGGTCTCTCTATTCTCATTGGTGTGACGTCCGCCGCTGGCCCTAATAGACAAGAACCACCTTAGAGGTTGGCTACTAATGACATTCCCAGTCTAATTGTCGAAGAGCAGCTCCACTCTGTGCGGGATGCTCACGCTATCTTTGCCAAGAAGTTGTCTATACTTCGTAAGAACGTAGACGACACTGTTTTGCACGATTTTTTTGGGGATTTACGCGTATTGCGTGGTGATGTCAACTCCTTCGTGGAAGCTTTTCCAGGACACACTAATTTGGTGGAGGAAGTGGCTGAGAAGTCTACCCGCCTCCGTTTCCATTTGGAAACGGTGGAGCAAACCGTCCTTGTTTGGGCCAATCGCTTAGCGGAGCCGATTGCTGTTTCAAACCGTGACAAGAAGGTCAGTAAATACGAAGCACCCAAGGATCGGAAGAAATACGACTTCGATTATTCAGAATCTTCTCTTTCTTCACGTCGGTCAACCTAGTCTGACAGGTCCAACTCGTCGGTTTGAGAAGTCCCTTGTGAGTGTTCATCATGCTGAAAGCGGTCATCAGCCACCCAAGGTGGGATACGCGCTCCCTCGAAGGGAAGGAAGCACTCTGGACTAAAAGAGTTGAAGCCTTCCATTCTGCTCTACAAGAAATTGTTTTCAAACCGGTACTACCGTTTTGGGGACTTCTTATTGGATTGCACTTTTCGAGATACGGGGAAGGTCAAAGGTTGTATCAAACGAATTCAACTTTTGCTCCGTAATTAACTGTTAATAGCTCATGATCCCATCTTGGTGTTGGATTTCCTTTCCCGCTTTGTAGCGGAAGCCGAGATCCTTGGGATGTATTAAGGCAGGCGTTTTTTGCACCGCTCTATTTTTTACACGGACTAGCAGAAGATCAATAGAACTTTGTAAGAGGTTCATTGCGCGCCTCTGAAGGAGAGGTTACATACTGGCCCGAAGCAGTTTAGTACCTACTGAGGTCCTATGCCACTGGAACCGCAATCTAGTCGTCATTGCTCGCTCGGAGAGGCACCAAATAACGCCCTGGTGGAACAAAACCCGATTACTCGGTACGCCTGAACAAGGCCTTCTAACGCTGTGGCAATGTATATTGCGCTCAAGAGCCCGTTAACATGTTATGTGATGGATTACACCCTGCTATACGGACCATAGTGCCCCTTCGCTGTGAAGAGAACTGTAAGATGACGTACTTAGAACTGGCGCAGTATGTACGTGCCGAAGGCGGTGCGTTACGCGCACGAATTTTGGGTAGCTGGTTGAAGTCTTCTAAAGCGTTGATATTGGAACCGGGAACACCGTCTGCGTCAATGCTGGGTGGCGAATGCTCCAATAAGGCGTATGATCAGGTGCAATTTTCCCGTAGTGACGTGTTTTCAATCCCGACAACGGAACTTCCTTCAACCACAGATGCCTCATTACAGACGGGCCAGGACAATACTCTGCTGTATGCAAATTTGAACCGAATTAAACCGCCTCGACTGCCATATGAGAACGATGGAACCCGGGCCTCACAACCTTTCTTGCAAGCTCCCAGCCGACTGTTGCGATTCTCGGATGTCCGGAACGTCGGTGCTATTGTTGGATTGTTCTATCACCTCTGCTATATGCGAGAGCATACGTAACCGCAGTGCTTTTTAACCTTGCTTGAATGCATGGCCACAAGACAGTGCCAACTACGAATCTCTCTCACCTGACAAGACGGCTCCCGTTCCGATGGCATCATACGTCCGCGAAAAGATGGGTACTCTGCGCACAATTGCGGCTCTGATTTCCAATAACCTGGTGACCTCTCATCATCGTTCCTATCTGGGGGAAAATTCAACCGGTACTGTAGACGCTTCTGCCACTGGTGTTCAGGCATCAATGGTTCAGAACACTGAGCACACGCCTCAGACAAAATCTGGTCAGGAAAACTAACTATGGGAGTCTCCTCTCTTTAAGAGGCGCCCTCAGAGTTGAGGCTGAAGGCGCCTGAGACGCCCCAAGATGACTGCTGCCGATGCGCTCGGATTCTTTCACCCTAAAGAGGGGGAGGAGATTGTACATCAATCGCCTCTGTCACCTAATTTTTCGGTTCAGTCACCTGTTAACACAGAGAAGACACGCATTCCAACGAGTTGCGACCAATGAAACCCAGTGAAGGAATTGGAAAAACTCCACGTCGGATATGTTCCGGAGACGCATCGCGAAAAACTGCGTGATATGCTTCATTAATTCACCACAATGTGGGATGGTTCTCTAGGAGACATAAATACCACGGAACACCGGATTAATCACCTTCCGAACTCTTGGCCAGTAGCGCCACATCTGTCCAGAAGAGTGCCCGAGGCCAGAGACAAAGAGCAAATTCAGGTGTACAAGATGCTCCGTGAAGGAGTTATTAAACAGGCACCTCCACCGTAGGCATCACCGTTGGTACTGGCTCCCAAACTGGATGGTTCCTGGCGCTTTTGCATCGACTATCGTCGCCTGAACGTTTTCGCCGTCAAAGACGTGTACTCTATTCCACGCATGGATGAATAAATCAATTCTCTCGGAATTGCTATCGTATTCACGGCATTTGATGATAATTGAGAATATTGGCAGGTGCCAGTGAGGAAGCAGTATCATGACAAGACTGCGTTTTTATACCATTCTGACCTCTACCGTTTCAGATGGATGGCCTTTCGTTTAACCAATGCCCCCGCTACTTTTCAGAATGTTATTGATATCCTACTGGCCCGCTTCAAGTGGCGTACTTGTCTCGTCTACTTTGACGACATCATCGTATTCTCAGATAATCTGGATGATCATTTTACACATATGAGAGATATAATGGCCACGATACGGGACGCCGAAAGAACACTCAAGTTGAGTAAATTTGAACCTTCACGGATACGGTCAAGTGTCTGGGTCACATAATCTGTCCAGGACGTGTCATGATCGAGAACGTTCGTGTGAATTCGCTGAAGCAGGCCACAAAACCCACTACACAGAGTGAACTGAGATCCTTTCTAGGATTAGTCAACGTCTATAGACGGTTTATTCCCAACTTCGCGGATATTGCGGCACCTCTCAACGCGCTTCTGCGGAAGGATCAACCACCTAAGTTGTACCCCTTCACGTCCACTCAGACGGAAGCCTTTAACTCTCTCAAAGAGGCTGTAACCACGGCACCAGTGTTGTCACTACCTAAACCGGGACTTTCATATACCGTGGACACGGATTCTATTGACTACCAGGTAGGCTGCGCCTTGTTTCAAAGCACCCCAGAGGGGGAACGCAAGCCAATTGGGTACTGGTCCCGTTCGTTAAACGTGCATGAGAAGAATTACTCCGTCTCGGAGAAGGAATGTATTGCAGTAGTGTGGGCATTATGCACACTACGCCCCTACCTCATGGGTGCTCATTTCGCCTTTTACACGGATCACTCAACATTGAGATGGCTACTCTCCATATCGGAGCCCTCAGGCCGCTTAATGCGTTGGAGACTGCGTCTTGCAGAGTTCGACTTCGACGTCGTCTACAAGAAAGGCGCCAACAATACACAAGCCGACGCCCATTCTCGCCTACCCACCACATGGGAAGCTTTAGCCGTCGATGACGAGGAAATACCCTGCTTCGCAGTTGAGGACTACACCGCAGGTGAACTAGATGATATTGAAGAAGAATGGCCGGACGAACTGGATTTTGACCAGGAACTGGATAAACTTCTTGATTTTAGCAAAAGGGCAAACCCCCTACCAGGAAGCTTCTTAGTTTTCATCACGGAGGAGATTGTTAGGGAACGATTTAGAGTTCCTTACTGCACGAAGACTCGGGCGCAATTCAATGGAGGAGGTGAACTCCCCTTTCGGGTGAATGATATTGAATATCTCGTTCGCACGGTAACTGGAAACCCCCATATAGTGGTGCCACACGCCCTACAATATCGGGTAACACTTAGCACGCTATGCCAAAATTAGCTGCCACTTCGGTGGACGGAAACTGTATCTCACATTGCGAAGGAAATTCTACTGTACATAAATGGCTTTGGATAGCTACGCAACTGTGCGGGTCTGCCCCAAGTGTGCTCGGAATCGCGTCAAGCTCCGCAGCCATGCAACGAGGTTGAAGCTGTTCCCCACAAGGGCGCCCCTGGAAGTCGTAGCCATCGATATTTTGGGACCAGTCCTCACCACTAAGCGCCATAAAAAATTTCTACTCGTGATCACGCATCATGTTTCGAAGCTCGTTCGTACCGTACCACTGCGAAGAATCACGTCGTTGACGGTTGTACAAGCATTCGTCACCCTTTGAACATTCGCCTACGGTCCACTGGTGAATCTACTCTCCGGCAACCGGAAACAGTTTTCCTCCCGGTTCTTCGAAGATGCATGCAGAATTCTAGATGTCAAGAATCTCTCCATGACAAACAACCACCCCCAGTGTAATGGGCAGGCTAAACGGTTTAACTGCACACTAATAGCAGCACTCCGTTCCTACGCAGGCGAACACCTCACCAGGTTGGAACTTATCACCGATGCGCTGACACTGGCGTACAACACTCAGGTACAACGTACTATTGGATTGACTACATTGGAAGTGGGTTTTTTTCCCACACCACCGCCCGTGACGCTGGAAGCTCAGCCAAAGCTGGATCAGTTTCCCTCGACGAAGGGATGAAGAGAAACTGGAAGAAACGGCCAACCAAGTTCTTTCCTGCAACACAACGGTCAATATTCCGGTCACTAACCCCATATAAGCGTGATTTTGATGCTAGAACCCCTCAAACACCACCTACCTTAAGGAAGAGGACTATCTGTTCATCCGTAATAAGTACTGAAACCCAGGCAAGGAGAAACGCTATAATCTCTCACCCGTCACAGACATTTTCTTGGAGGCAATTGCTGTAGAGTCCGACACTGTCATAGTTGAGATGGGTCAGCAACATGAACGCATCTCCCGTAATCGCGTGACTTTCCCACCCTCGCCTACGGGAAATGACCCATCAAAGAAAGTCACTGCCGCGCTAGGGGATAAAAACGCTACGGAGACGCCGGACCCACCCCCCATAGACCGCCCTAGGGAGTTACCACACCCAAACAGGGGACTCTCTGATCTAGCGATATATCGAACTCTACGCGCCCTCGTGCTTCGCTTTCCGAAGCCCCACTACTCGGCGTAATTAATCGCTGCCTTGGCCCGCCTACACTAATCCCCATGTCGCCTTATCTAAGGAGGAAGAGGGACTCGTTCATCGTCATGCCTCTGCGTAGTCGCGCGATGAACACCATGTCGCACGGAAAAGAGACACCGCTAATGCCCGGACAGAGCCTTCACAGGAGCCCGGCGTCTCACCAAAGTCACCGCCTGTCAGCGCAGAAGCAGAATCGTCGCTGGATATTACCGCTGCGCGGGACAGTACCGAAGAGACTCAGTCGTTACCGGCGAGGCCATTGTATACGCCGAATAGCGTGCCTGAAGGTGACTACGTCGCAAATCGAAGCGGAACCATCGCCCAAGGCGTCGCTGAGCTCGCACGTCCAATACGCAAAAGAATTGTTGGAGACTAAGTCGTCCAACTCGCCGACGTCGAAGTACCCGGGAACACGTCGTCAAATGCCCCCAAAAAAAAGTAACAACCATAGCACACGGACTACAACTTTAAGGGAGAGCAGTTCAGCGAGCAGGTCGCGTCGAAAAGGCAAGCTGACACCTCCTGTGCACACGGAGGCGGAACTCTCCGTGGCACAGAACAATGACGGCCACCCGTTGACAACTTCACGTCCCGTCACGGCGAAGCCGGTTCAATCAGGGTTACAGCTGACGCGAGCGCCTTGAGCGACACACCGAGTTTCTTCGGAACGGTTGCTACTACGAAAATTTGCCGCACGCTGACCTGATACTCTCGCGGAAGTAGAAACACTACCGAACCAATGAAACGGGAGCAGCAATACCACGAGACGCGTGACAGTCGACAAAAGTAGAGAACCCCACCGCGACGGCACCGTGCAACCAACGTTGTTGGACAAAACTCGGTCTAACTGGAGTATCAACGCAGTGCCAACCACGGCTATGCCCACCGAGGAGCTCCTCGAAGAAGGATGTCGTGATCACATGGAAAGGTCGGGAAGTCTTCCAACAGGAGTTCATAGTCGATCACATCGTGACACACTCTTACCATCTATTAAGGTACATACAGTATCTCGTACGTTGGTACGGCCCAGATTGAAGCACCACGCAGCTCTCATGGTCTAAAGTGGTGCAGTTTCATTGACGTACTTTCATGGATCTCCCGGCGACAATTGTCAATGCTCAAGTGGAATAACACGGCCCGAAAGGGAAGAAGTTAGCTGAGCTTGAAAGAAGTGAACGAAGACATAGTAGGCACCTGAAAAATGAAAAGAAAAGTCATATACGGTAGTAGGTTTAAGAGCCAGCAAGGCTTACTTTTACGACAATACCGCATATCAGGAATCATGTGGAAAACGAACTAAGTACTCGACTGGTTAGAAAAGCCCGGAGCACCATTGTCGCTATTCCAATTCATAGGATTGGATCTGCCAGAAAGGCGAGCAGCCAACGCGTCCATCATAGCGGCGACGTCCCCGCTCGCAACAACATTTGCGGAAAGACTTACTTTTCGGAGGAGCTGAGCGATCACAGCCGCATCATCAGTCACACCCACAGAGAGCAGGACGGCGGGTACCTCAATCACGCCGGTTTCATCCGCAAGAGAAGCCACCACGGCGGCCGCCGATGACGTTTCGAGCTCGGGTGGGTTCCCTGGCTCAACCGTCGCTGTTTGTCGGCGCTGCCGTGGTGTTGGAGGTCGGCTCAGCCGCATTGTTGGAAGGTGTTATCTTGACTATTTCGTCATCATACCCAATCTTGGGTTCGTTGTCTCTCATTTGGTTCTCTCCACCGCAGTAGGCGTGGAAAAAATTTTCATCGTCATCGAAACCAACTTGATGCCCGTAAAGGATACACCTTGGATCCACCCGGAGCGCTGCCGCTTCAGCTGCGGTTATCTCGTACACCTTTCACGGGTTGAAAAAGATGAAGTCCCCCGCCAATGGTGTGCGTCTTCCTGGAGACCGATCTAAACTGCCGTTCTCGTGACCGCGGCCGATTTGAGTGAAGGGCACGCTGGCCCATTCGACTCGGTCTACCACATCGAGGAGTCCAAGATTTCTTTGGCATTATTTTCACCTCCAAGAGGGACCAGCCACGAGAGTTCTCCGAAACACGCGCAAAGGCGAGATGGAATGTATCAAAGCCTGTACTGCTCATATACGTCCCATAAAAGATAATCGGCAATGCTTACCGATTACTCAGTGAGCAAAACGGAGCGCAGTCCGGAAGACAGGTCTTCGAAGAGGTATTAACCAAGGTAGAAGACGACCGAGGAGAACTCCACGTAGCACCCGCGGTACACCTCCATCGAGAAACACCATGTTGGAATGGGAACGTTACGGCCCAGCTGTTGATTATGCCGGATTCGATTGATCTCCGTTTTCTGATACAGGACAAGAAACGCGAATCGGAAACGCGCACGCCGCTCGTAGTGGATAATGATCTGCAACCATCGTAAATGGGACTCCAGGCGAAAATACTTGAACTCCGCACGGAGGATTGGATGAATCCAATATATCACCTCCTGGCGTACAACAGGCCGTCTTCCCCAAGAGTAAGTCTCTATAACCACCCAGCGGGTGCAGTACGAAATCTTTCCTTGCGTACGGTATAACCGGAGATCGAAGCTGATGGAATCAGGAATTTGGAACTCGCAGCTCGCTCGGCTCTGCCGCGCATACCCTAGACGGACCAAAACCGTTTGAGCGGAAGCCAAAGATTCGGCGGAACGCTACAAAAATGCGTTAGAAGGAATGGCCACCCGCCGACGCCAATCTCACGAAGTGGTAACTATCGCCGGAAGATCCCGGGAAGACGATCGTTACCGTCAGAGTACGACGCGATTAGTTTCTCGTGAAAAACGGCTGTCGGATGAAATCATGGAGCATTTCGGAAAAGATACGCGTAAACGCGAGGATTCTGTTCGACCAACCCAGTGGAATAAATACACATGTGATATTAGCTGAACATATCTCAAGCAGAATTTGTAAGTTATGGTACAACTCGCATACGTGTTTAGTACATTACTGAATTAGATATCACATTTACGTGAGTCTCACGAAAGGTCCTGATGTGGACCCGATGTATTTCGGGTTTATATTTGAGGAAGATTTGATATGGCAATTTCAGAATATATAGCGCACTTATATCACGAACGTGGGAAATAGTGCCAAAGATGTATCACATATTTATGAGTCCCACGTCTTGAATATATCAAAATTCATCGGAACTGTATCATTTCTGCGTATCTTTCATATCTGTGGGATAAAAGTTTCATACTAATCCTACGTCCTACAGAGATATCATATCAATATCCAATTTGTATCACGGATTTCCACTGGGAGCGCTTATAAAGCGTTACCGCATTGTTTCCGCTGAGGAGCTGTTTAGAGTTGATGAGTCCGGTATATCATTCACCAAGATGGTTGGCCGCTCTCTCCGTAAAGCGTTTAGGCCAGCTAACCGAAACCTCGTTCAGACAAATATGGGCACCCGTGGAAACCTGGAACATGCAACGATCATGCCCATAGATATTGCCACCGGGCAAAAGCTCGAGGCGATTGTCGTGTATCACGAGAAACGGGCCAGGTACCCGCGAGTGAATAGGAGGTACTCGACATCTTGTTGAACCGCTTCAAGTGGCGGACGTGTCTAGTTTACCTAGATGACATAATTGTCTTCTCCAGTAATCTGGACGATCATCTCACCAACGTAAGGGAGGTATTGACCACACTGCGTGACGCAGGAATTTCCCTCAAGCTGAGGAAGTGTGAATTCTTCACAGACACTGTGAAGTACCTAGGCCATTTAATCAGTCCAGGACGGTTGTCGATCGAGGAAGCTTGAGTGACGTCCCTCGCCAAGGCGAAGGAACCGCGAACCCAAACGGAAATGCGCTCCTTCTTGGGATTGGTCAACGTCTACCGACGGTTCGTCCCGAATTTCCCGTATATCGCGGCACCCCTCAACGCACTACTGCGGAAAGGCGAGCCACCGAAACTGGTACCCTTCACGCCTGTCGAGACAGAGACGTTTAACTCCTTGAAGGAGGGTGTCAAATGTGCTCCGATTCTATCGTTGCCAAAACCCGGACTACCGTACTCCATGGACATGGATTCGAGCGACTACCAAGTGGATTGTGCTCTTTTCTAAACCACCTTCGAAGGGGAACGTCAGCCCATTGGTTACTGGTCGCGTTCGCTCAACGTTCATGAACGAAATTACTCCGTTTCGGAGAAAGAGTTCCTTGCCCTTGTGTGGGCTCTGGCATCTCCTCGCCCCCATCTTATGGGTGTGCAGTTTACCGTGTACACGGATCATTCCTCGCTGAGGTGGTTAATGAACATCTCCAACCCGTCGGGACGCCTCATGCGATGGAGGCTTAGCCTAGCGGAATTCGACTTTCAAGTCGTGTATAAGAAAGAAGCGCTGAACACGCAAGCCGACGCGCTGTCGAGATTACCCGCGAATGGAGAAGCCCTCCCCTCGGGAGATGATGGGATCCCTTGTTTCGTCGCTGACGAGGTAGACATGGAAGATCCGGAAGGTGAACTCGACATTTTGCCAGAAGACTGAGAATTCGACGATGAATTGGACGAACAACTCGTGGCAAACGAGAATGGGGCTGACAAGCCCATACTGGGGGATTTTGTCCGGGTAACACCGGAGAAAATGACCCGAGAACAACACGGCCACCCGTTCTGCGTGCGCATTTGTGCACGTTTAAACGGGTGTGCAACCCTCCCATTTGAGGTTAATGACGTCGGCTATCTCGTTAGAACGGCCGAGTCTAACCTACAAGTGGGGGTGCCTCACACGCTGCAGGCACGGGTACTCCAACTGTCGCATTAGGCGAGGTTCAGTGGCCAGGAAGGTGGACGGAAGTTATACTTAACCATTCGCAGGGACTTTTACTTGCCCGCCATGGCGGTCGATTGCTACGCAACGGTGCAGCTCTGCACTGAATGCGCGAAAACCCGGGTTAAACTTCGGAAGAACTCAAAAGAAGATGAGATTATTCTCCGCAAGGGCGCCCCTTGAGTTTCTCGCAATCGATATACTCGGACCCCTCCTAACGACCCGGAGAGGTCACAAGTTTTTGCTCTTAATAACGGATTGTTTCTCGAAACTCGTTCGGACTGTCCCTCTGAAGAGGATCACCGCTCTCACGGTAGCCCAGGCCTTCGTGAAGCACTGGATTTTCGTCTACAGTTCGCCGGTTCAGGTACTCTCCGATAACGGGAAACAGTTCGCATCGCCGTTTTTCCAGGATGTATGTCGCATCCTGGATGTAAAGAACCTGTTCACTACAACCTACCATCCCCAGTGTAATGGGCAAGTCAAACGGTTCAACTGGACGATGCTAGCATCTCTCCGTTCTTAAGTGCTTGATCACCCAAAGACATGGGACCTGTACACTGACGCGCTGACGTTCGCGTACAACACGCAGGTACATAGAATTACCGGTGTTCCACCGTTCGAGCTAGTAATCTCCCGTACCCCCCCGCCGGTGGCGCTGGAAGCACAGCCTCCGCTGGGTAATTCCCCTCTGTGGGTGACTACCGCCAGAAATGGAAACAGTGGCTATCCAAGTTGGTACCCGCCACTCGCCAATCCATGGTGAGGGCTCAAGCCGCTTACAAGCGTGATTTCGATGCTCGCCTGCGAGGAAGTAGCACACCGTCAGTTAAGGCGGGTACCTACGTCTTCGTACGGAAGGAACACTATAACCCTGATAGGGAGAAACGCCATAAGCTCTCGCCCGTGGCGGATGGACCATTCAAGGTAATCTCCGTCGCGGAGGACACAGTGGTACTGGAAATCAAGGACGCGCGTGAGCGGATCTCCCGCGATCGCGTGGTCTTGGTCCCACCACCCTCGTCTAAGTTCTTGCTGGCACCTGCCAGACCCGTGTCTACGGAATCAGCAACCCCCGAAACAATTGTGCTGAATCGCCCGCTGATTCTACCACACCCAAACCGGGGACTGTCAGACCTACCGATGGAATCGGATACACCGATGATATCGGAAAACATTGTTGGCTAGAACGGCCATTTTTCTGTTCAACTCGCTCGCAGGGACTCCACCCGCGTAGCGGAACGCTCTACCCGATCTCCCGCACCTCCATCTAAGGAGGGGGAGGAGGTCACTTCTGCTGAAGGTAATCCGCCATCGCAAGGGGAAGAAGGCATTCGTGGTACACGGCAGGCTGTTGCCAGACCGGAAATCCCGTCAGATACGCCGCTGCAGGTGGGGAAGCTACACGGTGAAGCAGACAGAACAACCACAACCTTGCCCAAGGCGAGCCGTGATCGTGTCTTGGTACCAGCTCAGCTGGGCTGTAAGGAACCACCCCCCCCGGGGACGGCTCCGAACAATCGGTCGCACGCGCCCACCACAACGGCAGACGCGGCGCTGAAACCCACCGCTGGACGCCGGATGGCAACCCCTGTACAAAGGGAGGACGACACCCCCAAAGCCACGCACGGTTGCGGAATTTCCGAGTGTCTCGGTAGACCCTGGCATAGTCGCCAGACGGAAACCGGTCACCCGGGATGATGTTCGCGTCATGGACGGCGAGGACAGGCCATTTGAGGCAGAAATTCTCCAAGTAATGGGTGCGGCTCGCGCTGCACCCAGCGCTGTTGAAAGTCGCACCAGGAGCCCGGAGTCACCTGAAGTAACCGTTGGGAACGAATCGCCACGGCGCCGCCACTTGGCACGCGCCAGAAAGGACACCCTGTCCAGGGAGGCGGATCGCCCAACGACGCCCCACGGCCACAGGTCGGTGAAGTCACGTGCAAGCACAGAAGGCGCGTGTGGCGCTGCACCACTCGCAGCGCAACGCGGGAAAGCCGTGCGAGCTCGTCAGAACGTCCGTCGGTACTGGTTGAATCACGCAGACTTGTGGTTCGCCCCGAAGCACGCAGACTTGCGGTACGCTCACCGGAACACCCACCTCTACGGAGGACTACTCGGTCAACCCCGACGAGCGTATCGATACCCGATCCGGGAGATTCCCCTTCGCAGGGCGATGAGCACACAGCCGTGACGACGACTCGGCAAGGCCGGCAGGTGTACTTACAAGAGTACATCGTCGACCGAATTGTCGGGCATTCCTGGAATCAGGAGGGTATACTACGCTACCACGTCCGTTGGTACGGGTATGATCCGGCTCACGACACAGCCGAGCCGATCGAGCATCTCCTACGTTCAAAGGTAGTTCAGTATCACCGTCGAGCGGGAACAGCCCCACCTGCTACGCTGGGAAGTGCCCAAGTGGGATGAAGGAGAACCGTGGAAACGGGAAGAGTTGAAGATGAAGAATACACGTCATGGACGGGAAGGGATCACCGCTCATGCGCTGATACTCCGACCATGGTCGTGCATAATGTTTCGCGAACATACCCGAGGGGTTTTTCACCCAGCTTGCTGGTCATTACGTGGCAAGCACGGTTTTCCCTGTCGGAAGGGTGTGCATTTCCCTGCGCACCGCGTGAGAGAGCCGGTTCACTACCGGTGACTACAAGAACACGTCATAGATAGAAGGAACCCACAGGCAGGTTGTTTTTATTGCTACTATTCGGACCCAGTCTTACTGGTTATGGCCACTCCCCTCGTTTGGAGGCTGGCCACCGCCGAGGCGTTGCGCCAGGGCTTCCCGCATTGCGGACAAATCACCGGTCACCGTATCGGCGCCGAACCTCACCTCTCGAAGGAACTGCGCGATGGCGGCACCGGGATTCCCGCCCGTCTGGGGAGTATTCCTGTCAGCGGCCGTGGAAGTCGGAATAGCCAAAGCTGACGCCGACGCCGCAGCAGCGGGCTCAGACTCCTGTGGAACAGGGTCGTCATTCTCAGGAGGAGTGCCTACAACCATCGCGTCGTCATCACCGCCCGCTGCGTCGGATGCGTTGTCCAACATGGGTTCATTTTCCCCGCTGGAGCGCTATTAATCGTCCGAGTCGACGAACCCAATCGGATGACCGTCTGGGATTTTTCTCGGATCATTCCGGAGTTCGGCCGCTTCATCAGCAAAAATCTCCCGTTGTTCCCACGGATCGAAGTACACGAAATCCCCCACCAAGGCGGTATTGCGCCGCAGACCTGGGCCATGTCCACCGCCGCCGGTGAGCCGGCCACTCTGCCCGATCGGGACCGCTTTCCAGTCAATACTGTCGATATAGTCGAGTAACTCGAGGACTTCTTCGGCGTTAGCCTGACCCCAAGGAGGAATGGTCATATCGAGTTGACGGATACCGGCCCGCATGCGCGGAGGAAGGAACCACAGTCTGTACTGGTCGTAAGCCTCACTGAGGATGTACGCCGCAGCGCGGACGGCCCACTCGGTGACTACAACCGACCAAAGCTCGCTACGCGGATCCGTTTGGAGGTATGACCCAAAATATGTGAACACCTGGGGCAGATCTATGTAGCACCTCCGGCATGCCTCGAGCTGAGCCCACCAGGTTAACAGAGGGACGTACCGACCTTGTCGGTGAGCGGGAGCAATACGCTCCACCTCCACTTTTTGATACGGAACGAAGTACCCGAAACGAGAACGGCAGCGATGCTCGAAGCGGATGAATTCCTGAAGGAAAGAGGACCGGTAACAACGCGCGAGATAGCGGCATTCGGCCCGAATGATAGGTCGTTGCCAGCACAAGGCTTCCTGCCGGACAACCGGGAATCCTCGCCAAGAGAGGGTCTCAAACGGCGACAGCCGGGCGCAATAGCCCATCTCCCCGCGGTTGCAGTACTGCTCGACGTCGAACCTCATCTCTTGCGGGATGAGGAACTCAAACGGAGCCCGGCTCTGCCGTTGGTGTCCAATCCGCACCAGCGCGGCATGAGCCTGAGCTCGGGACTCGCCCGCGTAGCGGTGAACCTGAGGTGCAGGTATGGCAACGCGCCGGCGCCAATCCCACAAAGTGGTGACGTTAGCCAGCAGGTCCCCGGGAAGGCGCTCATTGCCGTCGACGTACTGAGAAATCAGCTCGTCGTCGAACACCGAGATCGCGTGGAACCACGCCGCAAGCTGGTGGCGCATGGCCTGTTGCCGATTGTTCGGGTTGAGGCCCACGAGGGAGTCGTAGGACTGCCAATTGCCGCCCGCCCCGGAGCCGGTTGACGCCCCAACTTGGGAAGGGATCGCCACCGTCCCAGACGGTTTTCCCTGGTTCGAACCAGTCTGTTGCCCGCCTTGCGGTAAGGGCACGGAACGGAAGCCGGTGAATCCCCCTATATGGGGTTGCTGAGAGCCACTCATTGCGAGGTCGATGACAGGAGTCGGAGGAGCGTGGTAGTTGGTGACCGAGGTGTCGGGGAGAGATGCTGGAGCAATGGTAACTGCGGGTGCAGGGGTGTGCGTTGGTGGAGAAGGAGAGGTTTTCGGCGAGCCGGGAGAGGGCGTGCTTTAATCCTCCATGGTTGCCGCCATCGTTTCCTTCGGTGAGGTGATACTTCCGCCTAAGGAGGGGGATATGTAGTGCAACGCCCTGTCATGGAGGTTTCTGACTACTTAGTCATATTCCGACATGTCGGATGGGTGCTCCCAATAGGAGTATATGAATAGTAACAACCACTGTAGTGGGAAGGACACGTGGGACACGGTTGAGCTAGGAGGTTGGCCACGTACACGTGGAACGGACGCCACGGCGCGTGGGTAATTACCACTATGCGTGGGCCTAATTTAGTTAGTTTATTCAATTACTTGTTGGCGCAATCTCGCTACTTAGCATGGCGGCGACCTCGCCGCTATGCACAGTAAAGTTCGGACAACCAGGGTTGGCTCTATACTTCTTCGCCTTCGGCGGTCATCGACTCCTTCCAGGAGAGAGGCTCCGTTGCCTACGGGTAGTGTATCCTCCCTGCGTCACCTAACAGGACCCATTCGTGGGAGTGTTTTCCGCTTGTGTCGCGTTCGACCCTGTACAGGGATAACCCCGGTGTTTACCGTAGCCTTTTTGCCCTTTCCTCCTTTTCCTTCTTTCCATCTCCCACTCTCGCGGATTCCTTTTCTCTTTCCCCACCTCCGTGGACTCGTGTTTCCTTCGAGGACCCATTCACCCACACACGTGGTGCCAACACTGATCCTTACTCAACTCTCTACGCCCGTCGTGACGGCTTGGCCTCGGCTTACACCCGACTTCGTCGTGCCTTGCCAGAGAGGCTCTGTCTGCTGACTACCCTCCTACGGAGGAAGATCTCGGACGTCTTCGTGGTGTCTTTCCGCCTCTGGCGTTGCACTACAAGAATACAATAAAAGCTCTCAGCGGAATGCCGAGAGCTACTGACGGAGACGACCAGACTACCAAAATGTGCAATGAATTCTTCTTGTTCGCAAACCGTGCCATACTCCTTTTGTTTTTCTGTTTTCACGGAACTACCGCTTACGCCCTTACTTGAATCTCATCAACACTTATGTGATATTCGTTTGTTATCTTGTAGCAGCAAATGCATATTTTTAAAACCAAAAATCAGAAACCTAATGTAAATACTGTCAGGTTTGCTACCTTCAAGTCAAAAGATTAATCAACAGTTGGGTTCTTTTCCTGTGGACAAGTCGTAAACATTACCTATCTCTCTTGAAAGCCTTTTCTACTACCTATTTATTAGCAGTAGGATCTTCACCATAGTAAAAAAACGTTTGCAAATTTTAAAATTGCAAATTAAAAATATTAAATCCTTAGTTTAGCCAGTAAAATAGCGTTTGTTTTCGTTATGACTATGTAAGGTTATATCATTGCTCGAAATGGTAGATGGTTCGTCAATGCTCACCTAATTTGTTTTGGAGTTAGTCATAATTGCGGCCGTGGCTTTTGAGTTGTTGCAAAACAAAATTCTGTAGTTGAAGAGATATACAGCCTTTTCATTTGCTCAAGGTTTTTATGCATTTTTTTCTATGATGTTTTTGCTGTAGTTTACAAAATATCTAAACATATTGCCCTTGTGACAAGATATGCAACCATTAGTATAGCCTACCTCAATTTGTAGCTTTCGCAATTCTTTCCGGGCAGCTTGTGTTCTAAAAGTTTCGAACAAAATATTTCAGTTTACAATTTTTCTACTTGGATATTTTCTGGATGTTTTAGTTTTCTATGCATGCTGCACGCGATTGCACTCCATGCTCCTCTTCATATTTTGTGTCAACTCAACTGCCACTGCCTCCGTGGTGAGTGGCACCGACGGAAGATGAGTTCAGTAGTTATCCCGTCATTACTTGTTGTAAGTAGAGTTGCGTTTTTAGTCAATTTTAAAAGATTTAATTGCGTAGTTAAGACCTGGAGCTGTTGTATCTTTTCCAATTCTATACAGGTCATCTAACTTTTGACAAATGGGTTCCAATCTTCTTTTGAAAGAAAATTTTGTTTTGCTCCTTTTTTGTTAATAGCATTCCACCATCTTTGTTTTTCTTTTAGTGGGTAATTTTTTGATGGTTTTAAATATAGGGCTGTGTAGAACTTTTTTTATCTGGTTGGTATTGAAGTTGAGCTTTAAATTTGTTTTTTTCTGTAGTAGATTTTAATTTTAGTCTTGCGACTAGGGTTCTTTGCTTTTTGCTATTGTTAAGCTATACTTTTCTTGCAATAAGCTAATGTTTTCTTTGTGCTGTACATTTTGCTTGCTTTATGCCTTTGGTTCATTTTCGTTACTTTGAAGTCATTGTTTGTGAACCACAGACTTGTGCTCACTAACGCTACACTGCGTGTTGGTTTGGTACTCTTGAGAGCACTTTCTGTCGGGTCGGCTTGGTTTTGTGTTTGTGTTCGTTTGCTCTTGGATTTGTCACCACCCGCATCATTTCTTCAACAAAAACGTTGTTCTCAGTACCTATTGCTTTATGTTTTATATTGTGCGGCGGCGCTGCTACGCTACGTCATCGCTGCAGAATGTTGAATAAAGTAGCCACCACTGGCTTGTTGGACATACATCAATGCAGCATAACTGTTCAACCTCAAATGTGTCGCAAACGCTTCACCAGACCAAACCTCGGTATTGAACGAGCTCCACCCTTCGATATTCTTGACGAAACTTTTCGATCAATCACTCATCTAAAAGCGCTACGTTCTGGCTCTGCTTATACTGGACAAGAGTGCCTAGCAATGAAAGAAAACAAAGTTCTAGAGGAAACACTTCACCGTCCAAAACGGAGGTGTTTTCGCCTATAATTTTATTCTGTCGCTCGTGTTCGGCAACTGAGCCTTATCCGTCCATCATATTGCGAAATGCGACGTGCACAGGTGCTTACACGTGGTACCCGTCGGAACTCTGTAGATGATAAACCCGGCTGCACCACGTATATAGCGTCGCCCACGTGGCCTCCAGCTTTGCATGACACTGTGTCTTTGCTACACGACGTGTCTTGCGTGTGTCACGCTCGCCCACGAAAAGCCGAATCATCAAAGTGAGGTGCATATTAAACATTCTTGTATTGCTGGTCTCGCTAGGGTACAGTAATTAACGTGCATTTGAATACAGTAATGCAGATTGTTGTGACGAATTCTGAGCCTTTTTTTGTGTGCATTCACATTTTGGTTTGAACACTGCCACCATGAATTGACGCGGCAATGAGGCGCCCTGACAAATGCATGTCTCAAAAGAATTTCGAGCGTCACGAGCGTGAAGGTAACAGCGCTTTCTTCTTGCTCCTCTCAATTTTGTTCTAGTTCACAGTCAGCCAGACAACTGCCACAGGCTAAAACAGCGCGCAATGCACCACCTTCATCACCGATCGGTGCTCTGTCTGGTGGTCAGAAAGCCAAGGACGTCGCCACATGCAGTTATTTTCGGTCGTACGATGGTTACGCCAACGAGTGCAAGATTAGGTTTACTTACGGTAGAAATGTAGTAGATGTTGATGCAAACGTCTTGGGCCTGCTCTTAGATCTCATGTTTGTCCTGACCATGTTCAGGTAAACTGTTAACGGCTTCAATCTGGTCCCGAACAGATCAAGCTGCCGTTCATCTGCTGCAGAGTTCACAAGATATTCAACATGGTCTACTCCTTCCAACAAACATTTCTTGATGTTTTCAGCTTTGGTCATAAACTGAGCGAGGTCCTGCCTGTCCGCAGATAATAAATCGTCTTCCGCAGGAAGAGAAACAAGCCCTCCATCTTTCAATTCGTTCACAAGAATTTCTGGCGTCATGTTTCGATCTTCTTCCAAAAAGTGTGGAACCCTCGTGTTTTCCCCGAAGTATTACAATTGTAAAAATGGAGGCTTTCGTGAAAGAACCAAGTCTTGATACCTAGGTATAGGCAAATTGTATACCAAATGCTTGCAGATAAAAAAGCGATTCATTGGAAACGCTGGACAAGAACAGAGCCATTTCTTTCTATCAGTATCGTAGTTCTGGTTAATTCCAGTAGCCGCCAGAGTTTTCCAGTTCTGTTTAAACACTTTGTACCAACTGGGACTATATTCGACACTAATTAAGCCCTTCCAATCCTGCATGAACTTTTGCACAAAATGCTCGTCAAGTATATAGAGCACAAAATCTATACGTGGTCTGTTATATGATGAGAAGTGCGTATTTTTCATCACTGACCAATGTGATTCCACGAACATGGTAGTCCTAGAGCGAGACATGTATTTCTCCTCACGCCTGCCCCACTGATTGAACTCAGGATCCGAGTACCAGTTGCTACAAGATACTCTTTGAATTTGCTCAGTACGGTTCTCTCAATTTCTAGAGCATCTTTCGAGACACCATCTTCTTCAATGATTGTGAGATTCCTAACGTCTTCCAAAAATCAAACCTTGCATTCTTTCCCATGAGGGTCACCAAAAAACGAATGTGAGTAGTAATGATCATCCAAAATAGAGAGAATAGCATTTCAAAGTTTATCGGGATTTTGTTTCGACTCTCGAATTTTCTCTGAGAACTCTGTGCTGCTATAAAGAAGTTTGGTAGTTCTTTCGTAATGTTCTTTTCCTAATGCCTCCCATTTACGGATCCAAGCACGTTTCATGTGCCATAAACATATCGAAGGGTAGAGGTTATAAACAGCCTGTATCGCGCCAAGCTGAGCTTGGTCCTTGTCCGAAAAGAAAAATAAAGGTTTCAAGATAGGTAGTGATTGCTTCAGACATTGTAGAAACTTTGTGATGATCTTCAACTTATAACCACGATTCTTATTCCCTTCCGCGTATGGCTCCAGAATTAAATATGCAAGAGGAAATCCAACTTCATATGCAGACCCAATGACAGCAAAGATTTCCATTCCTTGCGAGTTGGTCTTGAATGTGGAGTCAATAAATACCTCGCATATGTGCCTGGTATCCATGATTGTACCAGCCAAATTGGTAACAAATCCAAGTGCATATGGGTTCTTGTTGGAGTATATTGGTGATATGTTTTTTGCTTCACCCATGTATAAATTCATCGAAACCTTGGTATCATCATGTCGCCGACTCTTTTTCCCTATTGCAGATATCTATTTGTTATAAACCATATGATAAGGAATGTAGTTCTTTCTATTGTTTCTCATGCATAACAATTTCTTAAATGGAGCCATTTCTTGTATCGATAACTCTGCAATTCTCTCTGATTCACCTGGTTCGAATGCAAAACCAACAGTCTCTCCATCGTGGACAAAATCGTGACTTATGGCAATAGAAACGTGGTCCTTTCCTTCGTAAGAAAAGGAAACCATGCCATTACAGTTGTGTTCTTTCTTGCTTCTCTTCAACCGCTTCGCCTCGCTATTATATTGGCGATGTTGTTGTGTACATATATAGTACGAGTACCACTTTCTTCTAAATTTCCTCGCATGTTTCACCACTATGATTTCTCTCATACTCTCCAGAAAATTGTATTCCAATTGTTGCCGTTGGTCTTCAGTACTTTCTATGTCTCTGATGTGCAGGGCAGCTGTAGACCCCGTTCCAAGCAGTTTTGAGGCTTCCCACGACAAACCTATCAACTGCATGACCTCGTTTTGAAGCATTGAGTCAGATGAAACGTCGCACTTGACATATACATGTTTGGAACAGCAGATCACTGGCGTTTGTCTGCATCGATTGCAACATTTACTAAGCTTTTTTGTTGCATTCAGAAACATGTTAGAAGAGCAAGTCTTTTCATATCGTGTACACTGAGCTAAGCACAATTCATCCCATACGCTTCTTTCTGATGAAGGATGAGAATTGGAGGCAGTTCGCATTACAAGACATGTGAAAACATTTTGGTCGATAGCCCACTCCTTCAGTTCTGCACCATTCATATTGCCTTCAAGCTGATTCTGGTTCTTTTGAACGTTCTTCAGCATCTCTTGTAGGTGATCTTGTACGGCGTTGGCCGTGCTTCCAACCAGACTGGCGACAGTCTCACTAACCATCAATCTGGTTGAGATTGTTTTCCCAAAGGCTTCTTCAAAGACTAGCTTTGGATTTGTCATGCTTTGGATTTGTCATATGTTTGCACTTCTAACTGCTGCAACAGATAAAGGTTTTTATGTTGCAGTCATGTTCGCTTTTGGTTTTGTGTTCAGGGAATTGTCAGTGTTGGCACCCTTTGGAAACGAGAATTGTCATCCTGCAAATTATTGCTAACCGATCTAACCTACTACAAGAGCAACTAAATTGTTACTACAAGAGCAACTAAATTGCTAGGGCAAAATAAAAGACCAACAGGGTCATGAAACTATTATTTTCCTGAAGCATAGGCTTCATGGCTTTTCTGGTCATAATAAATGTCAAAAGAATATTAAGTCGGTCTCTATTACTAATGCTTAAGACACGAGATCGCCCCCACCACGCGGTTTTCGCTAGTTTAGTACATTGTGCCACCGTTACGAAGGCGGGGAATTAGAGCCGAAATGGACATCCCTGCCCCCACAATCAAGTGGGCCCTCAATACACCTGTCGGTGGTCAGCCCTCATAACGGTCTTGTTGACACCGACGCTAATGTCGCGTCTGCACCTCGTAGCTTAACGATCTCATTTCGTCGAGCATCTGGAGAATCGAACTCCAACATTGTGGTTCACTTCGGCACAGTGTTTCCACTCTTGTACTCGATCTACCACTTCTGATAACTACGGTTATGGTAACTCTATATGTACATGTACACACCGCAGAACGCTGATTCTCTACCATCTTCACAAAACTACGGTAGAGCTTTTATCTCTGTCCATTTCTCTATACCATGTGTCGCCCACAATTCATTTACGATTATCACTTTGATCCCTAGGCAGATTTCAATCAAGTCTTCCAGATCCTCTACACTCGCTCGTAAATAGTAGGGGGAACACTCCGGAAGCCTTGGCAAGCGAATAGATGTGTCAGATAGCGCTTCCACGACTGCATGTGTTCTTCCACGTAAAGGGAGCATGATAATGTAGGAATTTATTTCTTTCTTCCACCTACGCCGACGCAGTTCTTCTGCAGGCGAGCCTGCTGTTGAGGGGGAGTCCATGGTAAGAAAAAAACTCTATCAGTTGCGGCGCGATTCTGTACGTATGCTGGAGTTGAGGATAGCTTGGGCAGTATAAGCGAGGCGGAATCACGGTGCAGTTGATAATTATGTTCCAATGCATTGTTTGTTCGCAGTGTGAACTCGAGCAAGTATTACTCGATCGATGACTTGTTCCGCTTCCTCTGTAATGCCGGGATAACATGAGAGCATGACTGAACTTGTCCCTCTTTCAGGCTTTGTCATGACTAGAAAGAAGAAAAGGCTTTAGGGATTTGAACACACTTCGAGATTCCACAAAGGCACTTCACTTGGCCGTGCCATATTGTTCTGTTCAGTTATACCTGCGAAGTCAAACTTTACGTCGTTACCACAAGCAGCGAATGGGAGATCTTGAGGTGGTGAGTGGGCAGCTCAAGCTCTACAATTCGGTGGCAAAGTCTCTGATTAATTGCCTGTTGGAAGAATCTCAGTCAATAGAGTTAGTTCAAAAGTATTTTAGATCTCATGAATGTAGTGAAGAACGGTTGACATACTTGCTAGACTCTCCTTGAGGTGCTCCTTGGTATCATATCGAAAAATAGCAGGGCTTCCGGGAGCATTTTGTGTGAGAAACGGGAACATTTTGTGGAAGAAACAATCCGGGTGAAACAATGTGCGAAGAAGTGCGAGCTTATTTATATGGCTGGTATAAACGTTTTGAGTGTGTTGTGCAGAGTGTAAAGTTTTCGGTAGTGCAGTTCCTTCTGAAGTTGTCCCAATCATGATATGCGGCAAGAACAGAACAGCACGCTGTAAGAACTAGTACACGGGCAGTGACTGGACAGAGGGTCGTACAATGGTAAAACGTCCTTACCTTACTAAGTAGAAGGACAATGCAATACAAACTTGTGTCATGCATAACTTCAAACTTGCTGCCGACTTCCACTTTCTCGCAAACTACGGCTCCATAGAACAGACTAGGTTACATTCCTTTAAGAGACTGCAGAGATGTGGGAAACAGTGGGTGACACTCGCGACGTCTAAAAAGCCTGGAGTTACATTTTTAGTTTTCTTGTGTACGCTCTCCTTTTGTGATTAGTTCGTACGTTCCCCATCAAGTGGTAATTGGGCTTAGGTGCTCATGAAAAGAGAGTGAATGAGAAAGGAAAGTATATCCGTACGTTCACATAGATCGCTATTTCGCAATCTTGTCGAAACGCTAACGCCCTTTTCCTCATGTATTCTCCTTTGCAGAGGATGACGCTATACCAGTACTTGAGAGCTGCACCAGACAACACTGTCGACACGCCCGGCGCGGAAGAAGCACCTCTGGTGAACGCCCACTGTATTTAAGAAGCATATGGAATTCAGGAAGCTGTTTCTCGCTCATTGAAGTCCCCGATCTTTATCTCCATGATCGCTGCTGTGTTTCTCGCATTTGTACGTATCGTATTCAATTTCTTCCAGGGCTGTCACAATACTTACCTATTTATTTCGTCTGAAAAGGTATGCCCCGTTGCAAATGCATTGCTCACCATGACGGGGTACTGCGACCAGTTATGCTTTCGATTAACATCTTAGGCAACGTGGTTGTCCCGATTAATGCTATCTTGGTGGGAGCTGAATTCTACCACTGTCTTGCAGAGGTACGTTGCCGTTCTGTCGCTTCCAAGTATTCCAGCACTATTCTCCCACGCCACTCACACACTTGGACTCGTATGCAGGAGGATGACCGAAGTGATGAATATCAGGAAGACGAGATGTTTGGCAATCGCGTGTTCGCAGCAATCCTGCGTTTGATTGTGTTGCCAGCGTTAGCGCGTTTCCTGTACTCCTGGCTGGGTTTAGCATCTGAAGTGCATAATCACCTGCTCGCTGTATTTGGCTTGATTGAGTTCAACAATCCTACCGCGAATACAACCGTCATGATGATGGCATTGGTGAGAAACAGGTTAAATCGGGCTGGTAAACAACTTGGTCGTGACGTTGTGCGAACCGTATTTCTCCAGTTCTTGTGCACTCGTTCTTGTGCACTCCTCTCTTCTTAACTCTGAACACCGCCGCTGCTCTTCGACTGCAATATTCTGGAAGTATATGAAAAGTATGATAGCTCGACTCCCTATAGGCAAGCTTCAAGGGCTCGAACTAAAAAAGATTTCAAACTATTTCAAACTCCTGTTTCTTTTCCACCATAAGCCTCTGATTGTGCACGCAGTTCCATCGACACTCTCTGTGGAACACCTGTCTCTAAAAGTCATGCCTAAAGCATTAGAATAACAAGAAAATGACCATCGCAATGTCTGCTTCAACCTTCTCAAAACAAAGTGCGTCACAAAGAAAGAAATTTGACTCCAAATGTGCTTAGCCCAACTCACCAATTGAAGGTCCGAAGCTCGCTCTTGTGCATCCAGCAAACATTTCTGAGATCCGTACCTATATCTCAAGTTCTTTTCAGTAAGTAGCTCTTTTCACGTTTTGTAACAGACGTACTGCAGATACTTGTACCGATACCCGTGTATGTCCCCTGGGTTGTCTTAGCAGAACGGGGCATAAATCCTTCCGTATCAGGAAACCCTTAGAGTAGTAACATATGCCCCAGCACTACGAAGGTTTTGTATTTCAAAACCGTCGAACCTTACAGCATATTTGCTTCATTGCTTCAAAGCCAGGTGTGAGATTCGTCTCCCGCGGTACGTCCAGAGATATGCATAACGAGGTGAAACCCTGTACAAAAGCCATTGTATCTCACTACGCTTGTCGTTGCCACTTCGAATACCTAGCGAACAACCGTTTTATCCACTGTGAGCCCGGACGATGAAACCCTTCATGTCCATGGGATGCCGCAGATGACTGAGAATCTGCATCAGACTCGTCACATTCTCATTCAGATTCCTCTTCATCTTCCTCTTCCGATGGTTTTTTTCGATTCTGAGCTGTCAGTAACATGATTTTCGCCCAGACGTGACGTGAGTCACCCAACCATTTTGCGATCTCAGCCGGCACGTGTTTGGAATAGATTTACACTCAACAAGCTTACTATATATGGCTGTTTCAACGCGACCAATTCCTCCAAGATTTCCAACACAATCATGTCCGTCTCATCGTCAAACCTTTCATCACTATCTACCTTCGGTATGTGCAGTTGGGCTTCAATTCCAAATGTTTCCATCACTGCCGAAAGAAATGGAGGAGCTGTGTATGGACCATCGAGTCCTTTCATACCAAGACAAATATTGGTCCACATCAGCACTTCGGAACTCAAGGCGTTGAATCGCGACTCAACGCCTTGTACAGCATTGAGTGTTTGCAGCTAATTGAACCGCGTATCATGTCTGCATTAAACCATGCTAGAATGACTGCACTTTCAAAGCCTATTCAGCTCAGATTCTCTGACATTTCTACCATATGTTGTTGTTTATTGTGAGCGTGTACGCTTGAGGTACGATATACAAATTCGTGTAGAGAAGCGTTCAATGCTTTCTACAAAGTGGTGCCCAAGGGAAGCAATGAGCTACTGTTTATGTCACTCATGTGTGATTTGTTTCCTCGTTCCACGGGGAACATTCTGTATCTAGACCAAGAGGTAGGGTCATTCTTAAGCAACGGCTTTGGTTGCACTCCTTTTAATTTGTGCTTCAGCGAAGAAGATAAGAGGATTAGGCTCTGCCACTTGAACCGAAACCAACCTCCTGTTGATTCTGCTATACAACAGTGGACAGAAATACAACGCAAGTCGGTTCAGCATGGCGGTGCCAATGTTAATACACTGTTCCACATAGTCACGATCCATTGGTTATGAACTGTACTTCCTGATGCGAAGCAGAAAAACACTGAAACAAGAACTGAGTCGCGGAAAAGAAAATTTTCTTGCAGAAAGATAGATTGATAACAACAGCCGTTCTTATGTATGAGAAGCGCCCGTGGATAGCTAGCAATCTTGCCAGATGCTTGAATTCGCCCATTGAATAGTCATCGGCTCGTGCCGCTTGCATTCCCTCTTTACCTTTTATACCGACACCAATTTGAGCTTCTTGAATCATAGATACATCATTTCCTCCATCAACTATTGCTAGAGTGACGCAGTTCTCATGTAGTTGTACAAGTTGCACGGTCTCTGCTTTTGGAGAGGGGTTACACGCGCGCAGACGACAGACTTGCAGACACTTGCTACTTGCAAGAATAGACGCTCCATTTCATAACTGTCGATGAAGCTCAGACTTGTCCCATCCACAATAAGAGCAAAAGGTTGTTCGGGCATTAGCTCATGAGCACGCAGAGAGATGGAATCACGAATATGACCAATGCGACTTTGCCGTTCCGTAAATGTTTCGATCGAATCACCAGAATGACTTCGACGATGGCGATGTCTCGGCCTGTATTTGGAAGCAGGTTCTGGATAAAGTTCGTCCACAATATCTTCCAGTACGGCAATAAGCTCAGATTGCGATTTCGCATGAACGCGGAACACTCGCATATCATTGCTCAGTACATGGGATGAATAACCGATGTTCTCCGCGTTTTCCGGCTTATCACCAGTTAATACCCAAACACGAATGCCCGCTTCATGTAGTTTGTTTTCAACAGCTGTAACACCGTATAAATCCAAGAGCTTCTCAATCAATGAAGCTACCTCCGCTTTCTTTGAATTTCGGTGTACTATGGCATTGCTCGCTTCCGCGAACTTTGGCGCCCACCGATCGTACTCGCTTTGCGGGATTTCACGCCCTGCATACACCAGTGTGCGCAGACCATCCATGGGAAATCGTTCTGTAGCTGCGAGAAGGTCGTCAACATCGGATTCCGCTTTAAGCAGCCGAATCATGACTGAGTCCGCCCCCTTTGAGAACATGCGAATGGCACCGTCAGGACATCGAAGGATTGTACTCATTCGTTTTCGATCAGAGGAGAACTCTAGCTCTGCCAGCAGCTCATAGTTGTCAGAGCTTGTGTTTCCGTGCTCTTGCATTACGAATTCCTTCAGAGTTCTATTCAACAAAATCACACCCGCAGCCTGAAAGGCAACTTCATTCCGGGCTCTCCCATAGTACCTGCTGCTTTGTGAATGGCCAGAAGCACTGCTTTGTCTGGGAACCACATCGTGTGATAATGCCATGGCTTTTATAAGCTGGTGGACACCTTCGACGTTTGCTTCAAAAGCATGGTCCAGATGATGGGAGTGGTCGCAGAGGTCGTAGAATTTTCAGTAGCTCGGGCTTTCCTGAATTCAAAAAAGAAGGCCTCGCTTCGAGGTACTGTTGTATGCAGTGCAGCTTTGTTGCCGTTGAATTTGAATTCCTTGTAAGCGCGTATGCAGGCATACGTAATATCCGCATACATGTATGCAGGCATACGTAATATCCGCATTTGCGAGCAAACGTCTGAATTTTGTGGCACTGGGACAATTCAAATCTAGTCTATCTACAGTAGTGTAACTAGGCTGGTAGATTACGCAACAATGTTTTCTTGGCTCTCAGCAAACAACTGAGGAGCCAAGGGGTGCCTATAAAAGCTCCGCGCCCAGCGCGGGGCGACCCGAGAGAGCGGGATTCCAAGCCTCATCGGGGTACCCTCCTGACCGTCTACTTCATTGACTTCTTCCCTATTTCCTCCTCTTATCGTCGCTATTCTGTGGCGTTGTACTTCTTGATTGTCCGTCATCCGGTCCAGCCCGACATTTATTAACCAAGCGCTTTGTTCTTCGAAAGAGTAAGATTGTTCGGGTTGGAATCGGACAAGGATGTCATCTACTACCGCCTCAAAGTATGGCGTCGTGTCAGTTATTTAGCCACCGACACTCGATGCTGTGGACCAGCCGTCCTTAATCAAATTTGAGACGACCTACGTCGCCTACAAGGCGAAAGTGAATGATGTGAACAAGGACCGAGACCCCGCCTCCAAACTTTCCATCGCATCCATTAAGGACTTGTACCGGTTAACGGCTCTAAGATGCCGTTTACGGCTCTGCGCTGCAGGCGGAACCCAAAGAGGAATCAGGTTCCGCCTCCAACTACGCGCGCGTAGGTAGCAACCGCGTAGGTGACCATTGCGCGAGCAGCGCCCTAGACTAGTGTCGCTACCTTTTTCGCCCGCGCAGTCGTGGCATTTAAGCCACGACTCGACGCCTTCTCAGTAAAGAGCGGGCATCGAACTTCATCATCGAAACGACTTGCGTAGTTCGCTACAGTGATCACTGGTTTCACTACTCTAGTTTAACGTTCAACATCTATTTCGTTCCATCACCGAAATGTCCGACACTCAGTCGAACCCTGGCGAAAGCAGCCACACGGATGCATCGCAACCGCAGGTCATGTACACGGAACCGAATTTTGTGTCAACCTCAATCAACCATCCACGTCTTGTTCACACAGACTCTGCTTCGATCAGGAAATTTTTAAACGCATATGACCAGTATCGAAAGGAAATCACAGCACGAGCACTCCAGCTTGCTGTGGTAGACCCTACGACCACTGAACCCGTACGACCAGTCAATCTCACCTAATGTGTCGATCCAGAATGGATACAGTCTATTATCGATTTGAATCTCATTCCAAATCTCTCCGACGTCGACATGTTGACCGACGAAATGCTTCGCGATTTCTTAGAAGAGAGAGCGAAGACAAAGAAGACTGCCATCTCTCTACCGTTTCTAAATTTGCTTGTCGAGAAGGAACTCAAAATGGATATGTCAGATCCCTCTGCACCAATGCGAATGGAAAATCTTTTTGCATCTTACCTTTCTCTGTTAAGACGCAACGGGTTGAAATGGGTCACTACATCCCGGCCAAAGATCGCCGTCAAACACGTCATTTCCGCTGTCCGACCAACATGGCTTCGTACTAAGTTGTAAGCAAACGTTGCTTTCTCGCACATGGAACTCAAATCCGATTTTCCAGCCTTCTTTGAGCATGCTATGAAGCTTTGACAGTCATTTGAAGATCTGGATAACGGCCCAACAACGCAGAACTTGTCATCACGCTCCCGCAAGGCGGACCAGAAAGGAGGCTGTTCGGAGTCTCACAGACACTCCAACAATGCTGCTCGCTCGAGCAGCGAGCCACGCAAATCCCGATCGCGACGACCATTGCCACCATGCCCATACCCACCTTGCAAGAAGAAAGGGCTACGGCATTGGGTTGACGACTGTGAGAAGTCTACAGATGAGGAAAAGCGGGAGATGAAAGCCGTTTTTGCGGCTCAGAAGGCAGCAAACGGTCCTGCCAAATCCACTCGCAGTCAGAAGAGCAAGGGCGAAAGCAAAGGCACGGTCAACCGACTGCGACCGTCGTCCACGTCGAAGAACAACTCGTCTTGTCTTATCACCGTCTCTGACGGTAGGATCTGCCTTGATGGAACTGGTAAGTGTGATGATGGCAGCGACGACAGTACCGTGTCCCCGAATCTAGCCGAAAAGGCTGCTCTGAAAGGCATTGGCAAAACATCAGCCATCAAGCCAACTCACCTATCGGTAGCTCCGAAGTTTACGATGCGCAAGCAGGTAGGGTAGAAGGGAAGTAAGTAGAGATGGATATGGAAGAAAGAGAAAGTAAAACAAGTGAAGGTTGACGGCCTTGGGTCGACCCGTTTACTCGAGGGTCGTCGATCGCAACCTACAAATACCCTAGCGCGCGCTTCACCGTCGTCGCAGCAAGCGACGACGGCGGTCATTACAAGTTGCACGTGTGTGCAGTTGTACACGGAAAGTGCGCGCAAACTGGAGTACAACAATTTCAAATAACTAAACCAATCAACACTACAAATCCATTGCCAGTCGTTTGATTCAGAACCAGATCTAAAAAATTATCAATTTGCATGGTGGCACTCCAACCGCCTTGCGCATCCCAGAATCGCATATTGCATGCAAAACCGCCCATTCCAGCCTAGAAAACCACATCCTCGCTATCTGCATAGTCAGTCTACTACTCTAAGCCTCGTCCAATCACAGAGCTCCACTTGGCCCATACCACCATAACTCTCCATACAATCCATGGCACTTGTAGACACCACGTTGCACAAGAGCATTTGCAGTAGCCAATCATATTGCCATTTCACGTTGGGGTTGAGCAGAGGCGCATACGCGATTTTGCGAAGAGAGTGCCCAAAAGTGCCCATCGTCCCCTGCAACTTTGCTTCCAAGTAGTCCGAGACCAACCTGTAGAACTGACCGGCACTCGACCATGTCCCAACATCAACACTCCTCCTCGAGTCTTTGTCCAAGTCTAACTCGTTTGATAATTGCAAATATTCTTGCAGGGCTCAGTGGTTTGGTTAGGATATCAGCATCGTTTAGCTCACTAGGAACATAGTCTACAGCAATGACATTGTCCTTCACCATATGTCTGATGAAATGAAGCTTCACGTCAATATGTTTGGCACCTCCGGAAGGGCATCGCTCACCAGTCGCCCAATCTATGGCACATTGATTGTCCGAGCGAATGGGGACCTTCTCGTTCACATCAAAGCCGCTCTCTCGAAGCACTTGCGATATCCAGATAACCTCTTGAGCAGCCATGGTCGACGCGTAGTACTCCGCTTCTCCAATGGAGAGCGCAATCGATGCTTGCTTTCTCGCACCGAAGAAGCAAGTGGCTGATCCCAGTTTGATCACATATCCGGACATTGACTTACGATCAGTAGTGTCACCAGCATAGTCTGAGTCCACAAAGCCGTTCAAGTCCAGAGATCCAGGTCGGTATCGGCGTAGCACTCCCTCGATGTAAAGCGGCTGTCCAAGCTTGAGGCCCATAAGTTGGCCCTCAGAATCTACTGCCCAAGTCAGCTCAACGCCAAGGTAGAAGCTCACTCGATCTTGAACTCGAAGTTCATACAGTCCTTGGAGCTCCTCCAAGAGCGACGAACGTTGCGCAGCAGTTGGTGTGAAAACCAGGAGGTCATCAACGTAAACAAGGATGTATGCGTACGCGTTGTGTCTAAAGCGGCGCCTAAACACACACGGAGCACTAGGAAGTTCTTCAAATCCTAAGTCTTTGAGATCTTGACTGAACTTTGTATGTCAAGCCAGGTGAGCCTGCTTAAGTCCGTACATGGCTTTCACCAACTTGTAACAGTAGGGCTTCAGCCAAGGCACACCACGTGGAGACGTGACCCAAACGTCCTCCTTCAGCTCGCCATTCAAGAAGGCAGTCTTCACGTCCACTTGAGCAACATACATCTGGAGGCACAGGGTGAGGTACAGTAACATATGAACCAGGTTGAAAGACACAACTGGTGCATAAGTCTCCATGTAGTCCTGACCAAAGGTCTGGTGATTTCCACCAGCGACAACACGAGCGTTGAAGCGCTCAACCGACCCATCTGCATTCCGCTTCACTTTCAGGATGATATGGGTTGGCAGAGGCTGCGATGCAGGAGAATCATCGGGTATCCATGTACCCTTGCTCTCCAGAGACGCAAGTTCTTCTTCGATCGCAGTCTCCCATAAGCTCTTCTCCAATGGGGACGCCGACATGGCTTCCGTCAAAGTCGGTTCATCACTTGTAGTCACTTCAACTGTTTGCGATGTGGCAGCGCCAACCATGTGCCACCACCGTGTAGGTGCGCGGCGTGTTCGTCGCGGGTACCGTGACTCAGGTTGTGAGCCAAATGGCGCATTAGGCTCCTCCATGGTGGGTTCATCCTGGTTGTCGTCAGCACCTTCACTACCAGTGAGTTCATTATCATCGACATCATCAGCTTCATCCGTACTATCAGTGTGCAATTCAGGTGAATGGCTTTCCTGTAGTTCAGAACCAACAGCATCGTCGACAACTTCGTCAATGCAAATCTCACCGGAGTGCTCGCTGTCACTCTGGGATTCCGAGTTGCAACTGAAGTCTTCATCAGAAGCGATCTCATCATCCATGTAGCCCGCCAGATAGGACGCACCAGGGAATGATGACTCATCAAAAGTCACATGTCGAGACTTGACAATACGTGGTATTTCATCGTCATCTGTTACTAGAACGTCGTAGACACCATGCTCAAGAGTCTGCAAGTACACCCCCTCAAGTGCACGAGACTCGAACTTGGTGTCCGGGTTCATCTTTAATACGTATGCCGCACACCCAAACACTCGAACATTCTTCAACGAAGGTGTGGAATCAGTTACAAGAAAGTACGGAGTGGATCTAGTAGTAGAGTGAAGAACTCTGTTGCGCACATATATAACGTGCTTCAACGCATAGGGCCATAAACATTCTGGCAGATTGGCCTGTAGCAACAACGCTCGAGCAGCTTCCTCCATTGTGTGATTAATGCGCTCTGCTATTGCATTGTGCTCAGGGGTGTACGGAGATGAGAACGAGGTTCCTTGGAGACCGTTTGCAGAGTTCTCCTGCAGAGCAATGTACTCTTCCGCATTATCTGAGTGCACTTTGGCAATTTGACCTCCTCCAAGCTCCTAGAGCTTCTGTGCTACAGCCGCATATACTTCTGCAAGTTCACTTCGGTGTACCATAAACCCTACTAATGCATACCTAGAGTGTTCATCAATGAATGTTGACGCGTATTGGAAGTGATCTGGAAATGACGGGAGTAAGGGCCCTAGGATATCAGAGTGCACAATGTCTCCGACACCAGTGGCACGATCAAACTTGCCTAAGAACGGAAGTTTGTGGGACTTTCCAAGTCGACATGGGCTACAGACCTCCTCCATTTGAGCCAGCTTCGGCACTCCATTGGCATATTTGTGCAAAACCTGCAGGTCTCTTGGGTTGATATGCGCAAGTCGTCGATGCCATAGTTGAGCCAAGTCATTATCGCGGGCAGAAAGGGCATGCCTAGAGTTAATTTTCGTGAGTGGATCCGGCAGAGTGTACAAACCTGACCGTTTATCTCTTTGACCACATCCAATAACAAACCCATCCACATGCGTGAGACGAACATCATGCGCGCGGAAGAAGGACTCGATGCCCTTGTCAGCCATGCGTCCCACGGACACCAAGTTATATTCGAGATCAGGAACCAAGAGTGCGTCTGTGAGACGCAAGTTCGCATTCTCGAACGGTAGTATGACATCACCTCGTTGTGTAGCAGTCACAGTAGACTTATCAGCCAGCAATATGGTTCGTTCGTTAACTTCATGCAACGAACTGGGGACAAATACAGACTTGGAGAAAAAGAAGTGCGATGTTGCGCCACTGTCTGCATATGTGTCCATAACCCTCTCTGCTGGTGGGAGTACGGTAGACTTCTCCACGGACATCCCTGCGATTTCAATCTTTGAGGACTTTCCGGACGACCTTGTCGATGGCTTGGAGTTTCCGGGTTTACCCTTAGACCTCACCTTCAACTTGTCAAGAATGCTCTTGGGCAAGTGGTTGTCAGGGTTGTCAGGGTTCATGTGATATCTATCAACAGTGTGTCCATCACGATCACAGAAGGTACAATGGTAACCATTGCTGGCAGCGGCAGCGTACTCACGCCCTGAAGACTCGTTGTGGGTGTGACCATCTGAGTTGTTACCGTCCTTATGGTTCAGACTGACAGGGGCGGAAGAGGATTTGAAGCTTCCAGATCCCTTGGTCTTGCCTTTCTTGCGAGTGCGAGTGCGACCAGAACTTCCCGAAACCATCTGTCGAGCATTGCTCTCGTCAATTAGAGTTGTTGCAACATAGTCCCAAGTAAGATCAGATATGTCCTTGGTGCGAAGTGCGGCTGCCGTGGACTCCAATGAGCAGCTGGGGTCAATAGAAGCAAGTAGCATCGGAGCCTTGTGAGATTCCGGAATAACAGCGTCCTTGCCCATGCGATCCAACTGCGAGAACAGGGCAGTGAACTGGTCCACGTATTCTGACATGTTCTGACCATTGTATGACATACGAAATAGTTGCGTTTGCACGGCGATCCGAGAGACAGTGCGATTGGAGGCGTAGCGTGCATCTAGCAGTTCAAGCATGCGTCCCGGATCATTATCAACATCCATTACAACTCGTACAGGAGAATCACCAAGTGCACAAATAATGATAGCACATGCCTTCTCCCGTTTTACCATGATACTAGAGCTGCTTTGAGAGCTACTTGGAGCCGTATCTTGGGTAGTAGCAGCTGTTGAGGATTGCTCTGAACTTGATACCACAACGTTCCAGACACCTTTGATTCGGCATGCGGCACGAAGGCGATGGCGCCAAAGGGTATAATCTTCCCCACGCTTACCATGAAAGCGTGGGATCTTGGCACCAGAGTTGGTTTCAGACTCAACTTCCGAGTCCGACATGTTCCAAAACAGAGTTACCAAACTCCAGTACAAGGGATTTCACGAGTAGAAGAGAAACGAAGGAATCAGAGAAGCCGCGTGAGGGACACAATTCTTCCTTAACAAAGGAGGGTAGGGCTGGAGTGGAGTAAGGACTGAACACTAAACAGCAGGGACGCCAGCGGAGACTCTGTAACGAAGTCTGCAACGCTCGTCTGGACGCGTCCAGTACGCGATCACAAGTGGAGTGGAACTCGACGCTTGGAGTATACTCACGGGTGGGAGACAACCAACCCGGAACAGAAAGGGCAGAGTGAAGGATGCAATGCCACTTCCCCACAAGCAAGTAAAGGAGGAGCTGGAGTGGATTCAAGCTCAACACTCAACAGCGAGGACGCCAGCGGAGACTGTGGGGGTAGTCTGCCACGCTCGTCGGGACGCGTCCCTTACGCGATCATGGGCGGAGTTCGGAGACTCGACGCCTGGAGCAAGCTCACGGGTGAGGTACAACTCGAACCCGGAATGATGATGAAACTTCTTAGGCGGGCGCACTGACAGGAGAAACTACCTCCGCTACCCTGTGGATCCGAACCCCTGGTCCCCGGTCACTCTCTCCGGGTGAGGCACGATTTGATCACCTGCCAAGCTCTGCGTACTTCAGAGCGAGGCGCTGTTAGTCCCTACGAGACGTCCCAAGGAGGGTACTAGTCGAGATACACGTTCCCCAGTTGAACCCTTGCTGGTCTCTTACGAGAAATTAGCTCGGTCTTTCGGCGCAGTACGGTCGCTCCTACGCTTCCAAGCCCGTTTCATCGACCTCCGTACTCCACGGACGCAGAGCAGGATTTGCTGTCTCCCCTGTCTCGAGCCGGCGGGTTACTAACAAACGCGATATGGGTTCACCATTCGCCAGAGAGAAAACAGCGGGGTACTCTAACGCAGATAGGAAAACTTCCGAAGAAAAGTAGTAAGTAAGAAATGAGCGCGAAGTCTGCAAGTTGTCGACGCTCTGGGCCCATAACCTTACGATGCGCAAGCAGGTCGGGTAGAAGGGAAGTAAGTAGAGATGGATATGGAAGAAAGAGAAAGTAAAACAAGTGAAGGTTGACGGCCTTGGGTCGACCCGTTTACTCGAGGGTCGTCGATCGCAACCTACAAATACCCTAGCGCGCGCTTCACCGTCTTCGCAGCAAGCGACGATGGCGGTCATTACAAGTTGCACGTGTGTGCAGTTGTACACGGAAAGTGCGCGCAAACTGGAGTACAACAATTTCAAATAACTAAACCAATCAACACTACAAATCCATTGCCAGTCGTTTGATTCAGAACCAGATCTAAAAAATCATCAATTTGCATGGTGGCACTCCAACCGCCTTGCGCATCCCATAATCGCATATTGCATGCAAAACCGCCCATTCCAGCCTAGAAAACCACATCCTCGCTATCTGCATAGTCAGTCTACTACTCTAAGCCTCGTCCAATCACAGAGCTCCACTTGGCCCATACCACCATAACTCTCCATACAATCCATGGCACTTGTAGACACCACGTTGCACAAGAGCATTTGCAGTAGCCAATCATATTGCCATTTCACGTTGGGGTTGAGCAGAGGCGCATACGCGCTTTTGCGAAGAGGGTGCCCAAAAGTGCCCATCGTCCCCTGCAACTTTGCTTCCAAGTAGTCCGAGACCAACCGGTAGAACTGACCGGCACTCGACCATGTCCCAACATCAACAGAAGTCTGGTTCGGAACCGCAGAGTTTTGCTTTCTCCCGATCGTGGACTGCGCCACGCACCGTGTTGCATCTGTCCTCCGGCAGCCTGGCAGTGGTGAACATCTCCTTTCTAGTAGCCGACAACGACCTGGCCTGTGAAGAACTGCTAATCGGACGCCCCGTTTTACGCCACCTTCGAGTTGATACAGAGACACTGCTTGAAAACAATCGGTTTGCACTGAATGGCGCCGATTGCTCAGAGGTCGGCAACCCAACCGTCAACTCCAACGACGGCTACGTAAGCCGTCTAATGATCTCGAGGCTCCACAAGGACTGTGTGGCCAATGGTGCAAGTGAAGGCTCTCGAGTCGCCTCCAACCGCCCACGAGTGGACTACAACGCCGCCAGACAGGACCAGGACCCTTTTCCTGACCCCGCACTACTCGACCGCATTGACAATGACCAGCACGATGACATTGAAGCTGCACTCACCGATATGGTGGAAGGCGCACGCCGGACTGGCATTAGTGAGAATCACTTGAATGACCTGAACACCATTATTCAGGAACACAAGAACATTTTTCGTGTCTCACTCTCAGCAGGCCCACCAGCACATATCAGGCCTTTGAGGATTGAACTTACGCCAGACGCAAAGCCTGTACGGGTAAGACTCCGCAACTACTCTCAAGAACAACGAAAGTTTCTCGAAAACTTTGTAGGAGACCTTGTTCGGACTGGAATGGTCTACGCCAACTCAACCTCAGCATGGGCCAGCGCGCCTTTGATTGTTCCGAAGCCGGGCCCAGCTCGTTTTCGATTCACCGTGAATCTCCGCCCATTGAACAAGTACACCGTCAAACACCAGTTCCCGATGCCGAACATAGAGCAAGAACTAACGAAACTCGCAGGTTCGAAATTCTTTGCCACGTTCGACCTTTCTCATGGGTATTGGCAGTTTCTCCTCCACGAAGACTCTCAAGCGCTCCAGTCCTTTATCACCCGCAATGGGATTTTCTCGCCGACTCGCGTCCTGCACGGCACCACTAACGCAACCCCCCACCTTCAGTCTGTCTTAGCAGAAATCTTTCCGACCGAACTCCGTCGACAGCTTCTGTACTGGCTCGACGACATTCTGTTGCACAACAAGTCCGTGGATGGGCTGTTAGAGGCAATTCGAAAACTATTCAGGCTTTGTGCAGAATACTCCATACGCCTGCATCCCAGGAAATGCATCCTGTTTGCAACGTCTTTTCGTTGGTGTGGAAGAATCATTACTGGGGAAGGGGTGAAATACGATCCTCGACAGCTCGAAGGTCTGCTCCGAATGGAACTTCCATCCAACGGGACACACTTGCAGCAGTTCCTTTGTGCCTTGCAGTGGGTCAAGATGAGCATCCCAGACTTCTCCAACCTCACCCTCCCGCTGCATCACTTTCTTGAGAAGGTGTATACGAAGGCTGGCAAGCGCACCAAGACGTCCGTGGCCAAGGTAGATCTCGCATCGCTTGGATGGTCCGACGACGAAACCAAGGCATTTTGTGCGTGCAAAGATGCCCTTGCGCACAGCGTCACACTCTCTCACAGGGACGAGGAACAGAGACTTGTAGTGTATACAGACGCCTCTGACAACATCTGGTCTGGAATCATCACGCAAGTCCCCCTGTCCGATCCGAACAAACCTCACGAAGAGCAACGCCACAGTCCTTTGGCTTTCTGCTCTGGTCTTTTCAACTCTACACAGCTAGAATGCTCAACCCTGGAAAAAGAAGCATTTGCTATTCTGTCCACTCTGGAACGAATGCATTGGATGGTTGCAATTTCAGCAGGTTTCGATCTTTACACCGATCACAACAACCTCATTTTCATCTTTGACCCGCTTTCAATCATCCCGGATCTAAGTCTACCATCCGTTCGCAAGGTCCTTCGCTGGGCAGTGAAGTTGAGTGCGTACAACTACACGTGCTTTCACATCAAAGGCATATTCAATGTGTGGGCAGACATGCTCACGCGTTGGGCCGCCTCACCAACAGTACGCCGCCTGGTGAATATTACTGTCCTACCCTCAAGCTCTGCGGAAGACTTTTCATGGCCAACAGCCGACGAAATTTCCGCGGTGCAGTCAGCAAAATACTGCTCGCGACCAGCAGGTCTACGAAAGGAAGATGGCCTCTGGAAATTCAGCGATGGTGCGATATGGATTCCAAAGAGTGCAGAGAAGCTTCAGCTTCGTTTGTGCATAATCGCGCATACGGGTCCCTCTGGACATCGCGGCCGCAACCCAACCAGGGCGAACCTTCGCCAAAAGTTCTTCTGGCCGACACAAAGGGATGACATCAACACCTTTGTCCGCACTTGCATCCACTGCATTTCCACAACTGGTGGGGCAAAGGTTCCCCGACCGTTCGGTCCCGCAGTTCATGGCACCGCGCCGAACGACTTGCTTTAGTTCGACTACATCGAGATCGGACCCAGCCATGGTGGAGAGAAGTATATTCTCATGCTACGGGACGATCACTCTGACTACAAGTGGCTGTTTGCATTCCACAGCACTGCAGCTGAGAACGCGGCGCAGGCGATTGTCGACTGGTGTGCAGCATTCGCAGTTCCAAATGGCCTCATGTCGGATGGTCCCACTCATTTTCGAAACGAGACCGTGCGCTTACTCTCCAAAGCTCTCCGCGTCCCCCACCACTTCACACTTCCCTATACTCCGTGGAGCAATGGCGCAGTCGAGCGCCTAGGGAGGGATATTTTGCGTACACTACGAGCGCTGACATCGGAACTACAGATGGGATTCAAGGAGTGGACCGATTTACAACCGGTAGTTCAGAGCGTCCTGAACAATTCTCCCTCGCCTCATCAAATGAACACCTCGCCTGTCACAGCTTTTATGGGCATGAAATCGACACCTCCGATCGAATCATTTCTAAGATCTTCGACACAGAAGACAACGAAAGTCTCAAATGTCGTTCGCGAGCGCTGCTTAAACATCAAAGCCCTACAAGACGCGTGTGTTGCGTTGCATCCACTGGTACAGGATGGGTTACAGAAGAATCGAGAAGCATCCAGGAAGAAATCCAGGAAGGGAATTCTTCCCAACTTTGTGGAAGGAGATTTTGTTTTGGTTGCTCGTGAAGAGTTTCACGCTGGTGAAAAGTTGGCCCTGCGCTGGCACGGCCCTCGACGTATTCTGAAAGCACTCTCGGATTATGTTTTCCAAGTGGAAGACCTTCGCAACGGAGCTGGGAAGGACATACATGGCTCCAGGCTGAAGTATTATCATGACGGCTTATTGGATACAGACGCTATCATGTCGCATGTAATTTCGTCTGAGACCGGCATGCCTGTTGCACGGCTGATGAAACTTGTGGAAAAGCCCGAAGGTCTCATGGTACAGGTCCGCTGGAAGGGATTAGGTTCGAATGAGGACACTATCGAACCTCTATCGCGCATCTACGCCGATGTTCCTGTCATGCTGAAGCGCTTGCTTAATCGCGAGAACACACCAGCCGAATTGGCGCAGAAAGCTCGTTTGCAACTCTTTCTTTGAAAGAGGGGAGTGTAGCCGTTAACGGCTCTAAGACGCCGTTTACGGCTCTGCGCTGCAGGCGGAACCCAAAGAGGAATCAGGTTCCGCCTCGAACCACGCGCGCGTAGGTAGCAACCGCGTAGGTGACCATTGCGCAAGCAGCGCCCTAGACTAGTGTCGCTACCTTTTTCGCCAGCGCAGTCGTGGCATTTAAGCCACGACTCGAAGCCTTCTCAGTAAAGAGCGGGCATCGAACTTCATCATCGAAACGACTTGCGTAGTTCGCTACAGGACTGCGTCAAAGCCTCTACACTCCACGCCTTGTGCCTGATGGGCGAGATTGATGGTGCAACCACTGTCGAAGAAGCTACTTCTGATGCGGTTAAGCAGTGGTTCGACAAGGCATCGACTTCAACACCCAAGGACTTGTCGGAGAGAATTGATGCTACTTTGCATACGGTCTCTTTTGTGGCAAACAGAAAGGACCCGTCCGGAGGTGTTGCGAACTTCGTGATTCAGGTCATTTCAGCCTTGGATGAGAACAATTCATCCGAAGTGCTGAAAGACACCGACATGGAAAAGAAATTTCTCGATCGTTTAGTGAACAAGTTCCACCCAGAGCTCCTGAAAGAGAGAATCAAGATGCTTCGCAGAGGATGGAATAAATCCCAACTTGCGGACAGCAGGCTGTTCAAGGATGAGGTGGCAAACATTGCCCTGGAAATCGCACTTACTGAGGCAGCCCTGTCTCGTGTGAATCCACAGAAGGCAAAGCCACTTCGCGAAGGTCTGCGAAAGCAAGGTATATCTTCAAAGGTATCAAAGTCCAGCAAGAGAAGTGGGCCCAATTCTGGCACCGAATCTCGTCGCACCGGAAAACGGAAAGAGACAACGTGGTCAGAACCGTGTCTGAATGAGGCGTGCGATGCCATACACCGCCTGAAGAACTGCCCCAATACTACTCCAGACCGCAAACGAAAATTATTTGAGCAACACTACGGCAAGAAGGAAGTGAAGAAGGCGAAAACTGTGAAACAATCTACTGTTCTGCCCGCCACAACCGCCAATGCCCAGCAAAGCCGATTTCGCGTTGGTCTTGAAGACACAGTTTTTGACGTTTCCTTGGGGGATTCTGGGGCCGACTTCAGCGCCATTGACGAGAAGGTTTACAGCCAGCTCTTGTCCACAATACCGGAGCTACCGGTAAAAGAACTTAAGGATCCTTTCCCACTTGAGGGAGCGTTCAAGGAGGATGGTGAGCCCAAAGTTCACGCGACTCGAATAGTAAGGCTGACCGTCACTATATTCCTCCCTGGTTCCAACATACCAGTACGGGTCCGTGGCGTCGAGTTCTTTGTTGTTCAAAAACCCATTGACGAAATTTTGCTTGGTCGCCCGTTCCTCAACTCAATCGGTTTCAATCTCGGCGAGCATCTCGTCCGTGTCAGAGACGGGATACAAGACAAGCGTGTCCAGGACTTAGATACCCAACGTACCAAATTGGCAACAGCTAAGTACCAGGGTCTGTCGTACATGAGTGCTGCTGATGATCCCATAGAGTTGCCGGAATGCTTGGCAGCCGGAATTGGGAACGATACCAAGGAGGAAATCGACGCTGCTTTCCAGAAGATACTCGCAGAGGCTAAGAGCAACGGAATGTCGCCAAATGGTCTGGAGAAGTTGTCAACTATTCTCGAGCGTTATTAAGACTGCTTCCGAATCAAACTCGGCGCAGATCCACCGGTCGACGTCGCTCCTCTCTCCATTACTCCTGTTGAAAAAGCAAAACAATATCGCTCTCCTCAAAGGCGATACGCTCCTCAACAGAGGGATTTCATCATCCAAACCATCCGCGAACTCGAGGCAGTTGGGGCTATTTACAAGAATCCATCGGCGAGATGGGCTTCACCGGCACTCGGAGTGCTAAAGCCCGGTTCTTCCAAACTCGGGTTCACAGTAGATCTACGCCGTCCAAACGCTCGCACCATACCGATACAGTCAGCAATGCCTCACCTCGACTCTCTTTTCCAGGAAGTAACTGGTAGCAAGTGCTTCGCCAAAGTCGACCTTGCCCACGGCTATTGGCAGGTACCTCTCTCCACAGAATCGCAAGAAATGATGTCTATTCAGAGACCCATTGGCGTTTACTCTTCTAAACGTCTTTTGCAGGGAGGAAGCGATTCGGGAAACCATTTTCAAGCCGTGCTCTCAGAGATCGATGGAGTAGTGCAGAAAATGCTACAGTGGTTAGACGACTTCTTGTTCTACGCCAAGGACGAGACAGAGCTCCTATCCAACATGGAGTCCTTCTTTACTGTCTGTGCGCAGATCGGACTGAAAATCCACGCTGAGAAGACCACGTTCTTTGCTCGTGAAGTTCAGTTCTGTGGGCGAATTATGTCTGCAGCTGGAGTTCAGTACCATCCTCGCCACTTCGAAGCTCTTGTCAACATGAGGAAGCCAACCATGGCTAGCGAGCTCCAGCAGTTCGTGTGTGCCACGAACTGGATGCGCAACGCTATTCCAGGATACTCCAAGCGCATCTATCCATTACACCAGCTACTTGAGAAATGTTACTCAAATGTCGGGAAACGAACCAAACGCTCCCTACGCAACCTTCCCATCATTGACTGATGGGGCGCTGACCACGATGCTGCTTTCGCAGACATCAAACAGCAATTGAGCGCATCTGTTCAGCTTGCTCACCCCAAGGAGAAACACGATCTCTGTGTCTTCACGGGCGCCTCAGATACACATTGGGCAGCCGTCTTAACACAAGTGCCATCTGCGGACCGCCCCAAACCCAGAGAGGACCAACAACATGAACCTTTATGTTTTCTCTCCGGATCGTTTTGCGGATCAGCCGCAAACTGGTCAGTGCCGGAGGAAGAAGGGTTTGCTATTGTAGATTCAATGTGTCGTTTGGACTGTTTAGTAACCGGGCGCGAGGTTAACATATTTACCGACTACGCCAACTTGGTGTACCTCTATGATCCGTACGGCAGAAATCCTGGCATATCGAGACATACGGCAAGCAAACTGATGCGTTGGGCTATTAAACTTAGCATGTTTCGCTACGTTGTTGAAAACTTGCCTGGAGAGTTTAACGTATGGGCGGACATGTTAACTCGCTGGGCTGTCAACCCGCGAAGGGCAGTACGCGCAATAAATGTGTTGCGTGTCAAAGCTCTGATGGTGGCCCCGATCAACCCCGCAACAGACTCAAAGTTGGACTGGCTAACGCTCGAGGAGATCAAGCAAGTGCAACTCAGCTCGCGGGAACCAACTCCCAGTGGTTTCAAGCGAACTGAAGACGGTATTCGAAATGACAGAGATATTCTGTGGATACCATCCGACTGGAACGAGCTGCAACTTCGTATCGCAATCGCGGCTCACACTGGCCCAGGCGGACATAGAAGTTCGAATGTCACCCTGGCTACGACGAAGGCATACTTTTACTAGACGAAAATGGAAGAGAACCTTAAATCGTTTGTTCAAACATGCGTACATTGCCTGTGCACCACGCCCGCTAAGACGATTCCTCGCCCATTGGGACATGCGCTCCATGCCAATCGCCCAAACGAACTCCTGCATTTCGATTTTTGCTACATGTCTCAAGCCGAAAATGATTTCTTGTATGTTCTTGTCATGAAAGATGACCACAGTGGCTACGTGTGGTTAATCCCTACAACAGAAATGACCGCAGAAGTAGTTGCCGAGGAATTGATGCGGTGGTTTGCCGCATTCGGGGTCGTGAATCACTGGATTTCCGACCGCGCTTCGCACTTCAAGAACAAGGTGGTCCAACACTTGAAGGAGACGACCAAGTTGTCACACCAGTTTACTCTAGCCTACTGTCCTTGGTCTAATGGGACTGTTGAAGTTGTATGCAGGGAACTGCTTCGAGCCTGCAGAGCCTTGCTCTCGGAGTACCAGTTACCTCAAACCTGCTGACCGAGTATCCTGCCTGTCGTCCAGTCAGCTGTAAACAGCTCCATTCTGGAACGTCTTGGCAACCGTTGCCCCCTTACAGTTTTTACTGGGGATGATCAGAACACTCCTTTTTCTGCAATAACACGGAAGGCCAACGGCAAGTGCAGAGTTATCTCGCTCGGTAACATTCGTCGCAGTCAGCTGAAGAACATCGACGTTGTACAGGACGCATGGATAAGAATGCACAAAGACGTGGCCACGCGATCCTCGTCGAAGCGGAAGAAAGCACTTGAAGCACACAATAAAAAAATGAACGTGCGCCCTGTGATCTTTTCTGAAGGCGATTTTGTGCTACGAGGAGTACTACAGAGGGAGCGTAGCCGCAAACCATCTCTGAAGTAGATGGGCCCGTACCGCGTCGTTGAATGCCGATCGGAGTACATATTTGTCATCGAATCGTTGCTAGACAACAAGAAGTCAGAAGTACATGGACGCTGACTAAAGCTATTTCGAAACAAGGATTACAAAGTCACCAAGGAGCTACGAGATTATCTTTCACATCAAGTCGGGGAGCTTTTGGTTACCGACCGTTTTGACGATGTGAGGCGCAAGCAGGGTACTGTTGAGCTCTTGGTCAAAATGGAGAGGTTTCTCGGACGAAGAGACCGATTGGGTTGAATTGTCTTCTCTTCGCCAAGATGTTCCTACACTGGATAAGGAGTATCTGGGCGAGATCTCCAAGACTGGGACTAACCGACAACGCAACATAGCTGCAACACTTCGGTAACTATCTTCAGTTTTCATATCGATACTTACGGGGCGCTGTTGTATGCAGTGCAGCTTTGTTGCCGTTCAATTTGAATTCCCTGTAAGCGCGTATGCAGGCATACGTAATATCCGCATACATGTATGCAGGCATACGTAATATCCGCATTTGCGAGCAAACGTCTGAATTTTGTGGCACTGGGACAATTCAAATCTAGTCTATCTACGTTAGTGTAACTAGGCTGGTAGATTACGCAACAATGTTTTCTTGGCTCTCAGCAAACAACTGAGGAGCCAAGGGGTGCCTGTAAAAGCTCCGCGCCCCGCGCGGGGCGACCCGAGAGAGCGGGATTCCAAGCCTCATCAGGGTACCCTCCTGACCGTCTACTTCATTGACTTCTTCCCTATTTCCTCCTCTTATCCTCGCTATTCTGTGGCGTTCTACTTCTTGATTGTCCGTCGTCACTCAACTCCATGTCAGCATAGTCCTCTTTCTCACAGTTCAAATGGTCTTCTAAGCCCGAAGACTCGTCAAACCTCACATCTCTTGACACAATCACCTTTCTCTTCTTACCGTCCCACAACTTGTACCCGTGGGACCCAGAAGTGTAGCCAATGAAGGTGGCTTCCTTTGCTCTGTCCTCCAGCTTCTTCAGCTTGTGATCCACAACTTTGTACCAGCATCGGCTCCCAAACACAGGCAGATTGCTCACATTAGGCTTCTGACCATGCCACAGCTCGAATGGAGTCGAGTTACTAGGAAGGGCTTTGCAGGTCACTCTGTTGCGTACATACACTGCTACGTTCAAGGCTTCAGCCCAAAATTTCTTTGGCAGTTGTTTGTGGTGCAACATCGATCTGACCAAGTCCATGAGTGTTCGGTTGAACCTTTCGGCGAGCCCATTCTGCTGTGGATTGTACGGCACTGTTCGCTGATGTTCAATACCTTGGCGCTCGAGTTCTTTGCGAAAACGATGGGACAGATACTCACCCCCGTTGTCAGTGCGCAGTGCACGTAGCACACTCTCACGTGCGGTGATGGTTTTCAACTTTCGACCGGTCTGGTTTTCCACAAACTTGAGCCACCTCATGAACATTTGGAACACCTCATCTTTGGTTTTGAGCATGTACAAGAAGCAATACCTGCTGTGGTCGTCGATGAATGTGACAAAGTAGTGCGAGCCTCCCAAGGATTTCACACTTACTGGACCTGAAACGTCCGAGTGGACAAGGTCCAGTACGTGTTCTGCTCGTTCCCCCCTTGCTTGGGAGTTGGAGCTCGGGTTGCCTTTCCTACTACACACGATCCACACACATCCAGCTTCTGTGCCAAATCCACATTCAGCCCTGAGACAACCTCATTGCGAGCCATCTGCTTAATGCCTTCCACATTCACATGAGCCATTCGAGCATGCCAAAGAGACAGATCTGACACAAGGGCGCTGTCCCCATCTGTACGCTGTTCGGCTGCAGTGCGAAGGTAGTACAGGCCTTTAAAACGGCACCCGGAGGCAACCACTTTCGACCCTTTGTAAACACATACCTTCTCTCTTTCAAACACTACCTTGCAGCCCAGATCACAGATCGCCGACACTGAAAGCAGGTGGTACCGTAAGGATGGCAGGTGCACCACCTGTTTCAGTTTGCACTTACGTTTGGCGCCTTCCACAGTCAGATCAAGCTCCACACTACCGCAACCAACAGACTGGTTTGGAATCATTGCCGATACTCACGCCAGAGGACACCTTGCTCTCATACGTTTGGAACATGCAGCGTGTCAAAGCCGCCGGCGGTGGGCACATAAATCCAATCATTTGAGACCAAATTGGATCAAAGTTGGAAAGTAACTATATCGACGCTGAGCTATCCGGAGTGCCTTGGATTGCACCTGGACAAGTGCAAAACAAGTACAAAGTAGTTTAAATAGAGTTTAGCAGGTTTCGTGAGAGAAAGTCCAAAAAAAAAGCGCAAAAAAATTGAAAAAATTGAAAACACAGAAAAGTCGCAGAACACGAAAAAAGTGCATCAAGAAGCCATAAGAGCCATCAAAACAAAAGAAAAAGACAAAAAATTTTCAGAAAAATTTTCAAAAAAAATTGAAAAATGACTTCTCATCAAACCACGTCCTCTAACATTGAGAACCGTTTCAGCCCTTTGGCTGACGCCGGGGAGACCATGGAAGGCATTCGCTTCCCACTTGATGGTAATAGCGAACCTGAATCCGAATCTTGGAGACCAGGTCTTTCAAAGACCATTCGGAAGAAAGTATCGCCGCTACCAGACCGCAAAGGCCCTCAGCCTATGTGCACCCCGGACGAGGCGAGGGCCACCTTTGGAGCGTGTCGAACGCTCATCAAATGCCCAAACTGCCATTCTAAGAATTCATTCACTCTAAATGGTAACTCTAAGTTTGGACCCACTGTGCGCTGCTCCGTCAAAGGCTGCCATCGCTCCTTTGGCGGTTAGCGATTCCATGAAATAATTCCACCATTTCTGGCGCCGAGCAGCCCAAGGAACAGCTCCCAGGCGTCAGTCGCATCCGCTCCTACGCCATCACCGGTTGCCGAGCACCCCATCAGCCACACCAGCACATCCTCTAGCGCACCTGTTGCCGTCGTACAGATACCAAAACAGCAATGGGAGTCGATCTTGAGGAGATGCCAGACACTAGAGGATCAAGTTGCTCGGCTCACCCAGCAGCTCCAGTCCTCTCGCAACCATGCCACGGTACCACAACAGAGACGAAACCTGTTGATGTTAGGATATGGTCGAGTGCCGGTCAGTCCTACAGGTTGGTCTCAGACTACTTGGAAGCAAAGTTGCAGGGGACGATGGGTACATTTGGGCACCCTCTTCGCAAAAGCGCATATGCGCCTCTGCTCAACCCCAACGTGAAACGGCAATATGATTGGCTACTGCAAATGCTCTTGTGCAACGTGGTGTCTACAAGTGCCATGGATTGTATGGAGAGTTATGGTGGTATGGGCCAAGTGGAGCTCTGTGATTGGACGAGGCTTAGAGTAGTAGACTGACTATGCAGATAGCGAGGATGTGCTTTCCTAGGCTGGAATGGGCGGTTTTGCATGCAATATGCGATTCTGGGATGCGCAAGGCGGTTGGAGTATATATAAGGTAGCAGTTGGAGTGCCACCATGCAAATTGATGATTTTTTAGATCTGGTTCTGAATCAGGACTGGCAATGGATTTGTAGTGTTGATTGATTTAGTTATTTGAAATTGTTGTACTCCAGTTTGCGTGCACTTTCCGTGTACAACTGCACACACGTGCAACTTGTAATGACCGCCGTCGTCGCTTGCTGCGACGACGGTGAAGCGCGCGCTAGGGTATTTGTAGGTTGCGATCGACGACCCTCGAGTAAACGGGTCGACCCAAGGCCGTCAACCTTCACTTGTTTTACTTTCTCTTTCTTCCATATCCATCTCTACTTACTTCCCTTCTACCCGACCTGCTTGCGCATCGTAAGGTTATGGGCCCAGAGCGTCGACAACTTGCAGACGTCGCGCTCATTTCTTACTTACTACTTTTCTTCGGAAGTTTTCCTATCTGCGTTAGAGTACCCCGCTGTTTTCTCTCTGGCGAATGGTGAACCCATATCGCGTTTGTTAGTAACCCGCCGGCTCGAGACAGGGGAGACAGCAAATTCTGCTCTGCGTCCGTGGAGTACGGAGGTCGATGAAACGGGCTTGGAAGCGTAGGAGCGACCGTACTGCGCCGAAAGACCGAGCTAATTTCTCGTAAGAGACCAGCAAGGGTTCAACTGGGGAACGTGTATCTCGACTAGTACCCTCCTTGGGACGTCTCGTAGGGACTAACAGCGCCTCGCTCTGAAGTACGCAGAGCTTGGCAGGTGATCAAATCGTGCCTCACCCGGAGAGAGTGACCGGGGACCAGGGGTTCGGACCCACAGGGTAGCGGAGGTAGTTTCTCCTGTCAGTGCGCCCGCCTAAGAAGTTTCATCATCATTCCGGGTTCGAGTTGTACCTCACCCGTGAGCTTGCTCCAGGCGTCGAGTCTCCGAACTCCGCCCATGATCGCGTACGGGACGCGTCCCGACGAGCGTGGCAGACTACCCCCACAGTCTCCGCTGGCGTCCTCGCTGTTGAGTGTTGAGCTTGAATCCACTCCAGCTCCTCCTTTACTTGCTTGTGGGGAAGTGGCATTGCATCCTTCACTCTGCCCTTTCTGTTCCGGGTTGGTTGTCTCCCACCCGTGAGTATACTCCAAGCGTCGAGTTCCACTCCACTTGTGATCGCGTACTGGACGCGTCCAGACGAGCGTTGCAGACTTCGTTACAGAGTCTCCGCTGGCGTCCCTGCTGTTTAGTGTTGAGTCCTTACTCCACTCCAGCCCTACCCTCCTTTGTTAAGGAAGAATTGTGTCCCTCACGCGGCTTCTCTGATTCCTTCGTTTCTCTTCTACTCGTGAAATCCCTTGTACTGGAGTTTGGTAACTCTGTTTTGGAACATGTCGGACTCGGAAGTTGAGTCTGAAACCAACTCTGGTGTCAAGATCCCACGCTTTCATGGTAAGCGTGGGGAAGATTATACCCTTTGGCGCCATCGCCTTCGTGCCGCATGCCGAATCAAAGGTGTCTGGAACGTTGTGGTATCAAGTTCAGAGCAATCCTCAACAGCTGCTACTACCCAAGATACGGCTCCAAGTAGCTCTCAAAGCAGCTCTAGTATCATGGTAAAACGGGAGAAGGCATGTGCTATCATTATTTGTGCACTTGGTGATTCTCCTGTACGAGTTGTAATGGATGTTGATGATGATCCGGGACGCATGCTTGAACTGCTAGATGCACGCTACGCCTCCAATCGCACTGTCTCTCGGATCGCCGTGCAAACGCAACTATTTCGTATGTCATACAATGGTCAGAACATGTCAGAATACGTGGACCAGTTCACTGCCCTGTTCTCGCAGTTGGATCGCATGGGCAAGGACGCTGTTATTCCGGAATCTCACAAGGCTCCGATGCTACTTGCTTCTATTGACCCCAGCTGCTCATTGGAGTCCACGGCAGCCGCACTTCGCACCAAGGACATATCTGATCTTACTTGGGACTATGTTGCAACAACTCTAATTGACGAGAGCAATGCTCGACAGATGGTTTCGGGAAGTTCTGGTCGCACTCGCACTCGCAAGAAAGGCAAGACCAAGGGATCTGGAAGCTTCAAATCCTCTTCCGCCCCTTGATGGAGGTTATAGCTGGGAAGGGAAGGTTGATGCAAAAGGGAAGGTGGGGATATGCAAAGGAAGTTCGCCAGCTCTGGCTCGGATTTACTTGGAGGTGCTTCTGTCACAACTTATATAGCACTACGTCGTCGCACTACCGCTCACTTCCACTCGGAGTAAAACCAAAGCCACCAAGCGGGGACACTCAATACTACCAATCATCATCTAACATAACATGGTAACACTGCCGCAATTCATGACAGCTTACAACCAACAAGGAACAACAGTGCACAACAGTGCACAACAAGTTACGTGCCTACTCAACAAGTTACGTGCCTACACATAACGATGACCATGCACAAATTCACATTGTGCCAATACACTGTATTCCGTACACCACACCAATATGTGTATGCTCCAGCTCACCAAGTACCACGTAACCACAAATTCACTCAATGCCATAAGTTCCCACAACATGTTATCACAGTGTTCGTGTAATCCTCATGACTGTACCTGACTCATCACCATAGTGCACCAAGTTGCATCAATGTGTTCAACATGTCCACGTACATAACTGTGCATACTGTCCAGCATACCATCTGTGCTAGCTACACACGTGTAGCCCAGAACAACCCAGTAGTGCCATAACACTTGTACACACTACGTTGCATGTGCACATTTGCAGTACCCAATCAGAAGCCAGTTTCCCGTTGAGTTTGCACACACGCGCATATGCGCTTTTCCAGCAGCACCCTCCAAAACAGCCCATGCTCCCCTGCACTTTTGGTTTCAGTGACAGCACTAGGTCAACATCCAACACCCCCCCTCTGTCACTGACTTCAAAGCTCTAGGTGCTCTACTCCACACTCCTTGCGAAACTTCTCGAGTTTCACGCGGGCAAGAGGCTTGTTTAGCATATCGGCAACCATGGAATCAGTAGGACAGTAGAACAGCACGATGGACTTGTCACGCAAAGCCTCTCTAGTGAAGTGGAACCGAATGTCGATGTGCTTCGTTCGCTTGTTCACAACTCCATTTCGAGCAAGGTCGATGGAGCCTTGGTTGTCAACATACACAGGCGTCAGTTCAACCAAGACTTTGACAGACCCGTCCACCTCAACTCCAATCACAATAGCAATGCCGTTCCAAAGTCGCCTTAGCCAGATTGCTTCCTTGGTACCAGAGCATAGACTCACATACTCAGCTTCAGCACTTGACAGCGCAACCACTTCCTGCTGCCGCGAACTCCAGGACACTGGACCACCGCTCATCATGAACACATATCCACTGGTAGACTTGCGGTTGGCAACATCGCCTGCCCAGTCAGAGTCTACATAGCCGTGCAGTTCCAGATCAGTGGTAGAGCCGTAGGTGAGTCCAAAGAAGCAAGTACCGTTGAGATAGCGAAGCACACGTTTGACTGCCTTCCAGTGAGTCTCTCCAGGTTTCTCCACAAACTTTGCAAGTTTGGACACTGCGTATGAGATATCTGGACGAGTTCCCACAGACAAATACATAAGACTGCCAATCGCCTGACGATACGGAACATCCGTGAGTACCTCCTCAACAACAGACAAGTCCACACTGGATTCCATCGGAGTGTCAACTGGCTTAGACTGATGCATGCCGAAACGTTCCAAGACCTTTTGCGTGTACGCAGACTGAGTCAGGTACAGCTGTCGCTTAGCTCGATCACGGTGGATCTCGAATCCGAGAACCATACGAGCTTCCTTGAGGTCTTTCATGCGGAACCGAGTTGACAGCTCTGTCTTTACGCGATTCATGGTCTCCATGCTCGGACTTGCTATCAGCAGGTCATCCACGTATAGAGCAATGATAACCACAAATCCCAGTATTATCCCGGTGTACACACACTCATCTGCGTCATTCGGCTTCAACTGCATCTCATCAACAAGGAACGTGTATATCTTTGCATGCCACTGCCTTGGTGCCTGTCTAAGCCCATAGATGGCTTTCTTCAAACGACACACCAAGTCTTCGTTCCCTTGCTGTATGAAACCTTTTGGCTGCTCCATATACACTGTCTCCTCCAGGTCACCGTTCAGAAACGCAGTCTTCACATCCATTTGGTGCAAATGAAAGTCTCGCACAGCTGCAATCGACAGAATCATCCTGATCGAAGTGAACTTCACCACTGGGGCATAAGTCTCTTAGAAGTCAACACCTTCGATCTGCAGGAATCTTCTAGCAACCATACGAGCCTTGTACCTCACAGTTGGTTCACCAGATGGTGCAGCTTCATACTTCTGAACGTACACCCACTTGGACGAAATCACGTTGCTGTCTGCTGGCCTAGGCACTAGATCCCATGTGTCATGCTCTATCAGTGACTGGTACTCGCTCTTCATTGCCTTTGTCCATGCTTCGGAATCAGGACGTGACACAGCTTCACTATAAGAAGAAGGAGTGTCATCACTGGCTGTTAGAAGAGCAGTTCCACCCCACCAACGCGTTGGCTTCTTACTCTCACGTGTGGATCTACGAACAGGCTGTGTCTCTTGCCCTTCAGGCTCAACATGTGGAACTGATGTGGAACCATCACTGGTACTCTCAGACGCATCATGGACATCAGGCGCAGGTGCGGAAGGATCATCTTCACTGGGGTGACTGGATGTGTCAGAGTTGGAGGTGTTATCCGGACTAGACATGTCACTCAACTCCATGTCAGCATAGTCCTCTTCCTCAAAGTTCAAATGGTCTTCTAAGCCCGAAGACTCGTCAAACCTCACATCTCTTGACACAATCACCTTTGTCTTCTTACCATCCCACAACTTGTACCCGTGGGACCCAGAAGTGTACCCAATGAAGATGGCTTCCTTTGCTCTGTCCTCCAGCTTCTTCAGCTTGTGATCCACAACTTTGTACCAGCATCGGCTCCCAAACACACGCAGATTGCTAACATCAGGCTTCTGACCATGCCACAGCTCGAATGGAGTCGAGTTACTAGGAAGGGCTTTGCAGGTCACTCTGTTGCGTACATACACTGCTACGTTCAAGGCTTCAGCCCAAAATTTCTTTGGCAGTTGTTTGTGGTGCAACATCGATCTGACCAAGTCCATGAGTGTTCGGTTGAACCTTTCGGCAAGCCCATTCTGCTGTGGATTGTACGGCACTGTTCGCTGATGTTCAATACCTTGGCGCTCGAGTTCTTTGCGGAAACGATTGGACAGATACTCACCACCGTTGTCAGTGCGCAATGCACGTAGCACACTCTCACGTGCGGTGATGGTTTTCAACTTTCGTCCAGTCTGGTTTTCCACAAACTTGAGCCACCTCATGAACATTTGGAACACCTCATCTTTGGTTTTGAGCATGTACAAGAAGCAATACCTGCTGTGGTCGTCGATGAATGTGACAAAGTAGTGCGAGCCTCCCAAGGATTTCACACTTACTGGCCCTGAAACGTCCGAGTGGACAAGGTCCAGTACGTGTTCTGCTCGTTCCCCCCTTGCTTGGGAGTCGGAGCACGGGTTGCCTTTCCTACTACACACGATCCACACACATCCAGCTTCTGTGCCAAATTCACATTCAGCCCTGATACAACCTCATTGCGAGCCATCTGTTTAATGCCTTCCACATTCACATGAGCCATTCGAGCATGCCAAAGAGACAGATCTGACACAAGGGCGTTGTCCACATCTGTACGCTGGTCTGCTGCAGTGCGAAGGTAGTACAGGCCTTTGAAACGGCACCCGGAGGCAACCACTTTCGACCCTTTGTAAACACATACCTTCTCTCTTTCAAACACTACCTTGCAGCCCAGATCACAGATCGCTGACACTGAAAGCAGGTGGTACCGTAAGGATGGCACGTGCACCACCTGTCTCAGTTTGCACTTACGTTTGGCGCCTTCCACAGTCAGACCAAGCTCCACACTACCGCGACCCACAGACTCTAGTTTGGAATCATTGCCGATACTCACGCCAGAAGGCACCTTGCTCTCATACGTTTGGAACATTGAGTCATCATACGTCATGTGTGCAGTGGCACCAGAGTCAATAATCCAGTCACTGTTAGTAGCCTTATCGGTACCTGTCGCAATGAGACATACAAAGTCAGAATCGTCGCCACTCGCACCAAGCTCACAGCTGAGCCCGGTATTCACACTGGGGTGAGCAGCATCGACCTGATTCTTGTTAGTCCCATCACGTTGTCTCTTGTAACAGTTCTTCTGGATATGTCCCTTCTTGCCACAATAGTAACATATAATTGTCTTCAATGACCTCTGACGCCCGACCAAAGCTGCGTCACTTCCGGATTCCTCCTTGGCACGATCATTCATTCGCTGCTCTTCTTGCAGCAAACGACTCTTCACAAACTCCAAACTGAGCTCGCGATCTCCGATCGTGGTGTCGATAGCGACAATGAGATGCTCGAAACGTTCCGGAAGTCCACATAAGATAGCCATTGCAATGTCTTCTTCTTCAACTTTGACGTCCATGCTCTTGAGATCAGAACCCAAGTGACGAACATGATTGATGAATTGCAGCATCTTCTGGTCGTCACGCATCTTGGCGGTGTAAAAAGCACGTCTGGCATTGATTCGGTTGAGAAGAGTCTTCCTCTGGAAAACATTGCATATGGCCTTCCACACATCGGCAGCAGCCTCCACATCGCGCACATGATCCAAATGTTCGTCACTGAGCGTAAGTCCAATGATAGCTCTGGCCTTTGAGTCGCGAGTTTCCCACTTGGACAAATCTTCTGGATCGGTTGGTGGAGAGCTGGTGAGGTGATTCTTGAGATCCTTGAGCGCAAGCACAAGCTGAACTTTCTCCTTCCAGATATGGAAGTTATCCTCACCTAACTTCTCAATCTTGATCCCAGTGAACGAGTCCATTACACGAGAGTGAGATAAAAGCGATCCTGGATAAAAGAAATGGCAGACACAACAGGACAACAGCAAACCACAACAACAAACAACAACAACAATAACAACAATAAAAAAAACAAAAGAAAACTTCAATAGTCGGGCCCACTGGCAGGAAATACTATTCCCGGTACCCTAGGGAGTCGGACCCCTGACCCCCGGAGACCTTCCGGGTAGGAAACGACTTCTGCAGTCAACCCTCTCCCGCGTTCAAGGAGAAGGCGCGATGCTCTCTACGAGACGTCCAGAGGATGGTTAATGGCCAAAGATATGCCTTCACCAAGTAAAACCCTCTCTGATCTCTTGCAAGAACTTGCGCGACCTTGAAACAGCAGCTACTTTGACACCCAAGGTACGCTTCTAGCGAGCAATCAATGAAGATCACAAGCGGCCTGATCCCAATGGGAGGTCAGCCTTCGATACGTTGCCTCCCCGTACTAAAAGCCCACTGGACAAGCCAATGAGTCAATTGCACGGATCAAAAGCTCCTTATGGATGCCTTCACCGCCGTCCAAGCACCTAACACACAGTCAGGTTCACCAAACAAAAGTCAAACACCACAACCAAAGTGCAGTACGCCACGGCACCCCCGTTAGCTTCAGCACTCGCGGTACAACACCTTTTTTTTTTTTTTCAATCAATTGCTTTTTATTTATAGTGTTCCCAATGTCCCATGAAGAGCAGCAGGGTAACACTGTCAAGGTGTAAACTAACTTGGTCAATTACGAACCAACGCAATCATTCTTACTACTTATAGCACAGATTTACAACTGTGCTTCTTCCAATACATCTAGTATTTCGGTCGCCTCCTGTCTTTCTCCAGGTGACCAATCTTCCATTCCGAGTAGTACCTTCAGTCTTCCGTACTTCCAGTACTCGTGCCCAAGTACATCACGTGCCTCCATTGGGTTCGCTGGGAACTCATTGAAGTACCATCGGATACCCATCATTCGGTGCGAAACTTTGCGCAACCGAAGAACGGGTGGGTATTTTCCATTTGCAGCACACGGGATTTTGCGAACGCGTCTTGCCGAGGCAAGTTTCCACTCCGCATCCCGTATTCTTCCTATTCCTTTTGTACACACATTATCAATTTCAGCTCGTAGTGCTGAAATTGAAGGATGTGCATTATACAGCGACAGCTGCCGACATGCCCGGTTCACCTTCAACTGTCGCGATCTGTGTTCCAATTCAAGGTTCAATGCCGTCTCACGACACGATTGATAATGCCGTAGACGTTTGGAGGCGAGCACAATTCGTCGCAGAGCCGCAGACTCTAAACGACAAAGTGCACGCATCATCGGCACCCGATATGTTCCAAACCGAGATGCCATTTTTCCAAGAATCAGTTTGAAGAACGTTGCTTCAAGCTTCACTATCGCCATTTCCAAATGAGGCGTGAGCGGTACAAGATGCAACGCATATTCGTAAATCGACCTCACGAATGCGCGGTACAAACTCACACAGCTGCGCGTATCAAATCCATTCCGGTGCAGACCAGCACCGGCTAGGCTTCCCAATCGACGTTGAGCATTTTGTACGCGTTCCATGTGCTTGTCGGTTGTTACTCCATTGGTGTTTAGAGACACCCCCAGATATACTGCACTACGTACCACGCTCAGCTTATCACCAGCAAGTGTGAATATTGCAGACTGATTTTGGTCTGCAGGCAGTTGCAGTACTATCGACTTGCCGTTTGCAGTGTTCCACGGCATTTGCATTTCTTTGCCCCAACTACTGCATATGTCTAGCAGTAGTTGCAGCCCGCTATCAGTCTTCGCCATCAGAATCACATTGTCGGCAAATGCACTTGCACCTCGATCCGACACATGATATGGCACCTCCTGCATTCGATATAGCATGGAATCAATATACATGTTGAACAATGTACAGCTGAATGGGTCACCTTGAGGCACTCCAAGAGTCATTTGTACTTGTTCATCTTTCCAATTTCCATTTATTAAAGCGTTGACTGGTTGCAGCAGCAAAGTAGTCATTGCCGCATGCTTCGCTTGTAGCCTCGATGCGCACACTTGCGACAATAGTTTTCGGTTAACTTTGTGGTACGCCTTCGTTAGATCCAGTACTGCCACACGCGAGTGGCCGTTTGTGATGATGTTACTCACCTCCACAATCGACTGTTCTGTTCCATTGTACTTTGAGAACCCATACTGGTACTCATGAAACTCGATATAGTTCATCACGATCGAGTTTAATGCAGCCGAAATTGCTTTGCGCAAGTGCGACAGAATAGAGATCGGTCGGTAGTTGGATGGTACCGAGATGTCGCCTTTCTTGTATATGGGCGATATACGTGTCTGCCGCAACGTTGATGGTAGATATGCCAACTTGCCACACGCTCGCCACAGCTTGAGAAGCGTGGAAGCGCACAAAGTTGGACTCACCTGTAGCATTTCCGATGCCACGTTATCGCGCCCAATCGATCTTCCCTTCTTTGCATCCTTGATCGATTTTTCCAATGCAATCCGGAACGAGTTCGGAACATCAAATGTGACTGCTTTCACCCCACATTCGCGTGGCTGGTACTCGGCAATAAACTCAGCGTAGTCCTGTGGGTCTAATGGATTTCCACGTTCCAGTGCCCGTGCGCTATGCTGAGATCGTAATTTCATCACCGAGTTGATTCGTTTCACTGTTTGAGATGCTGTTTCGTCCTCGGCGGTATCAAGAAATTCGTCCAACAGTTGTCTCTTCTTTGCTCGACAACGACGTTTAATGAATCGGTCAATCACCTTGTACACATTCCACATTTGAATGTTGCTACTTCGTTTCCACCGTTTGTAATATGTAGATCGCACACGACTCAACTGGTCAAGACTAGAATCCCAGAAGAAGCGATAGCGGTCAGGACGCATTGATACGGAAGTGATCCAGGGGCTACTGATTGTATCCACGAGTTTGCAACATGCATCCTCCAGATCCTCTTCTGAGGTTGCGTGGTCAAAACGAGAAGCCACATTGGGCAAATTGGCTTTGTAATATGTCTGAGCGTCTTCGATTCTGTCCACGCATTTGAGTTGCGCCCTCGAAATCTTCGGTTTTCGAGGTGAGAATTGAGTTGTCATCCAGTCAATGTCGGCAACAACCATGTTGTGATCCGAGACTGCATCCCACGATCCACTGGTTGTTGCCACATTTCGAACAGACACTCGCTTCGAGATTAAGAAATCCACTACACTCGAACCATTTGGGGTGCGAAACGTTGGCGTCAACTCGGATGGAGCCCTCAGCAAGAGGTCCCATTTGCGGATCCACGCTCGGAGGCGGCGACCATGCCTGTTGGGTCGTTGATCCCAGTCGTCATGGCGGGCATTCCAATCCCCAGCCAGTAACGTCGGACCACGGATCAAAGACTTCAATCGCTCCAGGAATCCCTTTATGTCCTCATCTGAAGCGCTCGGACTAAGATATACTCCTATCACATTGAGATCTGGGCGAACTCTCAGTGTCAGGATTTGGTATGCTGCGGTGCCGTACTTGCCCACGACCTTCGTACAGAAGCGCTGATGATGGAAAATCGTGATCCCACCTCTGGGCGCACGACTTCTATACTCCGCTTCCAGCGCCACACTCACATGTGGCAATGCCAACGACACCTCATCGGAGGGACGTTGCCATGTTTCCACAACGCACAGAAAGTCTAAACCTAGTACTTTCCATGCACGGTGGACTTCGGCCTCGCTATGTGCGAGACCTCTCACGTTGAAAGTACCAACCCGGATCACAACCCCTCACTATTTTGGTGACCATCATGTGGAATTGGACCGGTTTGCGTCGTAGTCGACGGCACATTAATGCTCACAGAGAACACATTTCGTACCAATCTGTTCGGACGACGCATTTCGTGGTCATAAGTGGGAGCGTCATCGTGGTCCCAATCCGATGACAGACTCTCATTTGGAGTCTGAAGCGGTTCCAATGGGCTCGTTTGGGCCGCTTCCATAGTGATATCTTTCGGATCGGCGGTTACTGCTCCTGTACTTGCAGTGATTGCAGTGGTTTGGTGTGCGAATTTTGGGAGTTGTGGCACGTTATTTTCCGTGTTATGAGCATCATTGTTTGCCCCAGACACCGAAACGACACTTTGTCGAGTGTCGGTGGACAACTCTGACGACTGCGATTGTTGTTCAGTTTCGATGATGTGGGATATCTGTTGAGTGTTCTGCTCGTCTTCTGGTGCATTGGGCTCTTCAGAGTCAGTTGAAATGCTCATAGGCTGTGGAGATTCTGTTGCTCCTGCTTCCTCTGAAACAAAGTGGACATTCGTCCCAGGCCCAGTATTGCCGTCTATCGTCCGATTAGTGGGCTGAACCATCGCTGGAACCCTTCTTCCAACGATGGATGCGGTTGACTCTTCGGCGAAACGTACATGAGTTCTCATTTTCGTATGGGCATCGATCGCCGCTACTGTTGTTTGGGAGTCCTCTGCGAACCTAATATGTGTACGCAATGGTGCAAGGCGGTCGATCGGAAGGGCAGCTCTGGTACGAGTCCCCTTAGGTACCATCGGACTTGCATTGGAAGAATCACTGTCGACTTTCCCAGGCTGTTTTGCAGTCGGGTTCACACTTTGGTTCGGTGTACTGGGCTGCTTATTTTGCATCAACTGCTGCGTTACCTTCACTTGGGACGTATACCAATGCTTGGCCCACGCTGACGTTGTGCGAGTTGCTGCAATCTGCAAGCGATATAGCGCCTGCTCCAGGTTTTTCTGTCGTCGTTCGGCCTTACTCATCATCTTTCGCGATGACATGGCATTCGAGGTGGCGGCGAAGTTAGGCATGTGCGTGTACCCGGCTGCACGCATTCCTGCCACCAGTTTGTGAGCAACGTCAGTCGCAGTCACGATATCCAATATCAAACGTCCTATGAAGGACAGAGCGATAACGCAACGGCTTGGAAGTCCACTGCGAAGGTGTCTCATGAGAGGGCGGTAAGGGCCGCGCGGTATGCCACGGAAGTACTGCGCTTCCATTTTCGGGGGCTGAGATTGAGATATTGGCAGTGGTGCATATCCTCCAGACTTGAGGCTGTGAGCCATTTTAGCCATTCGAGTAAGAAACTCAGGTGGTAACTTGTTCAATGACCGAGGCTGGCCCTCTCTAGCAATCTGCGCCCAAGTCTTTACACCAGTATTTGTCCCAGTCCTTGCTTCAGGGACAGTGTTTATCTGCGGTTGTGCTCGTCCAGTGTTGGGCGGAGCCGTGTTAAGTGGCTGTCTGTTAACGGCCGTCTCGACAGATGGTGCTTCAGTTTCTAGAGCACGTTGGTTTTAATGATTCGCAAGCAGGTAGGGTAGAAGGGAAGTAAGTAGAGATGGATATGGAAGAAAGAGAAAGTAAAACAAGTGAAGGTTGACGGCCTTGGGTCGACCCGTTTACTCGAAAGTCGTCGATCGCAACCTACAAATACCCTAGCGCGCGCTTCACCGTCGTCGCAGCAAGCGACGACGGCGGTCATTACAAGTTGCACGTGTGTGCAGTTGTACACGGAAAGTGCGCGCAAACTGGAGTACAACAATTTCAAATAACTAAACCAATCAACACTACAAATCCATTGCCAGTCGTTTGATTCAGAACCAGATCTAAAAAATTATCAATTTGCATGGTGGCACTCCAACCGCCTTGCGCATCCCAGAATCGCATATTGCATGCAAAACCGCCCATTCCAGCCTAGAAAACCACATCCTCGCTATCTGCATAGTCAGTCTACTACTCTAAGCCTCGTCCAATCACAGAGCTCCACTTGGCCCATACCACCATAACTCTCCATACAATCCATGGCACTTGTAGACACCACGTTGCACAAGAGCATTTGCAGTAGCCAATCATATTGCCATTTCACGTTGGGGTTGAGCAGAGGCGCATACGCGATTTTGCGAAGAGAGTGCCCAAAAGTGCCCATCGTCCCCTGCAACTTTGCTTCCAAGTAGTCCGAGACCAACCTGTAGAACTGACCGGCACTCGACCATGTCCCAACATCAACACTCCTCCTCGAGTCTTTGTCCAAGTCTAACTCGTTTGATAATTGCAAATATTCTTGCAGGGCTCAGTGGTTTGGTTAGGATATCAGCATCGTTTAGCTCACTAGGAACATAGTCTACAGCAATGACATTGTCCTTCACCATATGTCTGATGAAATGAAGCTTCACGTCAATATGTTTGGCACCTCCGGAAGGGCATCGCTCACCAGTCGCCCAATCTATGGCACATTGATTGTCCGAGCGAATGGGGACCTTCTCGTTCACATCAAAGCCGCTCTCTCGAAGCACTTGCGATATCCAGATAACCTCTTGAGCAGCCATGGTCGACGCGTAGTACTCCGCTTCTCCAATGGAGAGCGCAATCGATGCTTGCTTTCTCGCACCGAAGAAGCAAGTGGCTGATCCCAGTTTGATCACATATCCGGACATTGACTTACGATCAGTAGTGTCACCAGCATAGTCTGAGTCCACAAAGCCGTTCAAGTCCAGAGATCCAGGTCGGTATCGGCGTAGCACTCCCTCGATGTAAAGCGGCTGTCCAAGCTTGAGGCCCATAAGTTGGCCCTCAGAATCTACTGCCCAAGTCAGCTCAACGCCAAGGTAGAAGCTCACTCGATCTTGAACTCGAAGTTCATACAGTCCTTGGAGCTCCTCCAAGAGCGACGAACGTTGCGCAGCAGTTGGTGTGAAAACCAGGAGGTCATCAACGTAAACAAGGATGTATGCGTACGCGTTGTGTCTAAAGCGGCGCCTAAACACACACGGAGCACTAGGAAGTTCTTCAAATCCTAAGTCTTTGAGATCTTGACTGAACTTTGTATGTCAAGCCAGGTGAGCCTGCTTAAGTCCGTACATGGCTTTCACCAACTTGTAACAGTAGGGCTTCAGCCAAGGCACACCACGTGGAGACGTGACCCAAACGTCCTCCTTCAGCTCGCCATTCAAGAAGGCAGTCTTCACGTCCACTTGAGCAACATACATCTGGAGGCACAGGGTGAGGTACAGTAACATATGAACCAGGTTGAAAGACACAACTGGTGCATAAGTCTCCATGTAGTCCTGACCAAAGGTCTGGTGATTTCCACCAGCGACAACACGAGCGTTGAAGCGCTCAACCGACCCATCTGCATTCCGCTTCACTTTCAGGATGATATGGGTTGGCAGAGGCTGCGATGCAGGAGAATCATCGGGTATCCATGTACCCTTGCTCTCCAGAGACGCAAGTTCTTCTTCGATCGCAGTCTCCCATAAGCTCTTCTCCAATGGGGACGCCGACATGGCTTCCGTCAAAGTCGGTTCATCACTTGTAGTCACTTCAACTGTTTGCGATGTGGCAGCGCCAGCCATGTGCCACCACCGTGTAGGTGCGCGGCGTGTTCGTCGCGGGTACCGTGACTCAGGTTGTGAGCCAAATGGCGCATTAGGCTCCTCCATGGTGGGTTCATCCTGGTTGTCGTCAGCACCTTGGGAACACTATAAATAAAAAGCAATTGATTGAAAAAAAAAAAAAAGTCAGCACCTTCACTACCAGTGAGTTCATTATCATCGACATCATCAGCTTCATCCGTACTATCAGTGTGCAATTCAGGTAAATGGCTTTCCTGTAGTTCAGAACCAACAGCATCGTCGACAACTTCGTCAATGCAAATCTCACCGGAGTGCTCGCTGTCACTCTGGGATTCCGAGTTGCAACGGAAGTCTTCATCAGAAGCGTGATAATTTTAAAGCCCTGGATGTGCTTCACACTAATGTATTACACACATCTTCCGGCTGTCCTAAGAATGATCCTTCCGCAGGTTCACCTACGGAAACCTTGTTACGACTTCTCCTTCCTCTAAGTGATAAGGTTTGACCAAGTTCAAGCCAAAAGATCTGAATAATCAGTTCATCTAGCTCTCCCAAGGCCTCACCGGACCACTCAATCGGTAGGAGCGACGGGCGGTGTGTACAAGGTGATTGACCGATTCATTAAACGTCGTTGTCGAGCAAAGAAGAGACAACTGTTGGACGAATTTCTTGATACCGCCGAGGACGAAACAGCATCTCAAACAGTGAATCGAATCAACTCGGTGATGAAATTACGATCTCAGCATAGCGCACGGGCACTGGAACGTGGAAATCCATTAGACCCACAGGACTATGCTGAGTTTATTGCCGAGTACCAGCCACGCGAATGTGGGGTGAAAGCAGTCACATTTGATGTTCCGAACTCGTTCCGGATTGCATTGGAAAAATCGATCAAGGATGCAAAGGAGGGAAGATCGATTGGGCGCGATAACGTGGCATCGGAAATGCTACAGGTGAGTCCAACTTTGTGCGCTTCCACGCTTCTCAAGCTGTGGCGAGCGTGTGGCAAGTTGGCATATCTACCATCAACGTTGCGGCAGACACGTATATCGCCCATATACAAGAAAGGCGACATCTCGGTACCATCCAACTACCGACCGATCTCTATTCTGTCGCACTTGCGCAAAGCAATTTCGGCTGCATTAAACTCGATCGTGATGAACTATATCGAGTTTCATGAGTACCAGTATGGGTTCTCAAAGTACAATGGAACAGAACAGTCGATTGTGGAGGTGAGGAACATCATCACAAACGGCCACTCGCGTGTGGCAGTACTGGATCTAACGAAGGCGTACGACAAAGTTAACCGAAAACTATTGTCGCAAGTGTGCGCATCCAGGCTACAAGCGAAGCATGCGGCAATGACTACTTTGCTGCTGCAACCAGTCAACGCTTTCATAAATGGAAATTGGAAAGATGAACAAGTACAAATGACTCTTGGAGTGCCTCAAGGTGACCCATTCAGCTGTACATTGTTCAACATGTATATTGATTCCATGCTATATCGAGTGCAGGAGGTGCCATATCATGTGTCGGATCGAGGTGCAAGTGCATTTGCCGACGATGTGATTCTGATGGCGAAGACTGATAGCGGGCTGCAACTACTGCTAGACATATGCAGTAGTTGGGGCAAAGAAATGCAAATGCCGTGGAACACTGCAAACGGCAAGTCGATAGTACTGCAACTGCCTGCAGACCAAAATCAGTCTGCAATATTCACACTTGCTGGTGATAAGCTGAGCGTGGTACGTAGTGCAGTATATCTGGGGGTGTCTCTAAACACCAATGGAGTAACAACCGACAAGCACATGGAACGCGTACAAAATGCTCAACGTCGATTGGGAAGCCTAGCCGGTGCTGGTCTGCACCGGAATGGATTTGATACGCGCAGCTGTGTGAGTTTGTACCGCGCATTCGTGAGGTCGATTTACGAATATGCGTTGCATCTTGTACCGCTCACGCCTCATTTGGAAATGGCGATAGTGAAGCTTGAAGCAACGTTCTTCAAACTGATTCTTGGAAAAATGGCATCTCGGTTTGGAACATATCGGGTGCCGATGATGCGTGCACTTTGTCGTTTAGAGTCTGCGGCTCTGCGACGAATTGTGCTCGCCTCCAAACGTCTACGGCATTATCAATCGTGTCGTGAGACGGCATTGAACCTTGAATTGGAACACAGATCGCGACAGTTGAAGGTGAACCGGGCATGTCGGCAGCTGTCGCTGTATAATGCACATCCTTCAATTTCAGCACTACGAGCTGAAATTGATAATGTGTGTACAAAAGGAATAGGAAGAATACGGGATGCGGAGTGGAAACTTGCCTCGGCAAGACGCGTTCGCAAAATCCCGTGTGCTGCGAATGGAAAATACCCACCCGTTCTTCGGTTGCGCAAAGTTTCGCACCGAATGATGGGTATCCGATGGTACTTCAATGAGTTCCCAGCGAACCCAATGGAGGCACGTGATGTACTTGGGCACGAGTACTGGAAGTACGGAAGACTGAAGGTACTACTCGGAATGGAAGATTGGTCACCTGGAGAGAGACAGGAGGCGACCGAAATACTAGATGTATTGGAAGAAGCACAGTTGTAAATCTGTGCTATAAGTAGTAAGAATGATTGCGTTGGTTCGTAATTGACCAAGTTAGTTTACACCTTGACAGTGTTACCCTGCTGCTCTTCATGGGACATTGGGAACACTATAAATAAAAAGCAATTGATTGAAAAAAAAAAAAATTCATCAGAAGCGATCTCATCATCCATGTAGCCCGCCAGATAGGACGCACCAGGGAATGATGACTCATCAAAAGTCACATGTCGAGACTTGACAATACGTGGTATTTCATCGTCATCTGTTACTAGAACGTCGTAGACACCATGCTCAAGAGTCTGCAAGTACACCCCCTCAAGTGCACGAGACTCGAACTTGGTGTCCGGGTTCATCTTTAATACGTATGCCGCACACCCAAACACTCGAACATTCTTCAACGAAAGTGTGGAATCAGTTACAAGAAAGTACGGAGTGGATCCAGTAGTAGAGTGGGGCACTCTGTTGCGCACATATATAACGTGCTTCAACGCATACGGCCATAAACATTCTGGCAGATTGGCCTGTAGCAACAACGCTCGAGCAGCTTCCTCCATTGTGCGATTAATGCGCTCTGCTATTGCATTGTGCTCAGGGGTGTACGGAGGTGAGAACGAGGTTCCTTGGAGACCGTTTGTAGAGTTCTCCTGCAGAGAAATGTACTCTTCCGCATTATCTGAGTGCACTTTGGCAATTTGACCTCCTCCAAGCTGCTGGAGCTTCTGTGCTACAGCCGTATATACTTCTGCAAGTTCACTTCGGTGTACCATAAACCCTACTAATGCATACCTAGAGTGTTCATCAATGAATGCTGACGCGTATTGGAAGTGATCTGGAAATGACGGGAGTAAGGGCCCTAGGATATCAGAGTGCAAAATGTCTCCGACACCAGTGGCACGATCAAACTTGCCTAAGAACGGAAGTTTGTGGGCCTTTCCAAGTCGACATGGGCGACAGACCTCCTCCATTTGAGCCAGCTTCGGCACTCCATTGGCATATTTGTGCACAACCTGCAGGTCTCTTGGGTTGATATGCGCAAGTCGTCGATGCCATAGTTGAGCCAAGTCATTATCGCGGGCAGAAAGGGCATGCCTAGAGTTAATTTTCGTGAGTGGATCCGGCAGAGTGTACAAACCTGACCGTTTATCTCTTTGACCACATCCAATAACAAACCCATCCACATGCGTGAGACGAACATCACGCGCGCGGAAGAAGGACTCGATGCCCTTGTCAGCCATGCGTCCCACGGACACCAAGTTGTATTCGAGATCAGGAACCAAGAGTGCGTCTGTGAGACGCAAGTTCGCATTCTCGAATGGTAGTATGACATCACCTCGTTGTGTAGCAGTCACAGTAGACTTATCAGCCAGCAATATGGTTCGTTCGTTAACTTCATGCAACGAACTGGGGACAAATACAGATTTGGAGAAAAAGAAGTGCGATGTTGCGCCACTGTCTGCATATGTTTCCATAACCCTCTCTGCTGGTGGGAGTACGGTAGACTTCTCCACGGACATCCCTGCGATTTCAATCTTTGGGGACTTTCCGGACGACTTGTCGATGGCTTGGAGTTTCCGGGTTTATCCTTAGACCTCACCTTCAACTTGTCAAGAATGCTCTTGAGCAAGTGGTTGTCAGGGTTCCGGATTGCATTGGAAAAATCGATCAAGGATGCAAAGAAGGGAAGATCGATTGGGCGCGATAACGTGGCATCGGAAATGCTACAGGTGAGTCCAACTTTGTGCGCTTCCACGCTTCTCAAGCTGTGGCGAGCGTGTGGCAAGTTGGCATATCTACCATCAACGTTGCGGCAGACACGTATATCGCCCATATACAAGAAAGGCGACATCTCGGTACCATCCAACTACCGACCGATCTCTATTCTGTCGCACTTGCGCAAAGCAATTTCGGCTGCATTAAACTCGATCGTGATGAACTATATCGAGTTTCATGAGTACCAGTATGGGTTCTCAAAGTACAATGGAACAGAACAGTCGATTGTGGAGGTGAGTAACATCATCACAAACGGCCACTCGCGTGTGGCAGTACTGGATCTAACGAAGGCGTACCACAAAGTTAACCGAAAACTATTGTCGCAAGTGTGCGCATCGAGGCTACAAGCGAAGCATGCGGCAATGACTACTTTGCTGCTGCAACCAGTCAACGCTTTAATAAATGGAAATTGGAAAGATGAACAAGTACAAATGACTCTTGGAGTGCCTCAAGGTGACCCATTCAGCTGTACATTGTTCAACATGTATATTGATTCCATGCTATATCGAATGCAGGAGGTGCCATATCATGTGTCGGATCGAGGTGCAAGTGCATTTGCCGACAATGTGATTCTGATGGCGAAGACTGATAGCGGGCTGCAACTACTGCTAGACATATGCAGTAGTTGGGGCAAAGAAATGCAAATGCCGTGGAACACTGCAAACGGCAAGTCGATAGTACTGCAACTGCCTGCAGACCAAAATCAGTCTGCAATATTCACACTTGCTGGTGATAAGCTGAGCGTGGTACGTAGTGCAGTATATCTGGGGGTGTCTCTAAACACCAATGGAGTAACAACCGACAAGCACATGGAACGCGTACAAAATGCTCAACGTCGATTGGGAAGCCTAGCCGGTGCTGGTCTGCACCGGAATGGATTTGATACGCGCAGCTGTGTGAGTTTGTACCGCGCATTCGTGAGGTCGATTTACGAATATGCGTTGCATCTTGTACCGCTCACGCCTCATTTGGAAATGGCGATAGTGAAGCTTGAAGCAACGTTCTTCAAACTGATTCTTGGAAAAATGGCATCTCGGTTTGGAACATATCGGGTGCCGATGATGCGTGCACTTTGTCGTTTAGAGTCTGCGGCTCTGCGACGAATTGTGCTCGCCTCCAAACGTCTACGGCATTATCAATCGTGTCGTGAGACGGCATTGAACCTTGAATTGGAACACAGATCGCGACAGTTGAAGGTGAACCGGGCATGTCGGCAGCTGTCGCTGTATAATGCACATCCTTCAATTTCAGCACTACGAGCTGAAATTGATAATGTGTGTACAAAAGGAATAGGAAGAATACGGGATGCGGAGTGGAAACTTGCCTCGGCAAGACGCGTTCGCAAAATCCCGTGTGCTGCAAATGGAAAATACCCACCCGTTCCGATGGGGTGGCCATAATAGTAAGGCGGAAAGCTTTTCGTCCGGCTTGCGGCAAGGAAATCACAATGGGCGAGTTCGAAACAACCAGTGAATAGAAAAGGCGGTAGCTGTAACCGTGAAGCGTTCCCAGGCGGGTTTGTAAGTCCCGAGAGGTTTCGAGGCGGTTCTGAAAAGCGAAACCAATCCCAAAGAGGGGTCGAAACGGAAATAAGACCCACTGGGGTTATTCTAAGTCAGGATACCAATGAAGTACACTCACGCAAGTGAGTATCAACAATGCCCAAAAAATAGGGATACTATGCGCAGCACCCAAGCGGGGACAAAGGAGCGTGCAGCGACGATAACAACGGGGCACGAGACAGATTTGCAGCACTGGTAGCGGCGGCAGAACGACCCTATGGGAAACTAGACGATGAAGAATTGGCTAGGGGGTGCTTGGGGTTTACCACGGTCGGCTCTGCCCAGCGGGAGGTGCTTAAGTGCATCTCCGGCGACAGCAGCCACGTGTCAAAAAATAATAAACAATCTACCTACAAAGGGGGACCCTGAGGACTGGCACAACACAGTGCATGAGCCCTACACGTGGACACCCTGAGGGGCACCTTGTGCACACTAAACTACTACTGTGCTACTATGCATACCCAATATAGGCTGATTCTATTGCACTACACATATGATATCTTCCTCCCGTACGTACTTGTCATCAGGAGCCTTAAGATCCACGTAATAAACTTTTGTTTGATCCACGTATGTCAGAATCTGTTTGCTCAAAACATGAGAATCAACACGAAATGGAAGTTGAATTGAATAGGAGGATTTAACGGAATCAGAATCCGTTTTGCGTAAAGCCTTCAACGCCTTTTGAAACCCGAGAACCTTGGGATGATAATCCTTCACAGGGGCAAACTGCTTCGTAAGCCACAGTTTATGGAGCAATTTGACATCATTCATCGGCTCCGGCCATGTTATAGAGAGCTCAAATCCAGACCCGTCATCTGAAACAGAACTCTGAAATTCATTTGACCCTGTTCCAGATCGCAAAACAATTGCTAAAGTCAAATGCTTTGTTGTAGAATCGACATGTTCCCACTCAGACATCAACACTATAGGATAGAATTTACCTATGGATGGGCATGGTAGCGGTTCTGGAGAAAATTCGATGCTGTCATCAATGTCGACAACTTCCTTGTCCACATTTGCCCCATCTGTAGAAGTCATATTCTCCGATGTTTTTGGATTCAATACGGCTTGAAAAATGTTAGTTTACCAGAAGGTGATGCTCAACAATAGAATAACCTACTCGATGATTTCAACATTTACTGACGACTTTTGTGAAATTTAGCCTTAAATGTAGAGAACCGAAATGGTTTGAACAGTGGATCCATATCGAAGACTTCCTTGGCCGTCTCCGTACCAAGGAGGTCACCTCTTTCGAACATTCTTTTGATTTTTAAGACTGCCGGGGAGTCTTCACGCAGTTGCGGTCGCCTTCTTTTAAGAGCCATGAGTGCTGTGGGTTCTATTTATTTCTCTGAGTAGAACCAATGCACATCTTAGAAAGCAAGAGAGAATCTGACGCTTAAAAAGGAATGACAGCTTTGAAGATATCTGTTAAATATCAATGTTACCTATTGACCTAGCGAGGCTGTATCCTAGAAGACACCGCTATGAATTCAATGCCTTCAAACAAAAGTTGTGTAGTGTATGCGATTCAATGTGGGTACAGTTACCTTTGACTTTGACGTCATATGTGTGGACAGCTGTGACACGGTTCCGGTCCGCTCCAGCGGCCCCCTCCTCAGCCGTCACTAACTACGCTGCGATAGGACGCCACGAGCGTCCTATCACTTTCAACTCCCGGCGCACCTCGCGGTTGGAGGCGCGTCCGGGAGGGGGCCTACAATAAACAGGGGCTCGCTGTCCTGGCGAACCCCGAGAAGGCGCCAGAGAGAAGGAAGGAACGTCAGAGAGTTTTCCTGGCAGCCTGTGCCCGCCTTCGGCCCTACTTCTTGCCCCATGCGCAACAACTCGTCCCGTAAGCATGGACACCGCTTCCCCAGTTATGGGCCCAGGTTTACGTTCTAAACCGCCTGCGCCTACAGACCCGCCGATGTTCAAACCGGAAGGCGATCTGCAGGAGTACAGACGTGATCTTTCACGATGGGTTGAGACAATCCAAGCCGCCGCTGAAAATGGTACCGATAGGCTGTACAAAACCATCTACACCACACTTGCTCGTCACTTCTACGATCGTGGTCTCCCTCGCGAGCAAAAGTCTATCGTTGACGAAGCAGTTGCTAAACAACAACTTGACTTGAAACAAGAAAACCAAATCGAAGCTGTCAAGGATATTGTCAAACTCATCGCCGTTTATCCTCCAATTGCCATCGTCACCCGCTTAATATCTTCCTTCACGGATGTGACGCAATGCCGACGTCGTCGAAGTGAGGACCTCAATGCATTCGTCTCCCCCTTCCGAGGTTTGGCCGCCGACCACCTTATGCACGTGGGATTATCGACTTCTTCGCAGGTTAGTGAGGTCTTGGCAATATCTCTTCTCAACAATGCTATACTCAGCGAGGAGACGCTTACCAACACCAAGCTCCAACTGGTTGCGCTTGCCGAAGCCCGCCAGAGAGACCAACCGGAACCGGAAGTCTCAATCTTGCGAAGCTCCCATGCTTCTGTTCTCGAATTTTTAAGAAGTTCTCGGACCTCTTCAACTCCGACGAAGCCCTGCCGCAGTCCTCCGACAACGCTAATATCGTTCGTCCCAAGGCTACTGACATAGTCAGCGGAGCACAGGAACTTCTCGAAGGGTACACAGAAGTCATTGAGTACCTGAATGATCGCTCTCCTGAAGAGAATCAAATCCGTGACATGTTCTCCACCGGCCCTCGTTGCAAGTTGAACCTCGACGACGCAGCTAAGGTTATTCGCAATCTGACTTTCACGCCCAAGGCGGCTGAGAAAGCGTACACGAAGGCCGACAGCGAGAACATGGTAGGGCAGCGCGTTCAACAAGCGCTGACCACTTTCCAGAAGCAAGGCGGTACGAGGCAGGGTACCGATACTGCCCAGCAGACCAGGAACAAGCAGCGTGATACCAGCTCTCGACTTCGTCAGTCCAACAAACCCAAGAGCGAACGAGAGTCGGGGTACTGCTTCGACTGTGGTTCCAAGACGCACCTTCGAGGAAGCTTTGAATGCCAGAGTCCTTCCCATGAGACCAAGCGTATCCGCGCACAAAAGGGGAAAAGAGCTAAGTCGGAAACGGGCGATAGATCAGATAAGGGTTTTCACAAAGGCTCCAACCCTTCCAAACGCAGTCATCTCTAACTGCAGGGGAAGGAGCCTATTTCGACCTCTTCCCCGCCTTCGCGGACCCAAATCCAATCGTCGACCAGGGCTGTGCAAAGAGCGTCGGATCTCTGTGCGCCATTGCACAGCTCTGCGTGTCATTGGGAGTAGACTTGGCCCTCGATGAGTTGGATTGCGAACCTTTCCTTCACGGCTTCGGTGAGGAGTGCGTTAATGCCATGCCAACCTTCGCCATGTGGAAACTTAAAGGTAATGACGAGAATGGAACTCCCTTCTCGCTACCCTTCTACGTAGTGGATGGCAAGGGGCCAATTCTGTTGGGCAACGACGTGTTTTCACGTTTTGATCTCCTGAACCAGGATAACAAAGTCCTAATCCCTCAGGGAGTTGTCGGCAACTCCGCTTCAGTCCTGCTCCGAACCTATCACACTGGTTCCGAACTCACGAAGCGAACCAGACTCCTCCTTGTGCCCTCGTCCACCTCTTCTGTCAAGTTCTTCTTCGCGAAGAACCTTGCCCTAAAGGGAACGACGATAGAGAATGAAGAGCGATTTGGTAAGTGCTTCCATCTCTATATCCACCTACGTCCGAGGGACATGAAGAGAATCTGTCTGCGTGCCGGAGTCCTTACAAGGACGCTCGAAGCCCTGCTACAATCTGCCTTTGACTCATGTACAACATGTGCTAGCACTGGCCGCCCATTAGCGTCCAGGAAGGTCTCTTTCTCCCGTATCTTGAAGGAATTCAATGAGCATGTCCAAGTGGACTTCATGTTTGTAGCCGAACTCGGCAACCTCCCTATCCTCCACATGAAGGATGGAGCCTCAGGTTTCTTAGTCGCATGGATATGCCTCTCGAGAAACATGAAAAAAGCTGCGGAAAGCTTTGTGATCCATTGGAATTTATCTCATGGGGCGCCCACCGAACTCTCGGGCGATCCAGAATTCGATTGCCAAGAGTTCAGGGCAATGTGTGCCTCGCATGGCATTAAGTTTTTTCCTAGGCCAGCCCGTCGGCACAACAAACTAAGAATCGTTGAGTCTTCCAACCAAGCCATCAGATATCTGATCCAACGCCTCGTTAAAGACAGGCAATTCACGGCTCCTAGATGGCAACAGTGCCCCTCTGACCAAGAATTGATCGCTAGAGTCGCTTTCCTCAAGAACATCTTGCTAAGGTGGAGGTTCGTATCCAGTTTCGAGCTTGCTCGAGGGTATAGGCCGGCGCTCCAGGGCCTGCCCAAGGCTAGGCTTACAAAAAACCTCGCCGATGCCTATCACGAGAAGGCATCTCGCCAAGCTCTGCATACGTTCCTCCGCACAAAAGAAGTCAAGCACTTTGACAGGACACTACTCGTTCCCAAGACACCAGTCTACTACTTTGTGAAAAACGCAAGGAGGGGACAGTGGTATCCAGGGTTTCTCAACGAGGTCTACGAACACTTCGTAATCGTCTCGGCGACAGAAGACCTCCACGGCTTTTCGTACACTGTTGCATACGAGGACCTCCGTCTACGCCCCAAGTCGAAGCTGCTCGAAGAACTCGAGCGCATAGAACTTGGCTATACGGATATACCTCAACATTCACCGGACCCGGAAGAGGTTCCGCATCTAAACCACCTGGAATCCTCAACAGACCCGCTCGTCCACATAACAGAGGAGCGACCAATACTTGAAGATGACCAAGAGATGCACACTGCTTTTGAAAAGTGGGATGACCATCCCCTCAGCTCCGCGTACCTAGCCGGAGCGATCGCTACTCGTCCTTTGAACATACCGTCAAAGGATATTGGCGAACTGGCTTCATCCTCAACTCCTCTTCCCCCAAGGCATCTTTAACCTCCACCAAGCAGACCATCTTGAAGCAGCTTTATGAGAAGTTTGGCAATGACCCACTCACGGAACACAAGCTCCAAAGCGCGCCGAGGTGGCTACTTGATGAATCTATTGCCAAGGAGAAGCGAAACTTCAAGGAGAAGGGAGCGTATCGTGCGGTATCCATTCGGTCCATCCCTAGAAACGCCAACCTCATCTTCTTTCACCACTTCTTCGTCGTAAAACACGACGGTGAAGGGAAGGCAATGAAGCTAAAGTGCCGCCTAGTCCCCCATGGGAATAGAGATCGCGAGAAGGACGACCTTCGCTCCGATTCCTCGACGGTGCAGTTTTCCACAATGCGCACGATCTTCTCCCTATCCTCCTTGTTCCACTTCCCTATTGCCTCCCTGGACGTAAAGTGGGCTTACCTCTAAGCCGGAGAGTTGAAGCGAGACATATACATGCGCCCCCCAAGTGAGTGGAGCACTTACACTGACGAAGTCTGGAAGCTACTCGCTCCAGCCTATGGACTTCTAGAGTCCGGACGGCTATGGCAACTCTGCGTGGAGGAATGGCTTCTCGACATAGGCTTTGTCGACGTCTTTCGAATCCCACAATTCTTCCTGATGTGGGAAGGCGAAGAACTCGTGTTGGCACTAGCCAAAGTCGTCGACGACATGATGTTTGCCGGAAAACCAGAACGCATGGAGCGTTTTTGGCAGCAAATCTCTTCAAAGTTCGTTGTGGGCCGATTTAACAAAGGACAGGACATTGTCTTCAACCTCTTACTTGTCAACAACATTCAAATTACAGCGTCTCCTTGAGTATGGAGGAGTTTCTCTCGACCGTCAAGCCGATTGAGCTCAGTCATGAGCGCAAAAAGGAGCACGACAGTGAGTGCACACTGTAGTGCAATAGAATCAGCCCATATTGGGTATGCATAGTAGCATAGTAGTAGTTTAGTGTGCACAAGGTGCCCCTCAGGGTGTCCACGTGTAGGGCTCATGCACTGTGTTGTGCAAGTCCTCAGGGTCCCCCTTTGTAGGTAGATTGTTTACTATTTTTTGATACGTGGCTGCTGTCCCCGGAGATGCACTTAAGCACCTCCTGCTGGTTAGAGCTGACCGTGGTAAACCTCAAGCATCCTCTAGCCGATTCTTCATCGCCTAGTTTCCCATAGGGTCGTTCTGCCGCCGCTACCGGTGCTGCACGCCTGTCTCGTGCCCCGTTGTTATCGTCGCCGCACGCTCCTTTGTCCCCGATTGGGTGCTGCGCATAGTATCCCTATTTATTGGGCATTGTTGATACTTACTCGCCTGAGTGTACTTCATTGGTCTCCCGACTTAGAACAGCCCTAGTGGGTCGTTCTTGGTTTAGTTCCGTTTGGACCTCATTATGGAATTGGTTTTGCTTTTCAGAACCACTTTGAACCCTTCAGAGACTTACAAACCCGCCTGAGAACGCCGCACGGTTATAGCTACCGCACTTCCTACTTATTGGTTGTTTAGAACTTGCCCAATTGGGATTTCTTTGCCGCAAGCCGGACAAAAAGCTTTTCGCCTTACCATCATGATCACTCATTCAGGATTCTCTCGTGAGCATGTCGACAAGGCTGTGACCCCTCGGGATCACGGCGCGGTCAAAGTCGCGCCGGATACCCACTCATGGGTCCACAGTACTCGGAGTACCCATAGGGAGATCCTATCCCCCGTGGACAAGCCGGAGAAACTTCTCCGTCAGTCTACACCCACCGAATTCCGAAATCATCCGGAGGTCATGCGTCAGCAGACCTCCATAGAAACACCTCTGCAGCCCCAAAGGGAAGCACTGCTCAACCACTTGGGCGGCTCTCCGCCTGTGTCTACTGGAGGGGAGCCACCGCTCCTCCCTGGTGGGTTACTCGTAGCCCTGAAGCCATTAGTGGAGTCGATCGTCGCCTATGAGGTCGAACGTCTAATCCCCCAAAGGGTTCATGCGGATGTGGAAGCCTTGATGGACACTTTAGTTCATTGGGTCGCTTCAAAGATGACCATTTCTGGAGTTCTGGAAGGCGCAATTGCCACCAGTGCGCACACTGTGGCAAATTGTCGTTTTCGGCTTGTCCCAACAGTGGACAAGTTACTCGTTTCAAAGTTCATCGGTTATGCTGATTTGGCAAATGTCCTTTATCCCTTCGGGTGCTGCAGTCGATTCACGGCCCCAGTGGGACCCTTCTTAAGACAGACCAGATTTGGACGTCCATCTCTGTCGGGAAACAGAAGTACCGGCCGCGTCCTTATAAAAAGACGAGGTACATGGGGAGAAATGAACGCTCCAAACCGACACCGGACCAGGAGAGAGGTTAACCGAAGAGGTACTCACCTTCCCAAGTCGGGCGCTTTGAGTCCGGACGCGGATGCCGAGACCTAGCGTTTTAACAACTTCTCCTCTGAAGTGGACATATTCACTACATGGATTCTACCCCATTGGGATCCAAGATCTTTTGTTATTGTTGTCTAATTTGTTCTAACTTGTTTTCCCCACGGGAGATACTGATTTCTCTAACTTTGCACTATCCCCTTTCCCTTTCTCCCGAAACCTCTTTTTGGGGTTTCGAACACCTCCCTGTCAGGACGCCCGTGCTCGTTGCTCCCTTTGCTTGGGAGGAAGTAACCCTGACACGGGAGGTTCCCTTCTTGTGTCTTTCTCCCAGATTGGGTACGAATGCGGCTTGGCAACGAGTTGCTCTCGTTTCTTTCTGGAACACTCTTTCCCAACTGGGTGTTTGTCTACTGATTCCTGACACCATCGTGGTCGTCCCGTTTTGGGTTTTGTCACGGATACAGTATCCGGTAGAGGTTGGTTTTCTGGCCATATCTACTGAGGAGGCTCCCATTATGTGGATCATTTTTTATACTGGAAGCTGTGTTCCCATTTGGGCCGTGTTCACGTTGATGAACAGGAAACTGTTTCTTCTCTGAAGTGAAGTTCTCTAATTCACCCTTGCGGGAAAAGGCGGGGAAGCCCACACAGGGCATCGACTTCCTCAACCTTTTGAGGATTTATCCTCACCCATTGGGAACGCTTTGGATACCTCACAGGTTTCCAAATTCGTTCCCGCTCCGTGGCTGACCATTCATCTGATATTTTGGTTTATCCCTCACTGGGAAACCTGATACCAGGATATTGGTCGATCGACATAGCCGTTGTGGGATTATAGTTTTTCAGCAAACCTTACATGGGCTTGGATGACAGCTTTTCGCAATTGGCCCATTCTGGAGAGAACAGTTTTCGAATCCTCTACAGAACCAAAATGGGTTTCCTCTTGTCATCAATTACCCCTCAAGGGATGAATCACAGGCGTTTTTGGACCCCGATGGGTTTCTTCGCATCTCTACGGTATTATTCAATACCGTTCTGGATGAACCGCTTACGGATTCTACCCTTTTGGGATTCTTTGGTTTTTTTGGCTTTCGTTTATGCATTTGGGCTCGTTTCCGTTCGAGCCCTTCATCTGGGTTTTACATCCATAATTATTAGTTGATATGCACCCTGATATCCGCCGTTCCGTCTTTCGAAATACCGCTTGGGCCTTCGCAACTCGTGCGGTGCGCTCGCACAAGAGGGGGAGAATGATTGTGTATTTCATGATGCCCTTCGGGTTATAGTCTACCTTTGATTTCAGAAGTTTTCCCCTCTTGGGATGTGGCCACTCTCTCTTGGAATGTCTCATGTCTCATTGGTCTCCATCCCATTTGGGTTTGATGGGACCTACACAGGACTTCTTTGTTCGAAACGCACTCTCTTGGGCTTTCCGATATCAAAAGTTCCTCGTCAGGATGGCCAACGGTACTGCCCCTGATGGGTCTGGGACAGTTAAAGCTCGATTGGAGTGATATTCAAGTTCGCAAGATTTCTCGGAGCTACTGCACCGTGTTCATTTGAAACTCGGGGCTCCTACTCGCACGTACTACAACTAAGTGAGCCCGCAGGGCTGTGGTGAACATCATCTGGTCACTTTGGGTCACTTTTCCCGTTTGGGCAAGAAAATTTTTGGCATAGTCTCCCCCCGGCCATGGCGGCCAAAACTTTTCCCGGCGGGATAGCGCCAGTTCAAAGCCCTCTTGGGTCTTGCACAGGACTCGGGAACGGATCGCGCTATTTTGGAAGCCGTTGGGACCCCTTTGGGACGACTTGAAACGACTTGGGACACCAGCAATGCGGAACGCAGACCCTCTTGAGGACTGTGCACACCCGACGGGAAGCTGTACATCGCTGGCGTGTGCCTTTGCACTCTGAAATTACCCACGTGGGACACGCGTGCGCCATTCACAGGCGCGCGCGCCATCATGCGCCGATGCAGGCGTGCAAAACGCCACATGGACCACGCGCATGGGTAGCCGATTCGGTCTACAGTATTGCCCGTAGGGAGGCGGTTCGGCACGTTCAAAATATTCTAAGTATTTTGATCTGCCGCACACCCCAAAACGGGCACTGCGAGCCCTTGAAACGTCCGCGTTTCGGAGATACGGGCGAAACAAAGAATCGCTCTTTTTGACCCCATACGGGAGGGTAATTTCCGGGCAAGATTTTTTGATTATTCTTGCAAGTAACCCCTTGGGAATTTAGCGCATTCTGGCCTATTTGCCTACAGGGGACATTCACATTGCGCCCCATGGCGTACTGTGCACCACGCGGCCTTGCCGGCACGCACGACACGTACGTGCGCACCCCAACGTGCACACTGCAGCCGTCCAACGAGGCTCATGGTGCTCCCTACCGGGATATCTCGGCATGTGGAGCCCAACCGCACTCCAACAAGAGAAGGACCACCTACCAGGGCGTCTTGCGCTGCCTTCGCGCAGTGCCGCATGCTGCGCATATGGTGAACAGTGCCCACATGCGTAATCTGACCCACGAAGGGAATGATTTCGCCGCTACTGTGACTCTCGCGAGGGCATGGAGAGAAGCAAAAGTTCTTTATTGACACTATTAGAGCTTACGCGTCCATCATGACGACTCATTGCCACCCACCGGGGCCAAAGTTTACTAAGGAAACCTGGCCCTCACCGGGACATTCGTTACCGTGCTCACGGCCATTGGGAGGACTCCCGCAACCCACCGGGACCACAGCCTACTAAAGCAATCTGGCTCTTACGGGGACGTTCGTTACCGCGCTCGATACGTCCATCAGGGACCCCGTGCACGTGCGACATACCCCTGAAGGGATAGGAACCGTACCTACGTCAAGATACCCAACGGGAGTAACACATTAACGAGGGTGAGTTCGCTACGCCTTAGGGATTGACATCCACTCTGAGAATTGGATTCTGCGCAGCCTCGAAAGCGCTGGCAATCAAGCTGGTGGCTCCCGAACGGGATAGAAGTGGCTGTTTGCGCGTGTCGCACATACGGACATTGCGTCTCTATCTCCCGCGAAGGGTGAACCGGAACCGCAACATTTCCAAGAGCCGGTCGTCGCTGTGTTCTGCGCGTGACTTCGTCCCAGAGGGTGTGTTTGATCTTAGGGACCGAAGGCTCGCCATACTCCCAAGGGGTCTATCGTGTAAGAGGCGCGGACCAGACCCTTGGCCGGGGAATTGCGATGAAGGCAAAATGCACCCGTGTGGGCTACGGCTCTCAGCAAACAGGAAGGAAGAGAGTATAACGAACCCACTCTGGGACGCAAAGGTTACATATGTTCGACCCGTAGGGACTGCGTGCACTGCTAGCGTAAGCCTTCAGAGTATCAGGATATTGAACACTCGCTTGTTGCCCCTTCTCGGAATACTTGCGGCGCGGCGCGGGTCCCGTACGGCGTCTCGGCAAAAGGAAGTCGACCACGTCTACAATGCCTTGCCCATCGGGAAAGCGCTGGTCTTCGTGTCCCATGGTCATATTGGCGCAACCCTCGGAGATTGGAATCAATTTAGTAACGGCAGCCAGCCCGCAGTGCTCCAAACGTTCGATCTTCGCCCCGCCCGGGAAAGCTGCCACACAAGGACAGGACTCCGGTTAGGGGCGGAGTCCAGGGTAAGCACGGGGCTTCATTAGCCCTTGTCGCGGGGTATGCATTTCGTCGCGTCGCTCTGCGTTTATCGTCGCGGCTACTCCAAGGCTGGTACTACGCGAGTATAACCTGTGGGACTGCTGCACTACGCCGCTCCCGTCACTAACCCACTGGACAGCTTCTCCACTCGCTGGAACGGCTCGGCTGGAGTACTCTCGACAACTTCCCCATTACTGGGACGACTTCGGGAAATGAAAATGTTTTCAACCCAACCGGGAAGAGTCGTGCAACCCATGAAGGGACTCTGTTCGTCTCCGATTCGATCCGTCGCTGCCCCGCTTGTTAGCCGCCCGCTTGGGATTTCGAGATACAATCAATTGTGCTCCGCCGCGTCGGCTGGTCTACGGCGTAGGCCAGGGCCCATGCATGGATATTCTGTACCACTCGTTCGCGCTTTATGGTTACCCACATGGGATCTTGGCGGATTCAAAGGCTGTGGTTGGATGTGTTTGCCTTCGAGATTAGCCCTTACCCCGCATGGGAATGTTTTGCCGGCCTCGGGACGAGGCCAGGCCTAAGAAGGGGAGTCTGTAGTGCAATAGAATCAGCCCATATTGGGTATGCATAGTAGCATAGTAGTAGTTTAGTGTGCACAAGGTGCCTCTCTGGGTGTCCACGTGTAGGGCTCATGCACTGTGTTGGGCCAGCCCTCAGGGACCCCCTTTGTAGATAGATTGTTTACTATTTTTCGACACGTGGCTGCTGTCCTCGGAGATGCACTTAAGCGCCTCCCGCTGGTTAGAGCTGACCGTGGTAAACCTCAAGCATCCTCTAGCCGATTCTTCATCGCATAGTTTCCCATAGGGTCGTTCTGCCGCCGCTACCGGTGCTGCACGCCTGTCTCGTGCCCCGTTGTTATCGTCGCTGCACGCTCCTTTGTCCCCGCTTGGGTGCTGCGAATAGTATCCCTATTTATTGGGCATTGTTGATACTTACTCGCGTGAGTGTACTTCACACACTAGAAGAGCTACGTCGGTTCCAAGCACTGACCGGGAAGCTAAAACTTCCTAGGTCACGGCATTCTCCCACAAGCCTCCTCAGTGGCGAGCAAGCTGCAACAGAACGTCTCTAACCTCAAGGTCTCTCATATAACACAACTCAACCAAGCTCTGCTCTACTTGAAGTCGCTGTCGCCAACTCTCTTCTACAGAGCCCCTGTTGAGCCCGTGTCTGCCCGCCACTTCAACGCGGGAGTGATGGCATTCAGCAATGTCGCATCAGGCAACACGTCCAACGGACAGACAGGGTTCCTGTGCGGATTTTCATTCGCCTCACGAGATCGCCATGTGTTCCATGTACTCGACTGGCACAGCTCCAAGCAGAACCGAGTTTCATTCTCCTCTGCTGGAGTGGAAATCCTTGCCGCAGCCCACAAGGCAGACCGAGCCATCCATCTGGCTGAAACGGTGCCGTACCTTATACATCCTCAGAGCCAGGGTCCGAGACCAAACCTCCAGATGTTAGTAGACTCGTTTGGGCTTTACAGCACAATATCTACACTACACGAACAGAAGAACTTTCGTCTCCACCCTACAGTAGCGCGTCTCCGTGACTCCTTTGAAGCCCGTGAGATCAACTCTCTAGAGTAGATACCGGGACACAGGAACCCGGCTGACGCCCTTACGAAAATCAACCCTCACATGTTTAAGGGCTTGAATACTATAATGGTCGAGGGGCAGCTACCCAAAGAGTTACTAGATTCAATCACACAGTCCTAAGCAAGGCATTACTTGTTGTTTATCTTACTACTCTTCCTTTACTTGCCCTTACTTGCCCTTGCCTTGCGCCTGGCACGCTTCGCGGCCCCTCTCTTGTTCTTATTCTTCTCACTCCCTTCACGACGCTGCACAGTGCGTACGTGTCGGATCTCCAGAACACGATTGAACGAAGCAGGATCCCCAGCGCAGCATCTGATAACGAACTCACACAGCTTCAAAGGGTAACGCTCAAAGGAATCAAGCACTTCTCCCTCGTCACAGCCGATGCAGATCACATGATCTACGTTCCTGGCTCTCAAGCGGACAAGGTAGACGCCTTCCTCCTGCATGAGGAGATACTTGATGTACCCCCCATACTTGTGATAATCGAAGTGCACTCGCCCCAACTCCACCTCGTCGGCATGGACCATAGCCCCTCCAGCTGCATCTGAAAACGACAGCATGCTAGGCATCACTTCTGAGTACATCTTCTCCCTCGCATAGTCCTCTCCAACAACACGGGCGATTGCATTCGCGACCGAGTTTTGCAGGCACAGGTTTACCGTCCTAGAAACCAGCATGCGAGCGCCATAAAGCTCAAACCGCTTGGTCTTTTCAGTTAGACCACGGTTGCCCGGACTTGAAACGCGAACGGGCACGCCAGGGTGACTCATGCAATGAGCATCCAGAGCGTCAACGACCCTGTCGTCATCAATGGCCACGACTTTCATGGATCCAGTGACACGGTCCAATTCTTTTCGGTACAGGACTCCACCCTTCCACACTCCGAGATGAGTGAGGGCATTGGTCAACGCCAGCCCGCCGAGGGAACCAAACTCGATACGGCACCAGCCCCAAAACGCCTCATCGTTGTTGTGCGCGTAATAACGCCCGCCTTCAAGACGACGGACGCCAACCTCGGCCGGCATGGTCTGGTCCTCCTCCACGTACATGACTGCGTCGATGGTCCACTCTTCGGAAGAGCCCTCGCCAGAGTTGCAAAAGACCATACCTCTCGGTGGTCGCATGATCTAGAGGCACCTTGGGCCGCGCTTGGCACCACTTTCTGACACGCCGCCCAGCCATGCGGTCGATATCAGCGGCGTATCCGGTGATGTGGTCACCGTTGCTGTGCTCGAACGTGTAGCACTCCAAGCCGCCCTCATCCACGCGCGTTATCGTGGCGATGTTATTCATGGTCCACTTCTCGGTATCCTCACGGGATATCGCACACTCATCCGCATGCCGCTTGAAGAGAAAGACGGCGTTGCGCCCGTGCTTTCGATGAGCCTGACGCATGCGCGACTTAACGATAACGGAATTAGTAACTTCGCCGCTTTTATTCGCACGAGTGCTATGCCTAGTTGTGCGCTTCTTCATTGGGTAGCCGCCGCGGAACTTCTTAGCTAAAACCATTGCACTTCTTGAGCTTTGGCTGTTGGACGTGATCACGACAGCCCCAGATTTGATGATCAGCATTCTGTGACGCAAGAAAAAGAATATCAGAAGTGGTTTAGTTGTAGAGTTACTTACCTTCTAGTAGTTGAAGATCTCGGAGCCACAACCACTCGACAGACTCGGCGAGCCCGTCAGCGATGCAACACTTTCTGGCGCCGCTGAGGTAGCCACAATAAACCTACAGATCAAAGAGCCGTCCTCCACGACGATCAGCGTGAGAGTGGAGATCGGAGAAGCTCGGCGGGTGGAGCGCGAGCGACAAGCAATCTATCAACTGCATCCCAGCCGCAGGCGCATAACTACACGTGTGTTTTTTTTTCAAATTTATTTCCGTTTGCTGGAGGTTGAACGGAAACGGCGGGGGTGTGGACAGTTGTGACACGGTTCCGGTCCGTTCCAGCGGCCCCCCTCCTCAGCCGTCACTGACTGCGCTGCGATAGGACGCCACGAGCGTCCTATCATTTTCACGTCCCGGCGCACCTTGCGGTTGGAGGTGCGTCCGGGAGGGGTTCTACAATAAACAGGGGCTCGCTGTCCTGGCGAACCCCGAGAAGGCGCCAGAGAGAAGGAAGAAACCTCAGAGAGTTTTCTTGGCAGCCTGTGTCCGCCTTCGGTCCTACTTCTTGCTCCGTGCGCAACTACTCGTCCCGTAAGCATGGACACAGCTTCCCCAATATGAAAGGTAGAACACTTCCGAATGTCAAACGAATTTGATAACAAATATCAGGTCATACAAATTCAATGTATAGACATAAACCTGTCAGTAGGCGTACACATTTTCTTACTGCTGCACACGGACGCAGTTTGTTTGTGCAAGTAAGCTTCAATTATAATTAATAGAAGTATACTTAGTAGTTCATTAGAATACTCGCTGTGCTTGCGGTTTCGCACCTTGAACTTTGCAACATGAAGGAATGAACTTTCTGTCCGAGTCGAGGTTGTTATTACTCGCCATCGCATTGGCTTCCCAATCGATGCCATGTCTGAAAGAGAGACAATAGTGCTCCCATTAACATAAAACAGTAGTTAGCCAAAAACTCTTCGAAGTGTACCCACCGCTTATCACTCAACTTTAGCTCAACCACTTAATTTAGAAGGTTTTGTCGATATAAAGGCTCTCATAAATCCTCAGAGAACCGATGATACCTTACAAAATTTTTATTACCATGTAGAAAGAAGGTGACATATTTCACTTCTATAAGTTTTTTTTCTCACTTCAAATTACTCATGAGTAGATTTGAAGTCGAATGAGAGCGTAAAATCGACTTTTCAAGGTCCGTCTGAAGAAGAACGTTAACAAAAAAACAATAACGACTGTGACGTCGTCAAAAAACCAAAAGTATTGATTTCAGATAATTCTTAAAATAAACTGACATTATTCTCGTCAGAAAAGCAATATTGGGTATTACCGCTACATGTTTAAACTCTCCACATACTTTTGCTTTTCTTTAGGTTTCCACACTAACAGTAGCAAACACAAACCTGGCAGGAGAAGCCAATTCAAATCTGCAATCAACCACAATAGAGAGGGAACATGGTCTTTATTGATAGCAGAAATGATAGGACTATTCGTTATAAGTTACGATCAAGATCTACGTTAGTACGACGCGGTCTACGATTCGCACTTCCTATAGGATCGTTTTACTCGAATGATAACCACTACGCGGAAAGTGGCGACAGCGAACACGTTTCGTGGCGCTAGCATTAGCATCTTTAAAAACGTTCGCAAAAAAACTCTTCTTTCTACAGTTCCCGATTTCGATCGCTTTTTGGTGTGACATTTTGGACATGTGCTACATTGTAAAATAAAATACGACCGGAGTTGCGCAAAAACGCAGAACCAAAGCATTTATTATATGGTGTTTTGTTTTTGCGACAGTACTCTACTGAGCATGTCAACGCAACTATATGTGAAGTGGATGCAAAAAGCTTCAGGAAATGGTACTGGATATTTATATATTAGTTAAAACGAATTAAAGCGGTAAGTTTTTTTTAATATGTTTCTGATTTGAATATATACATAAATTTTTTTAACACGTCTGAATAGATATGCTTAAGTTCTCGGTTCTCAACCACACCGTTTCAGTTGTGCTACATGTCTGTAGACGGTACGGACTGCTGTATTGCAGAGCCGCAACAATTTTCGAGAAACTGGCACTCGCACAAGTTGTATTGTGCTAGTCTGCGATATGAGACAGGTATTTCCGTCTACAGTGTAGAAATTTTGTGGATTAATGGAGGATTTTCATGCGGACATTATCTTGATGTGAACATTTTTCGTCGCAATTTGAAAACACACCTTCGAACCAATAAACATATTTTGACAGATGCAAGATATGGAGATGAAGCTTGGGTTACTACAAACAAAGTACCCCAAAACTTGAAAAAGCTGCACGGATGCATTACAGCAAGGCACAAAAATATACATCACTGTTTGAAGGAATTTGAAGTTCTTAACAGAAAAATTTGTCACAGACGAGCTCTGCATTCGGTTTGTTTTCGTGCTGTAGCCAATGTTATTCAAGTCGCCATTTGTAATGGCGAGAAGATTTATGACATTTGTGCACGACGTTATCTCTTTAAAAGAAGTTTCTAAAGTCTATATTCTTTTGCTTCTTTTTCTACAGAATGAAATCAGCTCAAACCCGGTTTGTGGTTTTCTCATTCAGGAAACATATACTGCTCAGAAAGGATAATGTTTTTTAACGTACGTGCCTTAAGTTTTAAGAATCTTATCCTTCTGATCTTCCGTATCTTTCCCGTAGCTCCCAACTGGCTACAATCATAATAACTGAAACAAAGCTCTATTGGTACAACGGTACCTTAATCGACCAAGATAAATAGATTGAGCTCTTGGTAGAGACGAAGAGGGAAGATGCTAATTACGGAGATTACATGTCGTCCCATGAAGTGATGATTAGGAGGATTACATGTCACTTGATGTGATGAAGAGGACGGTTACAGCCCGACGCGTAGAGACGCTTGCATTGAATGGAGGCCCGGAGTAAAGCCTCACCGTACTCCCAAGGCACGTGAATGTCAGCTGAGAGTACTTGTTCATTCAATTGCACCTCTTATGCAGTGCACCTGTAATGTGAAAGTTTTAGTCACAGCTGGGTTCTCGCGTCCGAGCGTGTTTTGAAGGCACAACAGGACTGCAGAAAGAATGTGAAAACTACTGGAGGGGGAAGTTGTGAAAGAGTAGAAGTGAGGCTGCGGCTGGGGAGAGGGCGTCATGTGAAACGGCACCTGAGACTTGATTAGAAGGGGATGACGTGGCCGCACGTCGTTTTACAACTGCGCTCTTCAACTTGCGAACTGAACTGAATGGGATGGGCAAGGATACTTGAGAGTGAAGAAGAACAACGTGGTTCTTGCGACAAGTTCCCATTTACCTCCGTCTACGTTGACACACAAACGCGAACGTATAGCCGCTGCGATAGACAACAGCAGATCGACGTACGCTATAGTTCTGGACCTAACCTCAGGTGAACATCGGCTTCACGGCGGTCCGGTGCCGAGGGGACATGCCTTACCAAGGGTAGTGGACGCATTACTGTACTGCTGTTGGTATCGCCGCGTTCGCGAGAGCACCCGAATGGTAGTGTTCCAACAAGTACCCTTGTATGAGCGGACCAATGTTTACCTTCATCCTGCAGCTTTCCGCCACAACGTACATAGATCACGTGTAACAACCAAGCGTAAGAGGGTTAACGTTAACGTTAGCCCTTTAACCCCCTTCGTCGACAAGGCTAGCAATCGCTAGCCCTCTACACCTTGAAATCAAGCCGCCGGCGCAACACGTGCCCCCAGATGCTCAGCGTTAGCGCCAGGCTAGCGCCCACGCGCTCTCCACCACCACCAACACGTGTGCCACAGCACGAGTCGTTGCTATTATCATCGAGAGTGTCAGCAGCGGGCGGAAGGCTCATAGGCGGCGGCGATTGCGGTCGTTGTGAGCAAGAGTGGCGGTTGCGGTGGCTTGGAACCGCTCTGAAACGACTCGGTGGAGCGGCAGCGATTTTGCGTGCGGTGCTCGGTGGTGTTCGTAGCGGCGCTCGGCTGACAGACGCACGGCGTGGCGCGCGTTGTGGATGCGGGATTGGCGGCGATGAACGGGTATAGACGGTGCGGAGTTGGATTGCAGGACGTTGTACGCAGAACGATGACGATGGCGGAATGGGCTGGGTTTGCTCGCAGCGTTTGGTCTTGGGATACCGATTTACGTTTTGGCGAAAACCACCGGACTGCGGCCCTGCCACCGGTGACGCCGGACAAAAAAGAAAGCTCTCGCTTTTGCTGCAGGCAATGCGGCTGAACCTTAGCGCTTGGAACGGCCCGAACCAAAATCTAATGGGTACGATAGAGGTAACGTGTCCCTTCCATACGCACCGCACCGCATCGCCAGGCGTATGCAACATCGGTAGTCCACCTGATGCTGGCGGTGGTTGTGTAGTTTTAGGAAGGACTTGATGGGGCGTTTGACGAGCCTGGCGAGGGAGGTCACACAAAACCCTTCGAAATATCAAGAAAGTTGCTTTCGTAGTCCACGCCGTGGACACGTCGCAATGGCTCATTGCTGTCGTCCTGCGTGTGTACTAACACACACCTCCTCGAGCTGCGCTCATTCAATTGCGAATGAGCTGCGCTGCTGGCGGACACGAAACGAGCATATCAAGTTGTCAACTCCACATGCGCCGCTTCAACCACCGCCGACATCGTCGCCCCCAAAGCGGAAACCGCCGCTTCCACGGGAAGGAAAATAGCCTCGAGACTTGATGCTCAAAGGATGGCACTGAGCGCTGAGCAAGCGGATGAATGCGGGACAGAGTGAAAATGAGGCGGAACAAGCGAGCAACACCAAGTGATTGAAGCAGGGCAAGAGGGCAACAGTCAGATTGCGTATTAGCCAGACCATGAAGAATGAGGACACTGGAACAGATTGATTGGGAAAAGGAAAACGTAGGCCAAGAAGGCGACACAGAGTGATAAAGAGATAGAGAGAGCAGGAGACCAACAGACAGAGAACAATAGTAGACGGAGAGATAGGGAGGGAGCATAAGCCAGGGAAGGAGAAGAAGGGCAAGTCAAAAAAATGCAGAGCGAGCCAGAAAGAGAGCAAATGAGCCGATAGGTAGAAAGCGACCAAAATAGAGCCCGAATGAGCCAAATCGATAGAGAAAAAACCATGGAGAAAGAGAAAAAGATCCAGAGAGAACAATAAAAGCAGAGAGCGTGCCAAAGAAGTAACAGTTCCAGGAAGAGCCAGAAGCCAGTGAGAGCCAGAAGCCAGTGAGAGCCAGAAGCCAGTGAGAGCCATAGAGATATATATAGAGAGAGGGAGAGGAAGAGGGAGAAGGGGGAAGAGAGAGAAAAAGAAAGAGAAAGAGAAAGAAAGAAGAAAAAAAAAGAGAGAAAAGCGAGAGAGAGAAGAAAGAAGGAGAGCGAGGAAGAAAGAACGAGAGAGAGGGAAAGCGAGAGAGAGAAAAAGAAGAAGAAGAGGGAGAGGGAGGAAGAAAGAACGAGAGGAGGAGAGGGGCAGGGGAAGAGTGAAAGCGAGGAAGAGAGAACGAGAGAAAGAGAAAGAGAAGAGAGGGAGAGAGGGAGAGAGAGAAGAGAGAGAAAGAGAAAGAGAGAGGGAGGGAAGAGAAAGAAAGAGATAGAAGAAGAGAGAATGAGAGAAAGAAAGAGAGAGAGAGAGAAGGGGGGGAGAAAGAGAAAGATAGAAAAAGAGAGAAAGAAAGAAAGAAAAAGAAATGAAGAGAAAGAGGAGGGGAAGAAAGAGAGAAGAGAGAGGAAAGAAAAAAAGAGAGAAGGAGCGAGAGATAGAAGAAAAGAAAGAGAGCGAGAGAGAGAAAAGGTGGGAAAAAAGAAAGAAAGAGAGAAAAAAAAGATAAAGAGAAATGAGGGGGAGAAAGAAAAAGAGAAAGAAGAAAAAAGAGAAAGGAAGAGCGCATCTATCCTTTCGAGAGAGAAAAAACGAGAAAGAGTGAAAAAAAAAGGGAAAGAGAAATAAAAGAAAAAAAAGAAAAAAAAAAGAGAGAGAAAGAGATAAAGAGAGGGGGAAGAAGAGAGGTTCGAAAAGAAAAATAAGGAGAGAGAAAGAGATAAAGAGCGAAAAGAAAAACAGAGGGAGGGATAGAAAGAGAAAAAGAGAAAGAGAAAAAGAAGAAAGAGGGAGTGATAGGGAAAGAGAAAGAAATAGAGAGAGAAAGAGATAGAGAGAGAAATCCCCCCGGAGAGGGAGGGATAAGGAAAGATCAAAGAAATAAAAAGATAAAAAGAGAAAAAAAAAAAAAGAAGCGAGAAGGGGAAAGACAGCGAGAGAGAAAAGGATATAGAGAGAGAGAAAGAGTGTGGGAAAGGGAAGGAGAAGAAGAGAAGAGAAGAAAAGAAGAAGGTGGAGAGAAGAAGATAGTTTTCCGCGAGAGAGAAAAGGAGGGAGAGGGAGAGAGAAAGAAATAAAGAGAATTAGGCGAGAGAGCTTTAGAAAGATATAGAAGAATAGAGAGAGAGAAAGATATAAAGAGAGAGAGAAGAAAGAGAGAGAGAAGGAGGGAGAGGGAGAGAGAAAGATGAAAAGAGAGAGGGAGAGAGAGAAAGATATAGAAGGATAGAGAGAGAAAGAGAAAGAGAAAGAGATAGAGAGCGAGGGAGAGAGCGGGAGAGAAAGAGAGAAAGAGGAATGGAGAGAAAGTGGGAGGGAGAGAGAGAGAATGAGAGAGAGGGAGAGAAAGAGAGAGAGAGATAGAGAGAGGGGGGGGAGGGAAGATAGAGAAAGAGAAAAAGAAAAAGATAGAGAGCGAGGGAGAGAGCGGGAGAGGAAGAGAGAGAGAAAGAGGAATGGAGAGAGAGTGGGAGGGAGAGAGAGGGAGAGAAAGGGAGAGAAAGGGAGAGAGAGAGAATGAGCCAGATAGAGCCAGGCAGAGCGAGAAATCCAGAGAAAACCGGAGCGAAAGAGAGAACTGAAAGAACTAGAGTGAACGAATGACAGTGAGAGAACCAAGGAGAGCAAGGGAGGACAAGAAAATTCCAGAGTGCGAGAAAGAGCCAGAGAAAGCGGGGACGCGATAGTGAATCAGAGAATCAGAGAACCAGTGAAAGTCCGAAAGAGAGAGACCTAGAGAATGCAAGTGAGCCAGTTGAAATAAGAAAGCGATGGAAAGGGCGAGTGAGCAACGGAAAGAGAAAGAACCAGGAAAGAACGGGCGAGAGAGAGCCATTCATAACGATCAAAGCAACCAGAGAAAGCAGAAAGAGAGAGCCACGAGAAAGAGAGAGATACAGAAAGCCAGAAGAAAGAGAGACACACAAAGCCGGGGAAAGAGAGAGCCAGTGAAAAGAGTGTGCCAGAAAGCCAGAGAGAAACAGAGAGCGAGAGAGATACAAGAGAGCCATATTTGGAAAAAGAGCCAAAAAGCTAGAAGCAGACAGAAATAATCCGAGCGAACGAGAAAGCAAGAGAGCAAGAGAGCGAGAGAGCAAGAGAGCAAGAGAGCGAGAGAGCAAGAGAGCGAGAGAGCAAGAGAGCGAGAGAGCAAGAGAGACATAGAAAGCCAGGGAAAGAGAACGTCATAGTTACAAAATGAGCCAGAGGGCGAGAAACAGAAGGAGAGATGCAGAGAGAATGAGAGAACCAGGAGGCAAAGAAAAAGGCAGAGAAAGCGAGAGAACCAAGGAGGGATCTGCAGACAATGAGAGGGCCAGAGAAAGGAAAAAGAGTGAGAGAATACAGAGACAAGAAGAGATTCGGAGGAAGAGAGAGGGGGAGAGCCAGAGATCCAGAAAAGGGGTCAGAGAAGGCAAGAGAAAGAAAGCTCAAAAGCCACCCAGAGAAACAGACAAATAAAGAGGGCGAGAGAGATAGAGCCAGAGAAAGCCAGACCAAGAAAGAGACACTGCGAGAGAGTGGATAGGCCAGAAAAAGATTGAGAGACAACGAGGGAGCCGGAGATATCTAGAGAAAAAAGTGACCAGAACTAGCGTGCTGGCCAAAGAAAGCCTGATGGAGAGAGCCAAAGAGTAAAAACCCAAGAGAAAGAGAGAGCAAGAGAAAAACAGAATCAACCAGAGAGATATAGAGAAACAGAGAAAAAGAACCGAAGAGAGGGAGTACGACCAAACGAGAGCCTTGACGCTCGGCGCACCCATCACATCGTCGACGGCCACCACTCGCTCGGCCACTGCCGACGACTCGTCCGAAGCGGCAGCGGCGGCAGCGGCGGCAGCGGCGGCGGCAGCAGCCTCTTCGACCTGGCGGCGATGACGATGCCAGGCGTGCGACCGCAGCACGCCATCGCCACCAGCACCATCACCATCACCTGCAGCAGCGGCAGCAGCAGCAGCAGCAGCCGCCGCCGCCGCTTCGGCGACGACGACAGCCGCCGTCCTCGGCACGGCGAGCGTGTCGACCAGGGGCGGCATGGCGCCGACGACCGACGCCGACTCGACGACGGCCGGCAGGAGGGGCAGGCGAGAACGGAGGGAGGGCCACGAGAGAGAAAGATCGAAGAGGCTTCGAAAGACCGAGGAGCGAGAGAGTGACGGCGGCGACGAGGAAGAGGAGGAGGAGGAGGAGCTCTCGCTCTTCACAGCGGCACCACCACCGTCGTCAACGTTGCCGTCGCCACTGCTGCCGCCAGCAGCACCACCAGCAACCAGCACCAGCAGCCACTGTCGTCGCCGCCGCCGCCTTCCCGTCCTCGTCGCCGCCGCCACCGCTTCGTCCGCCATGGCGTCGGTCATCCACGGATCGCGGCCGTCGGCGACGACGGCGCCGCCGGCGGCGACCAGGGCCGGCAGCGGTCGCTTGGACCAGTGGGCGAGCGAGGGGGCGACGGGCGGGGTGGGGGCGGGAGGGAAAGGATAGGCGGGCAGCAGGGGATGATGAGGAGGACGAGGCAGAGAGGAGGAGGAGGACAGAGACCGAGAGGAGAGAGACCGAGAGGAGAGAGACCGAGAGGAGAGAGACCGAGAGGAGAGAGACCGAGAGGAGAGAGACCGAGAGGAGAGAGACCGAGAGGAGAGAGACCGAGAGGAGAGAGACCGAGAGGAAATAGAGACCAGGAGCGAAGGACTGAGGAAAGAGAGAGAGACCGGGACCGAAAAAGAGAATCCGAGAGCAAGCGACCGAGAGCGAGAGAGAAAGAACAACCAGGGCAAGCGAAAGGGAGAGAGAGACCGAGAGGACAGAGACACCAAAAGGATAGAGAGAGCGAGAGCGTAGAAAGGCCGAGAGCGAGAGAGCGAGAGCGAGACAGAGAGCGAGAGCGTGACAGAGAGCGAGAGAGAGAGAGAGAGAGAGAGAGAGAGAGAGAGAGAGAGAGAGAGAGAGAGAGAGAGAGAGAGAGAGAGAGAGAGAGAGAGAGAGAGAGAGAGAGAGAGAGAGAGAGAGAGAGAGAGAGAGAGAGAGAGAGAGAGAGAGACTGAGAGACCAACAACGAGAGACCAAGACCGATAGAGCGAGCGAGAAAGAGCCAGAGAGAGCCAGAGAGTCAGGTACAGACAGCAAAAGCACAAGATACAAAAGAAGCGAAGCAAATAAGCAAAGTGACAACCAGGTGCGGGATGCGGAGCGAGGAAGAGCGAGTGAGAGTCCGAGCGAGTGAGAGTCCGAGCGAGTGAGAGTCCGAGCGAGTGAGAGTCCGAGCGAGTGAGAGTCCGAGCGAGTGAAAGTCCGAGCGAGTGAAATCCAGAGATGGAGTGTGAGAGAGAGAGAGAGAGAAATCAAGAGTCAGGGAAAGAGGGATCGAGAACCAATGGGAGATATCCAGAACGAGAGCCATGGAGAGCGAGTACCAGAGACAGAGACAGTCAGAGCGAGATAGCGGGCGAAAAACAGAGAGCGAACGAGTTTTGTAGTCGCGAAAATGGCCACCAAACTGAATGCTTCCAGGAGAACAAAGATTCCAAGTATAGAAGGCGTCCAAGAGCATGAGAGTCCGAGCTGCCACCCGACCGGCGGCGTGTCGAAATTTCCCCAAGCATGAGAAGAGACGGGGATAGAATACGAGTCCAAAAGAGAAAGGCTGAATGTGGTTGCGTCCCGTGTTCGGCGTGATGTTGAGGAGATGCACCCTCAAAGGGAGTGGCGGACGACATCAAAGTGTTTGTAGGCGATTGGCGGCGTAGTGGCGAGTCAGAGATCATTGACACCGTAAGCGCCCAAGATAAAGAAATTGAGCTCTTGGGAGAGACGAAGAGGGAAGATGCTAATTAGGAAGATTACATGTCGTCCCTTGAAGTGATGATTAGAAGGATTACATGTCGTCGCTTGAAGTGATGAAGAGGACGATTACATGCCGACGCGTAGAGACGCTTGCATTGAATAGAAGCCCAGAGAAAATAGTAATTCGATGCCTCATCGTACTCCAAGGCCCGTGAATGCCAGCTGGGAGTACTTCATTCAGTTGCATCCCTAATGCAGTGCACATGTGATACGAAAGCTTCAGTCACAGCTGGGTTCTCGCGTCCGAGTGTGTTTTGAAGGCGCGACAGGACTGCAGAAAGAGTGTAGAAACTACTGGAGGGAAAATTGTGAAAGGGTGGAAGTTGGGCGGCAGCTGTGGAGAGGGCGTCACATGAAACGGAACCTCAGACTTGACTACAAGACGATGACATGGCCACACGTCGTTTGAAGACAGCGCTCTTGAACTTGCGAAGAAGGAGAATAAGAAGAAGAAAAAGAATGTGATGGTCAAGCATATTTGAGAGTGAACAACAACAAGGTGGTTCTCGCGACAAGTTTCAATTTACCTTCGTCTAGGTTGACACAAATGTGAACGTATGGTCGCTGCGATAGACAACAGCAGATCGACTTGCAGTTATCGACCTAACCTCACGTGAAGCAGCGACTTCACGGTGGCACGGTGCCGAGGGAGGGGAGCTGTTGTACGTAATGGACGCATTGCTGTACTGTTGGTGGTATCGCCTGCTCGGGAGCAGCATCCGAACGGTCTCGTTCCATTATTAACACCTTTAAATCAAGCCGCCGGCGCAACACGTGCCCCTAGCTGCCCGCTGTTAGCGCCAAGGCTTGCCCCCACGCGCTCTCCACCGCCACCAACACGTGTGCCACAACACGCGTCGATGCTAATGTCATGGAGGGTGTCAGCAGCGGGAGGAAGGCTCATAGGCGGCGGTGATTGCGGTCGTTGTGACGTGAGCAAGAGCGGCGTTGGTGGTGGCTTGGAACCGATATGAACCGACTCGGCGCAGCGGCAGCGATTCGGCGTGCGGTGCTCGGTGGTGTTCGTAGTGACGATCGGCTGACAGACGCACGGCGTGGCGCGCATTGTGGATGGGGGGTTTCAGGGCAATGAACGGGTATAGACGGCGGGGGTTTGGATAGCAGGATGTTGTGCCCAGGACGACGACGATGGCGGAATGGGCTGGGTTTGCTCGTGGCGTTGGGTCTTGGGTTAGACTTAATTGGAGATGAGAGAGAGGGCGAAGTATGTTTATAGGAAGGGTCTGGAACGGTGAGTCGGCCCACCGGAACTGTATATATACGGTAAGTCCTGCACAGTGCACACTGGTTCGACGCCAGTTATGATCTGTACAGGGTGCCTTGGGTGGTTTTTGCATGGTTTTTGCACGTGTACTATAACAGAACTCAACTGAGGCTCGTGATCAGCGTTTTCAGAATGAAGCATGTTTAGCAACGACGGATCACCTGCAGTTGCGAAAGTGCCTTACATTAAGCCCATGGTTCCTCCATCTCTATGCTTATTGGCTTGATCGGCGGTGAGAGGAAATGCTTCATTCGCTCTCTTCCGCCGCCGCCACGTTGCACTGAAGCTCTCGAGCCCCAATTTGTTCTCTCTCGCTCCAGAGCTAGAGTATAGCTCCTTTATACCATGTGGTAGTAGATGAGCTTTTGACAAGAATGCCACACATTCTTCGCCAAGATCGAAGCATTGAACGGGTTCGACTACTGACCTAAACCTGAGCGAACAGTTCTTGCCAGCCAGGAAGCCTGGAACGTTTTTGAGTAGTCTTCTGCTAACGATAACGGTCCTCTGTTTGGGCACAGTTTCGAGAATCGTCAACCCATGAACAACGAACGACTCCTGTTGAGCCTAACTTGGGGGAAGGTGTTTGCAATACCTCGTAACATGGTTACTCGTGGTATCGCAACCACAGGCGATTTCACTTACGTTCTAAAGCACATGAGGTGGAGAGAATCAGAAGCACTGTTGCTTCCCCGCCATTGGCTCTTGAGCACGACACAGCCAGCTCATAGCTTGCACGCGTCACTCTCTGCCTTATCTAACTCGCTGTTTCAAGCGCCTGCAGCAGTATCTAACAGCACTGTTAGGTTACCACAACAGAACGTGTATGTATGCATCACCATTCGCCGCTTGATCGCCCCGCACAACCACGTTCGAACCCCATTAAGCATGACTTCCAGCCGCTCTCGCCCGGCTTCGGCTTCATGTTGGAGAACTCCAGAGTCCGCCTTTGTTTCGGGTCAGCACGTTAGTGGCAGCTTCCGTGACCACGCAGCCCAGAGAGGACGCGATGGGCGGGAGGGCGTTTGCTCGTCGCGAAGCATGATACCAGTCTAAACGAGCGTATCTGAAGTCCACACGTGGAAAACGTAAATATCCCGACCCGATTTTCTGACTGTCAATTCATTTCATTTCATGGCATTTCAATAACAAAGTTATTACTGCAAAAAACTTTTGTCAGTCATGTTTACCGTTCAGGCCTGGCCGTGCTTCTCGTCATTGATCAAAACCGTTTTTGTCGAGTCTACAGGCAAACTGTTGAAGTGCGGCGTGAGTCAATCAGTAGGAGTCACCAAAATTCTGAAGTCGGAAGCCTGAACTTTAAGGAATTCAACGCTCTCTGGGAGTTGCTGCTGCTGCTGCTTCACGGGCAACTGCGGCTACCGTTCGTACCGTTGGTATTTGAACAGGCATGACCTCGAAAATGTTGGCAGAATTCAATTCCCAATGAGTTGTATCTAGTGCTACCTTCGTAGTAGCTCTACCAATCATGACGTGTTCTCATTTTCAAAATGCATGGCTCGCAACGGACGCACAAGCTCTTTTCAATTTGGTATGATCCAAGAGCTATTCAAAAGCTACCAATGCCTGTACCGAAGCATGCACCTAACCTTTTCCCGAGTCCGTTGTGCTTTACCTTCCCGGTACAACGCATCGGGAAAAACCAGTCCGAGATAATGCACAAAGTCACGCTTGTCCGCACAATCTGATACTCTCTCTAGCTAGAAAACAAGAGTCATTACCAGATGACGGTCCATTTCTGAGTGTGAAATTTCCCAGATGCTGACTCCCAACCATTATCTAAACAGGATGGAGACTAGATTAACGAACAATCAGTCTGCTGTCATGTGTTCAATCAAGGCGTCATGAATGTGATTTCCAGGAGACCAGGTGCTTCGAATTCAGACTTTCAATTCGTTCCACATGTGCTTTCATCTGTACTTAAGGAACTGAATTCTTCCTCCTCCCCTGCTCACATCTCTCGCCACATCAATCGCCTTTCCCGTCCAATACCAATAACCCGGACTATCATCTACCTTTACAAACATGCTCAGCACAATTTTTGTCCTGTTCCTTGCTCTCCCCACTATGATCGTAGCCGTGGTGAACCCTTGCTCTCCAGGATATGGCAAGGACGACATCGGATGCGAACCATGCAAACCTGGCACCTTTCAACCTGGAGTCACACTCGGGGACTGTCTGTCGTGCCCCGAACCCTACGCCACTCCTCGATTCGGAGCTTCTAAATGTGAATACTGTTATGCGAATTACACGGCACCTAACAAGGCGCAAACACTTGATATGTATGCGCTGTGAATTTGTTAAGTAAGCAGATTCTTTTGTGACACCCACTGGTGAGTTAGTCACACTGAGTTTTTAACATCACGGGCTCTGGGTTTAGGTGGGTTAACCAGAACGCATACAAAAGTAGCAGTAGCAGCAGGGGCTAGGCAATCCTGCCCATTAAAAAAAATCTGCTGCAATAACGATATCGCCAAGTCAAACGCAGTGTATCGCTCTAACCAGTGCGGAAGCCATCGCGAATGCCCTGGCGGGCAGCTACGAGCACTTGTTATACTCAGGAGAGGTGGAAGAACGATTGGCACTTCCAACGGCAACACAAGTGGTGTAATCACTTGGAGTGAGGCAAGTGAATAACATTGGTAACTGTTCTAAGTGCCACCGGGCCATGGAACGAACTCTATTCTCGGGTTTGATGGCAGATTTGCCCTCGATCAAAAAGGATGCCCAAGTTATTATCCTTAACTTAACTGACTAAAAAATAACATCAAGAGTTCTTACGTCTCATATAACTAGCTCTTTACCCAGTGAAGTAGAGCTTGCAGACCCAGAATCTCATATATGCCAGCGGGTCAGTTTCGTTTGGAAAGTTGGTCTCTCACGAATAGTAGGCACATCATTGCCTATATACATATATAGTATATATGCACATACACACGACTTCAAAAACGCCGAGAATTAATAACTGTCAGGATTACGACAGAAAGGGATTTTCAACGGAGTCGCAAATGCGACACATACAACTGACGATGTTTCTAAATGATATACACTGCATATGCCATGACATGACCACTATCCGGACCATAGTGAGGAACAGTATTCATGAGTGACGATGAAGAACTGTCAGGATTTCAGTGACAGAATAAAGACAGATTCATTTTGGCCATGTGGGCTTTCTAGTATCTTAGCAATATAAGTGTAACACTGAAGGCGATGATGAAAGTCTGACTGACTCCGACATGAAGAGAGCAACCGCCATCACATTTTATATCGCTATCTACTGCTGTGATGGATGCATCTAGGAATCTATCTCTACTTTTATAAAGAAGACAGAGCTTGAAGTAGTTTGTAGACTGTCTGTGACTACACTTTGTGGACCTACACGTATGATACTGTTACAATAAGCTGGAGAGACGGAGATATGTATCTTAATGTGAAGCCTAGCTTCATGCCAGAACGAGACGTTTGTTTTGCAGCATTGCACGGACAAATTGTGCGAGTGTGGCCGCTAGAAACAGTTGCGCACTGGCGCTATGCTCTTATTATGTTTCAGTGTAGCACATACTTTAATCTTCAAACAAGGGAGAACAGTTGATGATGTTGGGTACTTACTATACTGCCCACAGGGCTCTGCTGCACCGCACGGCCTCACCGTACGCGTTCAGTGTGTCCCACAAGGACAGCACTGCTCTCTAGGAATGGCGAGGAGGGGAATTCGAAACGAGTAGTGTGTCGCCGTCGATCGCGCGATGTGAGAGCGAAACAAAGCGCGATCGGCGGCGACTGCGCGACGAGACGACGGCGAAGCGGTAGTAGATCTGGTTGAGCAAAGCAGGTTGTGCGCATCGCGAAATAGATCATCCTTCTGCTCACTTTCGTTCAAATAAATCCACTGCGTTGTTCCTTGAAAATCCATTGAACTCTCAACAGCGGACCTGATGACAAAATTGATCTATTTAGCTTTGTGAGGCCAAGTCGTACCATCATAAACGTGCGCAAGTATACTCATGGAAACGTTCCTTCATGCGGATACTTCGATTTAGAAAGTTGGAAAGTAGGTTGTGAGTCTACTTTCCAACTTATAAGCGAATAAAGTGAAGTTTGGAGTGTGCTCTCAAGAACTAGTGAGTGATTGCAAGCTGCATTACAAACCCCTTTAAAAAGAACTACTGAAGTTTCCTAGACTGTTTCGGATCCTCTTCAGAGATAACGGAAAGAACCACGGTATAGTAAACTTGGAAGTTAGAAGACGCTAAGAATGTCTTAAAACAAAACGCAAAACCTAAGACTCCTTTCAGCAGAGAACCAAAGATAGATATGATTCTTCAGTTGGGATCTCAACCGAAATGTCAAACTAATCAAACAAATCAGGCCGCGCTGATACTATCAAACAGAATAGAAGAGCCCCAAGGCACTAAAACCTAGGATCAAGAACCTTGGTTGCCTCGGCAGGAATGGCTGCCAGTCAAACGGCAATCGCCATTGGAACTAATCTTGAGCTCATGATGACCGACAGATTCCGGCAGCTTGAAATAGGGCGGAGATCGAGTTGAAACCAGAATGCGGCTTTTAGGTGCTTTCGGTGTACGTCGTGGTATCTTATTTTGAGGTGGTGTGCAGTTGACGTTCCAGGGCTGCAGTGACATCGGATAAGGAGAAGCTCGGTAATGCGGAGATAAGCGGTACTTGTGAGAGTGAAAGTCGGAAGAAGAAGGCTGATATCCAAGTAAGGCTTGTGAAGGGCGCTTGGTTGAAGAGTACTTTTACCTGAAAAAGTTCGTTGCGTAAAGAACTGTGGGGGAAGGATTACGGATGGGCTTGCTCGAGATGAAAATGCAAGTTCAAGTCGACACAGAGCTGGTGTGGGTTGCAACAGCGAAGGCAGGACTGCCCCCCGTTTGTCTGCCTTTTATAGACGCCGACCCGGTTTGCCTGTCTTTTATACATGTGCCACGCGTAAGCAAAGGGATCTTTCTATGCTTCGAAAGCTGGTAACCCCAGCAATCCTAAAATGATTTGTCGTCATGTACATGTACCAAGAAGTATCGTTATCACTCTCAACAAAGCCATTCTTTTTTTAGTGGCGCTCTTTGTTAGTTCTCTTTCAGCCAAAATGAAAAGATAGATTGAACGCTTTGTCATGATGGTTGCAGAATACGTGAAGTTCAAGAGCGCGAAATCGATCTTAGCTCTCGAGGTGCGGCACGATTGCAGTTTGTCAATTCATACGGATGCTCTAGGCTCACGGTATTTGCTGCACACGTGGGCGACAATTGCTTATTCCATCTGTACCGAAAGCTGAAGGACAGAGTCCTAAAGCCGATTGAAGTTACTTGAGGTTTTCCGCAAGTGCACACGCTCCTCTATTTTTGGGTACTTCCTCTTGTTCCATGTTGGGCCCGGTTATTCTGGTCAAAAACCTGCAATGCATTGTTGTAGCTGGGCAGGACAGTATTTGTTTATTTACTCAATATTTGTTTGTCCATTTTTGTGCACTCTGTCCCCAAAAATAGTCACGATCGTCAGATAATTAATTGTTCACGATGACGAGTTTGTCGGACGTCAGCGATTAGTCACTTTTAATTGTTCTGCTGGGAGGTCCACCGGTGGCTCCCAGAGCTTGCTATAGTTAGCTCAGAGACCTTACCAGTAGTCAGCAGTGTTGTTTGGCGCTCACTGCTAAGAGTTCTGGAAGCTTTTTAGCACATGGACCGCTGTTGCTACTGACTCGACTGTATGACTTTAACGTTGCGGCTGACGTTGCGTCTTCGCTTTTGAACTTACTTCTGGTCTGGTTTCATCGCCCTACGAGAGCATGTGGTAGAAACAAACTATTAATACCTAAACCATATGTCAATCACTACTTCTCGGCAATGTGCAAGGCGCACGGAAATATGCAAATGCAGCCGTGTAACCCAGATACAGTAGTTCTGCCTTGTTAGTTGCTTATCCGTTTATTCTTGCAAGAGTAGTCTTTGCCACCTAACAATTGCAGTTTCGAAACCGTTGAAGATTCAAACCGGGTGGCTTCAAGGCACTACAACATGACTTGTTGTTTCTGGGTCCTTGTGGACTCACCGGTTTCCATTCGCGAATACTGAGTACAAATAAGAGCCTCTCCCACGGCATGGTAAACCTTCAGGTGCGCCATAAGGAGTGGAGAAGCGTGTCAATTAGCCCAGGGTAACAGCAGGTTATAAATAGCGTGCATGTTGGCGCTCTTATAAATATCTGATGATTGCCCTGCGCTAATAATTGGCTCACTTCGAAACTTCCGGTGTACACGTATTACGAAGGTTAATTTAGGAGCAATGTACTACTACGTGTACACGTATCAATTTGTGGGAGGTTTTGCTTTTCATATTGATTGCCGTCGCTCTCGGGCTGAGCGGCTCAGTGCGCATTTGTCTTTTTGCTGTTTAATGGCATCATTTGCTCTTGGTTTAAGTGTCCAACAAAGTTTGTTGGAAGTGATTGCGAAGGGGGAAGCACTTGGTGAGCAAAGAGGCGTTTTTACACTCGTTCGAGTCGTTCCATGCATTAAACAAACCAGTAGTTCGAGAAGAACACATCGTCAACTATTTCGAATCGATGGGGTCCCTACCAGTATCGATAGTGGTGAAGGTCCTGCCAATGATATGGTATAACATGTACAAGATCCCATTGATGAGCTCTAAATGGTGGAAACGTATCTATTGCACAATTCCGACCAGCAGAGTACGAGCGTGGAGGCCTTCCATACGAGATGGCAACCATTCGAAAGGAATCGCGGGCAGATATGTAAGACAAACATGTTTTTCTTCCCCAGGATCTTTTGGGTGTGTAAAGCATTTTAAGGTACACGTGCATTTACACAACACGTTAGAGAGTGCCAGTCTGCATAAAGTGTTGGTCCAACTTGTTTAGAGTCCTACATGTCACGGTTGGACCTTAGTCGTGACTTAAGAGGCAAGGGAATTTCTCTCCTGGAGCTCAATCTCTCCCACTACCATTCTCAGGAAATTGTCCGTTTCGCTCCTACAACCAACTGAAACCATAGGGAAACCTCTTTTGAGAACAGCGCCCTCTAGAGATATGCGACTGGTTCTATTTGCTTACAATTCAACTTTTGGTAAGTTCCGGTTCTTCACTCCTTCACACGACATATTGCCAGAAGCTCAAACAAGAAAATTCCCTCTTCGTTCCGAAGGTCAGAGAGGGGTACAGATTGTTCGTTAACATAGTTGGAAAGTGCAGTCTCGACACTGGATGTGCGTTCGCGTCCATACATTTGTTGTCAAGAGACCGAGCCGTGTGTTTTGTCAGCAAAATTTTTGAGATGCCCATTTGCACAAAATATCCCTCTTGATCTAATCCCCCAGATTTGGCTTTTTCTGTTTATTTGCTTGAGCCTGACGAGCCAATAAATTTGGAGGGAGTTCCGCTCCTTCTGCATATTCCCGCAGAGAAACAAGTACAATACCTCGAAAGTATCTCGGTGTGTCCCTAATCAACGACCAGAGAGATGGAAAGTGCATCCAGTCTAACAAATTTCGTCCCAAGATCCCTCGCCTTTACGGCATATCGTGACATCCTCATCAATTGTAGCATCATTCACTCCTTCTTACTCTATTGAAACATGTGACAAGGCCTTCGATCCTTCACCCTTTTGGTTCCTCCTGGTTTGATGGCTTTCGAAACACGACAAAGATGAACGCATCAGATACGGACGCAGGAAAGAACAATGCTCGGCAACATAATGTTAAATGACTCCGCGACACGGGACAACATCAGAAAAGATTCCACAGAAGGACAGACTGGGGAGCTACACCTTTGGCTCTTTGGACTCTGTAGTTTGGCAGAGACTTTTTTTCATCAAACCCTCCAGCATACGGCGCAAATGAATTCACTCGTATTGATTCCGTGTGTGCTTTCCTGCCGTGGAGTTACCCCTTTCCGTCATGCTGTGCGGTGTAGCGCGCACGTTAGTTGGTTCAGAATGGCTCGGACGCTTGAAGTAACGCCGCATGGTACGTTTTGACCTCCACGGCACTTCAGGGCACTTGTGCTTGGAGAAATTGGCAAGATGACCGATACGTCACCCTCTTACTCAACAGGATGAGCTTTGTTTCGAAAAGCAGTGCATGAATCTCAGATGAAATCGTTGCTGTTTAGTGTGTATTATAACAGTGTGGTTGTAAACTGCTCTCTTCCCAACACAGTGGGTTGACATAGACGTACTGTGGGAAACAGTCAGCGTTCAACTGCAAAGGTTTCACTCCTCACTACTATCAATGGCTGCAGATGGCTTCTACTTCCTATACCTCCTCTCCCGTAGCCTAAACTAGTCCGTAGCACGGGGAAGCTTGCTCTCGTTCAACAAATTAGGCTGTAAGCGATGTTTTCGCGAAGATTGCATAACCTCCTGTTACCAAACCTTTTCCCAATTTGTTACGACCTCGTGGATTGATTCTGTGTGTCCACGTTCACAACGCTGCTTGCCGAGGGGGGTCCAGCATCCAACACGGACTTCGGAAGAGTGAACCCGGTTACGACATTCCTAGAATTGGGAAGCAGAGGCGGTCGGGGAGCGTTAGGAGGAGTGGTGAATACGGTTACGGGCGCGTTGTCCGGGGTTTTCGGTTCCATATCTGGAATACCCGACAGCCGTTGAACGTAGATCGACGACAGAGATCGATCTGGCAACATATGTCTGTGTGTGAACTGGCTTGACCCACAGGAAGTCGTAATCAGTGATATCGGACTTCAGTGCCGCGGCAGCAGTGGGTTGACTTTTAAGCCCGGGCGGCAGGAGATGCTGCATCGCATCACCACCTTATTTCTTGTCATGCTGGCATGATTAACATCAAAATTAAGTTCGGGAAGCCGATACAGTGGAACGGCCGTCCTTTGATATGTTTGTGCACAAACAGTTGCGGATTTGTGAGAATCCGTCAGGCTTGAGAGATCGTTCCATGTTCGGTTGGTCGGTTGGAACGAAATAAACGATGCTTATTATAACTTGAAACCACAGACGCCAATCGCAAAGCGACTTCATTGCCTTATGATTGGTTTGAAGGCGGTAGAATGCTGTGAAGTGAGGCCATTTGCGATGTTCAACCGGTTGTCCTGTAAGTGCCGGAGCGCTTTCAAAAACGGTACCGTTGGTACGTGTTATTTTGCGAAGGGTATGACACTGAGCAAGCTCTTGCTAGCAGTGCACACGTTGAGGAAAGGTTTTGGTGTTGGTTGTCAACGTTGGTTTCCATGGACAAGTAAACTCTAATGGTTCAGGCGGCTCCTCAATATGACTCTCAATTGGATTGTCGACAAATAGAATGAACTAAAGGTGATCTGTGAGCTGTTGTCCAGAAGGTGCTGTGCGAGAGATCGAGCTGCCCGCTCATTTATTTATCTTGCGACTATGGTTTATAGTATAACACGCGTATGAGCTTCTTTGTCTTTCCCCTTTAAAGCGAACGTGTCTGCATAGTGTGCGAACGCGGAACCGTTCACCCTCTTCAAATGAAAGGGCTTCGAATATTGTTACATACACACACAATTCTATGATGACATCACCCCTTACGGCACGCAGCGTGGCAAGTAAACACCTGAAGAGAGCATGCTCGGTTGAGAACAACAGGCACAAGCCTTATCAATTCGGTGGTCGCGAGCACAGAAGCAGCCGCTTCCACAACGGATACGACAGCGTTCCACTTGCGCGATGAAAGCGCGATTATGAAACGGAAACTGCGGTACGCAAGAATCCTTTCACACGGCTGGCTTGCTGTATATTCGGTTGCACGTGTATGTGGCAGTTTGGCTCGGACAACAAGTCGTCACGACGCCTCCTTGCTTGAATGAAGTTTGGGACCGCGCGTTGCTCACAGCGCTGTTCAGCCACAGGTCGCTCCAGCGGGCCCTTGTGTAGTACCGCATACTGCCAGCCCGAGCTTTCACTGTTGCGCATAAGTTACCCTGGTCAACGCTGAAGTTGGTAGCTTTGTTACGTATGGGGCGGTTGGTTAATCTGACAGTACATAACAGCCTGATCATCATGATATCGCGGTTGTGAGTCATATTGGCGTCGTTTAACCATCATACCACAGCTATGAGTGTCTGTCTACCCAAGAGTTGAACAATGTGTTACACGCCATTTTGAGAGTATGAGTCTTTGGGCTATGACAACATTGCCAAGTGAACGCATGTCGGAACAACATCAAGCTATAGAGATTCGACGAGCTTTATTGACCAAACTACGAGTGACGACTTGCCATACATTTTGGTTTATACTTCCGTGCACTCGTCTTCTCGAAAATGTTTTTGGCACAGATCGCTCTTCCTGGGCTGTTTGGCCGTGGCGTTGGGTCAGAATCATCTTGGAATCCTTCGCTCTCGCCAATGTGGAGATGACACAGCTTTAAACTCCACCTGACTTCCTGAAAGCACACGCAAACGTAGTGTTGTTGCTAACGCAATTCGATAACGCTGCACCCATTCCCTTTCTTGCATTACAGATTCTCACTTTCTCCCTCCCTAATTCGAACACTGCAAAATGAGTGCAAACAAATTCCGTGCCCGATCGCGAGATGGTTCGGTTGACATTTGAAATATCTGATCCACTCTTGTAATCGAGTTCCTTACTCATCTTGAGAGTGAGCAGCAAGGTTGACTCTGAAGCTGTCGTTTAATATTTCTCCTTCTCCTGTTTGGTTTAAGGAACTGAATCTAGCCACAGACAAAACTCTAAACATTCCGTGCACTCTGTTCGGTTTTTATAACTACGCAAAATGACCCTGAACTGCAGACTGCAAGCTGCAGGCAAACAGTTTCCACACAGAATGTCGAGTGCAATTGTTTGGTCAAAAGGGGCTCCTTTGTATGGATGTTTGGCCACAAAATTCACTCAAAAGTTTGGAGTTAGTATTTAGTTGTACAAAGAGAACACCTTGTTGTGGAACCTGTGCGTGAACACGTTTACACACACGCCCCGCCTGCCTAGTGTAACACTGAAGGTGATGATGAAGGTCTGGCTGACTCTCAGAGGAAGAGAGCAGCCTCCATCACGTTTTATACTGCTATCTACAGCTGTAACGACTACGTCTAGAATGTCTATGTCTATTCAATAACTAACACAGAGCTTGAAGTAGCTTGTAGACTGTCTGCGACGACTCTCCGTGGCCCTACACGTGCGTTTGTATTACACCTAGCGCACGCTAATAGAACGCTCTCGACTTCTGTATGGTTGTTGCCCGACTCACAGTGCGAATTTAACACTCCTGCGGCGATGAGGCTGGCATTGTTGCGGCTGTTTGCGTGGTGGGTGGCCCGTTCTTCGGGGTGCTCAACATGATGCACTTCAAATGAACATCGCCTTCGGAGCTGGAGTGCTGATGTCCACATGGACGGACCCACTGACCACGCATCGAAGTGGATTTACCTTGCAGTAGAGCATTACGAGCTCCTGCTCTATCTCATGTCTTCTGCACTTCGAAGCAAAGGAAATCGCGCGGTGAACTTCGCGTGAGGAAATGGAATCTCCGGTCATCAAAGAGCAGGTCTCTTCGAACTTTTGTGGCTGTGACTTGAGTTCTTTTTTTCCAGCTGAAACAAAATCCAAATGTGACATACCAAGGTTGATGGAGTCCCTGTTCGGGAATGTGGGCGAAGACGAGCGACTGGTATCGCAATTCTTTGTCAGAAGATGAAAGACAATCTGTGCGCTTATCCTTGCTGGAATCTGCCACGTGGTACACCCGCAAATGCGATTTCGTGCTTTCCAATCAAGCTCTACACCATGGCACTTCAGACCTTCGGATGCTTTCCGTCATCCTTGCTGTGTGATAATTTGAAGTAGGCAACACATCGTTGCTGCTGACAATGCTCATTCCGAGGAGAATAGAAAAATGTCATGCAATTATTCTAGGGGGCTCCATGTCGGTGAAATACGCACCTCTAGCCCTTGTTCCCTAACGTAGTTATCTTACATGTGTGTGTATCCGCGTCCAACTTGATGCTGTATACACTACGTCTGGACCAAATATTTTGCAGTCTTGTCTTGGCACGCTTGTTGTGGGAGAACGTTTCAGCAAATCCCATGGAATGGTGCTTCAACTCATTATGGAGGCTTCAACAACACATATATGCCTGCTGTTGCTGACGAAGAACACCGTCATTGGATGAAGACGACAATGCTCAACGGAAACAGCGCGAAACATCTTGTTTCTGTGTTTCTGTGCTTACACATTTACAGACTATTTCAGTGACAGGGGAGCTCTGTAACGCCCATCATCGTGAGCCTCTCTCCAGATAGAGGGTGTATGGAGCCCCAAAGGCATTATACCATTTTTTCTGACAAAGTCCGAATGCTTTGGTAGTGAACATCTAAGACTACAAGTTCTCAGAATGAGCGCACCAGTCCAACTTTGTACTGCGATTGCTGTAGCTCTCTCTGGATACCTCGTTATACATCGAACCCTATCGTTCGAGTTGTAAAAAACTTCCAACATATACTGAGAATGTCCTCATCGCTGTTCACAATCACCATCACATTGCTGGCCACCCTTGCTAACAGAATAAATAGAGCGCCTAGACTCGACTTCCGTCTCCCGCATCTTCTTCAATCCACCCAGCGCTCATACAAAATCTATCAAGTTACTTCATCTTTTCACAATGTTGCGCTCTCTGCTCTTGGTTCTCCTGCCTTTCTTTGTACTCCCATCTTTGGGCTATGCAGCGTTAGAGTCATTTCAATGCCCACAGCATCTTTCCAATTCAACTTGCGGAAAGCTCTCTGTTCCTCTGGACCATGCAAAACCAGCTGAATCCGTTAACATTTCCATGCTCTACGCCATCACCTATCCATCGACGCAAACAAGCTCTAACAGTGCGTTTGTTCTCGTTCCCGGAGGTCCTGGTGGCAGCATTTTGGAACATCCTCTAGAAGAACTCACGTCGCTGGAGCTAGTGGACGAACTGAAGCGCCCGGTGATCTTGTTCGATCCGCGGGGCACTGGAAACGGGTCCCGTCTGAATTGCTCGTTACAGAGCGAACCCCTCGCATTAGACCTTGATCTATTCGACATTCGGAATTGTCTCTCAGAAATTGGGGATGAGGTACTCCACTACTCTGTGACGTCTATCGTGAATGATCTGGAAATCCTTCGAAAGGCACTCGGTTTCAAACAGTTTGATCTATTTGGTGTGTCATATGGTACTCTCATATCACAAGCTTATGGCGTACTGTATCCCGACAGCGTTCGCTCAATGCTACTAGATTCCCCCATACCCATGAAAAACAAAGATTTGTATGAAGTGCGTCATCACGCTGCTTACGCTCGAATTCATGCAGAGAAGAATAAGGACACTCCAAATTTCTCCCCAAGGAAGTTTAAGAACCAGTTGAAGACCGTTCTCCGCCGCCTACGTTGGAACAGGGCCCTGCGCAAAGATCTGAAAATGGATTCAAGACTTTTATTCCATATGTATCGATTCACACCTGATTCTTTCGCCAGCGCGATCGCCTCTGCTGCTAGTGACAAGAACTACACTGCCTTGGAGGCAATCGCAAAGGAGCTGGAGCCTTCCGTGCAACCTCTTCGTAACTTCTCTATTGCAATGTCTGTCTCCACCATCTGCAACAGCATGGTGGACTTGGTTCCTTGGGATTTGGACGCAACGTTACTAGAAAGGCTCGGTACGCTTGTGTATGATGTGCTACATAAGGTGGGTCTGCAAGACTTTTCTCCATTCTATATGACAGAAGGATTTGAGTCTCTGGCGAAGTACTGTCCATCAATGCCGTTGCGTCAGTTACGAAGCGAAGGCCTCCCTCTCGATAAGGGACCCCAAAAGGAAATTCCCACATTAGTTCTTGTCGGTGATTTAGATTCCATCACCCCGGTGGAGGATATTGTGGATCTAGATGCAGTGTTTAAGAAGAACGTCGCAGTGGTGAAGGGCGCGGATCATGTTGTTAGTCTGCACCCATGCGGAGAACTCCTCTTTTTAGAGTTTGCGACTGACGGAGCCGTTAAGGACTTGTCGGCTTGTCAGTAGGAGCAGATGCTATGCTCCATCCCAAAATGTTCACATTTCATTAATTGAATCCTGCCAAAAGTGAAGACTGGAGTACGTAGGTAGAGAATCGTAGAAATGTCTGGATGCTCTACAGATCAACACGTCGTTCATCTTCCTATCATCTACCAATAAAATGACTGCTATTGAACAATGAGAGGACCTTCCCATGCAACGAGAAACCTCATGCACGTAAAGGCGTCGGAGCTCGGTGCGAAAGGCAACGAGGAAGTGGGAACAACAGACTCTTTCGTTATATGCTCTAGCCTCTTCCCGTGGCTCGCCCAGTCTTGTAACTGTTCTACAAAAAATATTAATCGTCGTCTCAAAAACGATTCTGTCAACATCGATTTTCATCAACAAGACCGCCTGAAAGCCCAATCTCTCGTATAAGTCTTCCCGCGCGCAACGCGCTCAATAGATTTTGGTGAAATTTTTACATACTCATTGACGTCGTCTTAGGTATAAAAATGAGCTTAGAATGAGATTTAACACTTGACTAATACAGGAGTTAGAACCTAAAGAGTGTAATGGTCTGGTTCTTAAATAGAGCTACGATCATGCTTGTTTTCGTTATGGTTCCTGGCCGCACAGAGAGGCCTCTCAAGGCAGGAATCTTGTTTAATCGCTTGACTGCCATGCCAAGAAACTAATGATCGGGAGCTTCTGGTCCAATCGTAGTTGTCGGGGGCTGTTCGTGAGCCAAAAAAGAGTATTTTTCTAGTAAATCTAGGAGCGGAGTTTTAACCCTTTAGGACCTACGACGACTTATATATGCGTATTGTATACATAGCAACCAACCAATCAAACGTGGAGCAAGCTTTCAAACGGATGGTCGTCAGAGACCGTCAAATTGATTGAAAAATGCGTTTCGTTCCAGCACCTGATCTGAACGCAAGATATCGTGTGGCGCGACTCCCACTCTCGAGGGAAGCTTGCTCCCACCGCACACTACTCACCTCTCCTCGTACACTTGCCGAGAGAGAGCTGGTCTCGGTTGTAAGAGCTTGGCGTTGTCATGAGTGCTTCACAAGCAAGCGCGGACCATTTCCAAGGCCTAATGCCACTTGCAGCTGCAAAACGCCGCCACAAGAGGCATTGGAGTTATTGCAATTGCAGTCAGCCAAAGTGACAAAACAACAATCCTCGCTTTGCTGTGCAATTACTTTTCGTTGTTTTTTGACAGTGTGAATAGACTTGGCCATTTATCGGAATATCTCCACTACTGCTTGAACTTGGACCGGTGCTGGGCGTAGCTGAACGTAATTTTGTCTATTTTCGAGAGCGTTATTCTCTTTTTCAGGGGCTATATTTGCTGGTTCTCTAAAAGACGCGGCAACATCGAGCTGCGAAGAGGGCATAAAGCTTCGTTCCATCACCTTTTGGTAGTACACGAAGCCCCAAAACCTTTTTAGATCAGGATATACAGTGGACAAAAGAAATCCGTGCGGTAAATCAAGAGGTGTAGGGTAACAAAAAGACAATATCATGGACAAGATAAAAAGGCAAGACAGGTGCGATTCCCACTTTCAAAACAGTTTACATCGTAGAACACGAGCACTACCAGAAAATCAGACCGCTGACGAGAGACCTGACGACGATCGATCATGGATTGAGCACGCCAGCACTGTTGGTTCAGATTTTGCTCCCTTCTCTGGACCAAGTTTCGAGACACCTCCCCGTCGTGGTACCGACATCCGTGTTCCTCTTCTAACTAAACATAATGAAGATGTAGCGTGTCCCCAGTGTAGAGGGACGCCGTGCTACTGGGTTCAGCTTGGCATGTTGGTAGTGGAGAAAACGGCTGCACAGTATCCACTTTTGGGAGCCGGAGAACATAACAACGAAGCGCGCAAGAGCGCTTATAAGACGTATACGTACGAACGCCACGGTTTCTTGGGGAGCGGTAACAGGATTCAAATACCTCACTGCGTATTGGAATCGATTAGAGCAATCTCGACAGACGAAACCGGATCCTACATGGGCTACAAAGAAGAGGGAATTTATAACTTGTACACCAGGCAAGCATTGGCGAGCGTACTGGTCACGGTATTAGACCTATTTTGACGTGGTTTGCTGTGCAAAAGCCGTTCCGCTGAGCACATTGTTTGATAGACATCGGGACGAATGCCCTTCAACATCTCTTGGTTATGGTAGAGAGAAAAGCAGTTGAGGTGATACCCTCTCCGGCATGCAGTGCAAGAATATGTCGTATAGCCTTGGCGTAGTGGTTTTGACAGCAGGCGGCAAATGATGCAGTGAACTCGTTTTCGCCCATTGGTTTCTAGAAGGATAGGTACAGCTTCTGAGTCGGTGTCTCCAGCACAGTGTTCTGTACTGCCGTGCTCAACAGCAGGAATGACAGTGAGGGATGCGCGCTTCTGCTTGTACTCAATATGGTCGCCAACCAACTGCATGATAAGCCGCTGCTTCATAGTTGATACATCCAGAAGAGCATCGCCGAAGGGCGTTATAGCATTCAACAAGGCATGACTGTTCAATATACTGGCATCCAGAATAAACGTCAACAGACTCATTGCCACACGCCGTTCTCTTCGTACCGTTGCTGAACTTGATCGGAACTGGTCAAAGCGATCCACGCCCTTCATGAAAAGATTATACGCCACGATCACCGCAGGGACCTGTAGTGTTGTACGGCGCATCGCCTCCTCGCCTATCCATCGCTGTAGCGGGGCGAGGCCGTGAACGCACATAATGGCGTGCTCGTCTGGTGTGTGAATCCTGGCGCGAGGAGTGTCGGCTAAGTCTTTCGTATACAAGGAAACTACGGAACGGTCCTTGAAGACAATGAATCCCGTTTTCTCCGAAACTGTGTGCGGATCACCTGCCTTTAAGCCTTTCTCATAAACTTGAACTAGACGCCAGTCGCCGCACTTTGCATGCTTCAAACTCTCTATGGCTTCTTTTAGAGCAGGGCGGTTTGCACCGTCGACATTATTGAAACGAACAGTGCCCAATACCTTGCACTCATCATCACTTAGTTGCCGTAACTGTAGTGCCAGAGAATGCCGGGTATAAAAATTATCCATGACCATGAGCCGTCCCCTCCCAGGCATGGGGTGCAAATATGTCTGATGTGCCATTTGAGCGCACCAAAGTGCAGAAGCTGAAGATTTTGAAAGTGGTTTCCCGTCCACTTTCCGTTCCACAGCCCCTCTTAGACCCCGAAACACATTTGTGTATCTTTGAAGGGGAGATTGGCCAGTCTTGTTCCCGGACCCATTGTCCTGGAAACTATGTAGGTACGCGTGTGACCATCCAACCACTGCATAGAATCGTATGCCAAATTTTACAGGCTTCGATTTCATGTAGGACGGAGCACGCGTTCGCCCTTTGCAACGAATAGTGTTCTCACCAAGAGAACTCACACCGACAGGAACAGCAAGGGTGGCGGAATTTCTGGCGAAATGTTCCAGCACTTGTCGGCTGTGCCACAAAGGGTCTGCTACAGCCACCTCTGATTCATAGGCCGGGTACACTCTCAGAGCTGATCGAATGTTGAGAAAGGCATCCCGTCCCATAACCTTTTTGAAAAAGGGAATCCCCAGCATATCAGAGGCGCACCAGTAGTCCCGAAGCCTGTTCTATCGATGTATTGATGCTGCAAGCTCGAGACTAATGTAAGCAAGTAGCTCGTCCATTCGTAAAGGTTTTGTTCTCTTTCCTCGCCGGCATAGCTCTTTACTGGTCCATTGCCTCATACACTGTAAAAAGCTGCCATTCAGAAACAACGTAAACAATCCAAGCACACGCTTATGTTCATATGATCTGCGTACGAGTAGAGACTTTTCTAATAACACTCTACTTCGTTTCCTCCACTCATCACAGCAAGGCACGTTTTTGTACAACTCCTGTTCTTCTGTTGCTCCCAGAGCAGTAACCAGGAATTCTTCGTCATCAGTTTGGTCAAAAAAGTAGTCTCCTACTGTGTCGAAGTTGCATTCGCTATGATTGCATGGTGTTCCGTCCGGTTCTACTGCGTCTAAGATTGGCAATGATTGCTGCGATGTAAACATATTACGAGTGAGTACGACACAGACAAGATCGTAGCAAGTGAAGATAGCGAGCTTGAAAGTGTCCAGACATTTTGGCGGTTCTGCGACGTACGCACTGGATCTAAATTTTGTTTTACGGACATGTCAGGTCTGTGATTTTGCGAACTGCGTAATCTGTGCACGGGAGGACTGCGGGTGCATGGGCAGAGATATTGAACGCAATGTATGGCATGGGCATTTCCTGCTTGGTTTTCATTGGACCTGAACACTCTACAACAATTGTTTTCATTGGTGTTATTCAGGCAAGATACCACATGGAGCCAGTGGAAACCTTTTCCTTATGTCTACTATTTGTAGACATAAGCGATGTTGACACATGGCGGTTACACACCCAATTGATTCCGTTGCTGCCCAATCGGGTTCAGTTCTTAAGTCTACACTGTGAATAATTAAGCTTTCAGTGTCTACAGGGTTAACTAACGCTTGCAAAACACGAGTGATGATTTATATTTATCGCCCTTTTTTTTCAGTACAGTTGAACTTCACAGAAGAGCTGGAGGTGAAACAAAGTGATGGTGCTTTGTTTCACCCAGTCTTTATAGACGATGAACTTAGTACAGATGCAGTCACGTAAGCAAACTAGTGAACTCAGTAGCTCACGATAATAAATTCAAATACAAATGCAGACTCAAATACAAATACAAACTCAAATACAAATACAAATGCTGTGTTCTCGTGCTCACACCCCCCCTCGACCGGAAGCGGGAGACTTGCAAAGAGAATTGCGATGAGTCACGAACAAGGAACCAGTCAAAGACTTGGTAAGAATATCTGCGCGGTTCTGAGCAGACGGAATATACTGTATGTCAACAGTGTTCTTCTTCACAGCTTCCAAAACATGATGGTAGCGCAGATCAATGTGCTTGACTCTGGCGCAGTCCCAAGTATTCCTTCGACCAGCAAATGGTGCCGAGGTTGTCCTGAAATAAAGGAATCGCGGAGGTGATGGGATTGCCAATCTCTTCGAAGATGTTCCTAACCCAGTGCAGTTCCCTGATACATTCCGACATAGCGTAAAACTCAGCCTCCGATGTTGAAAGTGCGGTTGACTTCTGCAACTTCGAGCTCCATATCACGGGTACGCTGTCCAAACAAAGTACATAACCCCCCCTAGATCGACGTTTGTCTAGGTCCCGTGCCCAATCTGCGTCGGACCAAGCTATGACATTAGGCCTAACATCGGGCGGAATGAGTAAACCATGTGTCCGTGTGCCTTTCAGATAACGAACAACATGCTTCATGGCTTGCCAATGTTCTGGGCGCGGGCTTGAAGCAAACTTTCCCAACATAGACACTGCAGTTGCAATGTCCGGTCGAGTGCGGGTGCTAAGAAACAGCAGAGAGCCAAGGACCTGCTTGTACGGAACATTAGTCATTGTCAATGCTTCTTCGTTACTCGGTAACTGCCGTGCTTCATAAAGAGAATGACCTTCGGGAAGTGGGGCGGCAGTTGTATTCGCGTCGGACATAGATGACAGCGTGACAATCTTGTCAATGAGAGGCTGTTGATGCAAGCGAATACCAGACTCCGAGTCATCAATCGAGACACCAAGATAGAGATTAGCCTTTCCAAGATCACTGACTTCGTAGTTGTCTGATAGCTTCTGCTTCATCCATGCTGTCAATACGGCAGGGCCAAGGATGCAAATGTCATCAACGTATGCCAAGAGAACAAGCATACCGTCCGCGTAGGTGTACGTAAAAAGGCAAGGGTGGGACTGGGCTTGAGTAAGACCAATAGAGCGGAGATATGCGGAAAGGTTCTCGAACCAGAGGCGGGGAGCTTCACGAGTACCGTAAAGAGACTTCACCAGTTGAACAACGCGACCATCGGCTTCGGCAATGCCATGAATCGTGGGAAGTCGTATCCAGATAGGATTCTCGGATGGTATGGTAGCATGAAGGAAGGCACCTTTGATGTCCACGTGTTGGCGGTCCCAACCTTGTGCCTGTGAGTAGGCAAGGAGAAGGCGGAACAACTCAAAGTTCAAGACTGGGGTGTAGAGGCTGTCCTTGTCACACTCCGTTTGAAAATTACCGCGAGCAACCAAACGAGCTTTGAAGCGTAAAGGATTGCCCTTGTGATCACGTTTCAAACGTAAAATGATTCCTGAAGGAATAGGTGGACCGTGATCAGGGTCTGCATCTCGATAGGTGCCCAGGGCGGTGATGGTGCGGAATTCTTCCTTGATTGCGTCTAGCCAAAGGTTCGCTTCGGGAGAACGAAGGGCAGTCTTCAAAGTGGGCTCATCATTAGTGGTGATGCTGTGCGGAAGAGCAACGTGAGCCTGCGGGGTGGAGGGAAAGCTGTCATCAGAGGCGTAACGTCCGTTGTCGTAGGTGGAAGGCTTGGCGGGGTAGTGCGTCAAAGTAGACCAAACGGATGAGACAGAAGCGGTGTCGCTGTGATCGTCAACAGGTGCGTCGTCTACAATGGGCGCTTCGGAGCAATCCGAGTCGGAATCAACATAACCGTACGTTGGAGTTGGGTCATCCAGAGGAGGAGGCTGGAGAGGCTGCGGTGTGGACGAAGACAAACCAGGAAGGCCAGGGAAGTCGGATTCGATGAACTTCACATGCTTGGTACGAACAATACCTTCAGCTGTCTTGATGAGGTACATGCCGCCATGAGTATGGCCAAGATTGATACCTTCAGTGAGGCGAGGATCCAACTTGGTAAGTGTCTTCTCACTGTGTAAGACCAGTGCACGGCAACCAAAGGCTTTCATATGCTTAGCATAGCGAGGGTATTCACCGAACAAGGCAACGAACGGTATCTGGTTTGTGCTGCGATGGACAATGAGGTTCCTTGCTTCAACGGCTTGTTGTAGGGCATAGACCCACAAGGATTTGGGAAGGTGGGCATGCAGGAGGGCAGCGCGGATTGGTCCGATCGTAATACCGATGTGACGTTCTGCTAAACCATTCGAAGAAGGAGTGTAGGTTGACGTCTCGGTGACGGTGATGCCCAATTCGGAAAGCTTCGTCTTTGCGCGAAAGAATTCAGAGCCACCATCAGTGTGGAGAGAGCGCACAGGAAAACCAGTTTGTCGTTCGAACCAAACGATAAAGATCAGGATTTGCTTAGACGCTTCACCCTTCGTACGCAACGGAGCGGCGGTCATGAAGCGGGTGCATTCGTCGACGATGATAAGAAAGTATCGATGACCTTCATTAGAAAGAGAGCCAGCATCAGTAATGTCTGCGTGTAGGTGTCCTGGCTTCGTAAGGGAGGTAAGACTGCCGGAAAAAGACTTGCGAAATTTGCCACGAGTGCATGGGAGGCAGTCACCTTTGAACTCCGGGTTAGGGGGGAGGAGGTTCTTGCGAAGCCTACGTCCAATAGCATCGAGGGAGCCAGCATGGGCAAGACGAACATGCCAAAGATTGATGATTTGTTGTTCGGTTGGAGTGATATCGATCTCGACAGGGATTGTGTCGGACGTCGACTCGGTATCATCCACCTGTGTGGCAGCGTCATTGATACTCAAGCTGGAGTCCTGTTCATCATCGGAACTGAGTTCCGAAAGAGACAGGGAGTCGTCCGTAAGTCTTTCAGAGGTGTCAGAGGTATCCTCAAGAGAGGAGAGAATGGCAAAAGGGTTGTAATTGGGAGACACCTTTGGAATTGTGGCCATCATGACATTGTGGGCTGAATTGGACACCAAGGGAGACGAAGAATGGCTGCGTGGAGAGGGTGGAATGTAATAGAGGCCATCAGGGTGTTTCGGAGCTGTTCCAATGATTTGAAAGTCATTCTGAAGATCGATTAGAAAGGCCGCGTCAGGCATGAAGAGGACAGCAATTTGCTTACAGGTCAAGGCAGGGATGGAAAGAAGGCTCATAGCGATATCGGGCGATACCAATGTGTTGCTGAGGTTGACTGAAGTATTCATGTTGTCGTACTGCCATTGGACTGTCCGTGTGCCTTGTTCAGTAGCAACAATCTGTGAGTCATCACCAAGTGCAATAGGGATCGAGCATGATTCGATTCCATGGACATCCTTACGGTCGGGGGTGAGATGGGTCGTTGTACCCGAATCAAGCATAAGTAGCTCATCAGAACTTGGGCGTGCCAGCATCGCACGGGCGACAGCAGCTCGAGTTCGATGGTTGCTTCCCGAGTGTGCTGAGTTGTTAAACTTAGGCTTGTCTTTAGGCTTCTGATCGCTGGAACCAGAGCGATAACTGCCATTAGTCCGGATGTCCTTTGCAGAGTCGTTCAAGTTGAGAGGATTCTTTGGGTTCTTCGGATTCAAAAAGCAGTTGTGCGTGGTGTGGTTTCTTCTCTTGCAAATACCACACTTTGACTTTGCTGCATGGGCTTGTTCCGTTCTGTTTGTGGGCAGTGCACGGTGTTCATCGAGTAGACGCGATGTAACCAAGTCCCAAGTCAGATTGTCAGATGACACAGTCTTAATGGCAGCACACACTGCATGTAGCTGAGGTGCCTTTACGGATGCCACTAGAAGTGCAACAGAGAGTTCTTCAGGTAGCCTAGTGTCCATACTGTTGAGTTGTTCAACTAAGCTTGCCATCTTGTCCACATGTTTGCCAAGGTTTTTCGAAACGTCAGTGTACGTTAGCGTGACCAGCTCACAAATTTTAGATATGCGAGAGGCGGTGGACGTAGAAGCATAACGATTGTCGAGCCGTTTGAGCATTTTGTTGGGATTACCAATTTCTGTTTGGACCACTCTTAATGCTTCATTGGACAATGCAGAGACAATGATTCCACTGGCCTTCTTTTGGCCTTGGATGAACTCTTCACGCTTTTCATCATCAGCAGCAAAAGGATTGCGCGAATGAAGAAGAGTGTTTCCAACTCCTTTGGCGTCACAAGTGGCTTCAATACGTATGCGCCAAAGTTTGTAATCGTCCTTCTCCTCGAAGGGTTTGATGCGAATTTTGTCACTTTCCATTGTTGCAAAAAGGGAATTCGTCAAGAAGGGAAACAAGGAAAAGAGGAGAGAAGATAGAAGGGAGAAAGAATGCGAAGAAACTGAGATGTAGAGACAATTAGCGATGCGCAAAAGCGAGCGGGACCATAACCTTTCAGTACAGTTGAACTTCACAGAAGAGCTGGGGGTGAAACAAAGTGATGGTGCTTTGTTTCACCCAGTCTTTATAGACGATGAACTTAGTACAGATGCAGTCACGTAAGCAAACTAGTGAACTCAGTAGCTCACGATAATAAATTCAAATACAAATGCAGACTCAAATACAAATACAAACTCAAATACAAATACAAATGCTGTGTTCTCGTGCTCACATTTTTGACCCCGTTTGGCAAGGAATAGAAGAACCTATCTTGCTCTAGAAGTTTTTCTTCTAACAGTCTTAAAATTACAATATGAATAGCTGAGACTAATAGCTTTGCAATAAAACTAGTTTGGGCTGAATTGAGGCCATATTCAGAATGCTAAAAAGTCTAGAAAGCGAAGAACGGGTGGATCAAAAAAGAGTTACCATTAACCCTTTCGCTCCCAGATGTTAAGTCGTATATAAATGATATACCACTGAAAAACGGTTGGCTGGAATTGCCTTTTTGCAAACATGCCCAAAACTCTCAACCAAAAGTGCACCAGGAAAGGCCGACGCATATTTATAAGACATAGGCGCTGAATTACAATTGAATAAAACAGCGACGCATTACATACAATGATGTTTTGCTTTACACACACCCGGTGTAATACAAACGCACGTGTAGGGCCACGGAGAGTCGTCGCAGACGTCTACAAGTACTTCAAGCTCTGTGCTAGAGGTGAACACAGTATTTAGTGTGGATTTAGATATAGTGTAGAAACGCATATACGAAGGTAGTGTGGACCACGCTAATTTGTGTGTGGCACACGAGCCCCATCACTGATATAATGTGGATACAAACCAGTTTGCGCGCCAAAACAATGTCTTTGAACAGTTTATCCGTAGACCTTTCTTGAGACAGACACCTTTGTAACCACAGACAAAACAGAATGTCCCTTAATGCCTCACCTCTTGTGAGCGCATTTGCTCGAATGGCAAACCCACCACCCAATCCAGACACAGCCGAAGACCTCCGAGAGAGTAATGCCTCAAGTATCACGCCTCCAACAGCCACCCAGTTGCCTTCGAACAGCTTTGCCAACCTCCCGGACACAAACAAACCACAAAAAGCCTCACAAGTGGTTCTAAACATCTCTCAAACAACCCAAATCATCATATAAATGAACAATGACAGGCAAACAAACGGGCAAAAAAACACTTCTTTTTGTCTTCTGTCTCTCACTTTCCACAACACTTCACGAGCAACTACAAGGCAAACCGTCAACACCCAAGCCGCTTCTGGGGTTAAAAAATTAATAAAAGCATCATGGAGAAGTCCACAAAGATATTCCTCGTAACCCTGACCAAGAAACGGCTCCGCAGGCACAACTGCAAAGCCCAGAGTGGAAGGGAACAAAAGCTTTCCGCGTGGGTCAGCGCGTTACATGCCGATCTTTTCCAAGAATTTAAGATCATGCGAAAAGACAGAGGTAAAATTCAATACCCGTCTGCTTCGTCGTGTAGCTCTCACGCTGATGAAAAGGCAGACCAGTGGAGAATATCACCAAACCATGTCAGACCCGAGAACAAAACCGCCAATTCAAGACCGCATTACATACCGCTGGGTGCAGTCATTCATGGAAAGGTCGCGTATCGTCTGTCGAGCACAGTGTGCAAAGCTGATGGTCTCCCCGGCTAGGCAGAAACAGATAAAAAGAGAAGTGGTCTATCATTTGGGGCAACTTGCTCTCGAGTTTTGCTCCAATGCGCTCCATGAAGAAGACGTTTGCAATGCAGACGAGACGCATTTCTGTACAAACATGGATAACCGTAAGACGTTAGCGCTAGTTGGCGACAAAAACGTGCGGTACTCAGATGTAGTATCAGATGACGATGGGATGACAATGATGGTTCTCATCTCCGGTGGTATCCGGGCGCAATTAGAGATTCAAATGGTGATATTCAAGAATGCAGATAAGAACTATCCCATCAGAAGCATACCTGATGCTGTTCCAGGCGTTTTATACCGTACAGTTTCAAATGCATGGATGGACAAAAGCATCTTTTTAGATTGGGTCCGTGGGAACCGAATTTTGGCCCCCTTCCAGATGGCCGTAAGCGCGTGATATATCTGGACAATTTTAACACGCATGATTTAACTGACCAGGTGAGGCAGGCGTTATCCGAAATTAACACTGAGATTCGCTTTTTCCCCTGTAACGCGACACATCTTGTTCAACCAGCGGATAGCTTCGTCATTCAAAAACTGACGGCATATTTGCCTAAGGACTGGGACGATTTTAAGATGGACTTGCTGCAGAACGGCATGTGGGGAGATGAACCGCGGGCGTCCGGCAAAACTTACCAATCCCGGAAAGCGGCACTTTTTAAAGCTGGCTGCTAGATTGGTACGAGCTGTCAGCTCGCAGAGAGACGAGGAGGGTGTGAGCTACTCGAGGAAAGCGATGATTAGGTGTGGTTTGGCCCTAAACCTGAATGGGCAGTGGGAGGAACGGCAACTCTTCCCAGAGCTCCAGGCCATTGTGGCGAAGTACATGGCTAATTTTGATGGAGAGGAGGTGGGGAGCAGTGCTTGACCAGCTTTTCAGAATCCACACTAATTGTTTATGTCAATTATAGTGTGCTCCACACTAATTCTTTCTACACTGAAATAGTGTGGATTCGAATATAGTGTGGTCTACACCAATTGGTGTGTAGGTGTCGTAAATTGGGTCTTCTTTATTAGTGTGGTCCACACTAAATACAGTGTTCACCTGTAGTTATTGAATAGACGTAGGCATTCTAGACGTATCCATTACAGCCTTACGCATTGTACCGATCGCTCCCAGTCCGCCGCCGACTACGTCGAGAAGCGCGAGGCGATGGTAGCCCTTGCCCGAGAACATCTTGCGAAGGCCCGATCCGATCAGAAGTTCTATGCCAACCGTTTTCGTCGCGATGTAACCTTTGAGCCGGGCAGTCTCGTTCTTCTGCGTGCTGACAACCTATCTCTAACTCGGCGCTCCTCCCTCCCTAAGAAATGGCAACCACGATACATTGGCCTTTTCCGCATCCGCGACCGTCTTGGGTTGGTTACCTACCGTATCGAATTGCCTCCCACCATGCGTCGCGCTCTCAACGTCGTCCATGTCTCTAAACCCTGCTTATTTCACGATAACAACAAAGGCCCGTTGGACATCGTCATTGACAACGACCAAGCAGTGGAGCAGAAAGTTGCTGAGATCTTAGCACGTAAACTCTTTAACAGACGTGTTTACTATCTTGTGCAGTTCGTCGGGGAGTCCAAAGATGACGCCGCTTGGTTACCGCGTACCACTTTACGTAATTGTTCTGATTCTCTCAAAGAGTTTTTGGCTACACATGCTTCTCAGGGGACTTTGAAGCCAAGAAAAGGGTGAGTGTAACGATAAAGGACAGTCTACAAGCCACTGTCTCCTTAAATGTCACATCTACGTCGTTGTGTGACCTACAAGCTAGCATAGCGTTACATCTCTTCTTTTTCACAGCTCTCAGCTTCGTCTGAAAATCAGTATAAATAAATAGGTACGACTGGTCTGCCGCTCCTCTCGAAGGAGGAGCCAGACTCGACCACAGAACTCCATTCATTTCTTCCGTCATAAAGTGTATTGCCTTCTGTATTACATTTGGTAGCATCCAATGTAACAGTGAAGGTGATTATGAAGGTCTGACTGACTCTCAGAGGAAGAGAGCAGCCTCCCTCACATTTTATACTGCTATCTACAGCTGTAACGACTACGTCTAGAATGCCTATGTCTATTCAATAAGTGGCACAGAGCGTGAAGTAGCTTGTAGACTGTCTGCGACGACTTTCCGTGGCCCTACACGTGCGTTTTCATTACACTCACCCCGCTTTTGAAAGTTCAACATCCTCGTTGAACACGGTGGTTATTTGCCAAAGCGTTTGTTTATACGGCTTGAAGTCGCAGTACCACGTCGAGAACGCCGGTTTTCATGGATCCGTGTTATTTATACTGCTTTCAATCGCAGTGCCACGTCGAGAGGGTGGGTTTTCATGGAGCCGTGTTATTTATACTGCTTTCAATCGCAGTGCCACGTCGAGAGGGTGGGTTTTCATGGAGCCGTGTTGTTTACACTGCATTCAATCGCAGTACCACGTCGAGAGGGTGGGTTTGTCACTGAGTTGTTCTTGAGGGTCAACAAAGGAGACACCGTCGTTGTTGGGGCGGACGGGGGCGGTGCGTTACCGACAGATGTAGCAGATCACAATGAGAATCATCATTCGAGTATACCACAGACCAGCGTAGATAGAAGTGAAAAATTCATAACGTAGTAGCCCAAGAGAAGCGAAGCGAGTAGTTTTAAGTCCGAACAGTGAAGCTCAGACTGAAACCAGAACAAGATACTATGAATCCCATACTGCATGATAAGACATCGGACCTTCGTGCACAAAGATTACTTGAAGCCACCGGCCTCCATTCTGTTGTACATCAAAACGGTGCGGCAGAAAAGGGCTTCCTGGAACGACTGAAGCGAGCAAGAAGCGGCTGGTAGAGGTTTTATCACGACGCTGCCACTTGCTAATGCGTAGGCAGATGATTCAAAGACGATTGTGTCGGAATGGAGCATAGGTGCGAGCGTAAAGCCATATGGACTATGCGAGAATGGCTGCTGTGCGCGGTACGATGTGGCACACAGAGCGGAGAAGGGGCATCCCGGCGGTCGGGGATCGGAAGAAGATGCTACCAAATGTAACACAGAAAGCGATGATGAAGGTCTGGCTGACTCTCAGAGGAAGAGAGCAGCCTCCCTCACGTTTTATACTGCTATCTACAGCTGTAATGGATACGTCTAGAATGCCTATGTCTATTTAATAACTAGCACAGAGCTTGAAGTACTTGTAGACTGTCTGCGACGACTCTGCGTGGCCCTACAAGTGCGTTTGTATTACACCCGGGAAGTGATTGACTTTGCTGCCGTATAGTTCGCTCCCTAGGAATGCTTTTTCAATTTTAACTTCCTTGTAAAGTTTGCGCCAGACAAAAGTTTGCACTCTGCAGTGATACCCGCAGTACTGCGAAAACTCTGTCTGTGTTCTCGGAAATGGAATTTCACATTCAAAAATGCTAGTTTTGGTGACCGATTATTTGGTGACTTTTTCCAAAAATTTTTCCCGATATTTGGGTTGGATATGAGAAAATACGTATTTGGTGTGCTAGTTTGATATTCAAAATTTGCAGTTCTTGAAATTCGCCAGTTTTAGAATTTCAAATATGCTAGTTATGGAACTGGGGAATTTCAAGAACTGCAAATTTTGAATATCAATCTAGCACACTAAATACGTATTTTCTCATATCCAACCCAAATATCGGGAAAAATTTTTGGAAAAAGTCAACAGATAATCGGTCACCAAAACTAGCATTTTTGACCGTGAAATTCCATTTCCGAGAACACAGGCGTCTACGCTAATGGATACCGTTAGTATGTAAACGTTACATCAAAGTTGCATGCTGAACGTCTTGTATAGCCGTATTTGGTGAATTAAAATATCTCTCATTCAAGCCATTCTAATGGCTCGCTTCGTTTGCATATATGTATGGGATAACACTTTTTGGGAGCAAAAGAGTAAATAAGCCGAAAGGTTTGTAGCGAGATGGACCGATGACGACGAAGGTGAACGCTGTAGATTGCGAAGAGGTTGTCGGTGTTACGCAGTTGCGGAACTTCAGCACTTCAGGAGGTGTGGTCCCCTTTTCAGAACGTTCCACAGCCACCAACGGGGATTCTCTTGCGTTAATTCGCAGATTAGTTCCGCGCGAGTTCAGAGCTTGATATCTATTTTCTGGCCCCGATCTGGTTAAGACACAGCTCTAAGCCATTTAATAATCCCACTGTTGATAACATTAGCAATTTTGAAGCTGCAGACTCACCACAATAGTATTGTGGGTTTCCGTTTTACGAAACAAGTTTAAACACTACCCACGTAGTCGGGGGAATAGTAGTACATGGACAGTTACATTTTCAAGAAGAAATTCCAAACGGAATCTACGAAATAGTGAGCAGCGCATTACGTAGGTTGCAAACCAGGCAACAAGTTAAGCAATAAAAAGCCCCGCTCCTGGATGAAGATCTCCAAGAACCGAGAAGCATCCTTGGCAGAGTCTGCTAAAGTGTTTTTGCCTGTTTTTTGCAATCGGTTGCCCGTTGGACGCGTCGATGTACTTCTAGCAATTTAATCGATCAACAAAGCGCTTTGAGACTTCAAATCGTACCAAGCCGCTGCAAAAAGAAAACATATCGACGTACTGTCTGGTGAACACCAATCAGGCCCTATGCTGAAGAAAGCGAACCAACCCGAATTCATTAAGTTCGAAACGGATTACGCGGCATACGAAGACCGCGTAAATGATTTCAAGGCAAGACGGCCTGTAAACCAACGCTTGAAAGTTGCCTCCGTGTTGTACAAATACCGATTAGGTGTGGGGTCCGCCTGGCCCTTGCGGTCTCATTGTACTACAATCCGTCCGGCAATGCATCCCGCCCAAGCTGCTACACAAGCTTTGCATTCTGGGACGAATCGAAGGCACTTCCAAGGCCAAAGAGGCTACAAACGAAGCAGTGCAGTCGTAACTCGAGTCTCGAGTCTCCTACTCTTCCAGAGACCTCAACGAACGAGTTGAAGAGGCTTCATCAAAAATCAAGTACTCACCGTCAACGCAAGACCCGGCTGGAGCTGCCGAGCAATTCGTGCTGGATGTAATCACTGCGCTTGACGAGCAAAATGCGTCGGAGGTTATCATAGAATCCGATCGCTGTAAATAGCTTGTCTTCAAGCTGACACAGAAGCTCGAACCCCGGGAACTCAAGCAACTTGTTAAAGATCAGATTAGTATGTGGACTGCCGCACAGAAAGGGAACCTGACTTTCTACGCCAACAACCTGGCTACGCTCTTGACCCAAGTTCACGCCCTTCAGTCGGCAACATCCAAGTTGAGAAGAAATCAGGCGCACTCGCACAAGCGAAATGCGCAAAGCAGCAGTAACGAACCACCCGCAAAGGTCTCTAGGCCAAACCGGACTGTGCGGGAGAGTCTAAGGCAAAGAGCACCATCTGAAAATGGAAAAGCAGGCCAGAGTTCAGATGAATGGACGAGTCCTTGCTTGAATACCGAGAAATGAAAAGGTACTCACCCTATCAGCAAATGCCCTGTCACTTCGAAAGCCAAGAAGAAGAAACTTTTGGACATGCATTTTGCTGAGAAGAAGAGTCGGGCTAAAATTTCTTCTATCCTTCTACCCTCAAAAACCAGCCCGAACGAAGAGGAAGGAAGGTACGCGGTCCTGTAGAGCAAACCCTAGAGAGGGTTCGTGTCCACAAGGGTGTCCGAGTCCTGCTCCCACAAAAGGGCGATTTCAGAAGTAGAGCCCTCTGCCCGTGCGCGTGCCGCGTGGCAGCCGGGTGTAAACCGGAGATGGTGCTGGAATAACCTGCAGAGGTAAAGAAGAGCGTGGGCCTAGAGAGGAATAAACGACGACGGATCAAGAGAGAACGAGTCTAGAAGTGGAGCGAACGGTGCCGTAAGACGGTGTAATGCTCCTACGGAGAACCACACGAGCGAAGCTACGGCCCGTGCCAACGGCGGGAACAGGGCCGATAGCGGGACGAGACACACACAAACGAGTGTCCAAATATAACTCTGTACAGAGGCAGAAGCGAGACCTGCACCACGAAAATGATGAACTAAACAAAGATCCGGTACCTCGGTGAACGACAACAAATACAACCTGATACTGGGGTAATCAGTGAAACAAGCCAGAAACTGGTAGTAAAGAACTTCCTTAAGGACCCTGAGGGGTGATTGTACCGAGACCAGTCGTGGTTACTCTCCTTAGAGGAGTCGTGAACCTACGTAGGCAGTAGCAACCATAGCCCGACCTTCGGGATGAAGACCACGTACTTCAGCAAGAAGATACGACTCAGGTGAGTTTTCTTAGTGGCTTCAGGACGAGATCGCCCGAGCATATATACTATCTACTGTATCTAGGGCTGCGCACTCCCACAGGGGCTCTACACGTGGACAACCCAGTGTCAGGGTGCCAAAGTATCTACCCAGGGGGTGTGACGCCACATATTTGGACAAATATGCCACAAGGCCTTACTGTACACCTATTTCATAAGTTCTATCCCAGATTCACCTAGCAAGGTACGTTCCCCACAATATTTGCAATTTCGCCCGAAACGGGGTCCATATTCATATTCTGACACGTCAGGGCTCAATAGATAGAGCTCCATTACGAGAAATTTCATGGTGTCGACATCGGATTGCCATTGCGCCACATCTCTTCCTCCTTAGCAAAGGGTTCGCGCTTTGGTCCGCGGGAAGGCGCCGGCGACTAATACGTAAATACTGATCCTCAGAATGGCTGACTCCGAGACTTCGGCAATACCTTCACAGCTTCCTGAACCAACGCGTGGTACACGACATCACTCTTCTCCGACTTCGCGACAAAAACCGTCATCTCCAACCTTCTCTTGTATAGCAGGCATGAACCATTTCGCTACTAACCCGCTTTCTATGCCGATTGGAAACCCGACTGGGTTCGTGTTTCCTGACGAATATGGGCCTCCAGTGGACTGGGCCGATCTCTCCTTGGACCATGGTGATGGCGAGGTGGTGGACGACGACATCCCCCTTCTGGGTGTTCCGAATACGGGCGCTGACGCGGCACAGGTCTTTGCGGAGGGCACTCAAGCTCCCGCGGGTTGGGTTCTTGCGACGCCGGCTCCCGGAAACAACCCTGGTCACCAGTAGTCTGGGCAGGGTGCCTGAGGGCGTGTAGTTCTGTTGCTCAGATACGACAGCCCAAATAAGGCCACAGCTTGGCATTACTTCTCTTTTCCTGTAGGATCTTTCTCGTGTTCGAACTTCTCTCATACTTCCTTCCTTTTCCTTCTTCATTTCCTAACCAGGATGCACTTCATTTCCATTCGTTGCAACATCTTCCTAGATACTTCATTACTTCTTACTTCTTAGTTCCGTTATACGGCGATGAACCGACAATTCGGTGCGTTCTTTCTCTGTTCATATTGTACATAAGACCAACCTTGTGGGTGTCTTCTCTTCTCTTCTTAGAGCTCCTCGCAACCTACCGCGTAGCGGCACACCATGTTTACCACATGTCGGTGACAGTTCTATCCCACTTGGGCCTTATCCAGAGTTGGGGGTAATGCGGACCGGGTTCTTCGGTGATAAACGATGATCTTGGACCTCGGAAGGTGCTCAATTGGCTCCCAAGTGTCCTGCTCTAGTGGATAGCCGTACCAACGGACGCGATGGATTACTTTCCCGTCCTGGGCGACATCGAGCTTCACGATACGATCGACCACAAAATCCTGTGGGTATAGCCGGACGTCTTCGGTTCCTTTGGTTGTTCCTGACATTGGGCTTTGCTTTTCTACGTAACCCGAGCGGAACCACGCAAGTAACAACGGGTTTCCAGCTTCGGTGAGGTGGGGGTGTCCCCTTGACAAGAGCACTAACAGTCACGACGGGGAATGGCTTACTTCCGTTTTCGGCTGCCAATCTCCACAAAAGTGGCTTCTGGGAAAACTCTTCACTTCCGGAGTCCGGTAAACTAACCTCTTTTCCAAGCGGGCATCGAATTTAGCTACGATGACGTTCCTGATCGAGGCGAAGTTGCTCCTCGACGCGGGAGAGCCGTTGCGACGGAGATACTGCGTTTGAACACTCGCTGTGCAGGGTGGCGGATTCACCGGACAACGGCAACGTACCACCGCATTGCACATGGAGGCGGGTTGCAACAATGCAGCGCCAGGTGATTGGCTCGGCACTCTGCCACGGTATGGAGTGCAACGCATCTCCATTAGGCGACAAACCTGCTAAGTGACCATGTGCACTATCGTGTGATTCCGGAAACGCCATGCGCCGTGGCGAGCCAGAAAATCAAATAAATTAGTTTGGCGTGCCGCTTTGCACTCGCGCGCGCGCATGCGCATGCACCGCCAGCCGCTGGCACCCAAAAAATAAGTATTTTGGTCGGCCACCGGTACGTGCAATTTTGCACACGCGAGCGGCACTCCTGCAATTTATCTGAATATGACGGCGCGCTTCTCACGGAGACCTCTGAGCCACACAGCGCACCTGTCAAGGTTCCTTCATGCAAATTGCATGCGTCCACTTCCTGAACCAGGCTCCACGACCTTATCCACAAGGATCCTTTGCTTCAGAACACCTACTGTAGGTACTTCCCATGGGGCTAATCGCTGCGCTGACCCATTGACGGGTCGGCAGAAACCGTCTTTTCGGTGCGTCTTGCCTTCTGCGCCTCTTCCGAGCGAGGCGTAAAAGCAGCCAACGACTTGGACGCTCGCCCACGAGGGTTCTCATCACTAACAGTAGTCTTCCCCACAGGGGTAACTTCGTCTTCATTACTGACATTCGCGTCGACCGAGGATCCCACACGCGTGTGAGTTAGCGGTGATATTCCCAATCCGGGCTCCTGTCTCTTTGGAAGCTCAAGCACGTCAGCCAATCCAGAAGATGCCATAGCAGCCTGAGTTCGATTACGTGAGTCCTCCCCCTCCTTAGGGTGCGATATGGCAGCTGATATTACCGTAGCCGGGGGTTGAACTCGAGTTGAGTGCGTAGGCGTGGCGCGAGAGAGTGGGCTATCCTTGACTAGCTCTGATACCTCAAGTAGGTCCGATAAACCCCGTTCCTGGTGCAAGAGAATCGACGGGCGGTTCGCGCTCTCCCCGTTTTATTCCGTTCTTTCCTGTGTTGCAGGTACTCTAGTTCCGGTTTCCGGTAGGGTTACCAATTCTTGTAGTGGACTCGGTGCCCTGTAGACGCGATCGCGTGATATCCGTTCGTGTTGGTTATTAATTTCCAGCACGACAATGTCTCCAGACATGGAAATAACCTTGTAGGGTCCATCCGCAATCGGCGATAACTTGTGGCGGCGTTCGTTTTCCGGGTTGTAATTCTCCTTACGAAGGAAGACATATTCTCCTACCTGTAAGTTAGGTAACAGTCTCCGAACTCGGCTATCAAAGTTGGGCTTGTAGGTGAGCTGAGCCCTGTCCATAGAGGCACGTGCTGCAGGTACCAGCTTGGTGAGCTATTTCTTCCATGCATCGCGGTACAAGCTCGGTGATGGGAACGTATCCAGAGTTGACTGCGCCTCGAAGGCTAGAGGAGGTGGTCTCCTCGACAGTACCAAATCAAATGGTGAAAGTCCTGTTATCCAATGAACCTGGGTGTTGTATGCATACGTGATAGCGTCCGTGAACTGATCCCACGTCTTGGGATGATCTGCCACATAGGATCTCAAAGCACCAAGGATGGTTCGATTAAATCTCTCTACTTGTCCGTTCGCTTGGGGATGATAAGTCGTAGTGAATAAATTACTAATATCCAGGATCCTACTCACGTTTTGAAAGAACTTCGAGGTGAACTGAGAGCCGTTCTCGGAAAGTAACTGTACCGGTGGGCCATACACAAAGACCCAGTAAGTAACAAACGCTTGAGCCACAGCGGCTGCTGTTATTCGTTTGAGCGGCACTGTTCTAACCAATTTAGAGAACCTGTCGGTGATTACCAGTAGGTACCGGTTCCCTCGAGAGGTCTTAATCAATTCTCCAAGAATGTCAATGGCGACGAACTCCAGCGGTGCCCGTGCAGGAAACAACGTTAACTCCTTCGAGTACTTTCTTAATTTGACGTCATTCAAACCTGACAGGAACGGCGGACTGCGTAACAGTCGAACGCCATTGCGGGCCAATATAAATCCCTTCTAAAGGTGAGATAAAGCTTCCTTCCTCCCGGTTGGGCTCCCAACTTCACATAGTGAGACAAGTGCAGTACGCGACTCTGTAAGGAGTGAGGTACCACCATTTGTGGGTTGGTTTCAACAGTTCGCACCAAGTAGCCTTGGTCATTCACCTGGAAAGGTATCTTACACCCACCGTTCAGACGGGCCCTAACCTGTATACAAAAGGGATCCATCTGCTGTTCCCGTATCATCTCCTCGGACAAAATCGGTACGAATGACCCGGTATCCGGTTGTACAGTCTGTGTGGCGATAATATCGTCACACACATCATCCGATAGGATTTCTGTCTTCCCCTCATCGAGGTCACCAACCATAAAGCATGGTATCTCTTCCGTGTCCTCGGTGGGTTCAGCTTCTGCTGCAGTGCCCAAAGGAGATAGAGCGTCTGCCTGCAAGTTCAAGGAGCCTTTCTTGTACACTACTTCAAAGTCAAATTCCAAAAGTCGGAGTCTCCATCGCATCAGTCGTCCCGACGGTTCGGTAATTTCCATGAGCCAGCGTAGGCAAGAATGGTCCGTGTGTACCCTAAAGTGGGTTCCCATAAAGTATGGTCTCAACGTTGAGAGAGCCCATACAACGGCAAGGCATTCCTTCTCCGAAACGGAGTAATTCCGTTCGTGCACATTCAGTGATCTCGACCAATACCCGATAGGGTGACGTTTGCCAGACTCTTCCACCTGGAACAACGCACAACCAACTTGGTTCGCACTCGCATCAGTGTCAACCTCGTAGGGTAAGCCAGGTCTCGGCAGGGCCAAGACTGTTGGCGACGTGACAGCTTCAATTAGTGCCGCAAATGCGGAGGCTTCCGCATCGCCAAAGCGTTCCAATTCCACTGGTCTTCCTTTCATCAGGAGTTTGTTCAACGGCGAAGCGATATCCGAAAAGTTCGGCACGAAACGACGGTAAACGTTACACAGGCCTAAGAAGGATCGAAGCTCCGTTTGAGTTCTTGGGTGGTTTGCCTTTTTCAAGGATTTTACCCGTACCTCGTCACTTGAGAGCTTACCTGGGCGAATAATATTCCCAAGATACTTAACCGATTCGGTGAAAAACTCGCACTTCTTAAGCTTCAAGGTAATCCCTGCGTCCCGTTAAACGGTCATAACTTCCCGTACATGGGTGAGATGGCCCTTCATGTTATTGGAAAAGACGACGACGTCGTACAAGTATACCAAACAGGGGGTCCACTTGAACCTAGCCAGGAGGATATCAACCGCTCGCTGAAACGTTGCGGGGGCGTTCGTTAACCCAAAGGGCATTCTCCGAAAACGGTACAGGCCTTGATGGCACACGAAGGCCGTCTTATCCTTATCCTCTTCCCTTATGGGCACTTGCCAGTGTCCCCGATTGGTATCTAAAGTGGTAAACACTTTCGCGCTTCCTAGAGAATCGATATATTCGTCCATACGGGGAATCGGGTATACGTCTTTCACTGTAACCGCATTTAACTTTCGGTAATCGATACAAAATCCCCATGATCCATCCGGCTTCGGCACCAAAAGAACTGGTGACGCCCAGGGGGATTGAGCGGGCTCAATAAGGCCGGCTCGGAGCATCTTCTCGACTTGAGATTTTTCCTCTTCTCGGGCCTTCGGTCCTGCCCTGTAAGGGTGTTGCGCAATGGGCCGAGTGTTCGTAAGTAGATCGATGCAATGCTCTGTGACTCCAATTGTTCCGAGAGTACCATCCCACATGGGCTTAAACTCGCGAAGCATATCGCCTAGCTTCTCCCGATGGGACTCCGGTACGTGATCCAAATTGAGCTTCATTAACTGCTCAACAGGGTTCGTCTGTTCAGCGCCAGGTGGCAACGGCTTAACCTCAAAAGGTGCTGGGGTGTCTGAACCAGAGTTCTTCTGGGTATCATTCGTATCGGCTTCAAGTTCTTCATTCCGTAATTCGGCGAATTCGGCGGCCTCCTCCCCCTCCTTAGGGTCAGACACACCAAGCACGGTTCCAATCGGAATCTTCGTGGGTATCACTGCATCAAGGTGCGGTAGTATCGTGCAAATCACTTGGTTCTTTGTTAAACATTGTTTGGTTTTACCAAGACTGGCGACGAGGACCTTAAAGGCTTCATCCGGTTGCATCGTTACAACTCCATTAGCCAAAGCGATCTAGCGCTCTTCATAAAGTGCCGGTGACGGCTGCACTGTGTGTAGACCAAACTGTTTGGTGAAGACTTCGACCCACACCTGAAACTCCGGCGAAAGTTGCACCGATTTGAGCACGTGCAACTTCATTGATCCCACTGTGCTTTTGGTAGGATGATGTGCAGCCGGAAGCGGTACGTGTTTCCGCACAGCGGCTCGCAGAGATCTCTGGACAATCGGAATTATTGAACCGTCTTCCATTTCTACGGTACGCTTTCGGGGATGGATATTTTCCACAAACCTGTCACAGAAATCACAACCCAGTATAAGTGGTGCGCCTAGCGAATCACAAACGACGAAATGTACCTTCACGAGGTGCCTTACTAATCTCACCAGGAGCGAAATGTAAGCAGTCGTACTAATCGGATTGTTGTTGGCATCCGAAATATTCATTGATGGACCGTAACGAACACGTTCCTGAAGAGCAGGATGTATCAGTCTACTGTGAATAAGGTTAGGAGCAGCGCCTGTGTCTAGGACCGACAACTGACAAACCATAAAATGTTCTGAAAGGCCGAGATCGGCGTAAACTTTATAGTTCCGCTCGGCCCTGATCAGGATTCTATCCAGGAGACGGAGATTACGGGCCCGTATCCATGGTCGACAAAGAACACAAAAGTGTTCCGAATCCACTTCGGTGGCTGCCAATTTCCTTGATAGGATCGTAACAGTCGAAAAGCGAAGTGGAGGCGCCTCAGGCGTCTTCTGCTTCGAATTGGAAGACGCCCCTCTCGTCGGGGAGACTCCCATATTTAGTTTTTTGGAGCTGGAAGTGCCTGATGCGGGCGATTTCCCTCTGCATGACCTACTTGATTTCCGTTTACCGGTTCGCGACGCTGAGCCTGAAAGTTACTCTGCGCGAAGGCAGGGTTACCATGCATGGTTCCAGCAGCTCCCTGAAGGGCCAACGAATGCTTGACGCCTCCATAGGATGTTCTAGGGACCCGTGCTTGTTCTTCGGGCGTCAGAGACTCGAACTGAGTGACGGTTTTCAACCTATTCCTTGCTGAGACCATGCGCTGCGGTGAAATGTGAGCAAATTCATAACATTCGTAGCAGATCACTGCGGTTGAACCATCGGTAGGACGCGCTACAACACGACCCTGCTGGGTGCTATCCCTCCATCCTGGGCGAGTTGTCCTCATCATGCGACCTCCATGGGATATCGGTGCTGCCGGAACCCGGCGGTCCCGAGCATATAGGGCCGGATCGCACTCCGTAGACGGCACCGTGGACGGCAAGTCCTAGGTTGCAATTGAAGTTCCAATAGAACTCGGATTACTACTTATGAGGTGCACATTATCCATGTCAATACTGGCTTCATTCCCATATGAAAAGGCCAGAGAAGAGTCAGGATTTGTTGGCAAACAGTACCTTAGGAGGCTTCGATTTGGAGGAACGCCGAGCTCGGAGCGTATCCCCTTCACCCTGGGCGTACTGTACCAATTCAAAATAGGTTATCTTCCAATTCTCCTCCGGATAACGGGCTACAAGTGCCCGAATCGCGGGATTTAACCCATCGACAAACATCGCACATCTCTCCTGTGAAGGATGAACATTACCACAGCGGTGCAAAGCCTTATTCAGTCGCGTTGAATAAGCCGTTTCCCTTTCTTCCGGACGTTGCATTAGTTCCCTAAGGGCTGACGTAGCCTGCTGAATGGCATGAACAGTAGCGTTTGACCTCAAGAGGTAATGAACCGCTTCGGGCCAACACGTAACGCCGCCTTCCGAGGCTCTTGACGATCCAAGGATGGAATTAAACTGGTCTTCAGCCTGATCTTTCAGTTAGTAGGGGAGGGCAACGTACGCCTGTCCCTCCGTCATTCCAAGAATATCGGCATCATGGACGAACCTGGAGAGGAAATCTAGCACCCGGATGGGGTCTTCTCCTGTAAACTCGCGATTCTTGAGTGTCACGCTGAGCTTACGGATGTGCGCCCTCACCTTTTCGGTATTTCTAGAGGTTCTCTTCCCTTCGGACTTCTGTAACCGATAATACCGGTACGATAACAACTTCCGATAAAGTGGATTCGTAGGCTTCAACTCCTTAAGACCAGGACACTTAGCTCCATTCTCCTGGATACTAATTGCACCTTGAGAGGTAAACGTGGCTTTTGAACGGTACGATCGAGGGTGTCGACGACGACTACCTTCCGAGGCAACGGACGATGACGACGACGACGACGATGACGAGCTGTCCGAGCTGTCAGAGTCAGAGTCAGACGAATCTACGTGGTGGCGAAACTCTTTTCAGAACTTGCGATAGCTCTTCTTATCAGAGTGATGAACGAAATCTTTCGAAACGGACTTCTCCGGTGGGGGGACTTCTACTTCTTCATCCATCCTCATAATGGCTTCGAGGGTACCTAGACGGGTATGAACTCGATCCGTTGTGGCACGGAACTCTTCCACTGTCGGATAATAGCCATCCACGAAACCCTGTGGGGAACCAAAGCACTCCAGAATTGAGTTCATTTTCTGTCTCAGGAGCTGGATTTCTCCCGAAACATATCTGATTTGAGCGTCTTTCACTTCCTCGCGAAGCGATTCCACCTCTTTTTTGAGTGCAGCTTGAGAGCTAGCTCTCACCGCGCTCTGGGCCTCAAGCATGCGAACTTGAGTATCCAATTCGGATAATACTGCGTCACGTGCCGAAGCAGCGGATAAGGGTCCTTCCAGAGGAATGGAAGGGGGCCCGGCCACTGGAGCATCAGACGTCTTCGACGGTTGTTTCCGGCTCCCGGATTTCTTCTCCTTCACCGGTAGCGGTTCAGGAACTGACCGCTCTTGCGGGGGTAAACCAGAACCAACAGAACGGGCCTTGGACGGACTTAGCCGTTTTCCGGATCCCATTCCAGTGACAGAAATAAACCCAAGCGGGGAAACAACTTCAAGAAAAACAACAAACTTCTAGTTTCGAACTCTTATGAGTGCTACTTCAATTAAAATTCTTTTTCAGGCTCTAGTCCACTAGACTCGGGAGACCAGAATGTAGAGCAAACCCTAAAGAGGGTACGTGTCCACCAGGGTGTCCGAGTCCTGCTCCCACGGAAGGGCGATTTCAGAAGTAGAGCCCTCTGCTCGTGCGCGTGCCGCGTGGCAGCCGGGTGTAAACCGGAGACGGTGCTGTAATAACTTGCAGAGGTAAAGAAGAGCGTGGGTCTAGAGAGGAATAACCGACGACGGATCAAGAGAGAACGAGTCTAGAAGTGGAGCGAACGGTGCCGTAAGACGGTGTAATGCTCCTACGGAGAACCACACGGGCAAAGCTACGGCCCGTGCCAACGGCGGGAACAGGGCCGATAGCGGAACGAGACACATACATACGAATGTCCAAATATAACTCTGTACAGAGGCGGAAGCGAGACCTGCACCAGGAAAGCGATGAACTTTACAAAGATCCGGTACTTCGGTGAACGACGACAAACACAACCTGATACTGGGGTACTCAGTGAAACAAGCCAAAAACTGGTAGTAAAGAACTTCCTTAGGGACCCTGAGGGGTGATTGTACCGAGACCAGTCGTTGTTACTCTCCTTAGAAGAGTCGTGAACCTACGTAGGCAGTAACAACCATAGCCCGACCTTCGGGATGAAGACCACGTACTTCAGGAAGAAGATACGACTCAGGTGAGTTTTACTTAGTGGCTCCAGGGCGAGATCGCCCGAGCATATGGACTATGTACTGTATCTAGGGCTACGCACTCCCACAGGGGCTCTACACTTGTACAACCCAGTGTCAGGGTGCCAAAGTATCTACCCAGGGGGTGTGACGCCACATATTTGGACAAATATGCCACAAGGCTCTTTTGTACACCTATTTCATAGGTTCTATCCCAGATTCACCTAGCGAGGTACGTTCCCAACAATATTTCCAATTTCACCCGAAACGGGGTCCATATTCATAGTCTGACACGTCAGGTCTCAATAGATAGAGCTCCATTATGAGAAACTTCATTGTGCCGACATCGGATTGCCATTGCTCTACAGGTCCTTCTGAATGATGTAGAAGAAATCGCACTGGGAGACTCAGGAGCAGATTTCTCAACCATATCGTCCAATGTTTTCAGAAACATTCTGAAAAAGCACCCCGACATGGCGCACGAGCAGCTTGCCCGTCCAATGGTGCTCAAACCGGCTCTAACAGATGGAGTTCCAGACAAAAATTCAACTGCTTCCAGGAAGACCTGGCTATCGTTAACGATCATTTTGCCCAACACGGAACTGCCAGTACGCATATCGGAAGTAGAATTTCTCATTGCTGACGAGGGAACCCAAAATGGGGAACTGCCGTCTATCAGCCGTAAATTTCAAGGGTGTTAGCTACCAAGCAGTTGACGATGACCCCATAAATCTTCCCGAGAGCCTACAAGCCAGATTCGGGAACGACACGCCAGAGTCAATCGACGACACTTTGGAAAGTGAAGTGAGCACTGCGAGGAGCAACGGGATGTCAAGCGAAGGTTCTATCACCCTTCGCAATGTCCTAGAGAAACATCGCGAATGTTTCGCAATCAAACTGGGGGCGCATCCGCCCGCCATTGTGCGTCCACTTCCTATCAAACTGAAGCCAAACGCTAAACCATTCCGCTCCGCACAACGGAGGTACGCTCCGAACTAGAGAGTATTCATCAAACATACGATCCGAGAACTGGAAAAAGTAGGTGCCGATTACAAGAATCCCAAGTCAAGATGGCCATGCCCGGCGCTAGCCGTACCTAAACCTGGAACTGAGAAGTTAGGATTTTTACCGTAGATCTCCGCGGAACAAACACGAGAACTCTTCAGCTCCAGTCAGCAATGCCACACCTCGATTTCAGCTGTAGGACTGTAGTGGCAGCACATGCTTTGCCAACTTGGATTTCACGCCCGGCTATTGGCAAATCCCGCTCGACAACGCCTCGCGAGAAATCATGTCGATCCAAACTCCTGACGGCATATATTCACTACCACGGATGCTGCAAGGAGAAACGGATTCCGGCAACCACTTTTAGAGTGTAACTAGCGAGAAACTCGAGAGCAGAGTTCAGAGAATGATACAGTGGCTTGATGATTTTCTACTCTACGCTCGAGATACTATACTAGAAGACATCAAGATTTTCTTTCAAGTCTGCAAAAAAGTGGATTTCAAGGTAAACCCTGCGAAATCTTGTTTCTTTACCAAAAAGGTCAAATTCTTCAGTAGGATTATACCGGCTGAAGGCGTGCGCTTCGACCCGCGTAACCTGGCAGCGCTTCTGAACATGAAGCAATCTCAGATGGGAAACGAGCAACAGCAACTCATGTGCGCCACGAACTGGATGCGGAGCGCCATTCTCAACTACGCAAAAGTGGTACAGCCCCTTCACGACCTGCTGAAAGAAACTTACAAGAAGGCAGGTGTAATAACAAAGAAGACCGTGAACAAAACCCGCACCAGTGACTCGTGGGGGACGGAGCACACAGAAGCGTTTACGAAGATCATCGCACAGCTGGCCACTGTTACGAAACTCTCTCTTCTTAAAGAAGGGTACAAAACCTGCCTATTCACGGACGCATCGCACACTCATTGGTCCGCCGTACTGATTCAGTCTGCAGAAGGAGATCAGAGGAAGCCAGTCGATTTGCAAACCCACGAACCAATGTGTTTCCTGTCGGGCGCATCTAGTGGCTCGTCTGAAAGATGGGGCGTCCCGGAGAAAAAAGGTTTCGCTATCGTCGAGGCCATGTACAGATTAGATTACCTCACAGCAGGTCAAACTACCCGCATCTACACCGATCACGCTAACCTTGTCTACATCTACGACCTGTACGGCCAGAACCCCGGCATCGCGCGCCACACCGGTAACAAGTTGATGCGTTGGGCTTTGAAACTTAGCGCGTTAAGGTACGTGATCGAGCACGTGCCAGAAGAGAAAAACTTTTGGGCCGGCATGTTGCCAAGGATTGCGGTACAGCAAAAGGATACTGTACAGTCAACCAGCGTCGGACGAGTACGAGCACTCATCTTCGCTCCTGTCAACCCTGGCGACCACGAAGATCTGGACTGGCCTTCACTCAGCACCATTGCTGAATCACAGCACACCAACAAATCAATTCTGCCCAAAAGAATGTCGGAGACCGAACCAGCATAGACAATGTCAACAGGAGAGATATGGATCCCCGAGAACTACACTCGTCTGAAACTGTGCATTCTCATTGCAGCTTACACAGGTAAAGCTGGCCATAGAGGAATGCATCCCACCTTCGTCACCATTTCAAACCATTTTTGGTGGAAAACTTGCACGACAATACAAAAGAATTCGTTCTTACATGTTTACACTGTGTCGCAACTCAGTCCGGGACCATGGTACCGAGGGCTCTGGGTCACACATTATACGCGAGCAAATCAAACGAAGTCGTACATTTGACTACCTCTACATGAAGCAGGGCGAGAACAACAAATTGTATTGCCTCATCGTAAAATGCGACCTGTCAGGGTCGAACTGTCAGGGTATTTGTGTCTAAAGCTAACATCAGAAGCCGACGCTGAGACTACAACTACTGTACTGGTGGACTGGTTTGCCTCTTTCGGAATTGCGTACTACTGGCTTTCAGACCAGGGCAGTCACTTCAAGAACACATTGATGAAGCAAGTAACAGAAGCGTTGAAAGCTAACCACCACTTCACTCTTCCGTACTGCCCGCGGAGCAACGGCACTGTCGATGTCTTCTGTCGCGAGGTTCTACGTGCCTGCAGAGCAGTACTCTCAGACTTTCAACTACCTCATTCCGCTTGGCCTTCCGTTCTCCCACTCATACAATCCGCGCTGAACAACTATTCAACTAAGAGACTGAAACAGAAATGTCTTTTGACAGTCTTCACAGGATTGACCCAGGACTGCCCTCTGGCAACCATCGTGCGATGCAACGCCAGAAAGAAGGTGAATTGCATCGAGGCCGCACGTGCAAAAGCTCTACTGGAGACCGAACGACTCCACTCGTCATTGGACGACTGTCATTGCGAATGCGCGGAGATCTCTTCGAAGAAGCGCCGTACCGCCGTTGAATCCCACAACCAGAAGACAAAAGTACGCCAAATCAATTTAAAAAAAGAGGATTACGTCCTTCGTGGGCTATTGCAACGACAAAAAGGATCCAAACTTAGTCTGCAGTGGCACGGCCCTTTCAGGGTCACGCTTTGTTTGGATAACTATCTTTTCGAGGTCGAGAATCTGCTCACTGGGAAGAAGAAGTGCGCACATGAACGTCGTTTGAAGTTCTTCCGCAACCCAGATTTTGAAATAACCCAAGATGTTCAGGAACATCTTGCGCAGTCGAAAGGAAATGCCGAATTACTCGTTCAATGGAAACGGTTTTCCGACGAAGAAACAGATTGGGTATCTCTCCACTCTTTGAGAGCAGACGTGTTTGATCTTCTGAAAAACTACGTCCAGGAATGTATCCAGTCGGGCACAAAGTGTCAGCGAAGAATTGCCGGCACTATCTCTCTCCAATAAGGAAATGAGACATTTGGCTATGGGAGACTGTTGATATCACCAGCAATGCTGAAGCCACAGACTTACCACAATAGTATTGTGGGTTTCCGTTTTAGGAAACAAGTTTGGACACTACCCACGTAGTCTTGGGTAGAGGACTACATGGACAGTTACCTTTCGAGGAAGCAAGTCCAAACACAAGCCACACAATAGTGAGCAGCGCATTACGTAGGTTACAAACCACGCAACATGTTAGAGAATAGAGAGCCCCCACCTCGGAGGAAGAACTCAAAGGAACGGGAGGCATTCTTGGCAGAGTCCGCTAAAGGTCTTGTGCCTGATCTTTGCGTTTGCTTGCCCGTGGGACGCGCCGGTGTGCTTCTAGCAGTGTGATCGATCAACACCCACATATCCCCGTTGGCGGAAAACAAGAACGCCGGGGCGGCGAAAAGCAACCAGCCAACTGGCATTGTCGGTGCTTCGTCACCGTTGCAAAACATAGAGAACTCAACAATCAACCCACACTGCAAGTAAAGCATACAATTAACAACATTTGTTGCCATTTTCATTTTCCGCCGACAACCAACCAGATCAAACCAAGCGAAAACAGCCAATGTAGAGAATGGCGTTATTGAAATACATTATCACATTTATTACGATGGCAGGAGACGCTTGCGACGAAGGTGACGTTAGCAAGCAACGTGACGCGGTCAAAGGTTTGACATCAATTTTGTTGCCTTCGGGCCTCGATATGGCCTAGAAAAGCGGCGCAAAGCAAGTGACCAGACCGAAGGCACGGAAAGTAATGCATGAAAAATTCAATCAGTTTAAAGTCATTCGCAAAATGGGCTCAACTAGCGTTTTGCCCTAATTTCGAGATGACTCTTCCTACGCCTCTTTTCGACGAATGGGGGGCAATCGCACGGTCTGGAAGTTTGCGTACGTGTCGTACAATTACCAATAAGATGTTGGGTCTGTTTGGTAGAGAAATCGTGCGAGGATTCAACTTAAGGGTAAAAACTACAATGAATATGATAGTAGGGCACTTGAAACTCGCAAGGGCAAACGGCGGGGCAACCTGTCTAGACCGAATAGGTGTACGGTAGTAGACGTCGACGTGCGGTAAAACCTGAATAGTAATACAGTAGTGGGGGGGTCAACTTGTCCTTAGGGACAAGCCACAGTTTTCAAGTTGGTATAGTTGCTGCCCTAATGGTGTTTATCTTTACAATTCGCGAGGGGAAAGGTAAAGTGCATCACAATATACACTCATGTAGTAGTACTTTCATTAGATTCCACTTTTATCAAGAACTCAGAAAATCAAGTCGCTTCTGAAGCGCCCTAAACAAAGCCATCAACCGAACATTTCATGCTTAGTTGACTGTTTCTTGACTGATGGTGGATCCACTTTTGACAGTTGAACACGTAATGTGTTTGTACTATAATGATTTGAAAAAAATTGTGACACATTGCTGTGACAAACTGTATGCAGGGTTTCTCCATTAATCGTTACAACCTGTCGTAAGGAAGTAGGCTTACATTTCTTTCTTCACAGCACTGTTTTCGGATCACCATCGTAAAGTACTCAATAAGGGTTTTATTTTTCTTTACATAATCTACAATTTCTACATTTCCCGCACTTTCCAGCGACGACTAGAGTGAGTAGAAGCCTTACTATGAAGACTGAATGCGATGTGACGAGATGAATGTTTCTCTTGTGATCCTTCCATGGACTATAATGTGGTTGAGTGTGCAGTAGATTTCTAAGTTTCGCTGCGTTAACGCGTCGGCGAAGTTCTGCCTTCCGGAAATCCATTGCATTATCAGTATCTTCTTGCTCTCGAAATAGTCTCTTATGCGACAAACCAAGGGACGAAGGCGATAATCCTTCCCCTCATGAAGGTTTGTCGTAGTTGAGTACAAGTCTTTCGAGTCCACGGTGAGAATGAACGGGACTGAGACTGTGGCTGCGTACAGAACTTTGAGTCTTTTCCCCATTAGGGAACCTCTGCCAGCGGACGTTGCTTCGGCTAGGATTTTAGCTCCAATGGACGAAAATGAAACTCTTTATTACTTTCATCTCAACTTGGTTGAACCAGTCAATGGGATTGCAAACACCACAATCACCCCCCGCAGGCACGAAGAGCCCTGAGATGTAGCGTGTTTGGCCATATGAAAAGCTTCCTTGGCAGGCATCGGAGAATGCAATGTAAGAAGTCTTTCTTAAGGTATGAGTGAGGGAAAGGTTATCTTTGGAGAAGGCGGTTTGATTTCTGCGAGCATCTTGTTGGCAGTATCCAGATCTGCCACTTTCAGCTGTGTGAGTCGCTGTTGCAAGTGGCTTGCAGAGAATGATGCTTTTGGTAAAATACAATGTCCCAAGAAGTTGAGGGAATCTATGAGCCCGAGAAAAGCTTTCACTTCGATAGCAGTACATTTGGATTCCTGCTCCTTCTTGCGCGACCTGCTCAAAGGGATTGGTTCAATGGAACCCATGTATTTCTGCATGTTGACGGTAATTTTGCAATCAGCGTGTTGGTGCATGTGAAGGCGATTGTAGATTTCTTTTTCCTAATACGAAGGAACCTACTGTGAAGCGAGACGATAGTTGTTTATGGAACCGTTTGATTTCTCTCACATCTCCAGTAAGGATGAAGTCATTCAGAACTTTGGCTATGGCCAAGGTGATTTGAGAGTTCTTTCCACCCTTGGCGAAAAGTTGAGAGAGAATTGGAATTTTGTTTATGCTAATGGACGCCATCCACTTCTTTACTTTCAGTTGCCATATTCTACCTGATTCGGTGATACTATATGCGATTGCAGTGTGTTTCCAGCGCATTCTTGGTGAGGATGCCCAAAGAGGTGAAGGGCGAACGTATATTTCTCCAAGAAGGTTCCCTGCTTGCAAGTAGGCCCTCTTGATATCGATTGAGAAGCGAAAAATTGCGGCAATGGAAAGGATAAGTCGAAAAATCGGGAACTGCGCTGTCGCGAAGTCTTTGCGAACAGTATCCTTCTCTTTGTCTTGGTAACCATGAGGGACGAATTTGCACTTCCACTTCAGTTTACCCTCCTGGCCATCTGTTTTCACCAGGAAAAAGTGATGAGACCTAATGATGTTGCTCTGCGGAGAGATGGAGTTGATGTCGATTTCCTCATGTGCGTCCCTGTAATTATCCAACTCGGCGCCGATGGCTTTGTCAACAATCCATCTCGGGGCGAACCCCAGTTGGGACTCTGAGACAGTATTCGTGCCAATGACTTGTTGGATTTCCCGGAGGAGTTCATGCCTTAAAGACTGTAGGACGTGAATGGATGTTGAAGTAGGAATGACATTTATCTTGCCAATACCCTTACGTGGAAGGTCTTAGGGCGAAGTGGAGTTCGTGATATCAAGATCTTTCCAGTGGAATGCCTTGGCAAGAAGAGATGTGAGAACTGTTGCTTCATGTACAATGTACAGTTCTGGATGGTGACTTTCGGACGACTTTTGGCATGCGAAAAGTGATTCTGAAGTGTTCCAAAGTTCTCGATCGTCGAACAAGCTCTCTACTTCTTTGGTCTAGGATACGTCAACTGCTTCCAGCTTGGGATCAACTGTACTATTTGGTACATCCACTGGTGGCTGTGGTGGTGGATCTTCTGGAAGTAGCTGTATTTCAATTGGTAAGAGATGGTGCACCGCTGTTGTGGAAAGAACGAAATCGAGGACCAAAGCTTCTTCGTCGACAATTGAATATGATTTCGGAAATATGAAATCCATGTTGTCAAGTTCTTGGAGCAGGGGGGAAGACGGAACTTTTCGTATATCCTTGTACGCTGCTCTAATTTGTTAACCAGAGAGGTTGGAGTTTGTAGAGAGAATTTTAAAGTGGGGATCTTTCTCCCGTAGAAAAGAAGCCTCCTACTTGTCAAACGTGGGCCCAGTTTGAAGAAGTAAACCTATCTCTTTGTGAGAGATTTTGTGGTTGCAGTGTGCCTAGCGGTCGAATTTTAGGTAGCAAACGAAGGGCTCGCCTCTCCTGTTGTTCTTTGTGGGCGATGATTATTTTGTCAGAGAGCTGTGATTTGGGAAGTCCCGAAATCGATGGTATGTACCCTCTTGCCATTTTGAAACTACTCAAGATCTTACAGCCGTACAGTATGTTGCTGAGGTATTGCGACCTCGAGAGTATGTGTTCAGGATCATATACAATTCTCCGACTCGTCTGGAGAAGGCAACGTCTTTCCGAAGAAGTTGTGCGAAGTTTCGAGTGACGGCGTTCTTCCGTTCTACTACTCTAATCTTGTTGTATCGCCTTGCGGGTCGACGTTCAAAGGCTATTTCGAAGTATCGGAGCATGTTTCTCAGTTGACCGTTGGAGAACTCAACGTAAGCCGAGAGAAAGTTTGGTGCTCCATGGATATTGACCCAAAGCATCTCAAAAGATATCGTAGCAATTTCTATATGTCTGGATTCAACGATGGATGTTATTGAGAAGCCTGTGGCACTGTCAACGAAGTGAATGATTGGCTCCCTAGGTGGGTCAGGGATGAACAAGTAGTCGACCTGAACGTTCTCATTGAATTCGCGGAGAATTTTGCCGAAGGATATCCTGCGAGATTGTTGGGGACGACCAGTTTGTTAGCAAGAGGTGCATTTCTGACCTGCTACCCGCGGGGTCTGCGATAGAATAGGGTTCAGAAAACCATCCCTTTTGCAGAGCCTGATCATATTGCCCACATGGAGATGAGTGTATCCGGGGAGATTCATTGGGAATATATTCTCCATTTTGCCGTCCTTTAACTTTCTGCCCCGCGAATCTCTGGACGAGATTCGTGATCTCAAAGATCTCTGTGCAATTAAAAATGACTGGAATTCTTTGGTTTTAAATGGCACGAAGAGGAGATACGTTCGAACAGCTTCAGGATCGTGTGCCGTGGTTTTCTCACTGTACGTTTTTAACGAAAGCCCTTTAGTCGAGAGGCCTTGTACCCCGTGAGGGATGATTAAAAGGTTCCTTGGTCCAATCTGGTACTACTTGTGACAGATTACGTTTCCCAAAAGTAGAAACATGTCTCCTTCAGTAACGTGGAAGGGAATGGAAGCATGGGTGTTAAAAATGTGAACGATTGGAAGGCACCAAATGCCAATAACTTCGCGAGCCTCACTGCATTTTTTAACGTAACCTTGTACAAACGGGTCACAGTCCAGCGGGGAAATTTTTAGCAGTATATCGAGTGAGTCACAATGGCGTCTGGCAGTTTCTTTCCCACCCACGCTTTTTGGGCAACCTGGATCGATTATGGGATTCGGATCCTGCACCCCTGTGATTAAGTCAGAGCGAACTCCGGAAGAGGCAACTAGTCTGTTCCGCGTTAGTTGCTCCCGGAATGGGGACTGAAAAACGCTGCAGCCTCCTTCTTCTTGCTCATTTCCGTGTTGTTGCGAAGCTTTCCTTCTTGTAAAAGATAATTAGTCAGAAACGAGGGGGATTTACATTCATCAGGGCCTCTTTTATGTGCTAGAAGACAACAGTCGAAACATTGAACCTCTTCTGGATTTTTTCGTTTGCGGTTCTGTTCTCAGTTTGGACGGGTGCTCTGCCGGGATTTGTGGAACTTTTGTGACTTTTCTTCTGAGATGATGGTCCAGACTGGCCTATTGTCTCAGAGAGAGCCTTTGGCTTGTAGCTTGCGAACAAAGCAGTCACTTTCCGATCAATCATTGAATCCAATAGCTTCTTGGATACATGAATGTTCTGCTGATGTGGCGCTACCTGAGTGAAGTTGAACCAGTAAAGCAGCATCAAGATTCCGATGGAGGTGTTTCTGGTCCGCTAGAAACAGATTTGCAGCAGATACAGTGCTTTGGGAAGTGGTTCTCGTGCCCTTCGAAGCTTCAAATATCGACGAAAGTTGGCGTAGGAGGTGAATGCACTCCGATCAGAACTCTCAAAGAGTCTTTGGGTGATTATTGACATCTTGCTGAGGCGCAATAGTCTTGTTCTGCTAGAGAGTAACCAGTTTTTTGAGGCGCTCTCCAATCTGGTCGAAGGATTTCTTCGCTACTTCCACTGAGATACATTTCTTCTCCTTCTAAGAGCGAGCCTCAGCATGTGTTATTAGTGCAGAAGTGGCATTTATTAGAGTTGCATCGTCGAGATTTGCATTATTGAGAAAAGTTACTGCGAGAAATTCTCCAATTTGCGAGTACGAAGAGGCAATGGCGTGAAGAAGATGATTGGAAGCTAAACCTAGGAAGGGAAAACAGAAGACACGGAGATCTTCATTTGACTTACAACGGCAGGATGTGACCTTCTGGAAAGAATTGATGAGCCGAGACATCATAGCGAGTGGAGGATAAACAGCAACAACGTTGACAATTTCTCAAACCGCTTTGACGGGGTCATCAGTTTGCAGATAATTGATTAAGCCGTTCTCTTGCGTCTAATCAATTATCGCTTGCTGGTCAAAGTTAATACCGCGTTCATACAAGGTTCTTCTCAATATCTTGAACTATGTCTTGTACGTGCGGTCACTGCCCTGGTCATGAGCAGTTTCCATGATATCTACCCATCGTCCGACTCTTTTGCGCCAATTATATATGTCGCATTCGGGAGCGAAGAGTGAAAGGTCTGTGAGATTGCACTCCTGTGGGCTTTCAACTCCTGGTTCCATAACTTTAGTGAGATTTGACCGACGAGGACGGAGATAAAAGCCGGAGATTGCGGGGAGGTTGTCGGTGTCGCGCCGCGGTGGAGCGTAAGCACATTAGGAGGCGTGGTCTTCTCTTGAGGACGTCAAACAGGCATTTACGAGAATGCCTCTGCGTTACTCTGCGAACGAGTTCCGCGCGAGTTCGCAGCCCGATATCTATTGTCTGGCCTCGATATGGCCTAGAGACAGCTCTGAGTTATTAAAATAATCCCACACGATCACCCTGTTATCCAAGGATAACGTAGTTACACTACGTATTGATATACATGTAATTGTTCTATTAATAAATTACATCGTCATGTAACTTCTAAATTAAACAACAATGGTGGCAAAAATCACAAATTCATAATTTTGTACGTCTCAAACTCAATTCAGATACAAATTATGTAGTCAAAACTCATCAAGCACTCTTAAAATGTGAAGCACTATTTACTACGAGCGTGAACTTTCTCTTGGCGTACTAAACTCCCTGAAAACCTCTTTTGAACCAGAGAACCTTAAGTACCCGACAAAATGCTATAATGTCGGCACAAGCATACGGTGTGCCAGTTTTTCCACGTGTAGAAAGACTCACTGGTAATATACTTTAAATGCACGACACACCACTTGACCCTGCGACTGACACTGTCGAGCCGTCACATCTGTCAAAATGCAAATGCATATCACAATGCTTCGATCGCTGAACCGCGCGCTCTTGCTAACGAAAGGACAACATGAATGCCAAACGCCATTGGAAGTCTACCTAAGCCCTCAATCACCACTGAGACAAGTATCATCCAAACCATCCCAATCTCCAAACGACAACCTTCCTTCGCAACTACTCCAATGCTCATGTTTCACTTTTTCGACATCAGACCACAATGTTCTCACCTGAATCTAGCATTCCAGGAGGATGCGGGAAACAACGGAATTTTAATACTTTTCTACTCATCGCTAGATAGTGTCAGGCGGCTGCCTTAAATCACAGTTTCAAAGATTTACGCTTCGTTTTCAACGTGCTTCTTTTGCAGTGGTTGTATAACGTGTACTTCGTATGCCGTACTTACGGTTTTTTTGCTATAAGAGCTGTAGGTGTTCTCGAAGTCAACAATAGAGTAGACCTTTTACGAAGTTTATAGTTGCAAATGCAGTTTATGAGAGCCTTGATAGAAAAGGTAAGTGGTATACTTTTTCAGGGAATGTCTACGTTGTAGCATAGAATATACGTAAACAAAGCAGTTTTAGAGAACCATGAACAAGACAACAAATGCCATAAGATGTTGTACTATGTCATAGATTGAATACGTAGACACAATCTCAAATATTGAGCTATCAAAGAACTACGCTAAATCTTGGCATTTGCGCAATCACTAATTCTAACCATATATTCTGATTGAAATGCTTCATGCTATTCCCATCACCAGTTTGAATTATTTCCATTAAAATGGGTTTGCAAAAGTGGCGGGTTGGGCATGTCACGCATGAATTGCATGCGTAAAGTTTACGTGAACTCTTTCCTTGTAGCAAGAAACGTCATTCAACATCTAGAATTTCTCAGCTACGATGGACAAAGTTCTATTCACATCAAAGCCATCAAAACTCTTGTTATTACCATTAAATGACTAGATTTCAATAAAAGGTCTCTGTTATTACTCAAAAATTGTCAAAGATGATGTGCACAAACCATTTCTCTCAAAGACTGTTTCCTATATCATTTTAAAATTTGTTTATACACACGCATAAATCATCTTCGTTTCCCTTCTACTTAAACGAAGAAAGTGCACTACAATTCTTCAATCGCTTCATTTTTCCAAACTTTCTAGCTCATTATGTCCCAAGTTGACCCACTATCCACACAGGGGATAAAGCAGGCTCTCAAACTTTTATTCGAGGCTCAGATTGCTCGCCAAGAAGTACTGGGCCAGTTCAGTTCTGAACCAAACATCTTGGACAATGATGAAGAAACAGAATCCGGTTGTCCTATTTATTATTCATTCTGTCAAAATGGAGAACCCCACACATTTATTGCTATGCCCGTAACCGGGAAAACACCAGAAGACGTTCAGATCTTCCTCTAATGAGACCAACCCATCAGTAGAGCCCTTCAAAAGATGACACGACTAAGTCGGGTGTAAGACCGAGTTCAACCATTCACGACTAGCGTAGGAGGGTGAGACAAGAAGGAACTCTGCGCGAGTGGCTTGTGTATATTATCTCCCAAGGAGGCAAAGTTTCTACAGTGTGACGAGTGCGACGGGGTGTCAGCATAGGGCGTGGAACACGTGAAGCAACCTAAAAAACGGAAAAGACAGGAGAATCACGAGAGTGACCAAAGAAAACGGCAAAGCCGGATGACACCTTACACAAGGGCGAACACGAGAATAGTTGCTAATTACTCCTGGCAATGGGTTCGTTGGGTTGACACCGGGGGATTGACAGCCCGATAGCAATTGCGTATCCCTCCGAGGAGGAGTAGAGTACGGACGAAGGCGAAGAAGTCTAGAGCCAACACTAGTTGGGGAGATTTACTGAGGGGCAGGGGGTTGGCGCCCTGGAACTATTTAGTGTGTAAAAACATCCCGTACTGTGCGATTAAAATATCATAAGTATCTAGAACGCATAAAATATAGTAGAAAGTACCAGCAATGCTGTGCGAACATCCCTGGCTCATCGTGTCCCGCGTTTCTAGTCCACAGTAGTGGTCAAGGTATGTAGTCATATACTGCTTTTGCCGAAAAGTAAGAAAAAACAACCAAGTGCTGGGACATCCCCCAAGAGGGCATTGCACTTCATATCCCCCTTCTTAGCCGAGGGCGTGCCGTTTTTGCGAACACCAAGATGGCGAAAAATTACTATAAGGGTACGCCCTCTTTTGGCTCGCCGGTCATTACCTCTGACTCAGAGCACCAGCCACCCGCTAACGCACCGAACTAAGGTAACCAACGACACCGAGCCCTCGTTCCTCGTGCAACGTCTTCACCTAACATCTACGGTACACCGGTTTTCGACTTAACGAGCGACTCCGGCATACTGTACCAATCTCCGCACCACCCTCTACAAGGTTGTTTGATCACTTTCCGAACCACTCCCCTGTCTTGGAGCAACATGCACCAGCAACAAACGCAGAGTTGGAACCAGCCTCCGCAGTCGGTGGTGTCTGCGTTGGCGCATCCTACGACTCAGCCCTGCAACCAAGCTTCCGCGGGTACCAACACGCCGGCTCTTGACTCGATGTCGGGGATCATTGTACCCAGATACCCGGTACGCTTGTGGCCTCTATATGGCGCCCTCGTAGGGCTGGATCCAAACAATCGGTCGCAAGCCCTCAGATTGAAGAGTGCGACATGGTTCCATCCGTTGGCTGTCCTGAGGCATTGATCCTGTCCTATGTGGAAAGTTCGAACACGCTGTTGAGGGATATTTCCGCTAATGTTACGGCGTCATGGGAGTGGCGTAATTGCATTGTGATTCCCGTGCACCATTTCTGTTTTAACGGGGTAGAATCAGTGGCCAACGCCCATGCGGCGCTTGTCATGATTGGCTATCGAAAGCGAAGCTGGGCCCCATTCGAGTTTCCCATCCCTACGGGATACAAGTTTGTCATATTCATATACCGCACGCGCGGGAAGATGTCGTACTGTGACCGCCTTGTGGCGTTGGAGATCTTCGCGTGGAGTAATTTTCCCGCAGAGTGGCAAGCAGACTTTAGCTGGGAGAGACCAATTATTCTGGCTGAGCTCCGTGATCTTCTCCGGGCTTCCCGGTCAAACTTTCTTCAGAACTTTATCTGTTATGAACGGCGTTGGCCCTCCTGGTTCGGGTATATCGTCCCGTATCAGAACTTTGAGATAGAGAAGATTGCTCCCACCCACCGACAAAGTCAGTATGTACCAATTACATCGTTGTGGTCCTCTTTAAAGGCGTGCCAGGGTTGCTACATCGAGCTTCCTTCGGTGTTCCCACACATGGGATCGTTCTTGATAACGAATCCCCGCTGGGGTTGTGGTCGGTTGGAGTGACCAAGTAAGCAATCCGCACGGCGGCCTATAAACTCACGGATGCATACGACCAGTATAGACTGTGGTACATCCAACCTCTCGTGCAGGCGCCGATCCGTATCCTGAGCATGGAGATCCCCCCGGGGGCAGGGGCAACGAGAAAAAATGTTGGCGTTACTCGAGTACCTCGAGAACGTTAGTGGAACGATGTTCTCATCAAACAAAGCGGCCATCGAGACTAGGGTAGTGGTGGATCCGGCCCTGGTTTGGGGAGAAATACCCCACTTGCGGGCGACTTCATATAATTTGACCCGTGGGACTTCCGGGAGATTAACGGCGAAGAAACGCATGAATTTCGAGATGCCACGCGTGAAATCTCCAGCGACCACCCGCGAGGGTACGTCGATTTGGACGATTATTACCACGCTTAAGGCGGTGGAGGTCCAATGGTGGTTAATGGTCCCGATGAAGCGGCTGTGGTCGTAGACGAAGCATTCGACGCGGTCGGGAACGTTTCCCCTGATGGCGGCGCTCTGGCGGAACTAATCGTTGTGGCTCCGTCCAATCCCGAAGATATTCAGCCCGCACAAGCGGCGACAAGGGCGCCGGACAGTGTCGTGACTCCGCAAACGGCGAGTGCCGGTTCAGCTATGAACCAGTAATTCTCTACTTGGAACTTTTCCCGTAGTACCTGCCGTAGTATTCAATGAATTCACGATGACAAGGTGTAAACTTCCCGGTAGAGACGATATTCCATTCTACTTCTAACGGGTCCTTTTACTTCTTATTCCCGTGATCACGGTTCAAAAAACCCCACTTGGGCGCTCTCCAGGGTTCCTGGCAGTCTCGTGCGAGCGCGGTGGTGATACTATACCACCCAAAAACGGAGAAGATGTTCGATTGATTCATCTGTATCCCCTTCGGGGCCATAACCGTACCAACGAAAGCGGGAATGTAAGATACCGTTCTCATCATATGATTGTCCAACTATTCGGTCTACTACGTACTCTTGTACATAGACGTCCTGGCCGTGCCGTTTTATAGTCACTTCCAGTGTACCATCCACCCTATTGGCGAAAATGTCCCTCAGGAGGGTGTCGGGGTGCACCGCAGTGGTGTCGCCGCTAACCAGGCGTTGTTCCGAGTTCTCACCTGCGTGGTAGTCGGCCCTTGCCGCCGTTCAGCGGGGGTCCTTCCGCCTTGGCGGTGGCGATGATTCCGTCCGCCTTGACGGCTTTGTTCCGTGTTCTGTGGAAAGGACGCGGGTGGCGTGTCCTCCCGGGAACTAGCACTTGACTCTAACAATGGTTGGCCATGAGTTGACCCAGTCCGATCCACCTCCCTTGAGAGGGTACATACCAAAGGTTGCGCCGTGCTTTGCTGGCGCGGCACCCCGTGCCAAACGGCTATTTCCGGTGAACCGGCGTCGGTGAGCTCATCCTTGTGTGGGGCTTGTACAGCTAACGCTATGCCCATTACTTAAGGAAATTTCAAATTTTTTGAGATTTGAGCGCCGCTCTTCACGGGTTTCTTGCCCAGTGCGACCGGTTTATCAGCGCAAGCGGTGGCGACCTCAGGGTCAACCGAGACGCTAGAATGCGACTGCGCAAGCGCGCCTTGCCCTGCCTGTGTAGGCTCACCTCATGATGAGGTGTTCCATTAACAATGGCGGAGCTTCTCGCCGCGGCGACCTCCCAGGTGGAGGGCGCAATTGACGGCTTTTTGTGAATGTTCCCAGAGGGGGTGTTGAATTCCGCGCCCAGCGTCATTGGCTGGTATTCTGCGATGCGCTCTTCGTGTCGCGGCGCGAGTGCAACCGCTTTGGTGGGCGGTTCTTGAACCCAGGCGGGTCTTTGAGCACCATTGGCGGGGTTCGGGGAAGCAGCATGCTTGTAGTTTCTCGCGAGCGGTGGTGACGCTGCTGTACTATCCCGTGTACCGCGTTTGGTATTTCATTGCGACAGTGAAGAGTCTTTCCCGAATCGGCTGGACTCCGGTGATTTTGCAACCGCTTTTGCGGGGGACTCCGCGGCTGACGGGTGATCTGACACACGCGGAACAGAGCTTTGCGTAATATATTGCCTATTGTCTCGCGCGAGCGGCGATGAGGCGACATTACTAACCCGCGTGTCGTGGTGCGTATTCCATTGCGATGGCGAAGACTCTCCAACGGAGCGATTGTTCTCCTTTCCCTCCTTAGACAGAGCAACGGGGAGGTGCGGTGAAATTCCCGCGTGGCGGGTGATTACCGGCGCCATCGGGGAAGAAACAGAGGTAAGGTCACGAAGATCTTGAGTTCCAAGAAACTTGGTATATCTGAGAGGCCCTGGGTGGGGTGTGGCAATACAAAAGAACTTTGAGCCACAGAAGTACCTGTAGCTGCTGACTCCGTTGTCGGGGAACTTGCGTTCTGAAAGAGTACCTTTGATGAGGGCAGTGGGGCAAGGACAACGCGATCGCGCCAAAAGCGTTCGTGCATGTGTCCCATTTCCACCACGACAGTGTCGGCCGTAACACAATTCACCTTAATGGTCCGTCCTCCACTGGTTAGAGCTTGTGGCGCTTTTGCCTATCAGTTTTTTAGTATTATTTGCGTACAAAAATGTAGTTACTGGTCACGATTAGCAGAGGCTTTGCCCGACGTAGTCGGTCGTCAAAATCTTGTTTGTACGTGGATTTTGCACGTGCCATCGACTTCCCCACAGCTTATACCAGCTTTGAGAGCCACTGTTTCCACTTCTAGCAGTAGTTATGCACGGATGGGATGTTCTTCAGCGTAGCTTGGGATTCCAACGCCACTGGCAGGAGCGTTTGCGACAGTACCAATTCGAATGATGATACTCATTTAGTCCTGTGAACTTGTTTATTATATGCAAACGTGAGCGCATCAGTGTTTAAGTTCCAAGTTTTTGGGTGATCAGCCACGTAGGAACGTAGCGCAGCTAGCATAGCCCGGTTGAACCGTTCGATCTGCCTATTACATTGGGGATGATAGATAGTCGTGAACAATTTCTTCTATCCAGGATGCGACAGACATCCTGGAAGAAACGTGACGCAAAGTGCTTACCGTTATCGGATACCAACTTTACTGGAGGTCCATATAGGTGTGTCGCCATGTGGAAAAGGGATAAAACAGAATGGATGGTTCCATGAACGGAAAATCTGTTCGTAACAAGGTACAGGGCGTACGTCTACTACATATTTTCAAATGAAGAATCTGTTCTTTCGAATGGTTTGACATTTGCTTCCGTGCTTCTTTTCAAAGAGATTCAAGCTGTTTACTTGCTTGTCCTTGAACGCCTTCTAGTTCTTTACAAAATCTGCCAACCAAGATGGTTAATGGCTGCCAAAAAGCAGACCATTTTAGTCATGCATAAAATTGGCAGTAAACCTTGTGTCCAGTATGAATATGACAAAATCCATGCGCGGTAAATCGTAGTTTTGCAAGTACGAGTTCTTCAATACAGACCAGTCAGATTCGGCAAACGTCGTTGTTTTTGCAAATGGAATTATATTCATGTTTCTCCTGCCCCAAACGTGAATGTGTAGTCGTCTTACCAATTTTGGAGAACGTATTGCTGCACTAAAGGTTGATTTTTCTTAAACCTTTGCTCATATTCAGAAAGAACCTGTCTACCGGGATATTTTAGAGCCGAGAGAAGAAAACTGGAACGTGGATCTTCAATGTCTGTTTCAAATTTTGTCTTTCTTTCAACAACGTCTTGAATCTGATTTCCGAAGGAGTGATGGAAATTGTAGTGATTTTTTTATCATCATAAACAAGTTGGATTCCATTCGTTCGGAGAAAATTTCTTTTGCCTTTGACCTTAACTCTGAATGTTTTCGTTTCATTGCTCGTTGCATATGCTACAAACGTATTGATGGATGTATTCCCAAAACAGTTTGAATTGCACCCATCTGGGAGGAGTCCTTGTCCGAGATTATGGAAATCGGCTATAACATTGGTAGGCGTTTCTTCAATTAAAAGAATTCTGTAATGCATTTATTCTTGTGCCCTCTTTCCCCACTAGGGTGTGGTGCGAGAAACATGTACGCGAGGGGAATACCAAACCCACTCACAGAAGCTAAAACTCTAAATAGTTCCATTGAATGTGAATTAGTTTTGAATGTAGAATCAATAAACGCTTCTATGACTCTATGTCTGCTCAAAATTTTATTTTCAAAAGCTGTCAAACATCCTAACGCAGTTGGCGATGCTTTTTCGTACAGATATTCGAGGTTCTAGGCTTCATTTAAATGCTTTCGAGCGGAAACGAAAGGATCGTCATCTTTTCGTCATTTTTTTGAGACAGATCTTATCCAGCTGTTATAAACAGAATAATACGGAAAAAGATAAATTTGTTGCACGTGCTGTGATTTGAAGATTCATTAGAATCAGAAAAGATTCTAATTCTTGGCCTGCTAGAGAATCTACTTGTTGCCTCTGTGCTTGGGTTAAGCGCGCTCCTTTATTTTCCTTAAAATGAACAAAATTATGCTTCAGAGAAACATACGTGCTTCCATCTGACTCGTCCGAAAAGCTTATACGTCCATTGCATTTTGAGACCTTTTTAGTGGCTTTTGTACGAAGTTTCAAGTTTTAGTTCAACTTCATGGCTTGTTCATCGCCTCCCTTTTGCCTTTGACTACATATGAAGTGAGAAAGTTTGGATGTTTTCATTTGAACAATGTATATCAAACCAGAACCTTTTCCCAACGTCCTTAGAAAGAGAGGTCCTAGTTCGCTTCCAACGCCATTAACCGTCATGACCCGAATGTGACATACAAACTCGTATCCTAAAACCTTGCACCCAGTGAAAGACAGTTCCAGTGAGACAATGATGTCCGTTTCTTCTACAAGACCATGCCAATCTTCTTACAGTAAAATTGTACTGTGTTGTGCTGTGAATAGTTTTGTGCGACAAAGACGATTGCATTGTTTCCATAAGTGGTTTTTATATGTTACAAATGTTCCCAGTAGAAATCCATGATACAGGTGGGATATAGATAAGATATCTCTGTAGGACGTAGAATTAGTATGAAATAGTTATCGTACTGATATGAAATATATGGGAAAATGATATAGTTCCGATAAATTCTGATATATTCAAGACGTGAATCTGATATATTTGATGCATTTTTGGCACCTTTTCATACGTTTATGATACAAGAGCGATATATTTTGAAATTTGCCGTGTCCAAGATCGCTCAAAAGTGTATACAAAATGCATCAGATCCACATCAAGACCTCTCGTGAAACTCACGCAAATATTATATCTAATTCAATAATATATTAAACACGTATGTGAATGGTTTTCTAGCTTTACAAATTCTGCTTGAAATATATCCAACTCATATCACATTTTTATCTCAGATTTCCACTGGGAGTTTAAAGATTTTTTGATTTACAGCATCTCGAGCATAAAGCAGAGGAAATTGAAACCAATTTCTCAAGCGGAAGAGGTGGGGAGTAAGAAAACCATCGTAAGCATGCCACGAAACTGTTTTGGCAAATGAGGTGCTCCAGGTTTCCAAAAGTTTTATAGAGTACTTTCTGTATGTCGGATTGGGCTGACGCCTTATCTGCTAGTGCTGATAAAACGCTTGCTGATTTATACAATGATGATTGCTCTTCTCGAAAGGTGTTAAGGTACACGAATTTCGCGTTTTCCATGAAAGGCAATTTCTGCTATCGGTATAGCATGAACATTAGTTCTGGTTTGCAAAGTAAAGTCCTAACAAATACTTACAATATGAGACGTCTTAGCTCATGAAAGGTCAGAAACAGTTCTTTTGAAGAGTCAAGAGCTCTTTGGGTTGCATAAAACAAATATCTACAAAAAAACAGTACGGTGCTGTGGAATACGGTAGTGCTGACCCTTCCGATGTGGGAGCCAGTATCGTTCATGTAAAGCAACGTCTTTGGCGGGAAGAGCGCAATCTCAGGAAGACGTTTGGAATCTTTCCCTCAATTGGGTAGCACAGCGAACGGAGCACTCTGGGAATGACACAGCTAAGCCGGGTGTATATCCGAAGTCAAACAGTCACGACAAGCGTCGGAGTGTTGAAAGTATGCAGTAGTCGGTAGAGATCCACGTGCTCACACGGTCACGAGATGAGTCCTCGAAAGAGAGTAGCGCGGCAAGGACAAGGTGTCGGAAACGAGCAACTGAGAGCAGGGCAAAAAGACAAACCCAAAAAGGGGAGAAAAAGAACCACCAGAGTGGGGAATAGAGATAATAAAGTAAACCCAATACAGAGGCGAGTATACGACAATAGGTCGGAACGAGAAACAAAAATAGTGGTTATACTCTGAGCGCCACAAGGGTGGGTAACTATAGGTGAAAAAGACGGTCATCACTCCACTTGGAGGTGAAAAATCCGAGAAGGCGTGATAGTTAGAGTCAGAAGCTCTTACTTGGCAAGGGGCAATCTACTTGGGGGAGCAGGGCTCAACCCTCTAAGTATTGAGCTCGGCGCACCACTGACAGTGTGTGCGCCGGGCAAAAAAATCTATAAAATATCTAAGTGAATACAGCAATGCTGGATGCATTGTTTCCGGCCTATCCGTGCTACACGTGTGCTAGTCACACCCTCTAAGCGGCACCTCGAGCAGTGCCCTCCACGTGTACATCTGTGGAAGTTACCTCAGCGAGACAACACGCTAATAGCGGTGTAGCTCATAAGTATCTACTAACGCATGATGCGGAAATTAACTAAGTATCTCAAAATGATGCCAAGGAGTGTTGTCTTTCATATCCCCTTTCTTAATAGTGAGCCACGCCGTCGCGATGGTGGGTCGAACTCCAACCGATGGGCATGAAAGCGCATCACCGACGTCTTCGGATTCCCCCTCGCCCCGCGAAGACCAAGTCACTACCACTCGACAGTGAAAACCTCGCTCCAGCGACAATCATTCCTGTTCACAAGAGTCTACTTCTCGCGTTTTTGGTCCTCCTTCGAACCTTCCTGTTGTCCATCGAGTGCCTGGCGCGCTGAGCAGTCAAACTCCGAACCCGGGATACTTCTCCGTATTTCGTTTTGAGCCTCTTTCGCAAAGCTTCAATGCTTCTGGGGCGTCCCAGAGCAATAATGCCAGTGAAGAGCACATTCTCTTTGCCAGAACAACAGCCTCATGGTCACATCATGCACCAAGTGACGTGGCCTTCATACGACGAGTTATTCGGACAGAACCCTCGCGTTCACGCGCATCTCTTCCAGACTGCTCCGCGGTTTCATCCTACAGCCGTTTTCAACGAGGAGCTTATCGCGTCTTACGCTGACAGTACCGATCGACTTCCCGGAGATCTTCCGGAGATAGTCATCAATTCGTTGATTGGCGTCGACGGGTGTCCGTTCCTCCTCACGCAGTTCTGCGGCGTTCCGGCGAATCGCTGGCTTCCGTTTAGGCGGCCTTGGTTCGCTTGGGGTATGATCAGCAGGGCCGGGCGAACTTTGAGTTCCCAATTCCTGATTCCATCAGCTTCGACCTCCGGTTGTACCGTACAAAAGGCGAGATTTCGTACTGCACCCCCTTTGCGGTGATTCAGACTTACTCCTGGAGATAACATTACGTCGTACGCCAGGATGCGGTGTGTTGGATTCATCCCATCCTCCGTGCGGAGTTCAGGTATCTTCGCCGGGAGTTTCGTTTGCGATGGTTACAGAACTTCATCCGTGGTGAGCGTCGTGCGCGTTCCCGATTCGGGCTCCTTGTCCCGTATCCGAACACGGAGATCAATCGCATACCGCACAATCACCGGCTGGGCCGTTATGTTCACATTCCCACATGGTGGTCCTCGGTGGAGGTGTGTTGCGGATGCTACGTCGAGATGCCCCGGTCATCTCTTATCTGGTCTCATGCCTCATCGAGGATTCGTATTCCGGACTGTGGCTCGTCATGCTCACCGAGTGCGCAATCCGCACCGCGGATTATCTCCAATGGGAAGTATATGACCAGTATCGCCTGTGATATATTCTACCTCGCCTTCGTGCGTGCACACCAGATCTGTCATTGCGTGTCCCTATTGGAGGTAAGAACAATGCCGAAAACGTGCGTGGGCTCCTCAAGGTAGTCGGCCGAGTTAATTGGACCAGTGTGCTTTTCACTCAAAGCGGCCGCAGTCACAAATTCGGCGGCATCGACCGGTATCCGGGATGAGACACGCCATTGGCGGGAGATTTCATCTTTTTTAACCTTTGGGAGGTGCAAGAGATCACCGCAAGTGAAGCGGTAGCTCTCTGGATGGCTCCGATGTACGTCTTTTACGGGCATCTCTTTGGCTCGTTGACGCTTATGAGTTTTACCACGCCTACGGCGGTGCAGATGACCAAATGATGGACGAAGAACTCAAGATGGGGTTTGATGAAGACGTAGTCGAAGTGGTTCCTTCCACTCATGCGGCTGGGCCGACCTCCAACGAGATGGCAGCGCCCGCAACGGCGACGGCTGAGCCGGTGAATCCACCCGGGCCTGAAACTTCATCAGTAAGCGCCGTGGTGGCTTCTCGTCCAGACAAACCCGACGTGATCGAGTTGCCCGCCGTCCTGCCCTCCGTGGGTGGGACGGGTCATGTGGCTGCGATCTCTCAGTTCCTCTGAGAGGTTGGACTTTCTGCATATGTTGCGAGTGGTGACGTTGCCGCAATGCAGAACGCGTTGGCTGCACGCCTTACTGGCGGATCCAATCGCAGCAATGGGGGATGCGGTGATGGGGCTCCGGGCCCTTCCAACCAAGGGTAGGGAGCTTTGTCCATTTTCCAGCCGACTCCCGCTATGCGTTGTTGTCGTAGGCTGCAGCCTTGATGGCAATTCAACTTACTTCCGTCTATGACGTATGTTTCCCTTGTCCAAGCGCCAGCTTCGTCTTCTCCCGCTCTTGAACTTCCTTCTAGGTGAGCTATTTTCTTCCCCTTCGGGGCGTGTTATCCCACTTCAGTATTGAGGATTGTCGCCAGGAGACCCGTGAGAGTACGTCGATGGTACTTCACCACTTTCAATCGTGGGAGATGCTCGATGGGCTCATCCAAGTCAACCTCGGGCCATTAGCAGTACCAACGTACGAGACACTGTATGTACCCCAACGGGTGGTATGAGTGTTCCTCTATGTGGTCGAGTACGACTCCTGGCGGAAGACTTCCCGGCCTTGCCGCGTGATTACGACATCCTTCTTAGAAGAGCTCTCCGGCGGTGGTGGCGTGGGTGCCAGTGCGTCGGTACTCCAATTAGACCGAGTATTGTACACCACAGTTGGTGGCACGGTGCTTTTGCGGTATAGATTCATACTTTGGTCAATTTTCAAGCTTCTCGGGGTGTGGGTGTTACTGTTGCCTTGTTTCGGTAGATTTCCTTCTCTCGTCTGAGTCCAAGTGGGCGTACCGCAATTTTTCGTGGTAACAACCGTTCCGACGGAGTTGGGTGTGTCGTTGAAGGCGCTCGCGTCAACGGTAACCCTAATTGAATCGGCCTCGCCGTTGTAGCATGTGACGTTGTCAACTGGTGGCCGTCATTAATCCTCGCCGTGGCATGCTCCGCCTCCGTGTGCACGGGAGGTGTCAGCTAGGTTTGCCGACGTGACTGGCTCCCTGAGCTTCTTTCTTTTACCGGTGTAGTCCATGTGCTACGGTTGAGACTTCCCTGCTGGGCACTTCGCGACGTGTTCACGCTTTACTCCGCCTTGGGCGTGCCGGGCGACTTAATCTCCGTCGATGGTTCTCCGTTCTAAACGTGCGAGCCCAACGACGCTTCTGGCAAGTTTTCCACCCCGATGCGCGTTGTAGTCAATCTGGGCGCGCTATACGGCGTAGGTAACGGCTTCGTCGGTAACGACTGAATCTCCTTGGTATTGTCCCGCGCAGCCGTTGTGTCTAGTGACGATTCCGCTTCTGAGTTGACAGAAGACGAATTTGACGAGACGCCGGGCTGCCGAGAGGGCTGTGATCCCTTCAGAGTAGCGTCAAGTTTCCGTGTATCACGAGATTCATCACGCGAAGACGCGGAGTTGACGATTCCTCCCCTCTAATTAGATGAAACGACATGGAGAGTGGGTGTCGGCGCGTCAAGGCGGCCAGTAATTATGCTAGGCGGCGGCGCTTGAAACAGCAAAGTTTCAGGGCGCGTAGAGTCCGATAATATCAGCAAATCAGAGATTCTCTTAGTAGGTTGTGGCAACTCCCTAGGGAGGTCAATGGGTGGGCCCGGTGTGTCCGTAGTGTTTGTATCCGCTTCTGTGCTAGAATTTCCACTTGAAGGTTCGTATCCCGCAGGCGGGGGTGCAAAAACCATGCGATCTCGGGAGATGCGTTCATGTTGCTGACCCACCTCAACTACGACAGTGTCGGGCTCCACAGGAATTGTCTTGAAAAGACCGTCTGCGACGGATGAGAGCTTATGGAGTTTCTCCTTGCCTGGGTCCCAATAATCCTTACGGATGATTACATAGTCCCCTTCCTTAAAGGCAGGCGGTTTTCGAGGGGCTCGCTCATCGAAATCATGCTTTTATGCGGCTTGTGACCGGGCCATTGACCGTCATGCTGTACGAACCAGCTCTGTAAGCCACGTCTTCTATGTTTCCCTGTATCCCTTCGTCGAAAGAAATTGATCCACAGTTGGCTGTGCTTCGAGCTCCACGAGCGGTGGGCTGCGGGACAAGACCAATTCAAATGGAGTCAATCCCGTAGTACAATGTACCTGAGTGTTGTATGCGAATTTCAGCGCATCGGTGAACAGGTCCCACGTGGTGGTGTGATAGGCTACGTATAAACTGAGTTCTGCTAACATCGTCGGGTCAAACCGTTCAGCCTGCTTATTACACTGGAGGTGTTAGGTTGTCGTGAAGGGATCCTTGACATTCAAAATTCTGCATACATCACAGAAGAACCGGGAGGCAAACTGTTTCCCGTTGTCAGAGAGTAGATTCACCGGTGGACCGTAGACGAATGCCCAATGGGTGAAGAATGCTTGCACAACCGTCAATGACGTCATTTTCCGTAGTGGTACGGTACGAAAGAGCTTGGAAAAAGATCCGTGATCACGAGCAGTAATTTGTTACGCCACCAAGTAGGGAGGGAACGGTTCCAGAATATCGATGACTACAAATTATGGGGGCGCCCTTGCGGGGAAGAGCTTGAACTTCGTCGCATGGCGGCGGAGCTTGACGTGATTCAGAGCACACTCGGGGCAGAAACGCACAGTTGCGTAGCAATTCACACCCATTTCTGGCCAGTAGAATTTCCTTTGCAATTTAAGGTACAGTTTCCGTCCCCCGACGTGGCCACTAAGTTTGGCATAGTGTGATAAGTGTAACACCCGGGATTGTAGGGCGTGTGGCACCACTATTTGTTGGTTTCCAGTTACCGTGCGAACGAGATATCCACTATCATACACCCGAAAGGGTAGTTCAGCTTCTCCATTGAGTTGCGCCCGATTTTTTCTTGCAATAGGGATCTTTGAATTGTTCCATAACTATCTTTCCCGTGGTGACGGGTACGATGTTCCCTGGTAGGGGGTTCGCACTTTCGCTAGCAGCGAGTAATTCATCCATTTCCTGGTCGAAATCCAGTTTATCTGGCCAATCCTCTTCGATATCATCCAGTCTACTGTGTAGTCATCAACTGCGAAGCAGGGTGGTTCCGCGTCATCGACGGCTAGCGCTTCTCCTGTGGTGGGTAGGTGAGAAAGGGCGTCGGATTGTTTATTGTTGTCGCTCTTTTTGTAGGCGACGTCGAAGTCGAACTCTACGTCGGTGTTATCGGAATGCTAGTTTTTGTGTCAAAAATGACCGAATTAAAATGATCGAAAAACCGGTGAATTTATCCAAAATTTGGATGTGCTTAATTTCCGAAAATATTTCCACATTTCTACCTGTGCTAGTTTGTGTGGAAAGAATCATTCCCGATTATTTCCATCATTGCTAATTTGGATAGAAGATAAACTAGCATGTTACTTCCGTTCATGCTAGTTTTTGAACGCAATGTAAGTGTGTAAGTGGTACAAATTTGAACTACGGCGGCAAATAGGGATATATATACATAAATAAATGCTTACGTACTACGATGAGAAGAATGCAAACCCTTGAAATAGGAACGCTCTATAGGCATTTACCACATATGTTTAACATACCTCATATCACCCATTTAATCTGTCACTATTGCTACACCTCCGCATCACGTGCGTCCTTCTACACCATTCCGTTCCACCAATCGTTCGCTATATTACCTTACTCTCCCCTAACAACTCACACCGCTCCCCGCCATGCCTAATTGCTGCTTTGAGGACACCTACTTATCTATCGCATCATTTCTGCCATTCAAAGGCAAAAAAGAAGGTGCCCCTACCATTTCACCGCCGAGACTAACACCACCACCTTCATCCCCTCCCTTCAATCGGTTTTCCGACAACGTCCTCATCGCTGATGATGACTCTTACCACCAGGGACAGCTCTTCTTCTCCCTTCACACCCAGGAGCCTTACTAAATCTCCGTCATCCCCCTCTACTATCTCTCCCTCTGCCCACCTCTTCCACAGTCCCCCCTTTCCCTCTTCTGAACGAGCACTACCTTGAATTCATGATCCTCTAAATCTCTTCCATCGCCTCCAACCGCGTTCTCTGCAAGAAGAACAAACTCATCTCTGTCCTCCACGACCCCACATTCTCAAAATTCGCCTCTCACGAGGCCATCTCTTCGGCTACCCAGTGCTTCCAATTTCAAATAAACCTCTTCCAACCACTAATCAGCATCATTGGTTTTACACCCACCACACTCTGCGACCCCTGGAACCCCTTCACTGCCATCACCTTCAGAAAGGATGCAACCCAAGTCCTTAAGCAACACCTCAAACCCGCCTCTTACACAACACCTTCTTCCACCGTCTCTTACGGAACCCCCTCCTGATCTCCCGCTTCCGCTCACCCCATGGCTCCCATCCTCGAAAAGAAGTAGTCCCAGCTTTCAAGCACGAAACTATGCAGTTTTTCGATGACTCCCCCATCACCACCGGTATCGATTCCTGCATCGGCCTCGACCAAGTCTATTCCAACAAGTTCCCCAGCCCTCCGAAATCTTCTTCCATCACCTATCACCCGCTTCACATCGCCCTCCGCAACTTCTCGGATTCCTCCCGTTGCATATACATCACCGACAACCTGAACCTGCTCGGGTACTTGCAAACCTTTTTCAATCCGGCGACCTCTTCTCAGCATCCCGATAGCATCCCCCAAACCTCTTCCGGCATCTCCCGCCCTACCAAAATGAAACCCAAACAGCATATCCTCTCTAACCTCCTGGACCATTTTCTCACCTCCGGCCTCTGTGGCTTCCCCCTTCGTGACGCTCATGGCTTTATCCGACACTGTCTTTAAATTATCGCCTCCTACTGCGACGAGATCTTCGAAGCAAAGAACATTCTTGGCACCTCCCAAGGCACCCGCCACAAACATCCATGCCACAGATGTACCGCCTCCGTTCCAATCTTCATCTACCTATCGCATCCTTCGCCCTTCGATCCAAAACACAGATCCTCGACGTGCATAAAACACACTCAGCCCTTCTTCTATACTGCGAGAAAGACCTCCTTGCAAGAAAGCTCAGAATCGTCCGCAACGCTAAGGAAAAGGCCCTTGAAGCTCTCCAAACCCTTTCTCTCGCAAAACACTCCTCCAACTTTGAGTCCTCTCCTCTCCTCAACATCACCCCTCCCTCTTTTTCTACAACATATTCACATTCAAACCACTCCATAACTTCCATTTTGGCACTATCAACCTCATAAACCACGCAGCCATCGAAGACTCAAGTTAGAGGCTCTTTTCACCGCAGTTCATTCCTTCGAGTGTCTTTGTTCCTTTCACGCTGTCCGCTTTGCTATATTCAGACACACGAGCACCATTTTTCCTGCCATCGAAATTTACTTCATACCTAGAATACTAGGAGTCAATCTATACGGCTACAGTGGCACGGATTGTGGTGGCATCCTTCGGAAGATGATATAAATCAAAATATGATGGTGGTAGCGAACGCGAGTCTTGCAATGTTGCGCACGTACGGCATGTATATGTGGCTGCGACATACCCGGGCACGCGGTGGCGATGGCGCCTGCCGTCTGCCGGGAGCTGTGAGACGGGTATGTGGAGCTGGTGTTCGTACCATGCAACCAGATCGTTGGCCATGCGTGCCAGTGGCGGCGATGGGCAGCGCGATGGAGCGTACTAGAAGGCCGGTAACGCCCTCATGCCGTCGGACGCTCGGAACGACCGGTGAAACGCCAGGCGCAGCCCGGCGCCGGTGATGAGTCCTTCAAGCGGATCGAAGACGGCACAGAGACACGCGGCTGTGCCTGCAGTGTCGCTGGCAAAGAGACGGCGCAATGCTTGGGCTCGCCGGGCGTGCCAAGCACGGTGCCGAAGGACTCCAGAGAGCACGGCGGCGAGTGCTGTAAATACGAGGTCGGCGCCTAGTGCATCACGGGTGTCGGACGCGGCGGAGCGGCGTCGCATGAAGGCGGGATGGTGGCGGCGAAGGGCAAAATGCTTGTAGCCCACTTGGGCCGCTGTCCATGCAGAAATAATTTATTTCAAATTTCTTTTAGTGCGTGACTGGTTAGCGGACCGGAGAGTTGTGGAGCTCCATTGGTGCACCAATGAAATGCCACGCCAGCGCGGATCGCGGTCCCAGAGAAAAGAATTGAATCCATTTTAGCTAGTGGCTACACAACGGACCGGGTCTCATGGCGCTTCATCGGTCCAGCGATGAAGCGCCACTCCACCCCGGTCCGCTGTCTCATAGAATACATATCTTTTCATATTATTTTGACAAGTAACTAGACAGCGGACCGGGGTGTCGTGGCGCTTCATCGTTGCACCGATGAAGCGCCACGACACCCCTGTCCGCTGTCCCAGTTTGCCGTGAGTGCCGGATCGGTGTGCCATGCTGAAAGAAATATGGAGCATATCTCGAACTGTTTCATTACTTCACTATACTGTTTGCAATACTACTTACTATTGATAATGGTTATACTGAAGACATCAAAAGAATACGACATCCATTACACGCGAGAAAAATAAAGCTGTACAATTTTTATCGGATATAATGGATGTTCTATTTTTAGGTACGAAGCGTGAGGGTTTGCTACCTTCTACGCTGATATATGTATCCTGAGACAAAAAAATGGTTGTGTCAGAAGCTGAATATATCCCCGTAGAAGATGCGACGGAGAAGAGGGTAGAGCGTGGAAGGTGTTTGGAAGGGGTGTTCCCGGGGACTTGCTGGGGGAATTGGAACGGCTTTTATAGAGCACTACCCGTGTGGCTGCCATGCGAAATGTTGAAATATGAAATATCATCTTTGTCCAGTCGCTTGTTAACAAAAATTCTAAAAATATTTTTGGGACAGCGGGCGGAGGTGGCGTGGCGCTTCATCGGTGCACCGATGAGGCGCTATGACACACCGGTCCGCTGTCCGAACGCGCTTTGAGTGATGAAGCTGGGGTACTGGCATACGTGGCACTGCCAACCGGCCATGATAGATGCAAACGCAGTTGAGGGTGAGATCGACGTCGTCGCTGGGTGGGACGAGTTCCATGAATTGGACGAAGGCGACCTCCTTGGGAGAATAAGTTGAAGAAGGAAGGGTGAAACGAAGAACGGAGATGGGTTTGCAGACCCAGACGATGGATGTGGACGGGGGAGGTGGCGACGAGAACGTGGGGGAACTTTGGGGACTTGGATGGACCGAAGGAGGGGGTGCCACAAATTAGTTGAATGATGGGGACAGGAGGATCCTGGAGGGTGAGCTCGTTTCGTTCTGTGATGTAGTTGTCGAGTGTTGGGATGTAACCGCCGACGACGTAAGCGGGGTTGACTATGGTGAGTCGAGCCTGACGGAGGGCGGGGAAGTTGTCAGTGAGTTGTAGGACTTCGAGAGAGAGGGTGATGAAGGATGGGAGGGCGTCTCTTCCGAATTGTGCAAGAATGGATAGGGTATCGGGGGGGAAGAGGTCTTGAAGAGATTTGTGAGGGAGGTGAGGATTGGAGTGAATGAAATCGTGGGCAGTGATCAGGTCAACGAAGGAGATGTGTTTTCCATCACGGACGAAACCGGGTTCTCGGGATTGGAGGGGGGAAGCAAGGTCAGGGGAGGAGGAGGTTATGAAAGGGTTTGTGGAGACGGGATTCCAGTCCTTGATGGCGTTGGAGCGGTGGATGGCACGAATGTTTTCTTGATGTGCGGTGGACCTGCGCTTTGAGGTTTTGGAGTAGTGGGACTTGAAGAGGGTGTGAAAGTGCTCGAATATGCCGGCATCATTAAAGTGGAGGCCTCCGAAGCGGCGAATGTCCTTGACAATGTGGTCGAGGAGGTGGAAGTTGACGGTTCCGAGGCTGGAAGTGTGGTGGGGGCCGAGGACGAGCACGGCTGTGCGCTTGAAGGAGCGGATTTGGTTGTGGAGGTCGGTGAGGCGGGCGTCGGTCCATTCGGTGAAGGTGTTGTATTGCATGGAGGCGAGGAGGAGGTCTGAGTACTTGGAGAAGACGAAAGTGATGGGAGCTGAATCGACTTTGTCACAGCATCTGTCAAAGAAGACGCCGATGAAGGGGAAGACCATGTCGAGTGCGCGGTAGTTTTTTGCTTCGAGCATACCACGCAAGCCGTCGGTAGTGAAGAAACCGTTGACAGTTTGACCGTTGTAAGTGGAGAAGTTGATTTGGAGTCCGTTTGCGGAGGAGTGCTTTTCGATGGTGGAGAGGATGGTGTTTGAATGTTTGAGGATTAAAGTGAGGACGAAGTTGAAGGGACGACGGGACTTGGAGGAACGGGGGGTGGTGAAGAGTGCTTCTGAGCGGAGTCTCTCGATGGCGGCGATCTTGAGTAGCTTGGAGACGCCGAGGTGGAAGTTGTGGAGTGGTTCGAAGGTGAAGATGTTGTAAGGGGAGAGGAGTGGGGTGATGTTGAGAGGAGGGTACGATTCGAAGAGAGAGGGGTACTTTGCGAGGGAGAGGGATCGGAGGGCTTCAAGGGCTTTTTCCATTGTGTTGCGGGAGATTCTGGGCTCACGAGCAAGGAGAGCGTCTTCTGATTGTTGGAGAAGATTGGAATGTGATTTGCGTGCGGCGAGGGTCTGGTGCTGAGTTCGGGGGGAAGGGGATTGAATGTGTAGGGGGAGGTCTGTGCGGGAGACGGTGCATCTAGGATAAGGGTGTTGGAGGCGGGTTCCGTGGGAGATGGAGAGGATGTCTTTTGCTTCTGAAATTTCGGCGCAGTAGCTGGCAATGATTGGGTAACAGTGGCAGAGAACGTCATGGGCGTCACGGAAGGCAAAGCCGTTGAGACCGGAGGAGAAAAGGGGGCCGAAGAGGTTGGAGATGGCGAGCTGAATGAGTTCTATTTTGGTGTGGCGGGGGATGTGAGAGAAGGTTTGAGAGATGGAGTCGTGGTCTTGGGAGGGGTTGGTCGGGAGGAAGGAGGTTGGCAAGTATCCGAGAAGGGTGAGGTGTTCTGTGATGCATTTGCGACGGAAGGCATCGGAGAAGTTGAGAAGGGTAATGTGAAGAAGGTAGGAGGTGATGGAAGAAAATTTGGGGGAGGTGGAGGACTTGTCGCAGTAGATTTGGACCAATCCGATGAAAGAGTCGATACCGGTGGAGTCGGGGGTGTGCCAGATGCAGGATTCGTTGGAGGAGTGCATGATTGCGGCTTTGAGGGCAGGGACTGCTTCTTTTCCGAGGGTGGAGGCCATGGGGTGGGCGAAAGCGGGAGAGCCGGAAGGTGTTGTGTGGGAGACGGGGTGGAAGAAGGTGTTGTGGAAGTGTGCGAGGGCGAGTTGTTGTTTGAGGACCTACATGGGGCCCTTTCGGAAGATGGTGGTGGACAAGAGCTGCTGTGGGTTGGAGAGGGTGGTGGGAGCGAAGCCGATGTTGCTGACTCGGTGTTGGAAGAGGTCTGTTTGAAGTTTGCGACACTGGGAGGCGGAGGAGGCGGCGTTGTGAAAGGCGGATTTGGAGAAGGCGGGGTCGTGGAGGAGGGAGCTGAGTTCGTCAGCCTTTCGGAGGCCTAGGGAGGAGGCGATGGAAGAGATGAAGAGGACCATGCGTTCGAGGTGGGGGTTGTTGAGGATGGGGAAGAAAGGGGGAGGATGGGGAGGAGGGGAGGAGGAGATGGAGGAGACGGGGGTGGTGGCGATGTGTTAGGCGTCCTGGGTGTGGAGGGAGAGGGAGAGTTGCTGGTGGTGGTAGGAGTCGTCGTCTGCGATGGGGACGTTGTCGGGAGGGTGGTTTGTGGGAGGGGGAGGTGTATGGAGGTGGGGGTAGACTTGTGACGCTTGATGCGTGGGGGGAAGTGAAGGAGGCCTCCGCCTGCGGAGAAGAAACGCTTGTTTGGGTTGAGGCGATTGGGCATCTCCTCTGGTGGCTTTGGATGGCGGGGATGGTGCGGGCGAAGAAGGAACAGCCTTCAAAGCAACAGTTGGGCATGGCGGGGATGGTGCGGGCGAAGAAGGAGCAGCCTTCAAAGCAGCAGTTGGGCATGGCGGGGAAGGTTGGGGGGGTGTTGGAGAAGATTGGGGGTACGTAGCGGGGAGCGTAATATGGCGCACGGACGGTGAGACAGAGTGATGGGGATGATTGCACGTGATTCGAAGTCGTTTCATATATTTAGTAAACGAATGCCTGATGTGAAAGGTGTTGACTAGTGAACCGATCTCCACGAACTGAAAAGGTATTCGATCTATTTGTATACTCCTATTCCTATTCGATAAACAGCTATTTAAGTTTCTATCTAAGTGTCTATCTCGCTATTCGCCCCCGTATACATGAACGTAGGTGACACAAACACACTTACATTGTGCTGCGAAACTACCATAAACGAAAGAAGTATGCTAGTTTACCTTCCATCCTAACTAGCAAAGATGGAATCAATTTGGAAAAATTCTTTCGAAAAAACTAGCACAAGTGGAAAGGTGGATATATTTTCGGAAATTAGCACTTCCAAATTTCGATAAATTCACCGGTTTTTCGTTCGTTTTAAATCGGTCATTTTTGGCCGCCAAACTAGCATTCCGATAACACCGACGAGCAATGCAGTGTTTCAAATTGAATAGCCTTCTGTTAAGGAAATAAAAGAATCTGCAGACCTGCTAGAGCGCCATCGCCCCATGGGTTCGCGTTGAGAGGTATCTCTGCCGTCACTGATGGTTCCAGAATGAAAGTGTGCTCTTTTGAAGATCCGGATCTACAGAATGCATACTTCAATGCCTACACCCAGAAAGTTGAAATCAAAAACCTTTTGGAATGGAATTTTAAAGGTGAGATCTTTCATGCTGCGGTTAGTTTTCCGGGGAGCTGGCACGACAGAAAACTCACCTACGTGACCGGATTGTACCATCCTTGCTAACGAGATGATGATTTAACACCGCCAGGTAAAGCGGTTCTTGGTGACAGTGCGTTCGTCAGTAATACGACTGCGGCCAAGGGAAAACTCGTTCGAGCTCGGAAGGTCAATGAGACTAAGCACATACCCAAGTCCACTGGTCTTAGAGCGGTCGATTTGGCCTTACAGAGATTATATCGAAGCGAACGTCAAAGTGCGAAGTGGGGAGTGCGTGGTCTCCGAGCACCTTTCCGGCCTTTGAATTTTACTCTTCCCGCCACTCATGGGAAACGAGGTCGAATACTTGCGATCACTTGCCACCTTCTGAACTACCGCACTCGCCGCGTAGGGTACAGCCAAATCGCTTCCGTTTATTCTCATGACATGCCATAAGAGCCGCAGTGGCTTCTTGTTAAAACCCAACGTGGAGAAAATGAGCTCTGCATCTTCAGTTACAGCCTTGGATTTTTTTGACGATGGAGCATGTGACCGAAACTATTCTGCATCCTAGTTCTGCAGCGGCCACAAAACAGAACGTTGTTTATATCGCATACTTGCAAAACACTGCCTTGCAGATTGCTTGCACTTTTGTGCAAGTGGTCAGAAACCCAGGGTTTTACCTTAGGTTGTTTCACTTGTAGTAACGTAGTTGCTTATAACTGTGGAAAAATTTCGGAAACTGTGAACGAAAAATTCGCAGTGTCTACGTAGAATTTGGCGCGAAGGGTAGTCGATACCGAAACAGTTTGACTTCGTAAGCCCGCCAACCCGAAACAATTCAAAGTTGGCGCGCTTTTGGAAGCGCAAAACGAACAGCATAAGTATGTAGACCTCTCCAGGAGAGCCGTTTACAGAATACAATCTCACTACACCCACCAAAGCCTGAATCCAGACCCGAGAACAAACACTGCGCCAAGCTGACGCAGTTTCATTACGTCATCCAACAAAAAGTCAAACGTTACACCGCTGCAGTTAGCGCTCTGGGACTACTGCAATGAACCTCTTGCGTCGCTGAATGACGTTGCAAACCGTTACAACCTCACGAAGAGTCTTATCAACAAAAAATTCCAATGGTGGATTGACCATCTTCCCGACTCTCCTCCACAAGGCCCCGAAGACGTACACCTCCCGCATACTCCACCAGGACGTCCTACCAAGTTTACAGTTGACGAAGAACTAACTCTCTCGCGGGCAATTCAAGAGTTCGCTGCCAACCATACGCCCTTGAGCAAACACAGAGTCACAGCTCTAGCCGAGCATTACATGTCACTTCTCCCTCCCGCAAGACACCTCAACTGCTCCCAACTGAAACCGAGGCCCTCTCCCACATGGGTCAACTCGTTCATCACACGACACCCCTCGCTCAAAATTAAGTCAGTCCAAATGGTAGAAAACAAACGCATAAAAGCAGTAACCAGAGACAACATCGTAGAGCACGTTGCTCGTATGAAGACACTCATGCGTCGATACCGCATAACTGAACCAGAGCAAGTTTTCAACCTGGATGAGTCGGGGGTTTTTTTCACGAAGATGATCGGCCGCTCCCTTCGTAAAGGAGTCGCCCCGCCGGAAAGCAAACTCTTTCACACAGATATAAAGACGCGGGGTAATCTGGACCACGTTACGATAATGCCAGTTGTGAATGCAGCAGGATCTAATTTGAAACCGATTGTTGTTTTTCCTGGTAAGCAGGCACACTTTCGGCGGGTGAATGGGACGTATGAAACGATTCATAAACATCTTTTTCCCTGCTATTTGTACCACCGTGAACCTGCGGGCATGAACAGCGCAATTTTCTTCGATTGGGTCGAACAGTTTGTCAAAGAAACGGAAGAACTACGCAAGAACAACACAAACCTTATGTTAGTTTTTGATAGATACGCCGCTCAAATTAAATTTGAAACGCTTCTACTGTCAAAAGAAAACCTTCTCTTCGTTCTTGGTCTCCCGGCACATACATCTCACGTCCTGAAGCCTCTAGACTATGCCGTTTTTCCCTTTTCAAAAGCTATATGCAGCGTGAACTGCATTCCATCGCGAGAGTGCATACCACTCTTGATGCTTTTGATGTCGCCGCTTGTATTACAACTGCATATGAAGATTCTGTGAAATGGAGGAATATACAAAACGGCTTTCGTGGATCTGGTGTATGGGTGCCGGAAGAACGTTGCGCATCAGTGGAACCAATTCTAGAGAAAACTCTTCGCGGAGAAGACAAAATTACGGTCCGGGCTTTGTTTGAAACCTTTAACGCACGTTCCCGAATGCTATTTCATTCCGCCAATGTGCAAGAAAATGGAACCATTAGAATTAACACCACAACCGGTGCTCATCTGACCGCAAAGGGTGTGCTGGAAGCCTTGAAAAACGGTAACGTCGCCGGGCGGAACGTTGCGTGTCTTGAAATGGTGGGAGATCATCAGGTGAAACCACAGCTCCAGGAGGTAGTGTCAACCGTTGTGCGAGAAACGTTAACGACGAAACGCCCGCGGAGCTTTGTTGTATTTTGTCATTGGGACTGGAGCGAGCAATTGGCAGTGAGCGTCTTGTTAAGACGCGGCGCGAACCCCGAGCTCTCCGATCGTGGCGTGCGCATGCTCAGCGCAGTGCTGAGCACTCGTCTGCGCAAATAGAATTTTACTGGGACGTGGAGGCTGTTTGAATGCAATTTGTCAATTTATGATTGGTATTTTAAGGTTTTTTTCTGTTTACAGGTTCAGGTATCGTTGAAGTTGACCGTTATAAAGGTGGTTAAAGAATGGTTTGTTACTTGTCTGGTCTTTCTGCATTTCTGTTTTACTTTTGTGGAAGGAAGAAGCTGTGTCTGATATTTAAGAGAATAGTCTTAGAATGCTGTGGAGTTGCTTAGTTTGGAAGATATTGCGTGTTTTCTGTTCGCCACCCTAGAAATTGCCGTTTTGTTTAAAATTATTGTCGGAACGTTACTAAGTACAATGGGTACATCCAAAAATTCCTACATTCCTAAAGCTCCAGAGAATATGTCCCTTTTCAGAAGAAGGGGTTCTCACCTCAGTTACACATCTGCGTATGTAACCCCATCCTGTTTTTTGAGCACTATGTAGATAAAGAGAAAACTCCTAGACTGACCAGGGCAGATCTTGGATGTCGTGGTCAACGTGCGCCACCGCCAGTTACCAACGGTACCTCACGCGCGCGCACTCACCTCGCGCACCAGCTCGCCGCCGTCGCCGTTGTCTTTGCCGCCGTCGCCGTTGTCTTTGCCGCCGTCGCCGTTGTCTTTGCCGCCGTCGCCGTTGTCTTTGCCGCCGTCGCCGTTGTCTTTGCCGCTGTCATTGCCGTTGTCGCCGCCACCGCCCGCCGCATCCGCCGCCATGCAACCCCGCCGCGCGCGCCGTTCGCACCAATGGACGGCTCCGTAAATCAGGAGTCAGCGCCGTCGACTTGAACGCTCGTAACGTCGGACGAGTACGAGACGCGGCGCGCCATCTAGCCGGCAAAGCAGGACGGCAAGCCGCTGTACAACTGCTGCTCTCGCCATGCGCCAAGCAGTTCTCCTACCGCTTCAACCTCAAGTCTCACCTGCGCGTGCACACGAAACGCCGTTTGTGTGCGCGTACCCGGGCTGCTCGCGCTACGCCATGTGGAAGATCTTGCCCACCAGCCCCCACTCCGGCTCCTCGCGCGGCAACGGGCACATGGGCAAGCGCTGAGCAGCCGCCGCAGCCGCCGCGCTGGCGCGCGCCACCAACAACAGCCCTCGCTCATCGCAGCTTCATCGTGCGGGCCTGGGCATACGCACCGCGACACGCACGCGCTGTGTGTGCCGCCGTTCCGCCGCTAGGCGACGTCATACTATCTAAAGGTGCCGCATGCACCTCCGTCTGTCGCGCCGCTGCGCACGTACGCTGCGTGCACCTATGTGAGCTCGGCGACGCTGTCGCACGCGATATATCCACCGTCGCTGCTGGCGCGTGTTTTGGAGCCACTGCCGCGCGCAGCAGCCGTGTCGTTGCATGCAGTGGCGCCAGCGTTGTCGAACTTGCAGCCACTGCCGAGCATTTAGCCCGCACAGATGGGACCTACAGACGCGCAGGCCGTCAATATACTGCGCTTACTTCCCCGTGGCCAGGCGCATCCGCAGGCGCAAGCGCCGCCGCTGCTTCTGCCGAGTACACTAGGAATGGTGTTCTTCAATAAGCATGTTATGAGCGGGTCAATGTACTCGCGGGTTACCTGAAACTTTCAGGAGCAAGGGGTCTAGGATTCTGGTCGGGGTCTTGCTTACCCCGACCAAAATCCTACACTCCTGGCAACAAGATGGTATACAGTGGTCGTCAAAAATATAAGCACGACCCTGAAACTCGACTCCTGCTTCTAACTACATCATCCACCATTCTCAGACTGGTTGTTTGGGTGTGTGACGCGTATTTAACACAAATTACCTAGATGAGTGGTGGATTCTGAACGTGTACATGCAAATAGTAAATAAAGATCATGCATAGCCCGCGTCAAAAATAAACAAACGATTCAATTCTTTATTGATTATAGAAGCTAGCAGTAGTTTCTGAAGGACAACACTTCTTGGAGGCGATTTGAGGTACTTAGTTAATTTCCGCATCATGCGTTAGTAGATATATATGAGCTACACCGCTATTAGCTTGTCGCCTCGCTGAGGTAATTTCCACACATGTACACGTGGATTGCACGGCTCGAGGCGCCGCTTAGCGGGTGTGACTAGCACACGTGTAGCACGGATATGCCGGAGGCAGTGCACCCAGCATTGCTGTATTTACTCAGACATTTTATAGATTATTTTGCCCGGCGCACCCACTGTCAGTGGTGCGCCGAGCTCAGTACTTAGAGGGTTGAGCATCGCTCCCCCAAGTAAATTGCCCCTTGCTAAGCAAGGGCTTCTGGCTCTAACTATCACGCCTTCGCGGACTGTTCACCTCCAAGTGGAGTGACGACCGCGTTGTTCACGTACAGTTACCCACCCTTGTGGCGCTCAGAGTATAACCACTATTTGTGTGTCTCGTTCCGACCTATTGTCGTATACTCGCCCCTGTATTGGGTTTGCTTTACTCTCTCTTTTTCCCCTACTCTGGTGGTTTGCTTTCTCCCCTTTTTGGGTTTGCCTTTTTGCCCTGTTCGCAGTGGCCCGTTTCCGACACCTTGTCGTTGCCGTGCTACTCTCTTTTGAGGACTCATCTCGTGACCGTGTGAACACGTGGATCTCAACCGACTACTAACCAGCCTCACGCTCCGACGCTTGTCGTGGTGGTTTGACCTCGGATTTACACCCGGCTTAGCTGTGTCATTCCCGGAGTGCTCCGTTCGCTGTGCTGCCCTGTCGAGGGGAAGATTCCGAACGTCTTCGTGAGCTTGCGCTTTTCCCGCCAAAGGCGTTGCTCCACAGTTTCAGTACTTTGTTTTCTTACCGTTTGCTCGCATTACAGCCATGCAACGGCGCGGCATAGACCAGGTCAGCATAGTTAACACGTATAGGTCAATCTTGGCCTATTCCTCTAGCAATGCGGCTTTAAGCTCCTGTTTGCTGTCAAACTGACGATTGTCAGCATAAACCCGGTAGCTTAGAATACTCCATAGATTCTCGATAGGGTTTAAATCAGGCGAGTGTGCAGGCCACTCTAAAAGCTGAATTGCTTCATAAATAAACCATGATTTAGAGTACCTAGAAACATGAATAAGAGAATTGTCTTGCTGACAAATCAGTGTACCACTGTGATATGTCTGATTAAAAGGGAACAAATGTGTCTTAAACATTTCAAAATATCCTTCGGAGTTCATATTTCCATCAATAAAAACCAAAGGTCCTTTAGCATGAACAGAAAAGCACGCCCAAACCATTAATGAAAAACCACCATTCTTTCTCTTAGAGAACATTTGCTCATCGTGTCGTAAGTCGTGCCAATAAAATCTCCATCCATCCGAACCATCTCCATTAAATTTTGTTCCATCACTTCAAACCACCATGTCCCATTCATGCGGATAAAATCGGTTGTGCGCCATAGCCCATTCTATACGTCTGATTCTGTGATGTTCAGTCAAAAGTGGGGCCGTTTTTTTTCTTCTTGTACTCAAAAGTCTTGCGCCTGTGTATCTTTTTTGTCACTGTTGAAATAGAAACATTAAGATCCAGGTTTTTTTAGAGATAGTGCTGATGTAGATGATTTAGATAGCGTCGTTTTGATTAGACGTTCATCGTTGGAGTTCAGTTTTCTAGGTCTACCACAGCGTGGTTTCTGAATAACAGTGCTCAACCGCTTCAAGTATCCGTAGACTGCTGATTTAGACCAATTGAGTTGAGTTGCGATTGCTTGCAAAGACAGTTTAGCTGCATTGAGTGCTTTAATCTGTGCCTTTTTGTCAGTTGTTAGTTGTTTACCGCATGGCATGCTGTTTACTGCGTGACCTAAACCGGTTAGGTAGTGATGTGTTAGGAAAATGAATCTTTATTGTTGGTGTCTAGTGTCTATCGGACCAACGCGTTGACCTCATATGAGGTCAGCCCGTTGAGAGAGTAAAATAAATCAAAAAATTACATTCCGGACCTATAATGCGGACTTTTCAAATTTCAAAATTTGAAAAGTCCTTGAACAGTCGTTTAAGTAGTAGTCTGTAGGGCAAAACGGCCAGTAATCACAGCTCAGTGGATAAGATATCCTATGTGAGCAAATTAAACGTGAGTTCAAACCTCGCTGAGTTTATTAAAACTCGAGAACTCCTTATGGAGCTCGACTAATTCTAGTAATATGTTTACACTAAGAACGTTTTCAACACCCACTTGAACAACAGACAGAACAAGGTGACATCTGTTAAAGGGGCAGTTTCGTCAGAGTGTAAACATTATCTAGCATGTTCAATAACGCGGATTGAATTAGTAGGGGGCTTAAGGCAAATGAACACTTGTTGATAATGTGATTCTTTATGTGTTTTTATTCAATATCGGCGCTTGTTTACTTCTATGTTGACGTTGTTGTTGACAACAGATGTGCTTCAATTACTTTTTAACACCGTGACGTAACTCAATGTGGTTCTTAAAGCAGTCCCTTCCTGTACCAGTGTGACATAAATACACTTCAGATTTCAAAGATATATAGCATTCAGAACATAAAAACTTAGACTTCATATTCCCTTTGCACACTTTGCATCGTCCTTGATATGAAGACTTCGTAATCATTCCATCCTTAGTTTTTCTCTTGGGATTAGTCTGCATAAGATGCACACCAGTTCCTGCAGGTTTCGGAATATCATCTTCTATTTCCATATGTTCTTCATCTCGAGTCATCAAAGCGGTCCGGTCCTACGTATTAGTGATAAGATCGTCAGCCAGCTTTGAATAGAAGTTAAATGGAGATAATAACTTTCGCATACCATTACCAGCTTTGTAAAGCATCCACGCATCAACCATACAAATGGATAATAAAGATGAATTCACACGGAACGACCAATCCTTGACCTCGATTTTCTTCTCCAGTTTTAATTCATCTTGGCGGCATCTGTTGTGTCTGTCAATCATTGAACACGTTTTATAGTATTCCTCACAAACCTCTGGTATCGGTACTTCAAGTTCAACTTTCCTCGAAACATTTCCTTGTCGTCTCCATCTTTGTCGCATTATTGGGTTTCCAGGGTTCACCGTGTTGCATGTTGATATAAAATACCTTCGTTCCCTATCGACCCACATTACCGCCATTAGATCAGTATTCAAACCGTTCCCCTTCGAAACCATTGAAACAAAATCTCCACGATTCTCTAAGGTCTTCTCTGATAAATGCTTCATAGGAAATTGACGTGTTGCATTCTTGATAACCCCAGTAAAGCGCAGTCCTTTTTCCAAAAGAGCATTAGCTGTTTTCACAGATGCAAAAAAAGAATCTGCACAGACATGGCGTCCAGACCCAAACCATGGCTGGACTAATCGAAGTAAAATCGCAGTTCCATGAGTATGTTCTGTATCAAAATCCTGATCAGGGGCTTCAGATCCCATATTGAGCTCAATATTTAGCATGATACCACTTCTTCCGCAGCAAACGGTTTTCATTTCCAACCCGTTTTCTGGTTTTCGATCCAGCGCGGTATAATGTGGGAGCCCCACATCAATCCAGTCTCCCCCCAGCCCATACCAGCGTGACATACTCTCATCAATGCATAAAGCATGTGAAGGTGTCACGAAAGAACGGCGGTGATCATTGATGGCTTTCACGAAATCAGTGACTAAATTCCAGCGAGCCGTGCCATAATCCTCTTGAGCAGCGTTACCACTGAAACAAATACAACGCCTTAGAGTTTCAAACATATTTCGTGACATTGCTTCACCAATCACAGGCTGAGACATAAACCTGGATGCTGGTTTTGAACCCCAAAGATCTCTTCTATTGGAAAACTCCAGCCTGCTTATTAAAACCATCACGCCAAAGAACCTTAAAAGCTCTCCACCACTCGTCGAAGAGGCGCCATCATTTTCCAAGTTCTTGTTCGTCTTCTCCACAATAGTCTTCAGATGTCCGATGGGGAACATCCATAAAAAATAGTCAATGAATTTCATCGTACTTGGGCAATGACGTGGTGAGGTAAAATCTCCGGCTGGGCCAATAACCTTCCACGGCTGCAATTGCATGCATCCATTGATAGGGCTACAAATTGCCTCCGTGTTCCACGCACGATCATGCACAGTCACTGACTGGTCGGAAGGAAGTGCTTGTGAAACGGGATCCGCCTTCTGCACATTTTGCACTTGTTCTCCTTCATTCGGCTGATTGTCAACATTTTGGACCGGTAACGGTGTTACAATTGCTGTGTCAACATTATCAGTTTGTGGACTGTTAAGGAGACCATCACCAACCTTTACAATGCAAAGAGGAAGAGTACACTCTTTTTGGCGGTTTGGGAGGTCAAACCGAATAGTGAAAAATGTACAATTTCGGCCGTTAACGAGTCTAATGTCAAATTTTGTCACTGTTCAGGGACAGTTTTCGTCTTCCAAAGAGATTCAAAGTAGCGTTTGCTTTCCGACTCAAAAACTACAAGGCGGGCACGACTGTGGACTTTGTTACCAACGGTACAACGAGGGTCTGTTAAAGGGGTTATTGTGTACAGATTGTCTTGACGTTTGTGAAAAAATGCTCCAGCTTGGTTGCTGTGTACATGTCATGGGCGACTTTGGTTAACGCCATCAAAGGGAGGACGGCGGAGGTGAGGACGAAGTGTTTTTGTTTTTAAAAGTGAAACCTTTTACTTAAAATTTATGTGAGTAAAAACTAACCCCATATGAGGTCATGTAACCTTATATGAGGTCAGTTGTCAAATAGACACTAGTGCTACATGGAATGTAAATGGTGCTGTGGATGTGCGCGCCATTTTTTGTAATCGTTTGTATATTTTTGCATTGCTTTGTGTACAGTTCTTTATAGATCGTAGCTCTAATAAGACACCAAACTGGTTGATACTGTTTGACAGTACTACAGTATTGGTTCTATTGTGGTAGAGCCGTATATTAGAATTACTACTCGTTTGGAAGTTCCCGTTCTCTTAAAAAGGACCCCGTGCGTATATTTTTGAAGACTACTGTACTTGTCCATCTTTTATTCGAGTAAAGCGCTCTAGTCTAGGAATTAAGGAATTCTTGGATGGACCCACTTTGTACCATTAACAGCGTGGGTCAATTACACTCACTCTATTTCCGTTATGACACTATATAAACACACACACTTTTTGCAGTTACTGGGTGTAGTTTTTTAGATTCGAAGAATGAGCAGCGAATAAGAAAATTACAAAATTTGTAATTTAATTACAAGTTGAACAGTTACACGTACACAAGTTTTGGTTTTTGCTTACAAAAACTGTCCGGAAGTTTTCTCAAGTGCTGCTTTTGATCCTAAAACGTACGTCGGAGATTGCAATCCACAATACAATACCCTTGGAACATCGGAAATCTCACTTTTCGATGTATTGCGGATGAACGAAAGCAAGTTACAACTTATCCTTTGCATCAATTGCTGCTTTACCGTGCGATCTGGTAGCGCGCGGCCCCGTTCACATCACTGCTCGCCTTCGCTTCCAATTTGCCGTTACTCACCATTCTGTTGATCTCGGTCGATCGATACACAGATTTGTGCTTGTCCCGTTAGCTTGTTAACCTGAGAGATGTTGGCCTCTGTTGGAGACCCACCGCTGATCCGTTTTGCTCCCCTTAAGCGAAGGGAGGTCAGGCACACCACGTGAAGGCGGATCGCATGCGCCCATTAGCTTGTGTACAGAGTAGATTTATGTCTCTGGCGTGGCCAGTTATAACTTGAGCCGTGCGGTACAGAGAGTGAACGTCTCTGCTGCAGACGTCGTATTTGCGACATTCCATCCATCACACTATATTATACATGTCCTCAAGTTCGCCCCCCACCGCTTCCATTCGCGAAGGGGACAGAAACAAGCAGAGGCGATCCGCACCTGCCAGTACGAGTTTTACCAGCTAGACAGGTAAAACTCTTGCATTCCGCGCGGGCGGCTAACGATTTGAACTCGTGACGATCTGCTGCTGCTCTGTACCAATAACAGCTCGTGAACGGTGCGACTCTTAGTCTTAAACCGATGGTTTGATTGTGATCAAGCTCATTGAAATATAGAAGTAATGGAAGCTTTAGCATTCAAGCCCGAATCGAACGTTCGCCATGCCTTCCCCTTCGGTCCTCGCAAACCATTAGCAACCAATTTGGCTGGCGACTGTGCGAGAGCGTCTGTCACGAACAATCGCTTGTGAAGACATTACAATTCGTACGCTTCTCGGCTAACCAGCTCTCTCACGTATCCACCGCTCCACCGCGCCGCGCACGCCCACAGCACACAGCCCCTCCGTCTCCTCCCGAAGACAAGCCGCTTGCGCGCGCCGCAGCACTGCCTCCGTGCATAAGTCGTCGCTGTCTTCGCCCAGCTGCATTGGCTGCATCCAAACCGATCGCCGCTTCGCCGCCACCCTGCCGCGCACCAGAGCCAACAGCGTCGCGGGCAGCTCGCGCACAAAGTTGGTATTTGTGAAGTAGACCATCACGCCCACGCTGCTCACGGTCGCCGGCAGCACAACGTCCTTGAGCGCTACGAAAACCGACGGGTTCACTAGCAGCTCGCGCACGCCTCCAACAGACGCCCCTAAAGCAGCCAGCTTTGCACCTGCTTTTGGCATTACCTGCTCACACTCTTCATCAAATGGCCTTCGCACGAAGATCAGTAGCCTAAACTTGCCCCGGACACAGTTACGCATCATATCATGCACAAGCCGTGACATCAGCGCTCCTTCGTGCAGTAGCAATGCCTTGGCTACGGATGGTGTGTCCACTTCTACTACCAACAAATCATCCTCTTCAGCATAAACCATCTCTTCCAAGATAAAATCCTTCATCCTTTCGAAACCCATGTGCTCCACCGCACTGTCCCCTAACTAAATAGGAGGACAGAGGCCATGGTCGACGCGTATGGAGGGCCAAATGGCACACTACGGCGATCCGAAAACACGTCTAAAGCCTCATCCTCAAGCTGTCTGTCGCCCAGATACCAATCACCCAAAAAGTCATTTTCAAGTCGGCTGACCACGTCACGTCAACTCTTTTGCTCTCGCGCGTCAGTTCATCCCACAATTTGGGCAGCGCCCATGCCGTGTGGTCGTGCACGCAGCAAAGCAAAATCGTCTTCGGTGCACATCCCGCCTTGAACAGTGCTTGCATTGGTTCGCACGCGCGGAGCCATGATCGAAAGCATCTGCAACCAGCGCGCTACTTCATCAAGCACTCTCACGCCACCTTCCACATCCACAAAGCACAGCGTTGTCAGCTCCACACAAGCACGTAGCCGCTGCAAAGCGGTGTGCAGTTAGTCGCGCCCCATCGCGCATAGTCGCAATGAGAGCAATGTGCTCAAAGCTGTGCCGACGCTGCCGCAGCGCAGCGGGAGCAACGTGCCCTGTGCCACGTCGTCGGGCATCGTCGTCACCACGTTGTAAAGCACACTTTCCTCCGCCACCACGTTTGCCGTTCGCAACTCACACATCATCTTCATCGCCATTGCTTACATTTTTCTGCACCTCATTGCAAAAATTCCATAGGTCGCGCAGATTTTCTGCTTGTTGTGTGCCGTCATCGCGCTTAAGCGCGCGTGATATGCGCAGCAGCAAGTCGTCAGGGAGGTGTGAAAGTCGCATCCTGCGAGCCGGCATGGTGTGGGGCGACGATGACGTTTTCCGGCGTGCAGCATTCTGCTTCGTGTTGCCAACCATTGAAAATGAGCCAGCGAGAAGTCACCGCTACGAACGGTAGAAAGATACGAACCTGCAATAGAGATGCAGCACAACAACCATCATCGTTGTGGTGGTGAAGATCAACGCAGCGCCCCGGTGATCACTTTCCCCCAGGGTATACAACGGTATCTATGAGTCGCGGAGAATCTACCTTCGGTACGTACTGTGAAGAATGTAGAAAAAGTGCCCCGCAAAGTGGTGCAAAGTAAAAATATTCTTTTCTTGGGTGGCGGATCCAGAGCTGCGCGTTTTGGATCAGTTTCCTACCATTGGCAAATGATCAAAATTATTTAATAAACCTCTCCCGCCAGTTTAGGGTTGGAACGTGGAAATCGTCCGCCGCTGTTCTTCCGGAGTCAAAAGTTGCTCCTTGTCGCTCACTACGATCAGTCGCTGCCCAAGGCTTCACGCCATCGTGCACTCTCGCCCAGCACCCGTCCTCAACTTTGGTGGTTGGCAGCAAAAGTGGTCGCAACATCCAAACCGTGTGCTGCGCCCATGGATCAGCGCAACAGCGGCGTGCATGCCATTTCCACAGACCATGAGCTTGACTCTCTCATCTCGGTAAGTTCAAGCGCTCCTCCCCTTCACGCTGACCGCAAGCCGTATGATGGACTAACGTGTGCGTGGGTGCGGCGTTTGAGAAGAGTGGCGTTCGGATGGTGGTGAATTGTTGGGCGCCATGGGCTGCGCCATGCGAGCAAATGAACGCGGTGTTTCAAACTGTGGAAGCGGAAAATAGCAAGCGGTATGCAAACATGACGGTGGATGAACACGTGCCGGTGCTGTTCACGTCAATGGAACCCGAGAAAATGCCTACAATTATGAAGCGATACGACGTATCTACGGTGCCTACATTTCTCTTTTTTGCTGGTAAGCGTCTGGTGCGACGTTGTTCAGGAGCTGATGCAGTGCTGCTGTCGAAGAACGTTCGCTGGGTGACGGAAAGCTCGAATACAACGCTGCTGAATGCGGCTTGCGACGTGGTGAGCACGCTGGGTGAAGTGACGCTGGTGATGAAGGGAACGGCTGACGAGCCGAGATGCGGGTTCAGCAGACAGGCGGTGGAGGTGCTTCGCACGGCAGGGGTGCAGTTTAAGACGTTCAACATTCTGGAGGACGCGGAGGTGCGAAGGGTTATGAAGGAACGGTTTAATTGGCCTACGTTTCCGATGGTGTTTGCTGGAGGAAAGCTGATTGGCGGTATCGATATCTTGCGCGAATTGGCGGACGAGGGACAACTTGTAGACGAGCTTATGAGCGGCGGGCAGGAGGAAGGGGCGGAGGACGCGAAGGACGCGAAGGTCGTGAAGCAGGCTGAGAGAAAGAGGGACAGTGAGAGCGCCACTGGAGCAGAGGTTTCGCAGAAAACACAGAGCGCCAACGGGAACGAAGCAGCGGTGAGGCAGCAGGAAAGCGAGGAGGCGGACGGGTTGTCGGTGGAAGCTCGCGAGCGACTGACGGGATTGGTGAACCGCGGAGAGGTGATGCTGTTCATGAAGGGCAGTCCGTCAATGCCTCGGTGTGGATTCTCCAGGAAGATTACGGAAATGCTTCGCGAGCAAGGGGTGCAGTTTGAACACTTTGACATCTTGACGGACAACGAAGTGCGTCAGGGGCTGAAGAAACTATCGCATTGGCCGACGTTCCCGCAGCTGTACTCGAAGGGCAAGTTGATTGGCGGGTTGGACATTGTGAAGGAACTGGTGGAGAGCGGAGAGCTGAAGAAGGAACTGACAGCGTGAAAAGGAGTAAGATAGCGTCTGGTAGGAGTACAACGGTAGATAAAGGCATGCAGTGCGCGGGCGCGAGCGTGACAGGGCGAGCAAGACGCGCGTGGCGCGGCGTTGAAGCTCGCATGTAAAGCAAGGGGCGTTTTTCTTCGCTGTGAAAGAACATGACGTGGACAGTAAGCGACGGACGGGCGGCGGCGGCGGCGGCGGCGGCGCGCGCGCGCGCGCTAACTGGCGGATGAACTGTTAGCTCGCGAGATGGTGACGGGGATTCAGCGACCGCTTGCACGCGAGCGCTCTCAAGCGCCGCGCTGCAACGCCACGCGCACGCCACGCCACGCCGCGCCGCGCGTGCCGTCTTGACGCCGCCGCGCCGCACCGGTGCATGCTGCTGCTGCGCGTGTTAAAAAAACAAGCCGCACCGTCCGTTGGCGCCACTTTTTTTTTGCATCTCAACCCCCGCCACGTCGTACGCGTGGCGCGCGTGGCGCGCGTGTCACAGCGCGCCAACACGTGTCGCCCGTCGGGAGTTGGCCGTTTCCGTTGCACGCTCCGCAGCGCGTCGCGACCGCTGCGCTGCGCTGCGCGCGCCCCGCACCCGGACCGGCGCCATTGCGCGCTGGCGACTCCAGTGGGGAGGTACAACAACAGCGGCTGCCGCGCAAGAGGCGCCCCGCGCGCGCTGCTTCGAGCTAACCCTTCGTAAGTTACCTACGCCACCCGCGCGTTGTGCCTTCTCTGTTGGCTTTGCTCGCCCGCTCTCCGCTGCCGCTCCTCTTCCTCCTCCTCCTCCTCCTCCTCCTCCTCCTCCTCCTCCCCCCCGCCCCGCGCCCCACCCGACATGGCCGTGCCCGGCGTGCTCAGTGACTACATCGCGAAGAACTACAAGCGACTGCTCATCTGCGTCGCGCCGCCGCTCACGCAGGGCGACGACGACGACGACGACGACGGCCACCAGTCTGACGGCGCGCCGCCTGCCGCGCCGCCCGCGCCTGCCGCTGCAGCGCGCGACGCGCCGACGCCGCCAGACGCGCACGCGCGCTGCTGCGGTGCGCCTGCGCCTGCCACGCCGCACCAGTCCGCGCAGTCGAGGCGACGGAGGCGAAGTACGTTGACGCGCGCCAGACGCGCCAGGCGCCGCACCGACTCGCATGGCAGACTGCTGTTTGAACACGATGGGCAGCAATTGGTGCGAGGTACGTTTGTTGGCTGTGTTAGCCCCCCGCGTTTGCTTTGTTGTGTCACGTCGCGCCGCCCATATACTTACCGCCCGCTGTTTCCGTTTGCTTGCTTGTGTGCGCGCGAGTAGAAGACCCGTTCCGAGGCTGTGTGTCGTCGCGTTCCGTCGGCCCCCGACACAGTGGCGACTTTGTGTTGATGGGCTGCATGCATGTATGAACCTCCTTCCTTCGCTCTGTTTGTGTAGTACAATACGCTTGTTCTGTTTTTTGCGCCAAGCAACCTTTGTAAACATCTCTCCCTTCCCCGTCCCCCCCCCCCCCCCCCCCCCCCCCCCCCCCCCCTACCGCGCCTCGTGCGCACTCGTAGTCCACCCCCTCCTGCATTCCCGCCAATTGAACGTGCAAGCGCCCAATTAAACCCCCCCTCAACTTACGCTCAACTTGCTGCTGTTTGGCAACTGCCACGCGTCATTGCACCGCCCCAAGCTGGCCTCCTTTCCACCGTCGTCGCAACCTCATCATGCACGCGCCCTTGGGGCAAGCGCCAATGTCAGCCCCGTCGAGCGCCTTCCGCGCGTCCCCGCGCCCCATCCACCACCACCGCTGCTGCCACCGCCGTCGCCGCGCATGACGTCGCCGCTGCACCCCACCGCGCCTCAGCGCCACGCGCCTCGCAACAGAATACCTTGCACGCCGCCGCTGCTCACCGTCGTGCACTGCTTTCTGTCCTTTGTCATCTGCAACATGGACCGCATCAACCTGTCCGTGGCCATCATCCCCATGGCGCGCGAGTTTGGCTGGCAGCAGACGCGCAAGGGCGTGGTGCAAGCCATCTTCTTCCTGGGCTACATGAGCACGCAGATCGTGGGCGGAAAGCTGGCCGACGCGCACGGCGGCCGCTCCGTGCTCGCGTTTGGCGTGTTGGCGTGGAGCGTGTGCACGGCGCTCACGGCCGTGGCGGCCGATGTGTCGTTCGGCGCGCTGCTGCTGGTGCGCGTGCTCATGGGCGTGGGCGAGGGCGTTGCCATGCCGGCCATGAACTCGCTGGTGACCACGGCCATCCCCGATGACAATGCGCGCGCGCGCGCGTTGGCGTTCATCTACTCGGGCATGTACGGCGGCTCTATCGTGGGGCTGCTCATCACGCCGGCCATCATGAGCGTGGCGAACTGGCGCTATGTGTTTTATGTGTGCGCGCTGGTGGGCGTTGCGTGGACGGCGCTGTTCTACGCGCAGACGGCGCCGCGTGGCGACGACGACGCGCAGCCGTTCGAGCCGTTGTCGCAGCGCGGCGACGAGCTGCAGCCGGCCGCGTCGCTGTCGCCGTCGCCGTCTCCGTCTCCGCCGCCGCCGCTGGCGACGGAAGAAGGCGCGCTCGACGGCGAACTGCACGGCAAGCTCGAACTGGGCGGCGAGAACGCGCGCGACGGCGAGAACGCGCGCGACGGCGAGAACGCGCGCGACGGCGACGAGCAACAGGCGCGGCTGGACGACGAGTATGTGCCCAGCGTGTGCGAGATGCTGTCGCGGCGGTGCGTGTGGGCAATCATCGTGGCGCACTTTTGCTGCACGTGGGGCTACTTTGTGCTGCTAAGCTGGCTACCGTCGTACCTCAACTCGCGCTTCAACGTGGACGTGGCGCACTCGTCGCTGCTAGCCACGCTGCCGTGGGTGGCGATGCTGGTGTCGGCCAACGCGGGCGGCTGGGTGGCGTCGCGGCTGCAGCAGCGCGGACTGAGCACGACGCACACGCGCAAGGCGATGCAGGCGGTGGGGTTTGGCGGGCCGGCGCTGATGCTGACGCTGCTGAGCGGCGCGCAGCGACGCGGCGCAGCGGTGGCGCTGGTGACGGGCGCGCTGGCGCTGGGCAGCTTCTCGCAGTCGGGCGTGTACGCCAACCACGCGGAGGTGGCGCCGCGCGCGGCGGGCACGCTGCTGGGCGTGTCCAACACGTTCGCGTCAGTGCCGGGGCTGGTGGGCGTGGCGCTGTCGGGCTGGGTGCTGCAACGCACTGCGGACGACTGGGGCGCCGTGTTCGCGCTGGCGATCGGCTTTGACGTGTTAGGGCTGTGCGTGTACAGCGCGCTGGGCACGTCGCGGCGGCAGTGGTGAGAGCACACTGTGCTCAGCACTCACACACAAACAAAAAAGAAAAACGTTTACGACAGCAGCAGACTTTCGTCGCTTTCACTAAAGTCCAGCGACAACGGCGGCAGCTTGCGTACCAGCGCGCTGTCGTCCACATCCATCACGATGGCGCCCGGTACGCGATTGGCGTGCAGCACGTCGTCGCTGCATAGCGAGTTGAGCTCGCTAAAGCAGTCGTCGTCCGTGGCGGCGCGCCACATGGCGTCGTCAAAGCCGCCGCGCAGCGACGGGTGTAGCTGCCCGTTGACGCCCACGCGCCGCAGGCGGCACGCGTACGATCCGCACACCGTGTGCAGTCGCGTGGTGACCGGCTGCGACGACGGCGTCGGCGACGGCGTCGGCGACGGCGACGGCGACGGCAGCACCGTCTGACGAGTGTACACCAGTCTTCCCATCTCACAGCATGGCATAGCGCCAGCGCCAGCGTCGGCGCCATGCGCGTGCAACGACTGCGACGACCAAGTAGCGCACAGCGAACGCTGCGCACCCTTCGAAACGGCGGTAGCAGCAGTAGCGGCGGCGCGCGACACAGGCGCAGAGGGCGGGTAAGTGTGCGCGAAGAAGCGCATGCGCGCCCTCACATCCTCCTCCGAAGGCTCCACCACGCGCTGCCTCTTCTTGATGACCTTGCGCGGCTTTTGGCCCGGCTTGAGGTCCTGTCCCGTGTACACCTCGCAGTCCTTGTGCTTGTGCAGGTAAGCGTGCACGTTGCGGCGCAGCGGCGCGGCATTGCCCGCGATCTTGCGGCGCTCCAGGCGGTTCCAGATGGTGACGTGCTCGCTGCCCGCGTCCAGCAGCGAGTCGTCGGCGCGGCGCGGCGGCGGCGAGTCGGCCGACAGACGCGTGCAGTAGCTGGCGCTGTCGGAGGAGGCGGCCGACGCGACGGGCGGCGGGCGGCCGTGCGGTGAGAGCGGCAGGCGAGGCGCGGGGGCGGGCGGCGGCGCGCGCGTGGGCGACGACGCGGCGACGACGGCGGGCGGCGCGCGACTGACGGTGGGCGGCGCGGGAGGCGGCGCGGCGGGAGCGGCGGTGGTGGTGGTGGTGGAAGGCGGCGGCGGCGGCGGAGGCGGCGCGGCACAGCGCGCGCGCGAAACGGCAGCGACGACGACGGCGGTAGTGGTGGTGGCTGTTGTGGCGGTGGTGGTGGCGTTTATGGCGGTTGTGGAGGCGGTGGTGGTGACGGTAGAGGCGGCGGAGGCGGCGGAGGAGGAGGAGGAAGAGGAGGAGGAAGAGGAGGAGGAGGAGGAGGAGGATGTGATGGAGGAAGAAGCAGTGGTGGTGGGCGCAACGGCAGCAGTGGCAGCAGTGGCAGCAGCGGCAATGGCGACAGTGGACGACGACACGGAGGCGGGCGACGGGGGCGAATTGGCGAGCGGCACGGGCGACGACATGGCGGTTACGACGGCGAAGGTGGCGGCGGCGGCGGCGGTGGCAGCGACAAGCAGAGCGGCGCGGAGACGACAAAAACAAGCGGCGACGGAGTGGGGGGGGGGGTTACGGGTGCGGGCGTCGACGGCGGCAGCGCGGCCGCAGCCAGCGGCGCGCGCAATATGAACAGCGCGCTCCACGCGCCCGCCGCGCGAGCTGCGCCGAGCGTCGGGCAGGGGCAGCGCGCGCGGCGTGTGACGCGCGCGCGCGCGCGCGCGCATGCGCAGCGCCTTTTTCGGACGCGTGTAGGGCAGCGGCGTGACGCGTCTCGGGCACCGGGACGGCGAACGGCGGCGCGGCGCGGCGCGACGTCGTGCGCGGCGTTCGCACCGGTGCAGGCGCGACGCCGACGCCGACGGCGGCATCGCGCGGGCGGCAGCGGCGGCAGCGGCGGCAGCGCGCAGCGGCGGCTGCGGGCGATGTGATCTTGGGCACAGCACGGGTGGCGGATGCGCGCGCACGCGTGCGCGCGCCGCTCGACACTGCGCGCGGCGCGCGCGTGTGCGCGCGCGTGTGGCTGCCAGCGCGCGCGGCGCACGTACAGTGCGCCGCCGTGGCGTGCTGTGGTACGTGCTGCGCGCGCACTTGGCACGAACACGCCGCCGCGCGCGCTGTAAGCGCCGCGAGCGCTGACAGAGCGCGCGCTGACAGTGCGCGCGCTTATTTTTACTGTGCGCGCCGAGGCGCGCTCGCCGCTGATCCGTCCGTCGCCGCCTGCCGGCAGTTCGTTTTTGCGCGAAGGTGACGGCCCGGCGCGCGCGCGCGCTCATATCTACGCTACTTTGCATACGTCGCGTCGCGTCGCGTCGCGTCGCGTCGCTGCGCGCACGTCATGTGCGGCGCGCGGCGCGCAGCCGTCCGTCTCTCGCGATGTGGTGCGCGGCGCGCGCGCGCGCGCGCGGCGCGCATCGCGCACGTGTTGCCGCGCCGCTCCGCATTACATTTATCTTAAAGAGTTGGTCTATCTAAAGTTACATGGGCGGCGGCGGCGACGGCGCCAGAGCCGGCAGCGCCGGCGGCGTGGGCGGCGGTTCCTCACCTTTGGGCGGCTCCACGTCATGGCACGTGTGCTCGCGCCGCGCGCGCAATGCCGCTGCCACGCGTCGCGCCGCCGCGCGCAGAGAGCCCGTGTCGCGCTGCGGCCCCGCCACCAGCAGCAGCGCCGGGAACAGCGCCAGCGACCACACCACGCTCAGCACCACGGTGGAGATAAGCAGCGCCGCGAACTTGATGAAGAACGTGATCACCGCCGGCAGTAGTAGCAGCGCCGCCAGCAGCGTGGACACGCAGCCAAACCAGATGGACACGCCCAGCGTGAGCAGTGCGTGGCGCACGCGGTCGTAGCGCGCCGTCTTGGCGCACTCCACGTACGCCGTGGCGATGTGCGCCACGCCGTCAAAGCTGTAGCCGATGCTGATCACCACGCCGATGGTCTCGGTGGTGCCGAGCCGCCACCCCAGCGCGTACATGGTGCCCAGCAGCATGGCCACCAGCGCCCCAATGCACGCTGTGGCCAGCAGAGCCACCGCCCAGTTGAGCGTGCACGCCGTCAACGTCAGCAACGCCACGCCCAGCATGATGGCGATGCCGCTGAACATGGAGCGCACCAGCGCCTCCTGGCTGCGCATCCACGCCCACACGTTGATGCGCGCCTCCACGTCGCCGTCGAATCCGCCCGTTACCACCGCGCCGTTCACCGCCGCGGGCGCGCGCGCGTTCACCGCCTCCGTGGCCGCCTTCCACGCGTCGTACACCGGCCGCATCGACTTGGCCGTGAGCACGATGCGCGTGCGCGTGCGGAAACGAATCTCCGTCAACAGCACGCGGTCGCGCGCCGCTGACAGCGCGATCGCCTGCGATTGCACGTATCGTTTGAACGGTTTGCTTCCGTTGGCGAGTGTAAAGTCGCTGAAGCGCAACACGTCGTCCGCCAGTTGCTGCTGTGTGTCGAACGTTTTCAGACCGTTGGCGTCGCCCACATGTTGCCGCCGCCACTGCTCGTACTCCGCCACCCAACAGTCCACCGCGTCGCGCTGCGCCGCCACCTCCCCCGACACAAACTCGTCGCTGCTGCGCAGCCGCTCGCACGTGTCCAGAATGTGCTGCTGCGCCTCGCGGCTGCGCAGGTCCATCGTCTCGTCCAGCACCGCGCGCCCCACCGATTCCGGCCGGAAGCGCGACGTGCCCGTCCGATCAATGTCCGCGATGCCCCACGTCAGCCGCGTCTCCAGCATCGGTTGCGACTGCTCGCCCGCAAAGTCGTTCGAGATCGTTGACTGCAGCACGCGCAGCGGGTGCTCGCTCGGTAAGAACTGCTCCGCCTCCTGGATGGGCTGCAGCTTGGTCGCCCCGTAGATGCCCACGCTCGACAGCACCAGCGCCACCACCACCAGCGCGTAGCGCAGCCGGTTGATCATCTTGGTCCACCGCCCGCCGAAGAACCGCTCCAGAAAGCTGTAGTGTAGCCCGGCCCTGTCCTTCTTCTTCTGCCATTGCCCGGGAAGACACTTGAAGTAGAACGGCATGCTGCTGCGTTCGCTGTCGTCCGACTTTTTGAAGCACGGCAGACACGCCCGCTTCGACCAGAACCTGTGCCACAAAATCACCGCCGACGGGTAGGCGCTCATCACTAGCGCAAACTGTGCCAGCACTAGCAGCCCCGCCCACACCCCCAGCGTGCTGATGGGCATGATGGGCGAGGTGGCCGTCACGAAGAACGCCGCTGCCGTCGTCACCGACGTCACCGTCATTGCCTTTATCGCGCGCCGGTACGTCCAGTCCATCCGCGTGATATCGTCCGCCTCAGAGCCCAGGTCCACCAGAGACTGTTTCCATGCGTCTGTGAACACAAACACATCATCCGCACCGATTCCCAGCAGCAGAAAGATTGACAGGATCTGCAACGGCGCAAAGTACTTTTGCTGAAACACAAACCGGTACAACACGTACGCGAGCGGGAACGCAAAGAACACCTGCCCCATTGCTGCCACCGCCAACCACCCACTTCCGGTGTGAAACCAGATAACCCCAAACACCAGCGCAATGGCCACCACACAAAACGACAGATCCCGCAGCGCAACGCCGGAGAAAGCCGCGTTTCCCAGCTTGGTACTAGTCAGAGTCACATCCTGTGTTTCGGTGGAGAGCGTCTCCACTTGGTCTTTTCGATCAAGACCCCACTGAATGTATTGGTTTTCTTGTTGTTCCCTCCTGTCCTCGATGGACGAAAAGTTGTTGAAAGGACCTCCGATGCGCAGAATGCTGCGCATCAGCCACGTGGAGTTGGTTCGAAGCAACAAGTCTTTGCCCAGAAGCTCACTGTACTGCGGGTTCACTACAACGTTGCCGTTGTCGTCTGTGCTCAGCAACGTCTCCAAAAAGGACGAAAACTGCTCCGATGATGGCGCTTGGCTAGTGTTCCTTCTGCCACAAAAGCGCTCTCCGTCCCATTCGCCGTACAGAAACGGACTGTTGAGCAGCGACAACGGCGGAGCGCATGCAAGCTGCTCACCCGCGCAGTCCTTCGCGGCATCATCAAACAAGCAGTACGACTGGTACTCGGCGTGGTTGAGAAGGCTGTCCTCAATCCGTTTCAACTCGGCCAGGTTGTGGCGAGTCAACACGTTGGTGGCGCTTCGTTTCTCGTCGGCGTCGGACGGTAGTTGAAACTGTGGCGGCACATTTCCGCGAAACAAAATGCTCACATCAAAGTCCAGGCGGCGCTTTTCTCTCTGCACATCGGACGCCGAGCTGTCGAATGCATACTGTTCGCGGGCAGCTTGTCGCGCGTCGTAAAGGCGAGTGATTTGGTCGTTGCGAATGAGAAAGTCAACGCCGTCCGGGTCGTCAAACGCAAACTGACGCGAAAAGGCAATGATCACTATGGCAAGTAGGGGGAAAGCGTACGCAATGAGGCAGGTCTTCTTGGTGTGGTTAACCGACCAGAGCGCCCAGCGAACAGGCTTCGGTTGTTGAATGGAGTCGACATTGGTTTCCATGCTATTCGCTTCTATCACATTGTGAACAAGTACGAGCAGCGAGTCCAAAAATCGAGTCGGTTAAGAGCGCATAACCAACCACATGACAATGATTCGTGGAGCAATGAATCGCGTTAGACAATAGGCAACGGAAACAGCTCGTGTGGCTTGTCTTCTTAGATGCCGTTTTCGGCGCAATACGCATGTCCGTCGGCGACGGTCCAAACCGGGGCTGGCTGTGCTGGCAACATGCGACGCATGCAATCACATCACAGCAGCCGCACAAATGGCGCCGCCGCCGTCTGCGCACCAAAAAACGTTTCGAAAGCACCAAATCGCTCGTCACACAACACAGTGTGTCACACACACCATCACTCCGTAAACTTAGGTTTGAGCCAAGCCCCAAGTCCTTGGCTCACCTACATGAATAATGTTACCAAGAGTCGCGACGACGACTTCTTCCGTCGAGAGACCAAAAAGAAAAAAAGTACAGAATTCCAATCATTCCTCCCGGCAACTCAACTAACAAAAAGGTGAACTCTTTACAGGGACAATACCCTGTAGATAAAGGGTTACCTTCGGTAGATAGATACAAGATGTCAGCTTCTACGTGTGTACATATTCAATTCAAGCAAACCGTAGAATGCTACAGCCGAACCCACCAGTCAACATCTGCGAGGTAAAGCATATCTATCATATTATGCTTTCTATACAAATGGACTGTGAAGGATACCACAACGCGCAACACCAAACGCGCCTTCCCAAATATTGTACAGTACAACAGCCCAGAGAATGCCAAATCATTGCCAGCTCATTGTCACATCGTAGTGCGTCACAGTTCCCTTGAATACAACCACGGTAGCTTCACTATCTCCCCTCAGATAATTTGGTAACCTGCTCTGATCCACAACACAAGTCATTTCACAATTTTCATGAGCTATTCCCCGTCCTCGATCGAAGATGAACATCTTGATTCCTACGTGTGCTGTTCATCCGTACGTGCTTCACTAGCTGAAACCTCTTTCTCTTTCGCGTTTGCGAAAACTTTGTTCCAAATGGCTTTAAGGGAGCCGTGCGCACCTGTGGGACCAACAACCATAAGCAACGCCGGAAACAATACGAGTGACCATAGCAAGCTGAGCAAAATTGTGGCAGTAAGCATGCCGGCAAACTTCACAAAAAAGGTAATGATTGCTGGATAGAGCCACAGAGTGGCAGCTAGAGTTGTCAAACATCCAAACCATATAGAAATGCCGAGCGTGAAAAGGGCGTTTCGCGTCCGTTCTAGTCGTGATTCTGCACTCGATTCCACATAAGCTGTGGCGATATGAGCGACACCGTCAAAGCTATACCCGATGCTTATAACCACTGATATAGTTTCTGTGGTACCAAGCTCCCATCCCATTATATAGATAAACCCAAGTAGCATAGCTACAATTCCGCCAATACAAAATGTGGCGATCACAGAAACAATCCAGTTCAACGTTGAAAATGTCAGCGTCAACATCGAAACCGCTAGCATAATTCCAATGCCGATAAACATGGAGCGTACAAGCGTATCTTGACTCACTTCCCACAGCCATGGATTGGCTCCTTCGGGAGTAGCTCCGATCGAACCCCCATCGACAAAAGCCCGGTTGGCTCCTTCAGGACCTCGTTCGTTAATGTCGTGCACTAGACGAGTCCATTCATCGTACACAACTTGTACATCCCTTCCCGTTATGTTTAGCAAATGAGGTGTAGTAAACTGAAATTCTGTGAACACAAGCCGACTGCGGTTTGGGTTAAACGCAATTTGATGCGACGTGAGATATCGCACAAACGGTTGCTGGCCGTTGCGAGTAGTATAGTTCGCAAATTGAAGTAGTTCTTCAGCTTGTTGCCGATGAGATTCAAACGTTTCAAACGTTTCTTTTCTCTGCACATCTCGCCGCCAAACCTCATAGTCCCTAATCCAACATTCTACAGGCTCCTCAGTTGCAGGATCAGAGAAAATCAATTGAGACCCGTTGTCTATTGTATTACATGTGTTCAGCAGATGCGATTGTGCCTCCTTTGACCTGAGGTCGAAATCACGATCCAGAATCGCAGCTTTAACTTCTTCTGGTTTGAATTTGGATGTTCCACTTCTATCAACATCTAAGATACCCCACATTATTCTAACTTGAAGTCTGGATTCAAGTTCGGTTGCGGGAAAGCCCCGCCCAATGGCACGTAGCTTAAGTGAAACTGCATTGTCATCAGGAAGAAAGGCCTCAGACTCCTGAATAGGTTCAAGTTTGGTCGCGAAGAAAACTCCAACGCTGCTGAGGGCCACCGCAAAAACAATCAAAGCAAAGCGTAGCTTGTGGATTAGTCTCACCCATGGACCTCTGAAAAACCTCTCAAGGAGACGGTATTGGGGTTCTGGTACATCTTGTCCTCGCCAACGGCTCGGAAGAATTTTGGCAAACAATGATTGCTTGTTTGGCTGCTGAGTCTCGGGACGTTTTGGCAAGCAAGGAACACAACGCCTTGGACGCCAGAAGCGATGCCAAATGATCAGAGCACAGGGATATGCAGTCACGACTAGCAAAAACTGGGCCAAAACTAGATTTCCAGCCCATACGCCTAAGGAGCTGATAGGCATAATTGGTGATGTTGCAGTCACGAAAAAAGCAGCGGCAGTAGTGACTGATGTCACGCCCATTGCTCGAACGGCCCTCCTGTACGTCCAGCTTAAACGGAGGACATCATCATATCCGGGATCTAGCAGAATCATAGACTGTTTCCAAGCATCAGTGAACACGAACACATCATCGGCACCAATTCCAAGAATAAGGAATATCGAAAGTATTTGCAGAGAACTGAAGTATCGCTGTTGGAACAGATAACGATACAGCAAGTAAGCCAAAGGGAACGACAGGAAAATCTGTCCCATTGCCGCCGCCGCAAGAAAAGCGCTGCTGGTGTGGCTCCATATCAAAAGGAAGACCAAGATAATCGCAACGACGCAGAAGGATAGATCCCGTAGAGCAGTATCTGCGAAAGTAGAGGCTGCATATGTTAAACTTATGAAAGAAACTTCCGACCTGGCTGTGGTCAGATTTTCTAGTCCTGGGGTCAAGGTCTCCAGCCAGTCTACGTATCGCTCCTCCTGCTCGACCTCTCGATCGTCGGGAGACGTGAAACCTGGAGACGGGGCACCAATATCAAAAATGCTTCTCATCAACCAGGTTGACCTATTGTTGGGCGAGAAATCGGTTCCCATGAGTCTTGCATATGTGGGACTAGTGATGGTGTTCCCACCAGCATCCGTAGAGAACAGCGAGTCGATAAAGTTTGAGAAAGCGGTAGCGGAAGGGAGTTGGTTTCCTTCTTGCCTATCGCAAAGCGTTCCGTTTACCCAAATGCCATAGAGATGCCTGCTGTTAAGCAGAGATTTGGGGAAGCTACATGCTCTGACCTGTCCCCTACAATCTCGCGCAGTTTCATCAAACAAGCAGAATTGTTGATACTGGGGGCTGTCCAAGATGAAATCTTCCGCATTCTTCAAGACAGCAAGGTTTCGACGAGAAAAGACGCTACGGGCTTGTCGTTTCTGTTCGTCCGTCACAGGCAGACTCCCATCTGAAAGTTTGCCTCGGAGCAGCAAGTTAACGGCTTGCATTACTTGGAGGACTTTGCGCTCGACAGTAACGGACTTGGGATCAAACTCGAACTGCTGAATTGCCGCTTTTCTTGCGTCATGTAGACGCGTTCGTATGTCGCCTCGTACATAAAAGTCGACGGTGGCAGGGTCGTCCAGCGTGAAGTCTCCCAAAAGCACAATTATGACAATGGATAGCACTGGTATGGCGTAAGACGCAGCGCAGGTTTTCTTGGTGTGGTTTACTGCCAACTTTGCCCAGAAGTTGGGGTGCACGCTTGGAGCGTTCCTGCGAGGCATTAGTGATGGGCTCGGTGTGCGAGGAGCAAAGGAAGCACTACGAAGGCGTCAAAGCTGCATCACTGCTGAAGAGTAGTTCGCAGCTGTTAAAGTGCTGCTGCATGCCGTGATCTTCGACGACTGTCGCAAGCATGACATGTTGTTCGGTACCCTTGTAAACGGATATTCAGAAGCGAAGCCAGTGGCCAATATACTTGTGCATATTGCAAGGTGGTTACAGGGACTTAGATGAATAACTTCCGTTCACTCATATCCTTTCCGGTTCTTCGATTGGTGGAAATAATCACAAAGCTGAACAAGGAGGAGAACAAGCGCAACCAACGGTACACGTTATTACAGTGTTATTTGTGTTCAAGGTCTAACACAACAGAGAATCATCTCCAGTCCAGGTTGCTCTCAACCTAACGAATATCCATTCTTACTCGGGCGATCTCCGTGCTCATTTCAAACAAAATGAGCGCCCTTTTCGAACTCCTCACCCCCCATTACCCCCCAAAGCAGACCAATATTGCTTCCCTGCGGGCGATGATACAATTCAATGCAAGAGCATAGCGACGATGCGCAAAACGAAGCTTTGCGTCATGAGCTCCGCAAGATTCACATCAAACACAACGCAAGCTTCGCCAAGAACGTTTTCTTCTCGCACTTTCTGCTTTCGAGAAAACAATCTCCACACGCACTCTCGCTGACACCCATCCATTCCGTTCAGCAAGTTATATTCATGAGAAGACACTGGCGATATCTTGGTTCCTCGTCTTCTCTTCTAACAAACATTCTCGGCATTTGCCAACATCAAGTACTAGCGCTTGCAAACGTGGGCTGCTGCAAATATACGCCCTTCGCACACGACCTATACCAAGAAACAGTGATCTTGAGACAAAGTCAGGAACGACCCGTCGTCTGCGTTCTTATTTCGAAGCAAAAACTGTATTGTACTCCAAAAGCCATCTTCTGCGACCTCCGTTTCACATTTCTGTTTGCGGTACAACTGTTTGTTCTACTCGTTCTTAATATACAGAACCTCAAGCACAGGGTAAGTTACTCCCGTTTGCTCACGGCACATCGTGTCACTCGCTTGTATCCTCAGTGATCATGTCTGTAGAGACACGAGCAAAAGGCGGTGATTACTGCGTAAAGTGGTGACTCTAACTCCCGCGGCATGCGGGCAATGACGGCCCTGGGTGGTCAGTGTCGTAGAACAACACTCATGTCGTAAGCGGGGCGCTTAGAACGGCGCACAGGCACTGAACGGCCTCACAGGATGTGTTCACCACAGAATGGCAGCACGACGGTAATTACTGACCTTCTGCAACTCTGCCCACAAACAGCAATCACGATGCACTCCTCTACGCAATAAATACAGCCCGAAAGGGCGCAAACCAGCTTCCACTACTCTCCTTATTTCCTTATCGATCCACACTGTCCTTCACATGAATGACAAAGTTGAACGCCTTCGACTTCTACAGCATCCTCTTGTTCATAGTTTGGATTCTCCAGCATGTCCAAATCGGTTTCCAGCAACTTCTTTTCACTCAGAAGCAGTTGGCGTACTTCAGCGGTCATGTGTACATGTTTCTTTGCGTCTTCATCGTTTCCATCCTCAACAAAAGCGTAAAGCTCCAGCCTCTCTCGTACAACCCGGGCAACTCTCGCTCGCGCATTCACTTCGGCGTCAGCACTGACAGCCGCCCGTTCCGGCAAATGTGCCCCTCTTTTCAACCAGTCTGCGAGCGCAGCTTTGTCCATAGCAAGCACTCGTGCTACTGCCACTGCTTCGGCGACTATTCCCCTGCCTATCACCACGTCACACGCCCAACCTTGGTTGCCTTTTTCCACCTCGGATCCATTTTCGACGTTAACCACCTCCACATCGATGCCCAACTTTGCTAGCGCTCTCGCTTTCAAAGGAGCAAGGGGTTCTTCCCGAGATATCGTCAGTGATATGGGAAGGGTATCGTAAGCGTTGTCGGGCACAACGAATCCAGAGAACAAAAGTAATTTGACGTTCGGTCTTGCCCCATAGAAAATAGTTATGGGTTCACCAACATCGAATGATCTCATCGCTCGGGATTCCACGGTAACGCTGGTGTGCACCAGAACCTGAGTGGTGAAATGTCCGGGTTCGTGGTTGCAAAGGTCCCAGAGTGGGACAAGAGCTAGCGTTGGGGGGTCTGTCGATGGTAATGCATTCTGGCGAGTCATAACAACCGAGAGGGCCCACACAAAGTTAGAAAACGTTAGAACGCGGAGGGAGAGTATTGGTGCTCTCTGTGACGATAAAATGCGATAGATGTAAGTGTAGTTTCTAACCTGAGCGCGGAGCGACTTTATCGCAGCACCAGAGGCGTGCGATGGACGTAACGAGAGTAAGTGCTGTGACGTGAAGTTAGCGAATGGGGTTGTGAAGGTGCTAGGAAGAATATTGATGTACGGCTTGAAGCGGCTGCTTGGGAGGGCTGCTTCGTACAAAAGGTTCAACGCCAACGATAAAGACGGCATCGTTGCCAGGGCGGGCATGACGGCTTCCAGCGCCTTGATTGGAGAATCAGTGGCTGTGAGTATAATCGATGAAGGAATTGACATGAGGAGCTCATCTTCCTTGATCGCTCGGGTAGCAAGTAGAGTAACATCATTCGCTTCAGAGCATGGAGTGAAGTCAATTCGGAATGGTGCGTTATCAAGATCAACACCATTGGTTGTCAACCAATCTTTGAAAGGTGGAAAGCTCTCTGCGGTCCTGCTGGGAATCACAGTTTCCTCTTCCGCCTTCTGAAGCTTGCCGAGCTTGACGAGCTTTTCCTCGAGTTCATGCAACAGTGAACTCTCATTCTCTGTGGCCCATCGGTCGTGATTTTCCACGAAATTCTGAAGTGAGTCCACCAGGCTTAGTATCGCTGGGGAGGACTTGTACGGCTTGGCTTGTTTGGCATGCTTGGCTGACCTCTTTCGACTAAGAGTCTTGGAACGAGCTTTCGGATTGGGCATACTGTGATGAATGCGCGCTTGATCAATGCAAAGCGCCGCCGGTAGGGAAGTTGAACCGGGAATGGGCAGACAACATATGTGCCTTGGAAAACTTGGTATTCCGACCGATTTGAAACAACGAAGGGCGCAGAAGAACAGCGAGGAAGAATGGAAGCAGAAACGAGTTGATTCTTGGATTCTTTCTCGCGCGACGGGGAATCTGGTGCGATGGCAACAACGGGACAGGTCGAACTATCAACGCCGAGAGACCTGAGCGAAAGGTTTTGTTGATCACACTTTTCGCAAGATTTGATCCGCGAAACGCAATCAGCCGTTGTCTGTGAACACGTGGACGAGTTGCATCAAAACGATAAATGACAGCGGGAGGACGCTTTGAGTGCCTTGTCATCATCTTCACAGCCTGCGGACATCGATCTGTACCTTTGTAGATATCTACCGAAGGTATATGTCGGCCAGCTTCTCTGTCTCGGTCTTTTTATGTGAAAACGGGAATGGGAAATGGTTCAAACGTAGTATACATAAGCTTTCTACTTATGCTTCTGGTGCAGGTTTTCATAGCACGCATTCCAAATTTCCATCCAGTTCTAAGCTACATACAGTTTATCAAAATTTCTAACATGTGAATGTGGTATAAATGTCAAGAATGACACGGAACACGTATTTTTACGGTGTACACACTTCGATACCCGTTTCTCGGTGAGAAGAATTCTACAGCATTCCTTTGCTTAACGATGTAATTTCATTCTGCAATATTTGACAAGAGGATACCCATATAGGTTGGTTATTAACTAAAACCCCTTCTGTAACTTAGGTAACTTAGAGTTCTTACTTCGACCGAGTGTATAAAGCTATATAGTCACTCGTTCTTGATTGTTATATTTTTGTATAAAAGAATCTCCCGTTCTTTTGGAGCCGCCCAATCAAGTCTCCTCATTCTGATCGTGATTATGCTCTTGGCGATGTTCGCTTCTGGAACAATAAGTCGTTTCAACAAAGTCGTTTGCTTTCAAGAACAGGTGCCGGGAGAAATTGGAATTCATGGTTTCTTAAGTTTACAAGGTATATGACTATAATAACAGAGCACTCACAGAGTTGACGCTCACTTAATCCACAAGATGTGTTTCGCAAACAATTCTATTTTGAAGGGGGTTCGGCTTCCCGAATAACGTATTCATCATGCACAGCATTACTTCGTTTTAGTCCAGTTCCAATGTAAGACTCCAGCCCTTTTGATGACCGCCGTGGTTGTCTTCTTTCTTTGGACTTCGTAGTCTTCCTGGAACTTTTGCCGTTTTTGCTCCCCATGGTAGTCAAAGCGTTTCGGTTGTATATCTATGAATACCGAGGAATTCGAATGGATGACCAAACGCTTGTTATTGGTGTTGGAACCGACGGTTTTTCGCAACAAATATTCACAGTGCCACCAGTTTTTGGTGCAGTATATTGACAGAGGGCTTGTGAAAGCTGTTACGCTCGAGATATTGAGATGAGAGTCGAAAGTGTTAATTGCGAGGTTTGCGAAGGAAAGAAGATTTGGGCTTTGGTAAGGCCGACAGCCTCGGGTTTCTCTTCATCAAAACGTGCGGTGTTTATATAGGGATTTGTCGGCGAGTAGTCGGTGAAGACTTTCGAGTCATCTTCCGGTCCATGGAAATGCAGTGATGGAAAAACAATAAGAATGACAAGGATTATAGCGAGGAAGAACAAAATCTGAAGTGATGGACATTGCCAGAAGAAGAAGACTCCTGCAACTGAAATGATCAAATGAATCATTTTGGGAAACACCGATGAAAGAGGACGTTTAGGAAGCCTTGTTGTATGCTTTGTAGTTCCTGAGCAAAGATCCATCAATGGTACTAAAAGGGCTTACGGTGCGTAATACTCAGCTGATCTCCGTTGAGTTGGAAATAGTTTTTTTTTACAAATGGCATCCCTGCCATTTTTCACATCTCAATGCCTCCAATATATGAAGACTTCGTTCTTGTTGCCAGGCGTTGCTGAGCATTTGTCCTTCAGATAATGATGGATATCTCAATTGGAGTCACGATGCTTCAGTAATATGCACTAGCCTTGTGGGGTTTAAGGATATCCCGCATTCCTTCGAGTTATGTTTCATGCCAGTCGGAAAACAGTCTTACATATGAATCGACCAATAGTAAGAGACAATTCCCACAGGAGAGGGCTCGGGAGAACGAGAATGGAGATCGGTCATGGAACGTATTGTGAGGTTTCGAAAGAGTCTCGATGATAGGGAGCTTGTCTTCCGAACAGAACAGATTTATCTCGTTGTATCGAGGACGGTGCTTTGCTCTGTTTTCATTATTTAAAATAATCGTATCGTGCATGATGTTAGGCTCCTACCCTTGAAAGTGATTTCAATACATGAGGCAGTGATGCCCTCAACGGAAATATTCTTCGACAATGTTGTCGTGATATGACAAAGATGCATTGTTCCATAGGGTCTTCCGAGTTGACGGCTGTCGGTGAAAGACAAAATCGAAATATGCGCTCCAGACTCTTGTTCCAGGGATACAGATATGTTCTCCTTCTGTCTTCTATTTGTTATCGCACTCTAACACTCTTTATTGGGAGGAGTCAGGAAAGTCACAGCTCAAGGGAAGCCCTCTTCCAGAAGAAAGACATCCTCGCTATATATTTTACGGCCATAGGTACCAGTATGTACATGTGGGCAAACATTGTAATTCTTGTTCCCATCTCCAGATAATCGTTTGGGTGGATCTATATATATCTCTCTCTCTTTGTGGTATTTAATTCTTCTATTACTAGAATTAGAGGAAAACTTTGTCTATACAAAGTTTTCTTTCCTTAAGAAGGCTAAAAACTTCTGTGGCCATGTGTGGATCTATGTAATGCTCGCACTTAACTTCAGCGACTTACTCCATATCCCACCATAGGATTATGCCAAAGAATTACGTAGGTTCAAGAACGATGTCATTTGCACCATTTTTGCGCTCATTGCATCGGATTGATATGTGATAATCATTTGAAGTCACAATGAGAAGGATCCAAGGACACTTGTGCACCTAAAAAGATCCTGGCCTTCTTGAGGCGGGAGAACTATCTGTAAGATAGAACTCTGTTGTGTTAGGAATTAGAACACACTACCCAATTAAAGAAGAAGAGGGACACTTGCAAGATAAGTTTGGTGTTCAAGATGTGCGATGCACTTTTCCTACCGATATACGCACAGATTTCTGATAGATCACACCAGATTCTTTTATCGAAACAAGAAGCTGGGCCGAAGCTGGGTATTCTCATTTTACAACAGGGCAGAAAAGTTTGACAGTCTGTCGGAAACCTCATGGGTACGGAATGGTATGCAATCTTGACGCAAATGTGAGAAGCCATTACGTGTAACTTAAGAAGCCTCAACAACTCCTCCTGCGACAAGGACGTAGCCCTAGCTCATCCTTCCAATACGAAGGTACCATCGGTATCTAGAGCACAATGCATTGTCGCCATCTTGTTTAAAGCTTAACGGCATTGTCTGATGACCCACATTGTGCTTTACGCACCATTGCAGCTGTGTTCGGGCATGATAGTAATTCCACAACTATCTGCCGCTTATCTTCTTCTTTATCGCGAGCCTTTCAGTTTCAGAGCAACGTGGCTTTGTAATCACATTCAACGAGACCTTGACATGAACAGCAGGTCTCATCTACGATACAGTAAAACGACCCCTTTTCCGTAGTAAGGACGGGAGTCGCCTAGCTCTAAAAATCCAGAGAGATAATCATTTCAGCAGGAAACGATGAACATCTTCTTGCAGCGTCAGATTACATCCAATACTCTCTTTTATCATTCCTAATGGAAGGTGCAAGGCAAGTCTACAATGTATTGCTTCGTTTGCCTTCTTTACATATTATTTAATTCCAGTCTCGAGTGAAACGCAAGGAATCTGGGAGAAGAAGAGACGGAGAGAGGATGAATTGCTCAATACAGTTCTCGTTCCACAATTGTGTAGCTTGTCTAGAAAAGTGGCGTTACCGAACTCTACTGTGTTCTCTCAAACAGCGGTTCCTTCTTCAGCAGGGCTCGATGTTCTCTAACATCGAGCAGTGCTGAAGATGTTCTCTAACACCTAGCCCCGCTGAAGAAGGAAGCGCTGTTTGTTCTGCAACGCTTGCTCCAGAAAAAGTCTGACAAAGAAGAACATGCGAAGAAATGAGCGGAAGAAGACCTAGTTGAACCATTCCAACACAACCACATGCATCTTTCACACATCTTTTTTGCACTTACTGTTCGTGACTGATTTCCGAGCCTATCTGACGCCCCTTAGAGCATAAAAACATAGACGAAATGGAACATATTAATATAGTAGTCATCAAAATTCGAAGGCGCCGCAGTTTCAAGCGATTGTAACACGAGTGATTTGCTCTAGAAGAAGTAGAACAGACGTCCTTCAGTAGGCTTTGACAAGTGATAATGTTTTGTTCCGTCTGAAACACGACCAAAGCTTGGTCATCGCGAATTGAACTGTTAAATGAGCTGAGTTAACCACTACGAGGTTGCAACCTGCTGAATTCCTGCAGTACTAGTCTTACGTACAGGTAGGCAACATACTGCCCATTCCGTTTGACGGATGAAGGCCTGATCCCAGACTTGGCTGTCTTTTCACACAGCTTGAGGTTGCTTTTGTCAAGCTACGCAGCAGAAGCGAGTGAAAGAGCTTCTACAATTGCAGCGAATTGCCAACGCAAGTGAGCAACGTAATCTTGGGAGATGGAGGCGCAAGGCTTTGTTACAACGATGTGGTAGTTGAATGAGTTATCGCTGCAGATAAGTGTTGACACTCAGCCATCTTGGCTACGTTTTATCTACGTGTCGATGCCTCTATTCCAAGAATAGATATACACGCATATGTTGTAATTTGGATACTTTTGGAATTTGTGCTTTCGAACTTTACGTTGGTATGGCCTTTTCGTGAGCATTCGTGTTCCAGCCTGTTCGCAGCGCAGCCACATTATCATTCCGACGGTCACGTTGTTTTGTAAGGAGGTTTTGTGCAGTTTCGTGCATGGTGGGAGTGCTAGCTGGAGCAAGTTGTGCCGGGCCTTCTTCAATATCATTGCTTGTGCTGTTTGACATTGTCATGGAAGTTTTCTGCAGCATGAATACGAAGCAGACAGCAGAGAAAAAAAATAGACACAGAGGGTAACGTTCTAACCCTTTACCGTTGGTAGCGGAATTGGTGGCCAGGGAATCAAACGAGAAGGGGCACTCTTTGGTGTTGAACGGCGGTCAGTCGCTGCTTCAGGAATCAGGTATCGATATGAAGCGAACGGATCATCTCACGGTGCATATTGTTTTGCGTTGTTTTGCGTTGTTTTGCGTTGTTTTGCGGTAGCTGAATGCCTTCATAGACCCTCACGACTACCTCGACTACTTTTGCTGACTACTACTACTACTAAAGCAGTGGTCCGGAAGTCAAAGTCATGCCTTTTTTTTTTACCGTAGTCAACTAGTCATGAATACGGCCCTGATCATGGATCCAAGCCCTTCAAAACGGAGCACTCCGTAAGATACCTGCGCATGTTCACATTCGCTTATCCTGACTCCTGTCCATCGCGTCTTCGCCTTATTGAGATCAGTACATTGGTATTCCCATTCACATTTTGAACATTGACAACATGTTCCGTTCAAGATATGCTCTATACCTGGGTTCCGTTTGTTTATCATTTGAAAGTGTGGTAAATCGCGGTCAAAAGAATCGATACGGCACCAAGAAAGAGTGTCAGAGGGCTCTGTGCCCCTTTTCTGACCTCCTCTGATCGCGACTGCCGCGATCATGTACCTTTTATAGTAGCACAGACTACCAGTCTGGTACCACAATGAAGATCTTCTCCATTCTAATTAAACTACGGAGCGTGTTCGCGCTCCGTGCTCTTCGAATTAAAACCTAGTCTATGCTCTAATGTGCTCCAGAAAGATCTTCTCACTTACGCGGAGCAATTTTTGGCTCTCAGAGCTTGTTAGCTCTTCAGCTGTGTGATGCTGACTCATATATGTCCATACTTTGTTGATATGCTGCCTCCGCCAATGCGGTCTACCTTCGTACAAGGCGAAGGCGCTGCAGTTCCGGAAGGTACGGCCTTGCAAGACCCCTCATCCGGCAACGCCTCTTCTCGCCGATGCCACCGAGGCGCACTCAGCACTTGCATCTTTCATTCGCAAGCTTTCACTAGAAACTGAAGTCGCTTCACGCATAGCCCTGCTGCCGCACAACTCCCGCATTATAGAAGAGGTGACGGGCGTTTGGTGAACATCTTTCCTGCTTCCTGTGCAGTGCACCTTGCAAAACGTTAGTCTTCTTTGGACCTTGTTCGCACGAATTTCACCATGTTGGAAGAGTGTAGCTGGGGTCTAGAAGGTTAGCAAGGTCATCCCAGCTCACTAGGCTTTACTCATTTTCGGTGACTACTTATACTACTGACTTCCACGCGGGAAGTCACAGACATTTCAGTCTGTCCCTAGGATTTCAGCATGCTTGCTCCAAACTCCTGTTTGGAGCTACAGCATTTTATACGTTTTGAAACGCAATCGTAGTTCAACGTACCGCACTGCACCAGTGTGCGGGACTATCCGCACCAAACGTTTCTACCGCACCGGTACCCAAGATCTACCCGGTTATGAACTCTCTACAGTTTCTCTCGTTCCAACATCCGTATCTCCATGCCGAACTGAGCACAGAGTTGTAAATGCTTTCCAGGAATGTGAGTTTTTGTAAACAGGTCTGCACCTAACTCGCTACCTTTTCGATATCCAATTCTGACTAGGGGGGTGCTCTACCGAATCCTTTAATAATTGATACTTCATTTTAATATGCTTCGTACGTTTGTCGAGTACTTCGTCCCTCGCGAGCATAATCATACCTTGGTTGTCCCCAAATATGTCCACACACTGCTCACAATGTCCAAACAGTTCGTTGTAAAGTCTTTTTAACCAAAGTCTCTCTCGAACGGCGAAAGACATAGCGACATATTCAGTCTCTACTGCAGACTAAGCGACAATGGTTTTATTCTTACTGCGCCAAGAAATTGGTCCACCACTATAGGTAAAAACAAAACCATTTGTGGACGTCCTGTCTTCACGATGTCCAGCATAATCCGCATCCAAAATGCCCTCCAGAACAGCTCTGTTGTCCCTTCTGTACTCTATAGCGGACTGGCGAGTAGAAGAGAGGTAATTCAGTACCTTTTTTGCGGCAGTCCAGTGTTCACGGGTATGTTTTTGCATAAAGCAAGCCAGGTACCCCACCGCGAAAGATATATCCGGACGAACTGTGCTGCATACGTGCATCAAAGATCCAACGAGTACGCGGTAGGAACTCTCATCTATGTTCCACTCATCCGGTTTGTAAAACAATGTATTCTGAAGTCGTATACTAACGGCTGCGGCGGTGTCTACGCGGAGTTGTTTAGCCAAACGTTCGATCATAGGCTCGTTGTGGAGTAGTAGTCCCTTTCCACCAGCCATTTGCTCGATCACTATTCTAAAGAACTTACGTGGTTTTGTGTACACTCGGATTTGAGCTTGGGTCTCTAGTTGCTTCACAAAATTATGTAAATCTTCTTTGCGTCTACCAACAACGAGTTCATCATCCACGTACACCAGCACCATCAGTCGGTACTGCCCAACGTCATAAAAGAAAAGACCTGGATCGGTATCTGACAAGGTTCAACCCATATCTCGCATGATCTTCTTGAACTTTCGCGCCAGGGTCTCGAGGCTTGCTTCAGCCCGTAGATTGCTTTGTGCAACCTATATACGTATTCGTGCTTTGTCGGATGAATAAATCCTTCAGGCTGGCGCATATAAAGTTCTTCAGAGAGATCCCCATATAAGAATGCAGTGCGTTCGTGAAACTGTATCGCCTCCATCCCATGAGCTGGAAGGAGAGATATAACTGCCCTAACAGTGCTATACTTGACAATGGGCGAGAAGAGCTCATTGTAGTCAATACCAGCTCGTTGTGTGAATCCTCGTGCCACAAGACGTGCTCGATAGCGTTCAAGTCTTCCCTGGTCATCTCGTTTCTTCAGAAACACCCACCGGTTGGTGATGGGCTTGCAGTTCGGTGTACGCGATACCAACTCCCAGACGGTACGCTCCTTCATGTGCTTCATTTTTTCTTGCATGACGGCCTTCCACTGTGAAGCCACGTCTCCAGTGATAGCATCCCGAACAGTCAGTGGATTGTCGTCGTCACCATTTCCCATGATGTTCAGTGTGAGCTTCGTAAGCAGGGTATCGGGTGTGAATCGTTGTGGCGTCTGTCGGATTTTACTCGAGCGCCTTGGTGTGGAGGGATTATGGGTTACCAATTCCGGATCGTACGTGTATTTACCATGTGCGTCGACAAAGATCAGATCATTTTCTTCTTCATCAGCCAAAGTATCTTCAGTCTTCAATTGCTCCATATTCCAGTCCATATGCGTGTCTTTGGTCTTCACTTCTATCTTCTTTGCTTCATTCTTCTTCCCATCTGCCTGTGGGACTGCCGCCAAGTCTACTTCATCTACGCTGGGTGTGGTGGCTGCGCTCTGCCACCCAGTAACTGCTTCGTTGAACGTGACATCCTTTGACACAAACATCTGGTTGGTATCTGGAACGTAGACTCTGTAGCACGTCCCGCGTTCATAACCAGCCAGAATTCCCTTGATGGTCCGGTTCGTGTACTTGGCACTACGCTTGCGGCGCTCCTTCGGGATGTGGACGTAACACTGTGAACCAAACGTGCGGAGGTGTGAAATGTCTGGCTTCATGCCTGTGAAACCCTCTATAGGAGTCATGTTTGGTTCTTCTTCCCTGCGAACGAATGTCCTGTTCCTCAAGTAGTTTGCTGTGTTAACAGCTTCTCCCCAGAGTTGACTGCAGCGTGGAGTTCCTTCCGGGACTCTGAGCATTGTTCGCGCTTGTCATTTAGCGTACGGTTCAGCTTTTCGGCTTCACTGTTCGACTCAGGACTGTATGCGGGGGACGGTTCGATGAGAACCCCCTTTTGTTTGGGCCAGTCAGTCATCTTCTTTTAGAGATATTCTCCTGCATTGTCAAAGCGAATGCGCTTGAGCTTCCGTTCTGACTGTGTTTCAAACAGCACAATCATCTCCTTCACTCGATCATCCACCTGCGTCCTATCTCTCAACAATCTGATAGCAGACATGCCGCTCTTGTCGTCGTATAATGAAACAAAATACTTCGATCTGGACAATGTCTCGACGTCCACGGGTCCTAACACGTCCGAGTGGACGAGATCCAAAACCTCAGTCCCACACGGCTGTAGTAGGGGTAGTCGCGATGTCCGCTTCGATTTGCCTTCTGCACATGGCTCACAGTGGCCCAAATCACTCAGTATCGTCTTCGGGACTTCTTTCACGATGTTCAAAGTCCTTCTTAGATAGTCAAGGTTCGTGTGACCAAGTCTGTGATGCCAGAGCACCGTCAGCTTCTTGTCTCATTTAACAACCAAAGAGATACTGGTACTGTCTTCCGTGGGATATATGCCAAGCTCGTATAGCCCTTCGACCAGTTCATGTCCTAATGCCAGATTTTGAGCTGTGGCTTGTTCCAAGATCATAGCCGAGCCATAGCTCTCTGAATTTGTCAGGAACACAGTCATGTATCCTTTTCCTGCGAATCGCGCTGACGGATAGGAGACTGCACATCAGATTTGGTACGTATAGAACGTCATGTAGGTAAGCCTTCGTGAGCTGCCCATCTTTATTGGGTACCCAGAATTATACTCGGCCTTCTCCAGCGACTACAATCTTAGTACCATCCCCAATTGAAACGTTGCTCTTGGCGGACGACTGTATTGCAGAGGCGAAATAGTCCTTGTTGCTCTTCATGTGCCTTGAGGCACCTGAATCCAAATACCAGCAGTGTTTCTGGCCTTTTCGTACTCTATGGCTGGCCACAAATGCGGTCGCGCTCAACGATACAACATCAGATTGATCTTCTGGCTCCCACGTTAGATCCACTGTCTCCATGTGTTCATTTTCAACTTCTTCGAACTGTGCTACAAGTAAACCAGCCACTTCTTCGGAGTCATCTTCGTCCTCACGCTGACCCGCGCGAGCTTGACGACCCAATTTCTTTCCCTTGTAGTTCTTACTATCGGGATTCGCCCAACAGTTCTTCTTAATATGCCCTTTCTTTTCACAGAAAAAGCATTTGTGTTCTCGAGAAGGGTGCTAAGTGTTCACGTGGAGGGCCTTTGCCTGAAATCCGTCTACATTGAAAGCTCTCTTCATTTTTGCCAGCTGACCTTCTTTAGCGATCAATCTGGACACAGCGTCCTTCAAAGAAGCCCCGTTCTGGGTGATAACCTCAGCCGCGACTTCAAACTCCTTCATGAAGCCTCTAAAGATAGCCCTCAGCTTCTCTGCATCAGATACGGTGTGTTCTATGCCACCCAGTTTCATCTCTATGACAGCCAAACGGTTGATGTAGTCCAAAACAATCTCAGATGCGTCCATCCGCATGTCCTGCTACCTCTCTAGTAGGGCGTCAATACTGGCCTGCGATACCATCTCGAAATTGGCCTTGAGCGTTTCCCGAACTTGTGATGGGTTTCGCAGCTTCATTACCAGCGCTACACATGATTCATGAACGGATAACAGTATACATGTGAGTGCAGTGTCACATTTTGCTTCGTACTTTAGCTTTGCAACTGGGTCTCCAGGTTTGGCTTCAGTACCGGTAGCAATCTTCCACACTCCTTTCAAACGTAAGACCAGTTCGATTTTGTGTGACCACATGAAGTAGTTGTCCGCCTTCAGTAGCGGAATACGGAGCCGTGCGGCGTCGAATGTCCAATCCGACATCGCGTGCGGCGTGTATAAAAGTGTAGAACGCGACAAAAAGACTGTAAAATCTAAGTAGCACTGCGTCGAGGGGCCCGATAACCGGTTGGAAGAGTGTAGCTGGGGTCTAGAAGGTTGGCAAGGTCATCCCAGCTCACTAGGCTTTACTCATTTTCGGTGACTACTTATACTACTGACTTCCACGCGGGAAGTCACAGACATTTCAGTCTGTCCCTAGGATTTCAGCATGCTTGCTCCAAATTCCCGTTTGGAGCTACAGCATTTTATACGTTTTGGAACGCAATCGTAGTTCAACGTACCGCACTGCACCAGTGTGCAGGACAAAGTAGTTACTCCACTCTGGTGGTGCCGGTTGATCGTTTGTGCATCCGCACCAAACGTTTCTACCGCACCGGTACCCAAGATCTACGCGGTTATGAACTCTCTACACAACAAACACAAATAGTTTTCGTCGCATGTTTTTTGGGCTAAAGCTATCCGTATCAATTGATCAGCCTTGTGAAAAAAGGCCAAGATTGCGCAAAGCACAGAATCTACCTTTGCACTGTTTTGTGGAATAGCGTGAGAACGAAAGAAATACTACCACGATTGCTTTTAACTTTCTCTCGAGCGTAGGAAGGGGATTCAACACAAATGCTTCACGACCGAAAGACATCTTCCTTCATCGCGAATGGTTCAGGAGCGTACTGTGTGAAACGAGACGTCAAAGAAAAACTGCTGCTTGTCATCCACATGAAGGTAGTCTTGGAAAGAAACAGATTTCACTACTCATGATTCCAACGAAGTATGAAGGGAATAAAGATATAAAGATACAGGTTTATTTTATCAAGAAAAGCTCATCTCGATACCAATTGTATACGCTTACACAATCACCGGGAACGCAAAGTATAAAAGCAAGTACTCAGGACCCCAGTTACGAGCACGCAAGCGAGTATGAAAGTTGTCGACCCCCACGATAGTGCGCACTTGCTCCTCCCAGTTCTGCTTCGCAATTTTGACACGCTTTTCCGCGCTCTTCCATGATACTCCCGCGATGTTTCGAGACCCGAAGCCTTGGTCTCCTTCTTCATACGCACGATGGCGGTTTGAGATGGCATATATGTCAATCCGTAGCATGACATATTCAAAAAAGTGCTGCTTCTCAAATAGCTGCTGTTCTCCCCAACCGAGCGAGAGCTGAAGAATGTCAGTGACTGAAAAGTGAGTTATGTCAACGAGACCGTGCACGATGGGGTGTTGAATGTCCTTGTTACTGTGGAGCAATGGCAATCGGATGTCGGTACAATGAAGTTTCTCATAATAGAGCTCTACCCATTGAGCTCTGACGTGTCAGACTATGAATATGGACCCCGTTTCGGGTGAAATTGGAAATATTGTTGGGACGTACCTTGTTAGGTGAATCAGGAATAGAACATATGAAATAGGTGTACAGTAGGGCCTTGTGGCTTATTTGTGCAAATATTTGGCGTCACACTCGCTGGGTAGATACTGTGGCACCCTGACACTAGGTTGTTCACGTGTAGAGCGCTCGTGGGAGTGCGCAGCCCTAGATACAGTAGAAAGTATATATGCTCGGGCGATCTCGCCCTGGAGCCACTAAGTAAAACTCACCTGAGTCGTATCTTGTTCCTGAAGTACGTGGTCTTCACCCCGAAGGCCGGGCCATGGTTGTTACTGCCTACGTAGGTTCACGACTCCTCTAAGGAGAGTAACCACGACTAGTCTCGGTACGATCACCCCTCAAGGTCCCTAAGAAAGTTCTTTACTACCAGTTTCTGGCTTATTCCGCTAATTACCCCAGTATCAGGTTGTATTTGTTGTCGTTCGCCGAGGTACCGGATCGTTGTTTAGTTCATCGTTTTCCTGGTGCAAGTCTCGCTTCCGCCTCTGTACAGATTTATATTTGGACACTCGTGTGTGTGTGTCTCGTTCTACTATCGGCCCTGTTCCTGCCGTTCGCACGGGCCGTAGCGTCGCTCGTGTGGTTCTCCGTAGGAGCATTACACCGTCTTACGGCACCGTTCGCTCCACTTCTGGACTCGTTCTCTCGTGACCCATCGTCGGTTACTCCTCTCTAGTCTCACGCTCTTCTTTACCTCTGCAGATTATTCCAGGACCGGCTACTGTTTACACCCGGCTCCTACGCAGCACGTGCACGGGCAGAGGGCTCTACTTCTGAGTTCGCCCTTTTGTGGGAACACAACTCGGACATCCTGGTGGATACATACTCTCTTTGGGGTTTGCTCTACAGTTACAGGAATCGAGCTCGATTAGAGATGTAAGGCGCTTACGTTTACGTCTGTTTCCTTCTGTCACCTCCGGCAAAATCTCAAGACTCACTGCTTCTTGGTGCGTGTACACCATTGGCCGAACTGTATCGCAAAATGGTACCGATACATTGTCTGGGTTACCGCGAACAAAATTGCTATGAAACACATCGAACGATGTACTAAGATTAAAAGCCACTCGACCAATACTTAGAGCCGTCTCTGTCGTAAAGCCATCGGAACTCTGCGGAGAATCTTTTGACCATACCTTCCTTAACTTCTTCACGGGCAACGCACGTCCTATCCCGCTCCTGAAGCTTTCCAATGAGCCTGGATCTTGCCACTCATCTTTATCTTTTCGTTCAACTGTGAAAATCGGATCAAGGCTTGGAGGTCCCTCAGGCTCGTCATCACGTGCACATATAGTAAAATCACTTCCGTCAGGTAAAGAGATCATCGACCATGAAAGTCTTGTAGAGGGACAACCGTATCCCTTCCGTTTTACTTCGCTACCTGTTCTTTCCTCCTTCCACCGTCCCCCCGTTCAGCGCACAAGTATGAGAGCGAAGCAGGAGAGAAGATCTCGAACGAATGGGACCTTTATTTAGGGAAATGCGACAAACTTTGATCAGCACACCCCTACGGCCCCGGCCGGATGTGGCCGCGTGCGGTTCCATGTAAAGCATCAAGCAGTGCAGATTCTGCAGTTGCCACGCTTGGGGGAGAGTTTGGCGGAACAGCTGGTGCAGCAGCACATCTCAGTGGCAGGAAGCATGGCGAGGGTGCGCTGCACTCCATACTTTTGTTGTGAGCGGCATAGATCGTCGAGTCGTGGCGTTCACGCGTCTCCGTCGCCGTGAGAAGTGTGATTGTCATCATCATCTTCTTAGTACGAGACAGATGCGCGTTAGTGGTGGACGTAGGTGGGCGACGCTATTGATGATCAATGGCCCACAACAGTTGGATCACGGTAGAACGCATCCCATACTATATGTGTCCCACAGTCTTCCTGAGTGTCAACTTCCTCAATAGCAGCTCACTGAATCCGAACTCCCCGATGCAAGTCGCGAGCACTGCAAGCCTATCTATATATGATGTGCCAACCAATTGTGCCGAAGTGCTGCACCTCGCGCTTCATCACTGGACCCATCCCATATTCGCAGCATCATGTATTCTAGCGACTACTCTTTATGCGCACCCCGCGTCCATGTGCTTCCTCTTTGTTTCGACGCATGCTGCGGAATGAGTACCATCGGTCCGAACAGCAGAACCAAAGCATCAACCATCTCATCGACAGTCAGTACCCGCTACCGCCCACTGCCCAAACGCATGTGGGCCTAAGCGATGCAGAACGAGTTGCTGGGCTACTTCCCTCTCCAAACCGCCATCTTAATCAGCCGAACAAAAGAAGAAGCAGGGCGAAACGGCGGCAGTGGAGAAGGTCAAAGGGGTGTGTGGATATGACACAGAAGGAAAGGACGACTGCGACTCAGAATGATCTGCTGAGAAGATTTCAGTTTTGGAGTTGGTTAACAGTGGGGAGGAGCCGTTGGATTGATTGGTGCACTACAGCAATTAGTGGTAAATGCTTCGAAGGGCATGACGGGGAGATGCGGTAAAATCCTAAATTCCTGCTTTACCAGTTCACACTGCGTTTGATATGCAGAAAAGAACAAAACCCATATTCAATTTCGGTTGCATAACGCAAGCCAGCAAGTCTCATTTCATATAATATTAGGCAAGAAAAGTCGTTATAAAGAAGAACATAAATCGGATATTGTTGCATTGCACGTACCATTAGTTGAAACATAAAAAACCCAATACTAGAGTTCTCCCCATCATTCTGGCAATTAAATTTTAAGAATGTTTAAACACCATTTAATGTTCCTCAACAAAGTGGTCAGTGTATGACGATTGATTACATATATTTTTCCAAAATGTCACTAGATCCCTACCTGAAATACTTAATGTAAACACAGCTGATAGATTTCTATCGTAAACAGAATAAATTCGACACACACATAATGAAACGATAAAGCCAATGTTTACCTCAAAAGAACAACTAAAAGATATATAAGAGCTTTACAGCACCGCATTATCATTTTACACAAAGACCTATCTATAACGTATATCAGCAGTTGATACCTGGGTTAATAGTATCTTCATCGAACTCAATGTCCCGGTATTGCGCCTGCATTTGGCGCTGACGCTTTTCCCTGTATTTCTTTTGCGTCAAATTCCTCTTACGACCAAATTCGCCGCCCAAAGCATACAGAGAATTTTTGTATCTATTAAAAAACTGTCCATCAGCAGCACGGAGTGGATGCCATAAAATGTTTGCGTTAGTAATAGAGATAAAGAGTAAAGAGATGTGGTTATAAAACTTCTCTCTCCATCTGTATTTCGATCCAATAACAGTCCATAACTGTGTCAGACGCCCGAAAAAAATTTCCACGATCACCCTGTCAGAATTATTCTTCCGTTCTCCCTTCGTTTTTCTTGAGATAAAAAGCCATGCTTGGGTTTCCTTTTGGGATGAATAGCACAAAATGTTCTTTTGCACCCTGATATCCCTTATCCATCAAAACGCCCCAATGATTAGAAAACCTTTCTAAACCAATTCCTGTGTCAAGAATAAAATTAGGGCCCTCATTTTCACGCTTTTCCAGTTCCACTTTGTGATTATCCAAATAGGAATAGAAAATATCTATATCAGCCTTTGAAACAGGTGCGTGCTCCAAAACATTAATAGCTAAACCATTGGATAAAACAGAAACCGTCGATTTAAACTCATATAATTTGTGCTTACCACTGAAGTATTTTTTCGCTTCTGTCAGACTTCCGTTTGGTCTATAGCTTTGTTAAAAATTTACATCCCTTGCATAAAGACAGTGAGGGAAATGAGTAAATCCTAGGTTATGCCTCAGCACCTTTTTCATCGGCCATTTTCCATCCAGTGTGTCCACAAGGTGATTATAAATATGAATGGCTACTGAAAAAATAACCTTCATTGTAAGCCTTTCAAATTTAGCCCCATTAATATTGAAAACTTGACCGAGAAAATCCCACTTCCCTCCATGCTATAGAGTTGCAAGATTCATGAAAAATATATCCTTCTCAGTAAATGTGTATTTACGACCTTTCTTCTGGTTCCAATGTTGTCCAATAACTTCGGAAATACTGTTGAATAGCAATTGAAATTCTTCGGCAGAAAAATTTGTCATCTTCAAAATGGTTTCCGATTGATTTGGGAAGTAGAATGAATCGAATACCGGGGAAGAGAAATCCGTTTCTTCGTCTGAATCTGGATTCTTTTTTGTAGAGGAATAGTCTGACAATTTGGAGTTCCTATTTAATATCTGTTCCTCCAATAGGTCCATGTAGTTAGCGGCGTGCTTCGGAGTAGTGGGTTCTATGGTTGAGATGTTGTGAGAAACGTGGAATAGATTGTTTTACTAAAGTTTGAGGGGACTGTTCTCAGAGAAAGATCTACTTATATCGTATGGGTTCTGTAGTTGCGAATGTTGTATACTATTACTGTAACTATAATCATGTGCTGTCGTGACTGCGTGTGTAACAGCGCGATTTGTATACAAAGCAATATGTTAATCTCTATAACACTATTGATGTAATTCAACGTATATTTGCTTTGCTGTAGGTATCGACCAGTTGTTGTCAATTACCCATTATTCACTTATTGCTATTGATTTAGTGAGAATGTTCTACTAAAGTTTCAAAACCATTAACTGAAATAACACGTACTGGCAAACGTCAACTACAATAATTGCAAACGTATCTCAATAATTTTGTTCAGTGAAAACGAAACTATACACTTTTAGAATGTAGTGTGCCAGAGCACATAAAATAAAATATCCAGTTCTACAAAACCAACTCGTGCTTTAGAAATTCTTCTTTCTTTCATGCATAAATACAAGAAAAAAACAAATCTACCTTTAAGACAGAAACAATGTTCAAGAAACGATGAAGTCATCAGTATTATTCAGCTTAGAACACTCCTGAACAATTGCTTGCTCTAAATCCATATAGACAACCTTAGTTTCATCACCAATCCATCCCAAGGTTGCCTTGTTAGTAGCATGAGAGTGAACCGGAAAAGGTAAGTTGATCCTGGCAGTAGAATAAACCGCATCTAGACTTCGCTCACGTCAACCTTTAAGGGCGCAGTTGAAGCCCCCAAACTTAGGATGATCCGTGGTCATCAAATTCTTTTCCAGCCACGATTTGTGCATAAACCCAATATCTACCAGCAGACGTCGACAGAAAACTCTCAACTCAATAACATTTCCGTTGTCGACAATATGTACCCGAGATCTACCCTTTTCTACACCAGATGGAAGAAAAATTGCAATCGAGAGACGCAGTAGTGTCGTCTTAGGGTCGTTCCATTCAGCCATCAAATAAAGCGGCTTAAACTCGTTGAGACCAAGAACATATTCAATGCCATCTCTTGCAGCTGCGGCACTAGAAAAATCATGAATGATTTGTTTTTCACCGTACCAACAGCAAATCTAACCGAAATCTGGCCGGAATGTGACCGAAATATGGCCATCTAGGTCAAAAACCTGTGAAAACGTGTGACTAGGTAAATTGAATATTTTTGATCATTGACATGTGTACACCTCGACCATATTTCGGCCACGTTTCGGCCGTATTTCGGCCATACGAAGAAAAGTAAAAGTTGTTTATCTTAGCTCGTTACACGTCCTCACAAGTTTTCGAGCTAAATGGCAATATTTCGCCCACATTTCGGCCATATTTCGGCCAGATTTGCTGTTCGTAGGGTTCAGTTTCATCTTCTTTGGGGTTGGAATTTGTACAGAGTCGATTTAGAATGTTTTCTGAATCTTCTATTTGGCAGGTTAGAGTATTCATAACAGAAAGTTGAATGCAAAATGTAAAAGTGGACACTTACTCTGGCGCTTTCCGAAATGCTTTCGCGTCACATAGTACTGGGCTCGGAAATTAGAGAGTTTTTGTTGCTGAAATAATATCTCAGAAAGCCAAACTTGCTTTGGTGGTTCGTTTCCTTTGATATCGCCTCGCTCGAACATCTGCTTCAGCAACTTCATGGCTGGAGATGTTTTGGTAGGTCGGGGCATGGTATGTAGTGGTACCGGATCTCACTGAGCGAAAACGAAAACGATTATGCAGGTGTGGTGCAGTTTTTCGGGGTGATCAAAGGCCAGGTTAGTCTCCGAAGCTTCAAGCTCGGGTATATGTACAGTCTAGGAAAGATTGAGGGGTTCTGGAGTGTCTTGGTATATGAAGATTATTGCATTACATGGAGGACCGCATCCTAAGCGCCTTGAATAGTTTACAACTTTCCAAGTTCGTGCTTGCGGAGGATCCATAACATATACGTAAGACACGTATGACTTTTTTTTACAAGTTATACTATCTATGTACTTCATGTTCCTGGGCTTCTCCGGCGGGACATGTATACTAGGGTTGTCGACGGATCGGAACGTCAGTTTGAACCGCTGACAAAGAAAACTCATCTTTGTTACATGCTATACTAGCCATCATCTTTTCCTAGAAGACGCTTCGAAGAAGTATAGATGGCATAAAATTGCAATATGGAAGAGGTTGTACTTATCGAAAACTCAATAACTGTGCAGCTATATAATGAAGTGATTGCTGCTTTGTTTGGTATGCTTAGACACCAGCATATGTCTCTGAGAAGAACAGAATACGGACTAAATTTACAGAGGTTTATGGCGTAAAAGTATTAGAATACTGCGTTTCGGAGCCGAAAAAGGAAGTTACAAACTATGCGTAAACTTGACACTTCCTTCCAGCGATAATGCAATACACGGTTATTTGAATGCGGTTGCTGACCTTTTTTAAAGAATATTGCTAACATTGGTAAGACTAGCATGCTTCTTGTTGTTTACGCCATAAAACAAACCACCATTTTGAAAATACTGCATTACGAGGAAGTATAGCACTTCGAGGAAGAACCGTTTAGTGTACCAAGTATTATTCCCCAGAAACCATATACTCATCTTGTAAGCACGCTGACAAAAAAATACAAGCATATCTCCCTAGAAACTGTAAATTACGAAGTTAGTATCTGAATATAGAATTCGTATACCTCCCCGCCAAATTCAGACCTTCCGATAAATTCCCAAGTTCCTCTCCGCCTAAACTTTTGTCCTATAAGTAGCAATGTAGCAATGACTGCGGTCTCAACGGGAGTCAGATGTCTCGCGTGCCGAGCTTGTAAAGACCGAAATCAATGACGGTCTCTGCAGAAATCTTTCAATCTCTTGGGAATACTTACACCAAGAATGCAGCCGGGTTGGCGAATATGACCTCGAAAAGGAGATACATATCAGTATTTGGTGTATCTCCCAAAGCTCTGCGGCATTATGGAGCAAACTGAAGACCAAGATACCTCCGACAGCAGCTCCGAAACACTTGCTTTGGGCCTTAACGTTTCTCAAAATTTACGTTAACGAATCAACTCTATCTGCGCTGATAGGAGCGGATGAGAAAACCATAAGAAGATGGCTTCGAAAATTTGGGGCTCTTCTTCGAAATTTGAAAAAAGTATGCCTCCCAAGCTCATATTTCACTTGCTTTGATCCATAGTGCTAACAATGTTTTTTTCTAAAGATAAAATGGGATGACAGGTTAACAGTCGGAAATCAAAATCTACACCTTATATTAGTATCTGTGGATTCCAACGATGTCCCATCTACGAGCCGATTCCTTTCGATCCCATTTAGTTTTCCCACAAATTTAAAAGAGCAGGGGTGAGATACGAAGTTGGACTAAGCATTTTCGAGGATAACATTGTCTTCATAAGTGGCCCGTTTCCATGTGGAAAGTATCCTGACAACAAAATATTTTAACTTGGAATGAAAGATGCGCTCTTGGAAAACGAGTTAGTCATCGCTGATAATGGATACACAAACCACAAATGTATATCTCCAGTCGATGATATATTTTTTTTGGGGTATAACCAGGGAAGAATTAGACCTCGTCAGGAATCAATTATGGGTCGATTCAAACAATTTCAAGTATAGAAACAAGTGTTTCGACACAACCGCGTGTTCCATGTTCATTGTTTTCATGCTGTAGCCCAGGTTACGGTGGTTACGCTCCAACTTGAACGATCACTTTTACATTTGTAATGTTGAATTTAGATAAACAAACTTTGTTCGATTTTTTCATGGCCACTAACTGTTGATCTTGACAGTTTGCCGTATTCTTCTTTGGAACATTTGACGTTTACAGTTTTTTTTGTTTTGGAGGTTCTCGCATAAATTTGCACAACAACGTAGGCAATTTCTATACTTCTTGCTTATAAAATAAGTACTCTGATTTTATATTGTTGATCCATTTCCTTGGCGCATAAAAGTTTTGTTTTTGTTGTGTACAAAGTAAATATTTAGCTTTTAAACTGCAATGATACCGTTAATGTATTTCATATGCCAGAAGAATGATCTGTAATGTTTGGTCTTCTGTTGAATTGTGTGAAGGTAGTATACACCTAGACTGTTAAAGTTTTAGTCTTCCATATGGTTTAAACTGGTAATCCAAATTTTTATTGTACTTCTATAACGCTTTGTTAAAACTGCGGGATTTCTATATGAGTTCGGTTAACGTTGATATAGTAGGTACAGTACTTTTCATTAGGCGTAAATATATCATTATATTCTTGAGATTGGATTCTGATCAACATCAAAATAAAATTTCCTTTTTCTTACCGTCAAGAACATTAATGGTTCATTTGTCGGTTGGTTGAAGGAAAATGCTACGATCTACTTTCTAACCTACTCAATTACGGCGTTCAAATGCTCATATTTAGCATTTTCCCCCATCTCCCGGTTGAAGGCTGGTCGTTAATCGACACTGTGTTACTAGCCAGAGACGACCCGGCGCTGTTGGGCCACCTTGTGGAGTGAAGAGTTGGTGCAACACGAGGAAATGAGCATTTCAACATACGTCGCTGACCAAAGGAGTATTACCTTTCAGCGTGTGAAGCACGGAGCATCGTTGTTGGAAGCGAGGCGGACGGGAAAGTGTAGAATCGGTTCAAGCGCACAGTTGACCGTCGGCCAGCACAGCCCCATGCCGAACGGTCTTGCGATTTATTTAGCCCATGCTGGGAACCGACGCAGCGCTGTGCGCTCGGTCCCGCACTGCTCATATATTACGTGTGTGCTGCGCTCTCGCCTTGCGTGAGACCGACGCATGTCAACACCGTCTCTCAAGGCGAAGCAACTACTCTTCTTGCACTACATCTCAGAACCAGTGTCTGAACCCCAAAACAAAACTTAATAGCACAGATCAAAGAGCCAGATCTATAGACAATATTCCTTCTTGAACTCGTCTCATCTTGGGCAACATTTTTCAGATACCAAAGGCGTAGTACTTACAATTACCAAATTCAACATAATCAGTAAACATTCATACGTCACACACAGGTATTTTTACTAGACAAAACTACGAATACCACACTTGTTTACACGGTAAACTCCAAACCCAAGTAACATGTCAAAACTATGTGGAAAAAATACAAGTAAACGCTCAATACCTAATTCGCAAAAGCTGAAATAATGCCTATAGTCATAACTGAGAACAAGAATCCTTGTTCTTGGTCTCGAAGGCATTCCAAGCCGCCCCTCGCATCACTAAAGTCCCAATTACTCGACAATAAATGATGCGTTCTGCTTGCCCTAGGTAGAACCAGACAAGAACAGTAGGAGCTTACAGAGAACCTTGGCAGCAGCAAATTCATTTGAGTAGCTTACGTGATATAACGTAAGAAGTACACACCCATAACGAATTAAACTGCTACACATCTAACAAACTTTAGTCCAAAGCAAAGAACGAAACCAAAAACTCTATGACCACTCTGTTCTGCAACAATATCCCCAAAGAGCCTATCACAGCCCGAAAAAAAAGCGCGCCGCAGCACATCCACGACAGGCAATCGAAACAAATAGGCATCCATAAACCAGAGCGGCCTGTCTTGTTTGCATTCTCTCGTCCGCAACTCTACACAACACAAAAAGATGAGTTCTTCCAGCACAACTGCAGTCTACCAATGTTTTCGAGAAGCGTTATTCCAACGTTATAAACACGGGTGGTCATACCACAAACTGAATGATATATACGGCATGCCATGGTATCGCTTCCGCAATGCATACACGAAGTGGCTGGAACAAAGTTAGGACTTCGAACCAAACCGTCCGAGCCAGATATGTTTCAAGCTTAATGACGCAGGACGCCCAAAGATTCTTACCACAAACGAAGAGTTAGACATTGCATAAATGATTCGGATGTACGCGGACCGTAACACGTCGCTCACAAAAGCCTGCCTCGTGGATCTTACCGAGCAATACATATCAACGCTCTCTTCTTCCCGAAAACGTGAGATAACCTTTCACAATAACCGTCCTTCCGAAAAGTGGGTAAGGTTGTTTTGTGAGCGCCATGACGTCAAGTATCAATGCGTGAAAGGCGTCGAAGATCCTCGTGTCCAGGCGGTTACTCCGCAAAACATCGGCAGATTCTTCGTCATACTCAACGCTGTCATGAAGAAGTATCACATAACGCATCCTTCTCAAGTTGTTAACATCGATGAAGCCGGTGTTTCATTCGGAAAAGTTCTTGGACGGAGCGCCCGTAAAGGGCTTAGCAATTTGGACGGACATAGTAGGCTGATTCAGGAGGTATGTCGCGTTAGAGGTGCCGGGGATATGATACCTGTTATGCCTGTTATTTGCGCCGATGGTTCCGCCTTCAAGCCAGTCATTGTGTTCTGGGGATCCAATGCCCACTATCGCAGAACTACGAGCGGTGTGTACGAGACACTCCATGATCATCTACCACCTTGTTACTTTTATCAGAAAGACATTCCCGGTTTGAACAATTCCGTTTTCTTTGACTGGAGCAAGCAATTTGTGGAAGAAGTGAAGCTCTGAAGGGCTGACAATTCCTTTAACCTTCTGGTCTTCGATGGCTACAAGTGCTATATTCAATTCAAGGCTCTGCAATTACTGCGTGATAGTAAAATAATTGCCATATCTTTGCCATAAAAAACTTCTCATATCCTTCAGCCATTGGATAAGTCCGTCTTCTCACCCTCAAAGGCATCCTTTCAGAGAGACATTCATGGAATGTCGAGGTTCAAGTCAGATACGGACGCATTTGATATTGCGAAAGTTGTACGCTCCTCTTTTTCCGAATGCCTTACGGTTCACAATATCCAGAGTGGCTTTAGCAAGACAGGGATCTGGAATTATGAATTGCGACGGGCCGCGCTAGTTGTACTACCGCAAATCAACGCCAGAGGTGATCCGAGCTCCAATGAGGAGCTAGAGAGAATCATGAATTTTGCCGAGAAGCATGGGCGCACTTTGGCGAGTGGTGATAATATTATCGAACACGGAACGACAAATATATGCACATCTCAAGGCTGGCATGTCACGGCGTCTACAGTGCTTGATGTCCTGAGAAAACGACATCTCAAGCGGGCGGAGCCTGAAACACCAGCTGATCTGCGTCGCCTTGCCAATTAGGCTGACCAGCGCGCTGTTGTTCGTGAAATTTTGAACAGTACTCGCAGAGAGCGTCGTGCGAAAGCACGGGCTCGTGTCCCAAGACAAGGTTCTGGCGGAAGTGGGAGCAACTGGATCTGAAGTTGGTTTGTCTTGACCAAGATGGTGAGGGTTGCATACGGTGGTGGAGTTTCGGAGTAATGAACAAATAGTTCCAAGTATGCTTCAAAATTACTAAAAATGAACCAATCAACTTTGGTTCTGGGGTTTGGGTGTTGTGTCAATATTACAGCATATGCTTGGAAGTTTGTATTGGCGCGTGTCTTGCACGCGTAACACATTAAAACTGGGCTGCACTGGGGCAATTTAAGACAGCTTTCTTCCTTCTACTAACGATGCTTTCATTTCTTTATCGTTTCCCCGAGTGCCGTCAAGCTTCAGTAGAACACTCTAAGGTCTGTTCTCTGTTTACTCCCGCGAGCCTGCCAGCTTTTGACCCCCACCTTTCGACTACGCACGATTTTGCGCCATCGCGGCAAGAGATCGGTATTATTTGACACGTTGGGGCGTGACCGTTTATCTTGGTGAGAATAAGAAAAAGAATTGTAAACCAAAACACTTTTTTCACAGAGAAATTAATAAATCTAAACAAGATCCCCACAGCCACAGTAAAAAATAACAGACGGAAAAGTTAGTTTGGTTAGTAAGTCCCAAAATTTCACATTAGGTCGAGTCAATGTGTATCAATCTTACCATCTTCCTCAAATCATTCAGGGACACACTCTTGGTTAATATGTCAGCAACTTGAAGAATCCTTGGAATTTGTTTGAAGCAAAGAATTCCGATCATCCATATTGATTAATCTTGATTCCAGCTGGCGATCGTTTGATACTCCAACCTATGAAGGTCTTTAGTTTACCATACAGTTTAACATCGAAAGTTGTGGAGAGTTTTCGTTTGAAGTCCTGGAGAAGACTTGCATCGTTGGATGCAAACGCGCAATCGCCGACTATCACCGCAATTAACTCAAAACGTTCGTTTTCACGGCCCATGAATACGCTTGCATCCAGTGATGAGGTCACAAAGTTCCACGAGAGAAGTTCCTCGGAGAACAGTGATCCCCATATAACCCCTGCTTGCAAAGCTCCGTATATTGAGTTCAAAAGTTTGCAGACGTAGCTGCACTTCTCTGGAATACCGGATGACAAGGTGGGCTGTTCCATGATGATTCAAATATCGAGTTTCCCGTTAAGATAGGCGTTTGAAATGTCCACCCCTTCCAGGAAAAGGTTGTTGTCTGCAAATAATGAAAGGAGGATGTGCAGGGCTTCATGACATGCCACTGGAGCGTAGGTATTGAAAGGATCAAATTCGATAAAGGGCTTTTGTCTGTCTCCCTGTAGACAGCAGCGTGGCTTTTCAGGAATTTTTTACCGATCCCATCGAGCATCTTCTCCTTGAAGACTCAAGTATATGGTACGGGCTTCATTCCTGCTTCACGTGGTACCAGTTCCCAAGTTTTTCTGCGCACCAGCGCATTCATTTCACGGTCCATAGCTTCGCACCATCCGGGATCTTTGCAAGCTTGTTTGAAACTGTTCGGAACAGCAGGATCATCTAGACATTTCTTCGATATCCACGCTCGAGGAAAATTGTGGGTGATTGCCGTGAAGGCTTGCACTAAGCGTTCCTCTAAGTCCAAAGTATCGCTGTCATTTTGAATCAGTTGGGTGTCCTCCGTTACCTGTTGTCTCGATATACCTTCCAGTAGATTAGATATTTTTTGGGAGAGGAGAGAAGTTCACCGCCTTGAAATCCATGATGCGGCAACTAAAGACCGAGTTCTTCTCCGACAAAAGCAGACGAGCGAGTGTGATGTTGCTATGCATGCCTAAGAAATGTGCGAAGAGAGAACGAGGGAGGAACTTCTTTGATGCCACGGCCTTAGACCGATATACGAAGACATAACCAAACTGGCCGAAGTTCGGAATGTTTGTGAAGTCGATTGTTGTTAATGGGTCCCATTCCAGAATCGGTATCCGTCCTTGTATTATTGAAGACGGAGCTCGATTGCGCGGCCCGTTAGCGTGGTTCATTATCTCTGCCCAGAAGGCAGTAGGCAATTTGCTCGCAAAGAAAAGCACCCGAGTCCTTGCCCAATGTTCCTGGATTAGTGTCTCCGCGGCGCCATTAGATTCAGAGGCGTAAGCAGGCTAGAAGTCTAGAACAATACCGTGATCGAAGCGGAACATGTCCAAATCGGTGCTTTTGTGTTCGCCGGCCCCGTCCAGGCGAACATTTTTCAAGCGAAACCAGTGATTGAGCGCCAGTTCCGATCGGCGTTTGAACCAATCCGGGTGCTTAAAAACATTAGCACCGGTCTTGTTCTTCAGAAAGAATACGTCCGACTTGGATGTGCAGGCATCTAGAATGGCCATAGCGTATATTGCGCCAGAGAGAGATGGCGAAATCTTTCCAGATATGTCCATGTAGATGGGTTCCAAGGGACGTGATGTGGAAAGAGATCGCGGTCGAGCGACTAATGGATTCCGTTTCTTCTTGCCCGTAAGGCAAGGAACGCACGTCAAAGAATCCATGATGGAGCGTTGAAAGTAAAGCACTGAGTGGAACGACTTGGCGAGACTTTGGTATCTACTTAATTGCAGATGACCAGTTCGCCCGTGCCACTCCAAAGCAAGCTCTTGTTTACTTTTGCTCGCGTTGACGACCATGACTTGCTTGCCAATATCAGTGATGTCCATGACAAAGAGGCTTTCTTTCATTTCAGTTTCCCAAATGATTTCAGAGTTTCGCTTGGGGTCCATGATGAAACATCCATTAAATGTGCGAGTGGTTGAGGTGAACGTCACCATGAACTCTATACTGAGAACATATACCGAAACGATATTCGACTCAAAAGCAGGTGCGTGGTAAGTTTCGATGACTGTACCACGGTTCAAAGGTATTCCGAAATTACCTTTGCCAACGAGACGAGCTGTTCTTAAAGCGGCCTGAACAGTTTCAATCTCAATTTGCTCGTACCGGATGAACGACTGACGCAAATGAAAGAAATGGTGTATAGCCCCAGGGCCAATGAATGCCGAGTCCAACTTAGATTGTGAGAGGAGGGCGATCTTGCTCTGAAACTTAGCCATATTGCAGTTGAAAGCAGGTGAAGGAGGTGGATCATCACGCCTTTGGCCCACATAAGAACGAGGGTTGGGTGTGCGGTTCCCATTTCGTTTCCTCCTTGGTGTTTATTCCAATCACCATCGTCTTTGAACATGAGAGTGCCCAGACGATGGCGGATGTGTTGGACGGCCTGTGTATTAGAAGCTGTGTACGTTCGTTTCAACTCATCCGACAGGTCTTTGGCCGTCTTCTCGTCATCACCGTCGAATGTCTACCCGAGGGCTAATGCCGAGTCTCCGAGGCAGTGAGTTATCGTGCCCTTAGCCATTACTGATTTCTCAAACCATGCCTTGTGGACACGATTGTTAGAATTGAATCCTTCGAGGCGAGGATCTAGTCCAGATAGGAAAGGGTCCTCCCGGCGAAGATGAGCCGCTAGACGCCGCCGCCAGAGAGTGTAGTCATTAGGTAACTTTAACTTCGGTAGCTTTCCAAAGAGATCGTTGGAACCCGATATTTTGGAAAACGGGAGAGGGTGGATGATCAACCTTCTTGAACGAGAAAAGGATATCGCGACCTACGAGGTAGGAACGTTTCTTCTTCTTCTTTTTCTTCTTCTTCTTCTTCTTCTTCTTCTTCTTCTTCTTCTTTTTCTTCTTCTTCTTATTCTTCTTCTTCTTCTTCTTCTTCTTCAACTTCAAGATGTTATGCTTGAGGTGACCCTAGCCCAACCCAGGGAGCTAGACGATCTGTGAAGTACGGGTCCCTGCAGTTAAGCAGCTAACCCCGCACCACAACGACTTGACCTTCGAAGGTTTTTCTCACAACTGATAAGCGGTAGGTGCTTCACTTCTTGAATGACAATTAGGAAAAATGGAACAGAGAATTAGCGAACGAGATCGACCAGAAACCGTTTTTCGCGAAGCACGGTTCGTGGTAAAAACGGAGAAAGAATTTCTCCTATTGTGGTCGCCGAGCTCCGTCGCCAAAATCACGACCCCGCCGTGAGCCTGTGCACGAGAAAAGATTTTGTGGTCGTCCGGTCTTGCGTAGAAAATTTGCAGGCTGTTGCGCAACACTTATCTCACATGAGATATTGTAGAAGTGAAGACCAGCACCTGAGAATAAGTATTAGAGCGATGTATGACGAGCCAAAAATATCAAGCTTCCGATAACGAGAGATGTTGACAGTACGGAAATGCGGCGCCAAACCCAGTTACGCAAGTCGTGCTGAGTCCGGCGTGCATGGTGAACGAAGAGACGGAGAAAGAAACCGCCGGCATTGAGATGCCTAGGAGCTGGTCCAAATGTCCTGATGGCAGCGAAACAGCCGGATAGGTGCCGACGATACGCTATGCCGGAGGTTGTTTTTCAGACATGGGGTTCATTCCAGTAACGATAGTGCAGAGACCAAGCCACATGTCTCCATTTCACCTCTTTCGACTGTCGATGGACCCAGACAAGCGATGCGGTTGCGTGTGGGTGACCTAGAAAATGGCTGAACCAATGCCTTGTCAACACTGCTGGAAGCCCCGGTGGAGCAAACGGAATCCATCGGAGGCACGGAACAGCCGCAGAGTAGTTGCGAAGCGGGGAGAGTAGAGGGCCTGCATCAAAACGCGGACGCGGGGTGGCAGGCTGTCGAGGTGCGGTGGTGGAGCGCTAGGCCGAGGAGGCACGTGCGGCGTCCACACTCGGATGCGAGGTGGCGGCAGAGGCGCGGAAGCAGAGACAGGGAGGCAGACGCGGTGCGCGGCCAAAGAAGCGCGGCGAAGACAGAGGCGGCGAAGGCAAAGGCAGCGCGCAGCTGGAGGGGTGCGGCGATGGCTAAGATTGCGCGTGGCAGGACAGGTGGCTCCAGGCGGTGGGGGGGGCGCGCGGCGACAGAGATGTGGTGGCCGATGTCCGGCAGCAGCGGAGGCGCCAAGGGAGAAGGTTACACGGCGGTCTGGGGCAGCGGCGACCCAGGCGATGCTACCATTTTGAAAGCGAGGCGGACGGGAAAGGGTAGAATCGGTTCAAGCGCATAGTGGACCGTCGGCCGGCACAATGCCATGCCGAACGGTCATGCGATTTATTTAGCCCATGCAGGGAACCGGTGCAGCGCTGTGCGCCCGATCATGAATGCGCACATATAACGTGTGTGATGCGCTCTCTCCTTGCGTGGGACCGACGTATGTCAACAATCGTAACCGTCATAATAGTACTTCTACGATGCTCTGTGCTCCACACGCTGAAAGGTTACACTCCTTTAGTCAGCGACGTATGTTGCTTATATTATACAGAGCACCCGCTAATGATTTGTTAACCCTTGTCAGGCGGACCTGGAATAGACTAAAGACAGGTGAAGACTGATGTGTTCTTTAGGTATTAGTTTGTCTGCCAAGCAAATGAAACCAGAAAAAATGTAGTCTGACCTTTCATACACAGCGTCAGATGTATCATCGGGTGCACCAAACATTGGTCAGTAGACCAAATTGGGCCATTTTAGTACTTAAAATTTCCAAAAACCCCCACGTTTGGATGACCATCAGATCTCGAAACCACTCTAGATCAAGAACGGTTCAAAAACTCTAAATTCTGATGGCACCATCGGTTTTGGCGGGATTTCTTCAATACATAAACGTTATCTCATCTTCCCAAACCATCCTGTTTGTATCCAAATATGTTTGCATCCCGAGACTATAACTCCATCGCTCACCCAACTTGTGGGTAGCCCTCATGGCCCGCAAACGCGTAATCGCTCTCAAACAAGGGTTCCTCCAACAACATCTTGCTGCTGCCTTACTGACCCTTCAAACTACCACAATTTCAATCCGAAATTGCGCCAAGGAACATACTGTTCCCTACTCTACATTACAGCGATTGTGTTACAAACCATCAAACACACCGCCACGCGCTAAACAAAAAAGACAGAAACTGTTCTCACCGGCTGAAAAATATGTGTTTAAGAACCATCTTTTGTCTTTTTCTCACAAAAGTACGCCACTGTCGAGAGAATGCTTCAAGAATTTGATATGTCACTAAGTCCAATCGTTTCCACCACAACGTAGATCAAAATTTACATTCAACGACTACACACCAGGCGATGGTTTCCTTCTTAAGTTCTTGGAGCGCCATCTGGAAGTGACAATGAAGAGAAGAAGCAATCTAGAAAAACAAAAGCAAATTGCCATGTCTTCCACAAAATTTGGCCAAAACCTTTGCCGGTTTGAAGCAATTGTACGAGGAGTATCAAATAATTTCGCCCGAACAGATCTTGAACCTCAACGATAGTGGCTTCCTGACGCGTACAGCATCTCGTTCTAGAGCCAAATCCATGTTTGACGAAGGGATCGCAGCAATTCCGTTGAGCTCAAGTAGTCATCCAATGCCCAACATGTGACAATCATGCCTTTTGTCTCCGCTGATGGTCGTGCTTGGAGCCCATTAGCCGTGTTGCCCGGCAAGCACGCAAAATGTCGGCATTGCAGTGATGGAACAATTGAAACTACTTTCACTTTTCTACCACCAACGTTGTACTGTGTCTACTGGGAAACAGCTTGTGTAGACAGCGACATATTTTACAGGTGGGGACAGAAGTTCGTCGAAGAAAAAAGCCGACTCCGTGAGACATACCGTAACATTGTGCTGGAACTTGATGGCTACGGAGCGCATTGTACGTTCAAGATATTGCAGCTCTTCAAGGAAATTCGAAGTGTAGGTATTGGTCTCCCGGCTCACAAAAGCCATCGCACGCAACCACTTGACTCCTCGGCAATTTCACCATAAAAGAGCGCGTTTCGTAATGACCTTAATCGCCGAACAATTCTGGTGAGATACGACGCCAAGAATGACATATACACTGTGTGCGAGCTCCTCACTCACGCTTACAACCTCGCTGTTACTTTTCATAACTTAACGAGTGGCTTCGCTGCCTGTGGGTTATGTAGTTCGGCCAAGATAAGTGTAGACGCCGGCGTGATCAAACAAACGTATATTGTCAATCGGGAAGGTGCAGAGACACAGGCTACAGCCTTTTTGAATTACCACACACATGTAGCATCTTTTACTGCGTGTTGTAATTTGCTAAGGAGTGATGGGGAGGTTTAGTGAATGGAACAGTGCATACGACGAGCTGATTACTGCTTATTGAAGACAGAGTACTTAAGGAGTTAAAGAAACGCGAGCGACAGCGTGAGAAGGTAGAGAAGGACAAGGAAAGGCGTGCAGCGGAGGCGGAGGAAAGACGTGTCGAGAAGCAGCGGGAGCAAGCCCAACGTCAACGTCTGCGGGCTCAAACTGAGCGCGACAAGCACGTACATCAGACTTGCTCTATAAACTTCGAATATGGCCTAAGTATGGTCTAGAAATGGCCGAAATGTGGCCGTCTAACTCGAAAAATTGTGAGAACGTTTAAAAAGCGGAGATAAACAAGTTTCATTTTTCTTCATATGGCCAAAATATGGTCCAAATGTGGCCTAAATATGGCCGAAGTGTACACGTGTCAGTTGGCGAAAGTACTTATTTTCCGTTGTTACACGTTCTCCGAATTTTTCGAGCTAAACGGCCACAATTCGGCCATATCTCGGCCATACTTAGGCCATATTCGAAGTTAGACTGCAAGGTTAAGAGCGATATTTCTCGTCTAGGATACTCAAGTTACACCTTATTTTTTGTAGGTTTTTGAGGCATGGCCACGGGGCGTATGGCCCATGTTTGGTGCATTTTGTGGTTCCTGAAAGATAACTAATTGATCTCTTTGTGTGGCCATTATGCATTCATTTGGACTACAAAGGTCAAATTTGAACATTATGACTTGTTACAGAGGTCTACAGGAGTGTTTAGGGGTATTTCGAAGAGATACAAAGCACTACTTTCAAGAAAAGTTTTTAATTCTTTAAACGTGACTCATCTTTTGGTAGCTTATGATAGGACAAAGTATATGGTTTCCGATGTAGGCAAGAAGCAATGCATGTGATCAAAAACTCCTTCTCTCTCATGGAAAACATGAATTTCTAATTTTTTGGACAAGCAGATATTTCATTTGAGGCGACAGATGCTTCCAAATGGACATCACACTTCAAAGCAAGTATGTCCAGCACTTCCAAGTGCACAATTAGTATTCTATGTGGACAAAAGTCGTTTCCAGGTATAAATGAGCATTCGATATCATATCTTTGCATTGAATTTTCAAACATATGGCAACTGTAGTGCACCGTTGTACAATTTGATGCTGAACTTCTATCATAAGAGCATATCCAGCAGGCGAAGCACAGAAGCAAAGAAGTATGTTGCTCAACGTGGGCATCTCCACCAGGCCAGAATTGGCAGTAAGTATTCGAACAGGTAGCAACTTCCTGCCCAAATATAGATGATATGTATCACAAATCTGAGCCTGTTCAAAAGAAATGGACAAAAAAGCTCTCTACGCGTGCGTCAATTAATGGCTGACCATCTCCATGTTTCGCGGGAACGAACCGAAACACCCGAGACCAAAACGACGGACGTCAACGAGGTGCCCAATGTGTTCCATCTCAGAGAACCTAGTCCAACCCAATCACGGATGCATGAAAGTGAAAACACATGACAGCTTGTTCCACGATGGAACAAAAAAAATCAGAATACACGCAGTCCTAACATTTCCCCACAGAAACACGCTGCCGTAAAAAAGGCCTACATACAAACCTCTAGAAAGGGTACAATCGGAACCGACTGCAAAAAGAAACTCTTCCTTTAGAACGTAACAAACATCTACAATGATGTGTACAAGTCAGCAAACCGTTTAGATTGTTCCTTCAATCAATTCGTAATCGTATCAAATTGTTGAGCACAAAGTGTACCCAGTTTATGGCGTGCTACATGCGCTTGATGCGCATCAACCCGTCTAGATACAACGAAGAAGACAAGATTCGCATGGCAACAGCGCTATTCAATAGAATTGCTCTGAAGTCACCTATGGATAATACAGTTGAGCCGTTTAAGTTCATGAAGGCTTGAGCCGTATTAAAGGATCACTGAAAGTTTTCAAACGATATAAGCGAGAAAACATGGTCATTTGAAAGCAGTACCAAAGAAACAACGCTATTGAAACGGAAGAAGAAATTCAGTAGAAGATTAACAGCACAGCCGCCGATAATCCTGAAATAAAGTGTACCAAAGTAAGTCCACACGGCCGAGAGGCAGCGAAATGGAGTACGCGAGACAAAGGCACTACGGGGAGAAGCCCAAAGTCGCAAAGGAGGATCTTGATTTGCAACGTAGACGAGCCGAGAAGATTCAGAGACAAAATGATATATCGCTGTTTACTGCTTCTCCGGATAATATTCCTGAAGCGGCGGAGTTCTTTCGCATATGTCGTAAGCGGGTGTTAGGCGAACCTACGCAGAAAAAGGCCAACAAAAAACGGGAGGAATTCCCACAAACGACCGCACTGAATGAAGAGGTGGAGTTTGTTGCGCCCCAAACCGATTCTTTAGTGACCGAGAAAGGCCATAGTTAGCAGTCCGAGTGACCGGTTTGTAGCCTCAGATTGCGGCAAAGGTATTCAATATCGCAAATCATCCTTCTTAGTTACTGTAGTGCAATGCCCGCAAGCGGGAAATCACCAGAAGACGTCCAGATCTTCCCCTCACAAGTCAAACCCAGCAGTAGAGCCCTTCTAGGGATGACACGACTATGTCGGGTGTAAGACCGAAGTCAACCCTTCACAACCTGCGTAGGAAGGTGAGACAAGAAGGTACTCTGCGTAAGCGGCGTGTGTGTGTTGTCCCCCAAGGAGGCGAAATGTCCACAATGTGGCGAGTGCGACTCGGTGTCAGCACAGGCCGCGGGTTGCGGGGAGCAACCCAAAAAAGAAAGAGGAAAAACAGGGGAGTCGCGATAGTGACCAAGTAAAAACGGTAAAGCCGGAGGACACCTTATACAAGGGCAAACAAGACAATAGTTAGTAAATACTCCCAGCAATGGGTTCGTTTAGGTGTCACAGGGGGATGGACAGCCCGTTAGAAACGGCGTATCCCTCCAAGGAGGAGTACGGACGAAAGCGAAGAAGTCTAGAGCCAACCCAGGCTGGGGAGATTTACTGAGTGGCAAGGCCTTGGTGCCATGGCACCGGATAGTATGTGAAAATCTCTCCAAATTAGTCAAATACTAACTAATAAATATCTAAATTACCAGCAATGCTGTGCCAACCTCCCTGACTCACCGTTTCCCACGTGTCCAGTCCACAGTAGTGGTCAGAATATGTAGTCATAAACTTCGCCTAACCGACATGTCGGAAAATCAATAAGTCGCAGGATTCCCTCCGCGAGGGCGTTGCACTTCGGTTAGTGTATAACGCCTTTTTGGACGAACAGCAAACGATTTGCCACACTCTCGTGGTGTCCCGCTCCGCGTAATGTCCACAAATGACTCATAACGCCATTCTGCAACGTCCGTTGTTGCAGTTCGCCCTTCAAAAAACTATCTTTTTTGCACAGAGCAGCAGTTGATCCCTCAACAACTTCAGGATCGCCACGATTAGCCCACACAAGGGGTCCCACATGTACCTCCTCCACTTGCCCGCTGCCGTTTATACCTCTCCATGTCAGCTCCTCATCCGTTAAACCCTCTCTCACCATCATGTTGTGCAATATTATGCAACATAGCATAACATTTTTCATTGTCGAAACATGCCAGAACCGTGATGGGCGACGAACAATGTGCCATCGACCTTGTAGTACCCAAACGTCAGCTCCAGGTCTTTTCGACGCCCATCTGGCCTCTTTGCATGGACTTTTTTCTGCTTCGCCAACGGTTTTTGTACCGTATGTACGAAAGTGAGAAACTTGGGATATACACCATCACAAAGAAAGTGTGATATAGGCTTCTGCTTACCATTCAGAACGTAGGATACTCTTGGTGGGAACGAGCCGAACGCAATTTTTTAACCTGGGAAGGCATCCCGAGCACGTTTATGTCATTTGCGCTTCTTGGGATTCCGAAGAAGGCGTGCCATATCCAAAGGCGATCGTCAGCAATTGCCTCCAGCGTCAAACTTGGTTTCCCCTCTTTCACCTGATACTGTCCTCTCCGTGCTACGGGACAATTTTTCCACATCCATTTGAAACAATCAATGCTTCCAATCATACCTGGAAACCCAAGCTTCTTAGTCCTACTCAGAATGTGATGTTGATTGGCAGTAGACGGATATCGAAGATACGCGGCTGAAAACGACGTAACTATGCTAGAGCAGAACTCTTTCAAGAATTCCGCTGCTGTAGATTCCGCCATGCGCATATACTCGTCAACTGTGTCTGCTTCAATGCGTATGCCAACAATCGCAAAGAAGCTTTCACTTTTTGTTCTTCACTGAACCCCATAGTGCCAGTACAACTGGGTAGTTTTCTGAAGTACTTGTACTCCGTTTGGAGTTTGTTACTGATGATGTAGAAGGCATTCTTGGAATGCTGAAAAGGACGCCAAAAATTCCCATCATGGTAAACAAGATCGGAGCAAAGGTAGTTTTTGCAGAGCTGTTGGTGCACACTGAATCTTTTGCGGTTTACATTCGGTGCTCGCCCGGTTGTGGAGCCTTCGTGACTTGGCTTGTCCTCTTCACTCTCTCATGGGCTTAACATGTCTTGCATAAGCTCGTTTAGAGCCGCATCGAGCTTCTAATTGACCATGACATCCGACATGACGGCACAGAGCTTTGGCTGCTAGAACTCTGCTTCTGGAGATGCTTGGACTGGTAGCAAACGAGCAGAACAGAAAAATGGTTCTTGCCATTTATTTGACACCACATTGTCGACGTTTTGCTGCTTTGCTCTCGTATTTCGGTGCCCGGTAGAGGTGCTATAATAGAGGACACTACAGCTTTCTTTTCGCCTTTTTTTTTTAAACTCCATCTTGTGTTTACTTCTATATTTTCCTTTCTTTTCACTCCGAACCTTAGATTTATGCGTCCGAGATTCTTCCACTTGAAATAGATCATTTTCTTCTACAGTGCTCAAACAGCTTTTCTTTTTCTCAACGAGCGCACTTCCCTTTCGCATTCGTGAGTAAACGAAGGTACGCATTTTTAGGGTTCCGGTTGAATGAAAATAATCAAAGCAAGATTGGAAGGCCAAAAAGAGAGAACCATTTTGAGATCTGACATATTTCAATGACGTACATAAATGTGACTCATAGCCCGTAGTGCAGATTGTTTTTGGTCTGCCCCTGGAATGATTTGAATTTCCCTTATTGAGAGGAATTCCAGTTTAGACGCAGACCCAACAAGATTTCCAATTCCTTGAAGATCAGGATTTTTATTCGTAAGCTACTGGAATATGCTCACCAGAGCGCCTCAGTTCCCCGCCCTTCTCTGTGTTAAAGAGCTCAATTGCATTTCGACGGATCGGAGTTTTTTAAAGTCGCAGTGGTGGTGAAGAAGGACCAAGAGACAAATGATCGAGAACAATGGGAAACTTTTGCTTGACAGCGTTCGAAAGTCCTTTTTAACTCTTCCATCCCTTTGGAAGTCCATTTCCTTGCAATACTTCCTTAACAAATGTTCTCATGTTCCGTTGTCTTGACATCATCCGTCTGACCTTGTAAAATCCTGCTTTTTGCAATGCACTGCTGAAAGCGATAGAAGTTTGGTTCCATAGCTGTGAAGAGTAACTTAAAAGTCGTTTGCAGTACAAAGAGTTCACCAATAGAACAGAAAATTGACGGTGTAAAATCTTCGAAGTTCCTCTCACAGTTCTCACTCGGTCCGGAATATTATACTCCACCTGTCTTGAAAATGTGTTTGTTCCAGTTTTGCCAATCTCGTTCCAGAATCTCACTGGAGATGGTCGTACATAGTTTGCCACAGGTAGTGGCTCATATACCTGCAGTACCAAATCCATTGCACATTATGCAAGTCCCAGGTGCAGTCTCCTGCACTTCCGACTCTGGAAGTAAGATTGTTCTTCTCCTCCTTCAGGTATTTTGGTCTTGTAATCCAAGGTATCTTTTCCTCCAGATTCTAGGACAGAAGATACAGCTAGTCGCAGGGCGTCAGTAGTGCGATTGTTATCAGTGAAACAAACATTGACAATATAAAGTAGTGCGTTTGGTCCTGAAGCAACGTAAAAAACTCGTGATATTCCATACACATCTACATAATGGAGTAGCTGTACTCGATGTTGCAGATCTGGAACGAACCTTTTGAAGTTTTTGACCACCTTTGGGGTTTCAAGAGTGTCATTCTGTTCTTCACGTAAAGCCCAATCCACATCATCCTCCTGGATTTCAATTCGAATGTACTTTGTTGGCAGCAATTTGTTCGCGATCAGTCTTGTCTCCATTAGAGCTGTACCATGATGTGTCTTGCATTCTACGGCAGCCAGCTCAAAAGAATCACCGACTTTTATTTCCTCAACAGTGCCAACCCTTGTCAGAAGCCTCATATCAATCTTTGATTGTACCAAACCTCGGTAAACGAGTGCGTATAAAATTTCCTCTTGACCCCGCAGTGCAATGTTTTATCTCTTATCCCCGCACCAAACGCTTGACGTATAGATTGCATTATACTCATTTCATTCAAAGCACCCGAGGTTTGAGAGACTGTTGCTCTGTTTTGTCTCCGGTATAGTGTCTTCTATACTTTGCCAAGAATTTCCTTTCTGATTTGTTCAGAAGGTTGATGTATTGAATAAAAATTATGTTTCCAAGGATGACCAAGAATGAAGCGCAGCAGAGGATGAGCATCTATAACCTCGGTGGCGTCTCCTTGCAGCGTGCTGCGGAGATGGTAGGCATCAAAAGCCCACTTTAATACAGTGTAGCAAGATGTGCTGCTAATTTCTGTCGTACAAAGAATCCATTACGCGTGATCTGTTTTTTTTGCAGAAGTGAGGAGATTAACTGCTTCCATCTCATGAGTGATAATTGCGGACACGCCTGATGTATGCCGTGTGCTGCTTACCACATCTTGTAATAGATTGGTAGGTGATAATGGCATTCGGTACACATCTTCTTTCCAAGATACTCGATTTCTGGGCTTCAACGAAAACTGAAATGGAGTTAGAATGGGAATTCCGCTGTACTGCATCAAAACGCCCCGCCTATGATTCCCAAGATCTCAATAACCAAGAGCATATATGTGTTTTCCAGACTTGGACTTCCTGGTGAAAATTTTTAGTTCACGCATTCTTGCGCAGGAAAGAGTTCCTTTAATCTCCTTTGCTTTCTTTCCACCATATGAAATTGGATGATTTGTGTTTTAATGGCATGTAGCTACAAAACTGACGGGAATATTTCCCCCAGTAATAGCTTCACTGAGACCTTTTGTTGCGTATGCTCTATCGATACACACAACTGATTCTGAAAGCATTTATCCTGCTATTTGAGGATTGGTTCTTCTCATTGACAGCAGCAGCAAAGATTAAAATACTTCCGTGACAGTCTCACCTCTACTGAAGTTGTGCAATGCGGCCGTCAATCCCGTCAAGGTAGATGTCATATTTGTCGCATGCAAACCCATCCCTTTTTTCCTTCTCCGGGTTTAATGAGTAGTTGCTTATGGTACCCTGAAGCAAATCGCAATTGATCATCCTCCAATCCCAAAACACTGGATCCAGGGCGAAGACAAATATTTCTAGATACGTTGGATACGGTTTGTTCTAATGCATTTACGAAAACTGGAATATCTATGCGTTTTTTGTTCCATTGAAAACTTCCTAATCTGCTCTGTGACGAATTTAAAGCACCCGTACACGACGTGAGGCCAGGTCAAATAGCCTTGAATCTTGTAAATGATATTCGGCTTCGGATTTCTTCATATTCGTACCAGCCGTTACGATCTTCCTTTTCAAGCAGTCTTCAGGAGAGCAATCATAGACACCGCACATCATTAACGCCCGGAAATAATGCGACATTTTCTCGGCAGTACAAATGCGGTGCCTGTGATCCGGTGAACCCACCCCTTCCACTCTAGCTTCACGAAGCCCCACTGTTGCGGCTTCTGCAAACGCGCTGAGAGTGTCCATGTTAAAGGATATTTTAAAGACCTGTTTAGGAGAAGGTGGGTGTTCTAGAAGAGATTCTAAAATGTCGTCCAATTTTGAACTCATCTTTCGCATAACATGTAGACACTCATGGACGAGAATTCTGGCGGAAAAGGAGTCAATGTCCTTTATTTCCAACTGGATGCTCTTCTCCTGTAACTGTACTTCCACCCAAGGATATACAGAGCCGTCACCAACTTTATCATATGATTAATAATCGAAATTTTCCAGTGTGTCGGAAGAGTATTCTAAATTATTCCTATCTGTATCAGAGACTCCAGTTACATCCACATCAAACAATATTGGACAATGGTCTTCATTCCTGTGCGGAAGATATACAGTTTGATTTGCTGAAGTCGAGGAGCCATGTGATAGATCTGCTGTATTTTCATCAGCCGGAGAAGCGTCTGTGATCGTTTTCGGTGCTACAAACGAAGCCTGGTTTGTATCCAAAACCTTTTGTACATTCTTGCCAGGACGTACTTCGTCTTACATATCGCAACCCGTACATACTCCAGGAGCTCTATAACCTTCTACTTCCTTTCCGGGAGCGTACTTCTCGATTTCCTGAAGACTAGAAGCACGGCCGCATGTTCCATGTATTCTTTTATTACAATAAAAGCAAGTGTGAGCATTAAATCCTCTGGACTCATGATGTCTTCATTTACCATGTAGACGTTCAGTACACTCTGACATGGTATGCTAATCTGGAAGAAACGGAAGGAGGAATGAAAGCAAGATTTTAGTTTGCGCTCTTTGAAGTCTATTTGGCGTTCACGAATGAACTACGTATCCCGCCAAGTAACCTCCGAATCAGCGTGTGATGAATATGTTGGAACCGATCTTATTACAAAAATTGTACTCACAACTGTACACCAACTTCATATGACCTACCGATTGACATTTCATGTTTCTGTTCTTGATTATTGGTAGATTGCTATTTGCATGGTCACTAGAACATCAATTTGCCTTGGCCATTGTCATCACTGGACGCAGGATGTTTCTATTTGAACACGGGAACCAAAATTCATACGCCGTTACTAGATGGGCGTCGTCCGATTTATGACTGGAATACATTGGATGGATATCTGGAAGAGCAGTGACCTCTTTCAGGTATCTATCCCAAAAACACTCATACCTGGAACCCAAAGGTTCCAAGTTCCCGACGAGGGTTAAGCGAGAGTCTGTGGGCATGCCCAGAGTCACTGCACAACAGATAGAAAAGATAGAATACTACCTGATTACGGCCAGCTTTGGAGGGTCGTAATCTTCCTGCCAGACAGGAGAGTAGCTGACAGGTAATATGGCCTGCATTTGATGCTGAAGCTGTGCCGACAGTGTCCTTTACCTCTTTACATACCGCCTGTGGTCGCTCACTATAGTAGGGGTGCCTGGACACCGAGGAAGTAGAGTAAAGAAATACAGCGGTTGTTTCATGAGGCCTTTTTAACGAAGAAAAATGAGGCTTATTTTTGAAATAAGATAAGGATGAACGACAACCGCTGTTAAAATAACCTAAGCCAAATTCTTCAATGGAGGGCTTATTTCAAAACAAGGGAAGAAATAAGAGACTGCGACGCGCCTGCTTGCTAATCCTTAAGCTTATGTCGCCGTCCCTTCAATCTCCAGCGGACATAGCCACCCGAAATTTTGGAGATGGATTCCCTCCCCATCGAGATGTCACAGGAGACCCAACAAAAGTCACTACCATCAAACCAAGCCCACGCTAACAACGAGCTTGAATCATCTCCTTCTGATACTCTCGCTGCCGGTTTGGTACCCCTTTCAGCGCTTGGACCGCAAGTACACCGCACCGTCGAGTCGCAACCGTCGGCAACCATCTTACGCTCAAAATCACATCCAGCACGACGCCCGCCACTTTGTCATGTTATGAATAAAGTGGAAAACAAGTGGGTGCTACGCTCACTTATCGCAAACGGTGCGCCACTGCAAAAGCAGAAAACGTTGGAAGAAACGTGCTCTCGCGTAGCAACGAGTGCCCGCAACCGTCATGTCACAGACGCTGTTCTTATGGAGGAGAAACGGCGTTATAACATGAACTGGAGAAAAGATTACATGTCGCACGTTACCAGTGAGAACAAAAGAACTAGAGTCAATTCTCTTTCTGACATTTCAAAGTCTTTCGCTCCGGTTGCCTACGGCTCCGATCGCTGCGGACTTGGCGCTCGCCGCTACTCGAGATTCTTTAGTGGTTTAGGAAAGAAGAATATATAGCTAGTCATCTTCCCTGGCTGAATGGCGCGCTAGTTTTTCCTCATACCGGGCACGCGGCTGTAGCGCAAACCCTCGTGCATGGAACAACCAGTTGCAGAGCAACGCAGAAGTGTTATACGCTATGAGAAAGAGGGTTTTCTCGAACGGTCATTTACCTAGAAGTAAACGGTACCAGTGGTGGATGAACCCTATCCCCCACTCATTCACCATCCTCTGTTTTCTAATGAGCCTATTGTACAAACTCCGTTACATCCAACTGGTGCTTTCGTTACGTTTATATGGAACTACCAGGGCGCCACTCCCACCAAACCCCATGTCAGCCATACCGTGTTGTCCGTGAGACAAGAAGGCGTCAGGATCTCTGTCTACTTCGGAGGATGTATACATATTTCGGTCACTATCAGCTCCGTTGTCAGATATCTCAACCCGGATGAAACGCCCAAACAGATCATAGTAAACTAAGATAGACCAAACATGCGCCTTTTTATATCCATCGTAAGCTCGCTCCTGCTCTGAATTCTGTCCGGGTCTCCAACGTCGGTTCTTGTTGCCATCGACAAAGAAGACGCACTTTGGGACTCCAAGAATAAGGCCTTCCACTTGCGCCCTCTGTTACCCGTACGACCATTTGATTAGTCTTGGTTCAAGTTCATCCCGGCACTTACATAAAGCATATAGAACATGTCGAAAGTAATTTGAAACAGTTCCCGGGGAAACACCGTATCTATACCCCATCCGTTCTACCCCGACTCCACCTTCATTAAAGCCACCAAACAAGTCAAGAAACAGGAACAACATTTCCTGTGTTTCTAGTCTTCTACGACGCAATATACGCTTTTCACCAAGCTGCTGATCTCGGACGTCAATTGGTTGCTGTATTTCTACAGAGACAAGTCCATGGAGCTCATCGAAAGTCTCTCTAGATATATGAACTGATTTGCTGAATAGTGATATATCGGGGTCTTGATTGCGTATATTGTCGTATACATACGACAAAGAACGCTTCGCATGAAGAACTTTAGATCCTGTGACTCCATTTACTCGTCCCGGATGATGAGAAATAATACCCACTTCGTGTTGATGCTCATCTGTGTCCGTTGTCTTGTTTAACATTGCTCCCTGCTGTACCAAAGTTTGTGTATGTCTTGCGGTTTGCTGCATCTGTTCAGAAAGCAGAAGTGGTAGCAGAGCTTCCTCTCCGAGTCCCATGCTGCAAGAGCTTTACGGTTGTGGTGATACAGCTGACAACCATCCAAACGTACTACAGAATAAGGAGAAAGCGATTGCAGAATAAGGGACCACGCTTAGTTTGAAAATTAGAAATGGCCTGCATTAGGAGGCTTAGAAAGTAAGGAAGAAATCCTTAATTAAAAGGACCTATTGGTAGCATCCAACAATCCACGACCGTGAAGATTACGACAAACAATCTTAATGCCTTGATCAACCTCAAGCAAAGCAAGCCGAAGGGCTTTACTAGTGAACATGACTACCTTGTGGTTAATAAATGGCTCTACAAAGGAGAACAATACTTTACTTTGGTTAATCTTTCAGATGGAGCCGTTGTTCTTAATGATGACAACAAATTTACTTACGAGTTCACATAACTGACTAGTACTGCAGCGATATAATAGTACACAATGTTGAAGTCACATTATAAGCGAGCTACCTGAGAAGCATTTCTTACTAGGATCACGAAAGAATTCGTACCGGAAGACCATGAACGTAGAGCTCGTGACCAATTCCGAAATTTCAGACAGACAGGTTCTCTTGGAAAACATCTTTCCGATTTGAGAAACATTATCTTAATGATGCCGGATAGAAGTGACGGTGAGAAATGGGAAAATTTGTCAGCGGCCTGAAAAATAAGGTACAGTTTGAGATTCGTAAGTCGAATTTTTTCGACTCTGATGAAGCAACGAAGGTGGTTATGAGAGTGGTGCCGAATCTTTCGTTGAGCGAAACAGGGATAAGTTAACCCTGAATCCTACGCTAATGGATACTACACATTCTAAGTAGAATTCGAATGAGATCAGCACAGAAATGATAGACGGGACACTTAAGATTGGGGAACACCCATTACAAATCAGGTTGGATTGTGGCAGACTGTCGCTATGATGTTCTTCTGGGCATGCCATGGCATTTGAAAGAGTGGCCAGCCACAGATTACCGTTCTAAAACCGTCTCAGTTTCTGGACTGAAATTGTATGGGAAGGCCACGCCCAGACAGCAAAGATTGAAGATCTTTAACATAGGTGTGAAGAAGTTCCGAAAATTGGTGCGAAGCCCAAACCCTTCACTGTACTTTATCATGTGAAGTGGCCTTGGATGCATGACAGAGATGATGCGAAGGCCACACTCTTAGAAGTGGAAGACAAAGAACTACGCGAGCTATTACAAGAATATGAAAATATGTTCCAGGAAGAGTTTCCGAACGCTCTTCCACCGTCCAGGGCTGTGGATCACGAAACTGCGCCATGTTCTGATGCTTAGCCGCCCTATAGACAGTTGTATCAATCGTCTCTATCAGAGCTGCTTGCTGCAAAGGAATATGTTGAGAAGCTTTTGAAGAGCAGCCATCCGCCGTATGGTTCACCATTATTCTTTGTGAAGGAGCCTGAAAAAGACCTTAGAGGCGTTGTAGATTATCGGGCCTTGAACCGTATTAGGAAGCGTAATCACGCCCTTCTTTCACGCTGCGATGAGATGTTTGACCGCCTAGGAAATGCGAATTATTTCTCTAAACTGGGTCTCAAGACGGGATTTCACCACATTCGGACGAAACCAGGTGATTTTGAGAAGACGGCATTTAATACCAAATACGGCCAGTTTGAATATATGATAATGCCCGTGGGTCTTTGAAACGCACCTGCTACCTTCCAGTTCTTGATGAATAGTGTCATGCATGAGTTTATTGATGATTTTTTGGCGGTGTACATAGATGATCTACTAATCTACAGAAATACCCGTGAAGAATATTTGCAAGAAATCAGAGCGGTTCAGGATCGCTTACGAAAGCACAAGCTCTATTTATCGCCAAAGAAATGTAAGTTCTTAACTAAAGAGACAGAATTTCTTGGATTACTCGTTGGAAATGCCAGTTTACGTGTTAATCCGGCGAAGGTAGAGGTTGTCAGGATTTGGCAACGTCCTCAGACCTTGACGGAACTACGAAGTTTTCTAGGGCGGGTCCAATTCTTCCGACCTTTCATCAAGCATTTCTTTCTGCGGGCAGCACATCTAACGTCGTTAACACAGAAAAACATGGGACTGCAAGCGTGGGATGATGAAACACATTGTTCTTTCGATGATTTGAAGGCTGCGTTGATCAGTGCCCCTATCCATATCCTGCCAGTATGGTCAACACCGTTTCGCGTCCACATCGACGCATCTCGAAAGGCTGTTGGGGAAACGTTGACCGAATTGGATGATAATGGGAAGGACCGCGTTATTGCCTACATGTCAAGGAAGTTGACAGCAGTCGAACAGAACTACACCGCGAATGAGAAAGAGCTTTTAGGTCTCGTTTTCGCGTTACAGCGCTTTCGCTCCTATCTGGAAAGCAAAAGGTATAATTGTTTTACTGATAATCAGGTTTTGAAGCACTTTTGAACGAAGAAAAAAGTAGGCAGAAGGGGAGCTCGGTGGTTTTTGAGTTGTTTGCATCGTTTAATTTTCGTGACGTCTGTCTACAATCGGGAAAGATTCATGTGCTCGGAGACGCATTGTCGCGCATTCCCGAACCCTTGTCAAGAGCTAATTTCTTGTGTAGCTTTGCAAGTGTTGATGATTTGAAGAAGATTATTGGAGACTACTCTGCTAATCAATGGTTGGGGCCGGTTATCAAGGCTCTTCAGGGCACCATGGCAACTAATTTGAAACAGAGGAAAAAGGTTGAGTACTTGCTTCATTTCGACTAGAAGCGTGGAAGCTTTTGTGTGAGGGTAGGCTTTGTGTGCCCGGTCAGGATCCAAAAATGGTGGTCCAACTCGCTCATGATGTTAAGACGGGTGATCAATTTGCTTTTATTAAGACAATAGATCGACTCTCAAACTTTCCCTGGCGACATAAGACCAAAGATGTGCGCCGGTATTGCGAAGGATGTATGATCTGCCAACAACAAAAGGATCATCATGGACAGCTGCTCAATACCCCGACGCCGCTACCGATACCCACTCGTTGTTGGGGATTGATTGCAACCGATTTTATAGTCAAATTACCACTTACAGACAGAGGTTATGATTCCATAGCAACATGGGTTGGTCTTCTTTCGCGTAGAATTCGTTTCATTCCCGGGAAGAAAACTGATAAGGCTACAGATGTTGCAGACTCATTCCTTTGCAACAAAATACGTCACCATGGACTCCCCGATGCAATAATTTCGGACCGGGACCCAAAAGTTTGTGTCGTTGTTTTGGAAAGAACTGATTCACCTTTGTGAAGTGAAAGAAAGGATGTCCTCCGCACGTCATCCACAAACAGATGGATCATCAGAGGTCATGAATCTAGTCGCGGAGAACTACATACGGTGTTTTTTTCTAGCAACAGGAAGAGTGGGATCTTCTTCTTCCAACTGCAGAATTCGCGAATAACTCGGCGGTCCCCGAGGGCCTTGGTTTGTCTCCGTTTGAAGTTGATCTGGGATGGAAACCTAAGGCACTAATCGATATTCTATTTTAATCGAGAGAGCTCTATAGAATTCATGGAAGAACTTAAGGCCCGATTGAAGTTTACATTAGAAGATGCACAATGTGCTCATTGACTGACAAAGGCAAAACAAAGTGCGGATGCAAGTGCGAAGGGAAAGGCTTCGAACTATTCCATTTGAGAGACAGTAATGGTATCGCAGAAGTTGTTGAAAGACTTGTATACTCGGTCTAAGCCCAAGGATATGTATTCAGCCCGACGTATTGGACCACTTACAATTTTGAAGTTGGTTGGAAACAAGGCAGTGCGATTGGAGTTTCCTGACCATGTTGGAACACATCCAGTCGTTCATATGTCACACATAAGACCGTTTGGCTCCCAACCAAGTGATAGAGCTCAAAAATACCATCTGGTGCTGTTACAGTTAATAAAGACGAAGAAGAGTTATTGTATGAAGTTGATAAGATTTCGGGCCATCGCAAAAGAGGAAGGGGGTATCAGTGGCTGAATTTAATGAAGAACAGGACGCAACACGATGCTGAGTGGCAACCTAAGTGAGACTTTTTGGATAAGGACGGAACTATTACGAAGGCATTTCGTGATTATATAGCGACGCATAATAAAATGTCACACCTGCACTAACCGATTTCGTTTAAATTGGCGAGAGCAACAATGAAGGTGAAGATGCAACAGTGCAACACACGTCGCCAACGACAGGAGTATTGCCGTTCAGCGTGTGGAGCATGGAGCATCGTAATCATCATATACAGAGAACCCGCTAATGATTTGTTAAGCGATATTCTATGAGCATGCCCAGAGTCACTGCACTATAGATAGAAAATATAGAGTACTACATGATTATGTCCAGTTTTGGAGAGACGAAATCTTCCCGCCAAACGAGAGAGTAGCTGACAGGTACCCTATAAACCTCGAATATGGCCCAAATATGGCCGGGATATAGCCGAAATGTGGCCGTCTAGCTCGAAAATGTCAGAGAACGTGTAACTACGGAAAATAAGTACTTTAGCCAACTGAAACGTGTACACTTCGGCCATATTTGGGTTACATTTGGGTAATGTTTCGGCCTTATGAAGAAAAATGAAACTTGTTTATTTCCGCTTTTTAAGCGGTCTCACAACTTTTCGAGTTAAACGGCCACATTTCGGCCACATTTCGGCCATATTCGGGCCATATTCGAGGGTTTTAGGGGATAATATGGCCTGCATTTGATGCTGACGCTGTGCCGACAGTGTCCTTTACCTCTTCAAAAACCCCTGTGGACGCTTACTGTACTAGGGGTGCCTGGACATTGAGGAAGTAGAGTAACGAATTACAATGGTTGTTTCAAGCATGCTGGAGGTGAAGGATAAACCTCTGTGAGCTAAGCTGCTGTGGGCACGTATGGTAGGCGATGGCTCTGGCAACAATGGGTGTATGAATTGAGCTCAATCAGTGCGAAGCAAAGATGAAGTAAAGACAGAACGTGCGGATTGGCAGTGTGTTTGCTTGAATCAAACGATTTTGTAGTCGCAATGGTCTGCTGAGGTTCCCGTGTCGGCCCAATCATGTTTTCAAAGCGACCACCGTAATTAATTGAAAACATCTCAGTTTCTCGAGCCGCTGCTTCTGCACGTCCATCTTTTTGTCGATGCTGACCCACTATCCTTCTCGGTTGCATTCGGATTGCAATCATCGAGAAGATTGCAGGCTTGAAAGACAGCCCCATCTCCCTCGGATTGGTTCCATCCCTGCTGCGATGTCTGAATGCACCCACCCCAACGGTTTTGCTTGCAACAGATACGAAATCAAGTAAAGCGAAAACGTCGCGACCAGAGAGAGTAACGTGCGGCACAGCATTACATTCATTCTTACACTCTGCACGAACGATTCAACATTTGAAAGTCGCCTCCCAAAGCACATACTTCTAAAGCGGCACTGCACTGCACTACAGGCCAGAAGCTGCGCTCCATCCGCATGCACTAATTTATTGCAACATGAACACATTCTTCAACAGGACTAAAAAGCACATATTCTCACACTTCTTCCTTCTTCACCGCAAAGCCGTTTCTTTTCCTAGCCCTCTTAACATTAGCTTTGGACTCTGCCATGACGTAAAACGGTTCTCAGGGCATTTTCGCTTGCTTAATGGGAGAGGCGCATCTTTTACCGTCCTCGTATTGCTTATGCCGTTCAACCTCCCTTTCAGTCGCACTAGCTCTATGGCTCGTGTCTACAAGCTTTGAGGTCTCAATCAACTCATTCTTATGGGCGACAGAAGCAGATGATTTGCACATATACAGAGCGGGGTTATTGCCATCATCTCGATACATGTTGCCCGTGTTTCTTCTCTTTTCCGATTCAGGAGTCCTTTCACTCTGGCTTAGATTCATTTGCATACAGTAACTGTTCCACTTGTTCCGGATTAATGGAAAGCACCTTATGACAGTCGACAAACTTTGTCTCTTACCGCACTTCAAAATTCTCAACAAGGAACTGAAAAGCGGCTCTAGTTTGTCCCGCTCCTTCCGACTTGAACGAGTTATACAACAATATGAATGATGTGATGGTATGCGAACACGAGCTCTCTAGTGATTCTTGTATAAAAGCATCTTTACATTCACGCGGCATTCCTTCAGCTTTGTACCTCTCCTGCCTTGACAGGAATTTTTCCTTGGTGGAGTTTGCGAAAGGAAAAATTCTGTTTTGATATGGGCTTATCGCGCCCCAATAGTAACATACGTTTCGGACGCTTCGGAGTACTAGCTGACAGGGAGTGGAGTTTGAGGTTGCGAACCCTCATTTGGGGGCTTGAATGGTGCGATTACGTAATGCAAGAGAAGAAGCCGAACCATGAAGAAAAATGTGAAGTAGTTTAGTGGCGGCTGCATTCTACCATTATGATTATATCTAGAAGAATCGCTCGGACAGCGTGCTTCCTGCCATTAAACTAGATCGCTGATACGCAATGCAGCGTTCAGTGTCCGCTGAAGCTCAGCCGACGCAGGACTTCACGCCTTCATTTAGCCTCTACGGGCCAGTTGCACTTTTCCTTCCCCGACCATCGAACGTTCAGATGATAAACGAATATAGTTTTTGGACTGGTAGCATCGCTTTGAAGAGCAAGATATCCCAGAACGATGCTTCAGCCCCGGCGAAGGCTCCATCTGTGTCGATCAATCTAAAGCCCAACAAGCCAGAATCGTTTTGTCGAGCTCGAGACTACCCCATTGTGAACACTTGGTTGTAAAAAGTAGAGCAATATTTTTCTTTCATTCAGCTAAGCAACCCAAAGTAACAATGACTGATGAGAACAAGATTACTTATGCTTTATTTCTGTTTACTAGCACAGCTGCAATATGGTAATGTACGACTTTGAAAAGCCAATAAAGTCCGACAACTTGGAATGATTTTGTTATTGCTCTTTGAAAAGAGTTCATTCCGGAGTATCATGCACGTCAAGCCCATGAAAAGCTGAGGAGTTGCAAACAGACCTGTACTGTCTCAAAGTGTCTCTCTGACTTTCGAAATATCATTCAAACCATTCAAGGTATAAGCGACAGTGAGAAACTGGATAAGTTTGTCAGTGGATTGAAAAATAAGATAGAAGTAAGAATGTCAAGTTGATTTGCTTTCGCAAAGGCCACTAAAATCGCCATGCGTGTGGAGGCTGCATTTCTTGGAATTAATGTAGATGATGTGAATCAGGGACCCCATGATGCAGATTTGGAGCCCGTGGAAATTGAAAACACATTTGGCCGGGTAAAATACAGATCAAAGCAACGCCTACAGGACATTAAGAATAACGTTTGCCGCAAATGCCATAAATCGGAATGCCTTCCTTGGAAACATAGACTTAACACTGGTAACCTTGACGAATTATAGTTTGGGAATATGGAAACTAGTGAGCGTACCGATCTAGATTCCGACAGCTCGATAAACTAGGAGGTTTTTCTAGAAATAAGAAGAGCACGTTAAAATGACATTTACTTGGGAAAGACGTGTCGTTACAGAAACATGAGGGTTCTGTAAATAAAAGTGTGGTACCGTATGCGCCGCTTTTGGTTTTGGAAGGCTAGTTTGAGTGGTTTGCTACTCGAATCCTCAAAGATGATGGGTGCAATACCAATGTGATCTCCAAAGAATTTGTTTTTAGGAATAGAAATGAACTGGATCTGAAACCAAAGTTGATGGAAATTACGCACTCCGAAGAAGATTCTTGTGAACGTAGTACAGATATGCTGTGTGGAACTGTTGTCATTGGGAATTACTCATATACTTCTAACTGGATTGTGGCAGATTGTCGGTACGATGTTCTTCTCGCGATCTCTTGGCACCTTGAGGCCGCGCCGAAGGTAGATTACCGTCGTCAAACCATCAAATTTAATGGTTTCGTCTTGAAGGGTGAAAGAGTTCTTCGCATGGAAAGACGTACCGTAACGAACATGGGTGTTTAGAAATTTCGCAAATTGTTACGGGAAGGAAAGCATTAAACGGTTGTATTTCGCTGTATCCCGGTTGAAGCCAATGATGCAATTTTCAGTAATCATAAGGAAACTTTACTGAACGAAGCGGATGAAGATCTTCGACTGTTGTTACAGGAGTTGGAAGACGTGTTTCAAGAAGAACTAGGTGATTGATTACCCCCATCCAGAGTAGTGGACCATTACATTGTACTTGGACGCAGTACAAGACCCCCTCGTCGTCCCTTTTATCAACTATCTCTAGCAGAGCTCCTTGCTGCAAAGGAGTATATCCAGAAGCTTTTAAAAAGTAGAGATATAAGACGTAGCCGATCCCCGTATTGATCACCATTGTTCTTTGCGAAAGAACCCGGTGGTGATCTCCGTGGCGTTGTTGACTATCGCTCACTTAATCGGATAACTAAGCGCAACAGTGCTTCTTTACCAAGATGTGACTAGATGTTTGACCGCCTGGGGAAAGCCAATTGGTTTTCCAAACTTGAATTGAAAACAGCATTTCATCAAATACGGATGTGCCAAAAAGACGTTGAGGAAACCACTTTCAACACAAAATAAGGTCAATTTGAATACCTTTTGATGCCAATGGGACTTCAAAATGCTCCCGTAACCTTTCAATCGTTGATGAATCGAGTATTGCATGAGTTAATTGATGAATTTGTCGTCCATTACATTGATGATCTTTTCATCTATAGTAGTACCAGAGAGAAACATCTGTATCATATTCTTTCTGTTCTCAGAAGGCTACGGGAACATGAGTTATATGCATATCCGAAGAATTGTATGTTTATGACCAGGGAAACAGAATTCATTGGGTTGATTGTGAGTGAAAAGGGCCTCGAAGTGAATCCCAACAAAGTAGAGACTGTCAAAATTTGGCCTATGCCTCGAAATCTTACGGAGTTGCGAAGTTTTATAGAGCATATACAGTTCTTTCTAAGGGTTATCAAAAAATTTTCATCAATAGCTGCTCCTCTGACATCTCTTACGCAGAAAAGCAAAGGTATTTGATTGTGCGGTGACGAAGCGCAAACGGAATTCGTGGAACTGAAACAAGCTTTGACTACTGCACCAATTTTAACTCCACTGGATTAGAATAAGCCGTTTCGGGTTCACATTGATGCCTCTCAGACAGCGACAGGAGCCACTTTGACACAGCTGGATGAAAATAATCATGAGAGAGTAATTGCGTTCATGTCGAGAAAGATTTCCCCAGCAGAACAGAACTATACAGTCGACGAACGGGAGTTACTGGGGTTAGTGTTTGCTTTGCAAAGATTCCGTTGTTACATTGAGGGATCTTCGTATGATGTTTTAGCTGACAATCAGGTGGTTAAACACTTTTTGACGAAGAAAAATGTGAATCGCCGAGAGGCTCGCTGGCTGGATGTATTAGCACCTTTCAACATAAGAGAAGTGCGCCTTGAACCTGGAAAGATTCATTTCCTAAGTGACGCATGGTCTAGAATCCCCAGCATATATACTATTAATTTCACGTATGTAGATGTTCTAATAGCGTGTGACGCAGAATGAGTCTTTGGCAACTACAGTCTATCCTAGATACAAGGATGTGGAGCGTTCACCACTACCGTATGATTATAGACTAATTATCTCTTTATCGAAGGGAAGAAAAACCCAACACAAATTAAGCACTAGAGCCTCCTGTAGACTGTTCTAAGTGCCGTTTTTAACTGGCTTGACGCCAAAGAACGACGTCAATCGCGTTTGACGCAATGACTGCCTCATATCCCGTTTCAAGTTGTTTTGTGCTCTACGAAGAGCACACCAAACAGCTCCACAGTCAATACCCTGCTCTCTAAGCACTTCCCTTACCACTATCAAAGACATAAGCTTATCGTCCAGACTAAAGTTTTCCAATAAACTTTCTTCTTCTTCCGAAACGTGATCCTCGTCTTTCTCTGCTTTTGTAGCATCAACAGCCACCGCAGCCAAACATTCAATTGATGGCTGAAAGATTCAGTCGCCATCTTCCCCATCCAAGTTCAACAGTGACTCTAGAGTAATTCTACCAGTACGGCTCTGCTGAGGAGACAATAATTCATTAATGAACATGGTTAACTCCTCAGCGAGTTTTTGTTCTGTGTCACCAAGGCGGGTGTCATTTTCACCCCATCCATGATCCTACTATGCAACCAGCAGTTCCAAAATACGGTGTTGGGTATATCTCTCCATTAATGTTCATCATCTTTATTACCATGAGTTGATCAACGTTGTAAATATTTTTGACATCAGCTTCAATATTATTTAAAGCCCTTTCGTATTGAAACTTTCTGTACCGCTTCTTCATGGACGCTATAATTCCAGCGTCCATCGGCTGGATATTTGAGGTAGTATTCGGAGGCAGGAATAGCACCTTTAAGTTATCGTGAACGGGTAACACGTCAATATTACCGTGACAACTTGCGTTGTCTAGCAATAACAATACCTTACGCGTAGAAGATGTGAACCGAATTTGACTTGCAAAACGACTGAGCCAGTCCTTAAAAATTTCTGCGTTCATCCACGCCTTTGAGTAAGAGTAGTAATCGAAGCCTAATTCATTTCCAGTTTTTCCATTGAAACCTCTCGACTTCCTTGCTTTTGCAATACACAATAGCGCAATAAGTTCTGAACCGGTAGCATTTGCGCAAATTAGATACGTCACTCTACTTTTCTCTTTCTTCCGTCCAGGAAGCCTTTCTGCAGCAATTGTGCGGTCGGACGCCATGCGGTAGAATAGTCCAAATTCATCGGCATTGAATCGATCATCGGGTTCATACTTCACTACCTCCTCCTTCAGGCGGTCCATATTTCTGTCGATGGCGGCTTGATCGGTGTCGCCATTTTCACCGTAGGACTTCAGGCTACGAAGATTAAACCGATGTTGAAAGTTTTGTAGCCACCCATTACTGAGGGTTATTGTAATCTTATTTGCTTCTTCCAAGCGGGTATTCATTTCATTCATAATCATATGGCCGGCTTCTATGATTAAAGGCCCAGTTATTGCCCTTCTTGCAGCAAATTGGGCTGTCACCCAGTCATGCAATGCACTTTCAAACTGGGGGAACTGGGCCTGGCGACGCCGTGCTCGATTTCCGACGTGACTTTCGATGGGGATGTCATTAAGAATGCGTGATATCGTTGACTGGCCTGGTTTTTTGTAAAGTTTGAAGGATGTTTGCCCCAATACTGCCAAAGATTCCTAATCACAGGTTATGTTTTCTTGTTTACGCCTTTTAAACTCAAGCTATATTGACTGTTTTTGCGAGAGTGTGATGGTCTGTCGCTTTGGCATTGTAGAGCACTGCTGGAGCAAATAGAGACGAATTCTTGCGGTTAGAGGCGGTGGTATCTACGGTATTAGTCTTGCAGTTCTGGTTATGGTAACGAGCCAAAGCTCAATCTAGACGTTATATGTTAATCGCTTTCAGGAACGGTAATGTCCTCTTTGGGCTCACCAAAATTGTTGCTATCGGTTAGAGGCATCTGCAAAACGGATATCGATGGATATTTTTGTATCAAGTATTTGACTGTGCGAAATAACCATTTTTTATGGGCCACGGTGCATGGGCTCCTGCTAACTGTAAATTAAGTAGTCGTGGCCACCGATTGGAACAGGCCACAGTGTCCACACGTTCCAACCGGTGGCCAGATTAAAGTACAGCGGCCGACGGCCGCAAGCCACCTGACCCGGGAGGGAAGGTGCGCACTTGTTCATGGTAGCATTCGCGAGGACGATCCCTCCGACCGGCCGTTCGTGACGCTCCAAGCCCGACGACCACCGCCCCGCCTCTCCCAGCTGCGCCGCCTCCTGCCTTCGGCCGCACTCCCTCGTCTGCTTGGCCGCGCCGCCTATGGCCTTTGGCCACGCCGCGCCGCCTCTCCCGGCTATGCCGCCTCGTGCCTTGACCACGCCGCATCGCGTTCTTACCGTACCGTCTTGCGCGTTCGCTGCGCTGCGTCGTCTTCCCCGGCCGCGCCACCTCGTGCCTTTGCTGCCCCGCCTTGCTCCCCCGGCCACGCCGCCTCGCTCCTCCGGCCGCGCCGCCTTGCTCCCCCGGCCGCGCCGCCTCTCTCCACCGCCGCGCCGCCTCGTCCACCCTTGGCCGCGCCGCCTCTCTCCTTCGGCCACGCCGCCTCGTCTGCCTTCGGCCGCGCCGCCTGCACCCTCGGCCGCACCGCCTCTCTTCTTCGGCCGCGCCGCCTCACCCACATTTGATCGCGCCGACTCGTCTGCCTTCGGCCCCGCCGCCTGCACCCTTGGCCGCACCGCCTCTCTCCTTCGGCCGCGCCGCCTCACCCGCATTTGATCGTGCCGACTCGTCTGCTTTCGGCCGCGCCGTCTGCACCCTCGGCCGCACCGCCTCTGTCCTTCGGCCGCGCCGCCTCGCCCGCATTTGATCGCGCCGACTCGTCTGCCTTCGGCCGCGCCGCCTGCACCCTCGGCCGCACCGCCTCTCTCCTTCGGCCGCGCCGCCTCACCCGCATTTGGTCGCGCCGACTCGTCTGCCTTCGGCCCCGCCGCCTCCACCCTCGGCCGCACCGCCTCTGTCCTTCGGCCGCGCCACCTCACCCGCATTTGGTCCCGCCGAGTCGTCTGCCTTCAGCCCCGCCGCCTCCACCCTCGGCCGCACCGCCTCTCTCCTTCGGCCGCGCCGCCTCACCCGCATTTGATCGTGCCGACTCGTCTGCTTTCGGCCGCGCCGTCTGCACCCTCGGCCGCACCGCCTCTGTCCTTCGGCCGCGCCGCCTCGCCCGCATTTGATCGCGCCGACTCGTCTGCCTTCGGCCGCGCCGCCTGCACCCTCGGCCGCACCGCATCTCTCCTTCGGCCGCGCCGCCTCACCCGCATTTGGTCGCGCCGACTCGTCTGCCTTCGGCCGCGCCGCCTGCACTCTCGACCGCGCCGCCTCTCTCCTTCGGCCGCGCCGCCTCACCCGCATTTGGTCGCGCCGACTCGTCTGCCTTCGGCCCCGCCGCCTCCACCCTCGGCCGCACCGCCTCTGTCCTTCGGCCGCGCCACCTCACCCGCATTTGGTCCCGCCGAGTCGTCTGCCTTCAGCCCCGCCGCCTCCACCCTCGGCCGCACCGCCTCTCTCTTTCGGCCGCGCCGCCTCACCCGCATTTGGTCGCGCCGACTCGTCTGCCTTCAGCCCCGCCGCCTCCACCCTCGGCCGCGCCGCCTCTCTCCTTCAGCCGCACCGCCTCACCCGCATTTGGCCGCGCCGCCTCGTTTGCCTCCGCCAGCCGCATCGCCTCGCCTGCCTCTGGCCGCCCCGCCTTGTCTCCCTTGGCCTGCCCCGCCACGCTTGTCTCGGCCGCGCTGCTGCAACACACCCTCCTAGAGCCTACGTTGTCTACGGGGCGTGGTGTGTTGGCGCACTAGGCATTGGATTATCTCCCTGGTCGAGAACTACAGGTTGAGTTTTGAAGTCTCTCTGGCCCACGGGAAGCTGCGTGGTGTCGTGTATTTAACGGGCGGGAAGCTACGTCTGTTGATTAAGAGCCTCTGTTGCCTCCCTCGTTGAGGAAGTTGGTACTTTAGAGGAGTGGGCAGCTCGCAAGCTGAGCACCGGCAGGGAATCGACTGGGAGCTTGTACCAAGTCGTGGGATCTGATATCGCTCCGAATAACTGGCTCTGCTGGGGGGTGCTCTGCCTGCCCACGAGGACGGGGTGCCTCGTCGTTTGGCCCGGGCTGCCCGCGAACCTGAAGCATAACGGAGTAGTTCGCCGAGCTCGTACAACGTAAGAGACTAGAGAGGGTGTACTGGTGAAAACATATCTACCTATTAGTAACCTCCTCTGGACGTCTCGTAGTTGCAAAAGCGCATCTCGTTCTGACGCACGCAGAACTTGACAGGCCGAAGAAAAACGTGCCTCACCGGGAGAGAGTTTACCCGGAGTCAGAGGTCTGACTTTTAGGAGTACGGGGCTAGCACCCCCTGCCAGTGACTCTGAATAAGAAGTATCCCTCAGCCAGTAGGCGACGGGAGGAAGATTTTACACTGCATTTGCCTGTCCGCTCCCGCGTTTGAGACCACTCCGCGATGGAAGCCGACAGAGAGCACGAGTCGAAGCGCATTCCTCGGCTCAAAGGAAGTACCGACTACTACACTTGGCGTATCTACGTCCGTGACCTGATGCATTCCCTGCAATCGCTCTTCGTTTTCACCGAGCCACGACCCGTCGAAGGCACCGCACAAGCTCGAAGACGGTGGGACGATGCTGACCGAAAGGCACGATCTGCCATCGTGCAGAATCTTGGTACGCAACCCATCGTCGCCGTATCAGAGTTACTGGAACTTGAACACTGCTCTGCGTTGGAAGTGTGGTCTAAGTTGGAGTCTACTTACAAAAAGAACAACATACAATCCAAGATGAACCTAAGGCAGAAGCTGACCACGTTAGCATTCCGGGAAGGTGACGAAATACAACAGCATTTACTGGAACTTGAAACTAATTTCCTGGAGCTTCCTCGTCTCGGCGATCCATTAACCGACCACGAACGTACAGCTACACTACTGCGGACGCTGCCCGACTCATTGATGGCTATTACGCTATTGGCTAACGCGAACAACATGGAATATGATCAAGTTGTCTCGCTCGTCCGTTCCGAGATGGACCGACGAAACCACCGCGTCTCTAGCCTGAAATCAAAGCCAACGGAGTCAAAGAATAACAGCAAGCACCCGTATCCTGCGGCACAGAAGTCAAGCTTGGGACGCCAAAGGCAACCCCCACGAAAGGCCTCAAAAGGCCTTGAGTGTTGGAACTGCGGACGAATTGGCCATATACGCTCCGAATGCTGGTCTCGCAAACGATTGAGAGATAGGAACAATCCCACTAACCGCAAAAGTGGTCGTTACAAAGAACAATCTCGTGGTCGAAACAATAGCAAACGACACAAGGAGTGGGACAGCACACACGAGCCAGCCCACAGTAATCGCAACAACAGTAGGTGGAACCAGCGCAATAATGCCGATCACGAGGATCGATCACCACGCGGCTTCATTGCCATAGCGCAAGCAAGCGTTTCCCAAAGCGATGAAGTTCCCACATGGTTGGACTCCGGCGCCACACATGTTTTCGTCAAGGAGAGAAACTCTTTCTGTGAATATCATTCAACATGACGCCAGACGGTTCGAACGTGCGACCGATCCTCAGAAATAATTGGGCATGGCACTATCAGACTACCAATTGGAGAAGGTGTTATGCTACCGGCAAAACAAACGCCTTCTTTCGATACTAACCTCATTTCTCTCTCTCTTCTTTCACATCATGTCCGTGTCGAGTTCTCGAATGGCGAAGAAACGGGGTTCCTCATCAAGGATCCAACTACGGGGCAAATCATCCACACATCTACTTCGAACGACGGACTATACCCTGTACCAAGTCCAGCACCTTCCCTTCGAGCACATGGATCCATCCTGTCCCCTGGCAACACAGCCAAGGATTGGCATGATAAACTGGGACACCCTGGACGAGAAAAACTTCTGGCATGCGGGATCAGTGCGAAGGGGTTCCAAGACTCTCCTCCACGGAAGTAAGTAACGTTCACTGCACATCCTGCACCCACGCGGGAAGCAAACGCGCCGCACTCCACCATACGACGTCCGTAGTCTCTCATCCATTGGAACTCACCCACACCGATCTTACGGGCCCCATAAATCCTCCCTCCCTACAAGGATCTGCCTACACTCAGGTACTCATCGACGATAACACAAGGGTCTGTTCTGTCTACTTCATGGACAAGAAGTCCTAGTTCTTTCAGTCTGTCTGATCGTACAAGGCTCGCGTGGAAACCGATATACCCCCGAACCGAATGTACCGCGTTCGCTTGACGGGGTGGGTGAGAACAGATCGAACGACTTCATCACCTACGCAATGGAGAGCGGAATGTTTCTCGCATACGCGCCACCGTATGCACATCAGTCTAATGGTGTTGCAGAAAAGATCATTCAGGACTTGTGGAAGATGGCACGAACCTTTCTACAACCTTCCCAGCTTCCGCTACAACTCTGGGAAGAAGCCATCTCACACGCAAACGTCCTGAGGAACAGGCTGCCAAACTCCTGTATAGACATGAAGATACCGTACACCATTTGGTTTGGGCGAAAGCCCGACTTTACGAACATCCTCAAGTTCGGCCAACCTGGACACGCATTCATCTACAGGTCGGAAACTGTAGCGAACAAGAAGTTACTTCCTCGCTCACTCCCAGGTCACTTTGTCGGCATGCAGAGCCCCCGCACTTTACTAAGGATATACGTTCCATCGTTACGGAAAGTGATTAAATGTCGAGACAGGGACTTTAAGGTGACAAAAGAGTCTCTATCTGCACTAAAAGAACTCATCGACTTCTCCTCTCTACGACGGATAAAAGCCGAACGAGATATGAGAGAAGAGGACGAAGAACATATGGATGCATCCCTGGCCCACTGCATGGTCGCTCGCTCCCGCTCTCAAGATCTCGGAGACCCCGGAAAAGCCCACATAAGCTTCGAAGAAGCTCGGAACATCCCCGACTGGGCTTAAGCGATCGACCGGGAGTTTAACGCGCTCGTGAACAGGGGAACATGGGAATTGGTCGACAGGAGGAATGGAATAAAACCACTTCCTTTCCTATGGACTTCTCTGGTCAAGCACGTAAGCGCTGATTCTCCTAAGACCCTCGCTAAAGCGCGTTGTGTAATACGGGGCGACAAGCAGCGCCCTTACTTGGACTTTGACCCAGACAATATCTATGCACCAGTGGCACGCCTTGAGACTATTCGTCTCGCCATCGGAAAAGCAGCCACTCAAGGACTCAAACTGGAGACAATGAATATCAGCAACGCATACTTGTACGGAGACCTGGACGAAACTTTGCTAATGGAGCCACCGCAAAACTCTTCTGGATCTTCGTACGTCCCCGGAAAAGTCTGCCTGCTCAAAAAGTCAATCTACGGAGCACGACAAGCTGGGCAAATCTGGGGATCTCTGCTTCACGACGAACTCCTACGTCACTGGTTCAAACAATCAAGCACGGACAGCCGCCTCTACATTTACAAATCTAAAACCGGCACGCTGAATCTCCTGGTGGTTGTAGATGACATTCTCATGTCGTCAAACTCTCGTTCTCTCCTGAATGAGTTCAAGGAAGAAATGTGGAAGCTTTTTCAAGTAAAGTTTCTCGGTGAAGCGAAGTCCTTTGTGGGACTAGACATTGAACGAGACAGGAATGGTATAAAGGTCCGACAAACTAGGTACGTCGATAAGATGCTGAGGGAATATGGATTGTTAAACTCCAACTCGGCACGGACCCCATTGCTCTCTCCGTGCGACCTAACTGGACGTGGCAATGATGAGTTGCAAATCTCGCCTGCGCTTTACGGTCGCTACCGTAAGATGGTAGGACATATGATGTACTTGGCCATCTCATCCAGGCCGGACATAATGTTTGCAGCTTCAATGCTGGCAAGGCAAGTTCACGATCCCTGCATGAGGCATATTGGACTAGCAAAGAGAGTACTGCGGTACTTAAAAGGTACGAAAGAACTGTGTTTGTTCTTTCCAGCGAATACATCAGCACCAATAGAAACATTCTGTGATGCAGACTGGGCTGGATGTCATGAGACTAGGAAGTCTACAACAGGCTTGTTGATGAAGATGAATGAAGCACCGGTTAGGTGGACGACGAAAAAGCAAACGCTTATTGCTCTGTCATCCGGAGAAGCCAAATACATCGCACTGTCGTATTTCGGGAAGGCCTTGACGTAGATGAAAAGACTTTTCTGGGAACCACGCAACGATGAGGTTTTTGAAGAACAAGAGCATAGGATGTACTCAATTTCTATATTTACTGACAGTTCTACAGCACTGTCACTTGCAAATAGTTCTAAAACTTCTGAAAAGAATAAGCACATTGCTATGAAATTTCATCATGTGAAAGAGCTGGTGAAGTTAAGGATTGTGAATGTTGAAGAGATAAAGACAGACGTCCAACCTGCGGAGATTCTCACAAAGGCCGTGCGCTTTGACTTGACAGAGAAATTAAGACTACTTTGCGGTCTTATGGCTTAAGATGTTTTTCCTTTTGTATTGAACTTACTGCACTTTTGTTTTTTGTCCTGTTTGTGTTTTTGTGTTCATATACTATGGTTACTAATCTACAGGATTTTGTTTGCGATGCTATACCTTTTCCTTAGAGGCGCAAATTTTTTTCAACGGGTTTTTGCTGTGGCTAGGGTTTTTAATCGTAGCCAATGCTTTTTAATAGTGGAAGGAAAAGTCTATACGCAAAGTATTGTTCTTTGAACATGTTTGCGAAGGACGGTGTAAATTAGGTAGTCGTGGCCACCGATTGGAACGGGCCATAGTGTGCACACGTTCCAACCGGTGGCCAGATTAAAGGACAGCGGCCGACGGCCGCAAGCTACCTGACCCGGGAGGGAAGTTGCGCACTTGTTCACTAACGCCATCCTTTTATCCTTATCCTTTCGAAACGGCCTGACGCCTTTCAGAAAGCGATCCGCAAATGGGAAACGCATCTGACATCCTTATAAGGTGAATATCCTTACTGCTCAACATCTTTGTAACGAGGATAGACTGTATCCCACAGGCAATTTTTCGGAACAAAATCAATTGATACACTGCACACCATGCAGTGCTCATGTACAAGTACACATGTACTTTATACTTATACTTACGTGCATCCGTTGACCGAACAACGTGACACACGTAACGCTTACACTCTTGAGAACCCGTAAGCACGGTTCTTTTTGGCAAATAATCCTACATTACGGCACTTTTCCCGACATTCCCTGAAATCTGTACCCCCCTCACTGTAGCGTCCTGCTTGATTTTTGCCACCTCTGAACAGGGTCAAATTCGAGGGTTCTGTGTCACTCCTGAACCCACTTACGTGACATCGTCAGTAGTCACCCATTCATGTAAGACTCCATGAGCCCTTGCTCCCGGCGCATCCGAAGCACATGCTTCAGAAGCGCCAAGGTCATTCGCAACAAGGTCATTCGCAACAAAGGCACAGCCCTGTGCTCACGCCCAGAGCTGCTCATGCTCGGCACAGCCGGGCATGAGCGGCTCTAAGCGTGTTCTGACCACCGGCACAGCACTTGCTCATATACGGAAGCTGCTCACGCTCGGCATAGCCAAACATGAGTAGCTTGAAATGTATTCAAAGCTCAGGCAAAGCCCTGAGCCCACAGCCTGTGGCTGCTCATGCTCGGCTGTGCCGAGCATGGGCACCTCCAAGCGTGTTCCAAACCCCTCCCCCGCTCTGTCTCAGAACCAACGCTGATCATGATCGGCTGTGCCGAGCATGCAAGAGCAACGCTACTGCGTGTTACAACTGCGGGCACAGCCCCGAGCTCACAAATTGGCGCTACTCATGCTCGGCACAGCCGAGCATGAGCAGCTCCAAGCGTGATCAAACCAAGGGCACAGCCCTGGGTCACATCCGGAAGCTGCTCATTCTCGGCAAAGCTGAACATGAGCAGCTTCAAACGTGTTCAAAGCGCGTGCACAGCCCTTACCTTATAGCCTGGGACTGCTCATGCTCGGCTGTGCCGAGCATGAGCAGCTCCAAGCGTGTTCTGACCACTGGCACCGCCCTGTCTGACATTCATGAGCTTCTCATGCTTGGCACAGCCAAGTAGGAGCAACGTTGCCGCGTAATCTAAGCGCGGCCACAGGGCTGAGCTCAGAGCTTGGGGCTGGTCATGCTCGGCACAGCCGAGCATGAGCAGATTGCAGCATGTTATAAAGACGGGCACAGCCCTGTGCTCAGAATGTAGGTCTGCTCATGTTCGGTTGTGCCGAGCTTGAGCAGCATCAAATGTTTGATAAGCACGAGCACAGCTCTCCTCTCACAGCCTAGTGCTGTTCCTGCCGGTCCCAGCCCGGGATGAGGAGCCCAAGGGTGTTCTGATCATATGCGTAGCGGTGTGCTCCACAGTCTAGAGCTGCTCATGCTTGAAACAGCCAAGCATGAGCAGGTTGACGTATACAATGAGCAGGAGCACGTTCTTTGCTCAAAACTTTAGACTGCTGTTGCTCCTTTTCTGCCTAGATATCTAATACTAAGGCTTGTCCCGAGCACTGAAACACGACGCAAACGCTGATCATACTTGGCTGTACTGAGTATGAGGAGCGAATCGCCTGTTATGAGCACGAGGGCATGTGCTCAAATCCAAGAGTTGCCCATGCTCGGCATAGCTGGGCATGAGCAGCTCCGTCTCTGACGAGAAGTGCAGCACAGCAGCCCTGTGATCAGAGGCAGTAGTTGCGTATCCTACGATAAGCTGCTCAATTTCTGATGCTTTGAAACTACTGATTTCTTGAAGTTCAAAGCTGGATGATTAAGACTGTTTTGATGTTCAATGTACACCTACAAGAGCTTCCTATGTGAAAGTGTAGAATACCTTTAACAAAGCAATCTTTGCTTATGAAGGTAGGTTGTTGTCCGTAACCTATCTTTAAAATTGTTTAACAATCACAAGAATAAGTAGATTCCAGCATGGTATCAACTAGAAAGCATTAGTTTGGCAATCTATCGCATCTTGTGCTTGACAAAAGCCAGTATCTTAGAGGATTGATAGACGTACATCTCGTGTGAACTACCTAAGAGGTATGATGTTGACTACTTAAGTAGGTTAACTACCAAACTGTTTGACAAGAGAGCCAATCGGCACTGAGCAGGGTACCAACGGTACAGGTGAGGGTACAGTTCTAGCCGTTCGGAGTTTAAGAAATCCCGATTCTAGCTTCTGTACCTTTGTCTGTACCCACGTAAGAGCGATTAATTGCCTTGATTGCTGGATAATTGCGGGAGAATATGCATGTATGGGAACAAACTGTTGTTCCCATATGTGTGAGGATCCACTTTTATTACTCCATATGTACAAATTACGTCACAGCAAGTTTTGCACATGGTTAGAAAGCTGACATCTAGCACTTTCTATTCATGTCAATACGACAGAGTGAAATGCTAAAAGCCCGTTGAACTTTTAAAAACAATTTCATTCTTGCTTTTCTGTTCTAAAAATAAAAACGCACCGTTCAAAAGATACGATCCCATTCTTCTTGGTGCTGTAGACCGTTCTAAAGCCTCCTGGCTTTTCGCACCATCGAAGCTGTTTGCACCGATGGACATCGATCATGTTCTGTGCGACGTCGAAAGACTGCAAGAACAAGATCTCGAGACCGCTTTCGAATGCGAAGACATTTCTGCACCGACCGAAAGCGGAAATGACGAAGAAGGGCGTAATGCAAATGTAGTGAAAACAGATATCAATCAAAGCGCATATCAAACTCCAAATAACGATCTAAGTGAAACCGAAACGACCAATGCCAGTACGCACTACACAAGATTTATGAACCTTTGTACATGTGATACACCGTGCGGCTTTGAGGGGAGCAAGTAACTTTCGTTCTCTTTTGCAAGAATGAATGAATCCATGCGCACAAAAACTGTGCGATCGATACTTCTTGCTCTCGCGTCTCCTCCAGACTGCCCGAATGAGCTTGCAAATTATGACGCACATTATTTGCAAGCACGAAAACGACAACGCAGAGATGAAAAAAAGCAGGCTAGAGTATCAACGTTTTTCGTACTGCGTGGAATTCATCTTTGTTCAAATGCGTTTGCATCAATAGTGCAGATGCATCCCCGTACAGTTAGACAGTACTCTAACGAAGTTGCCAGTTCCTTGGACTTCCATCACAGCGAATCAAAAGAAAATCAACGACGAAGCGGAAAACTAACGCTCCAATCTCACGTAGCGCTCACTTTTTTGCAACGATACAGCGAAATCAATGGAATGGCTTGCCCAACTGGGAGAGGATCGGCTGAAGATATTCCTGTTATTTTCTTGCCGAGTTCGACGACAAGGAGTGGGGTACATGGCCAATACGTGGAAGAATGGCAGACAATAATGAAAGCGTTCTACGAAAGAGTTGCTTCAACACAGCAGAAACCTTCAGAGGCCCTCACCAAGAAATCGTTTTGCAAGGTTTGGGCAAGATATCTACTAACTTTAAAAGATAATGAAATCGGGAAGTGATTTTTGCGACACTTGTTCGAAGCTCTTGGACAAAATTGATAACATAAGCGACATCAACACTAGAGAGGCACTGCATCGAGCGTGAGAATCACACCGACAAGAGGCTGCATTAGAATTTGCTCACTACAAGAAATGTCGTGATAGTTCCCGAACAAGCCGCAATTCGGTTCATATCATCTTTGATTTTGCTGAAAAAGTTCTGTTGCCTCATCTGCTCAGGCAGCCAGGCCAACTTCATTTCGTCACGGGTTTGAAGTTTGATTTCTTTGGTGCGCACACTAGCAACGATGGAGTGACCCGAATTTATGGGCTACCGGAAGGTCACTGGCCTGGTCATAAGACTGCAAATGAAGTTGGGTCTATGCTCTCCAATTGCATACAGAGCTTTAAATCGATTCATCCCGTGAAAGAGCTTGTGCTTCATGCGGAGAATTGTAGTGGGCAAAACAAGAATAAGTTTATCCTGTTTCTGCTTGCTTGGCGAATATTAATGGGTTACGAGAAGTGCATAACGTTACACTTTTTAATTGCAGGCCACACGAAGAACGTGTGCGACGGGGCGTTTGGTTTAGTTAAGAGACGCTTGAAGCAGAGAAATGTGCTTTGTCCTCCAGAAATGATGAGTGTAATCAATAACAGTGCGGAAAACAACGTGGTTGTTTGCTCGACTGAAGTTGAATGGACGGACTGGAAGCTGCTGTTAACGCCATTTCTTTCTGTTCCAAGTTCTTTTCGTATATCCCGTTATCATGTATTTAGATTTGCGGCTGATGTTCCTGTATGTGTTCAAGTCAAAAAGCTTTCTACTACCGGTGAGTACAAGATTGTTAAGCTTTTAAAGCGTGGTGTGACTGCCGATTATGTAGTTCAAAACATGACTGATGAATGCTTGGCTTCACATCGGTCTTCAATTCCGGAATTTTCAGAGATGCCTTCGGCTCATGAACAAAATCGGAGGAACTATTTGACCAAGAATGTTCTTGACCGCTACTACGAATGCAACGATGCGGTAAGAACTGCATACTTCGAATCTGGAACAAACTGGGCCTGAAAATATTTGTGGCTTAACTGTGGAACGCGCGCATCAATTTGAAATCTTCAAAGCTCTCCAGAGAGCTCTGCGTGTGCTCTACAACTTTCATTTTGAGGTCCAAATGGGCTGAAGAGAAGTGTTATGGCCTTATTTTCGTTTCCGCGTTTTGGACATATGGAGTAATTAAAATAGATCCGTACATATTATTCTCCCCATAGGTTTGAAATTGAATTGAAAAAAGCTCTGCGAAGTTTACATATACAGTGAAAGGTTTCAGTGCCGCCTACAGTAGTTTTGTAAGAGATACCTCTGCTTGTCACGCGCGTTCTTGCAGAAAGGGTACAGAACGGACATCAATATACCATTGAGGCAAGCTGCGTTACGTCATTCTCACAACTGTACCGTGTACGCTGTTTACAGAACTGACATGGAGATGTGATTGGTTGTACACTACTGTAAGATTACATGTGTGCAGTGCACTGCACACAAACAGTGCACACAGACAGTCATAAGGTTAGATCCGATCCAGGTCAAGCTGGCGCGAGGCCCATTTACGAAGGTTTCTACGAGTGGAAAAGTGCTCGACCGTTCCGCCACGGGCTACTGTTCCTCTGCTTGCCCGGCGATCAAGTCTCTGGAACAAAAACACCCACACCAACACTTCTCTCACCGCAACATGTCCATTGTCCCTTGCTACCAGCTGGCCGTCGGTCGCGAACACCTCTTCACCACCCACTACACCTATGTCGCTGTGCCTGACAATGTCCCGCCCCCCGAAATGACGCGCCTCATGCTTCGCGATGATGCGCCCATGCCGACGCCGCGCTTCACTGGCAATGTGCTGGCGCTGGAGCAGTTGCAGCAGCGTATTCAACAGCAGCCGCACGACATCATTGTCGAACGCAGGACCTCAACGTAGTGAATGCATTCACTCACACCAGTCGCGATACAATACAAATCCCACAGCATGATCCACACCTTCGCAAGCTCTTTCGTCTGCTTGAAAACCCCGTTGTGCAGCGCCATTTTCTCGTTCGTCCCATGCAGCCATTCAGCAGGTTCAACATTCACCCAGGCGCGTCGGGCGCGCGTGAGCGCCTTGATGCAGTGTACAACCACTCCTTCGTGATCTACCCATGCCCGGAACAGTGTGGCGAGGATGCGTTCGAAGTGCGCTTTGGATCACCAAAGTCGCACCGTCTTTCGTACGAGCGCTTCCCGGACTGGGGTGAGAAGGAGCTGGACTGCTACATCGAGCGCGCAGTGGTATTAGGCCACGCGCACCGTCTCACCACTGAACGGCTGGCGGAAGAAGACCCGTTAGCTTTCTGGGCATTCTTGTTGCGCTATCGTACATACTTCCCGCGCCTCGCGCGTGCATCGGCCGACCAGAAGTGGAAGAAGGAGCTCATGTTGGAAGTGCGTGCGGCGAACCGGCTGGGGACAGGTGAGTTCGACGAGCATGGCATAATGCACACGGGGCGCGCGATCCCTGCTTTCAAGACCTGGCTGGACGTGCTCACAACCGACAATAGGCAGGACCATGCTGAGACTGGGTTCGTCGCCGCAATGAGCATTGCCATGAAGATGGGGAAGAACATGCCTGGGTCGGCAGTAGAACGGGAAGGGGCCGGCATCATCATGGAAATGAGCGAGAACATGCGCAACTCAAACATCGCTCGCGCGGTCTGTCTGGCGCAGCAGAACGGTGAGATGATGCGCGATGCAGGGGGCGACGTGGACGCGCGGCGACGCGCCGAGACATTGTTCTCAGAAAAGTTCGGCGAGCTATTTGGCGAGGACATGAGCGAAGCGCGTGAAGAGGGCCACTTGAAGTTGGTTGGCCAGTGCCAACTGTGCTCAAACTGTGGTAAGCGCGAACAACAGCCGAGGTTATTGCTCCGCTGCGGCCGATGCAGGGTGGCCTGGTACTGCGACCGAACGTGTCAGCGCGGCGATTGGGCTGCGCACAAAAAAGTGTGTGGGAAGAATCCAAACATCCGTCCAGAGCCGTCGGCCGTGCGTGCCGTCGTGTTCCCGGGCGATCCCGCCGTCAAGCCGTATGCGACATGGATCCGCGGACGGACTTATGATGACCACCGACGGTATGTCGCAAACAGTGTATTGAAGTGCGAGGTAAACGACATAAAACGCACAGCGGCGGCGCTCGGCGTCGTGCAGAGGGGTGGGGACGAGGATGGGAAGATTGTGATGCTGCATGCAGGTAGCGGACGGGTGAATGCGCGAGCGTGCGCCGTTGCAGAACGAGCGACGCTGCCTTCGTTACAGATGACCACGTTCAGTATCGGACGCTTGGCAAAGGTGCGCGGCAATGCCGTGCTGGTGAAAGTGCGACGCGGGAGTAGGAGTTGTCACCAACAGAGCATGGGCGACTTCTCCATGCAGAACTACCTCGACCGATGGGGGGTGTTCTCCTACTTGGCCCCCGAAGACGAAGACGGAACGTCCGGCGACGGAGGGGCGCATGGTGATAGGAAATCCTTCGGGTTTGCTGTACCGATTCAAACGAGCCCGGAGCGAGTTGCTGGAGTGATGACGGTAATGCGCGATGCGATGCGGACGATGCAATGAGTAGAGGAGCAAGAGCTCGAAGCTCATCATCAGGCTGATCAGGCAAGGCCCTGTCGGCCCTCTGAAATACTTCTACACGGTAACATGCGATGAGTACAACAGGCGACGCGAAAGATGTGGGACGTGGTACGATGCCTTGCCTACAAACAAGTGCATCTCGTTCAACCCAAGTAGCTGTCAATGGCCTGGCAGAATAGGGCGTGTTGAAGATGGTAAAACAGTCGCCAGAATGCAGGTGTTCCTAGAGACCTCTCTCAGCGTGTCCGTCAACAGAAACGCTCATTCCCAAGAAGCTGTTTCGCATGTATAGCTGCTCAGCCCGGAATGTGACCCACAAGAAGCAAGAACAATTAGCGACTTGGCGTCCTGTCCTTTAAGGGATACACTTTTATCTGTCTGAAAATCTTTACACTATTCGTGGATTTATTGCTCTGGGCTTTTTCAAGCCTACGCATGTGCATCGAAAGCACATTCACTACAGTATTGTAATTGTATGTCGTGACTAAAGTTGCCGACTGTTGTACATATTCACCTCCGCATGTCGACGGAGCATAACATGAACATGATGATGATGTTGTTTCTTTAAATCTTTGATTGAAGGTTTCTTCAGCAGCGGAGCGAGTATAGCGCATAGCTCTTCTGTAGCATTCTTGTCTGTCATATGGATAAAGGAAATTTTGAACGAACGAGTTGTTCGCACAACACGGAGGCAAATAGCCCTTGGACGGCTTCAATGGATTCCGCTTCCCAGTGATGCAGCTAGATGGCAGATCGGGCGCCAAGGCGGCCCCCGTTCCATGAACTGAATGGATCCATCAGACGGACTGGGATTTCCTTAAACGTGAATGGGCAGTCAGCGCACCGGCGGCCTCTTCGGACTCGGAATGTCGCTAAACTCGGCCACGCGATCGGTTAGTTTGCCGATCGCCATCATAGACGTGGGTGGTACGTCGTTAAAAGGCTTCCGGCTAGCTGCACGGAGGCAGCAGTCCATAAGCCGGTCATCATAGAACGATCTTACTGCTGTCGCCCTCGCTTTTCCCCGACATGGAGTGGTCGCTCCTACAGGAGCAGCCGTGTGGAGGGATTCTCCAAGGTTTTCTTCGGAAAGTTTGTTACGCATTTGCCTGGGAGCGGAGAACGATGTGAAGTCACTGGCCATTATTTCATCTGGTCTTGCAGGGGATAGGAGGACTGGATAGAAGAATGTCTCTCATACGGCGAAATGCAGTACGTGCGGAGCGCCTTGTCGTGGTGTGCCGCTTTGCCGACGAGCTCTGCAGAGGATGAACGAATGGTGCAGGTGAGAAGGACAAAGGTCGATAAGTCGAGAACACCTTAGACTTAGAGGTCTAATGGTACCTCTGGAAACCAATGTAGTCGCCAAGTGAGCGTAACAAGATTGCAGATTCGCAGACAGTGGCTAGGTTTTCTTGAGGACGCATTATAGGTCGTTGGGGGTATTTGGCAAGCCCCGCGCATTACGAGAAACCAGCGTACGCGCTCATAATAAAGAAAGAGAGGAAGAAGCCCTTGGACTTGCTATACAAGCGTTCTTCTTTGCTTTTTCTTTGGCGGTGAATTTAACTGTTTGGCCTCAGCAGCAAAAGGAGAGTCGCAAGGCGGGTTTGGATTAGTTTCAATGTCTGAGGGAGAGCCATCATGTTTGAATATCTCAGTCTTTGCTTCAGTTTTCACGCTTTCAACTACCGTACGTTCGCTCTTTAGATCTTGATTTTGATCTTGTTGCTCTTCATCACTATCTTCGATCAAGATAACCTCACAATCATCAACATGGGAAGACTCTGCCTTCGCTTCCTTCATTTCGGTTCTCCGCACCTTTGCCGCAAACAGTGAAGCACGAGCCTCGTTCTCCTTCCACAGAGCTATTTCAATTCGATCCAGATTCGTTATGACATCCTCCTCTCCGATAGTCACATACGCGTTCACGGCATAGCTTGAGTGTCTGTGAAATTCTTTCAATGCACCACACAGCACGAGCTCATTAATAATTGCCACCCGTGTATTCACGTTGATCGCACTCGAAGCTGTTTTCTGTCCGCGTTTGGCCCTTTCTCCGGATCTCTTGGTCGACTTACCCCAATCATTTGCAATCTGAAGGATGGTAGTCTTCTTGCCAGGATAGAGAAGGGCGAATTCTCGGATCATCTTGAAGAGATCCTTCGCAAGATCTGTCACATCCACGGACTGCAGCGTTGGCACCATCAGCCCTAGTCTCGCTTCGCACAAGTCACAGCAGCTCTTACATTGTTCTGCAGAGCGTTCTGGCATCTTCTCTCCAAAGGAATTGACGATGAGCTCCCGTCTGCACAGATTGCCGCTACCCAAGCCCCTTGAGCAAGCATACTTGTACATTTCATACATCTTTTGAAGACGGACTGGCCCCTTGTCACCAACAAACGCACTCATTCTTGCAAAGTCCCTCGGTTTATGAAGCACAATGCATTTTGAAGGAAGACCATCACGTCCTGCGCGACCACTTTCTTGATAGTAGGCTTCTAGACTAGAAGCCATAGTGGCGTGAATTATAAAGCGTACATGTGGATGATCAATTCCAAGGCCAAACGCTATGGTAGCCACGACAATGTTCAACTGGCCACTGCTCCACTGAGTGTGCACTTGTGTGCGCACAGAGAAGTCCAAATCGCCATGATAGCAAGCAGCGTCGATGCCATGCTCAGCAAGTGCTGCGGCATACTTTTCAGCATCTTTCCTCGATAGCACATAGATGATGCCACATTGGTTTTTGAACTCTGTGCTGACCCACGTGGCGATATCTACGATAACGGCTGCGTCAGTGTCGGCTTTGGGGCGGACTTCGTAGAAGAGGTTGGGTCTGTTGACGCCGCCGCGAAATATGACGGGATGTTGCATTTCAAGGACGGAAGTTACGTCTTCCACAGTTCGCGAGTCACATGTGGCAGAGAGCGCAATTATCGGGGTGGACGGGCATTGCCTTCTCAGGATGCCTAGCTTTCTATACTCGAGTCGAAAATCATGTCCCCAGGAGGAACAGCAGTGTGCTTCATCAACACAAATGCGAGACAAGTGTCCCTTCTCATGCAGCTTTTCTAGGCGCGACAAGAGGCGCTTGGAGCGAGCTACCTGTTCCGGTGTGACGAACAAGACCATGGGGGGCACGTCGTCGTTAATCCATTCCGAAGAGTGTGTGTTGTTGGCGCGCGGGTGGTTGGAGGTTTTGTTGAACGCATGCGACGGCAGGAAGGAGTCGTATATGGCCTTTTGGCGCTTCTTGCTCAACTCGGAATGCAAGCATTGTGCGCGAATGCTGCGGTGCTCAAGGGCGGAGCGCTGGTCCATTGACAGCGATATGAGGGGGGAGACAACCAGCGTGAGGCCGCCATCAACGACAGCGGCCAGCTGATAAATAAGGCTCTTGCCCGCGCCAGTGGGCAAAATGGCGAACACATCGCGCGCCATGAGCGTGGCGTTGAGCGCCTCGCGCTGCAGCGGGCGGAAGGAAGAAAGCGCAAACACGTCGGAGAGCGCGTGCTGCAGACGCGCGTCCCAGGCGCAGGCGTGCAGCCAATCGAAGGCGGCGTCGGCGCGCTCACGCAGCAGCTTGAGGCGCTCCGACAGCGCGCGCTGCGCGTCGGCCAGCTGCGCGCATAGCTCGCTCAGCCGCCGCTGCGCTTCGCTCACCTGCTCGCGCTTCTCGCGCACGCTGTCGCCCAGCTCACGCGCCAGCTCGTCGCGCTGCGGCAGCGCGTCAGTAGCCATAGAGCTACCAACGGTACCAACCACCTCCACGCCGATCGCTGCTCTCTTTCGCTCTACCGTTGGTACACGTAGAGGCAGCGCCCGACTGTGGCGGCTGCTGTCGCCGCCGCAACGTGTCCGCGCGCGCGTGTCAGACGCGCGTCAGACGCGCGTCAGGCGGTTGACAGCCGTCAGCGTCTGGGAATGGCGGCGCTCGCGCACATCATGTGGAGAACGCCAGCGCGTGTGTGTGTGTGTGTGTGGCTCGCGTGCACAAATCCGTATCCATACTTTATCTACGTGGCGCTCCCCGCGGATCTGCGCAGCTTAGCGGCGCGCTGAGAGCGCACGTCCGTGCGGCGCCGTCTACTAGATAGAGCTACGGTAGATATCGCAGTGGAAACTCGTCTCGCGCACAACACGAAAGTCAAACGCCACCGCGCTTATAACCGTCTCGCAGTGCTTCGCGAGCGCCGGACGTTGCTCCAACTCGCCGCCGCCGCCTTCTTGCGCTTTTTTCTTGCTCTCGTCGACGCGCGCGCTTTGCCGCCGCCGGCGCCCGCGCGCACTCATGGGCTTGGACGCGCAGTTTTCGCACGACTCGTTGCTCGATGAGCAGCAGCTCAGCTCCATTCGCCTGCAGTACCCCAAGAGCAGCCGCTTGCTGCTGGGCACCACGGCCAATCTACAGCAGCCCGCCTTTCTCAAGGCGTTGGAAACGCGCTACCCGTTGGAAGTGAGCGTGGAATGTCGCCAACTCAATGCGCCCTCACGACTGTTCCCGTTCCGTCAAGTGCGCCCGTTTGCCGTCTTCCTGTACAGCGACGGCCCCAACGCGCCGTGGGAACTTATCGGCCGCACCGAGACCGTGCTCTACGACGAGTACCCTCGCTTCGTCACCAAGCTCAAGGTGTGCTGTGCCACCGAGCGCGACCGCCAAAAAATTCTGCGCGTGGAGGTGTTTGACAGGCGCAACAAGAGCGAGCACATTGAGCACCAAACGTTCATCGGTGCCGCTCAATGCGCGCTGGAGGACATTATCGCAGAGCCTCTACTCAGAAAGGAAATGAAAATGAGCGAGTCAAGAGTGATGAAACCGGGCCGCGTCATCATCTGCGCCGACGCAATTCGAGCGAGCGACAGATGCACACGATTGGTATTAAACCTGGACATGGCTTCTGGAACAAAGAAAAACCACCGCGTGTTCTACGTGCTATCTAGACAACTGCAATCAGGAGATTACACGCCGGTGTACCGCTCTGAGGTTCTAACTCGCGAACAAAAACGCTTCCAGGTGATGACGCGCGACCTGACAGCAGTGACAGCCGGCGTGGATGATAAGCTATTACGGCTGGAACTGTATCAATTTAGCAACCGAGGCGCGCACGTTCGACTGGGCTTTGTGAAGACTAGCATCGAAAAGCTGAAGAACACGGAGCGACATCATCGCATGCTGTGGTGGCCGAGCGCACTTGGAGATGGCGACAACGTCATTGAAGTGGGCCGCATTGTGCTAGTAGAGTCAGTGGTGAGTTCGATGCTGCTGCAATTCCGACTGCGTGTGACGCAGTGAGAGAGAGAGAGAGAGCCTGTCGGTGGGCGCATGTCGCTGTGCATAACTTTTGCGCCCTTCCTACTGTACTTACACAACGTTCCACGGCAGGGCGGGGGGCGGCCAACTGCTGCCGATATCACGAGCTCCCCTTCTTTTTAGTGCGTTTCCTTATTTTCTGTCAAAATTATGATATGTGTGCTTTACAGTGTGCATCTTGCTTTTTTTTTTTCGAGAATAGCTGTTGTTGTGTTTACGTCAGAAGACGTGCTTGACAAGCTGTCGTCGAACGCCATCGCCCTGACGTAACGGAACTTCCTTCCAGCGTCCATTTGGGTGGCGCTTACCGCGTGTTGAATTGAGCACCGTGCTTACCGCATACGTCACTTACGGGCATACAGCTGTAGCTCCAACCTCGAATCATCCCCCTCCCCCCCCTCTCCAACTGCTCAGCAGCCGCAGTTTGGGCAGTGCGCAGTTTGGCCGCAGCAAAACAAACTGCATGCGCAGCTTGCACCCAAGCATTTTTTTTGGTTTGTTCTTGCCTGTGTTCCGCTCTCATTCCACACTCCGAGACTTGGAGCCAAGTCGTGCCACTCGTGTGAGCGCGGTGCGCACCGCACGCACTTTCCTTGCAGATATCTATCCCAATGGGATAATCCCATCTGCCGTGCAGTTTTGGCATCGCGGTCGCCGCCGACCAGCGAAAAGCCGAAAGTATGTACCGTTGGTAGTACCAACTTGGTACACGCGCCGGAATTACACCATGGGCATCTCTGGCATTCCAAACTGACCATGTGCCACACCACACTCTGACATTCCTACCAGCGCGTACAGCAAACCTACGTGCCATACTAGACCACGTGTGAAATACTAGACCACGTGTGCAATGCGCACAGCATTGTCAACCGCTTGCCCCGACACATGCTCCCCAGCGCGGCGAAGCATTGCTGGCGCATAGATATCTCAGAAGATACGCTCCTCCTCAACAACTGCGTTTCCATGCCTTGGTCGAATGATAGACCGAAGGTATAAAACGCCATCACAGCGAGTTGCGGGTTGCGCCCCCCTTCTATCTATCCCCGCCGTTGCCACCCCTTGACTGTCGTCCTTCGCTCTACCGTTCCTCCGCACAGCAACCAGCACCATGACCGTAAGTACTCACAACGCATCACCCTCCCCCACCTCCGCGCACAAGCGCTGCACGGGAAACTAACCGAATCACCCCTTCTCAACGCCGTACAAACGCGTAGCAGGGTGACAAGGTGCCGCCGCCGCCGCCGCCACAGCCGCCTTACGAGCCCTATCCTGTGGATGGCGCCGCGCCGCCGCCGCCGCCCCCACCCGGTGGATATCCCGGCGCGCCGGGATACGCGCCGTACCCACCCCAACAACAACAGCCAGTGTACCCGGATTATCCGCCTGGAACCTACCAGCCAGGTGTTCAACCGCCGCCGCCTGCTTATATGAACCAGACCTATGCTGCGCAGCAGCCGCCCCCGCCTTCTGATCAGGCCAATAAGCCCAGTGGGGGTAACGCTGGCCTTGGCTTGCTTGCTGCTTGTTTGAGTTGTTACATTTGTTGTGATATTCTTACTTAGCCTTGTTGGCTTTCTGCAATGGCGTTTATTTCGTTGTAACTGCTGTATTGTACCAAGGGTGCCCCGTTTGTTTGTTTGTTTGCTGTCGTTTGTTTCTTCGAGACGCTCTCTTGTTTCGTTGCGGAACTTTACCTTTTGTCGATTTTGGATCCGAGGCTCTTTCTTTTAAAAGCTTGTCTTGTTTCTATGTTCGACGAAACCGTTGCTTCCGTACAAAACTTACACCACTCACCCTTTAACACTCCTCACCAAGCAAACCTTTTGAAACAGCCTCATATATGGTACCGTTGGTACATACCTCACTGTTCTTGACAGTTTAGTCGCTCATCTGCACAGCCTTTGCTCATTAAACACTTCTACCCTTCCAACTTGGCAACTTTCCAACCCACATCCCAAACGCCATGTAGTGTTAACGCTACCTTTGTACTTGATTTGTGCTTTGTCATCATCTCACGTGGTGACAAATCGTATCTAATTCTCGATCCCCACACCATCAACAGCTTCTCGTCCATGTTCGCCCCTCAACCGCTGCTCGTCATGCTGTAAACTCCTAGCCTCAGTCACACTCAACATGTTGCATCTCTCTACTAACCCATATGCAATCGGGCCAAATCTCAACCGCTACGTATATATCTACCACCAATCCGTTCGTGAATTATTACGGCCCCAGCACTCGCTTGCATCGCGCGGCGAAGAAAAGGGTTTGTACCGCTTGTATGTTGATCACGCTGGGAAACGAATCTTCATCTCAGCGAATCCCATTCTGTGACACAAGAAGCACGCCATAAACATCATGTTTCCGCCCTTGGCTGCATACATCCCCCGATATTCCGCGAGCAATCGAGGTTAGTTAGATCTGAACTTGTGCTTCCAAGGTGCCCTCATTCTCGTTCAGATGAAAGTGTAAACAACCTCTCCGAACCATAATCCATGTGATTCGCGCGTCAAATTGATACCGTCAATACCCACAGCCGTTGCAAACAAAACCTTGGCCAATGGTAACTGTGTGATTGATGCGCTCACGCGCTATCAAGATTCCTATTCGAAAACTGTTATTGCCCATATTCGGGAATGGTTGTAGTCAGGCAGTGCAGGCCTCCCCCACCGAGTACAATCTCTCTCGCACTCACCATAACAATCCTCTGGCCCGTTTCGGTAAACGACGCCTGAAGTTCTCTCCGTGCCCTCTCATCAGCGTGCTCGTCACCAAAAGCAGGAGCAAACACAGCTTCGTCCGTGATCACCACGTTCACATAACTCGCACAGAGTTGCTCTCCTTCGCAGCGTTCCTTTGCTATCGTAGCTGAAACATTCTGCACGCCATCTGCCTCACATTTTGACCTTGTCAACATTGGTGGCGCTGTCACTTTGTGAACGAAAAGCGAGTTCCCCTCTGCATCTGTGCTATTTTGCAGCACTTGGAGCGCAAGCTCGCTTCGTCGATGCTGATCTGGGCATACGTTTTCATCCGCCCATAGCAATAGTACATGCCCCCGTCTGATGAAGATGGCCATGTTGTCTACATGACCATCCGTGTCGGAGTCGTACGCGGCTCCAAAAGGCAACCATATAACCTTTCTGGCTCCAAGGTTTGTGCGCAGAGTATGTTCAATATCACTTTGCGTTAGCTGCGGATTTCGGTTCGGGTTTAGGAGACATTCTTTGGTTACCAAGAGAGTTCCTTGACCATCTGACGACACTGACCCACCTTCTAGTATCATGTTCACATGACGCGCTTCAAATTCAAAACGGGAGCATAAACGGAAAGCGACTTCATCGTCCTTGCCGTAGTCCACATAACAGCCACCGTTTGCGCCTCCCCACGCATTAAATCTGAAGCAAACTCCCGTCAGAAGGTGCCTCGAAGAATTTTTGTCGACGATCAATAGAGGTCCGGTGTCCCTCATCCAGCAGTCGTTCATGGGGACATGCTCTACAGATATGCGATCACTCTTGAGGCATGCTTCAGGCCATTTGTTGCTATATAGCTCGCGGATGTCTTTGTATTGCTTCCCTTCGCCAACTACGATAGAAACTTGAACATTGGTAGTGTTTGACAATATAGCGTTTATTAAACGTACTATGGCGTCGCGAGCTGGAGCACCGTTCTGTCGCCAGGTATCCTGTCTCTGAGGCCATCCGACCAGAATGCGGTGAGGCTGGGCCCAGTCTGATATCAAAAATCCCTGATGCTTCATCCTTGGGAGACGTTACTGCCACTCTTGAGTACTGTACAAATCTGGCGACGTTGGTGGACAAAACAATACGAACCCGCTGCTCTTGACTAGCAAATACTCTCGGTGTCCATGCTCGTCTTCTTTGCTGAAACCCATGCCTACATGCAAGGAACTGCGTCGAGCGTTTTGACAAAACGGCTTTATCTACCTTCGTACATCATGTGCTGCGCGGTCATAAGAGTGCTGCTGATGTTGTTCGGACGACAGCTGCTGCCTTGTGGACACCGACAGCCGAAGAGGCGGCGGGCATCTCTCATCGCATAGCGCAGTGGATGGTTACTCATGTCATATCTTTTTCGAAAACATAGCGAAATGTTTCAAAGTTTGACGATGCTACCCTCAAGTTTTGCCCCAAGTCAAGGCGGTTGCAAAAAAGTTGCAGTTGAAAAGTGTTAGGATAGCTCTCAACAGCCCTTCTATCTGTATACCCACGGCACTTGCATGGATCGTCCGCCTTCTGTTTGATGGCTCATTGACGGACTTGGATATTCCTCATCGAATTTGAGCCTTCGTGACACACTCGAAGGCTGGACGGACTCAAGGGTAGGCCAGGCGATTGCACACCTTATTTCTAATCAGTGTGAGCAGTGGTTGTGAGTCGAAAGGTTTCGAACGCAAAAAGCGCCGCAAGGGTTTGCCTCGAGACGATTTTGCTGTTATGCATTGGTAGGACGAGCAGCATCGTTGTGAATGCCATCGTCTCATGAGTTGCCATGAAGCGGGCGCGACCGGCGCCATCCATGTTCGGGAATGACTCAGATTCCGACCATATCAGTCGAAGACCATTGTCTCGTTTCAGAACGCTGACCGTCGTCCCAAACCATGCAAAAGACACACCCGAAACCGCAAGCAACAAAGACGGTGGGAGCAAATCTCAAGACGAAGACACTCTCGATGCATTCATGAGCAGTTTGCATCACGGCCAAACGACCCACTCAAAACCACAGAAAGACGCTGCCCACATTGCAAAACACGACAGCGATAGCGATGATGCCGGTGAGAACAGTTCGCACAAGCTCTATACGAACCCGCGTGAGCCAGCGAAAGACATTGTCAACGAAAACGGAGAGGATCACGCTCGCGACTTGAAGCTGCAACCGGTCGACTATGCAAACAAACAGCTCTCCGAAGTGAAGTGGTCCATGTATAAACCTCTGCCACGTCTGCATCTTTCCCAAGAGAAGCTTAAAGAACGGTTTCAACAACTGGGCGCCATCCTTTACAATGGAACCTTTTTCCCTTTGACGTCATTTGATGATCTCGCACTCGAGCTCCCCAAGCATATACTCTCTTCATTGCTGACCGCTTTTGCTTCGCCAACCCCCATTCAAATGGTGGCCATTCCTGCTGCATTGGCGGGACGCGACATTACAGGCATCGCGAAGACGGGGAGCGGCAAAACCGTGGCGTATGGCATTCCACTTTTATCGCATGTGGCTCGTCAACCAGGCGGCTCTTCTCGCGGCGCAGGTCCCGTCGCTCTGGTTCTATCACCGACGAGGGAGCTGGCTACTCAGATAACAGGCGTGCTTCGCAAGTTCGATGCTCGTGCGGGCGTGCTCTGTGTGGTGGGCGGTCACGCCAAGTACGAACAGTTCAAGCGCATCCGCGACTCTGGGGCAGAGGTGATTGTGGCGACGCCAGGTCGCTTGATCGACATGCTCAAGATGCGTGCGTGTGCAATGAAGAGGTGCTCGTTTGTGGTGGTGGATGAGGCGGACCGCATGTTTGACCTTGGTTTCACCGATCAGGTGCGTGCCATCCTGTCTCAGATACGGCCTGATGCGCAGCGCTTGCTGTTTTCCGCAACGTTGCCCAAGGTTGTGAGAGGGTTTGCGGAGGAGATTCTGAACAACGCGGTGCGAGTGGTCATCAAGGGCTTGGGCGGAGACTCGATGGTGAACGAGAACGTGAGTGAAAAGTATCGCTCGTTCGCAAACGACGCGGAGAGAATGGGGTGGTTGCTGGAAGCAATTGTGAAGATGCGCGAAGAGGGGCTGGTGATCGTGTTTTGCGGCACCAGAGGCGATGCGGCGGCGGTGGCCAACTCTATTCGAATCAAGGGCATGGCGGCCGCGTGCATTCACGGCGAGACAGACGCCGCGGACCGAGAGGAGCTGCTGCAGATGTTTCGCAGCGGTGAACTGTCGCTGTTGGTCACTACGGACTTGTCTGCACGCGGACTAGACATTGAGGACGTGCGCAACGTGGTGAACTACGGCAGCGCCAAGAGCTGGGAATGGCATGTGCACCGGGTGGGAAGAACCGGGCGCGCCGGCAGAAAAGGCACTTCGTGGACTCTTGTTGTGAAGGGAAACAAGAGCGACAGCGAATTCCTAGGCGACGCTCTCAAGGCGTATGGCCGCAAAGGTGGGTGTCTACCCGATGGACTCGATGGTATTGTGGCTGGTGGGTGGGAAATCAGCGATCGCTCTCGCGGGCGGGGTCGGAGGAGAAGAGGGCGATGACGGGGCTCAAGCTGTGGGGAGCAGCTGTTTTGGGTTTTTTACGCGGAGGAAGAAGGAGGATGAGTGCGTCGGATCTTGATGTCAGTGGCTCCTGGCACGTCGTAGGGATCCTTCCAGTGTTTCATTCTGGGGTTTCTGTACTGCAGTTGGCGGTAACGATTAGGATAGCTCATGGCAATTAGTGGCTCTGGGAGCTTGAGTCGACGCGGGTCCAGCGGATCACAGTCGCGCTTGGGGTCTTTGTCCGGCGGACCCATGACACAAGTGCCGGAGAAGTAGTTGAGTAAGTATGGAGTGTTAAAGAAGTAGCTGATTTTTTGCTGGTCGTCGACGCGAGAAAGGACGTCAAATTGTCGCGCAATGTCGGTGATGCCCCACGGCGTGGCTTCATACAACTTGCCCGCAAAGTGCAAGATAAAGTCGCCGGGTCGGTACTCCTCGGTGTAAACATTAATGGCATGTTTGGGCAGGTGCTTGACGCGCGGCTTGACGTCGGGGTGGTTGGTGAAGAAATCATGAAAGGCACTCTGATCGAGCGCGCGCGCCTTGTCGAATTGACGCGCGTCGTAAACACGCTGCAGGAATTGCTTGTTCCATGGGGAGCATCGGAACAGCATGACGCCTGCATTCAACATGAACCAGTCGTGAGCCACAATGACATGATAGGCGTCGTCAACCACGTCCAAGAGTGAGATGGATTGATTAACTATGAGCGCGTCGGCATCAGTCCACAACAACCAGTAATCATCACGGCCAACACACGCATCAAGCGCAAGCTTGATCTTACCGAAGGTGGGCGCGCGATCATCTAATTGAAAGCGGGCGGCGTGTTTGAAACAGCGGCCGTCGGAAAGGCGGCGGGTGACGGAAGGTTCCGTACAGTCGGCGGGTGTAAACAGGCCGGCGGTCTCATACGGGGTGTGAACAACGATCTCGAAGGCATGACGCGTGGCATAACGTCGCTTGTTGCGGAGGGTGATCTCTGCAAGCTCGCGGAAAAACCACACGTCGTTGACCATGTGCAGCAGCGCGATGCGCGACGGCGAGAGGCGCACGTCGTTGCACGCGTGCGACAAGGCGCCCAGCGCTGTAAGATTGCGCGTCTCAAAGTGGTGCAGCTTCTGACTGGCGACTGCCGTGGTGAGCTGCGCCACGCACAGCAGCAGCAGCAGCGGCAGCAGCGGCGGCGGCGCGCGCGCGCGCGCGAGCGCGAGAGGCGGCGGCGGCGGCGGCGGCAGCAGCGACATGCTGCTTGGAACGGCGGTGAGCGGCTGGGCGCGTGGCGGGTGGCGCGCGTTTCACGGCTGCGCGCTGATGAGGAGTAGATATCTATCTATGATAATGATTGCGGCGCGCGCGCGCTGCGCGCACACGCGCCAATTGGTTGCGGAGCGGAATAATTGCGGGCTGCAGGCCGATTTCGGTGAGAAAAGGAGCGGCGGTTTGAAATTTAAATTCGAACAGGAATTGGATGATTGATGGGGGAGGGGGGCATTGATTGTTTGTCGTGAACGTGTGGCGTCCGGCGCTGAATTGTTGGTGGGGAAGCGGGGTGTGAAAGGTGAATTTGGTTGCGCGTTTTAAGCAACGTCGCGCTTGAGTGTAGATGAAGGGGGGGGATGTAGCGACAAGCTGTTTCTAATAGCAGTGGTACAGTAGATATGTGCGATACGAGTACAAGCGCGCTGCGTTGGTTGTTAGTTTTGAGCACCAAGACGAGGCGGGCGAGACGAAAATGCGCGCAAGGCGAAGATACGTGGGGGACGCGCAGTGACGCAGGGCGCAGGGGGAGGGGAAACTGACAGTTTGAAGACATGTTTGAACGTGCCGTTGCACCGGCGCCGATACGCGGGTCTGTAGCTCAATTGGTAGAGTGCTCCCTTAGCATGGGAGAGGTACCGGGATCGAAGCCCGGCAGATCCAGCGAGGCGCGCCCTGTTTTTTTTGGGGCGCTGTTTGCGCTTTCCGTTGGCTGCCACGGCGGCAGCGGCGGCGGCGGCGGCGGCCGCCGCACGCGCGCGGCGCTGCGTGTGTGTGTGGGACACGGGCGCGCGGTGATGGGCGCGGGGGGGGAGGGGGCATGCTTGCGCGCCGCCGCGCCGCGCGCGCACAGCTGTATGACAGTGTCATTTGTGCGCGCGGTGCCCCCCCGCGCGCCCGCCGCAAAAGCAGCAGCAGCAGCAACAAAAAAAAACAAAAACCAATGTGGAATACAGCGCGCCTTTTTTGCGCCACGCGGTTGGCGCTCCCGAAATAGCGGCGCGCGCGCGCCTATAATTGCCACGTTGCACAAAGATCGCGCGCGCGCGCGCGCGTGTGGGTGTGCTGTGTTTTTAGGTGGGACGCGCGCTCGCCGTTTGGCGCGCGCGCTTTTTTCGCGCGCCCCGCCGCTGCCGCTGCCGCCGCCTCCGCGCTGACGTAACTGCGCGTGTGGCGCGACGTAACTGCGCGTGTGGCGCGCGCTGCGTGCGCATAATACATATTCGGTGCGGCTCACCGCCAGCGAGAGCGCCGCCCATCTACTAATTTGCGCGCGCGCGAGCGTCTCTCGAGATTGTGTGCGCGTGTGTGTGCGTGTGGGGGTGTGGGTGTGAGTGCGCCGTCGCGGCAAACACGTCATGAAGAGCGCTCGCGTCATCAAGCACACGTAGGGGCGCGCACACATGTGTAGACACACGACACAGATAGATGCCATATGTTTTTTATGAACGAAATGTTGTTAGCGGAGAGACACCGTTTCTATACACAAACAAACTAAGAAAAAAATCAGCACTCGCTACGCGCGAGCAGGAACGCAATGGCGCACTTTGGCGGCGGCGACAGCAACGTCTTCTTCCTCTTCACAATACCGCGCGTGGCCTGCAGGTAGCGATGAACCGTGCTTTTGGGCAGCGACAGCGCGGACGCCGCCTTGCGCACCGAGTACTTTTCGGTGGTCACCAGACGCACCGCCGTCTCCAGCCGCGAGTCGCGATCGTGCTCGTCGCGCACCACCGACACGGGCGACGACGGCGGCAAGCGCGCCGCCGACCATACGCGCGTCGCGTGCAGCGCCGCGCCGCAGCATGGCGACGGCGACGGCGACGGCGACGGCGGAGGTTGCGGTTGCGGTTGCGGTTGCGTAAATGTGCGCGTGGGTGGCGATGACTGTGGCGACAGCAGCTGTACCATGTCCATAGCTGCAAGGCGGCGGATGCGGGCACACACACGCGAGCGCAAGCGGGGCGGCGGCGGCGGCGACGCGCGCGGAATGAGCGCCTAAGGTGGGGGGGGGGGGGGGGGGGGGAGGAGAAGCGCGGAGCGAAGGGAACGGCGCAGTTTTTGAGCAACACGGAGATGTGTATGTTAGAATGGGGGGGGGGCGGTGAGAGCGGTGGGATGGAGCGGGGCGGCGGGCGGTGAGGGGGGCGGGGGAGGGAGGGTGCGCGACCACGCGCAGTATTTGTACTAGCAAGCAACGAGCAGCGAGCAGCGAGCAGCGAGCAGCGAGCAGCAGCAGCAGCAGAGCAGCGGTGGCGCGTGCAGCACGCGCCATGCACCACACACACAGCGCGCAAGCGCCGGTGCTGCTGCAGCACGCACAGCGCGCACGCGGCGCGGCGTGTGGAAAGCGCTGTGAGCAAAGCGGAAAGAAAAAAGGGGCGCGCAAGCGCGCGCGCGTCTTTTTGGCGCCGCGCCGCGCCGCGCCGCGCCGCCTTTTTCCGGCGGCTGTCAGCCGTTGGCGCCGCGCGCGCGCGCGCGCAATGAAGGGCGCCGCCGTATTTTTAGACGCGGCGCCGCCGCGACAAGCAAAAAAGACGCGCACGCACCACAGCCACCAAGCGTAAGCGCCAATGACAGTGCGCTGCGCACTGGAGCGCATGCGCGTCGTGTCGTGGTCGCGCCGCCGCCGTCGCCGCTACTGCTGCTGCTGCTGCCGCTGCTGTCGCGAGACCGCACGCGCGGCGCCGCCCGCGCACAGATTCAGCGGCGACGGCGGCGACGGCGACGGCGACGGCGACGGCGACGTGCAGCTCGCCGCCCAGCGCGGGCGCGGTTAGGGCGCCACGCGTGGCGCTGGTCTCACGTCATGGCGGCCGTGTTGCATCCGCCTCTTGCGTCGACAGCCCGACCGACCGCCCGCCCGCCGCCGCCGCCGCCGCCGCCGCCGCCGCCGCCGCTGCTGCGCGACTATATCGACGTATATGGATACGTACACCGAGCCATGCCATGCACTTATCGCCCCTTTACGTCAGCCGTGCCGCGGTCGCGCACCGTCTCGCTCCTGCTCATGTGCTGCGCGTGTGCCGCAGACTCGAGACGTCCGCCGCGGTCGGCGCGCGGGCCCCCCACCGCGTCGCGAGGCACACCTGTTCACTGAACACAACACACACAAAGTCGCCCACCGCACGCGCTCGCGAGAGAAGCGCTGCGCCGTGCGCCGCCGTATCTGATGTTACACCGTGCGCTGCTCTGCGCCTTTGTTTGGCTGTTCTCCGTAACTTTTTCCCGCCCCCGCCACCGCGCGCACGTGTGCGCGTTGTGCTGCGTCCGAGCGCGCGCCGCCGCCGCACGCCCGCACGCCGCCAATCTGCGCCGCGCGCGCCGCCAGATCGAGCGCACACGCTGCGCCCTGCCCCACGCCGCCGCCCGCCGCCGTGCCGCCCGCTGCCAGCGCGCTCGTCCACCATGAGCGCCGCCACCGCCGCCTTTCTGTCGCCCACGCCGCTGCCGTCGTCGCGTCGCGCGCCCCGCGTGCGCCCGCGTCGCCGCCCGCGCTCATCGGCCAGTCACCAACCGCCGCCGCCGCCGCCGCCGCCGCCGCCGCCGCCGCCGCCGCCGCCGCTGTCGCCACGTCGCTCCAAGCTCATCCTCACGCGCCGCGTGCACGCGTGGACGCTACGATCCTCCTCGCCGCCCGCGCACGCCGCCGCCGCCGCCGCCGCCGCCGCCGCCGCCACCGCGGCACACAGCCTGCCGTCGCTGCCCACCGTCGCGCTGCACGCGCCGCCCATCGCGCCGGAGCTTCTGCTGTGCGCCGCGCCGCCCGTGCTCACGTACGTCTTCCAGCGCGGCTTGATCACCACCACGCGCAAGCGACGACCCGCCGACCCGCCTTACCGCTATCTGCGCCTGCTGTACGGCTCCATCACCCCCTTGTCGCCCGGCTATCTTACCGCGTCCAACCCGCGCGCTGCCGGCGTGCGCGCGCTTAAGAATTGGTACCGCAGCGCCGCGCGATGGCGCTTGTTGCAGCCCCCACCTGTCAAGCTCTTGTTGTCGCGACGCATGGCGCCGCTGCCCGATGCAACCGCCCTCCGCCAACAGCCGCCGCCGCCGCCGCCTGCCGTGCGCGCCGTGTCGCCGTCGCACGCCGATCGCACCTTGGGGCTGTCGCCGCGCCTCATCGTCGTCGGCGATGTGCACGGCTGCATCGATGAGGTGCAGGCCCTGTTGAGGCTTGCCGATTACTCGCCGGGCGATCAGGTCATCTTTTTGGGCGATTTGGTGGCAAAGGGCCCGGACAGCGCCGCTGTCGTGCAGCTTGCCAGGGAGATTGGCGCCAGGATGGTGCGCGGCAATCATGATTATGAAGTCATTCGCTTTTGCGCCGCCAAGCGACGCGGCGTCGACGCCATCGTGTCGCCGGAACATGCGCGTATTGCCTCCACTCTGTCCTCGCATGACTTCAAGTTTCTCAGCGATGCGCCGTGGTTCATCGAGTGTGCGCCTTGGAAGCACCTCTTCGTGCACGCTGGCTTCATCCCGGGCGTCAAGCTCACCCAGCAGAACCCCAGACTCATGATGAACATGAGGAGCGTGTTGAACGACGGCACTGTGAGCGCAAAGACCGTGGCGGGCTGTGAGTGGGCCAGGTTGTGGCAGGGCCCCCATACCGTCGTGTTTGGACATGACGCCTGTAGAGGCTTGCAGCAGTACCCGTTCGCAAAGGGAATTGATACGGGCTGCGTTTATGGCGGACGACTTACTGCGCTCTTGCTGCCGGAGAATCGATTGCTTTCTGTCGCTGCCAAGCGCGCCTATGTTTCACCAAGGAAACTCAGATCCGTTCGCACCGCCGTTTCTACCGCTACACGCTAATGTGTCAAAACCCACCACATGGTCGCAAACACAGTTTGCTCCCGCCCTCACATCCTTTTCTAGTCGTCGCTCGCCACCCTTCCGTCGTTTGTTTTGCTGCCGGTGCGTGTTTGTACAGTACGAAACCTATGCATATCAACACCACGCTTGCTGTCCTTTCATGGCGCCGTGTCACTCGGGCCAGCGTGTGATCCTTGCTTATCACTTATCTGCCACTCTTTACTCTTTTTTGCACCGCACGCGTCGGGCGGAAAGCGCTGCTGCTGCTGTGCACGCCGTGCCGCGCTGCCATTGCTCGTGTTGGAGCGTTGGAGCGTATGGATTCGGAGTCGCACTTGTTGACGCCTGCTCTACCTCACTTTTTGAGCATCAACCATTCCCCGTATCGACCGCAACACCCTGTCCTTTGCATGCTTCTATTGTTTCATGGCTGCTACTGACCCCTTAATAGCTGCATGCTTAACCCTCAACTCTTGTTGAATCATGGCTCCTGTTCAACATGTGATCTCTGGTGGCGCCTCGTTGGGTTCCCGCGCTGCTTCACCCGGGTACGGAACCTCTTTAGAATTGGCGCTGATCACCGCTTCGATAGCGCTCACGATTCTTATTCAACTGGTACGGACAAAGCTTCCTGGCAAGTCGTTTGGCACCTTTCGCTTCTGGGAAAGAAGTTTGCTGATGGTCTTTTTGTTCATCGTCATTGCCTGCCTATCGATAGCATCGCTTGTACTTGGCTGGCGTCGTGAAATCAGTTTGGAGGCGCTGGTGGCCATCAACTTTGCCCTTTCCCCCGCAGTCGCCGACTTCAGTGCGCGCGTTCTTATTTTGCGTCGAGCGCTAAAGTTTTATTACCGCGCGTCTCGAAATGGGTACCAGATCCATAGCGATTTAGTATGCTATGCAGACCAGTTATGTTACCTTCGCATCGAAAGCCCATGCCGCGCCGTTAAGGGCAGCGCAAACCGAGGCGGCAAATGTCAGGGCAAGGCTTGCAATGCACAGATATACTGTGTGTACCCTAGTCACAAAGTCACCGTTTCGTTTTTCAACAAAGCTCTTTCTGGACTTCGGCGATATCTCTGCTGCCGTCGCTCTCGGAAAGACATAAAGGTTCTTCTTCCACTCCATACCAGACGTGAAGGTTGTTATCAGAGTTGCAATACGTATCTGAACGCGCATTTAAGACACCATGGCAAACACTCCGTCAATCTATGCACGCCCGCGGATGAACCGCGACCCCTGAATGTTGATTTCAGAAAGACATCTCTCTGTGCTCTTTCGTTGACAGATGAGCCATTCGCAGTGTTCCTGGAGACAAAGTGCCAAGTGTTCGTGGTACTGAACCTGGTCATGGAGATATGCATCATTGGGGAGCTGGCGTATTTCGTAAGAGGCGAGTATCTCGATGACCAATTGCAGAGAATGGTCGATAGGCAGCAAGCAAAGCATTGGACGTGTTTAAAAGGAAGATCAACGCTCGTGCACCGAGAGGTTATAGAACGACTGCAACTATGGGATTGGAAGCCGAACAACTTTGAACACTTCACAGTGGATGGTGCTTTATGCAAGGAGAATCAATCTCAGCTTTTTTACATTCTTCTTGAGAAATCAAAACTCTTGCATCGACGCCCTGTTAAACCCGGTAAGAGTCCAGCAATGAGTATAGTAAGAAGTATACAGGAATGTGAGCTGGACGCTGAAGAGTTTGAAGGTTTTTTGTATGACAAAGTAGATCAATGGCTTTTATCTTGGGGTTGCGAGAGAGAACTCCGTCGGGCTCGGAGGTCGCCACTGCCTTGGCCATTGGTACCTCCTGTGGTAGAAAGTTCAGCTTCGTCTTCATAAGGAAGCAAAATGAATTCAACATCGCGATTCCTTGCAGCTGTACAGAAATCCTCGTCCGTCCTGTTTTTAAGGGAAGTGTGAGTGTTTGTCAATCATACCCCAATCCATGCGAAACGCACACGCTGCTGCTGTTTGTAGAGCACCAATCCGCATTAATCGGTGCCCACCGGAAATGTAGCTCAATAGTTTTCTGCCCTTGTCTAATAGTTTCATAGCCCAGTAGAAGTGTTCATTGTCGAAGTCAGTATTCTACCGAAGGTATGAGGGCTTGTGAACTATATACAGTACTGTACTGTATGTTCTATACTTTTGTGCCTCGCATCCGAGAGATGTACCGTTGGTAACTGTTTCCTAACTGTGATTTAAGCAACGAGAAGAGATTCGCCTTCTAAGAGATGGTCGATCAACACTTTTTTCTCGGGGTGTATCATAGATATGGCCCTGGTCATCTCCAACTCCTCACTATCCACCATAAAAGGCTGTAGTCCTCCCTGCACCACGCAGGTCGTTTAAGGGAGTCCCATTCGTCTGGGGACACCACGAATAACTCGTCCGGAAGTGACTTTGATGCTGTCATCAAGGGCCGCAAGCGGTATCTCTTCGATTGCGCATTGTGTTTTCGCTGTAGAAGGGATTTGTTTGCCAATGCAGAGACAAAGCAAGGACGCATGTTGACGCTTGCAAGATATGGTTAGTAGAGAGCTCTTCTTACGTTTTGCTCGTGTATTTGTTCGTGGCTTTTCAAGCTCGCTTTCAGCTTTCATGAAATCCTCGTTGAACAACGTTCGGCCAGCTAAAGGGGAGAGGAATACCGGTTGTCGACGATCTATTTGATGAGGGACGAGCATGCGAGGAAGCTCCCTAAAATAGCCGATTCAGATCCGAGTTTGTACGATAGTACCTTCGTAGATATCCAATTGGAGATGAAGGGTATCGAAGATACAGGGGGTAACTTGCACGAATAAGCCGAGGCTGAAGATGTGATTGTGACGGAAAGGTAAACCTTTAGGTGTGCTCACGCTTGACCAGAAGGCACAGAGCAGTTGTGATTCCGACGGAACGGTGCGCTCACGCTTGACCAGAAGGCACAGAGGAAGGAAACGTGAAGCCCAAAGCTTTATTTAGAGACACATCTAACAGAATGAAGGCCCTTGGGTTGGTTTACATTTTGGAAGAGTGCGAAGTCGTGAGGACACAGCTCGCGACGACAGCGAGAGTTTGTACCATTTTATCATGCACACGCGCAGACGTTGCAAGTCCAACTGGCTCCGAAGGTTCTTGCGAGCCTCATCAACAAAATGTTTGTGTCGATGGCTCTCGCAAGCCGCTCCGGATCTCTGTAGTTGCATCCCCAAGTCCAATATTGCGTTATGCACCATTCGCATTACTTGCAGGCGCAGAACTCTCCATCACACGTTCGTTGTCAGGAACGCAGCGGTGTATTCCTTTCGAATCCCGGACCAGCCCACATGAAAAGCACCGTTTGTTCTTGCGGTACATGTGAGCCTCCCCTCTTCCGACGCAGCCCCAAGACCAGTCCGTGTTTAACTTGCTAAAGTCACGTCTTTCTTTGGGACCAGCGTTGGATTTCACTCCTGCCTGCCATCTGCCGTTTCCAGGGCCCCTCAGGCTTCCAATTTCCTTTCCGACATCGTTTAGCTTCTTTCTGAGCTTCTGCATGTCTTCATCAATCTTCCTTTCGTAGTACCCGCATCGCAAAGTCGCCGATTTGTACTCCTCGGTTTGGATTTGCCTTTCGGCCCGAAGTTCACGCAAACCTTTCTCACACTCCATCAGCCTCGCCATGATCTTTTGTCCTGTTTCGTTTTCCTTTTCTTCGCGGAGTAATATCACGGCCTTTCTCTCCTCGTCTTGGCCTTGCTGTTCGGCCCAAAGGTCGCGCAAGCCGTTCTCGCAACGCATCAGCCTGTCAGCGATCTCCGCTATTTGCTGGTTACTGGCGGTTTGGTCTCCATGGAGTCCGCGAGTTTGCAATTGCGAAGCAATTCCCGCAAAGACAGCCGACAAGACGGGAATCGCAATGAGAGATATCGGGTCGATCATTCTTTCAAGTTACGGAGGTTGCTATTTGCGTTGAAAGGCAGATCTGCTTCCCGTACTCTGTGAGCTTGCCTTTTATAGCAAAGAGGAGACGAAAGCGCATGGCTTACGTCGTGCAGCCCGTTCTGATTTGAGCAAAAGCAGGGATGTTCGGCAGAGTTCGCCTCGTTTCATTCAATTCGATCGTCCTCTGTGTTACCCTAAGTGTAGTAGAAGCAATTACGACCAGCCACGGGACATGCGGGCAGAAACCATTTTGGGATTGCAAGAATAGGCTGCATTGCCACGGCGGAGTGTGCGTGAATGGGTCTGGTCAGAGAAGTGGTGATTGCAAGTCATAGGGGTCTGTTTGCGAGGAGGATCTGGCCTTTGAGGAAGAACATGGTGGTGAAAGATGCGTCCGAGCGGGGTGCGGAGGGTGTAACTGTGACGAGTTGCAGACTGCTGCCTTGCTCTCCCCAGGTGCCTAAGAAGCAGCATTTTCCTTATTGGACAAGTTTGTCCAAAGCGACAGCTAGTCCTCTGTATTGATGAAGGCGCAGTTTTGTGAGGCCAAAATCGTTTGTATCGCGTGAAGGGCTGCTCATTTTCGTCGCAGCATTGTGACATTTGGCCATATACGTACCTGCTTTAACATAAAACCCCTTAGTGAATGCAAGGTACAGAAATGTGTCATCGTCAGCAACCTCATATGATAGAAGCTCTGTGCAGAGTAGATTTAAGCACTTACCTTCATCTCGGAGCGGGAAACGATGTGAAGCCACTGGCTGTTCTCTCATATAGTCTCACCGACGAAAGGAGAACTGGATGGAAGAATGCCGTCATGATCTCTTATACGGCACAATGTGGTACGTGCAGAGCGATTCGTCGTGGTGTGCCGCTCTACCGACGAGCTCTTGAGAGGATGAACGAATGGTGCAGGTGAGAAGGACAAAAAATGAAAAGGCGATAAACGTCGGTAGCGAAATGCTCAGGCAGTCGAAAACACCTTAGAGGTTTAATGGTTCCTCTGGAAAACAATGTAGTCGCTGAGTGAGCGTAACACGGTTGCAGATTTGCAGCCAGTGGCTAGGTTTTCGTTAGGAAGCATTATAGGTCGTTGGGGGTATTTAGCAAACCCCACGCGTTACGAGGAATTAGCGTACGCGCTCATAATAAGGAAGAAGAAGAAGATTATCTAGATGACGAGCTACAAAAGTTAGTCGACCAGCAACATATGAACAACTGGACGCTTTTGAAGGGAAGATCAATGTTAACGCACAAACGCGTCTTAGAACGGCTGGAACTGTTAGACTGGATGCCTGAGAACTTTGAACACTTACTGCGGACGGCGCTCCAAACAAAGAGAACCAATCCCGCCTATTTTTTATCCTTCTGCAGAAATCGAAACTCTTGTATGAACACCCAGTTCGCCAAAAACGCGACCGGGCGATTTCAACAGCAACAAATATGAAAGCCTGTGAACTGGATGCCAAAGAGTTTGAAGGGTTTCTCTACGATCAGGTAGATCAATGGCTTGTATCCTGGGGTTTCCCGCCGAAGGAACTGAGACCCAAAAGTTGGCACGTTGGCACTTTCTTGGCCCTTTCTGTCTCCCGTTGTCGAAAACCCGCCTTCATTTGGGTAGCCAGGTGCTAATTGGAAACTCCCCATTCGTTTTTCGGTTAAGCAGAGGCGCTTTTCCCCTTTACCGAGAGACTAAAGGGTGGCCATGGTCCATTTCACGCTTCTGCTATTCGTAGCCCATGGAACCTTCAGTCAAAGCTTGACGCTTCAGAAGAAATTTATCCAAGTCTCGTTTATGAGAAACCAAACAAGAGCAGTATCTGCACATTACTACCATGTATATGTGACAACCATGCGATTCCTATGTTGCGCTGTGATATTTCTGGTCATAGCGTTTGATAAGACCCATTTTGGAAGGAAGAAGGTATTCACTTAAATCCGTCTTATGAGAAAAGTAAGTATTGGCTACAGAAGGTGCAACATTCTTCCGTCGCTTTGTTTGAGTCGCGTCTACGCTGTGTTCAGGATATTTCGTATCTTAGTGATATGCTAGTCACAAATGATGCAAACCAAATATGTGACTGTCCTGAAAACATGTGTTTCCCGGGACAGAGCTGACCTAGGTAGTTGCTCCAGACGAGCGATTGGCGAGTTCTGTCCGACAATACCTTCCGACCGCATCAATCATATATCCAGCCGATGTGGTTCATCCCCCCTGGCCTTCCAGTCCGCTACAATGCGAACATACTGGTTTCGAAGTTTACCGCCAATCTCCATGAGATGCAGTCCAATAACTTTGGGATCCCTGCCAAGCACACCTCCTTCATAAACCCGACCAACAACATTTGAATACTTACAATCACCATTGACTAGCGCGCCACGTGCAGCAAATTGTAAACGAATCTGATGTGTCTTACCAGTGAGCAAAACAACCTTGGAAACAAATCCGTTTATCGTTTCCGTACAGGATTCAACGCGTAATGAAACCAGAACAAACCCTTCCGGTGGGTCCTTTTCACCCCGGTACGGATGCAATAAAGGGGTTTCACTCTGTCCGGCAGCTACTCTGATTCTCTTGAAGTACCAATCTCGCATAAGACCGAGTTCAACGGGCTTCCTTGTCCACACGATGTATCGTTTGTCACACCCAGACAACCACTTGTTCATCTCCGCCGCGAATTCCCGTTGAGTAAGGATGGCAACGCCGCTCGTGCACAAGTCTAGTCGCGTAGTGATGCACAGTGAATGCGGCTCGAGTTTCAACCGTCTCTCAGTCTCCCGCAACAAATTTTCTTTCGCGTTGTCCAGCGTTGCACATGCTGGAATGCCAGCTGGTTTACATACGGCAGTATAAAGATCGGTTTGGGTCAACACAGAAAAGTTAGTAATAGCAGAGTGTCGCTTTGGATTCGTATATATTCGTATATAGATCGGGGTGCTTGTGGGAAGTGATGTGTAAAGACCCTCAAAAGTTTGTCTTGTTGGCTTTGGGCTCACTCGAGGGCTATACTTCGACGCACGAAGATAAACTGCGCCTAGCCTTGCCAAGTGAAGAATTCGGGCATGATCAAGGTCAGTGTTCTTATTAATATGATCCAAAAGACTTTGAGGCGTTGTTAGCCCTACCGGAGTGAGAAGATGATATATGGTCGGTGTGTCCTTCAAGTCATTTCCGAAGGGGGAATAGGTTTGCAATGTGGTTTGGTTGATGGACAGCGGGCACTTAACAAGAGTGTTCAAGTCCCAGGGAGTGAATCTGTGAATATCGGACACCATTGGTGCACTGTTCAGGCGGAACTTGGAGCGAAGCTGCGCGGCGCTTGGGTGCATAGTGTTCAAAAGGAGAGAGAGATGCGGCCGGAGCGATGGCACGTCTCGCGGCAAACCACAGTTCAGCAAGAGCGACACAAATCTATGGTACCGTTGGTACAAACCAGAATATCGCATTATTGCATTTAGAAGCAACTTCGCTGCGCTGCTGGTTCCCAGACTTGGCGAGTCCGGGTGCTCATATCGATGCTATTATGGTAAGTCAAGAAGCTGCAAAGTGATCCTTTGAGTCTGTCAGGTAGAAAGCGCCCTTTGCTGCCCGACGCTGCTTGCCCGGCCAGCAGCGATCAGCCGATTGCAATCAAAAGCCGCTGTTGAAATGGTGAGAAAAGTGGGCAATTGAAGACCAAATTCCGAACAGCAGGGTGCGGAGCTGTGATGGCTCTGATTGCTTTTGGTCGTGAAGACGTTGATGATGATGTCGGCGAAACGGGTGGGCCTCGACTGAGCGTCAGGCCGTTGTAGGCAATAGATTATGAGTTTCAGATTGGAGTCCAGCTGCGATCATGATGGTGTTTATGATGGTAGAGGCCTCTGCACCAATGGTACGCTACAAGGCAAGCTTCACGCTGCCGCTCTGCGTCTGTGATCCATTTCGCAGGCTTCCTGAGAATTTCTGTGAGAAACATCTGGGCTGGCCAGGCATCCAGATGCAGGGAGACGTGGACAGGGATACAGAGTATTTGAGAGCTTCTACTCTTCCGCTGAGCGGGGTCCGCTCCTGCTTGATTCTCTTCTGCATGCTTGGACAGGGCCAACGAAATGATCTCGGTCAAGAAAGCTAAAGGTAGAACGCTACCAATGGCAACGCTACCTGTAAAAGGTTCCTGAGAAAAGGTTGGCTCTTCTCGATACAAGTGTAACTCTCATAGTAGCTAGGGTTAGAGGGTTAGCCCTCTTAGCCTTCTTGGCCCTCCAGGGGCGTACATCACCCTACAGTAAACGTGACTCTCTCTCTTCGGTACCGTTGTACCAACGGTAGATAGTCAAGTTCTTGATAGCAATTGTTGTATGGCGCCCCTTCATAAGGGCGCCACTGTGGCGCCGCCACACCTAAAAGTAAAGATGTCTCTTTCTTTCTTTCTCTCTTGTTCTAGCTCCAACAAGACAAGCAGGTAGTACCGTACCAGTGTACTTATAGCTGGTGCAACAGCACCTTCTGGTCAACACGTTCTCCTAGCTAACAAGCAAATATACTACTAGTTATCAATTCAGAAGCACAGCATGCACAAATAGATTCAGATTTAGTAAGGGTTCATTGCTGCGACGAGGGCCACGAATACAAGTCACTTACGAATCCAGGTACGTGTACTGTACATGTTAGCCACTATATAATCCCTCTACTGCTTTCATTGTAAAAGCAGGTTTATGACCGAAACAATGTCTACATTAAATGTACTTGATGGTTACATTGTAAAGGGAAGCACTAGAGTTGTTGCGGCTGGTTAGCATACCCCACGTGCGACGGGGAAAAGACGTACGCGCTCACAGTGAACACCAACGACAAAGCCCGCATCTCTGGACAGTAGCACAGGCGTCTTCCACCGTTTCGAATTTATGAGCTTGAGACAGGCGCCAAAGCGCTCCACACTGGAAGATCAAAGTCATAGCTTTCACACAGGGAGTCCGACCTCTTACCATCTTCAGTTAAAGTCAGCTTTGACGAGAGCGAGTACAAGAAATAGAGAAGCCTAATAGTTGCATTGTTCGCCACAAGAAGACGCAAAAAGCATTTGGCGGAAGTACTGAGCTGCTTCTGTTGGAAAGATCTATCTTATTCTACCGTCAAGGTGCAAAATGTACTCTCAATCGTTGTACGCAGCTCTTGTGTTTTGCTTCATTGTACAATCCGCATCCAATGAGCTCCAGATTTCGAACGCTCTTTCTGGAACTAAACTTCGTTGCTGCGTGATACATGAACCCCCGATTGTATATCTCGATCCAAAAAAGCACAGCAATGTGAGTATGGGCCCCTCTTTCTCGATATAAGACTCTGGACTCACCTTTGACACTTTGTTTGATGTTTTGTTCCACACTAGAATGGAATTAATGGAATAATAACGAACTATCTCAACGAGATGCAAGCTCTTCTCGACTGGAAGTGCAGCTCATTTATTCCCTACGTCGAGGGGAACGGGACAAGTTTCAACAGATTCATAGATATGATGGGCAACTGTTCAGAGAACGGGAGAGTCAAGAATGATCCACAATGTCGATGTGATATTGGAATTGGTGGTTGGTTTAGCTCGGTAGACCGTGAGCTTCGCGTTGATCTTCTCCCTGCCTTTGTGTTTGATGGTATCCGAGTTACCTTCCACATTTCTAGTTCGCACCGATCAGGACAGAAGCTTTTTTTCCTAACCACGTTCGACACTGCTTCTTGGGTTTGCATCTTCGCAATAATTGCTCTTTTTGCGTTCGCTAAGTTTCTTGATAAGCGGTTTGCACCCATCCTCTCTTCTGAGCAGCAGAACGCAAGGACTGATTGGGAACTATTTAGGCGGGTTCTCAGACAGAATCTTCACCGATTCGAAACAGCGCTCAGAAGTACTAGTAAGTTTACGGGGGTCCGATTGGTTCTGTGTGCAACGAATCAAGTGTTCACAATCAGACGCTGACTGTCTCATACCAACAATTATTTGCCTTTGTTCCCCAATTAGTAACGAGAATTGTCCTTCAATCCGATCATGACATTGTACCGGGCAGAGACCGAAACCATAGTTGGACTCTGAATCTGGCTATTGGAATATTTGGACTACTAATGGTACTAGCATACGAAGCAAGTATAACGTAAGTATTTCTCCTTTAACCTACTCTTCTCGAGCGCTCAATTGCAAAACTTTTCTGACAAAACAATATCCCTTTGTACAACAGTGCTTCTCTCGTGCAAGAAACGGTGATACCGGCATTCCAGTCAGTCAATGATTTTAAGACTTGTCGGATAGAACCAGAAGATGTGTGTGTGCCTGGTGGGAGTGCAGTTGAGACATTTTGGAATAATGCCATCGCGTATAGGTAAGATCAACGTCATTCGTCAACGTCAGCAGTTATGCAAGCAAGATTCCTAACTCTTGTCTACCGTTCTACTTGGTTCGAAAACATAGCGACTGCCACAAAGCAAGAAAAGGGAAGTCCTTCTTTCGTGGTTCTTTCGAAGAAACTTTGGCGGCCGTAAAGAACGGAACTTGCAAGTTTGGACTCATTCTTGACTCCACTCTACACGATGCAATTCATGGGCAATACTGCGGTCATCTCCTTTCGAGCGAAGAACCCATATACACAGCCGGATTATCCATGATTCTTCCCAAGAACTCAAGCTTAACCAACCCTATGAGTATGGCCACGCTATCGCTGAGGAACGAAGCTGCAACTCCAAGTTTACAACAGTACTTTCAGAATATACCGAAGTGTCCAGCGCCTTTTGGAAACGTTCTGAAGTTTGAAAAGCTTTACTTGTTCTTCGTGAGCGCTTTTGTTGTGGGGGCAATATTTATCACACTCAAGGCATGCGACGCGATTCGGAGCTCCAGGACAGAAGAAGACGTTTCAAAACACTTGAGTGATATTTCGTCGGAAACGTCAACAACTGGCACGGCAGACGACGATGTGCCGTAGCAGTCAAAGCATACACTATTATGTTACGAAGAACCTTTGGCCCTTCTGAGATATAGTACACATGTAGAAGCAATTGTCCTCTTCTCGAGTATTCGATTCCATTACTCTCATATGGGCATGAAGTTTCTTCATCGCTCCTCCCCAAACTCGAACTGCCATAAACGTCATACCTCACCTCTTTGATTTTCTCCATATGTCGTGATCTCCTGGGCTCCCACCGCAATCCTCGCGTTTCAAAGTTTCGACCATTAATGAGCTGGATCGATAGGAACTTCAATTCCGTTCATCGTTCGCTATACAACGCCTCTCATCGTCCGTTTTCCAAGGCGGTGGAAAGCAGCTCTCTAATGCTCTGTCGCCGCCCTCGTCTTCAGCTAGGCGTCGTCCACGCCGTTGCGCTCATCGGTCACCCATCATTCCCTTCGCGTGCAATACGTCCATCGGGTGCGCACCGCCTTCACTCCGCGCGCGATATCAGGAGTCCTGATTCAGGACAACGACGAGCACAACGAGCGGATCGAATGTCGCACGAAATACTGTACAGTTGGTAGGCCCTCAGAGTGGCACGTGTACTATAAAAAAAGGGGAGGGTGACAGCCACCCTCGAATGCCCATGGCTACCGTTATACCTTCGTACCTTTTTGGCCTGGGGTTCAGTTGGTAACGTTCTATCCTTGGTAGTACCAACGGTACCGGTTGAGGAGGATTCTCGGTAAGCATCGATCACGATTGTTCACTTTCGTGCTTGCAAGGACTTGCGAATCTCATCAATCATTAGCTCTTGACACATTGCCGATCTCATCGATTACGGCCGCTATGTCTGTCCTATCACCACACAGCCCGCCGATGCCGATATGGGTCTTGGTGACTGGTGTGGCTGGGCTATCTGCCAGCATCGGAGCATATCTTAAGCCGCTCTCACCGCACAAGACCCTATACAATCGGGTTCCATCGACTGCTGATCCTGCATTTGCGCGGATGTACGCGACCTGGCTTCTAACTTCGACCGCCATTAGAATGGGTTTCTTCTTCGCGCATCAACGAGGACAAGAGACTATTGTTTTTTGGCTGGCTTTCGCAACCTATATAATCGCATTATGGCACTTCGTTCTTGAAATCTTTGTATACCGAACCGCTTCGCTGAGACCAGGGGGTTTTGCACCGCTACTGGTGGCAGGTTTTAGCATCTTATGGTTCGCCGCTGTGGTTTTTGGACTCATCGAATCCTAACAACGATTGTGATAAAATCTACAACATCCGCGACGCGCGCAAAACGGCACGGTGCTTCGATAAACGACACTTCCTGTCACTTTACAGCAATACCTTTCAGGCAGAGAATAAAAGCACAGCGACCAATCGATTTGGCAACCCAAGAAACAACCATTTGTTCTCCAGCCCTGCGAGAGGTGTTCTGTCGGTTAATCGCCCGTACCATGTTACACATGGAAGTGCACCCAACAAATAACTATTCTCCACACTCAGTCGGATCACAAACCTGTTCATATTGCCTCATCAATTGCATACTCCTGGTTACTATATCAGTGGATTCTGAGGTTCCCACTATAGGATGTCCATTTCCGTTCGAGGCCGAAGTTCCAACAATCTCTTCCATACTCGTTCTTAACGCCTGCTGTATAATACCCGCAGCTGCAGGTTCTTCCAGAGCGTACTTAAGCATCATACTCGCAGACCTTATCAATGCAATGGGAGAGGCCTCCACATTCTTATCTGGATATGCAGAAGCATTGTAAATATCACCCGGGCCATATACGCCAAGTCCCTCGCGATTGACCCAAAAACTTGGAGAATATCGAGAAGGTCCTGCCAGAGCGGCAATAACCTCAGCAAGAATGTCACCGAAAAGATTACTTGTGACCACTACATCAAAATCTCCGGGACGTAGTATAACTTCCCTGACAAAGTCATCAACGTACATGTCGGTGAGCAAAATGCCGTCGTTCCCTTTGGCCTCGCGTTCGATGGTCTCGTGCACGATTCTTCTCCAAAACCTTGAGATTGACAATGCATCTGCCTTGTCAACGTTGAGAATGTTTCCATTTCGTTGCAGAGCAACCTGCAGTGCGGCGTTTGCAATTGCAGAGATCTGACCTTTGGAGTAGCGAATCTCACTCACTTCACTCTCTTCTTCTGTGATGCTTTCCGCTCCGAGCGCACCGGCCGAAATTTCTCTCACGAGCATGATGTCCACAGCGCTGACAACCTCCTTCCTGAGCGTGCTTTGCGAAGCCAGAGCCGGATAAATAATAACAGGTCGGAACTGAGCAAACAAACCAAGCTCATCCCTGAGCTGCAAATGGGCACTTCCATCCTTTCCAACACCTCTTTCAAAACCCTGGTAGCTTCGCAAGACAGCATCAGATTCGCGACAAATCTGCACGGTCTCCGGCGTGACCAGTTTACCGCACTTCTCGTACGCATCAGCGCCGTAATCGCCATACCTGAAATCGAAGTGGATCTCGGCGTAGGTAGTGAGCTCCTCCAGCACGCGCACGGCCGCCGTAGCCACGGCGGGGCCCGCACCATCGCCAGGCAACACTGCTATCTGATAAGGATTCTGCGACGATCCCTTGACGGGGCCCATGCGCGGGCAAACGCGGGAAGGGCGCGGACGCGCGCCAGCTACTGACAATGCATGGGTGACGAAGGCGACCATCGCAGAGCAGTGGCACAGAAGGCGAGGAAGGACGGAGCGCGCGAGATGGGTTCAGACGCAGCTGAATGTGGCAGTTGGGTAAGTTTATCTAGAAGAAGCGAATTAGGTGATCGTGGCGTGGCGTGGCGGCGCAGTGCCGTGGAGGTCGCGGCGGTTTTGGTTTGGAGCGCGCGACGCATTGCGCGTTTCAACGCGGCAGATTTTTTTGTGCACGTGTTGACAGAGCTGCGCCGGATATCGCGTTCCACGCAGTCCACCGGGTGGAAGGCGAAGACTAAACACGCTGTTCGCCCGCCGCGAGCGTTTATGTCCATCCCTTTATCCCTTTCCCCGCCGCCAGCTCATCATTCCGCAGCTTGCACTTGTTCTAGATGCACCTCGCCCGCCCCAGCGGCGCTATTCCTATGCCGTCAACGTCACCCTCCCTCACGCGCTCCCTGAAAGACCTCCAATCCCCGTTCAGGAATTCCTTCACCACCAGCGCCTGCTGTTCGAGCAGTTTCAGCGGATCACTATGCCGCCTCGTCATCCCGCTGGCAACCGCCACCCACCTCGGAAGCCTCAGCGCAAAATCTGATGAGTTGTTGTGAGACGCTCCTTCGATCACAACCGCATCACATGTTCCACCTCCAGACATGCGAGGCAACCCCTCTCTGGCCGATATGCTCTCGCGCATATTGGACAACCCCTGATCCACAAACAGCAACTTTGCCTGTCCCACGTCCAAGTCCGTTACCTTTCGTGTTAGAGAGCGCATCCATGCGTCCAGGCAAATCACCGAGTTCACCGCTGTGCGCCTGGAAAACGCCAATACAGTTGCTCCCCCGAACGAGTGCCCGCACACGTGAACATTGCTCACATCTAATCTTCCAGTTAGTATTGGAGCTTTTGGCGCTCCGTCCACAGCTTGCAGACTACTTTCTCCAACGTTAATGCTATGAATGTTCTTCAAAGTCTGTTCAAGGTCCGATACCCTAGTTTGCAGCTGATTCTCCCTGAATTCCAGCTCAGAAGCGCCGTGAGACAGTGGATTGTATCTTGTATATTCCACCCGTTCGCCATCTACTTTGGCCACAAACGCGCTACCATCCGAATGTTCCGGAGCAAAAACGATTCCCCCATGCGATGCAATCTCCATACAAACATGGTTGTATCCACCGGTTGCCCCTCCTAGTCCATGTGAAAATATGTGCACGGGTAGCTTGGGCAGCTTTTGCGACGGAACCAATGGCGCTCCATACGAAGCCGGCAGTGTCCTGCTTGCTACAGTGTGAAGGGGCACGCCGAATACTTGAGCAAGCGGAACGCGCACGAATCGCAACGCATTCGTTACAACCTCGTGCGGAAATTCGTTGGACGGCGCTAGCCACGGCGCTCGTAGAGCACTAGCTGACGAATTGGTCGTCGGATAATATACCCGTGCCCGTAAAGGAGGTACAAGTACGTCGGCTACCGAGACGTCGTAACGACCGCTTGGTCGCTCAGTCATTGAAAAATTGGAACGACGGCCTACGCCCGTTTGAACACACACTGCACGCGACAAGTTGGGTTGGCGCTGTCGCAGAAGGTCAGCAGGCGATGCACGGCAAAGCTCCAGTCCCGGCCCTATGAACTGGAGCCGTGGCATCGCGCTTCAAGCGGCCGATGTTATGGAGACGCGGAGCGTTGAGGGTCGGCTTGAGCTGGAAGGTCGTGACAAGTCTGTGACGTCATTTCGCAGCCTTACATCCATGAATTTTGTTCATGGAATTGCTAGACACTTCTTTCTTTCATTCCGCTCATTCAGGTTTGGAATTGTATCTGTGGCCATTGACGCGGAATGCTCCCCGTTTTCTCTCTTGCACTCGTTAGATACGCTCAGGAGCCACCGGTATTATACAGCGCCGTGCCCTGGTTGCAAGAGAATGACCATGCTTAGAATCATCAAGTCTGTTGTTCTGTTTATGCAAAGCTTTACGCACGGTAGCATCAACTAGACGCTGTCCAACCAAGCCCCGTGAAGACTGTAGAAGAACGGCCATGGGACCATATCTTTCAATCATTTGTTCAAGGTTAGTGACAATTAGGTGCTGGTGCCTACACTCCTCACGCGACCAATTTCAAATGGACGAGGTTCTCTGCAAACTCTTCTTATCTATAAAACGGCTCACTTAGACCCATGCGCAGCTCATGCGGCTTCGCCTAGTTCGTGAAGACCATCACCATGGAGGTCAAACCATTCCTTGTCGTTTTGTGTGCTCTTTCTATTGCAAGCATTCAAGTCGTCCAGGCAATTCCATCAGCCAACATCCCTCCTCCTTCAGCTCTCCCAGTGCAAACCCCATGGCACTTCTCAAAGACGCCGTCTTTCTGCCGAGCTCTGCTTAAGGACCCTCGTCCCAAACCTGCAGATTGCGAGATGGACCCTGTCACAAAGCTTTGCGCTGACGGCAAGCCCACATTCTTTTCACAATCGAAGCAGGACTATTACCTCTATGTGAATCATTTTCATCGATTGACTCGTCGTGGTATCTACCTTGACATCGCGGCGAATGAACCAATCAGCATGAGCAACACCTATTTCTTCGATGCTTGTCTAGGATGGTCAGGTTTGTGCGTGGAAGCAAATCCCACGTTCTTATCCGGTTTATACAAGTATAGAACTTGTGCCATTCTACCAACTTGTCTGTCGGGAGTTGACGGAAAATCCGTCAACTTCGCTTTATACTCAGGTATGTCAGGAGTTTGGGATACAAACAAGAACCGGGAATCCTGGAAAACCCGTGGCATACGCCCACCTCTTGTGAGGCAGGTTTGCACGACGTTGACGGAAGCTGGAAAGAAACACAAGCTGAAACTTGTCGATTACCTGAGTCTGGATGTTGAAGGCCATGAGCTAAACGTTCTGAAGGGAATTGATTGGGATCGCATTAAAATCAGTGTCATGACCATTGAAACCACATCTGCGACGCTGGAGCCGATTCAGACCTTTATGGAAACAAAGGGATACAAGCGACATTACCCAGACGGTGAGAAAAACGGAAAGCTGTCCGAAGATGCTATCTTCGTTCACAAGGATGTCGAATGGGGCCGACCGAGATAAGAGCCGCAAGCAGTCCAATATGGTTTTGTTCGGCGCAGTCTTCTTGATCGCGGAAATTTACGTTCCGTCGATTGTAAGTTTGGGTAGGAACTTCCCATCTTACGTCAATAGCTGAGTACAGTGCTAACAGCGTAACCATGCCCAGCTTGATGATCTTGAAGAAAATAGTGACAAGTTACCGTTATCATCACCATAGAATATTTTCGGTTCAGTGGCACAAACCCAAAGCATGATGGAATAAACAATAACAATGAATCAAACGGCAATTCAGAAGAAGTCCTGAGAAACGGACGTTAGATGTGTAAAAGCATTTTAGATACAGTTTGCGGCTCTCGTACTCCAGACCAGACATCTCAGGTCAGACACTTTCATGTTTGTTCGGCATCAAAACTCACAACAATCCTTTGTAATCGCTTTGAATAATCGTGGAAGATCCGCGTTTATGATAAACAACAACAGACTTCTACCAAACAAGTAAGATTCACCCATCTCTTAATATGTTCAACACGATAGACGAATCCGAATTTGAACACTTGGAACTTGGCCGTTTTCTAACGTTGAACCTCTACCATCGCCTCCGAGCGATTTTGGGTCACCATTTGTGATGTCTTCAACACCTATTTCGGATCATGTGCACGACCAGAACATTATTCTTCTCCAGGTAACAGGAATCGCCTTCCGTTCGAAGGACACGAACAAAATAACATGATGGACCAAGAAACCAACTCTGTTGACAAGACTCAGTCGAGAGACGACAAGAATGAGATAGACACACATGTCCGTACTGCTCGGGAAGCAGCCATCCTCGCCAGGAAGGTCCTCGACGCTCTTGCTCAGAACTGTGACGAGCATACCGTATCTTCCGTCCAAGACGTCAACAACGAACAAATTCATTCTTCAGTTCTTATCAAAAGCGTTCATCACCCAAAAACTGGTTTTGAAGTGAGAAATGCTTCACCTGGTTCTGTCCTCCGAGCAGAACTTGATCTTCTTAATGATGCGCAGGACAGAGATTCAATTTCATCAGAAAAGCTGGAAGAGCTGATGTCCGAGTCGAACACTTCTTTTGTGCCCGTTGTAGGTAATAGTAACGTCCTGGACTTTGTCAAATCTATTGACGATATCAATGCAACTTTCTGCGACAACAGTTGGCAACAGAAAAGTGCTTGTGGGGTCTCCAACACTACTGAATACTTGAGAAGCGCAAAGGCCAGAAATGGAATTGGAAACGAGAACAATACCACAGGCCATTTAGAAGCACTAGAGCATCTTTTGGATGGGACAAGTGAGTTCGCGATACAAGCACAGAGTCTTGAGTTCGCTCCCTTCCGAAACGCACAGCTAGCCTCGGAAACCCATCGTGGGCAAGAACTCCCTCCACACATGTTGAAAGTCGATTTAACAAGCTGTGCAGAAAATTCTTCTGAACGGAAAAACGCTAGAGCTCGACGGCGCGCGATAGCCCGTCGACGCACACTCCTGAGACGAAGAGCGGAGGAAAGCTTTCGTGTGCAAAAAATAATGAAAGACTTACTGCACCTTCCTGAAGAAGAGAGACAAAAAGAGCTCATGAAAATGGAGCACCAACGACGCCAAAATGAGAGACGAAGAAAAACGGAAGAAAAACGTCGTCTGGGTCGGCAAGCGGTAGAACGGTGTCGAGGGAAAGCAGGTCTGAGTCAAAAGATGTTGGAGGCAAAGTTTAAGGTGATGCGAAATGAAAACCAAAAGCTTAAGCGAGTTCTGGTTCACCTTTCCAAAACCGGGGTAGTCTCCGCTGAAGAACTTCTGAAGTACAGGATAGTCATTGCCACGCACAAGGCATGACTCTTCCGCCGGCATGACTCTTCCGCCGGCATGACTCTTCCGCCGGCATGACTCTTCCGCCGGCATGACTCTTCCGCCGGCATGACTCTTCCGCCGGCATGACTCTTCCGCCGGCATGACTCTTCCGCCGGCATGACTCTTCCGCCGGCATGACTCTTCCGCCGGCATGACTCTTCCGCAGGCATGACTCTTCCGCCGGCATGACTCTTCCGCAGGCATGACTCGTCCGCAGGCATGACTCTTCCGCAGGCATGACTCTTCCGCGGGCATGACATAGGGAAAACGATGTGTGTCGATCCTTGGGCAGAAAAATGGGAAGGGATTTAATGCTAAACCAGCAAGCAGCATGGAGTGATCAGTGCGGATGATACTATGCCGGAAAAAAACGAGAGGAAGGTCAGCTTTTGTTGTCTTTGCTCAGTTCCACATCAATTCTATAGGTATCATTGCCTCGGACGATGGCAGACTTTACGCAACCCAGAGGAGTTTGGAAGTCTTTCAGCAAAAATGCTGGGGGATCTGTCTTGATGGCCAAAATGGAAGAAGCCTCTCGAGGCTCATCGGTGCCGTAGAGATGAAGACGTACAGGACCCTTTCCGGCCAAGGACCTCAGCATTGAAAGATACCGCAATCTTGAGGCGGATGCTCGTTTATGAAAATCTTGCATAGTGAAGAGCTTCGCACTTCTGGCTTTCTGCAGCGTGGTAGTACCAACGGTATCGTTGTACCCGACGAGTACAACGGTTGTACACGATGGGCCCATGATGGGAGGGTGCAAGATAGATCAGGGCCGGTCTTAACAAGCTCGTCGTCGAAGAGGAACTACACGTACTCTGTACTACGAAGGTACAGTACTGTACTGAAGGATGACCAATGTCAAAACGGCTCGCAAAAGAACATTTCAGGTTTGAATTTCCAACATTTACGATGGGTCCAGTACAGAGTATGAAGGTGATCACTCTCGAGCATCCGCGCTTTTTGAAGAGAGCGTATCATACTTCGATTTGAGGTTCTTGCTGAACTCTCTCCCTTGAGAATAACCCATCTTGGGTTCTAGAGGAGTATTGGAAGTAAAGTTTCACCCAACCAGCAACGATCCTAAAAGAATTGTGCGCAGATTGACTTAATTCTGCAACAGAAGATCCTTTCGAAACACCAGTAACTCTTTACAGGTAGTTCTCTTCGTAAGACGTCCTGAGCGGGCATTGACGGGCAACGAAGAACGACATGCTCTGCATGCTTCTTTGCATCCATTACTCTGTATACGCTGAAACTTCTTTCCTCGTTTTCTCACAATACTCGATGTAACCGGCAAAATATGCCATATCATGTCCATTAGAAAACTGAAGCAGCAGTTCAGCTTTCCGTGCTTGCATTTCGTTCGCTTTAGTCTAGTCGTTCGATGGGCATTCTGCGACTTCGTTTTGTCATTGTAGAAGAAGACTTGGCTTCTGGAAAGCAAGTGGTACGTCCAGTTGTGTTTCAAGCAGTGTGCCTGACTCAGATTCTGCAAGCTTGTCTACAGGCTTATGTTCCGGTACCCTTGTACATCGCAATAGCTGCGAAGGTAGAGGTACCAACGGTACAGAGTAATATTACATTATTTATTTCTCATGCCCGTAGATAAGAGACACTCAAGAAGTATATATTTGGTGGCTTGTTTTGTAGATACAGTGGCTCAATTCCCATTTAGCAACAGTCTACCAACTTAGTGGTACGACGGTACCAAGTGTAGAACCAATCCAAGCACAGTGACAAAGATGATGCAGATCCCAACTAGGACCCGAATGAAGAGCCTCTCAATTCCGCCGGTTATTACAACGCTGAAACGTTGCTTCGACATTCAAAGCCCAGCATGTCCTTGAACAAGAAGAAAAAGCGGTGCTCAAGCTAGAGAGTCGGCGAGAGTCTTCAAGACCAACAGAATACCTCGGTCAGCTACAATCGGTACGACGGTACCCGTGGCTATGTTGAGCACTTCTTGATCAGCCCTTTGTGTGCAACGCCCCATCCATTCCTCTCATCAAAGGAACAGTCCATCAAGTTCTCTTGCCTGCCATACTCTCCATTAAAACCGGCTCATAGATCATCTCCATATCGGCTCCACCTGATATCGTTTGCTAACACAGGAAGATCACAGACCTTGATTCGAGAATATGCGTTTATGCCTTTGTTACGGCTTTCTGCAAAACGCAGACAGCCCCGGAATTAGTTTGAGCAAAACTCGCAATACCACCCAGCTTGCTTCCTTCTTCTGGAGTTCGCCGACTTGCAAGATACAATACTGTAGTCTTGCATGAAGGTAGTCATTCCAATTGCCTCCACCAATTGCACGTACCGAAATACTCGAAACAATCCGTCCCTTAGACCCGCCCGCACTCCTTTTCAATGTCTTCTTCTCTTCGCAAACGACACCTAGGAAGAGGTTGTGGTCTTGGACAAGGTCAGCAAGCTCCGAAAGTGCACGCCATTTCCTGAACCAAGAGTATCGAAACAAATGAGGCATTCCGTAAACTCGGAGATTCAACTTCAGATGGACTGAACTTTGTCTTGGCACTCCACGAAAGTCCACGTACTCCCCGTCGTATACATGATTCGCTTTCTGCATAACGAAGCCAGCGTTCAGATCACCATTGGACAATAACATTTCACCATCTTGCCTTACTAATTCTATCCTCGATGATGCCCATTTGCCTCTTATTTTGGAAGCGAACTTCATCACTGCACCACCTTCGTGTATGGCTTCATCCATCGCCACTTCCCTATTTAAGATGCGAGCAATAGAGATCATCAGATCACGAGATTCGCCTGTCACGTCGCTGTTGATGATGCTTTTCATACTCTCTCCTCGTCCTCTAATATACGCCATCATATTCTCAATCGAAATGTAGCTTTTCTCAAACAGAATGTCTTCTTCATCTCTTGGCTCTATCAGCCTTCTCTTGCTAGCAACGTTCTTAACTTCTTGTCTAAGATGACCCACGTTGTCTATTGATGATGTCTCGACAAACAAGACACGCTTAACATCGTCCATCATACCTGAGTATTTCATGGTGATCTGCGTGCTTGCTTCCAGCATGAGAGTTAGTTGCTCCATCGTGGCAAATCGAAACACAACGATGCTCATCGATAAGCCCCAAAACAGAATCTGCTCCAGGTTGATGTGATCCCAATGAGAATAATCTTTCAACCTCACTTCAACACACCGTGTAGTGCTTCCTGAAACAAAAGTGCGGATCTTAGATGAGAAACCGTGGTGCTCTGCATCGTCGTTTGTGATCCAGTCATCAAACGAAAGAATGAGTACCCTGAAGCACGAGATTGAAGACTCAACACTGCTCCTTAACAAATCTGTAAGCCGTTTGAATTCGCCTGACCAGAACTTGTTAGGGAAGTTCTCGACTTGCATGTTCGCATCCATTTCTGTGTTGTAGACATATTTGCACATGGAATCGTCCAGGTTACTGAGAGGTACGTTGTTAAGTGTCAACGATCCCATACCTGGAGTGTTCCAATTCAGCGCGATTGCATTGAGAGTAACCAATCGTAATGCAATTCGGTACCTCATGAGTTCGAGAGTCTTGAAGTCAATAGTGCTTCCACAAACCATGTTCAACGTAATGATTGGCTTTTCAAGTTTCGACATGGGTTGAAAACTAGCGTATTGAGTTATATCATCCAAAAAGTCTTTCAAAAGCATTGTGTTCTGCGTCACAGTTTTGCTGGCTGCCAATATGACCTCAAATCCATGTGTCTCGAAAGCCTGGCCCCGATTGAGGGCCTTCTTACTGGCATGGACTTTGAGCTGAAACCCCAGAGCATGACCGTTCAATAATGATGCGACGAGTTCCGTCGCAAAGTCAACTAAGGTCGGGTCGAAGCAGCTCAAACGATTGTGGACATTTTTGCGAACCCTACGAAAGCGAAGTACCTCGTCTGGTACATTTCCAGTGACGTTTTGAATGAGCCGATCCAAGGAGGCAACCTGGTGTCGCAGACCGATGACGTTGCTTCTCAGTTCGTCCACTTCTTTGATGAGCGCCGAATTTTCATGTGGATTGAACACGCGATCGAGAGCTATGCCCACAACCGCCTCCAGAAGGAACAGGCCAAATTCGGCCATGAAGCGTAAGAGTAGGTGAGACTTGTGTGGATTGGTCAGAACTGAAGTTTCTGTGTCCAGATATAAGCTGTTTAAAGCGACAAGTAATGTGGGAGACACATATTTTCGTTCTTCGGACGTTAACCCGCATCAACGGCGTATTCCGCGGCGTGGTCACGAGCTTCTCTCGCCCAATCTTGGGCAGACAGAATAATCCAGAGATTCATCGACAACCATTTCGTCAAGTAATACGCCGGCTCATTTTCGTACACGTGCACAATAAGGTTAAGCAAGCCCTTCCCTCTCAGGTCGAAGCTGTTGTCGAGTGCATGGTGCATGGTTGGCAGCGTAAAAGGTGAGGGGCCGCGGCTGTTTTGGGGACGTTGAGTTGGCGGTTGGTTGGGCGGCGTGATCCGGGAAGCGTCGGTGCTCAACTCGACGATTGCGTTTGGCGGAGGTCGACGTGGCTGACCGATCACTTACAGTGCAGTAACGTTCGCTCGCACCCAATCACGTTGCACGCTGCAACGAGGCGCCAATACGCGCCACGTCGCAGGCAGCTCCGCTCTACAGTTCTTCCTTACACACATCGCCACCTACCGTACGCCATCATCTCGCCCAGCGCCCGTGCCACGCATATTCTCCACGCTGTTTCTCGGACATGGATCTTCGCTCCAGTGACCGCTCCTTACGCGCCGCAGTTCTCGACCACTCCGTCTTCGACCCCGAGGACCCCAACATCAAGCTCGACATCGTTCAGACCATCATTCAGTACCTGCACGACGAGGGCTATCACGACTCCTCCACCGCCGTGCAGGATGAGACCAACGTTAAGATCAAGAACGCCGCATCGAAGCGCTCGCAGCTGCGCAGGATGAAGAGCGCCATCCTCGAGGGCGACTGGCAGGAGGTGGACCATCTTCTGTCGCGCACTACTTTCAGGAGCATGAAGGCCTTCAAATTTGCAGTGCATAAGCAACAATTCCTCGAGCTCATCGACGATCAAGAGCGCCAGAAAGCATTCTCCATACTTCAGCGTCGCCTTAAAGATCTTGAAGCCTACGCGCGCACTCCGGACGAGTTTCGAGATATGTGCTATCTACTCACGTGCAAATCCGTCACAGATGCGCCGTCGTTTCGCGACTGGGATGGCATTGCGTCTAGTAGAGCAGCTCTTGTTGAGCAGTATTCCCGTCTTCTCGAATTCGATATCTTTCAACGAGATGGATATCTTCCCCAGACGCGATCCGTGAATGGCGAAACGTTGATAGAAGCTAGCGACATTCCGCCCGCCAGATTAATTCATCTGCTTCAGCAGGCGTCAGCATTTCAAATTGGCTCAACTAGACATACTCCGAAGGTACCACCGCGAATTGGCACCTTGCTGGAAGACTACGAAAGTGTAGTGATTCCGAACAAGGTGCAGCGCGAGTTTGTCGGCCATACGGGCAACGTCAAGTGCGTCACTTTTGTCGGGGAGGAGGGGGACATAATAGCAAGTGGTTCAAGCGACAACACTGTTCGCGTCTGGGATAACAGTACCGGCACCACCAAGGGAATTCTGTGTGGACATACGTCGCGGGTTTGGGACGTTAGCGCAACCGCTAATGGAAAACTACTGGCCAGTGCCAGCGGCGACGGTACCATTCGGGTGTGGGATACGTGCACGCTTTTGGATGTGCATGAGAAACAGGAATGGCCCGTGAGGAGGTATGGCCAGTCGGTTGAAAATTTGTCCGCCAACGGAGACATGGGTGCGGATGCGGCCTTGTGTCGCGCTGTGTTACACGGTCACGCAAGTGATGTATATGCTGTGAGGATGCAGGCTCGGGGAAACGCGGTTGCGAGTGGGGGTTATGACAGATTGGTGCGCTTTTATGATACAGAAACACAGACGTTGCTGAAAAGCTTTGCCGGGCATAAGAGCTCAATAAGCAGCGTTGGATTCAACGCCAGGGGAAATTTGATCGTAACCGGCAGCAAAGACTCGAGCATCAAGTTCTGGGACGTGGTGAGCGGGCTGTGCGTACGAACGCTGAGCGCACATTTGGGAGAAGTAACGTCTGTGGCATTTAACGAATCCGGTTCTCTGATGGTGTCCAGTTCAAAAGACAATTCGAATCGATTATGGGACATGCGGATGACAAAGGTGGTGAAGCGATTCAAGGGACACCAAAATACGAGCAAAAACTTTGTGCGGAGCGCGTTTGGACCTCGGGAGAGCGTGGTAATCGGCGGCAGCGAAGACGGGCATGTATATATTTGGGACGTGGAAAGCAGCGAGGTGTTACAAAAGTTGGGAGCGGCAGAAGGCACGGTATACGACGTCAAGTGGAATGCGAGACAAAGCGTGTTGGCCAGTTGCGCGCACGACGGAGTTGTGAGCCTGTGGTGCTTCGACGAAGCGCAGCACTAGGAGCGCAAAATCCAGATAGTGAGGCATAGTTTACAAGGCATATGGCAAAGGCGAAGTAAGCGCAGGTATAAGCATGGGTTGCGACTAGGAGGTCACGGCGGGTGATCTTGAGGAGGAGGCGATGGTGGGGTGGGTGGTACAGAGCGGGCGGGAAGTGAGCGGGGCCGCAAGGGAGAAGAGGCTGGTGTGGACAGCGGTGGTTGGGTGCCAGTCCAGTCGAAGCGGGCGGCACGGATGTGATGGTCCCAGGTGACGTTTGCGGCCGAACGCTCTGCGGTATCGGAGACGATGCGGTGGATGTTGCCATGGACGACGATGCGGATAGCAGGCGGAGTAGGGGAGAGCTCTGGCGCGGGTCGGGGGGAGGTTCTTGCGTAGCGCCAGCCGTTAGAACGGCGGCGGTTGATGAGAGCTCGGCGGCGCTCAGCGCTTCGATAGGCGGCTCGCCAGTCGAGGGTGCCAGTGGAGGTGATGGTGAGCTGCGGCACGCTGCGCAGCTCGGGGAAGTGTCGGAAGTAGAGGTAGCGCCAGATGTAGGGGTCGCTGGTGAGGGGGTGCACTGGCGACGATGGTGGCAGCGCGCGGCGGAGATGCGCAATGTCCGCCGGCGAGAGTTGCACCAGAATGGTCAGCAGCGCGTCGCGGGGGAGCTGCTCTAGCCGCATGGCACGGCGATGGTGGTGCGACAGGTCGGCGCGACGGGGACGGAGAAGCGGCACGCGGCGTGTAGCGTCGAGTACGTTGCGCCTGGCATCTTCCACGCACGAGGTGGCGGCACGCGCGCGTCACGTGCGCCGCGGACCACTGCGCGCGCTGGTACGCGCCACAGGTGGCACAGCTGGCACGCGTGGGGCGCCCGTGGCCCTGAGCGGGCCGCGATGCGCCCCGCTCTTCGTTCCACCTCGCGCAAAACGAGCTTAAATAGCGCGCGCGCGCGCGACGCTGGCCTGCTGCCGTCGCGGTTCCCTTAGTCTCTCCGCCTACGTCTGTCTCTGCCTGCTGCCCGTCTTCCAGCTGCTGCTTTCTTCCCCGTCGCCTCTTGCCTTCGACTTCTTGCCTGTCGCCGCCGCCGCCCTCCGTACTCCGCACAACCCCCCACCGCCGCGCACCGCCGCTTCATGAACACCGAAAGCGCTCTGCTGGGAGGCGTCACAGCGCCATTCGACCCGTTCGCCGACGCCGACGGTGATGATCAGGTTGTCACTAAAGGCATCGTCCATATTCGTCTTCAGCAACGCAACGGACGCAAGTCTCTCACCACCATCCAAGGCCTGGATGACAAGTTAGACCTGGCAAAGCTCACCAAGGCTTTCAAGAAGGTGTTTTGTTGCAACGGCTGCGTCGTTGACAACGCTGAGCTTGGCAAAGTTATCCAGCTCCAGGGTGACCAGCGTGAGAAGGTTAAGGGCTTCCTTTCTGATGAGAAGATTGCCAGCAAGTCCATGATCAAGGTTCATGGTATCTAGACTCTGGCCGTGCTCCCGTCTCACTTCTGTCGCTTTCTCGTCTCTGGGTGTCTGTGTGGCCGATTTTTGCACACTCTCGCCCTTCTACTCACAGGATTGTAGTTCGTCGCATTTCCCGTGTCGCAATTAGTTGCGAATGGACCTTGTTTGTAACACAATAAAGCCGTTTCGTGCTTGTTGCACATACACTCTTAACTCGCCTCTAGCCTCTTGCCTCTTGTTCGCCCGCACCGCGTCGTTGCCACACTCTTGCCTCTGTTTTGGCTCCTACGACCACTGTATGGATCTTGAGCAGCTTGTCGCCTGACTGCGAAGGAGCGCTCTCAAGATATCAATCTACGAAGGAACCCAGTAGTTCCTAAATCACATATTGGCTGTTTGACAGAAGAGTGTGTCGTCTGTCAGTCGAACGACTCACCTTTATTGCTCCACTCCGCTTACGCTTTGCACCACATTCCGCCCTTCCACAACCGCACTTCCACCGTGCCTACATCGCCTGTGCAACGCGTCTACTACATCTACCATCCTCATTTGCTGTGGATCATGTTCACAGTCACGGCCGACAAACTTTACTCGCGCCATGCCTTGATCCAAGTCTTGTTCTCCAATCACTACAATTGCTTCCGCACCTGATCGCACCGCGCGTCCTACTGTTTTCGACAATCTCCCTCCCTCTAATCTACCTACACACTTAATCCCCCTGTCCCTGAACTCTTTCACTAGTTTTCTTGCTGTTTTCCCGATTTTGCAATCGCTTCGCTCAGCAGTTCTAGAGAGTCCGATAACGACCACACCGTTTTCGAGGTTGCGGTCATATGATGCATTTCCTTCATATTGCTCGCTTTCGACGCGATCCAGTCCGATCGCAAATCCAACACCACTACCACCACTCACATTTCTGTATCTCCCACCGCCACAAACAGCCTTTCCTTCCGGTCCAAGGAATTCAAAAGCTGTACTTGTATAATAATCAAGGCCCCGGACCAATCGATTATCAATCACGAACGGAATGCATGCCTCCTCCAGTAGACTGCAAAGCTCTTTGAAACGCTCCTTTTCGAACTCATCAACAAAGTCTCGCAATTGTGGTGCGGTAGACATGACATCACAGTCTTCTGGCAACTTGCTGTCCAAAATACGCATACAGTTACCGTTGTCATATCGTCCACGACTTAACGCGGACAACGCCCAGTAACGACTCCGCAGAAACTGCTTCAGAGCATCATTATAGACTTGCCGTGTTTCTTTGTTTCCGAGGGTATTTAATCGGAGTTTGGTGGTACATTGAATGGAGTGGAGATATTGTGCAGCCAAAGCTATGGTATCCAAATCTGTAGCTATGGAATCGTCACCAATGGCTTCAACTCCTATCTGCCAAAACTGCCGATAGCGACCTTTTTGAGGTCTCTCGCGACGAAACATCGGTCCTGCGTACCACACACGCGTTCCATACACGGGAGCACATTTGAGCAAGCCTACTTCCTTTAAAGCGCGAGCGACTCCAACAGTTCCTTCGGGGCGAAGCGCGAGCGCGGGATCTGTTTCCGCGATATGATACATTTCTGATGAGATCACGTCGGAGCCCTCACCGAGAGATTGCGAAAATAGGTCCGCTCGTTCCAGTATAGGCGTTTCAATTTCTTGAAAGTTGTAGACAGAACATACTGCAGCAAACGAGTTTACGAGGTGCCTTCGATGCGAAGCGGAGCGACCTAAGATATCTCGGCAACCGCGAACCAGACTGCTTGAAACTTTAAGACGTGGTCAGATTTTGATTCTGATGCTAAGCGTGAGATTTGTTTGCAGGCGACTGACCCACCAACACGGTGAATCACTATACCACCTCAAAACGAGAGGTTGGTGATAGCCAGTGAGCTAATAAGCCTGCCATTGATATACCGACGCTCTGGGGCTCGATTGCAACATCGTCTATACTGATTTGCCATCGTCATCCACAGTCGGAAAGGCTTACAACATAAAATATATTTGAAAAGAACATACCCATGACTTCCCGTTAGAGCATGAAACACTGTTTCGTACTTCGCTTCAAGAGTGTTGACACACATCCACAGTCTCCTTGACAATGAGGGAGACTCCGCCTGATGTTCAAACCCAGTCGCACAATCACTGTATCGGCATTTCGGAAGCAGAAAGATGGAGCAAAAGTCTTCCCTGGTAGAAAAAGGAGTTCAGTCTTCCCACCGCGGCGGTGATCCATAATAAGCGGAGGTAGACTTTCAAAAAGGCGAAGGTGATGGTTTGCTCGTCGAACAACTGCATGTGCGCGTAAATATTGGTTTTCTAATAAATTTTGTTCTACGTGTAAACTAGAGTGCTTTCTTGCAGGCTGTGGCACCGCTGTGCCAATGCTCCAGTTCGAAGGCAGAGGCTGGAAGGGATCATCCGCCCCGGCGACTCATTCCTCACCATTATCTACCGACAGCATTGGTCCGTCTTCGAACCGGAATCCACAAGTACCGCCATCTTTCCTCTTCGAGTCTAGCACTTTTCAGAGAATAACACTTCACTAGGCGGTTCGCATCGAACGTTTGAGGAAAAACGTCCAGAATGGCATCTATCGGTACCGGTTACGATCTTTCTTCTACGACCTTCTCCCCGGATGGTCGTGTGTTCCAGATCGAATATGCAGCCAAATCAGTCGAAAACTCAGGTACATGCATGGGAATCCGATGCAAAGATGGCGTCGTATTGGCGTTGGAGAAAACGATCATTTCGAAGATGCTTGTGCCTGGCACTTTGCGTCGTTCTCACATCGTCGATAAACATGCTTCACTGATCGTTTGCGGTTTGATCTCTGATGGTCGTGTGATTGTCGACCGCGCACGTACAGAATGCGAAAACTATCTTGACTTTTATGGCAGACCCATACCCGGTGCCATTCTCGCCGATCGCTTGGCGCATTTTGTGCATCTCTACACATTACATTGGCACGTTCGTCCTTTCGGATGTGCAATTTTGCTGGGAGTTCATAATGGAGAAAACGAAGGTGCACAGCTTTACATGATTGAACCGAGTGGGGTTACCTACAGGTATTATGCGTGCGCATATGGAAAGGGAAAGCAGGCTGCCCGAACTGAACTCGAAAAGCTTTCTCTCAATAACAAAGCAGGAGAGCCGCAGATTGCTTGCGAACAAGCAATCAAGGATCTGGCAAAGATCGTGGTAAGCGTTCATGACGACAGTAAGGACAAGGATTATGAAATAGAAATGATATGGGTCCGCGACGGCAAACCTGCAGCCATGGTCCCCCGAGACGTAGTACAAAAGATTCACGAAGAGGCGAAGCGAGAAGCCGAGGCTGATTCTGATATGGAAGAATAAACGCCAGCACCGCCTTAAGCTTGAACTATTGCCATCTAACAAATCTTAAACGGTCTTGCTCCGCCACTCGACACTCCCCCCGATCCCCTTCTTCGCGATTCCAGCGTGACATCGCATGCAACACCCCCTCGCAACTCTCTCCACTGCAAAACAATGTCAGTCTCCTCCTGAAATAGAGGACAAGGATGATACCTTCCTATATCTTTGATGGAGTAGGCGACCGCAGTGATTGCTACGGAATGTGAGTAGTAAGTACAGGCATTGCTTTTTGTTGTCCGAAGTCTATGTCTGGGGAGAGGAAACTGAATATCAACACCCTACTTTTGAGTATGAATTGAGGGTTGCGAATATCGTGGAAACTAGTGGAACCAGCCATTTAGCTTGCGCCGATACATTTGTATCACTTTGTTGACCATTGAAGACGCTAATACCAGACCAATAAGCTCATGGTATTGTACATGCATGACAATTCCCACCCCATGCTGAGAAATACGTATCGGATGTTCAGAAATTGAGTCGCAGCGGGAGAGGAAGCAGGGAGAGGTGCATGATAACTTCGGGGATTCAGCGGAATATTACCTGGTTGCCGTTACCTCCTGTTTCGTGGATGTTTTCTATTTGACGGCATAAGTGCGTGATGAATCACAAGCAGGAGAGTGCGCTTGAACGAAACGCCGAGAAGTTTCACAGGGGCTCCCAGTTCGGTATAAAAGGGGGCTTCATGAGACGGAAGTGCTGCCCGAGTGTTCCGGCCGCCAGACTTCCTCGCAATACAGGTAACTCAAGATTCTAAAACGAGTGTAGGAAAAGGAAGCTTCTGGTGTTAAACAACAGTCCTCGACGTAACCGAACAATATAAAAGATGGAAGACATTATTCGTATGGAAGAGAAGGCGACGGAACGTGTTGATGTGCTGGGTGCCAAAGCACAAGAGAGGGAAAGGCTGATGGCTATGAATGAATTCCGTAAGAATGTGAAGAATGGGGATTATATCGACTGTGATCTTTATGGGCGTGGCGACCAACGTGTGCTGAATGCATTGACGTCCACGGGGGAACAAAGTTCGAAGCAACCGGGAAAGAAGGTGAAGACTTCAAAGGACCGACATCCCCGCACTGTTCGGTCCGCTCGGATGAGCTATATCAGCAAGAAGGTCCGAAGTTTTCTGCGGAAACTGCCGTTTCCAAAGGATTGTTTTGGCACACAAAGCACACTCGCCGCAGACAGCAGTGAGCTTGAGGGCGCCAGTGCTGCAACGATCGACACTGCCCCGCTACTGTCGCCTGAGAATCAACGAGAACTCAGTGATGGTGGTCGTGTTGTGAGCGCAGATATTCTGGCAGTTGAAGCGTCGGCTGAGAGGGAGTTTAATGATCGCATGGTCGAGCAGGACAGTACTGTAGAGGTGCTGCAAACGCATGAACCCTCAAGCAATGTGGCCGACGACACTCCGCATCGAGTGAAAAGCAAGGTGAGCAGTGGCGATGACTTCTCGATAGTGGAAAAAGGGTTGGTAGTGCGGACTCTGGCGAAGCTGCGATCGACGGGCAGCTTCGTCTTCAAAGAGATTGATTCAAAGACAAGTCATGGGAAATCTACGGATATGGATACCCGTGAAGGCCAAGCTCTGGTTGTAAGCTCAAAGCATTCTGCAGAAGAGTTTGATGAACCTCATTCTGGGGCATGTATCGGGGAAGAAGATTCCAAGAAGAGTTGCACGCCCAGTCCTGAAGCTTCTCGTTTGCACTCGAAACGTTCTGAAGTTGAACAAGAGGAAGTAGAGGTCTTCGGCGAGAACGATTGTGCGGATAGCAGCGCACAGAAGGGACTCAATGGTGTTCAAGTGGGAGAGGTGCAAAAACTGAGGAGCTTATTTGAGGAAGATACTTCCGTACGTGATGAGGTAGTTGTCGTTCGTGAATCCTCGAAACCCAGTTCGCATCACGGTGAAGGACGCATTGGAAGCACAAGCGAATCTGAAGACGAAGACGTACATTTAGAGAAGAAGGATACAAGTCAGGACGGCGACACTAGCACTTACTGTGCACCGCCGGCTCACGATTCACTTGAAGACATGGAAAAGGAAGGCAGGCTTTCTGATAAAAACGCATCCGCTGTGCCCAGCAAAATTGTCTTTCGCAAAGCATCTTCGTTGCTGAAAGTGACGGCACTAGTTTCAGCTCCACAATTACCAAACCAAAGCGTTGAGGGACCCCTGAAAATGCTCAGGGCCGAGTCGGCGCCCGAAACAGAAGTGTGTGAGCAACCAGGACTACACTCGTTACGGGATCTTTCAAAACACGTGTCTGGACGTGTAGAAAGGATTGTATCGCTATTCGAATCTCGTTCAGCAGGTGAGGAGGAGTTTTGTAGCAATGGACTCGATGTGCAGATAAACGCCGAAGGTCGCAACATACGCGCCGGGTTATCATGTGATAGCGGGGTGTTCGATACTGAAGTTGAAGATGAAGACGTGGGAATAATCGATGTTGAAATACAGACGGCAGAGAACGATGATAATGATGGAAACATCGGTCCGAAAGAGAAGGAGGAGGGGCAAAGGGAAATGAATAAAGTGCCAGGGAGCCGTATTGTCGAGCATGTGGACGATGGCGTAGGGGCAATGGAAATGACTAGGCCAGCTTCAGATGAACATGTGAATGTGACACAGCTTGATTCACTTGACTCTTCATCTAGCTCAAGTGGGAGTTCTGAAGAGGCGTCTGTGCCGTTCTCTCATCTAGTGGATTCTTGTGCGATTATGTAAAATTGATTTGCTCTCTGTTGCGTATTGCGAGGTGGATGCAGAGTTGTAAAACTACAACGGTGAAGGGCTCGTTTGAATCTTTTGCAGGGGAGCGTCCGATCGACAACCGGCTTTCCCACGCCTCAAGGTTCCTATCTCTCTCGACGCATCGTCGCGTCATCACGACGCGTCATCCACATGACATAACAGTGTTATCCAGTCGCCGGAATACTAATCGTTACATGGCATACTGATCATGAACTTGAGTCTCGTAAGTTGGTTAGAGAACAATGATATTGTGTTTGCCATCGTGTGGCCACTATCCTCTCCTAACCGGATCAGACCAGGGCGGTTCCGAGAGATCACTGTCATAGCCGTTGCCGCTTCTTTCTCTCTGAGTACCGTAGGTACCGTTGGTAAGCGACGATGCAGAAAGGTTTATTTCGGCGAGGGAGTTTGTGATTCCAAAACAAAGGCCTTGTACTTTGAATGGAGTTCAACTGCGAGGTTGCCCTTTGGCGCTGGTACGAAAGATCCATTACCCTCCGTACTCATATACATGGCATGTTCAGCAAATGCCTTTGGAGCATTGTACTGCTGGAACTACTCCACTAGTCCACCGGAAAACGAGAATCTCGTGTGTCTCTGTGATAATGGCCTTCTTCAAGAGGGAGACCTATCTCTAGATAGAACTACTGCCGCCTCGGAATCAGGGGGCGGCTGACCGCAATGAAGAAGAAGAGTCTCTGTGATAAGAAAGCTTCTGGGGATTTCTCGTTTCACGTGGATGGTTAAGGTACATACGTGCAAGAGGTTGTGTAATGCAGACAATTTCTTCACTGATTCTTAGATTCAAGAGACCATGATTGAGATCAGCTTCTTCCATATGGAAGGTGCTTGTACCTGTTCGTTGTCGTAGGCAAATCACCAGGCGAGAGAACAAAACAAAACTTAGCATTCGTCTTGCGAGTTGACGACTATCGACGTCATCTCCCCATGGGGCACTCTCATCTCCCTTTGACGCCACAACCTGAAAACATCCACGACGATAGTGCCTCCCTTCAGCAAGTACGTCCCACCACAAACCACCCGACCCCATAACATGAGTGCGATAATCTATCACGCCGATCCCGAGTCGCAAGGTCTTCCAAACGCTATAGGCCTCTAGCAACATTGGCTCAAACCGCCGTGACTCTCGACCCACACAACTTTGAAGCCTGGTTCAATCTCGCTTTGGCCTACTATGGTCTACGTTGCTATCGAAACGCAGTCCAAGCTAGTCGGGCAGCATCGTGTATTTCGATCCCAACGGATATGATGGACAAGCTCCTTCAGCTACGGCGTAGCTATGAGATTTTTCTTTGTCTGGACAATCCGCGAACACCTAACCCAACCATTCGGCTCGAGAAAGGATGGTACAAGGCTCGTTTGGAATATCTGATCGAGTCAACTTCGCGCACATTCACCAGTCGCGCAAATACACAGCGATAACACTCTTCCCAAAGCAACTCTGTCGGACTGCGCTTTGTCTGTCGTCAAAGCGGAGATATGTGGAAACTGCTGGCAAGAGTTTTGAACCGAGACGGTGGTACTCGCTGCGAGTTCCCCGTTCGTTGTTACGAGGACTTCATTTGGATCAAACAGCTGGTGGATACATCTTTCTCAAAGAGCGTGTATCTTCATTCGGATGCCAGAGTTATTACAAAAGATGTACACCTTGCAAGGACTGCAGTGATGACCATTCCGACCCACTCCTTCCTAAGTATGCTTTTCTTACATTGAGTACGCTTTACCATCACAAATGGAAATGCACGTAGGGCTATTCTTATGTGTCCATGTAGCCAACGGGTTGGTTTCTCCTCAGGATCAACACACGCTTGTCGAATATCTAGTAAGGCTTGGCGTCGAACGGCTAGATTGTCCCGTGCCAAGGCATCAAAACAATATTGGTCCGAGCATTAGCTGAAAACGGCATATTGGTACCTAGAGAGCTCAAAGTGGAAGAAATGCCATTCGATGCAATGTCAAGTACATTGGGGGACGCGTTTCACAAGCATGGGCGAAGGGCAACAGTCTCACGCGAAGTAGTTGACCAAATAAATGAGCTTGCTGGACGACCAAGGTACGGATGTTGTAAGATCCGCTCGAGTATTCCTGACCTTAATCCACACGCGCATGCACCACTGTACCTAGCGTTTGAAAGTGTTCTTAATGCCTCTTTGCCTACGCTAGCAAACTTGCGACATCTCGCATTGCTGCTACCCGGCCCGCTACAGATTGTGGTAAAGGGGCAGAGCATTGCGCTTGAAGCAAACGACAAGTACGAAGGATTGTGGCATGAGGACGGTTTGCGGGAGCATGTAGTGGCAGTTGTGTTATATTACTATGGAAAGTCTGCCTGTCTCAAGGGCGGGGCGATGGAATTTACGTCCAAACGGAGACTGCTTGTGTCTGTCGGATTTCAACAAGGTTACCACCTTGGTCCTGATGGGATTCGAGATGCGATCGCTGACATAAATCGGTGTAGATACCGTGCTGCGCGAGCAGTTCGAGACGAAAGGACATTTCGGCGTTGATGATTCGCAAGTCGTTGCAACCGGAAATGGATGCTTGTGCGATTTGGCGTGGTTCAGATCAAGCGAAATATTTCCGCGAAGAAAGATATCCTGGCTACCAACGGTACCGGAAGACGATGTTTGCTTCGAAATTGTATCACGTCTTATTCCTTTGCCAGGAAGAGAGTTCTTTTCTAACGGAGATGGATCTTTCAGGCGTGGATTTCAACCCAGCGAGCTGCTGGATGTTGGCAATTCTGCGAGAAGAAACGCGAATAGAGACGTTTGTGCATACTGTGGAAATGTGATGTTCTGCTAAAGCTCCGGAGAACGGAATTGGAGGAATAAGGTTGTTCGACGTTGTTGCGGGGTGGACCGAGTTGGACTTTTCTGTTTTGGACAGATGAAAAAAAAATGGCGAGTTGAATCAACTCAGTTTCTAATATGGATACCGAAGGTACGGTACCGTTTTGTGCTGCATTCCATCCAGTTGTCGATAAGATATGCCCTCCAAGTTCTTGACCTGAAAAAACTTTTTTCTTGCTTAGTTTTACTACAGCCTAAGAAACAAAGACTGTTGTCCAAAAACAAATATGATCGATTAACCTTCCTCTACCCAGTTTCTGGAGACAGACACATGCAGGCTGGAAATATAAAAAGAAAGGGGCATTTACTCAACAACAACAATAACAACTTCAAGAAGAGAACTGGAACGAGCCAGAGTATAGAAAGAAGACATTTCGTCAGGCCCATCCGACTCAATGGAGTCTTGAGAAATAGCATGAAGAACAAAGCACATAGACTCTTGTGTGAGACGGGGCGCAATCAAATCGCTTTTCAAGAGTCACGAGTCTGAGGGCATGAATCATAATTCCCTGCAGTGGAGATGCTCAAAAAGCACTACAAGGGTAGATATATCGTAGACCCGACTGTACAGGCTTTCCTCACAAAGGTAAGAAAATCTTGTCAATGTGCTCAAAAGCTGGAAACACCTATCTAATCTATTAGGAAATAGCGACTTCGCGCGGAGACGAGCCGCTGTGCAAACTTTAAACTTGATTTCCAATTGACTCCCATTCAGCGAAACAAATGAATGAAGCAATATCTAGTGTCCCTGACAGACTTGTTAGTTTTGAACGTCTGCCCAAAACAAAGCTACATTCTCGCACTTGGACATGTCTCTCATAAATGCTGGATGCTTGCTCGTCATGTTTTTCTCCGATCTCCCATACTTAAATCCTTGGCGGCATAAATTCAACAAACCGGCCTTAAATTTATGCCTCAACACCGGCTTCTTTGAGATTCGAATTTGGTATCCAAGCTTGACAGCTTGACGACAGAAATCGCAGTCTTCATACGACATCGGAAAGCCTACGTCAAACGACACGTTTTCCGCTATCTCAGCAGATATAGAAAGGTTGCAAGTGGGAGCAAAAAACACATCATCAGCGTTACCATTCCATATGAATGGCATCAAAGTGCCAGTTCGCTCGTGAAACTCAGGTATTACATCCTCTCCTTTCGAAAGGGTGCGCCCAGCCCAGATTCCGGGGGCTTTTGTTTGCAACTTAGCGTGTTCTTTAGCCCATTCGGGGGCCGGAATGCAGTCGCTGTCCAAAAACGCAATGCTATGCACGCCGCTCTCAAGGGCGGTTTGCATGCCGGTGTTCCTTGCGCTTGCAGGGCCCTGATTGTTCAGATGGCGAACTAGGGTGCAGTTCTTCGGACAAGGGGGAAACGGTGAACAGTCATCAACGACAATGACCTCATAGTCACAACTGGAAGTAAGGATATCAACGGTAGCTTCTAACTGTTCCTTTTCGTCGTTCGTTGCAGTGAGCGCCGGGATCACGACTGCTAGACTCAAGTCAGAAGGGTGACTCTTCGAGACAACTTTTGACCTGAACTTCTTGCGTTCAGACTCCGGCCTTGTTTGATACGGAAACAGTCTGCCAAACTGGTACGAAAATGCAAAAAACGCCGCCAGAACATAGTACAATGGCACGTATAAGCTGCTGGGCGCGCACTCTCGAGGACGAAAGGACCTATGCAGAAGGGCAATTCCAGTCATTCAAACGGGAGAAAAGCAGATGCACAGAAAGACACTTACGGCTTGACTGAAACTGAGCAGGGCTGCGAAGGATGCGCAGATTGCACAGAGCGGATTAAGTTTGAGGCATATGTGCTTGCTGGCTTTTATAGCGTTGACAGACGGCGCGCATCGTGCAGGAGCGTCCAGGAACGAGATGCAACTTTTGAATTGTTCTCCGTTCGGAGATGGAATATGAGGCTTTCACTTCGTTTAGTATGAGTATGTCAATAAACGAGTGCTCATTAACGGGGCACGAGACAGCTAAGTTCGGTCCCGACTGCGCAAGCTTCACCTCAGCAGATCCTGATATCTTATACATATTTCACAGTTGGCACTTCCAACTGTGCCAGCTTCACCTCGGCAGACACTCTTATCATATTCATATATCATATCCTTCAGGATTTGGCATTCACGCTTCACAGCGTGAGTCGTCGTTCTTCTGTGTACGTATGTTGGGCACCAAGTCACTGCGGAGTTTTTCGAAATGACAGTGTCGATGCGCTTGCGAAATCAGGCCTCAAACTTTCTCTTACACAACAAATGCAGACTCCTGTAGACATGATGGACGTAATGGCGAGAGTAAGGCTCAAAGTGCGGAGTAAAAGTGTATTACCAGTCGAGAGACACGAACATGGGGATGAAAAGATGTTGAGGCTATCGGAGGTAACGTTGGCGCAGTTCGCCACTCGGCACGTTCCGACGCTCCACCCAGTGAACTCGTTTTTGAACGGAAAGGTGCTACGCTGCACCTGTCGCACGGCGGTTAAGAAAGACGGAGATCATGTTCTTGTTCTTTTTCGCTGTCCACTAACAAACAAAGCCCGGCGTGACGAACTACCGGCGCTTGAGGAACGGAAAGACAAATCGTTAGTTGATATGATCATGCAGTGGCCGTTACGGTTTTTGGCCTTCTTTAAGAGAGAGAGAACTACCTTTAGATACAAACATCAATAGATAGTTCTTCGGCTGCCTCGGGATAAGGGGCGGCTGACCACAGTAAAGAAGAAGATATCCGTATCAGGATCTGCTGAGGTGAAGCTGGCACAGTTGGCGTGCCATCGGTGGAAACTTGGAGCCCACATCCGCCTTCGGTTCACTCGTGACCCCACCGCACTGTAGGTCATTTTAAAGCTTTGCCAACTGTGGTTTCACAGTTGGCATCGCTGATCTGTGCGATCTTTTTGGTTAGAGCTGACTTCCCAGTCACAACCGCAGAAAGAGGACATCTGCTCTGCGCGGAGATGTTATCGCGCAAAGATCTCGTGAGCAAACTTGAAGCAATCGTTGCCGCCGTATCGCAACCGGCGAGTTGGCCATAGAACTCCGCTTCTCAGTTCGAGGGTAATATGAGGTGAAGTGCAAGCAGCGCAATGGCTTCGGCAACGCAAACTGCGTCTCACCCCAATTCGCAATTGTTTATCTGCATTCTTGTTCTGCTACCGCGTCTATGAACTCATTCACTCTGCTGCCTGGAGGTTTTCGACCTTGGCGTTCTGCGCCCAGCAGCTTGTCCGTGCCGTTGTACATCGTTCTTGGATTTTTTTTCGCACTTTCTTATCGAATTGGCACACTATTTCCTCGTCAAATAAGATCCAAATCCAAACATGAAACGTTCTTCAGGTCAAAGCTTGTCTCCAAAGGTCACCCTCTTGATTTGAGTCTAGCAGTCGTGATCCCGGTCTTCACTGCATCCAATGACGAAAAGGAACTGTTAGAAGCTACCGTTGATATCATTACGTCCAGTGGTGGCTATGAGGTTATTGTCGTTGATGACTGTTCACCGTTTCCCCCGTGCCCCAAGAAATGCACCCTAGTTCGCCATTTGAACAATCAGGGCCCAGGGGGTGCAAGGTACACGGGTGTGAAAATCGCCCTAGAAAGTGGCGTGCATAGCATTGCGTTCTTGGACAGCGACTGCATTCCGACACCCAACTGGGCTGAGGAACACGCCAAGTTACAAAAGATGCTGCCCGGAATCTGGGCTGGGCGCACTTTTTCACATGGCCATTCCAGAATAGATCAGTTTCATGAACGAAATGGCACGTTAATGCCATTCATTCGCAATGGGAACATTGATGATGTGTATTTTGCCCCCACTTGCAATCTTTCTGTGTCCGCTGAGATAGCAAAACACGTTCCGTTTGACACAGCCTTTCCAATGTCCTTTGAAGACTTTGACTTTTGTCTTCGTGCTGCTAAGCTTAGCTACCAAATTCGTATATCGAGAAAGCCGATGTTACAACACAGATTCAAGACTAGTTTCCTAGGTTTTTGCCGACAAGCATGGAAGTATGGGCGATCGGAGAAGAATATGACCGACAAGCATCCATCATTTATTGGAGACATGTCGACTTGTAATAATGTTGCTTTGCTCTGGGCAGAAATTCAACACTGACAACACTTCAAGTAATGATTCGGTGCCATTGTTCTCCTTTCTGTAAAACCTCTTACCACCCTTGGAACTATTGGGCAGATGCATAATGGCTACAGATCAACTATTTGGCCATTATGCCTTGACTTTCAAAGAGGTTTGTCATTTCAGTGCTGCATGCCACAGACAGTGAATACTCTGCCAAGCAAAGAGAAGTGGGTGCTTTTATGCCATTTGACAGCATTTTGTTCGAGCATTGCCGTTAGAGAGCTAGAAAATCTTGACATGAACGCACTTGTAAACTCGCAGCAGATCGTGGCCATCATCTGGACTCTATATGCGCCTCCAACCAGTTCGTTCTCATTCTTGAGCAGAGCTCCAGATTGTTATCCTTGGCCACAGCTCAGAGTCAGGACGGTTGAATCCCATCTTCGCCGGTACGCGCGCCGTCCTACGACGCAGACCGCTTGCACTATGTTTTCTCATCGACAGAGCCAGTTTAGTCCTTCGAGGTACTCATTGGAAAACCAAAACATGAGTCGTCTTTCAAATGTGTGCCGCTCATAACAGATACGTGATCAAAAAGCCATGATTGAGGTGGTAGGCTCTGCAATCGGAGGCTGTGCGGAGTCTTCAAAGCGAATGTCATGCAAAGGGTAAAATGGGTACAACGGTTCAGAATGGCAAAGCCCAGGGCTCTTCCAGAATGTTGCATTTGCAGTTTACGCGCTTTCACATTACGCCCCCCGTGATATAGTACTTTATCCACGCCAAAGCCCGCGATGACAGCAATCATCAATTCGCTTGTCTACTTATCTGTCCTGCTTCGTCAGAGATGCAGTCGGCGTCGTGGTCAATGCTGACAGACTGCCTGCCGTGAAAACCTCTCCAGGTGCCACAAGTCGATACAGAGCGTCGTCGCTGACAAGAAGATGCCTAGTATCACCCTTTCCATACACTCTATAGCAGCGAGTGTCGGTCTCGCGCAACAGAACCGCCGCGAAATTGCCTATGATGATGTTAGATTTTCGTTCTGTGGAAGACAATCCTGTGCGGAGAGGAAACACACCGTCATGCTTCTCAGCCGTAAAGCATGCACCCTCGCCCGCAATTGGTGGTAAATGATGTCCCTCAAACGTCAAACACGTCTTAATTTCCTCCTCCGAAGCGCCCACTAGCGCCAACAGCTCCGTATAGCTGGTAATAAAGCGTCGCTTACCGCCAAGTGCGTACAGAAGATCAACGATGTCCAACTTGCGACTGGCGACTGCCACTAGGGTGGCGGACACGATGCTGGCGGCTCCAAATGCGTCAAATACCCTTTCTAAAGCATTTTCGCGCTTCGCCCAGTTCTTGACACCAACAAGGATACCAATGGCCACAGCAAGCGAGAAGCTTGACGCTAACGATATCCACTCCCGCAGTCCAATCAAGATCTCTCCGTTTTCATTGAAGCGACGCTCAGCACGTCGCAGCTTGGCTGACACCGAGGAATCGACTCCGCGAGCGGTGGTGATGGCGTGCTGATGGCGCGAATCATGTGCTATGGAGAAGCATATGTTTGGCTGGCGGAGTGCATACAACATCTCAGAAAAGGAGCAGTCAATGATGCTATTTAAGACGTTGGCGCGCCTCTCGGTCGCATCACGAACCTCGGCACGTCGCAACATGGCGCGAATTACTTTCGCGGCACTGATAGGTGTTCGATTCGAGCCGTTGACGAGAAGTAGCTCTCGTGTACCGTCTATGACTTTTTTCTTGAGCAGAGTATTCAACTCGACCGCAAACACATGTTTAAGCAAGTTGGAGGTGTTGCTAAAGGACTTGATGTACTCTTGGATTTCTTCAACTGAGCGCGCCGGCGTTTTCGTGGCGTGCATGATCTTGTAACTGTACGGTAATAACCGATCCCATACGTAGTCGCCAAGATTGTTAGACATACCTGTGGAAAGCTCGGATGTGAAAATGTCCTTCGCTGCATCGCAATGCCAGGCCTCAATGACTTCGAGGTGCGAGAGGGCTGCATCGATTTGGTCATCATAGGCGCGTGCCTTTAGGACTTCTTCTTGGCGAATGGACGCGTGTGCCGCAACGACTTCGCCGGCGTCGTTATAGCCGATGTCCGGGCGCATTAATACGGAGTAGCGTTGCTTGAGTGTAGCTTGCATCGAGGAAGCTCTGAGAATGCGCTGCGTTCAGCGCGTGGCGGGCAAATTGAGACTGGTGTGCTGCTGTGGGTGCTTTTTTAACGCGACACAACAGCAGTCATGGAGGCGCTGTGACGTTCGACTTGTTGCGCGCGACTTTGTTGTACAATGATTGTGAGGGGGTGTGCATACACGCCAGGTAGGCTAGGCTATACAAGGGTACACCATTGCCTCAAAACAATGGTTGGGTATCAATGGCATTTGAGGTGCAACTACGTCAAAGCTGATAGCCTCCATGACGGGGGTTTCGTGTTTCTCAGCTGATTGCCAGACCCGTTGCACGGAAGGCGCATCACGCGACTGCTTTGGAATATGAAGCTCCTGATGCCAACTCGATTGCAGAACTGCCTTGCCAGTCATGTTGCGGAGGGCTATGCCATTGCTCACGCTGCAAGAGGACGGCATGAAATTGACTTGCTGCACTTCCTCGCCCTCGCGAGACGCGCAAAGCATGCGATTTTGATTGTTGTCAGTGGCACCGTTTTGTTGCTCCCGCGACACCAGCCAGTTAATCCACGCGAAAAACGCGCACACTATCTAACCTTACCGACCAACGCAAGAAATCTGGCCCGAATTATACGAAAACTTCCACCAAGAAAACCAAATTTCCATAACATCCCGAAAGATGGAACCCGAAGAAACGTCTCAAGGCACAGCAAATATACAATTCCCACTGTCAATCAGCATTACAGTAGACACCACTAGATAAGCACCAGATGAGCGAGCTCACGAATTAAACGGCTCCGGCCAGAGGTTCTTCTCCACAGGTTATGGGCCACACGCACCCGCGCACGACACAAAACCCACTCCAATCATCACCAAACCACCACCGCCCCTTTCACAATCTCAACCCGGACACCTACAACCGTCTCACCCGCCGTCTTCGACGGGAACTCAATTGTTAGAAAAAAGAACTCACCTAACACCAATACTCCAACACCATCACAATATTCAACAACCAACATCAACAACAAGACAAAACACAATTTCAAAACAAAATGGAAGGCACTACGGCTTCAGCAAGCTACCCAACCCTCCCTAAGCTACAAACATTCAACTCCGTTTTCTGGTACTTTGCTATCAAAAATCACGCCGTAATATTGGAAGCTTCCGATCATCTTAATACCAACCTACCCATTCCAATCGATCATGCCAAGCACAATAAATATACACAGAAGAAAAAACCTTACCCCAACCATATTTAATAGCGTACCGGCGTATTGGCAGGCATTCTTGGTCAAATTTGTGTACTCGGCGATGATCCTACACTTCATGATCTCTTCACTAGAAAAGTGCCCCATATCAATCATTTCAAAAAAAAAGACCACCAATTTATGAAGACCGAAGCCAAAAGCAATCTCGTTGCGGACGAGACAAAAATTGCAGACTATATCGAAGGAAACAAAAACGTTCAACAGCGCATGCTAGCAGCAAAATATCCCAACATCAAATATGCATCCATCACAGTAGAATTCTTAATTGAAGGAATCAAACGATACACAACATTATCAACTACCGTCTTTCAATTTTTGATCAACAAACCAAATGATATAAAGTACTTCATCAGAAACTTCAAAAAACTCTATGGATATTCGCAAACGATGGCATCAGCATCAACTACTTCGCAACGTTCAGGCTTCAGAGCGGACAATGGAACCCCCCAGCACTTCAAATTACATCCGAAATCAGTACACACCTCGCCAACGTCGTGTATTTACAGGCAAACCGTGTGGGACAAAGCCGGGAACGGAAAGAAAGAACACAAACCGGGCCAGTGGCTACGCACACAAGATGTTCAGCCTTGCTCCCTATTGGCCAGAGCAGTGGCAGCACCCTCCAATGAAGCCGACACGTGCCGGGCGTAACTCCGGGCGGCCTCTTCCTGACTTACAGACTGAGGTTAAGGTTGGCAATCGAGGTGCCAAGAGGATGGGATCCACTGGGTTTGGCGTATCCCGTAGCAAAAGAGGCGAGATAGAAGGTAACAAAATGAGCCGCACTGCGGAGCGCAGACTCGTGAGAGCGGGGAATAATCCCGAGGAAAAAAGAGCAAACCTGTACAACAGGGCTAAGTGTAACGAGGCCGTTAGACGAGAAAACAGAAAGAATGTACGAAAGAATGGTAAATAAAAGGCCGTAACGAGGGATCGGTGCTTCTCAGTGACGGAGGTAGATAATTTGTCTGGATAAGTGGCGGTGTTCCCCGGGAATGTAGCAGAAGACCGTGCGCAAGCGGAACTCAAGATCGAGCCAAGGCCTCGTTGAGGTTTACTTCCCGTACAGTGGCGGCAAGTGCCGCCACTTATATACGGCTGACAAATATCACTAAAATATCTAAGTACCCGGCACACCGGCCAACACTACACACGTGTACCTCCGTGGCACTCTTGCAACGGCACATCCGGTAATCGGGCGCGAGCACACTCGTGTCACGCCAATCCTACCCTTCATAGGCGGATCCCTAATCCGGGCCAAATAGGCAAATAAACTTCATAATAGTAGGAAGTTCAGCCGAAAATAACAACGGATATATGAGTGGCATCTTCCTCAGTCGCTGCCAAGGGCAATTGCCCTACAAACCGTGCCAATTTCACATCTCCCTCGGCATCGTACCACAACACTGAGACACAGAATGTCGAGATCGCCGCCACCCCAAGAACCGTAACCAACCCGCACAAGCATATTACACCATGTTTTGGCCACAACAATAGCCCCACAGTACAAGCCGCAGTACCCACCGCAGTACCAACAGCAGTACCAGCAGCAGCTCCCAGCACCCCCAGGTTTCCACTTCCCCCAAACTTCCCCTCCACCCCCACCAGTGGATATAACATCCGAGGCCGACACGGAAGGCACGGGTAAGTTTATGCTCGACAGTGGCGCCCACCCGACACATGTCACACAACCGACACCGCAAATGGCATCCCTAACCACTCCCACTTTCACATCCACTGCAACACAACAGCAGAGCAAGTGCACCCACCATGGTACAATAACAATACTTCCCAAAAGGAACAGGCTCACACTGCGGAGGTACGCGGTCGCCAACAAGCATCTCAAACATAACCTTGTCTCAGTCAAGGACCTCGCCACACGCTGCGGGCTAGTGGCCTTCACAATCAAAAAGGATACGTTATCGACATCCAACGTGGCGCCCCAACTACAATAGCGACCGCGCCATAGACTGGTCAGCTATACGAGATGAAAGCCTCCATAATATACCCCACATATGCGTACACATCCAGAACCCTTCCTCGTAAGCATACCCGACGAACCAAAAAAGCCATAGCACAGAAAACCAACCCGGTCAAACGTTCACCCCGGCCTGACACCAAGACACTTCCCATCGCCCGACAAAAACCTCAAACCCCACAAGTACCCATCCAGCATCTTCACAACCCCACCCAAACGCTCAAACGAGCCAACGTACAATTACAAACGCATGAATGGCATCTTAAACTCAATCATGCCAACGCCACCAAATTGGCCACCACGGCAAGAAACAGGCTCATACCAACAATGCCTACCTCCCTCCTCTGGAACGCGCCCATAACATGCTCGGCATGCCACGATACCAAACTCTACCACGCCCCACACAAACCAACAACACACCATTATCCCACAGGAGCTTATATTAGCTCCGACACATGCGGACCGGTGAAACCAACTTCTACACACGGCAACAACCACATTCTCACACTCATCTGTGCAACAAGCAGATTTGCATTCGCTCACTTCGTGAAGGATCGTAAGGAACTTCCACAATACATTGACGAAACACTACATCACATACACGACAAAATGGAACACCCACTTACCGACTTCCGTAGCGACAACGCTAAAGAATACACGTCCTCGAGAATCCAGCAAATCTATAAACAGCACATAGTCACACACCACCTCCGCACTCCCCATGAGCCGCAGGAGAACTCCATCGCAGAGCGTTTCAATCGAACAGGCATGGAGTCCGCACGAGCCCTCCTCAAAGCAGCCAACCTACCCGACCAATACTGGGAAGATGCAGCCCGCAAAACAGTATTCCAATACAACCTCATGCACCACAGCGCCATCAACACCTCTCCCTATCAAGTGTGGTACAGTACCAATCCAGTTCCCACAAGACTTTTCACATTTGGATAGCTCAGAACCATACCAATCTATGCTCCCAAATCAAAAATGGAGCGAAGAGCCCAAGTTGTACGCTACATTTACGCAAACTCATTCACGCATGTCACAGTTCTGAACGTTCACACCAACAAATACCACACAGTACGCACGGAAGACTTCCACCCATACCACAAAGCAACCGATCCCACTAATACCACCACACACGAATTCAAAGCACAAGCAGCCACCAAGCAACCAGTTCCCACTGAAATCACAATCGGTACTGCACCCCCAGCAAATTTGCAACAAGCGCGCCAATACCCCGACGCCAAACGGTGGGAAACAGCCCACAACACAGAACTGCATAACCAGGACCAACATCACAGCATAAAATGGCTACCCCGTAACTTCAGTCCACCACCAGAAGCCACCATACCTCTCATGATGATATATAGATACAAACGGTCAGCGGAAGGTAACATCACCCAACGCAAAGCACGCTGCAACCTCAGAGAAGACCTTATGAAGCCAGGACTACACTTCAACCCGAACTGTCGAAACACATACACAGCCGACAGGACGACACAACGAATGCTCATTGCCTTCCACGCCATACATCAACTTCCAATCGAACACTTCGATATCAGTCCGCCTACCTCCATAAAACATACCAACACGACAAGCCAGTATATGTCCACCAGATGCCCAACTTCGACGGTTCGTATACACACAACAGTGACCACGGCCTACTCAAAGGCTATTTCTACGGCTCCCCCCCCCCCCCCCCCCCCCGCGGCATATTACTACAACCACGGGCTACAAACATTCCTATCCAGCATCCACTTCCGTCAGTCAGAACATGACCCCTGCCTCTACAAAAAAACAAACCTCCGAAGGATTGACAATTATTAGCACCACGATCGATGATTTCCTAGTACTGGCATCATCATAAGGCCTCATAGACAGACTCTACAAGCAACTACTCAGCCAATACAAATTAAAACGTCTCGGGTCATCCACAGGAATACTGAATTGGACAGTCCGCAGAACTTCATCAGGCCAAGTTAATCTGTCACAGCCGGACACAATCGACGCCATCCTCGAAGAAACCAAAATAACAAACTGTAATCCCACCTGCACCCCCTATCCCAGTCTTAAGACACTTGATCAGCAAGAACGCACCGAACCCTTAAGTGATACAGAATCAATGTCATACCAAAGCATATTAGGCGAGATTAGATACATCACCGACAGCACACGCCCCGATATAACTTACGCAACCAATCGGCTCTCACAACATATGAACAAACCGCAACGGCACCACTTGCAAGCCATGAAGACACTCTTGCGCTATCTTAAAGAGACCCGCACGCATGGATTATTGTTTTCACCAAAAACGAAGACCCCAAGTACGCTTCTCGAAGTTTACAGCGACGCCGACTTCGCAAATGGAAAAGATCGCAGGTCAATCACAGACAATGTCCACCAATTAGGAGACACTCCAATATCATGGAACTCGAGCAAACAGAACGTAGTAGCCCTTTCGAACACGGAGGCAGAATACATATCTGCAACAAACGTCACCCGTCATACCAAATGGCTTCGCAATCTTCTTGAAGCCACGAAAATGGCTAGTCATCGTCAAAATATGACAAAGAGTATAACCAGTGAAGCTGCTGCACTTAGGGCGAACCCCGATTTCTTACAGGAAACACCATTAGAAATTGTACAAGCAATAACAGACGACATGGATTCTCATTTGACACAGGACTACTTTATTCCACGACCAAAGCAGTGAATTTTCGACGCAGAGGTTTTATTTCTAAATCTGTGTACCGACACATGACTATTCGACGAAACCTAATCCTCGCGCAAACTTCAGGAATAAAGAACAAGAGAATGGCCATAAATTTTATTCTACAATACCCACTCCAATATGAACAATGTAGTGCGATGCCAAGGAATATGGTCATCGACTCTCTCCCGAAACCAATAGCTAAAGAACAAAACGTTTTGAGCAATATGAATCTACTTTTTTTCAACAAACAGCCACCACTGGCCAGAAAACATATACTCTTACGCCCATGAATACGTATAGGGCGGATTCATCACTCTAACACAGAAAAATAGGACGAGAACGCTATGCCGGGGCAAGTTTGCAAAAACCTTAAAGGCCCTCGATTATATTAACACAAAACTTGATGCGCTCAAAGTTAACAAATTCCGTTGTGGAGGCCGCAAAGAAGGGTCGACAAATCGGCATCCGCCAATTTGAATCAAATTCCGGGGGAAATGTTACAAGCCTTAGAGGCGCTGGACACCCCTCGAGATTAGTCTGCCCAACAAAAAATGTACAAATACACTCGATTCTGGCGAACATCCCTCCATCATGTCTTATTCTACACAAGAGCAGACTAAACTCACTCACTCCATCACAACTGTCACCGCTGCCTAAAAACCATTACAGACAACACAAAAAATGGCACACTCACGATAATCACGAGTAAAAGAACAAAACTGCGGGTCCTCAATCTGATAAACAACGACTTCCGAGGCAACCTTTTGTCCTTCCATTTTACATCGGCTCGATACGGGCCAGTGATTTTCACATAGACAAATGCGTACCTACTTAGTCGTATAGAACCAGTTAAACTTCTTAGTATTGAACCATGGCGTAACAACGCCTTCGAAATGGAGCTTAGACCTTCGCAAGCAACAGCGAAATCAGTATCACAGGCCTGCAAAACCTATTTCACAATCACCACCAACTCAAAACCGCAAATTCTTCCACCGCCACTCCCAACAAGTCATAAAACCTGGCGTACCAAGAAGATAAAACAAGGCAAAAACGCCCAGTTCTACGGCCAACTCTCTTATCATCCATCACACACCTTTCGCACGATAAAAGAAGACAAAATGGATGCAATAACGATTTGCACAAATAGCACTTGATATTTAATCATGCACCAACACAACGGCTAGCCATCATGGCACGCAACGGCTAGCCATCATGGCAGGAAGAGGGATTGTAGAGTAATTCGCCCGTCTCCTCGGTCTCTCTCGCGCTGCACTTTGCATATTTGCCAGAACTCTGGATATGCTTCAGATGGTGAGGATGGTAGGACTCTGGTAGGAGAATTGTTTTTTGTTGGCCTGGATTGTAGACACTCTCAGGTGCCCACTTGTTGGATTTGCCTCCTTGAGCCGAGGGGCGACATAAACGTGTGGTGTCATGGCCGGACATACATAGGAATATTCCTTCGTTTAATACATTTTCAGTGATCTCAATATAAGTGGTAGCTCAGCTTCCACCGCCCCTGGGAAGTAAAGTCAACCTATTGTTTGTCTCTAAGTATTTTTCTACGCAGAACTGCAACTTCTTCTGGAGGGCGTCCGTGTGGACTACGGTACTACTTACCCACCTCGTGTCTTTTGAGAAGTTGCTGCCTATCCACGGATGATATCACTGTTCGCTTCTTGTGGGTTTCCCCGTTACTACGGTCGTTCTGCACCCTGTTTACAGATCTTTGTTTGCCCTTTCTTTTGTTTTCTTTCTTTTCCTGGGTCCGTGTTTCGTATACACGGCCTTTTTTGCCCCCTTTTTCTTCTTCGTTTGCGCGTACCGTTGTCTCAGATGCCCCACATCTGTGTTCTTCCCACTAATATTGAGTTCGCCACTGGGGCCAATCCTTCGCCCACCTCCGTCTGTTAGGAACGAAGTGGTTGCCCGGAGTTACGCCCGGCACATGTGAACCCCATCAGAAAGCTCTTCTGCTGTGCCGCCCTTTACAGAGAGCACGTCTGAACACCTTGGGTGCATCTCCTCTCACGCGAGTGGCTTCTACGTTCTTGTGACGGCTGTTGCTCCACAAGTGTTTTCCAGACCTATAAAATGTCGGCTTATCCGTTTCAACGTTTCTTTTTCTGTTGCGTTTTGCCGGTTTCGTTTTCCGTGAGTGCCGAGTTGATTGTATCGATCTGGCCTGTCATCCTTGCGTTGCGAATGGAACCGATTGATTCTCGGAGTGATTTACAACCACAGGCTTTTGATGCTCCATCGCTGGTATGTCCGCCTATGTGGTTGTGTTCCAATGTCAGTGGAACCACCTCTGACTTCAAGGAAACCAACCCACCTTTTTCGGGTCCCCCAGATGCAGGGCCTATTTACTCCACGCCTATGGAGAAGGCTTGCCCAACTGGAGGGTCCCATGGCCTTTCCTCTCTATTAGAGGCTCGTATATGCACTTTTGCTGATGAAGTCCTCCATTCTGGAGGCTTTGAACATCCTTGTCGCTAAGGTTGATGTGGCCCTGTCGAGGGATGTTCATGGTGATGTTAGTATTTTATAACGCAATATCGACTCCATTATGGAGGCGGTCGGTATCCCTGATGGTCTTCTGAGGAGGTCTAAGATGAGGTTAATTTTTACTGACCAATGTCTTCAGGCGTTGGAACGTGTCATCTTGATGAAAAATCGCAGCTCCGAATCATCGGATTCTGCGCCCAGTCGTGGCTAACGTCGACTTCGACGTCGTTCGAAGAGTCTCAAAAGGCGAAGGAAGTCTGCCTTTCGTCAGATTTTCATTCACAATTCTTATACAGGCCTTACCAACGCAGAATCTTCCACCTCTGATGGCTCGGGGACCTCTGGGTCTTGCAACGATCCCTCGAACTGCTTCTCGTCTACGACCTGTTCCATAGGTGAATGGCAGCGAGAAATTGATTGCATTGACAGGGGCATTTCACCGAGTGATTCTCTTGATCCGCTCGATGTCGAGTCAGTTCCGAAGAAGTCGGTTACCTTTCTGATGGCTCCTCCCACCTTTCTAAGGGAAGCAGGAGACGTTCCGTATGAAACAGTGGAGCCTCCTTGGGATGGATATCTGTCTACTTGCTCTGCTTGGTACGATGCTATAGTCCCTACAAGAAATTTTTTCATTTTCGTGAGTGCAAGTGGAGCGCATCTTTTGCAGAGTTCAGCATCCACCTGAACTCGATCTATACGCCGTTCGCGTCCAAATGGACACCCTTGTCAGGGCAGATTAATTTTTTTAATAGTTTATTTCATTATTGTGAGTGCGCATGGAGTGCACTTGGACATCGCGGGGGGCAGACTACGAACAATGTGGGCGCAGAAGGAGTGCAATATGTATCGTTTGCACTCCATATGCGTTCAATCCGCTTAGCAAGCGTCCTCCAATTGGACACCACGAAATTAAGCTGCAAACGCAGATTGCGTGCACTCAATATGAAGTCCGTTTGGCATCCACGTATCCTCCACAAATGCCGCCCACCCTCAAATTGCACTCCTCTTTCTCCAAAAATTTCTTATAGGGTAGTACCACTCGATACGGATCATCCCCGCTTGAGCTCTGCGGTCATCTGCCACGTCTGTTATGGAAGAGGACATGAATCTCCGAGTTGTAAGCTCCCTCTCAGGGACAGCCACGAAGCGGTGGTTTAATACGAACAGTTGCCTCCAGAAGAGCAAAAGACAGTTCCGATCGAGTCTTACCTTGTTTTGAAGGAATCCCTCGGTGAGACAATTCTACCCCCACTTATCGAGGCTTGCCGATTCTCTGATTGCTCTTGCTCGTCAGGCTACCAACTACGTCACCACTTATGTCAAACAATCAATTCCACAAAAGAAAATTCGTCCGTTTCAAACGGGTTTTTACTCAGAAAAACTGAGTTTGGGAGCCTCCCATTCAGGAGAGGTGTCTTTTGAATATGGTTCACTGACACCTGGGGCTTCGCAGTCCCCCTCCCCTATAAAAATCCTTTCAAGGCAGTTGTCTTTATCCTTATTGGATTCACACCCAGTTGTGGGACAGCTTGTAAGACCGTGGATACGGGAGGTTAGTCCGAAAAATCCGAAACGAGCACTCATGTTGTTGAAGTGGAGTTACATGGTCTACGCCGATTTCGGTTTTTCTCATCATCTGATGGTTCTTCATGTTGCCGTTCTTGATACGGGTGCAGTTCCGAACTGTATTCTTGATTCCCTTCTGCCTCAGTAGTGTGTTCGAAACATCCTATATGGTCCCCTGGAGAATATTTATGGTGCAAACAATTCGCCAATTGAAACTGTGGGTACTGTGTGAACTATTGGTTAACTAGGATTATCCTTGTTTACGGTCGAATTCGTTGTATGCCGGAAGCTTGCTGCTCCAATTGTTCTCGGCTGCGATTTTTGTGACAGCTTTGTTGAAGTGATTAAGACGAGGCTTTCTCAGGTGGAAATGGTTGACAGAAGCTCCGTTCCATTTGCGAGTAAGCCATGGGAATGGGCAAAAAAGAATCTGGCACCACTGCCACTGGCACAATAAATCTTCAAAGATACGCATTGAAGTCCTTACCGAAATTCCTCCGGCGTCACAGTCATAACGTCGGTGTTATCGGAATGCTAGTTCGGCGGTTAAAAATGACCGAATTAAAACGAACGAAAAACCGGTGAATCTATCCAAATTTGGAAGTGCGAATTTCCGAAAATATTTCCACCTTACCACTTGTGCTAGTTTTTTTCGAAAGAATTATTCCAAATTGTTTCCATCTTTGCTTTTTGGATGGAAGGGAAACTAGCATACTTCTTTCGTTTATGGTAGTTTCGCAGCTCAATTTAAGTGTGTTAGTGTCACCTACGTTCATGTATACGGGGGCGAATAGCGAGATAGACACTTAGATAGAAACTTAAATAGCTGTTTATCGAATAGGAATAGGAGTATACAAATAGATCGAATAACTTTTCAGTTTGTGGAGATCGGGTCACTAGGCAACACCTTTCACATCAGGCATTCGTATACTAAATATATGAAACTGCTTCGAATCACGTGCAATCATCCCCATCACTCTGTCCCACGGTCCGTGCGCCATATTATGCTCCCCGCTACGTACCCCCAATCCTCTCCAACACCCCCCCAACCTTCCCCGCCATGCCCAACTTCTGCTTTGAAGGCTGCTTCTTCTCCGCCCGCACCATCCCCGCCATCCAAAGGCACCAGAGGAGTTGCCCCAATCGCCTCAACCCAAACAAGCGTTTCCTCTCCCCAGGCGGAGGCCTCCCCCACTTCCCGCCACGCATCAAGCGTCACAAGTCTACCCCCCACCTCCATACACCTCCCCCTCCCACATACCGCCCTTCCGACAACGTCCCCATCGCTGACGACGACTCCTACCACCACCAGCAACTCTCTCTCTCCCTCCACACCCAGGACGCCTACCACATCACCACCACCCCTGTCTGCTCCATCTCCCCCTCCCCTCCTCTTCCTCCTCCCCCTACCTTCCCCCTCCTCAACAACCCCCACCTCGAACGCATGGTCCTCTACATCTCTTCCATCGCCTCCTCTCTTGGCCTCTGAAAGGCTGAAGAACTCATCTCCCTCCTCCACGACCCCAACTTCTCCAAATCTGCCTTCCACAACGCCGTCTCCTCCGCCACCTAGTGCCTCGAGCTGCAGAAAACACTCTTCCAGCACCGTCTCAGCAACATCGGCTTCGCTCCCACCACCCTCTCCGACCCACAGCAGCTCTTCTCCACCACCATCTTCCGAAAGGACCCCAACCAGGTCGTCAAACAACAATTCGCCCTCGCACACTTCCACAACACCTTCTTCCACCCCTTTTCCTACACAACCCCTTCTGGCTCTCCCGCTTTCGCCCACCTCATGGCCTCCACCCTCGGAAAAGAAGCAGTCCCACCCTCAAAGCCGCAATCATGCACTCCTCCAACGACTCCTGCATCTGGCACACCCCCGACTCCACCGGTATCGACTCCTTCATCAGCTTGGTCCACATCTACTCCTACAAGTCCTCCACCTTCCTCAAATCTTCTTCCATCACCTCCTACTCCCTTCACATCCCCCTTCTCAACTTCTCCGATGCCTTCCGTCGCAAGTGCATCACCGAACACGTCACCCTTCTCGGATACTTGCCAACCTCCTTCCTCCCAACCCACCTCTCCTAACACCACGAGTCCATCCTTCAAACCTCCTCTCACATCCCCCTCCACACCATAATGGAACTCATTCAGCTCGCCATCTCCAACCTCCTCGGCCCCCTCCTCTCCCCCGGTCTCAATGGCTTCCCCTTTCGTGACGCTAATGGCGTGCTCTGCCATTTTCACCCAATCATCGCCAGCTACTGCGTAGACATTCCAAAATCAAAGGACATTCTCGCCATCTCCCACGGCACCCGCCCCAAGCATCCATGCCACCGATGTACCTTCCCACGCTCCGACCTCCACCTACACATTCCATCCCCCCCTCTTCGATCCCAGACCCAGACTCTCGATTCCCACAAATCACACTCTACCCTCCTCCAAGATGCTGGAAAGGCCCTCCTCGCCAGAAAGCCCAGAATCGCCCGAAACACCAAGGAAAAGGCTGTTGAAGCACTCCACTCCCTTTCCCTCGCAAAGTACTCATCCCTATTCGAATCTTAACCTCTCCTCAACATCACCTCTCTACTCTCCCCTTACAACATCTTCCCCTTCGAACCACTCCACAACTTCCACCTCGGCGTCTCCAAGCTCATCAAGCTCGCCGCCATCGAGAGACTCCGCTCAGAAGCACTCTTCACCGCCCCCCATTCCTCCAAGTCCCGTTGCTTCTTCAACTCCGTCCGCACTTCCATCCTCAAACAATCAAACACCATTCTCTCCGCCATCGAAAAGCACTTCCCCGCAAACGGACTCCACATCGACTTCTCCACTTCCGACAACGGTCAAACTCTCAACGGTTTCTTCACTACCGACGGCTTGCTTGGTATGCTCGAAGCAAAAGACTACCTCGCACTCGACATGGTCTTCCATTTCATCTGCGCCTTCTTCCACCGATGCTGTGACGAAGTCGATTCAGCTCCCATCACTTCCGTTTTCACCAAGTACTCCGATCTTCTCCCCTTCTCTATGAGATACAACACCTCCTCAAAATGGACCGACGCACGCCTCACCGACCTCCAATTCCAAATCCGCTGCTTCAAGCGCACAGCCGTACTCGTTCTCGGCCCCCACCATACTTCCAGCCTCGAAATCCTCAAGTTCTACCTCCTCCACCACATTGTCGAGGACATTCGCCACTTTGGAGGGCTCCACTTCAATGATGCCGGCATATTCGAGCACGCCCACACCCTTTTCAATTCCCACAACTCCAAAACGTCAAAGCGCAGGTCCACCGTATATCAAGAAACCATTCGTGCCATCCACCGCTCCAATGCCATCAAGGACTGGAATCCCGTCTCCACAAACCCTTCCATCACCTCCTCCTTTCCTGGCTTCGCTTCGCCCCGCACAAATCCCTTCAAGACCTCTTCCCCCCCGATACCCTATCCATTCTTGCACAATTCGGAAGAGACGCCCTCCCATCCTTCATCACCCTCTCTCTCGAAGTCCTACAACTCATTGACAACTCCGCCGCCCTCGGTCAGGCTCAAATCACCCTGTTCAACTCCGCTTACGTCGTCGGCGGTTACATCCCAGTACTCGACAACTACATCACAGAACAAAACGAGCTCACTCTCCAGGATCTTCCTGTCCCAATCATTCAACGAATTTTTGCCATCCCCTCCTTCGGTCCATCCAAGTCCTCAAAGTTCTCCCACGTTCTCGTCGCCGGCTCCACCTCACCCCCTCCACATCGTTCGTCTGGGTCTGCAAACTCCTCTCCCTTCTTCGTTTCGCCCTTCCTTTCTCAACTTCTTCTCCCAAGGAGTTCGCCTTCATCCAGTTTATGGCACTCGCCCCACCCAGCGACGACGTCGATCTCATTCCCAACTGCGGTGCCTCTGATGAGCAACAGACGACGAACATAACCACACCATCCACCCAGTTCCCATCTCTACCCACTCGACTTCCGATAACGTTTCCCCTTGGTATGGACTCATCCCCTCTTCCTCCATCCTCGGCTCCGTTCATGTTCTCCGCCAGAACTACCCCGCTCCTGCCTTCACTTCTCGTCTACACTGGCGCTTTCACCGATTCTATCTCAATCGGTTCTATCGAGACCCCACCGCCAAGCCTTATTTCCCATCCAACACGTAGCCTCTATTCCCTGTTAGCTTCAGCTTCATAAAAATTTCAACCCGCTTCCTTGCAATTGGAAGGAGTGAAGATACGCATGACATGAGGAAGAAGAAGCATCTCTTCCCCATCCCACACATACCTCCACCCCTTCCCCACTCACTGCACCTCACCTTACCCTTAGTAGCCCGCCTCTTCCCTACCATCAACCCCTATCCCTTCTCTGCGTTCCGCCTGGTGTGCCACCAACCGCCCGAAACTCGGGGCCTCCGGTCGACAGGCCGCTATATAACAATCAAGAACTGCACCTAGTCTTCGTGTTAGTTTTGCCATAAAATAGTCCTCCCTTACAGCTAGGTATATCTTCTCCCTCGATGGTACCCACAGCCCAACTGTCGCACTTCTCCTATAGTTTCCCGACACACACCTCGGATCTCCATCCACAAACCCATCGTTCTCAAACTCCTCGGCATGCTCGTCCTGTAGCGATTGCCAGGCTACCCCCAGTATTCCTTCAAAAGCCCCAAGTAGATAATTCCCATACAAAGTAGAGAACAAAAGCTATCTTTGCCCTCCACGTCCCGCAACCTCGTTCATAGTTTTCACCACACAGGCAATCTAGGCGTCAAGTCTCGCAAGGTGCATCACTGTCCCATCCACGTACTGCCGTTCACCGTTACTTTGCCTTTCCATTGCGTATCCCATATACTCCTCCAACACTGCCACCACCATCCCATTTTTTAAGTACATATCTTCATCATCTACCTCCCATGGTGGCCCAACCGCACGAGACCCGGAATACGGAAGGTTTTCGAACTGACTCGTTCTCCACGCACACAACTCATTCCACCCGCCCTCCTCCCTTCTCATCAGCTTCTCGCGCGCCTCCCCCATCTGCTGCTTTAGCTCTTTCCATAGCTCAGTCCCCTCAGTAGGTTTCGCACGTTTTGCAATCAAATCATATCCAAAGATGGAGAATAACTTGTCGCGAGCCGCCCGCTTCCGCACCCCAATCACATCGCTTAGTGTCTGCTTCATCCGCTGCCTCAGACATTTTTCCGCACTCACATTATCCACACACTCCTGTTTCCTTCCCGCTTCTCGTATCGTCTCCCAAGTATCTCCCATTATTTCCGTCTCCACCACATATTTCAACAGCACATCACTTCCTCCCTCCGTTGATGGCGTATACGCCCTCATCTCATATGCCACTTGATACGGGCACCGAGGTACCACCTCCTTCTCCCCAACCACAAATATGCTGCCCTCCCTACTTTCTCCCACCGTCTCACTCCTGTTCTTCCAGCTCCTACCAACGTTCTCCGTATCAAAACAGAGTTCTGACGTCTCCAACTTTGCATAGTGGAGAATCTTATCATATACAGCCCATGCAAATCCGTAAAAACATTCTGGCACCTCTATATCATGCTTTCGACGCCCCTTCACTTCCTTCCTACACCCCCTTCGCTTCCTACCCTTCACAGCCTCCCTTAAACTTTCTATCAACACATTTTATTGCTTCAGCTCCTCCCTCACCCGTTCCAATTCTTTCTGCGTGAGCTTCAAATTTACCATCATGGTATAGTGATCCTCCTCCATATTTTCGAGCTTCCCTTTCAACGAATGCACCCTCTCAACCAGTGCAGACCTTGGCAACACGCGCAAGTTCTCTTCATCTCCTTCTGCTATTCATGTAGTTTCCATTTCCCTTGCTCCGTTCCTCTCTCCACGATCCCCAGAATCGTCGACTCGTGCTTCATGCACATCGTCCTCAATCCGAACGGCAGTATGCCTCACAGGTATTCCTTCAGGCGTTCGTACCGTGGTTTCCACCAAGTTTCCTCCACTTCTACGCCTCTTTCGGACAACAATATCTTCTCCTTCGAATACCTTGCCATCCACTGGTGTATTGTCTCTCACATTTTCAATCACTGATCCACCACTGCTACGTCCTACAACTCTCCCGGGCAAATTGTCTCGGAGCCATTCCATTCTCTCCACATTGGCGTGGCTTCCCATTCCATCGCCCACACGCCCAATTCGCCTCCCACTGTCCTCTGCGTTTCCATGCTCCCTCATATGCCTCATACCCACCACTTCCTCTTTCTCCCGCATCCCAGTATGTCGCGGTCCACCAGGTCTTTGTCTGCCCACCATTCGATTCCTCCTAACATCAACCACAACCTCTATGCCCTCGTTCCTCGCCTCCTGAATGCCTCCTCCTACTTCTCTTTCGCGACCCCTTCCCTCCCGAACGCCAACCCCAGCCACTCTCTCTCCCTCCTTCCCTCGAATACCATGGCTAGCGATCCCACTAGTACTTCTTGCTATCGTCCTTCCCTCCCCCCACTGCGACACTCCGTCCCCTTCTCTATGACATTTCCACACTCGTCTTCTTCTACACCTCGCGTGGAGTCATCGCCCCTTCGTCGCCCACCTCCATCCCTACCACCCCGCGCATCATCCCCCTGCCTTCCTTCCATCCCTCCCCTGCTTTCCCCTCCTCCATTTTAGATCTCATGTGGAAGCGGAGTAGCTTGTGTTACCGCAGCACTTACCGTTCGCTCGGTTCGCTCCGTCTGCTCGGTGCGCTCGGCTCGCTCGGCTCGCTCCTTTTGCTCGGTTCGCTCCAAAGATCGGCCTCGATCACGTCTCCCCGTGTTCTTCCTACCTTTCCCACGTAATCCGCTTCGAGGAGCGCGCGAACTACGCCCAATACCACCCTCGCCATTTTCCACATCGCCGCTTCGAGGCACACGCGTAGTACTACCCAAGCCATCCTCGCAACCCCGACCTACCACCTCTGCACGCGTTCGCCCTTTTGACGCGCGCTCGCTTACATCCTCCGCATTCACATTCACAGCATTTCTCGTTTTACGTTTCCCCATATGGAATCGGACAACGACGATGCGCCCGGCGGTGCGCTCTAGATGTTGCCGCCGCTCGCCGCTCGAGGTGTTCGCCGCTCGACGAGATCGCAGGTCCTCCGTAAAACGCACACCTCCACTCGACGAGTGGTAGAAATATCGCACCGTTTTAGTACTTTTCGGAATCACTTTCCGAAAATTGGCACGGAAATTTCCCTTCCTGTACGAAACCTCACTGCAAAAAACTGTTACACTTTTACATGATATCACATGTACTCCGTATCTTCTATTCTATGTACCTGAACGTCAACCAACTCCCCCGAATCCTATCCCCATTTTGTTCACGTCACTGGATGATAAAAGGGACGACACCTACTCACTTGGGGGAGTTCTCGTCCTTCCCTGTGGAACACGAGAGTTAGAGAGAAAGCGTAATAAAAGGTACACAATTCGATTTTACACATACAAGGGTACACCTTTCTGTTCTATAAGTCATAAATCAATTGATCTCTAGTCGACTACTATAGGATTCGAATACGTACCCCCTGATTACTCCATTTCATAATCTGCAAACAAATCTTCTCCCAATTCTACAACCCGAAGTGCCCGGACGGCAAGCATTCGGTATTCTCTTGATTGAAGTGGGGCTCGCCCAGTTTCTGGGGTTCGAATCACCGCCACATTGGCAGTCCGTCGCTGCTTCAATCCATCCTCCACTGCATCCTTATCTTTATCCCCTTCCATATATTTTGGGTCTTTAATTGTTCCACCCAACGAAAATGGAGCGGAGACAACCCATACAAAGATTTTAGGTACTTCTCGTCTCCTTTCCGGGAGTTTCCGGAATACCTCGCCTCGCAAGCTAACCTCCATCGCATAAGTTCGAAAACGTGCGGCGGTGGCTCCCAACAACCCTTCTTCATACTTCTTGTGTACTTCCTTCCTCTTCGTTCAGTCATGGTACACTAGAGTTCCGTAAAAGAAACATATCTCTTCGTTCCTCATGAAACGGCGCGTGGTAAACACTCCCACTCCTGCGTCATGGTGACGAATCAACGCCTTCCCAATGCGACAACCACACATAGTGGCCTCCGGTGCCAACATCGCGTTCCAATCCAGGAGACTCATCTTCCCTTGCAACGTTTTCGGCCACTCATGCAGCGCTTTGCGCCTGGCGATCATGGCCATGGCCTTCTCCTGCCACATCGATGCCAGGAAGTCCACAATATACGGGGGGAACTTCTGATACTGTGGGAAGCCGGATGGAGCCTTCCATGATCGTGAAGAACGAGCGTTACACTTGGGAAGTAAGTGCGTCACGCAATTCACAGAGTCTCGGACCTCCTGCGTAATTTGAATGTCCGTCTCATTATCGCGCATGCACATCGCGAACTGAACAATGGCCACGTGCCTAGCATAAGCCAAACAGTCAGGGTCCAGCTCACAACCAATAAACTTCCGAAGACGTTGTAACTCCATGCGTGCTATAGCAGTCGAGAAAGTTCCCGCGAACAAGTCCACCACTGTATCACCTGGCTGCGAAAACTGCTGATCAGTTCCTTCAACAACGCGCGAGGTTTTTGTCCCGGCCTCACCTTTTGCAACATGTAGCCCCCACCCTCCTTCTTTCTTTTCCATTGAAGATTCTCCTCATTGGACATGGGCGGTACCTGGTCAATAACACTGTGGTACCCTGGATATCTCGACTGCACGTAGTTGAAGTTCTCATAGTTCACCATCGCATGCTGCTGTGCATAAGCGAAACCACTTCGAACACCATGTATCGCATACTCCATGGCAGAAAACAAGGAGCAGGACCTGCGTCCCGGGTTTCGCATAGGGTTGCCTTGCGACCGTATAAATTGAATTGGGACCTGGTCCACAACAAACGATCACCTCGGAACCCCTTGCTCGTCCTTTGCTCCAATAAGGGAAAGCACTCTTGTCCACTGGTTCATCTGTTCCAATGCACAGAAGATAACAAAATGACCCCCCGGACGTAGCAGCCTTGATATAAGCTTTGCCGCCTTCTTCATATGCTCAGCGCACAGCATATCGTACCAACTGTTATCCCGGTTCTTATCGGCCCTTATGATGTATGGTGGGTTCATAAGAACCAGTTGAACTTTCCCCAATGGAGAGACTCCGTTGTTTCGCAGAGTCTCGTCCGTTTCCACCATATCCTCGAACCCGCAATTATACATTCGAAAGTATTTCTCCATCTCCACTTCACAACGTTGGAATGCCATTCTATCGTCCAACGAGGAATTGGCAGGAGGAGGCTGTGTGTCAGCGTCGGAAGACTGTCACCAACATCTTCATTCCCACTCTCCCCCACTACATCCATTCCACTTCCGCCATCTCCATCCCTTCCTTGTTTCCCCTCCGAAGCATCCCCCATTTCCAAGTGCTCATCGTCATTGTCATGAATTTCGATGGCAGGCTCCGGTTTCGATATTGGCGTGAGAGGTATATGAGGGACCCTGAGGGTTTCCTTGATTTTCAAAGGGCTTATTGTATCCAAGATGGAGGACATAAGAGAGTTAGAGAAACAATCAAATCTCTGAGCAAACGCTCTTGACGGGTCTCTGTGAAACGTCTTTAGAACGGCTCATCTTCCAGGTTCTGATATTGTGTACAACTGCTCGTTCACAACAACTTTGTTCAGGTCAGAAATGAACTCCTTCGCAAGCGTTCGGAGGCCCACATCAATGTCCTCCGGAAGATTCCATGCCCACGGTTGGACCTCGTCTTCCCGAAGAGTTCGCGTTTTGCTCGGAAGCAAGCGATGGTCGTTGTCCTTGTGCAGAATTCCCTTGGAACGCGTTTCAATGGGTGTAAACTGCATGTCGTCGTACACGAGCAGTATAAAAGGGAGAACCATGACCTCCGCGCTAGGAAATCCCAGAAAATTGGGAAAAACAATCCCAGGCCTTTATTACCAGCTGCACACCAAAACCCGCACGCTGAGCTTGGAGATTCTGCGATATTTGCACATTCCCAAAAGGGGTGGAATATCTCTTCTCCCCCTTACGCCTCTTATGGCCCTGAAGGCGCTTTTCCATAGATACTTTTTGAATAGGGAAAAGAATGAGAACTCTCTGGAAATGTGTAGCGATGCTCGTACCGAAAGTGAAACTATCCGGCCCACACGCCTGGGAGCTATACTCATGGACTCGAAGAATTCGGTTAACGTCACATTCTTCGGCAATCCGTTAAAGTGTACTCTGGTATAAGCATTCCAAAAATCTCTCACACGCCTGTCTCTGTCTCCGTCCATGATGTCAAGCAACTTCGTGGACAGATACAGCTGACTGTACGAACCCTTCCCGCACACAGCCTTGAGCTCATCGTCGCTGTATGACGGATGAGTGGGTCCGAGAAGGATAGAGAAGTACTTCTTGGCAACTTCTAGAACAGTGCGATTCTTGATGATATATTTAACGAATTTGCTGGGTCCCACTTTCCTAGGTCCGTCTTTCTCTCGCACCGTCGACGCATAGTGATCACGAATGGCGATACACGCGGTGAGAAGCTCATCCCCAGAACCGAACATTTTTCCAACCTTCATGTCGGATGTCGGAGGTGCCGGTGACGCTGACTTAGACCTGGATGTGGTTGCGGCAGCCATTTTAAACAATAACAGGGGGCTGTATTATGAATACGGAAGGAGAACCGGAGCGGTCGTGAGAAAACAGATGATTGACGTGGGCAGCGGACGGCGAGGGCGAATGGACGGAAGCTGACGAGAGACGGCAGCGAACGAGAGATGAGCCTGGATGGTAGACGGGAGAGGACGGCAGACAGCTGCGGAATTAGCGATGTGAAGGAGGAGTTCGGACGCCAAAACGGTACCAGAACTCTAAAGTAGAGGAGTAGAAGGGAGTTGGGCGATGTTAGGGGGGCTTATGCGGTGATAAACAGTTATAAGAGAAGGCAGAGATGGGAGGGTGCGATAATTCCTAGATATGGAAGTATAAGCGAAGTTATAACTTACGGCTCCCCTGACAGCGGTCCGTGGTGCAGTGGCGCTCGATCTCGGCTCCGATGAAGTGCCACTCGAGTTCGGTCCGCTTTCCATGCACCGTGGGAGAAAAAGCAAAAAAAATTTAATTTCCACGTGGACAGCGGCCCGCTCACGACTGGCGCTTGTTTGTAATGTGACGCTGCGTGAACTTGAGCACCTTCGCTCTCCTGCCCACTGCCTCGGTAAGCACAACGCTCTGTACCTCCCCGCTACGGTTTCCGGGGATCTCTTCTTCTCCTGTCACAACCAAGTGATCCTCTCGGTTGGGACAGAAGAAAAAAGGATCGCCGGAAACTGTATAGGGGAGGTGCTATTTCCGTCCTTGTTCTGTTGCGCGGGCGTAGTGGCACACAAGGTACGTTCGACATTTTTGTTCGTTTTCTGTGAATCGTACTAACTGGCGTACTCTTCTATTTTCCATGCTAGTGCGTATTCAAGCCAGAGTCGCCGGACACGGTGTATGCCGCTTCTGTATCCTTGCTTTACTGAGAACATTCGGAACTGCTTGAGCTGGCCGTGATGGTCGAGTACGATTATTTGAGTAGTTCAACTCATGTAATCGGCTTTGGCTCTGACAGCCAGCTCAATCACTGTTGGACTGTAGTTATTTATTAGACCGACTAGATTAGACTGCGTTAGGTCAAACTATCGGAAGTGGTTGAGCTACCGGTGATGGTGGACTACGATTACATGAGTTTTTCAACTTATATAATCGTGTTTTGGCATTACTGATATTTCAATCACTGAAGAAGAAAAGTCCCCAATATAGTCACTAGAAGAATGTCGTGGCCAGTGATGAGTTCTTCTTCTCCGAAAACCACATAATGCTCGTGGTTGTCGCAAAGGGGGTATTCATTATCGGTCACGACCTTGGGCGCTACAGTAAAATCTACATCATATAAAGTTAGGGAAGGTAGTCGGTAGAACCCCCTTTTTCGATTTGATAGGATGTAAAGTTTCTGATATAGCGCATATTCTGCCAGATCGACGTGATGTATTATTTGTTTTGTTTTATAAATGACCAACAAGCTGCGAACTACTTCTATTCTAAACTGTTCTTCGTGCTTATGAAGAGCAATTTTTATTGCTTTCCAACAAACTCACCGAACGACAGTCATATGATTTGACGCCGTTACGTCCTCTCGTCAGTATAAGAAGATGCAGGGCTTTAAATATTCATAAAACCATCATAAGTGAAAACTGTCGTCGACAGCGGTCCGAGGTGTCGTCCAGCTTCATCAGCCACGGCGCGTGGACAGCGGTCCGGGGTGGTGTGGCGCTTCATCAGGGCACTGATGAAGCGCCACACCACCCCGGACCGCTGTCCATGCCGAAAACTTAACGGAAGCAATTCTTTTTTTTTCCTTCAAAACTGGGTGCCTTTATTTTGTAGCTACACGTATGTAGTAGTTATAAGGATCATGTAACTTCCTAAATAAAGCGATGGTGATTTCTAAAACGTGAAATACAGAACGCTTTGAGTTCAATCCTATATTGAGCGGGCGCAGTGTTCGGTCAGGAAGTGAAGGCAACGAACGTGATTGAGAAGAGTATGTCCACTATACGTTCTCGCGAGCATTCTCGACGGTCGTAATCCATGTTTAGAATTATTTGAATCCTTTGTATCCAACATAGCGCCTCTGAACCATAAAAGGGGGCGGGAGTCAGCGCGATCGAAGAGGAACAGCGAGGGGTCAGAAATGGCGCCGTTTACGCGAGGGAGAGGAAAGGCGAAGGTCTCCACGCCTCGTAGGCGGACATTGCGTTCCGAGCGGGGAACACCGCGCGCGATGAAGAAGAAGACGAGTACTCCCGCACCACATAAGGTAAAAGGTGGCTACTCTGTATCTTTGTTCATGAACCTTGGAAAGGACAAGAACAGGGTTGAAGTTGGTATTGCGGAAGTACGTGGCGTGAGGCCTGCTGGTGGTACCGGGAAGGGGCTCTGCCGTTCGCTGCATGGCCATCTTCTAAGTGCCACTGCCCTAGAGGGTGAGGATTTGGTGGTTATCTGGAGGACGAATATTTCAAGTCATCTAGACGCGAAGTACCCTTACCGTTTCCATGGTCCGGAAGATCCCCCGAGTAAGCTCGCCGAATTGTTTTCGGCTGGGTTGTATGTCTCGGATACGTCGATGATAGCCTCAATTGAGATTCCGCAGAGTCCCACTTCGCACCCCACTCCCGCACCCTGGAGCCGGGAAGTCGTCCACCTCTCAGCCTGAGAGTGAAGATGTTGAGGAGGTCAAAGAATCGGCTAAGCATTCCTCTAGAACCGCCAAACTTCAGTCTCCACCAACGAGAGGAGGAGCACGAGAAAGTACTAAAGGGATGAAGAAACCGGTGGGAGCAATTGAGAGGGTTGACATCGTGGATGACTCCGATGACGATGTTGTGGAGGTTATTGGGACTACTGAGGCTTCCCTGGGTGGACCTGAGGGGGATTTGTTCGATGAAGGAGATAGAGTTCCGTCGGATGAGGTAGACACCACGCTGCCACTACCAAAGATATCCCTCGCCGACTATGTTCAGCAGCGGTTGACGACGGATATCGAGATGATTGAAATCCCGAAGAAGACGGTTCGCAGTGTGAACCTGGCACACAAGGAGGCCATGAAGATGAAGTACCGCCACTTTGGTTGGCTTCCCTCCTCCGGTTTGATTGCCGTTACACTTGTAGGCGATTTGGATGCGAGTGACATCGTTGACGGGAGATTTGTGCTACCTGTAACACTTATAGACGGATATCACCGATTTCTTGTGTTACAGGACCTGCGCGAGGAAGGAGGGAAGTGGGAGGATATTGTGAAGTCTCTGGATGTTGTGCTATGGAAGAGGAAGGATGGTAATCCGATGGTCATGAATGAAGTGCTAGGACCTGGTAATCTCTTGAACGAGATGAGCTCCAATGTTCTGAAGATGTATTTCGCAGACAAGCTTCACATCACAGTGTCCTTCGTTGAAAACATCATTGACGAAGGAGGAGTGGATGTGAGGAAGGTGACGCCGAAACAGATAGCGGGCGCGTCGAAAAGAAGTGGGGTTATCGGGGACTATAGTATGCGTCACTTGAATCGCTATGCGGCACTGGCTCTGAAGTTTGTGCAAAGCGAGGGGCTTCTCCAATTCTTTGAGAAGGTGTGTGAGGAGGGGCCGCCGCTCACGCTCACACATGTGTCCAGTGACCTCCTTATGGGACTCGCAGATGGGGATTTCCGTTTCGTCGTCCGTTGCTTGCAATGGCATGTGCGACTAAGAATGTTCTCTGCAGGGAGGACGGGCCGTTTTGAGGATATGAGGAAGCACTTCTTTCAGTGTGCAATTGGTATGTTTAAGCTTTGCGGCATGACTGCCAAGAGGAAGAAGATGACAGTTGAGGAAGTGATGCAGACGGTTCTCAAGATTGAAGGAAAGGGGTATCTGTCTCGGAATATCTCGGGAAGCAAACTGCCAAAATGGAGCTCGCGGGAGCAAAGCGTTTCTGGGACAGGATGGTGTCTAGGAGGGTAAAGACTGCAGGTAACAAGCTGTAACAACACTTTAAAGTACCGCTGCGAAGTTCAGAGGAGGAGGAGGTTGTAGGGGAGGTTATTGAAGAGGTTGTGGAACCGGAGGGGACGGCCAGAGTTCCATCTGCTGAGGTGGAGAACGATCCTATGGTGGTGGAAAGCCCTGAACCGGAACCACCAGTGTTAAGACGTAGCACAAGACGTAAGGTGGTTCCGGGTTGCTTGAAAGAAGAGGAGGTTGGACGGGTTGTGGGGAAGAAGAGGAAAACGAGGAAGAGAACTTCTGTGGTGCTTATTGCCGACGAGGATGAAGATGATGTGCAACCTGCCCCGAAGCGAAGAAGGAAGGGTACGGTGAACACATCTTCTGTGGACATACCTTTGGAGGTTGTTAACCTGTTCAGGAAAATGACGAGGACTGAATTGAAAAAGTTCTTTGAAGAGCAGAAAATCAATGTTTTGTCGTCCAGTGAGGGCGAGGAGGAGAGTGATAGTGGTGAAAAGGATAGCGGATTTGTTGGGAATGAACCGGGGGGGGGAAGGTGAAGAAGGAATGCGTAGCTTTGAGGATAACAATCGGGATGTTCTCCCGAAGGGGATGAAGACAGCTGGGGAGTACAACGGGGGATCGGATATGTCGTGGACGAATATGGTGAGTGCAATGCAGAGTGGGTGGCCGGGAGGGAAGAATGCTGTGAAACACCAGCACCCGTGGATGGATATACTTCACTTACGAAAGCAGCATAGGGCGGGGTGTTTAACGGTGGAGGATTGAGGGCGGTGCATCACGCGGTGTACTGGCATGCAGCCCAAAATGTGCACAAGGAGCTGGGGACTACGAAGGAACCGGTTCTTGGGGTGAAGCTCCCGTTGAAGGGAATGCCGAAAGGGGAGGAAGAGGCCCTTCGGATGGCGGCGATGGAGAGGGATAACCCCACGCGGGAGTATTTTGCCACGAAGAGAATGGAGTTGATGGAGAGAGGATTCTGTGTGTTGGAGGAATTTGGAAGTGACGAAGGCATGTCAGATGAGGCGAAGAAGAGGGGGGTGGTGTTGGATGAAGATGTGACAGAGAGTATGTTGGAGTTCTTTCACAAAGATTTCTTGGAACAGCCGGACCTCAAGTTCGAGGAGAACCGCAAGAGATGGAACCCTATCATCAATGCAAGAGATGGGAAGGACGCGAGGGATAGAATTCAGGGCATTAAGCGATACATTACCATGAAGAAGGGGATTGTGGATTACATGGAATCGGATGAGAAGAATGTGATGATGGTGTGAAAGAGGGCTTTGTTGGATGCTAGGTTTGGGCAGATAGCAGCCGCTCTTCTTCTGTGTAACAACATCAGGGCAAAGAAGAGGATGTATGCGCCGGAAACAGGAGGACGTGTGTTGTATACGGGGGAGGGATGCCCGAGGCAGGTGTTGCAAACCGATTTCCGAGGGTTGACGAATGTGGAGAAGAACAATGGGGTGATTCCAGGATTCTTCATGATGGCTTCCGGGGGGAGCTCTTTTATGATATGGGTATGTGAGAGGTCACATAATATGTATGTGACGGATGACAAGAGTTTGAAGAGGCTGTCTCGTACGATGGTTGTGAAGAATTTCAGGGTTCCACCGTACTCCATGTTCATTGGAAGGGGAGATGTGTTTCATGGCGGGGCTGGGTACATGGATGCGCTAGTGAAAGAGAATTGTCTACGGTATCACATGTACTTTGTGCCGGAGGGGTACAACCTCCCTGATGCGGTACACGGGCAGCCTGCTTTTTGGCCCAAATTCTTAGATGAAGAATTTGGACTCGGGGAAGACCCGAACGACCAGCTGGACGAGGAGGAAAGTTCTGTGAGCAACTTTAAAATGGAGGAAGAGGAAGTTGGAGAGGAGGATTACGAAGAGGAAGATTACGAGGTACAAGGCCACAAGGCTGATAACAAGGATGGGGACTACGAGAAGGAACCGATGATAATAGATTATGAGGAGGACTAGATAAAACATGGAGGGCGTGTAGTGTTATGTGTGTGATAGTAAGGTGACTTGACTAGTAATGAGAAATGAACCAATATTTTGATATAATGTGAGCATAAAAGGATTGTTGAAGAAAGAAAATGACTTATAAAGCGTGGGGTAAGGAGAGAGAGTATTGTGCGAAGATATCTTTTTTACAAAATGAGACCAAAGTAGTACTGGTATTAAAAGAGAATGTCTTTTCTAAGGACATTGACATAGTTGGTGTGAAAAGAGACACGGTCAGCCAAGCCCGCTCTCTTGGTATCCTCGAAGGAAAGGTAGAAGTAAGCATTTCTGAATTCGTAATCAGAGAATGAGGCGTGGAAGGAGGTAAGAGTGCTGCTGTAGGCGAGGAGGGATTGTACTGTGGAGGGAATATTGTAGGAGATAGCTGTGTTGGAGGAGACTATGCCGAGTAGTTCCTTCATTATCGTTGAGAATATGGTATTGTAGTGGGTGGCAACGTCATGCATGGTAATGAAGCCGTGGAAGGAAACAACTAGGTTGAATGAAGAGATACAGACGAGCTTTTCGTAGTAGGATTTAGAGAAGGCGTCTTCGTCAACGATATTGCAAGTGAGACCTGCGTTAAAGAAGCGTTGTGCTAGTGCGAAAGCCCATTTTCCGGTGACAGTTGTGAGGCCGTTGGGAGTAAGAGGGGTGACGCCATCGTGTGGAGGTGCAGCGAGAGTGGGTACGGCAATGTAAAGAACTGCTCTTGTGGTGTGATGAAGACCATGTTTTGAAAGAATGGGAAGAATGTGGGCGTTCTGAATGAAGACCAAGTCTTGTCTGCGAGATGGAGGGCAGGAGCGAATTACCGTTTCCAACAAGTTGATCCTGCCGCAGAAGAAAATGGGACCTTGCGGAATGCTTTGTGCGGCTATACAATCTTCGAGTGAAAGAATGGTATCCTGAAGGGTACCGTGGTCGTAAAGCATGGAGCCAATGCGGCCTCTGCATACAACAATAGCTGGGGTGTGGGAGGAGTGGAGAGAAGAGGAAGGCGAGGTCATTATGTCGAATTTGTTGGATGCTGTGAGGAGATATTGTGCTACAGGAGAGGAAGGGAGAGATGCTTAAGTAAAGAACGGCGTTCCCGCTAAACACATCGATAAAGTTGTTTCAGAGGAAAAGATATTTTTTATGACTAAGTAGATGAAAGAATGAGGTAGGTGGGTATGAAGGGATTAAGACTCATGAATGTGTTTATGAAAAGAGATGTGTCGAAATGAAGTATGGAGGGGAAGATGTAATGGTAAGGAGCTAAAGAACGGGCGCTGTGGATTGGTTTTGTGGGATGGTACTGAAAGGAAAACACGAAAAATGGAAATATCTGGGTGAAATGGAGTTTTTGGGGAATGGCAGGAAATTGAGATATAGAAAATTGTGATACAAATAGGCCTGCGGGGTAGAGGGGTGTGTGGCCCCGAGGGTGACGGCTGTGATCAGGGGTGAAAAGGACGAGAGTTGTTGTAAGTCGCTCAGGCCTGTTCAAGTCGTTTATTGCCGGACGCCGTCTTTTGTCGGGATGTAGAATGGATACGTTAGTTACGAGGAGCTAATGGCTCTGCTGTATAGGACGAAAGTGCCAGAGACGCCGCCGCGGAAGGAGGAAGGGGGTACTGAAGGGGGGTTTGTGTGAGACAGAGGGTTTGTAATGGGGATGGAGGAGGCGGTGGAGGTGATGGGGATGTGGATGGAGGAGGAGGACCGTATAGAAGGTTTATGAGGGAGATGGAGGAACGGGTGAGGAAGCTTGGGGGGAGTTTGAAGGAGCACTTCGACGACAGGCTTTCGGAGATGGTGGCGGACATGTGAGGGGTGGTGCTGAGTGTTTCGGAGGTTGGGGTGCCGATGGAATTGATTTCGACGATTCGGAAAAGGATGAAGCTGACTAAGGTGGGGGCTGTGAGATATGTGAATGGGATGTTGAAGTGCGTGGGGAGGGAAATGGGGAGGCTGCGAAAGAAGAACATGGGGCTGAAGGGTAGGGTTGAAGTATTGGAGGAGCAAGTGGGACAGGTAGAGAAGGCGTGCAAATTGCTGATGGAGTTGAAAGAAATGGTGAGGGGAGGGTGAGTAGGGGTGGGAGAGGGAGCAGGTAAAGGGTCCCCGGTGACGCCTGGTTCTCGGGGTGGGCGGGGGAGTGTGAGGCAGGGGGGGGGAGAAGAGAAGGGAGGAGAAGGTGTGGGGGTTGACTGAAGAAGAGGAGGAAGGGTGGGGTGATGGTGGACGAGGATGGGAAGGTGTTTGTGCCGCCGCAGCTGCCGGGTGGCGCGCCGTTGGTGGGTTTCGGGAGTGCGGCGGTGGCTGCGAGGACGACGGAGCGTATATTGGAGGAGCAGGAGAAGGAGAGGCTGGGAGGGTTTGGAAGCCACTTTGGGGCTAGGAGAGTGTACCAAAATGGGGAGAGTTGTCCGTTGGACTTCTTTAACTTCACGTTTATGGAAACTGAGACTCAGGATCCCAATGCCGAGTTAGAATAAACCAGCGCTGGTGACCCGAGACTAAATTTTTTGAGTGATTTTGACGACTGCGAAGAATGTGAGGTAACGGTTAGTGGCGCAGGAACTGCAAACTAGCATATAACTTCAGCAAATGGAGTTCAACTGCGGCACGTTGAAATGCGATTTCCAAAAATTTTTTTTTGCCTTGCCAACTAGCGCAATCTGCGAAATTGCTAGTTTTTTCGGACTTTTATTTTCATAACTAGCCATCTAGCATACTAAACTAGCATTCCGAGAACACCGACGAAGTTACTGCGTCACCCGCACAACGCGTCCTTGTGGTTCTAGAACACACGTTGTCGTTGTACGGGAAGCAGAGCGCCGCCATGGCGAATAAAATTGCATGGTGCGAAGAAGGCGCGTCTTTTAAGGTCCTTCTCACTAACTTCTAGCTATCTCCACTGCGTCTACAGAAGAACAAAGTTGTTAACCAGACCTTTTCGCACCCCCAAGGCTGTCTTTGCCATTGATATGGAAATCTCCGATGTGCTCGGTTTGTCTGATGCATATGAAGTCGAAGAATTGAAGACCCTTTCTAATGGGGGGTCCCCGCATCACGAGTTGTCTGATTTATGTTTGGTGGCGTTCTATACTTGGCAGAAATTGCCGTCAAACAAAGTCTCTGATTCTCAGATTCTACCCTCGGTCACTTACTATATATGTCCATTCTTTGGTCGACCCTAACGTTCGTACGGTCCTTAATCAATTATGTTGGTTTGACCTCGTCGGAGGCACCCGTCGTCATTATTGCTAAGCAGGAATTGGTGCCAAAACTCTACTTGGGTTACTGCAACATCTGCGGACCTTGCTACGGAACGTAAAGCGTAAGGGCCGTCGACCACGGAGTATACCCTTCTCCATGTTTGAGTTATTTTACTGCTACTCAGGCGTTGCGAGAACCGGCTCCTGTATGGAGGAATGTGAAAGTGTTAAAGAAGTTATTGGTTTGAATGCGAATAATGCGATTGCATATCAGAATTACTTTTGCTTTACTGGAAGCTCGGACTTTGTGGGGAGAATCTAGTTCTGTTTCCATCCCTACTGCTCAAGTTAATCCGTATGTCTATGCACGACTTCACTCGCCTTCTGCGGCTCTAGCTTTACACAGCGTTGCTCCTCCTGAAAAGGGGGAGGGCAATGCCGGCTTGAGAAATGTTTCACCTGCGGTTTCTAATCGGATGTCGTTTTGAGGCACGCAAGACTTCTATTCCGAATTTGTTTGGCTGAGTTATTTCGATCCACAACCTGGTGGTACCGCAGTTGAAAGATAGACTCGAGCCTCGGAATACGCCGAACTCTTAGAGTGGTAGCCGTAATACGGATGTCGCACCTTCACGCATGAGTAGCTATTTGGGTGAGAATGGAAGATGTTACTTGGTCAGGGGATCCGCATCGCATTAATCGCATTCGTTTTCGCGAATGTTGGTGATATCCGCTTTACACGCGCAAGGATCATTGTATGGCTGATTCTTCGGTAACCCGATAGAGTTGCGGTTCTCTTCCAGGCGATTCCGCTCGGACACAGACCTCTTTAGGCACTGTTTTTAAGACGATGGTTTATCGAAAAACACTATTGGTAACGGAGGAATATTCCGTTTTTGAAGTCAAGATTGCCACCTGGATTCGTACGGTGTTACCCCAAAGACGGTCTAATGCTATCCCACATCGAATAGTGGCATCGCACTTGGTTTGCGAGAGCCACGTTAGAGCGGAAACATTCGAAGAATACCTCCGAAGCCTGCTTGTTGATAGCCGCCCCCGTGCGGAATTGTCGGGAGAGATTAATCTGAACTTGTCATGTGGAGCCACGTATGCAGTGTGCCCGCTTTGGGAAGATGATTCCACTTTCCTTTATGGTCGCTTCGCCGCCTTACTTTTGCAGTAACAACTGCTTGCTCCGCATCTTACGCTGCTAGGGCGGCTTGCTCACATGTCACTGTTGCTAGAAATGGCCGGAGAGATTGAACCGTTATCGTCGGAGTCCCAGTTAAAGTAAACGGTAATGAAGAGCAAGCGCCATGCGTGGCAGACTGTAATGGAAAAGTAAAATTCTCGCACGCGGCGAAGTATTGGCACAATCCACGGCACGCGGTCTGTTCTGTACTCGTGGAATCCGACGTTTTCGGCTTGCCACATTACGCGGTTGGACAGCAATATCGCTTGCATAGGCGCATCGTACAGTTGGTGAGATGCGTACGAACACGTACACACTTCGGCTTCTCTACGTACAACTTAGATATACATCCATACTTACTTGCAGGTCATTGTCACCCGAAAAGTCGCTAAGTAACCGTATATAAAGGCACATCACTTATCCCAGGAGCTCAGATAGGGAGCTTCTGGTAGATCTCTGGGCCGATTGTTTTTGCTTTTGAAGGACCCTTTCCCCACTACGCAATCATGAAATGAGACTCTATTTCCAAAGTTCAAGCCAAGTTTATGGGCCCAGGGGAGTGCTTCTCTCCAAGCAATATATTGATTCCTCCAAAGCCACGGGCAGCTACCGATGAAGTGCTCTGGGGCGAAGCAGTTTTTAAATGGGGTGAGACTCTACCCGTTTGTGCAAAGGGAGAAAATAATCGTCCAAACGGTGCAGCTGCAACTCTTGGATTAAATCTTTATCGATCTTTGGAATTCTCGAAGAAAGAAATTTTGAAGAAAGCAGTGCGTACTGGAGAACTAGCCTTAACGGCTGATTCAGACGAGATGTATATCAACCAAATGGATGTGATCAAGAAGATAATCAACCTGATCGCTGAAGACTCAACCATAGACCGACTCCGCCGCATTGTACGCCTTTACAAAGAAATCCCACTCTGCAAACATGAAAAAGAGAGTCATTAACCGCCTACGTAGAACGATTCGCCGGTCCAGCACTAACATATCCAAACGTCACTAAGTCAGAGCAAGATTGTTGTGATAGTAAAGACTTCGCTATCATATTGCTTCTCAACGCCTGGATTTCAACATAAACATTCATCAATATCATCGGTAACCTCGTGGTGTCAGTCAAAAACAGGAGATCTCGTACGGACCTCTATTCTCTATGTCGAGGGATCTTATGAAGAAGATTAGCAACTTATGACCCACGCCCCAGATGATACTAAGGATGATCTTTGGAATGATTAATGCAGCGATACATTGAAAACGATCGATACGGCATTCCCACAAAGCGAGAAGATGTACCCAAACGACGAAGAAGGATCTTGGATAAGTTTGCAAGACGCCATTTTGGCATTTAAGAAGAAAAGCTTAGAATAGAAAGATCTCAAGGAAGCACAACAACCTGCTGATAAAACCAGCCCTAGGGCTAAGGCGTATCCGAACTCCAACAGCACTTTTCAAAAGAATCGTAAGCGCAGACGTGACCCAGAAGGCGATAGGCGCTATGGGAATCACTAGGAAGCTCAAAAGGTAGACTCTGAGAAGAAATATCCCAAACCGAGGAAGAACGAAAAGGATTCCTGCAAAAAAGATTATATCAAGCAAAACGAGAAGGATAAAAACCAGAAAAGGAATAAGACGTATTTTCGATAGGGGATTCCACCGTACTTGAAACCGATCCGAATCCCATGCTTAATGAGTGTAGTCTGATATCCTCTGGTGGGTTGTCTTCAGTCATGCGTCTATGTGAAGCTCTAAACGTATAGTTTGCGCCTTATATAGCTAGTAAAACTTTTAGCCGAGGCTGGGCACACAATTGGGTCAATTCTAGTCGGGTGATGTGTTCCTGGACGCTCTCTACACAATAAATGAATTGAAAAACCTTGGAGCTCACATTTGATCTCTCTAACCACGAATCGCCTCTCATAATCGGGCTGGACATGAGGATGCACAGCGTAACAGACTTCCCAACCGATCCCGCCACGATAACGATCAATAGGCCGACCGACACGTCAGAAAGAACTCGAGATTCATTTCAGGTCTAACTTAATGTACGAAGCGAGAGCGCACCTTCAGGTACCCCCGAGAATGAGCACGTTAATGACATCCAATGCTAAGAGATCAATACCAAAGACACTAGCAAAACCCCAACACCTTCGCACCCACGCTCCACCTGGGAAAATCATTGATCTATGAACACGAGCAGGAGTGTCCTCTAAGGATTTCGAGAAGTAAGTCAACCTTATAGCTGAGAGTTGGCCTATATGTGCATAATCAGGTACCCCTCATTTCCTTCTAAAACGATATCCATCAATCACGTTAATCAGGCGTTTAACGTGAAAGTCCAACTGGGCTACATGTTCTGCCCCATCAATAGTACAAAATACGTTGTGCTGAGCATCGTCGATTTCGGGACTGGCTACTCTGAGACAGCAATAGCACCCAATCGGAACATGTCCACCGCGATCACGTTGTTTGAAGTAGAAGAGCTTAACTGACACGGAGCCCCCGATGCACTATCAGCAGACGACAAACCTAATAGGAAAGAGTTCCGGAAATTTCTCACAGAGCGTGATATCAAGTTCAAGGCACGACCAGTGAGACGACACAACAAAACTGGAATAGTCGACAGGAAAAATTGCGTCATAAATCGAGTAGTTGAAAGACTGCAAAACGACAATACAATATTAAACGACAAGAACATCCTCTCAAGAGCCACATTCCTGGCTAGCTCTTTCACAGGCACCAAATTCCTGAGTTTTTTCGAATTGGAAAAAAGATACGCCCCTTCAATAATGGAAGCTCCTAAAAGCCTCGTGTTCGAAGAATTCTTGAAATCATACACGGAACAGGCTGCTACAAGAGCATTACGACGGGCGCTGAAATCACCCGACCATTCGAAGCCATCCGAGTCCACTATAAATCCCGGGGACCAGGTACTGTTCTACTTTAGAACTACGGCACACAACGTACCCGACGAGTAGAGACAAGCAACTGGTATCAAGCCATACCGTCACCTGGTGAAAGTACGCAGAACACGAAAAGGCCCCATATCTCGGATAGGGTACGATGACATAAGGCCTCGACTGAATTCCGATTTAGCTCGTGAACTAAGCGAGGGTTCGATGGAAGACTAAATTGATCTGACCATATCCTCGGATACTGATAGCGACGAAGAACACACAATCCAAGGATTATCGTCTGTCATGGCATCACAGACGATGTATAGAGAGAGAATCTCAAATGACATGAGAGATTACATAGATGAGCTGCTCGAGGAGACAAACGTGAAGTAAACACAAGATATATAGTCATGTGAACAAGAGGTCCTCAAGCAGATAAAAATGGTAGTCAGCGCACGCCAGGGGTCGGCTCACGAGATGCAATTCGCCCCCCGTGGATCCTTAGTAAGGCCGTGGATAGAGAACCAACGACAATTGGTTACGATCATATGAAGAAGTCGAGAAGCAAGACGTCGCACCGGGAGCTGACGTAGTTTCCTCCTATACGGTGTACAAAGTGAAGCAAGACGAAGATGATGACCAGAAGTTGAAAGCTCGCCTGGTTGCTCACGGAAATAGGGACTACTTGAATGACGATATCAGAAAGGATTGTTCAAACGCTGATATGGTGATCGTTAGATTGCCAATCAGAATCGCCCTGTGTCTGGGTCTTACGTTTGGCGTGGCTGGCATCAAGGGAACCTCTCTCCAGAGCGGACCAAATCATAAGAGAAATCTACGTGAGGCCCGCGCCAGGATTCAAGACGAAGCATGGAATCCTATGGAAAATAATCAAGCTACCATATGAAATTGTTGATGCGCGGAAACAATAGGCTAGGCGCATCGAAACACGGATGTTTGGACCACAAGGACTATCTAGAGTTTGTAGAGTCAATCAGCTCTTCACAAAGCGCAAAGATGATACTAACCTTACGCTCTTGATTTCCAAATTGGTGGACGACTTGCTGGTCGCATGTACACGGCATTGCGTCTCTGAATCCATGCACCAGTTGGAAGGAGAGTTTCAAGTGGGAAAGGTGCGATACGGAAAGAAGCTGTCCTTCGCCGGTTGTGACATACTTGATGAAGAGGAGAGCAACATCACGCGCTCCATGAGAACGTACATGGAACGTCTGAGCCCAATAGAGCTGTCACGTGCAAGGGGAAGGGAAAGAGAAGATCGAGCTACCAGAAGAGCAACCAACAAATGCCGCTCGCTATCAGGTACGCTTATGTAGCTTGGCTCTGCGGTGCTCCCACAAGTCTCGTTCGTCACGTCACGCATGCAACAGGAACTGGGAGACTTGAGGACCAAGCACCTCAAAGATGCAAACGCCATACTACAGGAGATAGTTCAGCTCGAACACATTATCACGTATGTAAGACTGATGGGAGTGACGTATGCGAGGCTTGTGGGCCTTTCTGATGCATCTCATGCACACAGAGACCACCCGTACGAACAGACCGGAGGCTTCTGTGGAAAGAAGATCATTTCGGTACTTACCGAAGAAGCCGAACATCATCCGTTGTATTGGTCAAGCACGAAGTATCGCAGACTGACTTACTTTTCCTTTGGTGCAGAAATCCTCGCTTGTTTTGAAGCCGAAGACAGAGGGTTTGACATGAAAGAGACGCTGAAGGACATTTTCCGAGCAGTGGTAGGGCATCATATACTGGTGGAATTTAAGGCGTTGTTTCATACGATTACTACCCTTTACGAATTTCAAGAATTTTGCTTAAGAAAGACCATGGCGATTATCAGAGACGCTTTTGAATCAGGAAACCTTGACAAGATAACCTGGATCCCCAGCACGGTTAAAATGGCGGACGGTCCGAGAAAACGCAGTTTGAAACATTCACTACATATGAATCAGATGTTCGTCAAAGGCGAATGGATTATCGACACTTCTAAAGGTGCTAGTCATGACCACTTGAAGTGAATATAACCAGATATGTTTTGTCAACGGAAACTTATGCGACGGGGGGTGTGTTAAGATGCGTACTAATAAGTACACATTTCGGCTCCTCTACGTACACCTTAGATATACTTCCTAACCTACTTGTACGTGATTGTTAGCCGAAGGGTCGCTAAGTAACAGTATACAAATGCGCATCGTTTACCCTAGGAGCTGAGATAGAGAGCTTCGGGTAGACCTCTGTACCGATTGTTATTGCTTGTGAAGAACCCTTTCCCGACTGCGAAATCATGAACTTAGACTCTTATGTCTGAAGTTCAAGCCAAAACAGTACCATGCAACGGCGCATACTACAGTACTGTGCTTAGTTGCATGGCTGGCCGACCAAGTTGGAATACACGTGTATCTTTGCTGGTGCAACTGGAATTCAGCAGTTCTCGCATGGAACCAAAGTTGAAATTGTGCAAAGCAACACGTTTAGTTTGCCAATTCAACTGAAAGTGACCCCTTCGAAGGTGAATGATGAATGAAGTCTGCACCACTACACGTGACTGGCCTTGCCCACTGTGAGTAGTGCACATATTCACTTGGCAAAAGGGTACGCCAATTAGATTGGCGTGAGTGCTACAACGTGTACCATGGATGAACCAATGAAGTCGGAGGGCACAACGGCCCCATGGTAAATTGACGCCAATTTACACAAGGCATACATCATTTTGATAGCCATGAATACGATTGTAACACAATTTGAAGACGAACTTGACGCTGACATTGCCGCAATTTTGGCAGAGCCGTGTCCGTGATTGGCAATTCGTCGGTAGGGCACCCCATAGAAATATCCTCAACGAGAGGGGCAAACTTCGACCATCAGGGAATTCTGGAAAATGAATGACGAAGCGAGACGCCGCAGTGGAGGGGAACCAGTATAATAGTCCCTTGCTGACTAAGAGATTGAACCGTTTGTTGAGGCATGGACCCAGTTCAAAAGATTTCTTGCTCTTTTCCGTGGGTTGTACGGTGTTTTGCTGAGCACCATTATGGTAATCATACCGACCATTTCTACGGAGTGTTTCCTGCTCACCACAGGCGACACCGGTTCGGATCTTGCCGCTCCTCGTACGCTCGCCCCTGGGTTGGACACCTGGTTATTCAGGACGGGAAAGGACTTTGCCACGATGCACTGGACGTTACGGCTACTTTTCAATACGGGGATCCTGAGCGTCTGGTTATCTTCGCGTTGTGATTGGCACTTGGCCGTAATTAAAGGAAGTGGCGCGCTTTTTTGACCGAGTCTTCGGCAGGCCTAGGGGTTGATCAACCTCGCCGTTCCGCTTCCGCGACGCGGACGCCCGCATTGGGAGCGGTATAATAAGAGCAATTGGGGCAACACCTCTCGAGAAATAGGAAGGAACCGCAATGAGATGCTGGAACATAGGAGTTGGCAACACGGTCGAACAATACAGACGAGCATATGATTGTATCGGAACTTGGAACCTTTCGTGGCATAGTAATTCCCTTTGGACGTTTCGCGCTACTCTGACAGAGTGATCCAATTACATCGGTACATGTGTATATCCTGTGGGTTGATTGCGGTTAGAGCGTACCTAGCTGCCAATAATCCGGTGCGCAGCCAGGAATCCCGTGCGCAGCCAAGAGGTTTGTGACCCGCACTATGAGGTCATCGCCACTCAGTGGAAATTAGTCAAGCTTTCGGTTTGTGGAGGTCGCGAAAAGCACCTTCGTCGCGGAATCCTCGCTAGTAGTGATAGTGGGCGTACGTAAGGCATCAGAATGGGTGTCGCTTAACTCAACCGAGTTTTCGGGCACAGTCCTCTTGACGTCATGCAGGGATGCCCCATCCCGATTCATGGTGGTACACGAATCTTGAGGAGGTGTAGATGTAGAGCAACTCCCCTTCCTCTTCAGTCCCGCTCGTGATGCACTTTTCATATCTGTTGGAACTCTGGATATGCCTCAGATGGTGAGGATGGTAGGACTCTGGTAGGAGATTTTTTTTTTGTTGGCCTGGATTGTGGACACTCTCAGGTGCCTACTTGTTGGATTTCCCTCCTTGAGCCGAAGGGCGAGGTAAACGTGTGTTGTCATGGCCGGACATGCACCCCGATATTTGTTCGTTTAATATATTTTTAGTGATCCCCATATAAGCCGTGGCTCAGCGGCCACCGCCCCTGGGAAGTAAAGTAAACCTAAGGTTTGGCTCTAAGTATTTTGCTGCGCGGTACTGCCACTCCTTCTGGAGAGCGTCCGTGTGAACCACGGTATTACTTATCCACCTCGTGTCTTTGAGAAGTTGCTTACTACTTCCGGATATTACCACTGTTTGTTTCTTGTGAGTTTTCCTGCTACTACGGTCGTTCTTCTTCCAGTGTACAGGTCTTTACTTGCCCTCTCTTCTGTTTCATCTCTTCTTCTCGGTCCTTGTCCCATATATCCGGCCTTTATCTCTTCTTTTTCTTCTTCGTTTGCGCGTACAGCTGGCTCGGATCCCCAAATCTGTGGTTTTCCCACTATTATTAGGCATGTCACTGTGGCCGATCCTTCGCCCACCTCCGTCTGTTAGACAGAAAAGTGTTGCCCGGAGTTATGCCCGACACATGTCAACTCCATCGGGGGGCTCTTTTGCTGCGCCTCTTTTCATGCGGAGCAAGGCTGAACACTTTGGGCACATCTCCGCTCACGCGGGTGGTTTTACCGTTCGTGTGACCGCTTTTGCTTCACAGGGATCATTCATGAACCTAAGCTCAGAAAATATCGAAACAACGGCTTAGCTGCAGCGGGTGCCTCCAAGGACGGGTGAAGAAACGTACACATAACAAAAACAGAAACCCACCAGAACGGGGACAGATAATCACGTCAGACATATGCGGCCCAATGCCACGCCAATCTCATCAAGGAAGTCAATATTTCACAACATTAGTATATCTACAGAGTCATTATATTTGTATGGACTTCAGCAAATCAAGAAAAAGGCTAGCCCGCATTTATGCATTTGTATCATCATTCCTCTACAACATCACGGGACACTACCCAGCAATTTTCACATCAGAAAATGCAAAGAAATACCTTAGCAAAGACATGAAAAGCCAACTACAAGAACAAGGAACAACCCACAACACATCCACACCATATGCATCGCAATAAAATTCTATAGCGGAAAGAATCAATGAGACCATGATGTCAGCAGCGAGGGCAAATCTCATACACAGTGGAATGCGAGAAGAGCACTGGGAAGATGCCATACGAGATTTAACCTTTAAATAAAACATTACTTCACACACCACCACCAGAAACCAACCCTACGAAGCCCTGTTCGGCACACAGGAAAGAACAAAACACCTCTTCGCATTCGGCCAGCTCGGATATGCGGAATTACCTCTAGATAAAGATAAGCAAACGGAGTCGAACGGTCGAGGAATACCAGTGCGGTACTTGTCTAGTACCACACCGCATAACATCATGACCATGTGCATCGGCGATGGAAGTCAAATAAAAATACTAGCAATGAACTTTCACCCTTACCCTCATCAAAATGACCCCGGCGCAACACAACCCGCGGCCCTTCTAATAATTCACGCCCCAGAAAAACTCCAACGAAAATAAACCCCCGCAAAATACCACCGCAAAGTAGAAAACAAGCGCAGAAATACCCCGACGGGAAGCAATGGGCCACGACACATAATTCCGACATCGGCAAGTTGGACGAACTAGGAACAATACAATGGCTCCAGCACGACGCCATTCCCGAGCGACTAATCCCTCTCACCATGACTTGCAGATACCAACAGAACAGTGACGGTCAGATAACAGGAAACAAAGCAAAGTGCTCAGTGGGGGCGATAAAATGATTCTATACAAAGACTAGAACCCAACCCAGACCTCGGCAAACCTCTCTCAGAAATCCACTGTACGCCTCACTGTTGCTCTCACAGCGCAACACAATCTAAAACTTGAACATTTTGACATCACTTCCGCGTTCACCCATGAAAAATTCAAGCATCATAATCCAGTCTTGGTGAGACAACATCCACAATTCGATCGATTGTGCAAACACCAAACAATAGGAGGCAAGCTAAGGCTAAGCTAATACGGTACACCAGCCATCAGTCACGTCTACGTTGCAGAGGCTTGAAAATACCCTAAAACACTCGGATTTCAACAGGCGGAGGTCGACCCAGCACTATTTTGCAAAAGAAACGACGATGGACACACCATCGTATGCCTAAACACAGACGATTTTCTGGTGGCATCGAAACATCAGCATCATATCGACATTCTATTTGATTGAATTACGCACAAATACGACATTAAGCGCCTCGGAACACCAACACAGTACATTTGTTGGCACATTTCCCACCAAGTCAATGGGGCTGTATCTATATCGCAGCCAAACACCATCGATTAGGTTCTAGAAATACTGTGCTTACAACATGCGAACGGAAAGCAGTACCCATCCACATCGGGACTGGGGTACAACCCTGCCAACGAAAGTGATACCATGTCATCCAAATCCAAAAAAATTTAGTGTCAAGTCGTCAGATGCCCTCGATGGCTAGGCGACTGTACCAGACCCGAAATTAAATATGCCACGTCAAAGCTAGCCCTCGCTCTCACGAAACCTACCGAACGCCACTAGAAGCACGTAAAATGATTCACTAGGTATCTCAAGGAAACCAAGACTTATGGACTGTTTTACCCACCATTCTCCAACAACAAGGAAACTACTCCAGTCGTCCAACTAACTTCGTATTCTGACGCCGACTTTGCAGGTGACACGGCTACGCGCCTCTCTATCTCAGGAGCGGTACATTTTGCATACGATGGACTAATCGATTGGTCATCAAAGAAGCATCCAACTCCGGCACTGTCAACATGTGAAGCGAAACACATTGCCACGACATCGGCAGCACGTGAAACGATCATATTCAGACTTATAACCGCTTCCTTTGCTTTGACATTCAACAACCCAATCCAATGTACATGGACAACCAGGTTGCTCTAGGAGCCGCATAACAAAGAGGATCTTCAAAAACCAAAAATTTTATAGACCTTCGTCATCATTACCTTCGGCGTCACATCAAGCGGCGTAACTTGACTCTGCGGCACGCGCCTGCATCGAGAATGAAAGATGATATTGTGACAAAGGCACAGCGACGAAGTGCATTCACGGAAGACGTCAAGAAGGTGCATCTTTGACCTATTGAACATGCTATCGATGTCAGGAGACCTGTCAGCACGCAGGACATCCATGTGAAAGACGCTAAAAGCTCGTCCAAGGCCTCCAAAACGTAAGTTTAGCACGGTTACCACGCGGGTGAATCTGTACAGCAGCACAAGCAGCACAATAAAGAACCATGCGAAGACGATAAGTGGACAAGTTTCGCCACCTATTCCTGCTTGTCACACCATGTATCGCCTTCCGAGCCTTTTTCAAGGCTTTTCAATTTACCCAAAGAAAAGAACATGTAGTATACTTGGCATGAATCTCTTGGAGCCGTACGGCCATTAGAGTTTGCGTCTTACGAAAGGTGTCAGACAGGCTACAGGCAGACTTGCTGTCGCAAGTTGACGACTACGCATAGTCAATTGCATTTAGCAAATCATGTTTCATAGTCGACCAAGTCTTGGATTGGCGAAAGCTGTGGTCAACAAAGTACGTGTAAACAAGACGAGGCCCGGCAATGAGACATAATTTCCACTTCCGAGCATGGGGCTCGTGTGCTCATAACACGGGGCCCAGGCTCGGAAGTGGATACATACGTATCATATCATCACGAAATGATATGGGTTTGCACGTGCAGTAGGATACGCTCGCGTGTAATGGGGGAGAGTATTCGCAGCCAGTGTCTACCTTTAACGTCAGCACGGTCTAACGCATTCCTGGAGACGGCAAAACACTCACTTTGAGTACCAAGAAGTTACAATCCGACAAAAAATTCTCCCAATCATTTGCGCAGAACCATAATGGTCTGTACAAGGCAGCGTGTGGTGATGGCAAGTGCATCATCTAGGCGAATCTTAATCTGAAAGAAAACGCCATTGGCTCAGACGAACACAGCACACTGGTCTTGTATCGAAACTCTTATGCGTCCATAACAACTTTTTAAGGGTGCGCAAGTTAATACGATGAACATATGCCACCTAGTCTACATATGAAGAGTTGTTGCTTGGATTGTGCTGAAAAGACTTTGTTGTTATGATTCAAAAGTTTTGCAGCGTGTTTCCAGTTTTCAATTAGAGTAAAACGGGGTCTACTGCGCCAACCAAGCGTTTTTATTGTCAATTGTTGCTGATTTTCTGTTTGAGGTGCTGCAGAATTCTGGTGATGCTATAAAAATGCGTTAGTATACTATAGAGGTCGAATACCGGCACATGGTATCGACGATGGCTCTGAGCTTGTATACTTCGGTGTTATCGGAATGCTAGTTTTGGTGTCAAAAATGACCCAATTAAAATGATCGAAAAACCGGTGAATTTATCCAAATTTGGATGTGCTTAATTTCCGAAAATATTTCCACATTTCTACTTGTGCTAGTTTGTGTGGAAAGAATCATTCACGATTATTTCCATCATTGCTAGTTTCGATGGAAGACAAGCTAGCATGTTACTTCCGTTCACGCTAGTTTCCGAACCCAATGTAAGTGTGCAAGTGACACATATTTAGAACTATACGGCGCAAATAGGGATATATATACATAGATAGCTACTTATGGAATACGATTAGAAGAATACAAACCCTTCGAATAGGAACTCTCTATAGAGATACAGCACATCTATTCAACAACTCTCATATCAGATATCGGCCGTTTATTCTCTCACTTTTGAAACGCCTTCGCATCACGTGTCACCTCCCCCATCACTCCGTCCCACCCTCCGTGCGCCATATTACGTTCCCCACCACTACGTACCCCCCTCTCCCCCAACACCCCCACACCGCTTCCCGCCATGTCTAATTGCTGCTTTGAAGTCTGCTCCTTCTTCGCTCGCACCATCCCCGCCATTGAAAGGCACCAAAGAAGATGCCCCAACCGTCTCACCACCAACAAGCGTTTCCTCTCCCCCGGCGGCAACGTCTCTCACTTCTCCCCACGCATAAAGCGTCACAAGTCCACCCCCCTACTCCCACCACCACCCCCACCTCCTCCCTCCAATCGCCCTTCCGATAACGTCCCCATCGCCGACGACGACTCCTACCACCAGCAGCAGCTCTCATTCTCCGTCCACACCCAAGACGCCTACCATATCGTAGGCACCCCCGTCTGCTCCTTCTCCCCCTCCCCACCTCCTCCACCGCCCCCCACCTCGAACGAATGGTCCTCTACATCTCTTCCATCGCTTCCACCCTCGGCCCCCGCAAGGCAGACGAACTCATCTCTCTCCTCCACGACCCCTCCTTCTCCAATTCAGCCTTCCACAACGCCGTCTCCTCCGCCTCCCAGTGTCTCAAACTTCAAACAAACCTCTTCCAACACCGGGTCACCAACATCGGTTTCACCCCCACCACCCTCCACGACCCACAGCACCTCTTTACGGCCACCATCTTCCCAAAAGGGTGCTATCCAAGTCCTTAAAGGACAACTCGCACTTGCACACTCCGACAACACCTTCTTCCACCACGTCTCCCATACAAGCTCCTCCGACTCTCCCGCTTTCGCCACCCCCATGGCTTCTTCCCTCGGAAAAGAAGCTGTCCCAGCCCTCAAGCACGCAATCATGCAGTTCTCCAATAACTACTGCATCTGGCACACCCCTGAGAACACCGGTATCGACAACTTCATCGGCTTCGTCCAAGTATACTCCGACAAGTCCTCCACCTCCCTCAAATCCTCTTCCATCACCTCCTACCCCCTTCACATCACCCTCCTCAACTTCTCCGACTCGTTCCGTCACAAATGTATCACCGACAACCACACCCTTCTCGGATACCTTCCAATCTCTTTCAATCTCGCCACCCCCTCTCAAGACCCCGATACCATCCCCCAAACCTCATCCAGCATCTCCCGCTCTACCAAAATGCAACTCATCCAGCGTAGCATCTCCAACCTCCTCGACCCTCTTCTCTCCTCCGGCCTCACCGGCTCCCCCTTCCGCGACGCTAATGGCGTGCTCCACCATTGTCACCCAATCATCGCCAGCTACTGCGCAGACATTCCGCGAGCAAAGGACATTCTCGCCATCTCCCACGGCACCCGCCCCAAGTATCCATGCCACAGATGTACCTTCCCACGCTCCGACCTCCACCTACACATTCCATCCCCCCCTCTTCGATCCCAGACCCAGACTCTCGATTCCCGCAAATCACACTCTACCCTCCTCCAAGATGCTGGAAAGGCCCTCCTCGCCAGAAAGCCTAGAATCCCCCGAAACACCAAGGAAAAGGCCGTTGAAGCACTCCACTCCCTTTCCCTTGCAAAGTACTCCTCCCTCTTCGAATCTTAACCTCTCCTCAACATCACCTCTCTCCTCTCCCCTTACAACATCTTCCCCTTCGAACCACTCCACAACTTCCACCTCGGCGTCTCCAAGCTCATCAAGCTCGCCGCCATCGAGAGACTCCGCTCAGAAGCACTCTTCACCACCCCCCGTTCCTCCAAGTCCCGTCGCCCCTTCAACTCCGTCCGCACTTCCATCCTCAAACATTCAAACACCATTCTCTCCGCCATCGAAAATCACTCCCCCGCAAACGGACTCCACATCGACTTCTTCACTTCCGATAACGGTCAAACTCTCAACGGTTTCTTCACTACCGACGGCTTGCGTGGTATGCTCGAAGCAAAAGACTACCGCTCACTCGACATGGTGTTCCCCTTCATCGGCGCCTTCTTCGACCGCTGCTGTGACGAGGTCGATGCAGCTCCCATCACTTCCGTTTTCACCAAGTACTCCGATCTTCTCCTCTTCTCTATGAGATACAACACCTCCTCAGAATGGACCGACTCCCGCCTCACCGACCTCCAATTCCAAATCCGCTCCTTCAAGCGCACAGCCGTACTCGTCCTCGGCCCCCACCACACTTCCAGCCTTGGCACCCTCAAGTTCCATCTCCTCGACCACATCGTCGAGGACATTCGCCGCTTCGGAGGCCTCCACTTCAACGATGCCGGCATATTCGAACACGCCCACTCCCTCTTCAAGTCACACTAATCCAAAAAACCAAAGCGCAGGTCCACAGCACATGAAGAAACCATTCGCGCCATCCATCACTCCAACGCCACCAAAGATTGGAACCCCCTTTCCACCAACCCCTCCATCACTTCCTCGACTCCTGCCCTCGCCTCTTCCATCCAATCCCGACAACCCGGTTTGGTCCGTGATGGAAAACTCATCTCATTGGCTGATCTCATCACCGCCTACAAATTCCTCCACTCTAATCTTCATTTCAATCCCAAATCTCTACAAGACCTCTTCCCCACCGACACTCTCTCCATCCTCCAACAGATTGAGAACTCCGCCCTCCTTTCATTCATCACCCTTTCTCTCGAAGTCCTAGAACTCTCAGAGAACTCCCCCACTCTCCGTCGCACCCGAATCACCGTAGTCAACTCCGCTTACGTCGCCGGCGGTTATGTCCCATCACTCGACCGCTAAATTGAAGAGCGGAACGAGCTCGCGCTCCAGGATCCTCCAGTCCCTCTCATCCAACGAATATTTGCCGCCCCGTCCTTCGGTTCTTCTAAATCCCCAAAGTTCTCTCACGTCCTCGTCGCAGGCACCAGCTCCTCCAACTCCACCCCTATCGTCTAGGTCTGCAAACTCAGCTCTCTTCTTCGCTTCACCCTTCCTTCTTCCACTCCATCTTCTAAGGAGTTCGTCTTCGTACAGTTCATGGAGCTCGTCCCACCAAGCGACGAAGTCGATGTCACCCTCAACTGCGTATGCCTCCGATGGGCAACAGACGACGAACATAACCACACCGCCCATCCAGTTCCCATCTCCACCCACTCCACATCCGACAACGTTTCTCCATGGTTTGGACTCATCCCTTTCTCTTCTATCCTTGGCTCCGTTCATGTTCTCCGCCAGAGCTAACCCGCACCTCCCTTCAATTCCCGCCTCCGTTGGTGTTTCCATCGATTCTACCTCAACAGATTCTGCCGGGACCCCACCTCTAAACCCTACCTCCCACCTCCCCGCATAACACTCATTCCATACTATTTCCATAAACCAATCACTACCACCCTCTTCCACAGGAAAGATTGGAGATAGGTACGGGATGAAGAAGATATACCACCTCTTCATCATCCCACAGCTATCTCCACTCCTCCCACTCTTATTCACCCTACCCTCTCCCCTCTCCTCCTTCTGCCCCATCCGTACCCTCGCCCCTGTGCCCAACCAAACGACTGAAACTGGGCTTCTCTGGTCGGCACGCTGCTATGTAGCAATCAAGAACCGCTCCAAGTCTCCGCGTAAAATTCGCCATAAAGTATTCCTCCCTCACCGCCAGATATACCTTCTATTTCGATAGAGTCCACAGCCCAAACGTCGCAGTTCTCTCCTAATTTCCGGGCACACACCTCGGACTCCCCTCTAAAGACCCATCGTTCTCAAACTCTTCGCCGTGCTCGTCCCCCACCAATTCTCATGCCACCTTCAATATACCCTCCACTGCCCTCGGCAGATATCTCCCATACAGTGTAGAAAACAAGAGCTTCATTTGTCCTCCACGTCTCTCACCCTCGTTCATCGTTTTCACAACACACCCAATCCACGCATCAAGTCTGGCGAGGTGCATCACCGTCCTATCCACGTAATGCTTTTCCCCATTACATTTGGTCACCACTGCGTATCTCATGTACTCCTCCAACACTGCCACCGCCATTCCGTTCTTAAAATACTTGTATTCATCATCACAGCTCCACTGTGGAGCATGCACAATTGACCCAGAGTACGCGGGATCTTCAAAACGGCTCATTCTCCACGCATACAACTTGTTCATCCCATCTTCTTCAATGCCCCTAAGCTTCTCGCGAGCCTCGTCCATATGATTTTCAACTTCTCACTAAGTTCCGTCCCCTCGCAAGGCTTCGCACGCTTCGCAATCAAATCATATCCAAGTAAAGAGAATAATCTGTCCCGAGCAGCCCACTTTCGCACCCCAATCACATCGCTTATCGTCTGCTTCATCCGCTGCTTCAGATATTTGTCCACGCTTACATTCTCCACGCAATCTTCTTTCCTCCCCGCTTCCCTTATCGTCTCCCACGTCTCTCCCATTATTTCTGTCTCGGCCACATACTTCAACAACACATCACTTCCACCTTCTATCGATGGTGTGTACGCCCTCATCTCATATGCAACCTGAATTGGGCACCTAGGCACCATCTCCTTCTCCCCAACTACAAACATGCTTTCCTCTCTACTTTCTCCCACCGCCTCACTCCTGTTCTTCCAGCTTTTACCAATGTTTTCCGTGGCGAAACAAAGTTTAGACGCCTCCAACTTCGCATAATGAAGAATCCTACCATATACAGCCCTTCCGAATCCATAAAAACATTCTTCCACTCCAATGTCATACTTTCGACGCCCTTTCACCTTCTTTCCTCCACCAACTCGCTTTCTTCCCTTCACTGCCTCCCGAAGACTTTCGATCAACACATTTTGCCGTTTATTTTCCTTCCTCAGCCGTCCAAGCTCTTCCTGCGTCAGCTTCAAACTCACCATCAATGTATAGTGATCTTCCTTCATATTTCCCAACTGTCCCTTCAGTGAATTCACCCTCTGAACAATTGCAGACCGTGGAAATACGCTGAAGTTCTCCTCATTCCCTTCCCGTTCCCTTGTAAATCCCCATTCATCTCCTCAAATTCTACCTTCGCTTTCTCCAGGACCGGCGTCACTTTCGTCTCCCACATCCTTCGGAAGTAAAACGGTGTTACGCCTTACACGCATCCCTCGGGGTGTTAGTGGCGCCGTCTCCACGACATTCACTTCCCCATGCCGTTCTGTTTGTTCGTCGTCCTCCCCTTCGAACTCCCTCTCAACCACTGCTGCTGTCCCTCCGACAATTTCCTTGGTTAATCCACCACTTCTACTTCGTACCACTCTCCCGTCCGCATGTTCTCGTCGCTTATCTCCCCCCTTTTCCACAACTTCAACACCCACCAATCCATGAACCACACTCCGTATTCTTCTCTCACTACCCTCCCCTGTTTCACGTTCTGCCATTCGCCGCACACGCCCCACTCCTTCTTTCTCCCGGTTCCCATTCTCTTGCTCGAAACCAAAGCTTTCCTTCTCTGGCACTTTATTTGGCATCACAACAAGCAAACTTTCCACTCCTCGCGTCCTCGCCGGCTCACCACACCTCACTCGCTCCCGTTCTCCTTCCACCTCTTCTGGTACCCCAACCTTAGTCACTTTATCACCGTTAGTTCCCTTTCTTCCTCGAAGACCCCCACTACCTAATATGGTACTACTCCTTGCTATCGTTCTTCCCTCGACACCCGTACGAAGCTCTTTACTCCTCACTATCATATCCCCGCTATCGTACTTCTCTAAAGCTTGCGCAGTTACTTCGCTTCTTCGACGACCATCTCTCTCCTGAACACCGCGCAGAACCTTCTTCACCTTACCTTGCTGCGCTCTCATGCTTTTCTTGTAACTAAATTCTTGATCTCGTGCGTTTGCAATAGGTTTCGTCACCACAATGCTTACCGTTCGCTCCGTTCGTTTCGCTCGCTCCGATGTTCCGCTCTCGACGCTCCTCGCCGCACCATCTCTCCTCGCCGCACCGTCGCTCCTCGCCACACCGTCGCTCCTCGCCGCACCCTTCCTCCCCTTCCCACGTAAATCACTCCGAGGCGCACGCGTACTACGAGCGGTGCGAACTTCGCCACTTACCGTTTCGCCACGCCTTCGGCTCTTTGACGCGCGACCGCTAACCTCCTCCGCATTCACACCCCTCGTCTTACGTTTCGCCATATACAATCAGAACGGTTCCTCGCGGTTGACGCTGGGCTCACGACGTCTTAGCCGCTGACCGTGATCGAAGGTCACTGGAATCGGAACTGCTCTGCTCTCGACGTGTTTGACACTCGCCGTGACCGAACTTCACCGATCGAAAGCACACCCCCAATCGAGGGGAGTGTGGTGGAAATCACCAAGTGCGGTTTTTTATTTCCCGATTCCGAAACGAAAAATGACACCGAAATCTCCATTTCTGAATAGTTCTCATAATGGTAAAAAATGTACAAGGTTTCGCATCATATTAGATGCCCTTCACTACCTTTTATGTATCTACGTACTTCCATCTTGCACTTGAGCTAAAGTGTTTTGTTCCTAATTCGTGCTCAACGGCAAAGTTGGAATGCAATAAGTACCACTTCATTATCGAGGTTTAGGGTGTTGTTTGACATGTAGCTAATTTACTACACGTTCTAATCGATTACTATTATAGGATTTGTTGATGTACCCCAGCTATACTCTACTTCATAATCCGCGAACAACTCCTCTCCCACTTCCAGTTTCCAAAGTGCTCGCACCGCAAGCATTTGGTATTCTTGTAGTTGATGCGGGGGGCGTCCTGTATTTGGAGTTCGAATGACCCACACATTTGCAGTCCTTCGTTTCGTCACACCATCTGCAACTGCATCAATGTCCTTATCGCCTTCCATATATTTGGGATCGTTAATCGTTCCACCCCATGAAAAAGGAGCGGGGACAATCCATACAGGTATTAAACTTACTCCTTTTCTTCTTTCTGGGCGGTTATGGAATATATCGCCGCCGACGTTAAACTCCATCGCATACTTCCGAAAGCGTTCGGAAGTGGCCCCCAATAAACCTTCACCATATTTCTTGTGTACCTCTTTTCTCTTCGTTAGGTCATGGTACACCAGTGTTCCATACAAGTAACATATCTCTTCATTTCCCATGAATCGGCGTGTAGTGAACACCCCCACTCCTGCGCCAGGGTGGCGAATCGTCGACTTCCCGATACGAAAACCGCACATCGTCGCTTCCAGTGCCAACGTTGCATTCCAATCCAGAAGCCCCATCTTTCCTTGCAAAGTTTTCGGCCATTCCTGAAGGGCCTTACGCCTACCAGTCGTGACCAAGCTCTCATCCCGCCACATTGACGCAAGAAAGTCCACAATATACGTAGAAAACTTTTGATACTGGGGGTAGCCGGATGGAGCCTTCCATGATCTCGATGGGCGGATATCCCACTTCGGAAATAAGTTCAACAACCTAATCATAGCATTCCGAACTTCCTGCGTTACCTGGATATCCGTCTCATTTTCCGGCACGCACAAAGAGAATTGAATAATTGCGGCGTGCCTAGCATGGACAAAGCAGTTTGGGTCCGGCTCACACCCGATGAACCTACGATGCTGTTGTAACTCCATGCATGCCATTGCTGTCAAAAATGTTCCGGCAAACAAGTCGACCAAAATATCCCCAGCCTGGGAAAACCGACTGATTAGCTCCTTCAACAATGCCCGAGGTTTCTGTTCGGACCTTACCTTTTGTAAAACGTAGCCCCCACCTTCCTTCTTTCTCTTCCACTGAAGAGTCTCCCCATTACACATGGGGGGTACCTGGTCAATGACACTGTGGTACCCCGGGTACCTCGACTCCACGAAATTGAAGTTCTCATACTTCACCATCACATGCTGATGCGCGTAGCTGAGACGATTTCGAACTCCATGTACAGCATACTCCATTGCAGGGAAAGGGGAGCACGACCTACGTCCAGGGTTACGCATCGGGTTGCCTTGCGACCGTACAAAGTGCATTAAGACCTGGTCCACAACAAATGAACGCCTTGGTACTCCGTTTTCGTCTTTTGCCCCAAGGGCAGAACATACATCTCTCCATTGCTGGACCTGCTCGAAAGCACTAAAGATCACGAAATGGCCCCCATGACGTAGCAGTCTTGATAGAAGCTTTGCAGCCTTCTTCATATCTTGAGGGCTCAGTACATCGTACCAGCTGTTGTTTAGGTTCTTGTTGCCTCGGATGTTGTTAAGGCCCTCTGTAAAGAACTCGAATCATTTCATCATCTCGTAGATGGGTGTGTTAAAGCCACCAGCTCTGCTAAACGCGGCCATTGAACAGTACTGGAAGACTTTTAAGATGGGGCGTACTTCCGTCGTTGGCATGGGCAGAGAATGATAGACTGGAAAGCAGACTCAGAGTTAGTAGTTTTCCTCAACTTTTCATCGGACGGCTTGCAAATATTGAGAGACAGAACAGGAACACGATCTGCTTGGCCTCTCGTCTTTGTTATCGTCAACCGTCCTCCTCATGAACGTTTCAAAGCATGTAACACTCTTTTGTCAGGCTTCATACCTGGTTCGCATGACCCCGAGAAATTCGACTTATTCCAGAAGCCGATAATAGATGACCTTGTTTTCCTTCAGAACGGTATAACAGTTCTCTGCGCAGACGGTTTCTCTAGAACTTTGTATGCTTACGTCATGTTTGTCACTGCGGACTGGCCAGCGGCGAGTAAGAAACTTGGATTCAAGGGTCAAAATGCAATGAGGGCACGCCGAAGATGTCACAAGGAGGCAAAGAAGCAGCCGGAATTGGGCAACAGGTTGTTAATGGTACCGGAGGTTGGAAGCTTGGAATGTGCACGGGGTAGGAGAGGAGTGTTATCAGACCGAAAGAGTGATCTCATGGTCAAGGAAGGCATCAACTCAAGAACACAAGCAGAAATGGTTCGGACTTGGAATCTTCTTGACCGAAAATTAGAAGGGGGGAGTCGTACGGCGGTCAAGAAGCTACAGAAGCAGAGCGGTGTGAAGCGGAGACCTTACATTACCAAATTGGCATTCGATATCCTGCAAGGGTCACCATATGACACGATGCATCAGTGGCTCTTGGGGTAGGTCAGGCATCTAAATTCACTCTGCATTGGAGTCCATCGGGGATGTGCCTCCCAGAAATTGCAGTACGTTCTACCAGATGTGACGATTGAGAGAATAAGTCGTTCTCTGGAAAACGGATGTCGTGGGATACCTTCAGAGTGGGGAAGGCCATCGGAACTGTTTTCACACCTGTCGTCGTACAAGGCGGAAAACTTTAAGTCCTTGGCCATGTTCTATGGTCCAGTGGTGTATAGTGGGGATGAAATGCCTCCAAAAATCTCCCAAGTCTGGGCACTCACATCTGATATAACGAGTACTCTCTTCAGTACGGCTCCTGAAAGGTCGGAGAATGTTGAGCTTCAACAACGTTTGCAACAGGTGTATGTGTTGTTCTCGGAAATATTCTTCTCGGAACCTTCAAGGGCTTTTTCTTTCACCCCCACAACGCATGAAATACTTCACTTTCCAGCAATATTGGCTGAATGTGGCCTACTTGTTAATGTATCCCAGTTTATCATTGAAAGAGTGGCCCGAGAGGTTCTCGAAATGGTTCAATCACGAGTTCTACGGGAAGCGAACCTGTATCATAAAACGAGCAACATGTTTGCCCTAAGGCTGTTGAATAACGGCATGGGACTTTCGAAGGGCAAAGTATTAAGTGAGGTTAGTATCCGGCTTGATAAGACAGGAGAAGAGTGCAGTGAGGAAGCTGAATTCGAAAGTGCAGATGAAATTCATGGTTCTGATGTGCAACATGTCGGGGTGTCCTTGCTTTGAGGGGGTGATATTACAGTCGGTGGAGCAGGAAGGCGAGCCCAAGCCTTGAGCTATGCCATGGGGGAACTTGCAATTACAGACTTCGATGTTTCTATTGAAACCCTTTCCACGTTCAAAAACGCAGAAGTTTGTGGAGAGCAGCAGAATTTTCGTTTCGAGACGCTGGGCCAGGTTCGGCGAAGAGAATGAAATGGGACATTCAAGGCAAGACAACTTTGTTGGATCCCAGCACATTTCAAATCTTCCGATAGTGCCCTGTCAGGACTAACAGGAGAACGTTGTGTGGTATACTATGGGTTTGTCAATGAGTTATGGGAATTCGTGGTCCGGTACCGCCGCCCAGGGGACCAAATTCTGTACTCCAAAACCATGAGAGTTGTCCGCGTTGACTAGCAGTATGGTATGGCGATTAACCAAATCACCGGAATTCCTTCCGTTCAACTTCTGCAGGGCCCTCGACGTGGCTCAATACGTGACAAACGAAGAACCGTTGAAACTATCAGCTGCGTCAAGAGGGTGATTGGCTTCTTTGACCACAACAATCGGAGGCATTTTTTAGACCCTTTCCGCCGGGATCTAATACCACACAAAGGCATCGAGTTGGGGGGTTGTATATGACATGAAGGAACTTATTGAATTCGTGCTTAACGAATAGGACACATTAGGAGGACCAAGATGGTGGAGCTAGGCCACGGAATGGATAGTATGCGAGAGTTGTCGCGTGCGAAACAATGTTATAGTAGATTGCTGGGAGGAGCCACTTGGCGCGTCTCGGGATCGCAGAAAGCAAAGAAAGCATCGATCAAAAAGAGGCAAATGTACTAATTCTGTGTTATCTGACATGTATCATACGGACATCTTCCTTCGCCGACTACCAATAATTGGCAGTACGTGATTGGCTTTACAAAATTCGAATCATCCACCCTGATTGGTTGTTACATAATATCCAAAGCGCATCCAGAACAAATCTTCAGGGCATCTGCACATGTCCCAAACCGGCCCTCCTAGCGCAATCCCATGTCACGCACTGTGTAGGATTTCCACCAGACATTTTATTGTACATCTAAAGAATGTTCGGCGGACATCCAAGAGATAACATCTGGATATATTTAGTGCACGTCATTAGGACAGCAGTAGGAGATTTACAGCGCGTCTTTCGCACGTCCGAAAATGCCGTTCTTTTTGCATATAATACGGATATCTACAGAACATCTCCGGGACATCAAGTCGTCTCACTGGGCTCGGCAAATCTCGAAACAGACTTACAGAACAGGACCCACAGCTCTTGAAGAGGAGAAGACTGAAGTCGAGAAGATGCTCCGCGCCGGAATCATTGAACTGACTTAGTCTCCACCTGCCTCGCCCATGGTACTCGCTTCCCAACCGAATGGAGCTTGGTGTTCTTGTATCGATGATGGAAAGGTTAACGCGGCTACCGTCAAAGGCGTGTACTCCATCTCGAGGATGCACGAATGTATCGATTTGCTAGGTGGTTCAAAGGCTTTCACGCCCCTCAACGCAAACTGGGGATATTGGTATGTCCCAGTAAGGGCAGTGGACCGTGATAATACGGCTTTTGTATGTCATCAAGGACTATACCGAATCAATCGATGCCCTTTGGGCTCACGAACGCCCCCGCCACTTTCCAAAGAGCAATAAATATCTTGCTTGTCCACTTTTAGTGGAAGAGGTGCCTGGTATACCTGGGTGACATCATTGTGTTCTCCAGCAACCAGGACGAGCACTTGATCCACGTTCGGGAAGTGATTCGCGTCCTACGGGATCCAGGCATTATACAGAAGTTGAATAAGTGCGAGTTCTTTACCGATACCGTGAAATATCTCGGCCACATAATCCATCCGGGACGGCTAGATATAGGTGCTGTACGTGTGCGGTCCCTCAAGGAGGCTTAACACCCACGGACTCAAACGGAATTTCGATCCTTCCTCGGCCTCTGCAATGTCTACCGTCGTTTTAACACGCACTTTGCGGATATAGCAGCTCCATTGAACCAACTCCTGCGGAAGGAGCAGCTGGTCAAACTGGAACCATTCGATGACCGTAAGGCAACGGCATTCACAACGCTCATTGATGCAGTGAACCCTCCACCAATTCTTTCCTTACTGAAACTCGGATTGCCGTAAGCCATCGATACGGATGCCAGCAATTTCCGGATCGGCTCTGCTCTGTTTGAGAACTCAGAGAGTGGCGAACGACTTCGAATTGGTTTCTGGTCTCGAAGCCTTAACATGCATGAAAAGAATTACTCGGTACCCGAGAAAGAGTGCTTGGCAGTCGTCAGGGCTCTCCAGAACCTGCGACTGTACCTTATGGGAAGCCACTTAACCGTCCATACCGACCATTCGGCTCTGCGATGGCTTCTCTCTATTGCAAAGCCTTTTGGCCCGCTTGAAGCGGTGGAGACTCCAATCATCAAAATTCGACTTCGAAATACAGTACAAGAAGCGAATCCTGAACAATCAGGCTGACGCATTTCCCGCCTGCCGACGGCGGCCGAAGCTGAGGCAGTCGATGACCTGGAAATACCATGTTTCTTCAGGGAGGACGCGGAGGACGAAGAATCGGAAAGGAGGGACGCCTATGACGCTTTCTTAGCCGTTTCAGATATGAAGCGTGTCAAATGATCATTCGTGCCGATAACTCCAGAAGAACTGCTTCGGGAACAGCATACGGACCCGTTTTGCAGTAAGGTTCGTGCCCGTCTGAAAGGAAGAGCTCAACTGCCTTTTGTAGTGAAGAAAAAAGGATTCTTGGTTCGAACGTTTACTGGCTGGCCACAGATTTTGACATTTCACTCCCTTCAATCTCGAGTCTTGCACCTGTCACATTACGCGAAGTTTTCGGCCCACCCTGGAGGAAAAAAGTTGTACTACACCCTCAGAAAGATCTTCTATTGGCCAGCTATGACATTTCATGCGTATGCCACTGCCCATGGATGTTCTGGTTGTGCAAAGAACTGCGTCAAACTGTGGAAATACCCCAAACAGTTGGCACTCTTCTCAGAAAGGACCCCACTCGAGTTCGTGGCGCTTGACATACCCGGCGAGTTTATCAGGACACGCCGCGGTAATCGGTTTCTACTTGTCATAACCGACTACTTTTCTAAGCTCGTGCGGACAGTTTCTCCCACGAAGATCACCGCCAGTGCGGTCAGGCAAGCGTTCGAAACCCACTGGGTTCTTTTCTACGGACCGCCAATTGATCTACTATCGGATAATGGGTCGCAATTTGCTGCGACATTCTTCCAGGACGTGTTTCGTGTATTAGAATCGAGAACTGGTTTATCTCGACCTACCATCCAAAAAGTAACGGCCAAATGGGGCGCTTCAGTCGAACTATGCTGAGTGAGCTGCGAAATTTCGTCGCCGACCACCCGTCGGACTGGGATCTCTACACCGATGCTGTGACATATGCCTACAATACGCAGGTTTTTCACACTACGCATATCTTTCCGTTCGAACTGGCCTTATCGAATGTTCCACCATCAGAAGCTGTCGAGCCTCAGCCTAGGCTGGATAAGCTGCCTTCACCCCGTCTATACCGAGACGCCTAGAAGCAACGGCTGAAGCAAATGATTCCCGTAGTTGGGAGCAAATCGATAAGGCGCAAGCAGCCTAAAAGCGGAATATAGACGCACGAGTGCGAAAGGATGCCCCGTACTCATTCAAGGTGGCTATGTCTTTCTCAGGAAAGAAGACTACTATCCGGAAAGAGAGAAACGCCACAAGCTTTCTCCCATCGCGGACGGTCCCTACCGGGTCAATTTCTGTCACCGATACTACGGTTGTCCCTGAAGTCAAGGGTGAGCACGAACGCTTTTCGCGTGATCGCGTTACGCCGGCACCACACCCGAAACCTACCGCACAAGAAGCTTATCCCAGAGCTACCACGTCGGATACTACCTCAGTAGCGCCTCCGCCGCTTAAAAGCGACGCACCACTCGGCTTGCCAATTCTACGGCCCGCCCTGCGTGGTTTAGTCGACCTCCCCACGGAGTCGGAACGTATCCCGAGAATTGAGCCAGATGAGTATGTGTACACGCGCATTGTGCCCACTATTGTGATTATCGCTCCGGCCTCCACCGCTTCAGATGAGGAGGGGATGGGGATGCTCATTCTGGTTACGCTGCTTCTTTGCAGTCTACGACGTTGCAAACGGATACGGAACCATCACAGGACGCCGACAGGGACGGAGTGGGGGTCGCTCTGCCGTTGCGGACGGGAAACGCACGGATTTGTGACGATAGGCGCCCCGCCGAAAGGCCAACGCCTGGGTATTTACGACTATGGACTTCGTCGTCTCCGCTGCAAACAAACTCGGCAAGCAGACTCTTTACGACTCTTCGGGTTGTGCATCCAAATACAACGGGCCACGACGCAAAAGATACCGCTAGCGTATTGCCTTCGCCGACGGAGGACGCGCAAGCCTGCTGCAGCGGCGGCGTCTTTCAAAGCCCGACGTTCGTGAACAAAAACGGTGACGCACTGCTACTACGGAATGGAGACAAGAGGGATTTGGCCCTTTCAGAAGATGAGACCCATCACTGGGAAGAGAAAATGGTTGCTAGAGACCGGACGGTGACGGTAGACCCAAGTCTGGGAGGTGCAACCGGCTTAGTCGATGACTGCACCGGAACGGCAGAGCACACGACCACATTGGTACAGGTCGACACCACTCTAGGTGGACGAAAGTCAAGTAAGTTGGACGTGCGTACGGCTCGAACAGCGCCGCGAAGCCCAGAAAGATGACGATGCACATCATGGTGCACGCCGTAGGCACACGTGTGCCACGGAGAGTGCCATGGAGAGTGACGAGCCGTCAAAAAAAGGTAGTTCCGTAATTGAAACGGCTCAACACGGCATGAAGACGGTTGGAACCACAAACCCCATTATGTGCCACGAACCTTCGTCAACGCACGTGACGGAACACCGCTCGCTAGCCCCCCACACGGAGCTTCGTTCCTCGTCGATCGGAACGATCTCGCCAAAACACCGGAAGCTCGCAGTCCTTCCAGACGGGATCCAGCAACAACTCCACAAGCAAGTGGCATCAGACCCTCACAGAAGAGCGTAACCCCCTGAGGAGCTCCCTAAGGATCACGAACGAGACCTGGTGTACAAGATGCGTTGCCGCCGAAACGGAAGTCGGAGGCCATGACCTGCAACAGCCACGACAGTGAAAGAACAAGCCGTTACCACTCTAATGAAGACTTTTCAACCACCTCGAGCGAGGACCTGCTGGTAAGCCCGCCAAAGCGTAGTGTCTACGAACGCAAGTTCGTAGTGGACCGTAGAGAGAAGCACGGCCAAGACTCTACTGGAGAGCTGTTATACCGAGTCTTTTGGTACGGCTAGCCCCTTCGGAGGACACACACGAACCTATCGAGCACCTGTCGCGCTTGAAGTTACTACAGTAACACCGGAGGACCAGCACGCCAACACTGGACACGCTCGACAAAGCCCAAGTGAGTTAACGCCCACAATAGCTATGCCGCTCACGCGGAACATTTGCTGCTTCGGGGAACGAGCCATTATAAATTGGAATAGAAGAAGAAGAATAATAATAAGCCTAAGAAGAGGAATTTGAAGAAGAATTGGACTTAACCACTTCAAGCGGAATACTTCTCTTAAATAAGGAGCTGCCACCCCTTGCGAGGTGCTGCCCCTGAGGAGGGGGAGGGATGAAGAGAATTTGCTAAAGCCGTTAGCAACCGGAAACATTTAATGTGTGAGCCAAGCTATATATTTGTATCTACGCAGGAGCCTCCACCGAGAAGGGCGATCACAAGCACGACGGCCCGGAACCGGACCCACGATCTTAGGCAAACCACTGAGCCGCAAGGGCCTGTAGCTGCCCCAGGTTGGTGACTGTGTCAGACACGAGCACGCCCATGCCACGAAGGAAATTACAGGTGACGATCGTCAGGAGTCGGTACTCAAACCTGCCCCGCCCGCCGAAGCGGAAGCCTGCCACGCGCCAACTGCGTTGGGCATATCCTGCACTGATCCGCAATCATCTCCGTTTACGTCCATCACATCGATTTGCTGGTTCTCTACCTGGTCCATAGTGCTTCCTGCCTCATAAAGGCTCTTGTCCTCCTCGTCTTCGACGAAGACGAACCCGCGAAGATGGCCATCTGGGATATTCCAATCGATATGACGTCGCTCCTGCGCCTCAGCGGCTGTAAATATCTCCCATTCCCATGGATCAAAGTATGCAAAGTCGCCAGCGCTGACGTCGCGTCCGAAAGACCGGCCTTTAACCCGATGGATACCGTCGGAGACCTGACTGACAGGCAAGGAGTCCCATTCGACACCGTCGATGACCTCCACCAAAAACACGACTTCCCACGCGTTGCGGACGGATCCAGGCACATCGGTGAGGTCCAGATTCCCGAATGAAACGGCGAGCTATCTCCGGCATACACAAAAGCCGGCAGTGGTCGTACACCTCCCAGAGAAGGAACGCCGCGACACGGACAGTGCACTCGGTGGCAAGAATGCTCCACAAGCCGCGCGGCGGATTTCTCATGTAGTACGACCCAACGTATGTCGGGCATAGGGAAAGTTCCACATGGCACCCTCGAGGGACCTCGACCGCAAGCCAGAACGGTGGCAGCGGAACACATCGCCCTTGACGGGAACGCCCCGCGATTCGCTCAACCTCCGAGCATTGGTACGGCACCAAAATCCCAAAGCGGGAGTGCCACAACCTCTCGTGACGGAGGACTTCAAATAACTCGCGCCGCGACGATTTGCGGGGGGGAACTCGCTCTAAGGATCGAACGAGCCAACAGGGTGAGGTTCTGGTGGGGCTGGACGACATCCGCATAGCGGTCGATCTCGTCGAAGGCAACAGCCAGTCGATCCCCATACTCAACCTTGGCATACGTACGGTAGTAGGCCACTTCAAACCCGTAATGGCACGAAACAGGGTGCTCGTTGGGAACCCGGAAGTGTCGCGCATACCCAATGCGAGCAATTTCCCTGCGCGCGAACGCCTGTCTCTCGCGTCTCGTATAGCAGACACAATTTGGGTGGAACGTGATACGGGCGAGCCAGTCCCGTGAGCGGACGACGCTAACAAGCAGCCCTCCGGGGAGAAAACGGTCAACAGCGTAGGAATTGTTCAATGCTTCATCCCGAACGGCTTCGGCATTGAACCACGGGGCTTGTGCAAACAGGCCGATCTGACAGTGAAAATCGGGCACGCGAAGACTCCCAAGGCTGGGCCATCCTCCCATATTTGTCGGCACGCTTGCGTTGAACAAATCCCATACAGAGGCTGGATCAGGAGTTGCTGCCGTCACGACGGATGTCGCACCAGAAGCGAAACAACCTGACGATTGGGGCAAGGGAACCGACCGGAACTGCCGACCGGCAGCTGTCATTCGCGCAGTCCTGCCCGATGGAGCACCGGAGCTACCGGAGGCGTTGTCGTTCGTAGGCATAGTTGCCTCGATGAGAGTCGAAGGTGCCAGGTATGGTACCAGTGCCAAGTTGTTTGAGTTCGAGTGGTCGGCAGGCTCATCGCCAGAGTCCGGATTATACAGGCCCATGATGGGAAGTGAAGAGCGAACCGCTTCAGAAGTTTCAGCATGAGGAGGGAGAGAGGTAGAGCAATTGCCCTTGGCAGGGACTCAGGGGGATGCCGCTTATACATCCGTTGCTGAACTTGCTATTATTATGAAGTCTATTTCGCGATTTGGCCCGGATTGGGGATCCGCCTACAAAGGGTATGCTTAGTATGATAAACATGACACGTGTGAGCCCGCGCCCAATTACTGCATGCGCCGTTGCAAGGGTACCACGGAGGTACACGTGGGTAGTGTTGGCTGGCATGCCGGGTACTTAGATATTTTAGTTGATATTTGTTACTCATATATAAGTGGCGGCACTTGCCGCCACTGTGCGGGAAGTAAACCTCAACGAGGTCTTTGCTCTAGCTGGAGTTCCGCCTGCGCACGGTCTTCGATCCCATTCTTGGGGAACACCGCGGCTTATCCGAACAAGTTATCCACCTCCGTCACTGAGAAGCACCGATCCGTTCTCATGGCCTTTTATTTATCATTCTTTTGTACATCTTTTCTGTTTTCCGTCTTACGACCTCGCTACATTTCGCCCTTATTGTCTCGGGATTATTCCCCGCTCTCACGCGTCTGTGCTACCCAGTGCGATTTGTTTTGCTACCTTCTATTTCGCCCCTTCCGTTACAAGAGACGCCACACCCAGTGGATTCCATCCATTTTGGCTTCCCGATTGCCAACCTCAACCTCCATCTGTAAGTCAAGAAGAGGGCGCTTGGAGTTACGCCTGTAACGTGTCGGCCTCATCGGAGGGTTCTGCCACTGCTCTGCCCCAATGGGGAGCAAGGCTGAACACCTTGTGTGTGTAGCCGCTGGCGCGGTTTGTGATCTTTCTTTCCATTCCCGGCTTTGCTTCACAATCATTCCAAACAATATTGAAGTGCAACGCATTCTCGCGGAGTTCATTGCGGATGCGAGTTATATGGGTAGGAAGAAGCTACACCTCAGGGAAGGGCATTATGACTAGTTTGACAACCCACAGTTCATGCTGGAGGGACCCCAATTGGTATCGGTTATGAGTGCCGTGGCAGTGAGTAAGATAATACACGTGTACTTGTGCAGGCCGGCCTTCCTGCGGATACATTAGATTATTTCTATCTATCTATTCATTTAATTAGTATACTATTGTGCAGGACTGCCAACCACCGCTACTTAGGTAAGTGAGCTCGGGCAGTCCCGATCAAGCAAAAACCAACAAACGAGTGTTCAAATCTGACTCAGGAACCCCAGGTGCACGATATCCTCCTTGCGGAGAGTCGACTGCTTGAGTAGGACTAGTCATCCCCCTTCCCTATAAGTATATTAAGGCTACAATACTGCTACTAATGTTTTACTATAATGGTTGACAAGTGGCCTGCATAAAGTGCTACTATACTGCAGCACATGGTTACATGTGGCGTCCACGTGGTCTCCAAGGCTCTTTTAGCACGCCACTTGTAATCCACACACAGAAGCCTAGTATGAATCCTATAAAACTTTCAAGGTTACAAAGAAGCTCCAAGAAGCGTGCCTATGGTTATCATACATGTAATAACCAGTCAGATAGATCTTTTCAACGATTCTAATAGAATATAACTAATCTGATGCAAGACTTGTGCCAGTGCCCTTATAAAATGGTCCTAGTTTACAATAGTAGGGTAACAATAATATAGATTGATGGACATTAAGGTGTCGTACTGTGCTGCAAATGGCAATCGCGCACGCACCGAAGACGGCTTCGACCTCAACCATTATTTGGGTATCGCCGGTGGGAGGCCCCGTAACCACGCAATGGGCAATTCAGCACGTTGAAGTGCTGGGTGAAGAAGAGCTCGGTCAAGGTTCGCGAAACGGCGGCGTATCGAGCACCATCTCAATAAGATCACGATGTTGGAAACGAAGGGCGAGAAGGCAAAGGAACTGGACACATTGCCGCCATGACGGATGCAAACGGGCACGTATAAACCATGAACTGCGGGCTTGGGATGATCACGTCGCTGCCGATCTATCTTACGGCAATCACAGCACCTACTACATTTGCCGCGTAGCGCTTGCTTTGGTCGCTCCCAACTCTGTACCCCGGAACGCGCTGCAGACTTCGAATTCGCTGCCATGAACATCCTGATTTTGTTTGCCGTCGTGAGCTGGCTTGGACTTAGCACATAGCCGCCTTGATGTGAGAGGGTGTGTTAAAAGGGCCATATGCGCTGGTACCAGAGGGATTCCATATGTTCCAGGGATATTCATTCTCAATGAGTGAAGCGTCGGCGCCACGAAAGTCTTCCAGAATGGCGTGGGCAGCTATACGGGGGCGCTCATGTACTGCTCATACGCTACGCAGGCCCTCATGCTTTTGTTTCTCTTTCTGTGGTGCTCCGGGTTGTCAAACATGTTTGCTGTCTAACAAAATGGCATTCCTCGTCATGAAGAGTTCCCTCGTATCCAAGCTGCCATGCTCGTAGTGCCTGACTACTCGCGGAACAAATCGTATCAGGACGCCGTTTGGAAGGCGCCAAACCGGTTGTAGAAGCCGTGTAGGGCATTTATCGACGCCGATACCACGGATGATGCCAATTGAATCGCCGTGCTGCCATGCGGCTGGCCGGAATTCTTATAAACACAGCAGTGTTGACTATTGCCATGTTTCGAATACCAGTTAAGCCGCTCTGAGTCTTCTTTTTCTCGTATTACGTGATAGACCGCCAAGCCGTAAACTGGTCTCGTCTGAAAACCATTGGTCTCCAGTCAGCAGGCCCTGAGAACTCTGTAGATCATCGGCAGAGTAGGTACGTTTGCATACCGATTTCTTATTTGAAGGGTATTCTGTTTGTCCCATCCCAATGGGGTGGCTCATTGACCATACACTTTTAATAGTGCGCCACGAAAACAGATTCCTGTCTCGCACTGAATAGCGAGCAAAGACCTGACCTTGTCGCCATGTGCGAAGATCACTAATTGCCCAATTAGGTAGAACCAACTTGGGAGTCACTTCTTCGACTTTGTGTTCGAAGAATGCACAAACTCGTCCGTAGTACACAGTAGCGTCCTCTCCATCGCCATTGCGAAAAATTCCGGAAAGTAGCAAGTTTTGCGTTCGTTCTTGGAAGCACTGTGATACGTCCATGGTCTACGCCATCTTTTGTTCTCATCAACCACGCGGAAGAACAGAAATATCTCGTTATGGCATTCTAGAAGGTGTTTAGCTGCTGATGGTGTCACGCCAAGGGAAGTAATATAGTAGCAGGGTAAAAGTTTCGGCAGTTTCAGAAAGCTGTTTGTGCCCTCCAAAGTAATAGATGACTTTCGAGAGGGAGATTGAAAATGAAGTCCTCTCATGTCAGCATCATGGTAGGTCGCAACCGCATCTGATGAAAGAGCATCAAATTCCAGCTTTTCATCTGAGTCTAGATAGCGAAATCTATTGCCAAACTGAAGGCTATAGAGAGAGGCAGCCTTTTGGTACTTGAACTTTACGTTGGAAGCTTGAGCAACCCTGTTCTTCGCATTGGTCACTCGGTTGAGCTAACCGACTTAGTTCTCAGTGGTTCATTGGCCAAGTAACGATAGAGGGCCACATTCACGAATCCCCTCAGCCAGATGTAGAAGCAGATGGTACACATACTTGCAGAGATCGTTGCGTTTCTCTCTGTTCTGGTAGTAATAATTGATGGAGTGCCCCTACACACCTCGAATATGGCCCAAACATGTCCCAAATATGGCCAAAAGGTGGCTCTTTAATTCGAAAAGTTGTGAGAACGTTTAAAAAGCGGAGATAAACAAGTTTCAAATTTCTTCATATGGCCCAAGTATGGCCCAAATGCGGCCTAATTATGGCCGAAGTGTACACTTTTCAGTTGGCTAAAGTACTTTCTTTCCGTAGTTACACGTTCTCTGAAATTCTCGAGCTAAGCGGCCACATTTAGGCCATATCTCGGCCATATTTGGGCCATATTCGAGGTTTATAGGCTGCTCGTAGAGATCTTCAGAGAAATATTCGACTTCAGTTACCATCCTTTCAGTCAGACACCATTGATACCATCTCTGCACCAGCTTTACGAAGATATGCCAACCATCTAATGCTTTTTGGTGCAACCAACCATCGAGGGCCACAAGATTGCTAGTGGTAACAATGAATTGCCACTCCGCAGCTTTCCACATGCCTTTCTTGTCAAGACCGCGGGGGTCCCGGCAGTACTGAGACCCAAAATCACGCCTAAACGCCCTAAGGTTCCTGTTGACTGCATCTGATACTATTTTGCTAGATAGATGCGCAATATCTGGATGACGACTTGAGTCATTCAGCCAGATGGATACCATGTCGCGGGCAACGTTTTCGTAGAGAAGGTGCATAAGATCAATTGGGAAGGAGCTGAAAGCACGAATGGTTGGTACACTCAGAAGCGAAGTCCTATCCACACTTGAGAACCCATGGACCTTGAGCTCTTTCTGTAGTTTTTGATTAGACATCGAGGTTGTCGTAGAACGCAAGTTCCTGTAGGTCTCTATAACTTCTCCATGTTTTCGAAGCGGAAGCTCACCCACACTCCATAACACCGTAGTAGCCGGAGTTGTCTCCAAACGCCGCGCTCGCGACTGATTCTGAGCTCTTACAACAGGAGGAAAGTACGCATGGTTTGAATACACCCCACGGATTTTGCAGAAGCGACAGGAAACAATTCTATTTGGCCCTTTCAAGGGCGTCAGCTTTTTCATTGCGGGAAGATTGGCATGAACGAAAAGCAAATGAACTCGAATTCGCTTCACATACCCATTACATAACCGCACGATTTAGCCCAACGTATGTAACGCGTGAAGCACCGAAAGGAAAGGGTGGAGGAAGGAAGTGAATACCTTCGGTTCATTCGGCCCGGTGATAATTAATACGGTGAAAAAAAATGTCATCGATTCCGCTGCCTACGCCGTGGCAGCGGGAAGACTACCACTTACTTTTTGTTACTAAAAAAGAGTTATGATGCAGTTTGCGAATGCTTTGATGTATGCAGGTTGTTTTCTGTTTTAAAATTTCGAAGTAGACATCAAAAGTTTAATTCCGTCGGATAAAGCAGCTAATGCAGCGGTAAAACGTCCTGTAAACCAGTAACGCGAGAAATTTAGGTCGAGCTAGCTTTCAAAAGTGATGAGTTGTGGAGGAGGTGTCACCTGTGATGGTATGAAGAACGAAACTATGGCCAAAAAGTTCTATGATTTTACTGTGCAATACATTGAACTGGTAGAGCTGCATATTTTGACCAGGAAAAGGTCTCATCGCTTGGTTTCGAAATCACTTCTGTGCATCAAACAAAAGAGATTAGAAACAGTGAACGCACTTTGAAATGTGCTTGATGAGACTTTGATAGTCAACTATGGTGTGGAGCTTTCTGTATTTAGATAGAACCTGATTTTTCACAGACCTAGCAGCTGCAATGCAGTGTATTGTTGGTGCCTCTTCGTTCGGCCGTCTTGTGACATTCACCGAGAAATGGATGGGTTGTAGTCTGCATCAACTAAATAATGCCAGGAAAAAGGTTGTTTCCATGCAAAAGGGATGGAAGAGTGGTATTGCCACAAACCCTGGTTTTGTGAAAATTTTTTCTCGCACTTGCAAGCAAGGGAGTTGGAACTCAATGCTGAAGGAAGGTTTTGCTTTAATGCAAGAGGAAGAGACCTGTTTTGGTACGACATTTGCTGTGGTTTAACGCTTCCTGAAGTCGTCGGTGTTCTCGGGGTGCTAGTTTAGTATGCTAGATCGCTAGTTATGAAAATAAAAGTCCGAAAAAACTAGCAATTTCGCAGATTGCGCTAGCTGGCAAGGCAAAAATTTTTTTTTGGAAATCGCATTTCCACGTGCCTCAGTTTGAACTCCATTTGTTGAAGTTGTATGCTACTTTGCAGTTCGTGCGCCAGTTCCCGTTACCTCAAATTCGTCGCAGTGGTCAAAATCACTCTAAAAATTTACTCTGAGGTCACCAGCGCTGGTTTATTCCAACTCGGCATTCGGATCCTGAGTCTTAGATTCCCTAAATTCCAAGTTAAAGAAGTCCAACGAACAACTCTCCCCATTCTGGTACATCCTCCTAGCCCCAAAGCGGCTTCCAACCCCTCCCAGCCTCGTCTTCCCCTGCTCCTCCAATATACGCTCCGCCGTCTTCGTAGCCGCCGCCGCACTCCCGAACCCCACCAACGGCGCCCCATCCGGCAGCTGCGGCGGCACAAACACCTTCCCATCCTCGTCCACCATCATCCCACCCTTCCTCCTCTTCTTCAGTCGACTTCCCATACCTTCTCCTCCCTTCTCTTCTCCCCCCTCTCCCTCAGACTCCCCCGCCAACCCCGAGAACCAGGCGACACCGATGACCCTTTACCTGCTCCCTCTCCCACCCCTACTCCCCCTCCCCTCACCATTTCCTTCAACTCCAATATCAATTTGCCCGCCTTCTCCACCTGTCCCACTTGCTGCTCCAACACTTCAACCCTACCCTTCAGCCCAATGTTCTCCCTCCACAGCCTCCCCGGCTCCCTCCCCACGCACTCCAACATCCCATTCACATCGCCTACAGGCCCACCCCAGTCAACTTCATCCTCTTCCGAATCGTCGAAATCAATTCCATTGGCAAACCAACCTCCGCACACTCAGCACCACCCCTCCCATCTCTGCCACCATCTCCGACAACATGTCGTCCAAACTCTCCTTCAATCTCCCCCCAAGCTTCCTCACCCGTTCCTCCATCTCCCCCATAAACCTTCTCTCCGGTCCTCCTCCTCCATCCCCATTTCAAACCCTCTGTCTCACACAAACCCCCCTTCAGTACCCCCTTTTTCCTTCCGCGGCGGCGTCTTTGGCACTTCAGTCTTATGCAGCAGAGGCATTAGCTCCTCGTCACCAACGTATCAATTCGACATCCCGAGAAAAGACGGCGTCCTGCGATAAATGACTTGAACAGACCTGAGCGACTCACAACAACTCTCGTCCTTCCCACCCCTGATAACAGCCATTACACTCGTAGCCACACACCTCTCTACCCCGCAGGGCTATTTGTATCACAATTTTCTATACCTCAATTTCCCGCCAATCCCTAAGAACTCCATTTTCCCCGGATATTTTCATATTTTCGTTTTTTCCTTTCAGTACCATCCCACAAAAGCCCTCCATAGCGCCCGTTTCTTAACTCCTTATCATAGCATCTTCCCCTTTATACTTCATTTCGATACATATCTTTTCATAAACACATTCATCAGTCCTAGTCCCTTGATACCCACCTACCTCATTCTTTCAACCACTTAGTCATAAAAACTATCTTTTCCTCTGAAACCACTTTATCGATATATACATCGGCAACGTCGTTCTCTACTTAAGCCTCTCCCCCTTCTTCTCCTGTAGCACAATATCTCCTCACAGCGTCCAACAAATTCGACATAATGAGCTCGCCTTACTCTTCTCACCGTTTCTCCCACACCCCAGCTATTTTTGTATGCGGAGGCCGCATTGGCTCCATGCGTTACGAACACGGAACCCCTCAAATTACCATTCTTTCACTCCGAGATTTCGTAGCCGTACACAGCCTTCCTCAAGGTCCCATTTTCTTCTACGGCAGGACCAACTTGTTGGAAACAGTAATTCGCTTATCCCCTACATCTCGTAGACAGGACTTAGTCTTCATTCAGAACGGCCACATTCTTCCCATTCTCTCAAAACATGGTCTTCATCACACCACACGAGCAGTTCTCTACATCTCCGTACCCACTCTCGGCGCACCTCCGCAGGATGGCGTCACCCCTCTTACTCCCAACGGCCTCACAACTGTCACAGGAAAATGGGCTTTCGCACTTGCACAGCGCTTTTTTAACGCAGATCTCATTTGCAATATCGTTGACGAAGAGCCTTTTCTAAATCATACTACAAAAAGCTCGTCTGGATCTCTTCATTCAACCTAGTTGGTTCCTCCCACGACTTCATTACCGTGCATGACGTGGCCACCCACTACAATACCATATTCTCAACGATAATGAAGGAACTCTTGGGCATAGTCTCCTCCAAGACAGGTATCTCCTACAATATCCCCTCTACAGTGCAATCCCTCTTCGCGTACAGAAGCACTCTTACCTTCTTCCCCGCCTCATTCTCTGAGTACGAATTCAGAAATGCTTACTCCTACCTTTCCTCCGAGGATACCAAGAGAGAGGGGTTGCCTGACCCTGCCCCTTTTCACACCAACTATGTCAATGTCCTTAGAAATGACATTCTCTTTTAGTACCAGTACATCTTTGCCCCGTTCTTGTAAAAAAATATCTTCGCACAATACTCTCTCTCCTTATCCCACGTTTTGTAACTCATTTTCTTTCTTCCACAATCCTTTTATGCTCACATCACATCAAAACATTCGTTCATTTATCATTACTAGTGAAGTCCCCTCACTCTCACACACAAAACACTACACGCCCTACATGTTATATTTAGTCCTCCTCATAATCCATCATCATCGGACCCTCCTCGTAGTCACCATCCGTGTTATCAGCCTTATTGCCTTGTACCTCGTCATCTTCCTCTCCAACTTCCTCTTCCTCCATTTCCAAGTTGCTCACAGAACTTTCCTCTTCTTCCAGCTGGTCGTTCGGGTCTTCCCCGCGCCCAAATTTCTCATCTAAGAATTTGTGCCGAAAAGCAGGCTGCCTGTGCACCGCATCAGGGAGCTTGTATCCTTTGGGCACAAAGTATATGTGATACCGTAGACAATTCTCCTTCACTAGCGCATCCATGTACCCTGCCCCGGCATGAAACACATCTCCCCTTCCAATAAACATGGAGTACGGTGGAACCCTGAACTTCTTCACAACCATCGTACGAGGCAGCCTCTTCAAACTCTTTTCATCCGTCACATACATATTATGTGACCTCTCACATACCATATCATAAAAGAGCACCCCCCGGAGGCCATCATAAAGAATCCCGGAATCTCTCTGTTGTTCTTCTCCTTATTCGTCCATCTCTGACGCCTCGCTGTTCCTCTTCGATCGTGCTGACTCCCGCCTCCTTTTATAGTTCAGAGGCGCAATATTGGATACAAAGGGTTCAAACAATTCGAAGAGTGGGTTACGACCGTTGAGAATGCTCGCGAGAACGTATAATGGACGTACACTTCTCAATCACGTTCGTGGCCTTCACTTCTTGACCGAACAATGCGCCAGCTCAATATAGGTTTGAACTCAAGTGGTTTCGTATTTCACGTTTTATAATTCACTATCGCTTTACTTAGAAAGTTATATGATCGTCATAATACTACGTACGTGTAGCTTTAGAATAAAGGCACCCAATTTTGAAGGAAAAAAGAATTGAATTGCGTCCGTTAAGTTGGCGCAGGAACAGCGGACCGGGGTGGAGTGGCGCTTCATCAGTGCCCTGATGAAGCGCCACTCCAACCTTGACCGCTGTCCACGGCGCATGGGCCCTAAAATTTTATTTTTTCGGACAGCGGTCCGGGGTGGAGTGGCGCTTCATGAGGGCACTGATGAAGCGCCACCCCGCCCTTGACCGCTGTCCACGGCGCATGGGCCCTAAAAATTTATTTTTTCGGGCAGCGGTCCGGGGTGGAGTGGCGCTTCATCAGTGCCCTGATGAAGCTGGACGACACCTCTCCACGCGCCGTGGCCGATGAAGCTGGAGGACACTACGGACCCCCATTGTTCTAGTAGAAGATGAATTCTATATCAGGAACTTTACATCCCATAAAACTAAATATGGTAGTTCTACGGACTACCCCGTGTAATCTCTAGTCGTTTTCTATCTCAATTTCCAAGGTACTACCGGATTAGTTACATGGTTACACATTGGTACTACCATGTATAGCATAAAATCCCGTACCAGTTTTTAAGCAACATAGAAATACTTATTATTATCCGTGCCAGGGTGTCTGGGTAGCTGAACGAGGTCGAGCAGCGCTTCATCAAGGCATCGATGGGACCCGACTTCAATTTGACCGCTGTTCACGGCGCGTAAATGAAGGACTGAAATGAGGTTTCAACAGTGCATCGATGAAGTGCCGCTCGAGCTTGGTTCCTTTCCAGCGGCCCATCCACAACTGCAAAGGCTGCCACGCAGATTCTTATAGACGACAACGAAAAGCAGTTGTACGCGCGCGCCACTCGAGAGTTGCTACACATGCGGGGCACAGTAACAGTACCACGCGCGTCCCGGATGCAGTGTTGTAGGACCGACTGGGTCTGCAATGCAAAAAAAGCTTAAATGCATTGACTTCAGGGGTGACAGCTTGCAATTTTAGACCACTCGCCAGGTGACAGCTCAATTGTTCTTATTTCCCAGGTTGATACACTCACTTCCGTTCGTTCTGCAGTGCGTAAAAATCAACACTTAGTCAAGCATGGGTGAATAATTAAGAATCTTTAGCAACCTAGGGTGACATCGATGCAAAGAAATCGAAAGCAAAGTCCCTGTTCTGTTTGTAGGGTGAACGTACGCAATATCTCATATTCTAGGGCGGCTGGTAACCTAAAGTATCATAATCTAACGTGACAGTACGAACTACATTTTATTCGAATAACTGACGAAGTTGACATTGATTAGAAACATGGCCGTCTTGATGGCATAAAGAGCAGGAATTAGATCTTGTCTTCTTGGCTGAAGGTCCCGATTCATACCATCCCCTCCGACGAACACCAGCGTTTTTTACGGGTCTACCACGCGGTGGAGGTAGAGCTTTACGTATATTTAGGTTCCTCCCAGTTAGTACCAGCACCTTTGCTTGCAAGATGACATCTTCCACATCCACCTGATTTGGAATTGTAAACAACACATTGTCGTAGAATTTGGGGCCAAATGTCTTCACTCGATAAAGCGGTAAATGTTGGAAGCTCCGTACTTCTCACATAGTACAGCAACGCCATGATAACAAGGAATCCACTTCCGTTGTTGGAATATCCACAGCATAGTGGTGGTGTCTGTTCCTTCTCGCTTAGTTTCACACGGCGAAGAACTGATCCATCCGAATAGCTCGACACGGTGGCTTCAATTTGAGCAGATCCATCTGAAAACTTAACAGTATCCTGGTACACTCTTGCCCTTCGAATCAAGCTTGCAATATGTTGCTCTATTCGAGGAGGAACCGGCCTTGTACACCTCTCTGCAGCCTGTTGCGCGTCAGAAACCCGGCCCGTTGCGTCAGCACTACCTTGGTCAACATCTTCTGTGGCTCAACAGCTCTAATATGATTGCGTAACGAAGCTCCCATTTGACTTTCTGCACCTTGAGACGACACGACAATGTCTTCCAGTTGTGAGTATGAACGATACAGCTCCTTCTTCTCAAATCGTTCCAAGTACTTGCGTTGCACATCTCCGTACTGCTTCACAATATTATCTACTGCTGCCTTCGTCGGCGCATACAGCGCTTTGTCGTAAAGTGTAATCCCAACCGCTCTTCTCGCAACAAGCATTGATCCCATATTCTTCTTGACATGAATGGGATCCAAGAACATATTGGCATTAACGAACACCTCTTTGTATGCCTTATCAATAGACTTTTCTTGATCAACGATTGTAGTGCGAGATGGAATGTCAAAGCCATTTAACTTCTTGCATTCCTCAAAGACCATTTTCCAACTTTCATAACATTCTGGTCCAACAAAGTGTGCAAATATTATAGGCAGAAGGTGCATATTGGTGTCGTTCCGTAAGATTGTGGTCCGATTCCGTCACAATGTGCAGCGTCGGCTGCTGCAGTCTTCCAACCTTTTGCGACGTAATGTTTTGCTACGCTTGGAACGGAAATCAACCCACCATAATATCTACCATCATCAGAAATATCCGTAACCTCTACCACATTTTTGTCAAACTTTGCATCCTGCGGTATACTCCTCCCTTTCTTACACTGCTCGAAAATATGACGTGCGGCTTTGAATCTGGTTTCCTTCATCCTCAATCCGTCTATGACAATTATACGAACGTTGTGGCCACAATCGCGAAGAAGGTCAGCCTATCCCTCTAGTGCCGCCATATCCACTGCACGACAGGCTCGCATTTGGTTCAATATTTCTTTCCGAACGGATCGGTAATGGCTTTGGGGTGGTTGGCGCTTGTAGATTTGCTTCGCTTCCACGAGAGATGCAATTGTCTTTGACGAAATATTGGGGTCCCCCACAGCCTCGTCCAGTATTGCTCGAGCTACCTGTCGCGGAGTATATGCTGGTGCGCAAAACTTCGGCTGGCAAGAACGATCTCCATTGCTTCCAACATCTTGTCCGCAGCACTCATTACGGTGTTCCACGAACTGGTTTAGTTTCCACAGACCGCTGCGAGGTTGCCAATTGAACGTAAGTTTAGCGTTACAATTCGCCTGGCGGCATTTCGTTGTAACACGCTCCAAGGTCTGAGCAACCGTTATCCCTTTCTGAACACCTATGTACGCTGTGTAGGCTCTAATCAGTTGCTCGCACTGCCATCGAAAGTTCAACGACATTCCTACCTGTGGCTTGATTTCGACACATCTCTTAGGTCTCCATGATTTTGAACCGTCCAACTCTGCCTCAAGCACAGCCTTAGCTCGTTCCATGGCTCTTTTCTTTGATGCTTTCTTCTGACGTTTCCTTATCTCACTCCTGTCTCCTGACTTCGGTCCAGGTGAGATATTTTGGTCACCATGAAATTCACCGTGGGGAGAAGCAATGGCACTAGTGTCACCCACGGCTGCATCACATTCTCCACTGTCACCATCTGGGTTGCAGGCCACAGAACCTGAACCGAGAGCGGAACTGACAAACTCAGCTGGAATCGAATGGATGTAGTTTGCGGCACAGAACTCCTCAATATCATCTATTTGAGCGTCCGAATGTTCATTTTCTACATCATCATGGACATCATCACCAGAATCAGCGTCATCACCATCACCTCTCTCTGTCCACCACGTTCTACGAAGTTCCTCAGACGTCATACTCTCAGCTCCATGCCTCTGGTCTGTACAATGAGGGGCTGAAATATCTGCCTCAACTGCGCTTTGTCGCTGCTCTCTCTCTCGTTGGTGCTGTGCTTTCAACTCACGCTGCTTCTGTTGCTTTCTTGCTTGTTGCCGTCTCAACTCTCCCTCTCTCTCCTTGTTTTCCTCTCGTTGCTTTGTTACATCCTCCGATTCTTGCTTGTCCAACAGCATTGCGGTGTTTTCTTCACGGGGACTGTTGCCACCAGCATTTTCTATTTCGTTCAATTCGGACTCGGTTCGGGTCGTCTCAGTGCTGAACAGGACACTACAGTCCAATTAGAACTCTCTGTCATTGGATATTACTTTGCGCTCTTTTGTGAGGTGTAGTTCCGCATTGGCGAGGTGTAGGGCACGGGACAGGAGTCGCATGCTTCGATGTGCTGCGTTCATGTGATCTTTGCAGCGATCAGGGTGAACTAAAATTGCAAGCTTCCGAAATGCCTTCCGAACAGTTCTCATCGTTGCTTGATTCTCTTTGATGCAGAAAACGCTTAGTAAGGACGTATGACCACTTTCAATTGTGTTAAAATGGCGAAGAGTTTGTTGTAAATTGACGGGAAGTGTAATATTGTCTTCCATGTTGGAGAAGTGGAGGTATACAAAGCTAGGAAAAGATAAGGGTGAACTGCAGTAGTAGCTTTTGGATGGGGCGACAAAGTAGCGTGAAGATTTGTTCACTGGGTGACTTCCAGCACTCGTTGGCGACTTCAGCAGCGATTTGCACAAGTGGAGGGTGACATTTTGATTTCACCCAGTGATTATGGTACTTCTGCGTATGTCACCCTCTGACCAGTCCATAATGCCAACAGTGGCCACCTGACTGCTGCAGATATGCAAGCAGTCACCCCCTAGGCCTCAGAATCTCCCAAAAAAATTGTAATTTTTTAGACAGCGGTCCGATGTGCAGTGGCGCTTCATCACGGCCGTGATGAAGCGCCACTCCACCCTGGACCGCTGTCCGGCCCACTGTGTAGACCGCGGTCGTGTACGAGTTTCGAGGGATTCCAGGCACCCCAGAAACGTTTATTGGCACTGCTTGAAGTGCATATGCAAGGAGGTACGCCAAACAAAACAGGCCGAAGTAGAGCAGATGTCCTCACATTTCACAATTAGCATTCAAGGCCAGTACATCGCGGATCTCAATGCAGCTTAGATTCGACACCAAATGCGTGTGTGAGGCGGAGCATAATTGTGTACCTCTTCATCAGTGAAACGATGAAGCACCACTCTACCTCGGTTCGCTGTCCAGTGGCGCAGACCTCCAAAAACTAACAATTCTATTTCCACATGAACAGCGGACCGGAGCGGTATAGCGTTTCATTGGTGTACCTATGAAGCGCAACTCCACTTTGATCCGCTGTCAAACCTTGCTGTCGGCTTTCTTATTTCCATGGTTAAAGGATCTGGTCAGCTTTGCGCTCCTTTAAAAGAAGCGATGAAACGCAAGACTAGCCACACGATTAAGGTGTTTCGGGTCTATTGGAAGGACCTTGAGGTTCCTGCAGCCTAATTTGATAACAATGGAAAGCCTATGAACCCAAATGGGACCCAATCCAAATTCGAGAACTCGGTCTGTAGCTTTGGGTTTCCATACTTCATAAAACACTTTTTGTCTTCATTACACATCCCAGATTGTTCTTTACTTATTGTACACCATCCCATGATATTAGAAAGGATCTGAGTGTTCTTTTGGGTAGCAATGGAGTGTGAATAGAGTAACAATATTGTCACGTAATTAAGCTAACATGTCATTTCTGGGAGCCCTTTGCTATAGATAGTACACGTATTGATAGCGTGAGATATATATAGATTAAGCGCCAGTCCACCCCGGTCCACTGTCGGCTCCTCGTGGCAAGCCAAAAACATTTACCTATTTGGCCTGGACAGCATACTAGGGTGGGGTTAAGCTTAATCGGGACCCCGATGAATCGCCACTGCACCCCGCTCCACTGTACAGAAAGCATTCACTTCCGTACCTTGTAAAAATATCTACGTGTATGGAGGGCCTCTGGCCACGTTACGTGGTACACGTCTCTAATGTTTTGTAGCGCGTACTTAAGTACTCCTGCCCTCCCGCGGAATTCCACGGTAAGAGGAACGCTCCTTACCACCCCGTTACGGTTTCACGGGATATGTTATTTTTCTGCCACAGCAAGCGCGTGGGTCTCTTGCTCGTTACAGAACATGAATATATCTCTGCGCACCGTATGGGTGAGGTGGACTATTTCTACTTGTTCCGTTGACCGGGCGGAGTAACACACGAGGTACGTTCGAAGATCTTGGTCTTTCTTTCCCAGTTATGTTAACTGGGGCACTTTGTGTGATTTCGATGCTAGTGAGTACTCATTGAGCGGTAGTGAAAGGTTTATGAAACTGAAACTAATTGATAATCGGGGCTATATGGCAGGGGGGAAAGTAGAGCTTGGCGATTTGGAATCGATAGAACCTCGTCAGGTAGAATCGGTGAAAGTGCCGATGTAACCGAGAAGTGAAGGAAGAAGCGCGGTAGTTGTGACGGAGAATTTGACCGAAGCCGAGGATCGAAGATGATTGGAGGATTCTAAACCAAGGAGGTACTTTCTCGCAGGTGAAGTGGGTAGAGAGAGGAACTGGGTGGGTGGTGTTCGGAGTTTTTCGATGGCGGCGAGCATGCTGAATTCGGAAACGCCGAGGTGGAAGTTGTGGAGTGGTTTGAAGGGAAAATGTTGTAAGGAGAGAGGAGCGCCGTGATGTTGAGAAGAGAATAAGATTGGGAGATGGGGGAGTACTTTGCGAGGGAGAGGGAGTGGAGGGCTTCAAAGGATATTTCCTTTGTCTTGCAGAATACTCAGTGCTTGCGGCCAAGGAGAATGTTTCGTGATTCTCGGAGGAGAGTGGATTGCGATTTGCGTGCGGCATTGGTGTGGTCCTGGGTTTGGGAGAGTGGAGTGTGATTTGCGTGCGGCGTGGGTCTGTTCCCGGTTTCGGAGGGAATGGTATGGATTGTGTAGAGCGAGGTCTGAGGGGGAGACGCTGCACCTGTGAGGAGGGTCTTAGGGGAGTGTTCCGTGGGAGATGACGAGGATGTCCTCCGCTTCCGGAATTTCATCGGAGTAGCTGGCATTAATTTTGTAACAGTGGTGGAGAACACCATGGGGTTCACGGAAGGGAAACCCGTTGAGAGTGGTGAGCAGAGAGTTGAGAAGGTTAGAGATGACGAGCTGAATCAGTTCCATTTTGGTCTGGCCTGGGATTGGAGAGGAGATTTGAGGGATGCCCTCGTGGCTTTCGGAGGTGCGTTTGGGTGGAAGGAGGTTGGCAAGTAGCCGAGAGGGATGGAGTTTTCAGTAACGCAATTGCGATGGAAGGAATAAGAGATGGTGAAGAATGTGATGTGAAGGTAGTAGGTGGTCATAGGAAGAGAATTTGAGGAGGTGAAGGACTTGACTACGTACATTTGGAAGAGCACGTAAAGGAGTCATTATCGGTGGTGTCGGGAGATGGTCGGATTCATGAGTTGTAGGAGGACTAAATGAGGGCGGCTCTTAGGGAGGGGAAAGCTTCTTGGCCGAGGGCGGAGGCCATGGGGTGGAGGAAAGCAGGGTCGCCGGATGCAATGGTATTGGAGAGGGTGTGGAAGAAGGTCTTGTGAAAGTGTGCGAAGGCGAGTGGTTGTTTGAGGACCTGGGTGGCTTCTCTGTGGAAGACAGTGGTGGAGAAAAGCTGCTGTGCGTCTGTAAGGGTGGTGGGGGCGAAACAGATGGTTCTGAATTGGTGCTGGAGGTGGTGTTCCTGGAGCTTCAAGCGCTGGGTAGCGGAGAAGACGGCATTATGAAATGCGGATTTGGAGAAGGCGCGGTCGTGTGGGAAGGGAGATGACTTTGTGCGCCGTGCGGTGGCCGAAGGAGGAGGTGATGAAAGAGATATATAGGGGCATTCGTTGGAGTTGGGGGTTGTCGAGGAGTTGGAAGGGAGTGGGGGTTGGGGGAAGTGGGGGAGGGGGGTGGTAGACAGACCAATGGGTGTTGTGGCATTATGGTAGGCGTCTTGGATGTGGAGTGGGAAGGAGATTTTCTGGTGATGATAAGAGTTGTAGTAGAGGATGGCGACGGGGTCGAAAGGGCGATTTGTGGGAGGTGATATAAAGAAATTTTAGGGGTGTAATTGTGGCCCTTGGTCCATGGGGGGAAGTAGGGGTGCCTCCGCCGGGGGAAAGGAAACGCTTGGCCGCGGTGAGGCGATTGGTGCATCTGCTCTGGTGCCTTTCGATAGCGGGGATGGATTGGCCGAACAAGGACCAGCCTTTAAAGCAGCCATTTGGAATGTTGGGGAAGGGTGGAGGGCTGGCGGGGGATGAGGGGTTACGTACCGGGGAGCGCATTATGGGGCACGGACGTTCGGACAGAATGGTGGGGACGTTTACACATGATGCGAAGGCGTTTCAAATATTGGTTTTATAAACGTATGATGTAAACGTGTTGTCTAGTGAACCGATCTCCACAAATTGAAAAGGTATTCTTTGTATTTGTATACTTCTATCCCTATTCGATAAGCAGTTATGTAAGTATATATATTGCTATTCGCTACCGTATACATGAAAATAGGTGGCACCTACACACCTACATTGTGCTGCGAAACTAGCATAAACGGAAGAAGCATGCTAGTTTCCCTTCCACCCAAACTCGCAAAGATGGAAATGATTTGGAATAATTCTTTCGGAAAAAACTAGCAGAAGTGGAAAGGTGGAAATATTTTCGGAAATTAGCACTTCCAAATTTGGATAAATTCACCGGTTTTTCGTTCGTTTTAATTCGGTCATTTTTGACCGCTAAACTAGCCTTCCGATAACACCAACGGTCCACCAAAGATGTGAGGTATATCCATAATGTCAATATTTATTGATCACTATAGTAATCATTAATTTTAAAAGCTTTGTAGGTCCCCATTTTTGAAAAGTTCCAATTCTTTTTGCAAAATGTGTTCTCTACAATTGATTAAACTTGTACGTAGAATGTCGCGAAGTGAGGTTCAATACTTTTGTAAAGAAAATTTGACTAAATTTGACTCTTAGAACGAAACATTTGGGCACCGAAAACCTCTATTGGGCACTATAGTGATAAATAGAAATTTGGAAAAATTAAGTGCATTTCACGTTTTGGCATGAACTGTAATACAAATTATTTACAGCATAGAGTTTGTTATCAAGTTTAACGATTGTCTTTTATAGCTCTAAATCGTCTAATTTGTGGTTAGAGCCGTACAGTCCTCGAAATTCGTATAGCAACACGCCATGAATAGCATTCTCTTCCAAAAGGCACCCGCCAATCCGAAAGGCAATGACACCCCTTCAAAGCACGCTATTCAAATGATAAAACAATTCAGGTATAGTGCCCACCGCCCCAAGTTTACCTCCCCAAGCGCGCTCAATAGAAATAAGGGTGCGAACAAGGGCGCGAAATAACAACGCCCACAAGTAATGGTTTTATAAATCGGCGCCAATCCAATGCTGCAAACACGTCCAGACTCCATATAAAGCCTCTTCTCACGTGGCTCTCCCATATGAGGACAATCATTTAGATAACAAACTTTCAACAATGCCACCAGGGGGGTACCTCACATCCTTCGAAAAGGGGCAGATAGTCGCTTTACGCAGCGAACAAACGCCCATTCGGGACATCGCCGAAGAGCTAGAACGCAACCCCTCAACTATTTCTCGATTCTTCAAGCGCCATCAGTCCAAAAATGTGCGTCCAAACACCAAAAAAACCGAACCAAAGTTTCTGAACATAGCCGACGACTGCTGGTTCGCCTGGCTTCTAGCAGAAACTATAGCGCTTAGGAACTCAAATCACGGCTGAAATTAACCATTGGAGTTAGACGAAATCAACAAATATTACGTGACTCTCCCCATCTCAAGTATAGAAAGCTTTTAAAGGCTCCGCAAATGACACAAATTCTCAAAATACGACGCCTGGAATCGGCACGCCGACACATCAGCAAGGGTGACCAGTTTTGGGTGAAAGTTGTTTTCTCGGATGAAAAAAAGTTTAACATTGATGGTCCAGATGGTCTCGCCTTCTATTGGCATGATTTGAGACGGGACCAACGTCGCTTCTATACACGACAAAATGGTGTTTATTAGTACTTGATATTGAGGGGAGGTAGAAACTAACGTATGCTTTGTAACTTCGCCGTTTAAAGGGACCCCTGTGAAGTAATATGCGCTTGAGATCTACAAAGATACAGTAATCAATTGTCTTTGTGCGTTTCTTTATTGTTCTAATAAAGCGCTCTCACGTGATGTCCTCTTTTAAGTGTGTTTGTGCTTTACTGGCAGAAATGCCTGACTATTGTGGTTGTTGCCATCTGCGTTTCGCGGACTGTAGTTACACCCAGTGACCGCAAATAATGTAGCCCACACTATTTCTGCTCTCTTTCTGAGCACCAAAGAAACCCAATATAGTGTGGGCTACATCTTTTTAGGTACCCCCATAATTTGGGTGCGGGCGAAATTAACGTGGCCCACATTGGCAAAAAGAGGCACAAATAATGTGGGCAATAACCAGCTTTACCAACCTCAACTCTGAGCTCATCAACCTCCACTAACACCTCCCCACCACTTGTATTATTCAGGGTGGCTTCCGGGCCTGCTACCACCCGACGAAACACACCATTACAACCATCTCACTTATGCACCGCCTTTCCATCGACAACTTCACCATCGAAGTGGTTGCGGTGCTTGGCAATAATTGCCTGTAGCTTGGGAAACAATTGCCTTTCTTCCCACAGGCCATTTACGTTCAAAGCCATGCCGGTTCTGATCATTGCTTTCCTTGGAAACGTTAACCCATCAGCATCACGCTGAGAGTTAACGTCCTGCACAGCCACACGCGCCAGGTTCAGAAAGTAATGCTTTCCGGGATTCTGGATTTTTCCTAATGCAGACCACTTCCCGCCGGCAATCATGTCCATTTTGTAACACTCCCACCTTCTGTTCCAAGCCTGTTTTATCTTCTGAATAACGAAGGAATCAGCAGGTTGAATCAGGTGCCTTGCATTTTTGGGAAAGAATCTTATCTCTGTATTGACTGCTTCCGCTGCGCCACTCACAGCTTCCGTTACATTGTGTCCGCTGCAATTGTCAACGTACAAGATTCGCTTCCGCTCGTTTGGAAGACGGCGAATTACCTTACATTCCGATAGCCATTGTGGCATGACCGTTGTATCCATCCAACCCTTGGGACCAGATCTGTAAGAAACATTAGGTACATCGTCAGGCACACCACGGATAGGGTAGCTACGGCCTTTATTCTGGAAAGCCATGAACGTTGGTTCGATTTTGGCATCTCGACCGCCACTGATGCGAACGATCATGGTCATTCCTTCTCCACCAGACACGACGTCGGCGTATTTGACTTCTGCATTGCCGCAGAAACCAAGGGTCTTACCGTTGTCAACGTTAATTACAAAATGCGTCTCGTCTGCATTCTCCACATCGTCTTCATCAAGCCTTCCGTTCTGAGATTCTCTCTTTAACGTGCCCAGATGGAATGCTACTTGCTTATGTATATACTCTTCTTTGACGGGGGATAGCAAATGCTTTCCAGTGTGGGACCTACTCACGATTCTGAAGCGGTCCGTGAAATGCTGTATCCAACGACGGGTGATCAAGTCTGGTATTTTTTTCTGACTCAGTTCATCCACATAGTTTGAGTGGTATTCCAATCTGGTGGAGTTCTTAATCATATTATGCGCAAGTGCATGCAAGGTCTTCCAGTTGAATTTGACACCCAGTTTCCTCAAACGGTCAAATTCTTGCAGCATATCAAGGTGCAAGGCAGAAGCCCAAGGCTTCATTTTACGACCACGACCTGTGCTGGCCTTAAGATACACCCTTTTAACTCCCTTGTGCGTGTTTCTGGTGATCGTGGTACACATATCAGGGTTAACTTCTCCGTTTTCGCTCAAGTATTCTAACCGTTTCTTCCATAAGCAACTTGCCTTCTGCAGGTTAGCCTTAATTGTCCCCCTGAACAGTCCGGGAAAGTTTTTGACTGCTTTCGATGGTATATGCTTCGGTCCGTGTTGTTCATTTGTTTGGAGCATCCACTTCACAATTTTTAGGCGATCAGCAATAGTGAGGACGTGATGAAGTTTGTGCTGTGCTGATGTGGATTGTTGTGGTTGCGAAGAGCTGGTAAGAACTGTGTTATGGGTGTGTTTGACTTCATTGGATGTAGCGCTTGCGTGGGGAATGGATCTGGCTCGTTGAAAGGCCGCTATAATGAGCGAAGCTGATGTTGGAACTACCATGCCTGTTTGGAAGAACAGTAGACGTGAGAAGAAGTGAATCTTTCTGTGGTGCGCTGCTGCGATTTGGGAGGGAAATGGAAACGGAGTTTTGTTTCTTGAGAGTTTTTGCGCCAAAAACAGCCCGCTGTGGTGCCCTGATGACTCTGATAGAGGTAGATGCAATGTGGCCCACATTAATTTCTCCTTGTCTTCGTTAGAGGACACCGTTTATAGTGTGGGCTACACCAATTCAGGTACCCACACTATTTTTGAACCCAATTTATTTGCGGTCAGTGGGTGTACCTGATTCAATGGATACTAGTACAGCTGCAAATACAGAATATCTTTTTTCTGGACATTTTACTCAAAAAGCCAGTCATTTGTGATCTAAATACGGTTTTACTACTCATCAGAAGCTCTTGAACTTACACACTACCAATCACATCCAGAAAAAGATAAATACAAAACCATGAGAAAGTAGAAACGTTTAGTTTAGCAAATATTAGCCTGTCAAAAACCCACTTTTTGCGCTCTATTGATCGCTATACTGATCATTAAAGCCAAAAAATAAAATTGCCCAAAACCGCTATTGATCACTATAGTTATCCCTATGAACATCGAAATTGTACCAAACATTTCGTAAATGTGGACGAAATTAGTACGCAATTCTGCAAAATCATTCAAAACTGTGTGGAAAATGTTGTTGGCGTTAGAATATGAATGTGACTCCGAACCTTAATGCCCACATTTTGCCCTTATTTCGGACAAGTTTCGGCCATATAATTTTGCCCATGACCGACGTCTTTTTACCTGAAAACACTTCTAGTAAATTTTGACCCTAAATGTACCATTATGGTTCAACTTTGGGCCATGCTTGGGACAATTTCGAGGTTCATAGGGTATTTTAGGGATATTGTCAACTCTAAAAATTCTGATTCCGGAATTTAACCCTTTAACTGAAAATTCTGAATTCTAGTGAGATAGACTTAAGAATTGCCCAATCAGAATGCAAGGAAAGGACTGCACATGTGGTTGCTTGCGATAGCATCACTTTTCAGGAGTATATGTCAATCAACTACGTAGGTGCACTCTACGTAAGTTTTTAAATGCACCGCTGCGCAGAAGTGACCACAATCTATGCCCTCCTTCCCACAATCAATCCCACCTCAACATTTTGCTGCAGCAGTATGAACAAAAGTGAAAAAAATCAGGCCTGACCCGTACTTCCCAAATTCGCGTGCGGCACAACAACGAACAATGCAGGGACGAAACCTAGTCCACAACATGATCCGTCAATAACTACGCCAATTCTCTTGGCATCCAAGCCATCACCATCCCCAGCTGTCAGTCAAGCAATAATTGAAAAAAAACTCTGTCCGAAGGCATGCCTCCATCCGGACAACGAGCACTCACTTCTTCTTGCATAGCCGTGCCAAATATTACCACCGCAGACGAGGACGTTGCGTGCCAGAAATGCAGTGGCACGCCATGCTACTGGTTGCAGCTAGGAGCTGCAGCGCTGAGTAAGACAGCACCCAAGTATCCTTCAATGGGTATACCAAATAGCACCAACAACGAGGCCCGTAAAATGGCATACAAATGCTACGCATATGAACGCTATGAGTTTCTGGGAGCAGGCAACAGAGTAAAACTACCGCAATGTGCATGCACATTGCGGTAGTTTTACTCTATTGCCTGCTCCCAGAAACCCATAGCGCTCTGGAGGGCATCAGAACAATATGGCCAGACGTGGAAGGGGCGTATGTGGGATTCAAACAACATTAGTTTAACTTCTGGTATGGCACTATGGCCGTGCTCATGGAGGCGGTAACCGTATTCGTTCTTCGCCGATAACCCTTGGGGCATAGCAGTTGTTAGGCGCGCACGATTGAATCATACAAATCCCTTCGCGTATGGCGCAGCGCTTCCTTGTTATGGAAGAATGAAAAGCAATTGACATGAAATTTTTTCCTGCACACACTGCAGGAATACATCGTGTAATATCCACGCTGTTCTGTTGCTATCAGCGTACAGAGAAGGCAATACACGGTTTTTTCGGCCTTCGGTTTCGAGCAAAATGTGAGCTTCGTTTGCGATAGTACTGTTTGAGTTGAAAAGTTCTCCGGTCTAGTGCTAAGGAGATACTGTGGTGAGGGAAGCACGCCTCTGTACATACTCAACGTGTTCGGAAACGAGCAGCTGGATAATACGGTGCTTCATGTCGACGACATCAATGATTTTATCGCCTTGGGTAGTAATCGCGTTTAGTACAGCATGCGCATTTAGGATGCTCGCATCGAGAATGAATGTCAACAGACTCATTGTTACTTTTTTTTCTTTCATCGAAGTGGCACTGGTAGATCTCAGCTGATCAAAACGGTCAACACCATTCATGAAGAGATTGAATGCGACAATAACCGCCGGCACTTGTAATATTGAACGATTCACGGACTCGTCCCCTGTCCATCTCTGCAATGGAGCCAGGCCATGAACGCATCTAACAGCATGCTAGTTAGGCTCCTGGATTCTGTGAGAAGGTGTACCGGCCAAATTTTTGGTGTAGAAGGTCACGATGGCGCGGTCCTTGAACACGATGAAGCCTGTGTTTTTTGCCACGACTGGTGGCTGGCTTGCTGTTTGTCCTTTCTCCAATACCTGAACAAGGCGCCAATCCCCTCTATTGGAACCTTTTAAGATTGTTTTGGTCTCCTTGAGAGCAGATCGATTCAACCCATCAATGTTTGTGAAGTGGACTGTCCCCAGAACTTTACAATCACCGTCACTTAGAACCTTCAGATGCCGTGCCAGTGTGTGGCGCGTGTAGAAATTGTCCATTACGATCAGCCTTCCGTTCTCCGGTGTGGCATGGAGCATTGTCTGGTGGGCCATTTATGTACACCACAATGCAGAAGGAGATGATTTGGCTACACTGGTACCATCTATTTTGCGCTCGACAGCTCCACGGAGATTCCAAAACAGGTTTGTATATTGCTGAACTGGACTCTGCCCGGTTCTATTTCCAGAGCCATCGTCTTGCAAGCTATATAAATACGCATGAGTCCATCCCACTACAGCGTAAAACCTAATGCCGAACTTCACTGGTTTCAATTTCATATATTAGCGAGCACGGCTGCCTCTCTTACATCGCACAGTATTCTTGCCCAGGGTACTGACACCCACCGGGACGGCGAGAGTGGCCGCATTTCTTGAAAAGTGCTCAAGCAACTACCTACTGTGCCTCAGTGGTTCAGGAACTGCTACATCGTGCTCGTAAGCGGGATACATACGGAGAGCTGCTTCAATGGACAGAAACACATCCCTCCCCATGACCTTCTTGAAGAATGGTATTTCTAGAAGATCGGAAGAACTCCAGTAGTCTTTCCGACGATTCAGTCGATGTAGCGATGTTGCGAGTTCTAGACCCAAGTAGGCCATTCGTTCGTCCATCCTAAGTGGCTTGCTTCGTTTTCCGCATCTTTCCAGCTCGGCACTAGTCTAAAGGCGCAAGAATTGGAGAAAAGATCTGTTCAAAAACAACAAGAACAACCCAAGTTCGTTCCCATGGGCATAAGACCTCCTCATCAGCGACTCTTTTGCCAAATTTAATCCACTGCGTTTACGTCACCACGCCCAATACGGGACGCTTTTATATATTTCATGTTCTTCTGCTGCTCCCAACGCAGTAACTAAGAACTCTTCGAGATCAAAACTGTCCCAAAAGTTGTGGCCAACATTATCACGGTTACAATCTGGGTCAATGAGGAGTGTCTTCTCGACTGCAAGGCTCAAGAGAGAGATATGGTTTCTCTGCTCTCCCACGTTGGTATGATCTTCAAATGGTTTTGTGTTTATAGTGGGAAATGGTGTTCTCTCCTGAGCGTTTGAGAAATGATGGGGACTACTTGGGCGGACAGACTGCTATGCGAGTTAGTTGGGAGTGAGGAATACGGTTTTGGTTGTTGCCAAAATTCTTTCAAAGAGTAAGAGGTGAGCAGTAGGTAATTGTGGTTGCAAGCGGGGGAAGGGGGAGTTGATGGAATGCATCGAGACAATGAAGCAGTAAAATGGTCACTCAGTTTGGCGGTTCTTTTTAGCTTTCGAATCTGCTTTGGTGCTGTTATTTGCGCGTGGGAGAGGCAGCCATACTACGAATTCATGCGCGCACATTGAGATTGTGGGATATGCAAGCAGATGAAGTACGTCGTTCGAAATACGCAAGTTGTTAAGGTAATGCGTTTCTATTGGAGAGAAAAATATTCCACAACAAGTGTTGTTATTGGTTGTAATCGAAACCAATCGACTTTGCAGCCAATGAAACAAACTTTGCTTATGTCTAGTGAGATAGACTTAAGCAAAGCGGACAAGTGGCGCTGTAACATCCAAATGTTTCTGTCGTTACCCAATAGTATCGAACACTTAAGTCTATCTCACTAGACTTAAGCGTTCAGTCTCAAAGGGTAAAGCTTTGGGTGCACTTCGGACTACCAAAAGGGGAAGCGGGGATATCCAGTACCCTGCATTAGAGGCTACTGTAACGTTGCGAGAGTAAAGAAAAACAAAGCGTCACTTTTCGAACGAAGAGCGAGACTTCGCATGTTTCTATGCTGTTAGAAAGTTCTGAAGCTCCGAACCACTTTCAATAGAAAGCAAAAACGTCGGCCTTTCGTCCGCCAGACTTTCACGCAGAGCAGACGGCGAACTTGTGCATAAAAAGAAGTCTACCCGCTCTCAAACGGTCAAATACAAAGAATATTCAAATTTGGACCAAACCGTTGTTGCTTTTGACCAATCACAACAAGGTATTTGGCACTCAACAGCACTACACACGAATTCCATCACCCCTTACCAATCCGGATCGCTTCCATGCTTCCTGCACCGCCCGAGCTGCACGACGTTCATGGCAAGAATTCACCAAGCTTTGACGACTAATTGCACGCTCAGGCGCAAGACTCAACAGAGGTCGGAGCTCCGCAGGGGTTTCAACATCAACATCCCGTTTTGGCCGGCAGGCCCGCCCATTCCGCGTTCCCCAACCTAGAGCCATCCTCTCGTTCCTCGACGCTCATCTGCTTCTTAGCACGACGTTCATCCCCCTCCTTCAACGCGCGTAACACTACGTCAGCTGTTAGGTGAGCGCCTGAAGCAGTGTTGATGCTAGTTGTTCCGCTGTTCTCGACTTCTACATTTCGAAGAAGACTTCTCGATTTTTTCCCAAAGCTTTTCATCAAACTGTGAACAGTGATCGGTTCATCCATCTTCAACCATTTCTCCATCACTGGTTCTATCGAGGCGGATCCTTCGGCAAATACCCAAGCCCCAGCAGCGTGGAAACCCTTCACAAGGTTTCGGCAAGTAACACTATCATCGTAAGCATTACTTATACAACTCGCAACATCAAAGGCGTCAAGAGTAATATGAACACGAGCCGCGGCATGAATTTCTCTCTGTAGGAAGGACCTGAACGGAGAAAAGACTCCGACGTCAAGACGTTGAAGTACATGGGAGGTGTGCTCAGGTAGGCCTATAACAAAAATTCGATTTTTTTTGAGAAGCAGGAGCGTCTCAAACTGAATATGAGCTGCATAGCCGTCGAACAGCAGCAGCATATTACGACCACCTTCCCGAATGTGAGCGGTCTCCATGACAAAGTTCTTAGCCCAGTCGAAAAAAATTGCGCTGTTGACACCAGCAGGCTCGCGGTAGTGCGAGTAACACGGTGGAAGATGGTCATGAAGAGTCTCATACTTTCCATTCACTCTGCGAAACCTTGCCTGTTTTCTGGGATAGACGACTACTGGTTTGAACTTTTGGCCTGCTGCATTGACAACAGGCATGATTGTTACGTGGTCCAGGTTGCCCTTGGTTCCGACATCCATGTGGACAAGTTGCTCTTGCGCAGGCCCGAAAGCCTTTCGAAGCGAACGACCAATCATTTTCGTCAACGATATATCAGATTCATCCACGTTAAACACCTGCTATGCCGATGTGATTCTATATCGCTTCATCATAGCGCGCATCCTCGAGATGTGCTCTGTCAGATTTTCTTTGTTAACCGCCTTTATACGTATGTGCTCAATCATTTGGACGGAATTCTGTGGGGCAAAGCCGGGAACGGAAAGAAGGAACACAAACCGCGCCAGTGGCTACGCACAAAAGGTGTTCAGCCTTGCTCTCTATTGAGGCGGAGCAGTGGCAGAACCCTCCGATGAGGCCGGCACGTGCCAGGCGTAACTCCGGGCGGCCTCTTCATGACTTACAGAAGGAGGTTGAGGGTGGCAATCGGGGTGCCAACAGGATGGAATCCACTGGGCGTGGCGTATCCCGTAGCAAAAAGGGCGAGATAGAAGGTAGCAAAACGAGCCGCACTACAGAGCACAGACTCGTGAGAGCGGGGAATAATCTCGAGACAAAAAGGGCAAACCTGTACAACAGGGCGAAGTGTAACGAAGCCGTAAGACGGAAAAACAGAAAGGGTGTACGAAAGAATGATAAATAAAAGGCCGTAACGACGGATCGGTGCTTCTAAGTGACGGAGGTGGATAACATGTCTGGATAAGCGGCAATGTTCCCCAGGAATGGGGCGGAAGACCGTGCGCGAGCGGAACTCAAGCTAAGGCCACAGCCTCGTTGAGGTTTACTTCCCGTACAGTGGCGGCAAGTGCCGCCACTTATATACGGCTGACAAATATCACTAAATTATCTAAGTACCCGGCACGTCGGCCAAAAATACCCATGTGTACCTCCGTGGCACTCTTGCAACGGCGCATCCGGTAATCCGGCGCGGGCACACACGTGTCACGCTAATCCTACCCTTTATAGGCGGATCCCTAATCCGGGTCAAACAGGCAAATAGACTTCATAATAGTAGGAAGTTCAGCCGAAAATAACAATGAATATATGAGTGGCATCCCCCTCAGTCCCTGCCGAGGTCAATTGATCTACAACTTCAGCTTCAAACTTGGATGGCGTTGAACAAACTTGTTGACCAATGTGACCGAAGGGCGTGACAAAGGCTTGGAACATTTCAGGCGCCTTGCCGGTGGAAGAAGGGTCACGAAGTGTTCTGGGAATTAACACAGGCCCTGCCGGGTTAGTGGAGTGTTGTTTCGGGCGTAGCCATTAATTGTTGCGGCTAACGTGCAATCTTCCTCTTCATTGATTTTGGTTGGACGTCCACGAGGTGGTAGGTTGAGATGTACATCTTGTGGTCCAACGGGTGTTGATTCCAGTTGATGGTCAGGGCACCAGTGCCATGCTGCAAACAGCTTGGACGTTTTGACTCCGTAACGGGCACTGGCTTTTTTCAGCAATGCACACGGTTCGGTGTAGTACAGTAGGGTGGGACCAACTATGAACAAAGTGGGCTGATTGCTGAACACGAAAAATCGGCGATTTTGTGCGCAACAGCTTCGAAAACCGTGCTTCTTCTCCCTGTTCAAGTTTGAGCCAACGGGAAGACACAAATCTACCACCGAACAGCCCTTTTTCCGTGCGGTATAGAAACGCAGAAAAGACTCTATCCCTCTTGGAGATATCACAAGATCGCACTTTCTGAGCCGAGCTCTGCTTCAGATTATACAAATGAAAGAAGTAGTAAAAAAACCTAGCCCAGAAGTCTGCCATCCCCTTTGTCTTCATCACAGCTCTCTTTGAAACATTACCAAAGAACAAGACACTCTTGAAAAAGCACTTTCATACAGCCAGAGTAGTTTAAGTGACACGTAAACACAGTGCTAGCACAAAGAGAAACAGTAAACAAATTCCGGCTTGTCCCCTAGTAGAGCTATATACCCAATCATAGACGACAATCTTACATAGAGACATGGTAAATGACAAATGAAAAGGCGACCTGACCTCAAGCGCATTGCAATAAAATATCAAAGGAACACCCAAAATGCATTCCTTCATTCCACATAACCTATATAAGCGTACAAGAAGACAAAAAGAACAAACAAAGCCTTTCCAACCCATCAAAATTTACTTTTGTTCCAAGAAACCAACAGAAGTTACACAGATATAAACATCTATAACCAAATCAAAATGCCGTCGAAGAAAAAGTGGACCAAATCGTTGAAACCATCACACCTCTGCAAAAAGTGCAAGCTGGTGCACAAAAGAGCGGACAACTGCTTCCTCGTTAGAGCTCGCCGGGCGCGCGTTTCGCGTGAAATGAGGCAGGCTATTTATGCCATCAACGATGGACGCATGTCTTATCATGAGGGCAGCCAGGAGTTCAGGCTTCCTGTGTCATCCATACACTACTGGGTACACCGTCTAAATCGTATCAACGCTCCGACACGGAGCAAAGGTATGCGTTAACCGACACTGAAGAAGAGCGTGTTGTTAAGGTTATCAACCACCACTCGCAGACTGAGGCATACATGACACGGGACGATTTGAAAGATGCTGTGCAGTTCTTTGCCCAATCTTTTCCCCTAGAAAGTCAGCGAAAACTCCGGTTCAAAAGCCTCCGTCTTGGAAATGACTGGTGCAGGGCTTTTCAAGCTCGCCATCAAGACCTGTTTCTGTACCGAAAAGTCTCTGTCATGGAATCGAAGAGGTTTATCGCAACCAATGCCGAAGTATTAACATCTCATTTGGCCAAATTTGGCACGTTGATTCGCAAATACAACATTGATCGCCGTCGTCTATTCAACATCGATAAAACTGGGTTCACTGTCGAGAATGAAGATAAGAAGTCACCAAGAACCAAACATTACATCTCTGTTGGAGACATGCCGGAGATCCAAGGCGCCACGATCAAAAACGTCTCGCGTATCACGTGTCTGGCTTTTGTATCGGCGGATGGCAAAGCGTTAGACCCAATGCTTATATACAAAGGTTCCAAGCTCCATACAAAAACAAATGAAGAAAGCATCGATGTCACTCCCATTCATGACTTCTTACCTCGTGGGTCCTTGGTATGTGCGAGAACAGAATTCGCTGCTGTCGATTCCAACAATTTCTTGGAATGGGCGAAGCATTTCCTTGAGCAGACGAAAGATCTCCGTTTAAATGGACGCCATGTTGTAGTCACCTACGACGGCTATCGCAGCCATATGACTCTCCGTGTATGTGAGTTATTCAGGGCTAACAATGTGATTGCTTATGTCCTCCCAGCCCATACAAGAGCAGCCACTCAACCGCTGGATGTATCTATCTTCGCAGTGATGAAGGCGCAGTTCAGGGAGTTGTTCACATCCTGTGTCTCCGGGTTACCTCTGTACGACAGGGAATTAGACGTCTTTGACATCAGCAAAATTCTTAGTGAAGCTCACAAACGTGCAATGACGCGCGAGAATATTCGCAGTGGTTTCACTAAAACCAGTCTCTGTCCGCTTGAAGAATATCATTTGTTTGGAGAGTACCGCCCCAGAAGTGCAGACAGATACATGGAGCGGGTCTGTGTGAACAAAATGATACAGATGTTACAGAAGAAGCGAGCCAAGACGACGAAAGAATTGCTGGGTACGGCAAGGGCTAGAAGGAATGGGTTTCCTGACAGTACAGAGGGAGTTGTCTTAACGTGTGATGCAGCGTACGAGCTTTTTAAACTGCAAACTGGAAAGCAGAAAGCACGTCAGACGGCACAGAGGCCGATGCAAGAGGCAAAGGAGGCCGCCGAGAGAGAGCTTGTAGCTCAACGCCATGCTGCAAATACCGCGAACACAATGGAGCGGGCTTTACGACGTAATGAATGGTTTGAAGATCAGGTTGTGTTGCCGCGTTCCCTGAATAAACGTCGTCGTTTAGCGCGCACGAGGGCCACCAAAAGATCCCAGGTCGGTGTCAATGAGATTTTGGGTACGGAGCCAGGTGATGGTGTTTCTGGAGTAGAAATTGGATATTCCATCAGCTGAACTCTCTTTCTATCTTTTTTGGAAGTGGAAAGACAGCCAGTTTGGTGTACCAAATTACCTCATGTTGATGTTTCTTTGATATAGTGTTGTTCAAAATTGAGCCTTCGTTTTCTTTAATGACCCTGTTTTGTGCTTTGGAAGTAAAATACCTATATTTTACTTGTTATATACCCGTTCTGTGCGGTTTTTGGCTTGCTTGGTAGTAAACTCTACCATAGTTTTCGGCATTGTGATGGAACGGTACAAACAGCAACGCTGTCGAGGTATCGGTTTTGCGGCAAACTGTTCAACATTTAAGCCTACCCCCCTGTGGTTTCGTACCGACAACTGGAGTGGGCTTACGTCAAACATCTTGTGTTGATGACGTAATTGGATGACGACACTAAAGATGTGACGAAACTGTGGAGGTTCGTTGGAGCTGTGGGTTGAAATCTCCTGTCTGTGCCCGCTTTTATAGGCACTGAGGATAATCTCCATCGTCCGATGGGCTGCATGCGCTAGAGAAAGCGCGCGAAGTTCAAAATGGTGGGAACTGAAAGGACTGCGAAGGTCAAAGGGTTTGCCTTGCGAGGGGGGTTGGCGCCATTTTTGGCGCCAAAGCATTCGCTTTAGGCGGTGTCTAAACAAGCGTGAACGTGCGTGAACGGCGACCGTGAACGCCCATATACGCCTTTTCATTGACTCACGCAGCTCCGAGCAGGCTGACCCTCTGTATGCCCGTGAACGCCCCTTTCAATTTCTTGAAAGCCCACCGTCTGTAAGGCGAAAGCGCTGCCGAACTAAACTGTACCACTTGGTAGCACGATTGGCAATCATTTACCTCCGGGCCTCATCGGGTTTTCCGGTCCAGTTCAACCCAGTAGGGTTCATAGTACTTCCCGCTGCATGCTGCGCCGAGCGAAGCAATATACAGCGGCTCCCTGGCGCAAGGATGCTGCGTTGCGTTCCCCACCGACGCACCCAACGCACCACCGTGCTTCTCCGATCTCGGAAGAATGGCACCGCCACCTCCCCAGCATTGTTCAAACCCCCTTCCTCCGCCTTTGCGACGCAGCCCCAGAAAACACCCAGCATCAGCTGCGGCGCATAGTGCGCATACGACCACCGAAGTTCGTCCCGTGCAACGCGCTCCCAACTCCCCGCCAAATGAATCACCAACCTCCAGCATAGTAACTTCATCTTCCGCCGTCACCGTATCTCCATACGATGACCCAGAATTTCGTGAAAACAATCGCATGGCTTTTGTCTACTCATTCTTGCTCAGTAGAACGGTCAAAGACCTTCGAAAGCTGTGCAAGCCGTTCAAGCTCAAACTCCGAAACCGTCAACACGCGCAATTTGTGTCCCAACTCGTGCTCTTTCTTCATTTGAAAAGCTTCGAGGACGTGAGTATCCGCGATTGCTTCTCCACAAACGAAGAAATGAATGGCTACTTTGTTTGGGAGAGTGAAGCCAAAGTTCTTAATTCAACTTTGTCCAAGCTACCGGAGGTTGGCGCGTTCGTGGATATGCTTCACCCATTGGACCGCCGAGAAGTAGCAGATAGAATCCTCGCTTTCAAAACTGCTCAACCGTCGTCATCAGGATTCCCGTTCTCCGCAAAGCTGGAACTACCTGCGGATCCTAGCTTCTCTCTTAACGAATTTGCCAGGCTCTGCGTTATATTGCGTGACGACGATATGGCGAAAAACGGGCTTGCAAAAGCCAACGGAAGGACGCTGAGCCGTTCTGAGTTGGATGCCAATGTAACAAGGGAGTCGTTCTGGGCAGTTATTAGTAGTCGGTTCAACGATTTGCAAGTCGAGTCGAGGTGTTCGTTTACGGGACGTTTGGATGAGGTGGATTCCAACAAAAGACCCCTGTGTCTACGAACTGCATCGGTGCTAAAGCACCAGTATGAAAGTGTCAGGAAACTGGTTACTACCGCTAAAGCTAACTGGTCGAAGTCGGGGCAAAACAACCTGAGCAATACTTCCAACTTTCTCCGCATGACGGGTAGCGGTCAACTGACAGCCGAGTCGAAGCGCGCGTACGTATTCTTCATTGTCGCGCGGTTAGGAACCGCAAATGAGGCCGTCGAATTTATTGAGACCTCGTCGAAATTAATGGCGGACTCCTAAGGAGGAGTCGAGGAAGGTCTGGTAATCAACTCTCCCGAAGAGGAAGCATTTTCTTCTCAGGAAAAGCGCAGTTCAAGTGGGCGGAATAGTGAGAGTCACAAAGAACTCGGGGAGCTTTCTAAAGGGGTGGACTTTTCAAATAAAATTTCGCAAGAACAGACAACCATATTAAGAGAGCAATTGAACTTTGAACGTGAGAAGTTCGCTCACACGGCTGGAGGAAAAAAGAACACGGAGGAAAAGAAAGCCGAGGTGTTTGGTGCCCGTGTTAAACTCGCTACTCTGCTGGCGGAGAGCTCGGTGCAGATAAAGCGTGTTCGCGATTTGAACGACGAGGATCTCACGAAGACTCTAAAGGAGAATCATCATCACCTCTTGAAGAGGTTCAAGAGAATGATTCGGAAGAAGAGCCCTGAAGATGAGGATGGTGATGGTGGGTTTCTTTAGTGGTAAACGCTCGTTTCAATTGCATCTATAGTTTAAGGAATCACTTATTGCTCTACATTTATCTGTTTGTCTGTTGTTAAAGTTTCTGCATCTTTCTCTTCCATCTTCTACGTTTGAAGGCGCCATGGGTTCGTCTGTGCGATGTTCTCACAAGCCACACAATGTGCCTGGCCGATTCACCATCATCACCAGAATGGATGCCGACAACATTCTTCAAGCTCCGCCCCCCCTCATTCGCGCCGTACAACGCGAGGGCCGCAACGCGCTGTGGTTGTCCGACAGCATGCATGAAACACCTTCAAGACCGATTTGGGCTACAAGACACGCTCATGGAATCGAATCATGGCAGAGGTGCGAGGCTTCTTCACCGTGCACGCTGCAGAGGGCTCCATTCCGGGTGGGCTGCATTTTGAAATGACCGGCAAGGAACTCACCGAGTGTGTTGGCGGCACAACACAGGTCAAGTTGGAACATCTTCCTCAACGGTATGAAAGCTTGTGTGACCCCAGGCTTAATCAGTCGCAATCTTTGGAAATGGCGTTTGAAGTTGCCGAGGTACTGCGCACAATGAGAGACATTGAATAGTACCAACCGTACAGGTACCGCTGCCGTCAAAGACTCTACAAATAGCCTTTCATCATCAGCGTGATGATCCTGCAAGTCGAGTCGAATTTGTACACTTTTGTTTCTTGGCAATTGATCTTCCGAGAAATCCTGACACATTTCTGACTTGAGTATCTACACATATCTATTACCCTTCTAGAAACTCCTCCCACGTCTCACGTCCAATTTTCGTTCCAGGCTCCGTTGTTGCAATCGCATTCCAAGTCTTGAACCGTCGCTATTGGGGTCGTTCTCACCCGCACGGAGTCTTTCTAATGCTTTCACGGCGGCCTGAAGTTTTGCTCGCTTCCATTTGCTGCCTTTGCCAACAGCGATCTTTTCTTCTAGTATGTAGACTGATACAATACTAAACTTGGCGCTCCGACTTCCGCCTCTGATAGCCTCATATCGCGGCATACATCCCAACTTCCACTCTTTGATCACGAGATCATGTAGCTCATGGACTGGGTGCAGGTCATCTCGACTTCGGTCTGCGTTTATGCGCAATGACTCGCGAAGCAGGTTCATGCAAACTCTTCACGCCTGACGCAATCCAGAGTCCACATAAACAGCACCCAGAATCGCTTCAAACACATCGCCAAGAATTTCTGGGGCCGCAAGCTCTCCTAGATTACGTTTGAAGGCGCCATGGCCGCCCAATTCATCCTCTTGGGTCAAATCTTGATCCACTGTTGCTGCGAACTGTTTCACATCCCGAGTTGACGTTTCACTGCTCATATACAAGAAGTTCTGCAGTCCTAGCGTTATACTCGTCCTGGCAAACGCCTCATTGCTAACAACATTTGACTTGAGGTCTGTGAGCTTACCTGGGTCAAGCTCAGGGTACATTTCGTACAAATACCAGACGACAAAGAAATCTGCAATCACGTCCCTGAGGAATTCCAGGCGTTCGAATGTTTCCAGGTCTGCATAAGGCTTGTTTTGGTGATATGATGAATGTGTAAGGGCACAGACTAGCAGAGGCCTTCGCTTGAAGATATAGCCAATGTTCTTCTCGATGATGTCGAAATGATCTTCCCATGGTTTCGAAGGGTTTGCGATACGTTCATCATATGGAAAGGCAGCAGGTGACATTTCAGTTGGTGTCGGGCTCCCTTTAACATGCATTGCATGAGCAGCAGCAAGCAAAATTTCTGAGTGCGAGGGTTCAACGTCGTGAAACACACCGAATGCTTCCAAAAGTTTGTACCCACTTATGTAGCCTTGTTCGACTGATACAGAGGAGAAAGAATGACTTATACTGGGCTCTTTGCTCTTTGCTTCAGTTTCCTGATTCACAAGTACTGGTTCTTCTTTTGCTTCCCCATCTGCCCGTTTTCTTTCTTCGAGTTGCTTCTGATCCACTACATCGTCTTCATCATCAGAATCATTGCATAGATCAATAACCCAGTCCGCAGATTCTGCGTTCTTGTCCAGATCTACTGCTCGAAGTTGAAAGAAATCTTCATCAACAGAGGTAGATCCATGCAAAAAGAACGCCCTACAAATGGCTTTAACAACGTCTGCTAGGCCTTTGATAGAAATCAGTTGAATGCATCCTTCTATATCCGTACCAGGAGGTTTCCATTCACTGAGTTCAGCTCTCCTGTTCTGGTAGTAATTTTGGAGTCCAACCGCCTTCCCAACCTCGTAGAGACGCGCATTGCATACGAGATGCCGTCGTTTTGTATGCATTTTAACTTCTGAGTCATGCGGAAACCTAGTGAATACTCTCACAGTGGATGATAACTTCAATAGAGCATCTCCAAGGAATTCAAGTCTCTCATAATTGGCTACTTGATTGACATTGGTAGACGTGACAGACCTGATCAAAAGTCCAAGATCCCACTTCATTCCAGTCCTCTTGAACAAAAAATCCCTCAACTCAAACATGGCAAGATGATGTTCCAGTAAAAGCGCTACTGGTGGAACAAATTGGAATCCAACCGACATCGGATGTCTTCGACAAAGCTCTCGGACGAGGTATCGCGTCTCACCCGAGTTAACCACAGAACGCTCGGACAATTGAAGCTGTGAGGCCCCTTGTACTAAATCACACAAATCCATGAGGGTTCTAGTTCTAGGTCTCGCTCCCATAAGCAAAGGCTGCGTAAGATCCTTCAGCCCCTGCGGAAAGTATTTCTTCATATACGTCTCTAACGAATAACGTACATCACCAATCCAAAACTTTCTCCTCTTCCTGATGTTTCGCTCAACATCAAAAATCTTCAGATGGTCGAAGCTACTAGAAGCTCGCCGGCGTTTACGTGACTTCTTTTTTCTTCAAACACGAGACGATTTCGTTTGACGCACCATTTGACGGGTCTTAGCTTCTCATTGGTAGTCACACTTTCAGGGTTTGGCGGTGATGCCGACTCCTGGATTTGTGCGGAAGGGGGAGAAGACAATTTCGCGTCATCATCTGGCGACCTGTTAGATCGATGACCTCCTTACTATTATATTCTGGGGAAGGACTTTGATTAGCCACTTCTGCTTGCTTGGCGATCGTCTTGTCATGTGTGTGAACATTTACAAGATGGCGAAGGTCTTCATGAGGTATAATCGTGCCATCAGGACGGAGGGCAAACTTCCGACTTCTAGTCACTTCACACAATGGGCTGATGTTCTCCTGCAGCTTCCCTGATAAAATGAAAAAACTCCGAGGACACAGAAGAGTACGAGAGGGTACCATCGAGTTCTTTCAAGCGAGCTGAACTTAATGGGTCGCATTTTCGACCTTCAATCGCACGCACTTCCGGGTCCTGGAGCTCTATGACTTTTCGTATGTTTTGCCAGTCGATCTCTCGATTACACGCTAAGTCATGATCGTCATGTGCCAAGTCTTGATCATCAGATCGAAAGTATTTCTTCACGATGTCTTTCCCGGCCAGCTCAATACTGCTTCCCTTGTGGTAATCGTTTTCAAATCCATTAATAGCATCTCGAATTCTGCTTGTTCTCGGCCTTCCAGAAGGTGGAACCTGCGCTATCTTCACCGGTAGGACAAGATACATGCGACAGTACTTTCGCCACGATTCTCTCTCAGAGGGCATCTTTAAGTCGAGCGCCTCTTCCCAAACGAAATCTGATCTTCCCACCCAGTGCATTAGAGATGGAAACAAAACTGTTCCATACTCCCTACCCAACTTTACCTGCTGGTGAGACAACTTTACAGGCCCGTGATAGAACAACCTCGCATATCCAGACACGGAAATAGTGCTTCCAGTTCCAAAGAAAGAGTCCTTCAAGCATACAAGCAACTCATCCTCTTCAAGCTTTCTTGAAAAGACAAACATGAAATCTTCGATTCCAGAACGCCGTGTTTCTGCTGCTGATGATGAAGCAGAAGTAGCCGATGGAAAATCATTGTAGAGAACGACGGAATACTGATGACTGGGAATCCCCGAACGCAATTCAGGGCCAAGAAGCGCTACTTCCGGGCTACATGTGAGGAGGAGGTCCTTTCTAAGTCGTTGCTCCTTTTGTTCTCGTGGTGTTCCCCGATTGTCCAATACGGCCCCGTTCGTGCTACCGAATTCGGATTACTTCCGACTGACCGTCTTCTTCTTCTAATGTATGTGGGTTCCTTTCTGTTCAGGGATAAGGCATTTTTCCGCTCCACACCGTGAGGTCTATTGGAGTCTCTGTTGCCATCATCGTCATCGGTTAAATCAATCACATTGTTCGTGGTACCGTTCTGCACTCCATTTGGTTTCGTCTGAACAGCCCAGTCTCGGGCTCTGCTTTGCTCATGAGGTACACGGCCGTCCTCATATGGTATTCTTCTTTGTCTGAAGACAATGACTCGACATCGGCCTCCACCACCATCAATGTCGTAATCAGGAAGCGAACAATCGAATCGAATGACCAGTGAAGTAGGTGCTAAAGGTCTTTGGACCGTACCTTGGCTCAGATAGGTGTCAGCAACAATCAAGATATGTAGAACACCTGCAGCCAGGCCAGCAACGCCTTCATCATCTGTCTCCCCGCCTTGCCATAGGCTTTCTGTGTTCTGGGAAGAGGTATACTGATGCAAATCAGGCTTCAAATGGCCTAAAACGGTTTGAATGTTCAACGCTCGAAACATTGGAATCGCACGCAAAACCTCACCCAACGCACATGTAACGATGGGATGTCTAGCATGGATCACGACAGAGAGTGGATGCGATTGTGTGGAACATGCGTATACAAACTGGAACTCACGGATAAGATAGAAGGCTTTCTCTGACATGCCAACAAAATCGTTTTCCCCCAGCATTGTAGTAGGCGTGGCCAGAAAACGAGCAGATAAACGACGACCCGCATGGCGTCTCGAGCGACGCTTTCGACGTTGAGAAGCTTTCAAAAAGACAGCAACACCTAGAGATCCTATCTCCCGCTTCAAGAGCATCAGTTCATCGTTCCCGAGCTTCATGCTGCTGTTCATAACCGCAACATCCATCACACCATCCAAGTGTCGTTGACCTCCCGGCTCTTGAGAAGATTGCTCGCAATGAACACTGTATTGAATGTTCTCGACATCTATCAAACCTCCGTGGGTATCCCTTGCACTTTTCCCATAGCAAGGACTCCACAGAACGTCGTGTGATCTCTCAAAAGTGCTTCGAGACCTGAGGTTATATTCAATGGGATATAACAACAAGCGGTTGAGGTTAATTCCGGCTATGGCGAGAATGCGGGGTCGGTGACTGGGAGGAGGAGCGCGACAGTAATCTCTGACTAGTGCTGCGCATGGGTGAGAACGCAACCCGGCTTCTTCTGCTTGGTCGACTAAGAGCAAGCTTATTCGCCGTAAATGCAGTTTGTTTGTTCGCGCATGGCCTAAGGCCAAATGTGGTTTGGTTATAACTACGTCATGTTCCGCCAAGAGTGTGTCTAAAGCACAATCACTTGTTATTTGTTGAGTTCCATGTCGTATGGTGGGTAGCTGACCATGCGAAGAAAACAGAAACAAATAGCGCTCAGCGTTGTGATTGGAAGTGAGTATCAGCGCAGAGCGCAGAGGGCGTCTGATTGCCACGGGATCCTTTGAGCGGCGGATGCGATCTACCTGAAGAAAGTTTTGCACGGACTCGATGAGTAATCGCTCACGTGGGTTCTGATGGGCATGGATGATGTTCCGGTTACTTGGGATGAGAATGAGCAAGTTACGAAGTTCGAGGCGTGGTAATGAACGTCGCAAGTCGTCCATATCCGAAGATGAAGACGGCAATGGCGCTGTCTTCGAAACGACTCGTTTCTCGGAAATTATCGTGAGAAGGAACTCGGGGCGGGGCAACCCGCCCGCGATGTTGGATTCCGGGGGATGTCCGACATGATGAAAGTACCGCAACCAAGCCGGAGAGCAAAAGAATCGGATGACGGAGTCGTTGTTCGTGATTTGACTGGGAAGGGCTACAAAAGCCGCGGGGAAACAAGGACGTGTAGTGAACGAGCACATAAAGATTACGAGGCACGTCCAGTCTTCAGCACGCCGGAAAGGACAAGCGCGAGGATGCACCGTAGAGCTTGCAAACTCTGCTATGGTTTGGTGCCACAAACTTCAGCATCTTTAAGAGTTGCCCGTTTTGTTTGCGGTTGAACAGTGAACAGAAGCTTTGTAGATAGATACGAGGGTACGACGGTACAGGCTGGTTTGGCGGAGTAGCTAGAACACGTCACACGTGCTGCGATTATGACCAATTTCGTTTGATCACCCACCCCGACAGCTGTGTGATCTGTGGTTACGAGCACGTCTTCCGAGTCGCAAGCTCCGACATCTTTGGGACCACCGCACGCTTTCTTTCACACTTCACTAGCACGCAACTTTGGCGAAACAACGCTTGACAGCATCTATTCTGCGACGCTTGCACTCTTGTACATTCTCTCCTTCCTTACCTCAGTTTGCGCCTCGAAATGCCGTCAAACACAATGAAAGCTGGCTTCATTCAGTCAGGCATGTGCTGTCTTCGCCGTCAGACAACGCTGTACCACGCCTCAAGCACCGCACCAAACAAGATGCTATCGCCTCGTCGTCGTCGCGTTTGAATCTCGCACGTCCTCCAGTTCTGTAATTAACGGGTGCGCATTGGCAGTTTTTGCCGCCTCCACGATCATATCGTCACTTACGGGCGTTCCGTTAACGTGGTGCAGTCCGTATGCAATATTATCCCGCACTGCTCGGTTAAATAGATCAGGTTCTTGCGCAACCAATCCCAGATGCTTTCGCACCCACTTCACGTCATACTCCACAATGTTGTTCTCGTCTATCATCAGGCTTCCGCTGCGTACATCGTAGAACCGTTCCACAAGGCTTACTACTGTAGACTTCCCAGATTCGCTCACACCCACCAACGCCAGCGTCTGCCCGCTCTTCACCTCTACTGACATGCCGCAAAGCACAGCCACGTCAGGTCTCGTCGGGTACTCAAAGTACGCCTTTTTCATCCCCATATCACCATTGATCTTCTTCTTGAAGTCCACTTCCACAGTTGGATCAATCTTAGATTCAGGATCCAGCAGTCTGAATATCCTCGTAGCTGCAGTTTTCTACTTGCCCCAATCGGGCATGGTGCTCGAAAGGTTTCCAAGCATCAGCCCACCAAACAGTAAGCCCGTCACAGCCTTCATCAGCTCCGCGAAATCACAGTTTCCATTCCGCACAAATATTGAGCCAATCCAAAAGCTCACCGCCCAAAAAACTTGAGCTAAGAACTCCGATGCACCAAATGCAATACCAGCTATAAGAGCCGTTCGTCTTCCGTTGGCAATCGTCTTGTCCCCTTCCGCGTTGTACATGTTCATAAACACCTCTTGCACACCGATAGAGGCTACGGTTTCAAAGTTGTCCACTGCCTCCGACGCCACAGTCCCTGCCGCTGCATAACGAGTCTCGAAAGATGACAAACATGGTGAAACCAATACCCAGACCAGTCACGAAGACTCTCTTTACGTCAGCCTTGTAGGCCTTATGCAGCTCCTTCTCATACCTCTGAGCCTCTGTTTCCTGGCCATTGTACGCGGTGACAACACGAATTAGACCTATGACTTTGCTAGCAATGAAGCCAGTACCACCATACGCGTGTGCTTCTTCCCCGATACTCTCGGCCGCCATCTTGGCAAAAACAGCACCTACGTAGTCCAATAAAACACTACATGTTCTCCTCGTCATCAATGTTCTAAACCGGAACAGGAACCTCTGTTAATTCAGGACGGCGTAGATTACGAGCCCGGATAATATCCACCAGCTTATCCCGTTTAGTAGTAGACCTTGGCACGTACAAAACAGAGGCTTGCTCTTCCTCTCCAGAGTCCATCATTTGAAAAAATTCCTTGCAGGTGGAGTACCACTTCTGAACGTCTTCCTCCATATTCCGCACTTCCGACATAGAAAACACCCGACTCCTTTCCTCACCTTCCTGAATGCAGTAATTTTGAAGCTTTATGCAGAGAACGACGATACTCGCGTTTTTATTGACATCAAAGTTCAGCCGCTTCTGAAGTATCCTCCACCTGGCAACCAGACGTCCAAAAGCCTGTTCGACATGAACGCGCATTGAAAAGAAGAAATAGTTAAAAGCTTTCTCATAATAAAAACGCACCTGCGAGGCGGGAATTGGAGTTATCAAGTAATCAGTGCACACATACGCCTCGTCTCCTACTATCCAGAACTTTACTGGTAAACAGTTATTGCGCAGATGTGTGGAAAGTTTTGAAGAGGTATAGGCAAGTAAGTCGTGCGTTGAGCCTACGCACTTGGCCGAAACGAAAAGAAACATACCTTCTGCATCCACTACCGCCTGTACTGGAAGGGCGTAGTACCCCTTCCGGCACCATTATTTGGCTGGATTCCGGTTTGGTGCCTTTATCTTGATGGCGATGCCATCGATAGCGCCAATAAAACCCGAAAATGAGCTTACTTTCGTCCGGGATATTTTAAACCAGTTTGAAAGTTTTTGCAGTTTTTTGAACGATTGCGGTATACCTGGAAGCCGCAAAACGTGTGGCAAAGCTTAAAATGTCTCATTAAATACATAATAAACTGTGGAACGTTGTGTTCTATACAGCTGATGGACAGTGTCAACTGTTTTCCCGGTTAGAAGGCTGAGAGTAATTCCCACTCGCATGGTAGGAAATAAGACCGGTCTCCGCGCGCTTTTTCCCATGTTGATATCTTTGTTGATAAGAGGGGCTACGAGCCCGACGAGCTTGTAGGCTGAATGGCGATTCATTCTATAGTTGCGTTTAAAGCTTTTTGGGCTCAAGAAATCTGTAATAGACTCGAATGTCGTATCCTTACGGGCGACAGTAGGACAAAAATAAGATCTGGTAGATCCGGTTCTGCGAAAAGTAAGTTGATGCGCAATACCTAGGCGCACTCGATGGCGACGGTTGGAGTCGATATTTGCTAGCACCACGGCAAATGAGATGTTATTTGTCATGTCGGCTCCGTGATCGCCAGTGCTCTCGTGACCTGATCGTCGGCCAAGTAGCACATAGCGCATAGAAAGAAACGAAATGGCGCATATTACGGAGCACAGAGCGAGAACGCCTTTGGCCCTGCTTTCTCGAAGGGGGGCACCTGCACCTTAATTTACAGTCCATTATATTGAGCGCTTCAAACATTCACGCCTACGAAGCGTGAACGTTCACGCTTGTTTAGACACCGCCTTACAGTGCGATGGGTGCACGACCGCGCCTTACTTGTTCGAATGATAACACGACTTGTTTCTCACAACGCATGCAGGCGGCTGTGCGTTCGCCTCTCAAAGAACGCCCCTGATCAGTTGCCTCCCTGTTGAGCTACACTCAGACTGCGCCATGAAGAACAACACGAGATTCTGAAACTGCTCATATGATATCTGCTTTTGAATTACAGATACAGTAATGGAAAACCGTTTTGCGAAACTTTGTCATACAGCTTTGTGGTGGACAGTGGTGATATGCAGTGCGTCCAGCACAGACAATCGGAACAATCGCAGTCCACACTGACCACGACGAAACGACGAAAGTTTGCGCCGTCGCTGGTGCGACGCATGTGTACGCTTTTTTCACTTTGTGCGAACTACAAGCACATGCGTGTGTGTTGGAGAAAGCACCTGCTCTCTGGGAGAGCAAAAGGGTAGTGCGCATTGTACACGCTGAGTCCGTTCTCGTTCAGATTCTACTCTACGCGGTCAGTACCAACGGTATCAGCGCTTCCATCAACTTTTGTAGCATGTAAATGGACGGATGATGGCGTGTGCATTTGTGTTTGTGTTGCTGGCAGCTCACGATTCTGCAACGTCTCTTCTGAACCTCTTTCGTCTCAGAAATGCCTACTGCTCCCTAATTTCACATGCTCTTCAAGAAGCTCACCATCTTTGTCGTTAAACTAGCTAACTCTAACAACTTCTACTGATCTACTGACATCATCATCTTCTGCTGACAAGTTGGCGATGGATCACCCCACTGCAAGTGGATATGCGTTCTTAGCTCCGCAGTGCTGACAGTTGTCTGGAATATTACACCTAAAAGAATCTGCCCTTCACCTCGTGCTCAGCCTTCAGAATCTGGCTATTGGTTTCGTGTTGGAAGTGTTTTACTTTGTTGGCTGTCTTGGGTTGGGATCGGCATCGCTCCCGAACAGGACCAGTCGGCTGAAAAGCACATTGTTCGGGTTACATCGGTCGTTCCGTCTACCAACGGTAGGCAACAAAAAAGAAAAAAAAATTCTGTTAGACTCTGGCGGTTCAGCATGTACCAACGGTAGCGTAACGTTACCTCTGCGGAAGGTTCTTCAGATAGTTTCATGGCCGCATTGAACTCGGAAATAGGAGCTTTGCCACAATTCACGTAGTATTGAGCCAACATAGGAACCATGAGAGGGCCACACCGTGGCAAATATGTATGCGCCTCTTGCACTCCCTGTAGTACTCGTTCAGATTCTACGCGGTCATTACCAACGGTATATCTGGCTATTGGTTTCGAGTTGGAAGTGTTTATTTTGTTGGCTGTCTTGGGTTGGGAGCGGCATCGCTCCCGAACAGGACCGGTCGGCTGAAAAGCACATCATTGAGCGCCACGGTGAGATGCATTTGCTCTGTGACATTGTTGACACTTGTGAACAGTGTCACGAAAGCATGAAGTACATGTAGTACACGTAGTACACGTCGTGTACGTGGTGTTCCCGGTGCGGATTCTTCTCGCCGCGCCTCGCGAGCAGTAAACTTCACGGCAACTCGGCGCGCTGCCCGCCGACGAGCAGCGGGGAGCACAAGTTCATGGGCGACGTGGACAAGGATCTTGAGCGCGGCCAAAGGCGAGGTGATGGCGCGGGAGCAAGGAGGGTTAATCATCCTGTCCACGCGTACATTATAGGAATGTGGAAGAAGGCTTCGTCGGCGTTGTCGTAAAAGCCGCTGAAACCGAGCACGGACAGCGTCCGCTTCACCACGTCGCTTTTACGTCGCTTTCCAGCAATGGTGTTGGTGTCGCTGACGGCCAGTGTAGCGGCCACGATTGACATCATGGCGCCGTTGGCACTGATGGAGCACGCGTGCAGGTCGGCAATCAGCCAATCAGCGTGGTGCACTGCACTTCCGGCGGCAGTCTCCTCCGCGCCTTCATGTGGTATGCGATGGCGATGATGGCGTCGGCCGTGTGGCGCTCCGAAACGAACGTCTCCTCACATATCTCCGACAAGTGTGTCGCCCGCCAGCCAGCGGCGAAACACACGGACAGCAGCCCGCGCTCGCACAGCTCCTTTCCAACGGCAGCTGGTGATGTGGGGGCGCGGCGGCGCTCATCATGGCGACGCTGTTCACCAGGGGCTTTGAAAGGACGGCAGCGTCATGTGGTTGAATGGGCATGCGCTGCGTTCCATGCGGCCCCAGCGCAGTGTGGCGCCCATGACGAGGCGCTGCAGTCGCGAGCGCGAAGGTGACGCGCTTGCTTGTGCCCTGCACGGAGAACGCGGCGCACATGTCCTGCATCGCGTTTTGTGTTGAACTGCTTCCCCGCTGCCCTTTGTCACCGCACAATTCGGCACACCCCAGAAAAGTCTGTCGTGAAGTGCAAATCCGTACCGCTGATGCGGTGCAACGCTTTTTCAAAGCTGCCTAGCACTGTTGCACTCTCCAAGTCGCGCACCTGAAATGCAGATTCAAGTTCATTCGAGGACCACACGAGCTCGAGCGTGTCGATTCTGCGCTGCCACTCAGCATCACGTGACGTGAATACACACTCACCGCCAGCTGCGGTCAACGCCCACAGCCGTTGCATCCTGTCATCTTCCGACACGACGAAAGTGCCGTCAGCGCTCACTGCCACACGCTTCACCCAACCGCTGTGCCCTTGGAGCGGCTGCCCCACGGCGTTGCCGCTTTCTGCGTCCCACACACGCACCGTCTTGTCGACCGAGCCTGACACGATGCGAGTGCCGTCGGCGCTCACTGCCACACACGACACCCAACGGGTGTGACCTTGGAGCGGCTGCCCCACGGCGTTGCCGCTTTCTGCGTCCCACACACGCACCGTCTCGTCCATCGAGCCTGACACGATGCGAGTGCCGTTGGCGCTCACTGCCACACACGTCACTTCATTGGTGTGCCCTTGGAGCGGCTGCCCCACGGCGTTGCCGCTTTCTGCGTCCCACACACGCACCGTCTCGTCCATCGAGCCTGACACGATGCGAGTGCCGTTGGCGCTCACTGCCACACACGTCACTTCATTGGTGTGCCCTTGGAGCGGCTGCCCCACGGCGTTGCCGCTTTCTGCGTCCCACACACGCACCGTGTTGTCGCCCGAGCCTGACACGATGCGAGTGCCGTCGGCGCTCACTGCCACACACATCACCGAACCGCTGTGTTCTTGGAGCGGCTGCCCCACGGCGTTGCCGCTTTCTGCGTCCCACACACGCACCGTCTCGTCGTCCGAGCCTGACACGATGCGAGTGCCGTCGGCGCTCACTGCCACACACGTCACCCAACGGGTGTGACCTTGGAGCGGCTGCCCCACGGCGTTGCCGCTTTCTGCGTCCCACACACGCACCGTCTTGTCGACCGAGCCTGACACGATGCGAGTGCCGTCGGCGCTCACTGCCACACACGTCACCGAACCGCTGTGCCCTTGGAGCGGCTGCCCCACGGCGTTGCCGCTTTCTGCGTCCCACACACGCACCGTCTCGTCCATCGAGCCTGACACGATGCGAGTGCCGTTGGCGCTCACTGCCACACACGTCACTTCATTGGTGTGCCCTTGGAGCGGCTGCCCCACGGCGTTGCCGCTTTCTGCGTCCCACACACGCACCGTGTTGTCGCCCGAGCCTGACACGATGCGAGTGCCGTCGGCGCTCACTGCCACACGCTTCACCCAACCGCTGTGTTCTTGGAGCGGCTGCCCCACGGCGTTGCCGCTTTCTGCGTCCCACACACGCACCGTCTCGTCGTCCGAGCCTGACACGATGCGAGTGCCGTCGGCGCTCACTGCCACACACGTCACCCAACGGGTGTGACCTTGGAGCGGCTGCCCCACGGCGTTGCCGCTTTCTGCGTCCCACACACGCACCGTCTTGTCGACCGAGCCTGACACGATGCGAGTGCCGTCGGCGCTCACTGCCACACATCCCACCCAATCGGTGTGTTTTTTGAGCGGGTGCCCCACCGGTGTGCCGCTGAGCGTGTCCCACAGTTGAATGGAACGATCTTTCAACTGGCACGCAACCCGAGAGCCATCCGCCACAAAATCAACAAACCGTTTGTGATTTGGACAGTCGTGTGCAACAGTTTGCTCCAGAACTCCAGTTTGTCTGTTCCACACACAAACGCGTCGGTTGCTATCCGCTGCCACCACCCTGCGTTGATCAGGTAAGAACGAAAAACATTTCCATCGGCCTCTTGACGCTTGCAGCTTTTCATGCTTGAAATACTCGTTCGATTTCTCATACCTTCCCGCATGCATGACATAACTGTAGTCCTCCAACAAAATCCAGATTGCATTAGGCTCTTCACGTATGCAACGTACGCTCCCTGGGACGCGCACAGTTTGAAGTTCACTACCACCGGCTTGTGTCAAGACCCCGACAGACGCTTTGAGCCAAGGCTTCGGTGCACACCTTTCCATCCTCTGCACGAAATCCGCCGTCAACTCGCTCCGCGTCGCGTGCCACTGCAGCCGTCCGTGCAGCTGAAACCAACCCTCCTCCATCCGCCGGTTGTTGTTCACATACAACGCCCCCATCCTGGCCGCTACACGCATCATTTGTAGGTGCTCCCGGCGATTTGAATCTTGGCAACCGTTGTCGTTGCACATCGCTATTCCATGGTCCAAGTCTTGTTCCACGCTGAGGATTCCGTCTTTCACCTGTCGCTTCACAATCCATTGCGGTTGCGACAACAGCCACAATAGGTGCTGCTCATACCCTGCCTTTCGAAGCAGTCTGCAAACATTGTCGTGTATGTATCCATCAGCTTTAACATCCCACCATGCGTGCCGCAACTCTGAATTGGGGAAAGCTCGCTTGGTGGCCCCCGTTACGACTATTTCTTCCACCGCTCTCTCGTATTCGAGCTGTGGTTCAGATAGCATGTAGTTGCTCACAACGGTTTTGAAAAAAGCTTGTGTCTCACTTGCTTCAGTTGCTTTGCGAACAGCGATATCCAAAATCAAGTCGTGCAGTTTCACAAACACTGAACCGCCGTTTCTCGTCATTTGCACAACTGAAACATCTGCAAACAATTCCACCACTTCTTTGGTTTCTGCCAACGAACTCAACTCCCATAACTTCTGCAACATTTTGTCAGGAACAGACTGTTGCTTTTGAAGCACACTCAAAGCCCGAAACCAATACCCAATCTTTTCCCTTTCATGTCCACTACGCTGCTCAAGAACTTGTAGAGATGACTCCACAATCTTTGGCAGTTTACCATATGACCCAGCCTTTACTTTCATCAAGTCCTTTTGTCGACATTCAACGTCAGCGCGAAATTCTGACCATGCGCCCTGCTTTGGTTCGCAATCAAGTGAATATCGTCGTACTGAACCGCCGACAATACTCAACGCGAGCGGAAGGCCATCGCACAATGTCAGAAAAAATTCCAACGCCTTGTTGTTCTTGTGGTCAAGCACGACACTTTGCTCAAACCCTGCGTGAGTCATCAACATCTGCCGCGACAGGTCCCCAAGCGCTTCCTTTTCTTTGAACTCAATCAGTTCGTCAGCGCCATCTAGAAAGTACCGGTCTCTGGTTGTGTACACCATTCTACTGTTCCGGTTTACCATCTTACCAAGAGTTGTCAACACATCAGAGTCTATTCCATTCAAATGCCAAATATCATCCACGAGAAACAAGCACGAACGTTGCCCAAACCATTTCGATGCCTTCCCAGATGCCTCTGCAGCAGATTTGGCGGTCTTTATCTCGTTTGCCAACTTCAAACCTCCTGTTTCATCAACAATGTTCGCGATTCCTTGCACTATATTCGATATTGCAGCATCGTTTCCAAGCTCAAGGTAAAAAATGCCGTCACCAAACACTTTTGTCACTTCACTGTATTCAGCAAGCCCTCGCAAAGCGCATGTCTTACCAACTCCACCTTTTCCAGTAGCCACAACCGCCACAATTCGGTTCCCGCTTGTGTTTAGAACCGCAGCCATCAGCTTCCCTTCGCATGTGGTGCACGAGCCATAGTCCAGCGTTAATCTAGGTGGATTTCGGGGCACCATGTTGCATGAGTTATACTCATCTTGTTGTGCAGGTGCATTGCTTACCACGGGATGGCATCCCTCTAGTAACTCAGATCTCTCTTTTTCAAGGTGAGCCAACATCTTGTTGAGAATGATTTGAATGAACTTTTCTCTGGTGGACGCCATGTCCGGCTGCTTGGAGTTCGTTGCGCCGACGTCGTTCCGAATGCTCCATAGAGTGGCGGCCGTATCCAATGCGTGCTTGACATCTTTGAGCGGTATGATGTCATCCAGCGCACGCTTGATAAGACCGTGCCGGTCAAAGAGTTTGTTGTACTTGCGAAAGATAGAGGAATCGCGGCACTCGTAAGTATGAAAGCGGTAAAAGATAGGGATGAGCATGGGCGGAGTCTCTTTGGCGGCCACGGCGCGGTCGTAACGGCGAACGAATGCCAGAAGCTCACGCATGGGCCAATCCTTGGCCACGAATTCGGGACTCATAACAAACACGCCCACAGGAGCGGTTGCCATGGCGTGTTCCATGACTTTCGGGCAGTGGTCGCCGAGACCGAAGGACTCCTCATCGAGGAAAACGGAGAGGCCGTGATCGCAAAGGCGTTTCCATAACGGTCGGGCAATTGTTTCTTTGTCCTCACCCGCATGGCTGAGAAAGATGTGGAACTGTGGTGTGCGGGAGGAAGAAGCGCCTTGCGACATGGAGTGAGGATGTGTGTCGAGCGTTGGCTACCTCCCTCACGGTGGCGTTGTGTGAATGATTGCGCTGCCGACGACGATGGGTGCTGGAGGAGGAGGAGGGAAGTAGCTAGCGCGCGTGCATAGGTTGAGCAAGAGCTCTACTGAGGCGGTGGCTACACGGTACTGAGACGGAGGGCGACTGGACGCTCAAGATCTGCGGTTATATGTCCAAACCATAATTACTGTTCGTCGTTTTGTAAATCTGTTCCCATTTACTGCTGCCTACGTTACAGTACTGTATTGCAACTGCTTTTTGCTTGCGAACAAGCAATCAAGGATCTGGCGAAGATCGTGGTAAGCGTTCATGACGATAGTAAGGACAAGGATTATGAAATAGAAATGATATGGGTCCGCGACGGCAAACCTGCAGCCATGGTCCCCCGAAACGTAGTACAAGAGATTCACGAAGAGGCGAAGCGAGAAGCCGAGGCTGATTCTGATATGAAAGAATAAACACCAGCACCGCCTTAAGCTTGAACTATTGCCATCTAACAAATCTCAAACGGTCTTGCTCCGCCACTCGACACTCCCCCCGATCCTTTTCTTCGCGATTCCAGCGTGGCATCGCATGCAACACCCCCTCGCAACTCTCTCCACTGCAACACAATGTCAGTCTCCTCCTGAAATAGAGGACAGGGATGATACCTTCCTATATCTTTGATGGAGTAGGCGACCGTAGTGATTGCTACGGAATGTGAGTAGTAAGTACAGGCATTGCTTTTTGTTGTCCGAAGTCTATGTCTGGGGAGAGGAAACTGAATATCAACACCCTGCTTTAGAGTATGAATTGAGGTTGCGAATATCGTGGAAACTAGTGGAACCAGCCATTTAGCTTGCGCCGATACATTTGTATCACTTTGTTGACCATTGAAGACGCTAATACCAGATCAATAAGCTCATGGTATTGGACATGCATGACAATTCCCACATGCTGAGAAATACGTATCGGATGTTCAGAAATTGAGTCGCAGCGGGAGAGGAAGCAGGGAGAGGCGCATGATAACTTCGGGGATTCAGCGGAATACTACCTGGTTGCCGTTACCCCTGTTTCGTGGATGTTTTCTATTTGAAGGCATAAGTGCTTGATGAATCACAAGCAGGAGAGTGCGCTTGAACGAAACGCCGAGAAGTTTCACAGGGGCTCCCAGTTCGGTATAAAAGGGGGCTTCATGAGAGGGAAATCCTGCCCGAGTGTTCCGGCCGCCAGACTTCCTCGCAGTACAGGTAACTCAAAGATTCTAAAACGAGTGTAGGAAAAGGAAGCTTCTGGTGTTAAACAACAGTCCTCGACGTAACCGAACAATATAAAAGATGGAAGACATTATTCGTATGGAAGAGAAGGCGACGGAACGTGTTGATGTGCTAGGTGCCAAAGCACAAGAGAGGGAAAGGCTGATGGCTATGAATGAATTCCGTAAGAATGTGAAGAATGGGGATTATATCGACTGTGATCTTTATGGGCGTGGCGACCAACGTGTGCTGAATGCATTGACGTCCACGGGGGGAACAAAGTTCGACAGCAACCGGGAAAGAAGGTGAAGACTTCAAAGGACCGTCAATCCCCCGCACTGTTCGGTCCGCTCGGATGAGCTATATCAGCAAGAAGGTCCGAAGTTTTCTGCGGAAACTGCCGTTTCCAAAGGATTGTTTTGGCACACAAAGCACACCTCGCCGCAGACAGCAGTGAGCTTGAGGGCGCCAGTGCTGCAACGATCGACACTGCCCCGCTACTGTCGCCTGAGAATCAACGAGAACTCAGTGATGGTGGTCGTGTTGTGAGCGCAGATATTCTGGCAGTTGAAGCGTCGGCTGAGAGGGAGTTTAATGATCGCATGGTCGAGCAGGGACAGTACTGTAGAGGTGCTGCAAACGCATGAACCCTCAAGCAATGTGGCCGACGACACTCCGCATCGAGTGAAACGCAAGGTGAGCAGTGGCGATGACTTCTCGATAGTGGAAAAAGGGTTGGTAGTGCGGACTCTGGCGAAGCTGCGATCGACGGGCAGCTTCGTCTTCAAAGAGATTGATTCAAAGACAAGTCATGGGAAATCTACGGATATGGATACCCGTGAAGGCCAAGCTCTGGTTGTAAGCTCAAAGCATTCTGCAGAAGAGTTTGATGAACCTCATTCTGGGGCATGTATCGGGGAAGAAGATTCCAAGAAGAGTTGCACGCCCAGTCCTGAAGCTTCTCGTTTGCACTCGAAACGTTCTGAAGTTGAACAAGAGGAAGTAGAGGTCTTCGGCGAGAACGATTGTGCGGATAGCAGCGCACAGAAGGGACTCAATGGTGTTCAAGTGGGAGAGGTGCAAAAACTGAGGAGCTTATTTGAGGAAGATACTTCCGTACGTGATGAGGTAGTTGTCGTTCGTGAATCCTCGAAACCCAGTTCGCATCACGGTGAAGGAAGCATTGGAAGCACAAGCGAATCTCAAGACGAAGACGTGCATTTAGAGAAGAAGGGTGCAAGTCAGGATGGCAACACTAGCACTTACTGTGCACCGCCGGCTCACGATTCACTTGAAGACATGAAAAAGGAAGGCAGGCTTTCTGATAAGAACGCATCCGCTGTGCCGAGCAAAATTGTCTTCCGCAAAGCATCTTCGTTGCTGAAAGTGACGGCACTAGTTTCAGCTCCACAATTACCGCACCGAAGCGTTGAGGGAGCCCTGAAAGTGCTCAGGGCCGAGTCGGCGCCCGAAACAGAAGTGTGTGAGCAACCAGGGCTACACTCGTTACGGGATCTTTCAAAACACGTGTCTGGACGTGTAGAAAGGATTGTATCGCTATTCGAATCTCGTTCAGCAGGTGAGGAGGAGTTTTGTAGCGATGGACTCGATGTGCAGATAAACGCCGAAGGTCGCAACATACGCGCCGGGTTATCATGTGATAGCGGGGTGTTCGATACTGAAGTTGAAGATGAAGACGTAGGAATAATCGATGTTGAAGTACAGACGGCAGAGAACGATGATAATGATGGAAACATCGGTCCGAAAGAGAAGGAGGAGGGGCAAAGGGAAATGAATAAAGTGCCAGGGAGCCGTATTGTCGAGCATGTGGACGATGGCGTAGGGGCAATGGAAATGACTAGGCCAGCTTCAGATGAACATGTGAATGTGACACAGCTTGATTCACTTGACTCTTCATCTAGCTCAAGTGGGAGTTCTGAAGAGGCGTCTGTGCCGTTCTCTCATCTAGTGGATTCTTGTGCGATTATGTAAAATTGATTTGCTCTCTGTTGCGTATTGCGAGGTGGATGCAGAGTTGTAAAACTACAACTAAGAATTCAATCGGGTTGGAGAGGTAGAGTCAGGTTTGTGACTGATTCACAGAGTGTGCTGGAGAATCTACATTCGCCTGTACGCAATCAATCTTTCTATGTACAACAATTGTCAGAGGTTATGTGCAAGATAGCACAGTTTAATGAGGTGGACGTCGTTTGGGTTCCCAGTCATTGCGAATTAACGCGAAGTGACTTTGTTGATAGTCTTGCAAAGCAGGCTCTTGATTCACCAATTGCAGAACAGTTAAAAGTTCCTATTGACTTTTCCGAAGTACGAAGAAGAGTGTCAACAAAACACAAGCGAGAGCCGTTGATTCGAGCTATACCGGAAGAACTACAACATTCAGTGTCACAGAGAGAAGCAGAGGTGGTTCTTTCGCAGTTGTTTGTTGGACATTCTCCGTGGCTACACCCACTTGGAACGCATTTGTTTGGAAAGAGGTTAGTGTGCGACTGCCGTCCTGGAGTTCTAAATGATGTGGAACATTATGTACTGAGATGTCCAAAAAGAACGCTCAGTAGACGTCTTTGTCTACCACCGCTTCGTGAACGCCGGAATCTTGTTGTTGCTGATATCATCCGAAAATGGCCTGAGAAAATGCTGGCCTTCCTAGTGAGAGAGCGCTTCTTTAATCAGAAACGCACTACATTTAGTTGTAATTAAGCTACATGTGCCTATAAATGAGAGAGAGAGAGAGAGAAAACTACAACCAGTAGGAATGAGTTTGTTGACGGTTTGGCCAAGCAAAGGTTAAGAATATCGATGGATAGGCAGATTACCGGTCCTGTGGATTTCGAAGAAGTGAAGAGAAGGGTATCAACCCGACGAAGAATGTATCCTTTACTGACAGCGGTTCCCCGTCACCTCGAAACGCTGGTTTCTTTGAGAGAGGCAGAGGTTTCCTTGTCGCAACTGTTAGTTGGGCACACATCATTTCTACACCCATTGGCAACTTACCTGACTGGAAAGCGAACAGTTTGACAATGTAGACCGGGTGTTATCAATGATGTTGAGCACTACGTATTACGGTGCCCGATGAGGACGGCTTCTAGAATGGTATGTCTACCACCTCGTCAAGATCGTCGACGAATGAGCGTAGGGGAGATAATTAGAAAATGGCCTGAAAGAGTGCTGGGTTTTCTGGTGAGAAAGCGTTTCTTCCAAGAGAAACGCGCTGCGGTAAGTAGGAATTAGACTACCGCGCCCGTATCAGAGAGAGAGAGAGAATTGGAGAAACAAGGTTGTTCGACGTTGTTGCGGAGTGGACCGAGTTAGGATTTTCTGTTTTGGACAGATGAAAAAAAAAAAGGCGAGTTGAATCAACTCAGTTTCTACTACCGAAGGTACATTTTGTGCTGCATTCCATCCAGTTGTCGATAAGATATGCCCTCCAAGTTCTTGACCTGAAAAAACTTTTTTCTTGCTTAGTTTTACTACAGCCTATGAAACAAAGACTGTTGTCCAAAAACAAATATGATCGATTAACCTTCCTCTACCCAGTTTCTGGAGACAGACACCATGTGTGCTGGAAATATAAAAAGAAAGGGGCATTTACTCAACAACAACAATAACAACTTCAAGAAGAGAACTGAAACGAGCCAGAGTATAGAAAGAAGACATTTCGTCAGGCCCATCCGACTCAATGGAGTGTTGAGAGATAGCATGAAGAACAAAGCACATAGACTCTTGTGTGAGACGGGGCGCAATCAAATCGCTTTTCAAGTCACGAGTCTGAGGGCATGAATCATAATTCCCTGCAGTGGAGATGCTCAAAAAGCACGTCAAGGGTACATATCTACCGTTTTACACTCTTTGATAGTGAATCCGTTCGTTCTTTCGTTTGCCCCGCAAGAGAAACGGCTTTTGCTGCTCTAGTAGTCGTCATGGAGGGCAAAAATAACATCTCTCGAAATGATTGTGCACATGTGAACAATATGAGGTCATATAATATGACGAAGGCTCTACACCTCAAAAAAGGATATGTCTCCTAACGGATCGTGCCGCAGCTCCGAAATGAAGATGTGTGTGGGCCAAGGCGTGGGCCAGATCTGGTCAAACTTTGTCAGTTGGTCTTCACCTCACATCCAGTGACCAACTTTGATGAAAACAGCATCACCTAAACGCTAGTACGTGTAGTTACAACGGTGTTCCTTGTTCACAATGCTTTCGTTCGAATTGTTAGATAGGGTGGCCTTGTCTCGCGACGAACGCCTGTTACTGAAATCTCATCAGGGCCCGTGAGTCTGTAATGCGATTCCCTCGTCAAAACATAATCCGGTCAGTAGAATGGAAGGCCCTTTCGTGTTCTAACCGACGCACTCTCGAGACATTGGAGAGTAAATCGCTTTGCTTGGGGTTACGGTGAGCCCCATCCATCCCTCGAGCCCCGAATATGTAATTTACACCGCAGGAAAGCTTGCATCTGGGAAGCAGTCTTCAGTCGGCAGGCTGCCTAACGGCGTAAAACACTGAAATTGAGCAACTGTTGGCCCAGAAGTCGTGGGTTGCACTTGCAATTAGATAAAACGCACTGCTCTGCTCACACGCCGTAAGCAACACGTTGACCCAATCTCTCGCACGCCCAAATCATGCGTCTAACAACTCCAACGCTCATCGTTTTGTTGACGAAGCTTACGACGTATCTACTGGAACGCTTTGCAATTCACAGTTGGCGTTTACAAGGCCGCCGTGTATGAGCACCTTTCGAAGGCTGCTACCCAAGCCAGCATGCAATCCTCCTCGCTTCTAGCCATTTACCTTTTTGTATCATTGGCTACCTCGTTGGCATCTGGCACTGAGCACAAAGGCAATGCTTTCGGTGGCTCTTCGCCCAATCCCGACCGCATCTACTTGCCGGGTGTGGTCAAGCTTTCATTTGTCGCACATACCTACACCACTCCCCGTCGAACAGCGCCACGCCCCGAACTCACATGTATCGGCGGAGAGGCAAGCGACCGTACTGACCTGTATCCATCGCGCGTGGACTGCTACAATGCTGGTGTAGATCCCGATGCAAATGGGGAACCAATTCCGAGATGGGAATGTGTTGGCGCCGTCGACAGGAGCGTTGTTGTTGACAAATGGTCCGTCAACTGCGAGGGCTGGAGCTTCGACCGTGATCTTTTCATCGTCAAAGGGAGTTGTTGGCTCGAGTACAAATTGTCGTTTTCTCATCATGGTTCCGCTCCGACTACGATGGACAGCGTCGCGGATGGAGGGAGCACGGCCAGCGGAACAAGTGTGCACCAATGGTTTCTGCACGTGTTGTGGAATATTATACTTCTTGTGGTCGTCGTCAGTGGAGTCGCGTTTTGCTTTTTCCGCCCCGAAACCCCGCTTTCTGCAGAACGGGAGCCACTCGTTAACGCTCAGCAGAACTACGCCGCCACCGCCGGAACATAGAACCAACAAGAGTTTACAGTTTTGCAATACGCCGGAACTCAATCGCCCAAAAGTCTTGTGTCAATAGAGGTACCGTAACTTAGAAGAGATATAAACACAAAAATGAGATAATGAAATCGATACCATCAAGCCGTTTATGACGCTTCGATAGGGGCAGGTGAGGCGAAAGTTATGTACAAGAAAATTATTAGCAACGCACCAAAGACAAACTTCAGCACTGAGCTCGAGTGGTAGTAGGGGTGATTCCAGAATTAGCACGGCGAACGTGTTGTCGACCAATATCACGCAAGCGAATTCTCATCGTCTCATTCTCCAATCTCAGACGATTCACAAGCGCTTGTTGTCTCGCTGAAGTTATCTTGAGACGATTCAACTCCACTTTCATCATGCGTTCATTCTTGGACAGCTCTCTGTTCTCCTTTGACAAATTTCTCTTTAGCACTTCCGAGCGACTCACAACGTCAGCCAATCGTGATATAGCTTCATCGCGAGATTTTTCTGCCGACTCGACTTTTGCCACAAGCTTCTTTCGAGCAGCATCACTACCATCGCGCATCTTACACATACGAATGCTTTCCGCCTCCAACCTCTTCACTTCGGCCAATCGAGATCTCATCTCCATCATCTGCGTCTGATGAGCACTCTTAAGCTCCTCAACATCCTTCTCATGCTTCTTATGGATTGATGACAATCGCTTCACAAGTTTCAGCCTTGCAGTATCTATGGCCGTCTTGTCTTCCTCGGCCTGTTGCAACCGTTCCGCAAAAGTTCGCTTCATCTCATCCATGCGATGAGCCGACAAAACATTGACAACCTTCGTCTCGAGTTCATCTTCGTATCCACTAGACTCAGCTGCCTCGTGCTCCACTCTAATCTGAGGAGAACGATTCGCAAAATTGCGTCTTGCTGCCGGTAGAATCTTCTCCGACTGCGTGCGTCCGACAACAATCTCTCGCTTCTCACTGCCTTGCGCATCAAAACTGGCAGCCTTCGATGATGGCTCTCTGAGCGCACGCGGCCGTCTCTTCGGCGCTCTGCCATCAAGCTCCCTCGAAGCGGGCAAGGAAGAAACGCCAACATGTCGAATCTTCTTCAACGGGCTCTGCGTGCCTTTGCGCAGCACAATACCGGACACGTCCAAAACGTTCTCAAGCTCGGCAATGCGTTGCCTCAATCCACTCACAAGCACATCATCCCTGCCAGCAGTGGCCTCGACTCGTTTCGGACTGGCGGCGCTGCTGTGCACGTGATTAAGCACAGCGGTAGCATTTGACAGCGGTGATCGAGGCGAGGCAGCGCGTTTGCGCCTGCCTTTGAGCCTCTCATTCTCCGCAACCAGGGTGGCAATCTGGGAGCGGGCCCTGGCAAGCGCGGCGCGCAAGTCGGAAATCTCCACGCTATCCGGCTCGGTATTGACGACGGGCTTGTTCTGGATACGCTTGGCACGCGCGGCGTATCGTAGCGTGCCCAGCGTTTCCTCGCGGCTGGAATCGGCCGGCGACACGCACGCAACCAAGAGCGTCTTTGCATTTCCGCCCAGGCTGTCCTGCAGCAGGCGGGTGAGGTTGCTGTCGCGGTACGGAACGTGTGGCACATTGTCCGCCAAGGCGGATATGACCTTTGCCAGCGCGAACAGGCCCTTGTTGATCTGCACGCCTTCTTCAAAGCGGGCGCCCTGCGCGGCGGTGCGCTTGACGCGCTCGCTGCCCGCCAGGTCGACCAGGTGCAGCTTGGAGAAGAGGCACTCGTTGCCGTCGCTCTCTTGCTGCACGGTGATGGTGATGACGGAATGGCTGCGCGACGAGCACGCGTTCATGCCCGTGGCAGCGGTGCGTCGCACCACATTGCCGTCGCGAATGATGGCTGCGAGCGCGTGCTGATTGTGCACGCAGCGCTCCCTGGCGCCGTCCAGGAACACATGTCTGTGCGCCTTGACGCGGCGCTCGCGCACGCGCACCGGCACGGCGGGGGCGGAGTTGGCGTCAACGAGATCGCGGATGCTCTCCTTGTAGATCTCCACAAAGCCGACGCGCACGACGACGGTGCGGCGCGCGTGCTCGGCGGCGGCCTTGAGGCGGAAAACGTCCGCAGCGACGGCGTCTGTGAGATGCGCCATGGTGAAGCTCTTTCCCGCGCTGGTCTGGCCGTACGCCAGCACGGTGACGTTGACGCCCGCGAAGAGCGACGCCAGCATGGGCTGCACGTGGCGCTGGTACAGCGCGTCGGGAGTGCGCGCGTGCGCGGCGGCGTACACGGCGTCGAACTGCGCAAAGGTGGCGGCCGGCGCGGCGCGGCGCTGCAGCGTGACGCGCGGCGGGCTGGGCTGGTGCGAGAGCGCGCTTGCGGCATTGTGCGCCAGCTCGAACGGCAGCAGCGGTCTGATGTTGACGACGACGCGCACGGCCTCGGGTCGCGGCGGCGGCGACTGTTTTTGTTGTCTGCGTGCGTCGGCGCCCATTGCTGGCGGCTCAAGAGCGGCACACGCACACTCACACACACACTTTGGTAGGGAGGGAGGGCGCGGGCAGAGGCGCGATGGTGATGAAGGAGAGGGGGGGGGGGAGAGGAGGGGGGGGGGAGAGGAGGGGGGGGATGGGGGATGTATAAAGAAACAGCAACTCACATACACACTGCAGCACACTCACACTCTCACTCACACTCACGGACAAAAGACCAAGTGGAGCGACAGCACAAGCCACACGTCGAGCGCTGGACGCGCCTCTTTGGCGCTGGGAGAGTACAAAGTTAATACAAAGTTTGAAGTTACAAAGTGTCGTATCTCGTACGAGTTTGTACCCTGCGCCGCAACGCGCCCAATGCGCCCACAAAAACCGAAACGGTAAAGTCAAGCGGCGGGCAGGCGGCAGCGCGCGCGCCGTTTAATTGCGCGCCAAATACGAAAGATGACGTAATAGGGCGCGCTCGCACGTGCGCATCTGAGATGCGCACCAAGTGAGGGAGAGAGTCACCGCCTGATCAAGTCAGCGCTTTGCGTCGCGCGTCGCCCACACGCGCTCGGCCACCCGCCGCACGCGCGGCGGCCAGTTGTCGGCGCTCACGCGCGCAAAGTCAGCGCCGGCGTAGCGCACGCCGCCGCGCAGGCGCCCGGCCACCTCGGAGAAGCTGCTCCACATGCTGCCGAGCACGCGCTCGCAGCGCGCAAGCGCCCACAGCTCCGCCGCCGCCAGCGCCACGCACGCCGCGTCGCGCTCCGCCCCGCCGTCGCCGTCGCCGTCGCCGTCGCCGTCGCCGTCGCCGTCGCCGTCCGCGGCGCAGGCGTCGCCGCCGCGCAGCCACCACACGGACTCGCCGAGCGCGTCGGCCAGCGCGTCGCGCCACGCGGCGCGGTCGGCCGCCACGAACACCTCGCCGCCGCTGCGCGGCGCGTCGTCCCAGATGCGGCGGATCTCGGCGGCGAACGCGCCGGGCGCGCTGGCGGCGCGCCAGTACTGCATCAGCTGCGTGTCGGCCACGCCGTACAGCTGCGAGCCGGGCGCGCGCGACAGCTCGGTCTGCGGGTCGTTGTGGCGCACGTGCACGCCGATGGAGCTGTTGAGCCGCTCCGCCATCTCGTCCACGCGCTCGGCCACCGCGCGCACGGGGCGCAGCGCGCGCAGCACGCCGTTCACGCGCCGCAGCAGCGTGGCGTCCGTCGCCTTTGGCACGTACGCGCCGCGGTAGTAGATGTGTCGCGCGTCGTCGTGGCGCAGCGGCTCGTCCTTCACGCCGTGCTCCGCGCTCATGTAGTTGTACAGCGCCCACTGCGTCCACGCCGCGTCCGACAGCCGCTCGTTCTCGAACGGCCACCTCACGTGCAGCTGATCCACCACCAGCAGTCCGTCGCGTTCGAACAGCTCGTCGAACGACGCGCCGCAGTGCATGTCGCGCTCCCACACCACCACCAGCGTGCGCGACGTGCCGTCCGCGAACGACTTTGCGCCGCCGAGCGCGCGCAGACGGTTGCCGAGCCCGTGCGCCACGTGCACCACCATGAGCGAGCGGCTGTCCGTGCGCAGACGCTGGTGCAGCGAGTCCAGCTGATGCGCCGTCATGGCCGCCAGCAGCAGCCACGGCACGTTGTACTCGTCGTGCAGCACGCGCCACAGCGCGTGTTCACCCGCCTGTTGCACCACTTGGTCGTCCACCCAGTGCTCGATCAAGCTCGGTTGCTCAAGCACGCGCAGCGTGTTGGCGGCTCCCCTCTCATACTGCGAGCCGTTTTGCGCGCTCCAGCGCGGCGCGAATGGTAGCAGTAGCTGCTCCTGCTCCTGCTGCAGCCCCGTGTGCGGCAGCGGCGGTTCGCCCTCTTGCAGAAAGTGCTGCGAGAAGCCCACGGCCTGTAGATGCGCCGCCAGGTACCCCACGGCCGCTTGCTCGCTATCCACTCGCTCGTCAAAGCCCGCCAGCGCCACGAACGCCGCGCGCGACACCACCATCGGCAGCGCGCGCGGCCACGCCAGGAAGAAGCTGCGTCGGCTCCTGGCGCGCGCCGCCAGCGCGCTCAACGCCGCGGGCGTGTGCGTGCCGTTGCACGGCTGGATGAACAGCACGTCGCACGCGCATTGCATCGCCGCCACGTTGTACGCGCGCGCAAACTGCCAGCGCTGGTCCGTCAGCGCCGCCGAGAAGCGGCTGCGCTCCGCCGCCGACAGCGACGTCTGCCGCCCCCAGTACACGGAACACTGCTGCTGCGGGCCTTCGTGCGACTCGCGCGGCGGCGGCCGCGATGAACGGCACGCGAACACGCGCGCCACGCAGCGCCGCGCACGACGCGCGGCCGCGGCTTCCCATGACACGCCTCGCGCGCCCGAGTTGGCGCGCAGCAGCAGCGCCACCAGCAACGCCGCCACCACCACCAGCGGCACGCGCGACGACGCGCCCGAGCGCCGGACGCGCCGCGCATGCAGCAGCGGTGGCGGCGGCGGCGGCGGTGGTGGTGGCGCGGCACGCGCGGCGGTGGCGGGGTGCATCATGTGAGACGGCGCGCCGACGGCGTCGCCGGCATGCGGCCGTGCCGGTGGCGTGTGCCAAAGCGCAAGTCTATCACCAATGAATCCGCGAAACTCCATATCCAAAAATTATAGAGCCTGGGCAAAAATTGTAAGGACTCTTTCGCCACCGACGTGACGAAGAAAGCCGTCTGTGACATTTTCAAATGTCGCCTGAATAATAACACAGCTGGAAGATCTGTCCAGCGTTGAATTGAATATCTCTGACAACGTCCTCTTTGTAGCAGAAGCCGGTTACTCTCCCAAAAGCGCTATAAACCTGACAGAAAGGCAGGAAAGTGTCAGAATGCAGTTTCAAACGCACCCATGCGCTTTCCGTCCAGATTTGGCTCGCACTTTGCAGCGAGTGGTGTTGGCACACACCGAGTTGTCTTTTCAGCATCTATGGAGATCGCCGTTCCCCCGCTGCATTTGTCCTGGTTCCAGCCATCTCGATTGAAAAGCGCGCGCAGTATGTGAGTTGTTTGCCGCTTTGGCCTACCTGCACTGCACGAAACGCATGCGCAGGGTGTCTTGCAACAAATCTTCAACATCCCTGCTTTTTAGCACATTGCAAGCGCTACTGTTCAGCAACCGCAACCTAAAATCACCTCCTTTTCTTTCGCGTGTACCGCTTTTTGGCCTCTACCAATACGTGGCATTGGTTAGATTCTTGTCTACCATGTCAAGCAATCAAAACTATTTATCGCAAGGTTCCACTTCCAACGCACGCAAAGATCAAAGGTGTAGCTGGTGGATGGCGAATTACTACACCGTAGAGCAAACGCCTTATGGGTCTGGAATCGCATTTTGTACGATAACGACGTGCAACTATTGTACTTATAAATCTTTTGCGTCGATACCGAACGCTACTCAGCTCGTAAAACATCTGTTGGAGTGCAAGAAGGCTCCTAAGAATGTTCAGGAAAGGTTGCTGGGGGAGAAACATTTTGCAGACCATTACAAGAAGCTCGGAAGTGTGAAGCAACGTCTTTGGCGGGAAAAGCGCAAGCTCACGAAGACGTTCGGAATCTTCCCCTCCACAGGGCAGCACAGCGAACGGAGCACTCCGGGAATGACACAGCTAAGCCGGGTGTAAATCCGAGGTCAAACCACCACGACAAGCGTCGGAGCGTGAGGCTGATTAGTAGTCGGTAGAGATTCACGTGTTCACACGGTCACGAGATGAGTCCTCGAAAGAGAGTAGCACGGCAACGACAAGGTGTCGGAAACGGGCCACTGCGAACAGGGCAAAAAGGCAAACCCAAAGAGGGGAGAAAGCAAACCACCAGAGTGGGGGAAAAAGAGAGAGTAAAGCAAACCCAATACAGGGGCGAGTATACGACAATAGGTCGGAACGAGACACACAAATAGTGGTTATACTCTGAGCGCCACAAGGGTGGGTAACTATACGTGAACAACGCGGTCGTCACTCCACTTGGAGGTGAACAGTCCGCGAAGGCGTGATAGTTAGAGCCAGAAGCCCTTGCTTGGCAAAAGGCAATTTACTTGGGAGAGCGATGCTCAACCCTCTAAGTACTGAGCTCGGCGCACCACTGACAGTGGGTGCGCCGGGCAAATAATCTATAAAATATCTGAGTAAATACAGCAATGCTGGGTGCACTGCCTCCGGCATATCCGTGCTACACGTGTGCTATTCACACCCGCTAAGCGGCGCCTCGAGCCGTGCAATCCACGTGTACATGTGTGGAAATTACCTCAGCGAGGCGACACGCTAATAGCGGTGTAGCTCATATATATCTACTAACGCATGATGCGGAAATTAACTAAGTACCTCAAATCGCCTCCAAGGAGTGTTTGTCCTTTCATATCCCCCTCCTTAAGAGTGAGCCACGCCGTCGCGATGGCGGGTCGAACTCCCAACCGTGGGCATAAAAGCGCATCCCCGAAGTCTTCGGATTCCATCTCGCCTCGCGAAGACCAAGTCACTACCACTCCAAAGTGCAAACCTCGCTCCGCAGCGACGATCAACCCTGTTCACCACAGTCTTCAACTCGCTCTCGCGGTCGTACTACCAACCTTCCCGTTCCTCGAGTGCCTCGCGCGATGAGCGGTCAGCCTCCGAACTCGGGATACTTCTCCGGATTTCGTTCCGTGCCTCTCCCACAAAGCGGCAATGCTTCTGGGGCGTCCCAGGGACTCAACGCCAGCGGCGGGCACATTCTCCCTCCGGGGCAGCAGCCCCATGGTCACGTCATGCAGGAAGTGCCGTGGCCTTCCTACAATGAGCTCGTCGGGCTGAACCCTCGCGTTCACGCGCATCTTTTCCGGACTGCTCCGTGGTTTCATCCTACAGCCGTTTTTCAACGAGGAGCTCATCGCGTCCTATGCGGGACGGTACTGATCGCCTTCCCGGGGATCTCCCGGCGTTAGTCACCACTTCGTGGGATTGGCGTTGACGAGGGTTGCCGTTCCTCCTCATGCAATCGTTGTGGCGTTCCGGCGAGTCGCTGGCTTCCGCTCAGGCGGCATTGGTTCGCTTTGGGCTATGCGCGGCAGAGCCGGGCGAACTTCGAGTTCTCAATTCCTGATTCCATCAGCTTTGATCTCCGGTTATACCGTACTCAAGGGCAAGATTTCGTACTGCACCCTCTTGGCGGTGGTTGAGACTTACTCCTGGAGAGGACGTCCTAGTGTACGCCAGGAGGCGGTGTGTTGGATTCATCCCCATCATCCGGGCGGAGTTCAGGTATCTTCGCCGGGAGTCCCCGTTCGCGGTGGTTACAGAACTTCATCCGCGATGAGCGCCGTGCGCGTTTCCCGTTTCGGGTTTCTCGTCCCGTATCAAAACACGGAGATCAATCGAAATCCGGCACAATCACCGGCTGGGCCGTTATGTTCCCATTCCCACTTGGTGGTCCTCGGTGGAGGTGTGTCGCGGGTGCTACGTGGAGTTGCCCCCGGTCCTCTCCTATCTTGGCTCCTGCCTCATCGAGGATCCGTATTCCGGACTGTGGTCCGTGGTGCTCACCGAGTGGGCTATCCGCACCGCGGCTTACCTTCTATGGGAAGTATATGACCAGTATCGACTGTGGTATGTCCCGCCTCGCCTTCGTGCGTGCATCCGAGGAATCTCGTTGCGGGTCCCTCTGGGAGGTGAAAACAATGCCGAAGAAGTTCGTGGACTCCTCGACGTAGTCGACCGAGTTGATTGGGCTAGCGTGCCCTTCGCTCAGAGCGGCCACGGTCACGAGGACGGCGGTTTCGACCGGTCTCCGGGACGACGCACGCCATTGGCGGGAGACTTCATCTTTTTCAATCCCTGTGAGGTGCAAGAGATCACCGCAGCTGAAGCGGCAGCTCTCCGGATGGCTCCGAGGTATATCCCTTACGGGCATCCCGTTGGCTTCGTTGATGCTGACGATTTTTACCACGCATACGGCGGTGATGACGACCAAATTATGGACGACGAACCCGAGATGGGGTATGATGACGACGTAGTCGAAGAGGTTCCTTCCGCCAACGCGGTTGAGCCGACCTCCAAGGACACGGCAGCGCCGGGAATGGCGACGGCTGAGCCGGTGAATCCACCGGCGCCCGAACCTTCGTCGGTAGATGCAGTGGTGGCTTCCCTTCCGGACGAACCAGAGGTGATCGAGGTGCCTGTCGTCCCCCCCTCTGGGGGTGGAACCGGTGAGGCGGCTGTGATCGCTCAGTTCCTCCGAGGAGTTGGGCTTTCCGCCACTGTCGCGAGCGGGGACGTCGCCGCAATGCGGGACGCGTTGGCTGCACGCCTCACTGGCGGATCCAATCCCAGCAATGGGGGTACTGGTGAGGGCGCTTTGGGCCCCTCCAATCAAGGGTCGGGGGCTTAGTCCATCTTCCACCTGATTCCCGCTATGCGGTGTTGTTGTAGGATATAGCCTCGATGGCCATTAAACCTACTTCCGTCTATGACGTATATTTTTCCTTTCCCAAGTGCCAGTTTCGTCTTCTCCCACTTCTCAACTTCCTTCTAGGTGAGCCAGCTTCTTCCCCTTCGGGGCGTGTTATCCCACTTGGGCGTTGACAATTGTCGCCGGGAGACCCGTGAGAGTACGTCGATGGTACTGCACCACTTTTGATCGTGGGAGATGCTCGATTGGCTCATCCGAGTCAGCCTCGGGTCCGTAGCCGTACCAACGTACGAGATACTGTATGTACCCCAACGGGTGGTATGAGTGTTCCACTATGTGGTCGACTACGAACTCCTGTCGGAAGACTTCCCGGCCTTGCCGTGTGACTACGACATCCTGCTTCGGAGAGCTCTCCGGCGGCTTCATCGTGTTTGGCACTGCGTCGGTGCTCCGGTTAGACCGAGGTGTGTCCAACAAGGTTGGTGGAACTGTATCTTCCCTACTTGGGTCGGTGGTCACGCGTCTCGCGGTGTCGGTGTTCCCGTTTTCTTGTTCCCGTAGAGTTCCTTCTCCCGCGGGAGTCCCAGGTGGGCGTACCACAAGTTTGCGTGGTAGCAACCGTTTCGACGGAGTTGTGTGTGGCGTCGAACGCGCTCGCGTCAACGGTAACCCTGATTGAACCGGCCTCGCCGTGGTGGTACGTGACGTTGTCAACGGGTGGCCGTCATTGGTCTGCGCCGTGGCGTGTTCCGCCTCCGTATGCACGGGAGGTGTCAGCTCGGTTTGTCGACGTGGTTCGCTCGGCAAGCTGAGCTTCCTTACAGGTGTAGTCCGTGTGCTACGGTTGGTACTTCCCTGCTGGGCATTTAGCGACGTGTCCACGGTGTGACCCGCCTCAGGCGTGTTGGGCGACTTAGTCTCCGACGACTCTTCTCCGTCTTAAACGTGCGAGCTCAACGGCGCCTTAGGCAGTATTTCCACTCCGTTATGCGACGTAGTCACTCCAGGCGCGCTATGCGGGGTAGGCAACGGCTTCGCCGGTAACAACTGAGTCTCCTCGGTCCTGTCCCGCACGGCGGTAGTGTCTGGTGACGATTCCGCTTCTGCGTTGATGCGCGGCGACCTTGACGAGACGCCGGGCTCCCGAGAGGGCTTTGATTGCGCATTAGCGGTGTCTCTCTTCCGTGCTACACGGTGTTCCTCACGCGACAGCGCGGAAGCATGACGATTAACGAGTCCCTCCCCCTCCTTAGATGAAGCGACATGGGGAGTGGGTGTCAACTCGCCAAGGCGGCGAATAATTACGCCAGGCGGCGGGGCTTCAGACAGCGAAGCGCCAGGGCGCGTAGAGTCCGATAACATCGGCAAATCCGAGACTCCCCTACTTGGGTGTGGTACCTCTCTAGAGCGGTTGATCGGGGGTGGGTCCCGTGTGTCCGTTGTGTTCGTTTCCGCTTCTGCGGTAGAATGTCCACTTGATGGGTCGTTTCCCGCGGGCGGGGGTGCAAAAACCACGCGATCGCGGGAAATGCGTTCGTGTTGCTGACCCACCTCCACTACGACAGTGTCGGATTCCACAGCAACTGCTTTGAAAGGACCGTCGGCGACGGGTGAGAGCTTGTGGCGTTTCTCCTTGCCTGGGTTCCAAAACTCCTTACGGATGAACACATAGTCCCCTTCTTTAAGCGCGGGTGGTCTTCGAGGGGCTCGCTGATCGAAATCACGCTTATACGCGGCTTGTGACCGGGCCATTGACCGTTGTGCTGCTGGGACCAGCTTGGTAAGCCATGTCTTCCAGGTCTCCCTGTATCCCTTCGTCGAAGGAAATTGATCCAGCGTTGGCTGTGCTTCGAGCGCCACGGGCGGTGGGGTGCGAGACAGAACCAATTCAAATGGAGTTAATCCCGTAGTACGGTGTACCTGAGTGTTGTATGCGAATGTCAGCGCATCGGTGAACAGGTCCCACGTGGTGGGGTGATCTGCTACGTATGAACGAAGTGCTGCTAACAGCGTCCGGTTAAACCGTTCAGCCTGCCCGTTACACTGGGGGTGGTAGGTGGTCGTGAAGAGATTCTTGACATCCAGAATTCTGCATACATCCCCGAAGAACCGGGAGGCAAACTGTTTCCCGTTGTCGGAGAGTAGATGCACCGGTGGACCGTAGACGAATGCCCAATGGGTGACGAATGCTTGCGCCACCGTCAATGACGTGATTCTCCGTAAGGGTACGGTACGAACGAGCTTCGAGAAACGATCCGTGATCACGAGTAAAAATTTGTTACGCCGCTTAGTAGCGAGGAACGCTCCCAAAATATCGATGGCTACGAATTCCAGGGGCGCCCTTGCAGGGAAGAGCTTCAACTTCGTCGCATGGCGGCGAAGCTTGACGCGATTCCGAGCACACTCGGGGCAGAACCGCACAGTTGCGTAGCAATCCACAGCCATTGCTGGCCAGTAGAATTTTCTTCGCAATGTAAGGTACAGTTTCCGTCCTCCGACGTGACCACTAAGTTTGGCATAGTGTGATAAGTGTAACACCCGAGATTGTAGGGCGTGTGGCACCACTATTTGTGGGTTTCCAGTCACCGTGCGAACGAGGTATCCAATATCATTCACCCGAAAGGGGAGATCAGCTCCTCCATTGAGTTGCGCCCGAATCTTCGTGCAGTAGGGATCGCTGAACTGTTCCCTAACCATCTCCTCCGTTGTGACGGGTACGAAGTTCCCTGGTAGGGGGTTCGCACTTTCGCTGACAGCGAGTAGGTCGTCCAGTTCCTGGTCAAAATCCAGTTCGTCTGGCCATTCCTCTTCGATATCCTCCAGTTCACCTGCGGTGTAGTCGTCAACTGCAAAGCAGGGTATTTCCTCGTCATCGACGGCTAACGCTTCCCCTGTGGTGGGTAGGCGAGAAAGGGCGTCGGCTTGTGTGTTGTTGGCGCCCTTCTTGTAGGTGACGTCGAAGTCGAACTCTGCAAGACGCAGTCTCCAACGCATTAAGCGGCCTGAAGGCTCCGATATGGAGAGTAGCCCTCTCAATGATGAGTGATCCGTGTAAACGGTGAAATGAGCACCCATGAGGTAGGGGCGTAGTGTGCATAATGCCCACACTACTGCAAGACATTCCTTCTCCGAGACGGAGTAATTCTTCTCATGCACGTTCAACGAACGGGACCAGTACCCAATTGGCTTGCGTTCCCCCTCTGGGGTGGTTTGAAATAAGGCGCAGCCTACCTGGTAGTCACTGGAGTCCGTGTCCACGGTATATGAAAGTCCCGGTTTCGGTAGTGACAATACTGGTGCCGTAGTTACAGCCTCTTTGAGAGAGTTAAAGGCTTCCGTCTGAGTAGACGTGAATGGGTCCAACTTAGGCGGTTGCCCCTTCCGCAGGAGCGCGTTGAGAGGTGCCGCAATGTCCGCGAAGTTGGGAATAAACCGTCTATAGACGTTGACTAATCCTAGAAAGGATCTCAGTTCGGTCTGGGTAGTCGGTTCAGTGGCCTGTTTCACCGACTTCACGCGAGCTTCCTCGATCATGACACGTCCTGGGCGGATTATGTGACCCAGATACTTGACTGTATCCGTGAAGAATTCGCATTTCCTCAGCTTGAGTGTCACTCCGGCGTCCCGTAACGTGACCATTATGTCTGTCACATGCGTGAGGTGATCATCCAGATTATCTGAGAATACAATGACGTCGTCAAGGTAGACGAGACAAGTACGCCACTTGAAGCGGGCCAGTAGGATATCAATAGCACGCTGAAAAGTAGCGGGAGCATTGGTTAAACCAAAGGGCATCCGTTTAAAACGGTAGAGGCCAGAGTGGCAGACAAACGCTGTCTTGTCCTGATCCTCCTTTCTCACTGGAACCTGCCAGTATCCCCAGTTAGCATCCAATGCCGTGAATACGGTAGCATTTCCGAGAGAATCGATGTATTCATCCATCCGTGGAATAGGGTACACGTCCTTGACGGTAAGAGCGTTTAGACGACGATAATCGATACAGAAGCGCCAGGAACCATCCGGTTTCGGAGCCAGTACCACTGGGGATGCCCACGGCGAATGTGCCGGTTCTATAACTCCTGCACGGAGCATCTTGTCCACCTGAAATTGCTCTTCTTCTCTGGCCTTGGGCCCCGCCCTGTACAGATGTTGGGCTACTGGCCGAGAGTTGGGAAGGAGATCAATCCGGTGTTCCGTGGTATTTATTTCTCCGAGAGAACCATCCTACATTGTGGTGAATTCACGAAGCATATCGCGCAGTCGTTTGCGGTGTGTCTCTGGAACATGTCCGAGGTCGAGTTCTTCCAATTCCCTCACTGGGTCCAATTGGTCGTAACTCGTCGGAACGCCGGTCTTCTCTGTCTTAACAGGCTGCTGACCCGAGAGACTCGGCGACGGAGACCAATGAGATTCTGACTCCTCCCCCTCCTTAGAGTGAACGATTCCGAGCACATCGGCAGCAGTCATCTTCGTCGGTACCAACGCGCTTGGATGCGGCATGACCGAGCCAATCACTTGATTTTTCACCAGATAGTGGGTTGTTTTGCATAGATTGGCTATCAACACGTAAAACGGATTATCCGGTTCCACCTGGACCACTCCATTAGCAATGGCAAGAGAGTATTTATCATACAACGACGGCAATGGCTGGACGATTCGTAAACCGTGTTGACGGGAATTCACCTGTACCCAGACTTGAGACTCTGGAGGCACGCGTGTCGCGGAGGCAACACGAAGCTTCGTAGATTCCCGAGAACTCGGTGGTGCTTCCTGCGCCACAGGTAGAGGTACATGTTTCTTGGAGGCATGCCTCAAAGGACGACGAACAATCGGCACGGACGAACCATCTTCCATTTCAACACGCCTCTGGCGGGGCCTAATGGCATCGACAAAGCGGTCGCAAAAGTCACAACCCAAAATGACTGGGGCGGCCAGTGACCGACAAACGACAAAGTCGAGCTTCACCACGCATGAGCCCAAGCGGATTACCAACTCGATGTATCCTACCGTTGACAACGGGTTGTTATTCGCGTCAGCGACGTCAGGAATGTCGCCACGGCGAATGTGTGACCGCAAGGCGGGTGGCAATGCTGTCTCAACAATGAAGTTCGGACCTGCGCCTGTATCTAATACAGTGAGATAACGCACCATAAACTGGGGTGAAAGGCAAAGGTCGGCATAGACTTTGTAATTGCGTTTGGCCATCACCATAACTCTATCCGGGAACCGGTTATTTCTTACCCGTATCTACGGTCGACGAAGAACACCAAGGTGTTCTGAGTTCACGTCTTCGACGGCCTGTTTCCTCGAGAGGATTCGGACCTGGGAGCGAGGCAGGGACGCCTCGGGTTCCTTCAGCCTCAACTCTGAGGGCGCCCCTCCAAGAGAGGAGACTCCCACAATTAGTTTTTCTGAGCAGGTTCCGCCTGAGGCGTGTGCTCAGTGTTCTGAACCACTGATGCCTGGACACCAGTGGCAGAAGCGTCCGCAGTAGCGGTTGAATTTCCATCGAGAGGGGTACGGGGGTGAGAGGTCACCATGTTCTGGGCAACCGGAGCCGCAATTGTGCGTGGAATATCCATCTTCGCGCGGATGTACGATGCCATCGGAACGGAAGCCTTCTCCTCAGGTGAGAGGGATTCGTAGTTGGCAATGACTTGTGCCCACTCACGCATGGTTAAAACGCACTGCTGAGAAGTATGCCCTCGCGTATAGCAGAGGTGACAGATCAATCCAACAATGGCATGGACGTTCCGAGTATTCGAGAATCGCACCGCTGGGCGGGAAGCTTGCCAGCCAGGCCGTGAAGCCCGGGTTTCACCGTTCTCATATGACAGTCGAGGCGGTCGAACTCGGTTCGAATCTGCATACAGCAGTGTATCGTCCGGAGCCGTTTGAAACGAGGCATCCGAGGTTGAGGGAAGCTCCGTCGTCGGGATTGAAAGCACGTCGCTACGGGCAAAGTGCAACTGATCATACTCCTTATTGGAGTGTGCCTCAGCCAGCATTGACGCCGATGGGGTTCCCGATTCCAACATCAACGCTTTAGCGGACTTCAACCGGGTACCCGGGACTCGTGCTCGTAGTGCATCGCCTTCGGCGCGTGCATACTGCACCAGTTCCAAGTACGTAGTCTTACGGTTTTCTTCACGGCGACGGGCCACTAGGGTCCGTATAGCCGGGTCTAGTCCATCAACGAACATGGTACAACGCTCTTAAGCGGAATAAACATTGCCACATCGGTGGAAGGCCTTATTCAGGCGCACCGAGTAATCGGTTTCCGTTTCGCCGGGGCGTTGTTTGGTGTCTTTCAGAGCGAGGATAGCCGACTGGATGGCGGTGCCAGTGGCATAGGACCTCAGTAGATACTGAACTGCTTCAGGCCAGCAAGTCACCCCTCCTTCAGAGGCGCGAGATGAACCTCTTACAGAGTTGTACTGATCTTCCGCAAGTCCGCGTAGAAAATAGGGCAGCGCGACAAACGCCTGTCCTTCATTCATCCCAAGGATGTCGGCTTCCGCTACAAAGCGTGATAGAAAATCCAACACGAAGATGGGATCATCGCCTGTAAACAGTTGTTACGGAGCGACAGCTGCATCCGTTTGATACAGTCTTTGACCTTTCCCGTCCCACGGGGAGTTCTATCCAATGAGGAGTCCTCCAGACGGTAATACCGGTATGACAACAGCTTCTTGTAGAGCAGAATGGTAGGCTTCAACTCTTTTAATCCAGAGTGCTTCCTTCCCTTCGAGCAGGCGCGTATCACACCTTGGGTGGCTGATGACCGCTTTGAGCGTGACGAACGCTCACGAGGGGCTTCTTCTACCGAAGAGTCGGACGAATCAGGCCCGATTGACCGGCGAGAAGAAAGAGAAGATGCTGACGAATCAGAGTCGTAGTTTTTCCGCTCTTTGCGTGCTTTGGATCCACTGACCTTCTTGTCACGGTGTGAAACAGCAACCGGCTCAGCCGTGCGATTGGCTCCAACCAGGACGGTTTGTTCCACCGTTTCTAGACGGGCGCGGAGGCGAGTAAACTTCTCAGCCACGTCCTCCACGAAATTAGCGGGTCCTCCGAAGGCTTCCAAGAGGGAGTTGACATCACCACGCAATACGCGAAGATCCTCAGAAAAGTCCTGCAAAGCAGTGTCATCCACTTTCTTTCGAAGTAGCGACAACTCCTTAGCAAGGGTAGCATGGGCAGCCCGCGTGGAGCGGAGCTGCTCTTCCACAGTTAAGTGGAGGGTGTCATTGACAGTAGCCCTCAGAGGTGCCTCCGGAGTGGGAGCTACGGAAGGGACCGTACCTCCTACGATAGGAGCGGGACCAGCAATGGCAGGAGCCGGTCCATCACCTCGATGAGGGTTGATCAACGACGTGGGCGGAAGTCGAGTGGTCGTCGGCACAGCTTCAGTAGCCGGCATCCCTTCGGTCCGGGACCGTGAACGGGTGGGGATCCGTGACGGAAGTGGCGGATCCGATCTTCCAGTCAGACTGCGTGTCTTCGGACGATCTGACAGCGTCCTGACCAGAACAACCGTACAACGGGATAATCGACAGCCAATTGGCTAGGACTTCCAGTGGACTTCCAAATGGAGACAAGGGCAAAAGGACTGACCTCGCAACGAGTGAATTCACGAGTGAATCTTCCGACAAAACTAAAAGCTTCTAAGTCGGGAGACCACTTGTGGAGCAACGCCTTTGGCGGGAAAAGCGCAAGCTCACGAAGACGTTCGGAATCTTCCCCTCCACAGGGCAGCACAGCGAACGGAGCACTCCGGGAATGACACAGCTAAGCCGGGTGTAAATCCGAGGTCAAACCACCACGACAAGCGTCGGAGCGTGAGGCTGATTAGTAGTCGGTAGAGATTCACGTGTTCACACGGTCACGAGATGAGTCCTCGAAAGAGAGTAGCACGGCAACGACAAGGTGTCGGAAACGGGCCACTGCGAACAGGGCAAAAAGGCAAACCCAAAGAGGGGAGAAAGCAAACCACCAGAGTGGGGGAAAAAGAGAGAGTAAAGCAAACCCAATACAGGGGCGAGTATACGACAATAGGTCGGAACGAGACACACAAATAGTGGTTATACTCTGAGCGCCACAAGGGTGGGTAACTATACGTGAACAACGCGGTCGTCACTCCACTTGGAGGTGAACAGTCCGCGAAGGCGTGATAGTTAGAGCCAGAAGCCCTTGCTTGGCAAGGGGCAATTTACTTGGGAGAGCGATGCTCAACCCTCTAAGTACTGAGCTCGGCGCACCACTGACAGTGGGTGCGCCGGGCAAAATAATCTATAAAATATCTGAGTAAATACAGCAATGCTGGGTGCACTGCCTCCCGCATATCCGTGCTACACGTGTGCTATTCACACCCGCTAAGCGGCGCCTCGAGCCGTGCAATCCACGTGTACATGTGTGGAAATTACCTCAGCGAGGCGACACGCTTATAGCGGTGTAGCTCATATATATCTACTAACGCATGATGCGGAAATTAACTAAGTACCTCAAATCGCCTCCAAGGAGTGTTGTCCTTCAGGAAGCACATCCATGTGTTTCGGTGTACCGCAGACGCCAATGTTCAAGCGGCGACGGACACGCAAAAATATATTAGAAACCACGCATGGAGTATCTGACAAGGAATTAGGTGGTTCGGATGGTGGTGTGGATGGCGACGTTCATAACTCTGAGAGCAAACGTCTGTATGACAAGCGTTCCAAAACATGCGAGTTGCTCACTTCGTTGATATTGAATCACATGCTCCCTTTCTCCGTCCTAAGCCGGAGAGAGGGAGAGAATCAACTGTATGAGATGCTGCAGCTTGCTGATCCAGCCCTGAAGGAGCTGATTCCAACCCCCGAAGAGATGGGTGGCAAGATCTTGGACGCCTACTATGATCGTGTATTTCGCCATGTTAAGGCCACAATCAACTCATCGCTCAAGAAATGCTATGGGACACTGGTTTTTGATGGATGGACGGATGGAAATACAGAGAGCGTTTTCAATGTGCTGCTCTCTCTAACCGGAATGCAGTTCACCAGGAGAACTTTCTTTCTGCGATCAATCTACACCGGTGCGGAGAAGTGCGATGCCAATTTCTACGCTACGCTTGTTACCAGCACCATGTCTGAATTTGGGAGTTTGAGAGGAATATCCGGCATAACCAGTGATAACACAAGTGTGTGTGTCCGCGCGAAGGAGAAGATGGTCCAGAGGTTCAACTTTCTCATATCGTGTCAGGACCAGACACACATGACCAACCTGCTGATGCAGGACATCGGGGTCTTGGAATGGATTCAGGAGGTGTTGGACACTGTATCCAAAGTTGTTAGCGATCTTCGGAATCGCCCAAAGTTGTACTTTCGCTTTAAGGAGCTGAAAGAGCAGCACAACAACTCCTTGAAAAACAGCGGCTATATTGCGAAGAACAAGGAGTATGATAATTATCAACGTCTACTTCCCCCTCGAACGGCTGTTTTGCCGGTCAAAATAGTGACCACACGGTTCGCAAGTTCCGAGAGTGGGCTGCAGTCATTTTTGCGTGGGAAGGACGTTTACAAGAAGCTCGTTGATTGTCCTGATTTCGCTGCAAATCTGTTTGGTAATCGCAGTAACACCAGAAGGGCCCTATTTGAATTGGCAGTAACGGACGATGCTCTTTATTCCAAATGCCTGGATGTGTACCACATACTGCGAGTGGTTCGCCTTTATCTTCGTTTCTTTGATAACGAGAGCTCTTATATTTCGGAGGTTCTGCCCGTGACAAAGCAGCTACAGAAGAAATTAGAAGACCTGCCGAAAACGTCGTATTATACTGCGGCAAGAAGGCAGGAGGTCTTGGACGTGTTTCGTGATCGGCTTAACGGGAGTGGACGGAAACTGCCTTTATTAACTTCATTGCATTATGTCGCTTTCTCTCTAGATATTCGGAGTGCCGAAGTAGACATATCGAGCTACCATCCTCATATTTTTCGACATATGCGGTCGTTTGTGCGATCCGACGTATTCCCTCCAGCACAAAAGTACCCCAGTGCAGGAGGTGAGGAGGGAGCGGTGGAGCGACTTTTCCAAGCCTTTACGTTCAAACGCCTTTCATGGGAGAGCGACGTAGAAGATGAAACATTGCGCGATAATTTGTTCGTGTACCGCAACATGCCGGTTGCATATTGGATACGGCATGGAGATATGCCGCTTCTACAGTTGTTCGCAAAGCGAATACTGTGCTTAAGCCCATCTTCTTCCTCAGTAGAGAGAAGCTTCAGCCTTGAGGCCCGGATTCGAACGCCTATTCGCAACCGTCTGCACCCCGAGAAGGTGAAGCGGATGACGTTTTGCGCATTTAATAGCGGTTTCTACCACGGGACAAAGAAAACTGCTCCACGTCCTCCTTGTGGTAATAATTGGTTCGAAGAACCTCATTTATCGAATGAAGTGGAAGAGCAGGATGTAGCTGGCGAGGCCGGATTTCATGACGCAGACATACCCGATGTCAATGAAATTGAGAGCGACCTGGAATGGGAGGACGTAAACGACGCAACACTACCGCTTGTTGATGCTGCGGAATTGACTTCGTATCTAGAACAAGCTTGAGGGAAGAAGTCTGACAATCTAAATAGAGTAAGTCTTTTGTTTACTTCATGGTGATAAGATGATGTAGATAGCTCGTGTACGTGTAAATCTTGTGAACATCTCGCGATTCATGATCCCCAGGTTCCCCTAAAACGAATTCTTCCACTACTTAGGGTCTGAAGGTGGCGAAGACGACTGTCCAAAAATGAAGTTGGTGAGTCGGGTTCAAGCGCGCCTAGTTGGGCAATCTTCAAATCGTGTTCCTTCCGGTTCACAAATAAGTAATACTTCATTTACTTCAAGAACTGGAGTTCCAAGCGGTTGATTTCACGTACAGTTAGTGTGCCTCCCATTCTCGCGTAGTGTGCAATTGCGAAACACTGATCGTCCAAATTCTTGCACGCCAATGTGAGGGCGTGATAAGCGAGCGACGCAGGTTATAGGGCGTTTTAACAGCTTCCTGTTGTTGCATGCCACGCGGTCAGGGTACACTAGCATGAGTATAAATGCAGAAGGAGTACAATGCGTATACATTACAAGTCGTTTCACACACTCTTTGGTAGGGGTTTTGGGCTTGAGCACACTGAAAAAGACGCTTTCAGGTTCGGAATAAAGCGGCAACGGGAAGGGGTCATCATTACCAAAAGCGATGTAATCCAAATCCCTGGCAGAATTCTCGACGAAGTGGTCATTAATCAAAGGCCGTACAAAGGGCCTTCATCCGGCGGCCTGCGTCAGTTTCAGAGGGCGTGACTGCGGCACCCCTTGATGCGGTGGCAGGTGATGATGGGGATCAAGCACGGGCTTGGCGTGCACGGGAGACGGTGGTGCTAGAGGGCAGGATTGTACAACATGAGAATGCAGTTGGGCGGTTGGCTCTGGAGACGGCAGCGGAAGGGGCGTCATCGTATGCGGTTGTGGGCATGGAATGCGTGAATGCATGTGTGGCGCTATTTTTGAAGCGTAAGGAGCGTCGGGAGGCGGCGCGTAAGACGGAACACCGATGGCCATATGCGAAGCTTGTACAGAGCGAGAATTGATAGCCGGCTGCTCATGAGGGTGGCTTGAGTAGGCCACGAGTACGGTGGCAGAGTACACATAATGAGATGGCTGCGATGGCGCTCCAGGCTATGAGTAGGGAGGAATAGGGGCCGACGTGTGAATTGGATGCATACGAGAGGGTGGAGGGTGATGCAGCGGCGGATGTGGGAAACGTGAGACTTGATGTATGCGCGGGCCAGCTGGCGGCGGCCTTTGATTGTGCTGGGCGTTCACATCCGGCGGTGGTGGGTGCTGTGGGGTACAGTAGGAGAAATGACAGTACGGCTGCTGCGGCTGTGAAGAAGAAATGAAGTGATCTGAGGATTGGGAAAGCTCATGGGGGCGTGCGGGTGACTTGTGAGTGGGGCGTACGAACGGCGAGCCGAGGAGCTAAGGCGATGATCAACGCACGCGCCCGGCCTGAACCAGGTTTTTCAAAGGTGTCCTCAAGCACAATGAGGTCGTCGTTATCATCTTTGTTTCGCCAGCAGACCACAAATAAGCAGGTTGCCTTAAGACTTGTTTCTTCGCAAAGCTTTTAGGCCAGAAGTGTACTTCTCTCTCCCTGCTCAGAGAGCACCCACCGTCAACAACTCCTTTGCGAAACAAGGATTTCGTCGCCGATTTTCCTGAAGTTGCAGTGGGGCATCTTGCCACGATGAGATGAAAGGAGACCAGTCCCACCTAGCGAGGATGACCATTTCTTACGAATCTGGGGCACTTCAAGAGAATCAGAGTAGCTGCCGGACAGAGTGAAACCCTTTTGTTGCATCCGTACCGGGGTGAAAAGGACGCACCAGAAGGGTTTGTTCTGGTTTCATTACGCGTTGAATCCTGTACGGAAACGATAAACGGATTTGTTTCCAAGGTTGTTTAAGAGTACTGAAGGAATAAACAATATTTGCATGATCCGCTGCTAATCCCTGTCTTCCGTCAAGACATTCTTTAGCATATCATCGATTCTCTGCAAAGTATCCGACGAATTCGTCATATCTTCGCCCAGAATGGCGGCGGCATCAGTGGTGTCAATGATATCAATCGATATCTCGCGGTTTCTTCGGCGTAGCAACTGCGAAATCCCTGTGAGCGCTGGTGTAGTTCCGACTGAGCTTGACGCGCGACGGAGTGCAGGCCATTTGAAGGTTCATGCGCGAGACGCACAATGTATTGTGGGGCGGTTCGTGACAGACGCGACGACAGAGTTGGTCTTCGCGTAGGATTTGGCGGTTGCATACTGACGAGTGCAAAACAAAGCCTGCGCGTAAGCCACAGATGCACTCTTGCCTTCGGGGCCAAAGGTTGTTGAAGGCAGAACGCTACCTAAGGCAAGGTCGTGCGCGATATAGATACTGTAGATAGATACAGTTCTACCAAGGGTATTGCCACATGACTTCGGCTTTCTTGCTGGCCCCAAAACTTGTTCATCATCATTCCCGCGAAAAGACCGCATAAAAGTTGTCAGAGCTCCGGTTTGGCCGTGTCTTGTCGCTGATGGGAAAAATGAATAGCGCCACGGAGAATTACAGCACTTGGTCTGGACAATCCCTCTTACCACCGAAGTGGCCCCTCAATTCTGTCATTCCGTGTGGTGGTGGTTACAGCAAAGCACGTCAACCACCTGGACATAGATCCCCACACGTGTATTGGACAGGTCAATGGCAGGCTGACTGTCGATTGGGTCGGCTTTTATACCTGACTGTTTAGGGGAGCACACTAGTGGTCTGTGGTTCGATTCCAGGACAAGGCTTTAATGAGTGTCCATTTCTCTCCTTTGCAACCTTGCCGACAAGACAACTTCCTCCCCTCATCCCACAGATGGAATTGCTTTATCTGTCACACTTCGTGCTATCTTATACATAGGACAAAAAAGCCCCCGCTACGAAGCCACTCGTGATGCATATTCGCGAGCGTTACCAACCTTGATGCCTGTTCTTCATACCGCCATCTTTAAACCGAGGTTTTACATGCTGGGATCCTGTTCTACAACAGATGATACTTCTGAGAAAACAGATTTCATCTGTACATCTGTTCTTTCTGTTCGCTCACATGCGGTACGCGTCTTCATCTACCTAGCCGAGATGGTCTCCAGACCTCTGGCGCAGTACTGGATTCAGTTACTGCCTTCACGCCCAGGGGTACCAAACACAAACTCTACTCGCGATAACCATGCAACTATCCTTCTGTACGACTCGCAAACAGAAGTGAGATCCCTAGCGGTGACTGCAGTTACTGCCCTTATCGCGTCTAGCAAAACATTCATTCAAAAGTCGTTTATTGTTTCAAAGCAGACCTCCGCAGCTTTCACGCCATCCAGTTCTCGTCTTCTGAACTGTTGCAGAGCTTTGTTTTCGGTTTTGTCGAGTGTTGTACCAAAAGAATCGAACGGGGTGATAGTTGCGAAGTTAGGTCGTCTCACGGCACAGTTGTTCTCCGCAATGCCCACGCCCGCAATGACAGCACCCTCCGTACAGGCATTACTGCAATCGCTTCTTCGAAGAGCCCTCGATCAAACCGGAACTGATATGACGTCCCGTGCTGCATGTGCCAGTGCTCTGGCCAACGCACTTTCATGCTCTGTTTCTATATTAGAACCAAACTTCCTCACCTGGGTTTCATCGCAAATATCGGGGTCACTGCACCCAAACCAACCGGTTGCGGAACTACTGGTTGCCTTTCGCTCGCTGGTTCACATGAGGTGCGACTTTTTCTCATGTGTTTGGATCACAATCAAAGGACATCTGCAGGATATGAACGCAACTTCTGAGGTTGCTTTACATAAGGTTCGCGTGTTCTCTACTTTCCTTACTTCCTGTTTACAAGATCAGCAATCGAGTGCGAAAGGAGACGACATAGCTGAATATGTACCGCTCGTGGTCGATGTTTATCACACTCTCGTTAAGAGTAGTATTGAAAGCTATGACCGAGTGTTGCGAACCTGTGCAGTTGCCGTTGTTCAATCACTGTTCCAATGTCACGCAGTGAATGTCTCTTTTGATCCACCTCACAATCGCGATGAGGATATTGATACTCTTGCTAAAGATGCCGCCCACAAGATGAAGCACTTCATCATGCTTTGGGATGGTCAAGTACTTGCGGCGTGTGTGCAAGCAATCGCTTATGCACATCTCGAGGTGGAACCGAATTTTGCAGAGGATACCTTAGCACTGATATGCAATGTATTGGAACATCCTGAGAACAGCGGAGCACAGGTAACAAAGTTCTGCATGTCTTCCATGACACGAATGATGGAAAACTTGATAAAGCAATTCCCTCATCTGGTTACAGACGACGTTCTGCATATCATTACCAAAGGAAACAACTTCGCCATCAAGGTTCTAAGAGAGTCAAGCGGCCTTAGAGCTGCCTCGGCCGTCAAGTCATCATCGGACCGTGCAAGTGAAGAAGCAAACAAGACGGCTGCAGTTGGTCTGATTGCCTGTAACATAATTGTACAGAAGAGCTTAGAACAGAAGAGCTTCAGTTCGAAAGAGTTTCCCTTGGAGATAGAGTCGGGGATACAGCTTCTTCGTCAGCTGCTTGAAAGCAATACAGAATCCCTGAACCTTCGGTGCTGCGCCTGTAGAGCATTGGGGCGAGTTGTGATATTTCAGTCAGGTGGGTTGGGTGAAAATATTGACGCCGTACTCCGCGACATGATTGCAACCATGAGCCCCATGAACAATGTTCGTCTGCAAATATGCTCAGCGAGCTCTATGATCCAAATCATGAAGTGCTCTAAGACGGAGGATACCCTTTCCGCAATTCTCCAGAACAGTATTAGTTGTTATCTTGCGGTGATGACTCTGGCGAAAAGCGGTGGTCTCGCGCCGAAGCTTCGAAGTCAGTTGAGTACTCTTCAAAACCTGATTAGAGAACTCATCTTCACAGTGTTTCAAAGGGCGTCCAAGAAGTTCCTTGCCGAAGTGAAAAGCAAATAGGATCCTCATTGGGAGCCAAAGATTCTGATTGCATGCATATCATCATATCTATCTCTCCCAAAGTACGTGACGTACGAAAGTGAAGGCGACTCCGACAAGGTCGTACAATCCCTTTCGGTTGCTCAGCGTGATGTCATGCACATTATCCTTCAACTGATAAGCTCACTGAGGAAAGTCGAACCAGATGTCTCTGGATAACGAGAATTGCGTTACTGCTCTTCATGGCAGACGTCATTGTCCGTCTTCGAGAATGGGGTTGAGGCCTGAGACGGGCCATTCAACAAGACCGCTAGAAGGTCACCACTTATTTGGAGAACTCCTGCCCCTGTTCGCTTACGTGTTTGGAAATTTTGTCACAAGGCTTTTTTAGTCACCCTGTCTGGTGCTCCTTGTTTATGATCATAACACCGTAGTGGTGTTAGGAACGGACACTCATTGAAGCTGATCGCTGTGTCCATCATCTCGCATATCCGCAGCCATTATGGAGTAACAGTCTAGCTAGCTCGCGGCTTTGGAGACGGCCATGGTTCTTTGCTTAACAAGTGATAATATACGCAATACATGCGCGCACAGCAGCTTGCAGATGGGCACAGACTCGACAGGACTTTTTGAAGATCTCCGATTACCACGGTATCTCGATCATAGTCCGTATCAAAAGCCAAGCACATACGAAATAGAATGTGCCGTGCGACACTGCCTGTCCTTTTGCCGCGCGGAAGATCAAGATCTAAGTTTTCATTTCATGACTTTACTTGTTCCCACATTGCGGTCCTAGGTGGGTCTCTCAGTCTAATTGGGACCGCTTTCGCTGCAGCGGAGCATGTGGGGTCAAATCAACCAACGACACACCCGGCGCAGAAGGATTATGAATATCTCATCTGTGGAGGAGGCGTAGCGGCCCAAGAAGCGCTCAAGACCTTTGTGCATCAGAAACAAGCGCATGATCTCATTATCGTGTCGCCAGAGTTGAGAAGTCATCACGCTATGCCAAAAACTGGGTGGGCGCAAATGATACGCGAAAGAATGGTGGAAGACAGCCTCTTCTCTATGGTCATGAAGAAGATACCGTTTATCCAATCTTCATCTCAAGAACCTGAACTTCTCATAGGACCAAGCGTCAAATCGATTGATGCAACGAATCGCACTGCAAAGCTTGACATTGGGGATGAGATTTCATTTAAGCGATGTCTTATTGCAGTTGGCAGCACAATGCTCGCCATTCCGATTGGAAAAGTTGTATCCCGTGATGCAGAGCGCCTCGTCAGTGGTGCCCAGAGTGTTTGTGATTGGGGACGAATTGATGAGGTGTTACAACAGAATGCTGGTCTACAAAGTGCAACAGGTGTTGATCGCGCCCACATGACTGTGGTTGGTGGTGGTTGGATGTCCCCAATAGTTGGTGCTAGCTTGATAGCACAGGGAGCCGACGTAGCATTTTCATACTCAGAACCATCATTTCTAGCTCGACATCTCCCCTGGTATGTATCACAAGACATTATTGCAAGATTGTCTTGGCAAAGCGACGGAGGGATAGATTCTTTATCTTATTCAACGGTAAGATATGTTGTAGCTAGAAAAGCTCTTGGCGATGCGTTGGTGGTATCGAGGCCGAGGTGCATATCGGTACTGTCTTTGATTCATTCTCAATTATAGACTTCCGGACTGATCACGTAGTATTTGCTCCAACGATAACATCAAACATACCGATTGAAGCACCAAACCTGTCTCGTGGGGTAAGAGGATTTAAACCCAATGCCGAGCTAGCGCTGGCGAGTGACATTTATGTAGCTGGGTCAGCAGTTGAATTGAGTTCCTCGGCAGCACAATCACAGATAGCGCGGTGGAGCTCAGATTACGCACGTTCTACAGGACGTCATGCTGCATTGAATATGATGGGTGAAAGAGAACCATTTACTCCGCCCCCCGTAACAGCCATATATCTTAGTCTAGTGAATCTAACGGTGCATGTGCTTGCCAATGTCGATGGATCAAACGAGTCGTTTGGGTACTTTCGTCGAACAAAGCACAAAAGCGAAGACACCTGTGGAGGAGAGCTGGAAGTTGGGGCTGTAATCTACTCACGCCCGCTCCATTGAGCCACAGAAGGGCAGCTCAAGAGCTCCGTATAACAGGCATTGCCCTTTAGGAGGGGTCATTGTCTGTCAAATTAACGATGTTGATGCTGCTAAGATAGAGGCGCCAAAGATGCTGGGTTTAGAACCAATGAGCCGGCCATAACTGGAACAAGTCATGGACAGCTTTGCGACGAATCATTTGGGAATCTCTCTTACTGGAAAAGAAGGAAAGAAGCCAGAATCGGAACATAGCACCAATGAAATTGATAATCTTCATGAAGCCAGTGAAGAGAGCGAAGTACAGCACGGCCATGACATGCTTTCGAAGCTGCGTTCCCCAGTGCACAGACCATCTTCTGGCATTCTTTGGAGACGTCATAAGCCTGCACGGACGAATAGAATAAGGGACAGTGAACTTCTGTGGGTTGAAAATGAAACTGTGGGTGTAGTATCACCAGAAACAAAAGGGGAGCGAATGTCGAAAGCGTATTCAGAGTTGTTACGCAAAAGTGCTGGCCGAACTTGATTCTCAGCTACAAGCCGCGGATTCTACTTTCGTAGAACACTTTGTTTTCTAGATAAAGAAAGGGCAAGGGCTGATCTCGAACATATGTCTACTACTAGGTAGAACAGACACACGTCTAGCTAGAGTTAGTACCGTTTCTCCATCATCTGTTGCCCCTAAAGTATGCTTAGAGGGTGGCTCCGACAAATACACATTTACATTTACATTATAGTTAGGTGAAATCCAGTGAGAAAGTAGTAGTAGTAGTAGCAGTAGTAGTAGTTGTTGTAGTTGTCGTTGTTGTTGTACATCGTCATCCAAAACCTGCAATCATTCCGGAAAAGGTGGACGCACAAATGACCAAGTTAGTTTCGGAACGTACTGCGTGAAGTTGATCCACTTGGTGAGCTGGAAGTGGCATCTGTCTTGTAACTTCTTCGAAACTCATTCACAAAATGCGAGAGGGACTTCCACGCCTCGGCATGCGCGGCATGTCGTCGGGCATATTCAACAGCCATTCCGTGAAGCGCTTCACACAATTCCTCGTGCATGTCGTTGCGCAACCGTCTCAATTCATCGGTGGTAGACAGGGCTACTTTCTTGTACCGCTCTCGAATCTCTTTCAATCGGTTTGACGCTCTATGCACATCGGTTTTCAAACCCTCCAAGCTCTCATTGGACGCAACCGTCCTGCCATCCCACATGCTGCCCGTGCGGCTCTCGAGCTGGTCACAGAGCTTTATATACACGGCAACAGCGTGCTCATACGCATCCTGTTCCTCTCTTCTCGCGTTCATGATGCGCTGAGCGCCCTTTGCCCTTTCTTCATAATCCCTGAAGACGTCGTCCACAACCCGTGCAACGGGCAGGGCATTCGTCACTCCGTTGTGTGGGTGATCAAGCGCTTCTTGAGGGACTTCGACCGCGCGGTTGCCCATCGACCGCGAGCGTTGTGGGGACGCTAACTCCACGCGTCGCGAGCGCACATCCGAATCCGACGGAGAGCGACGCAGTTTCTCTCGCGAAGGGGGCCAGTCGAGTGCCGATACAGTGGCGCCATGCACCTGGGCACCAAGCACGCGATTAGCAGCAACGACAATGGCGCTTCCATCATCGGCACCACCACCCAGATGGCACGACTGCGGCAAACGATCGCCCTCGGCGGGAATCTGCAGCGTGACGTGCGCCAAGTTGAGCCCCAGCTTGCCGCCCTCGCCCGTGCCCAGCTCTCGCAGCGCGTTCTGCATGGACAGCGCGCAGCTGCGCTCAGCGTCCCTCTGCTTGTGCAACTTTTCGGCGGCATGTCGCATGCTGGCCAGCGACACGCCCAGCTCCTTGACATACGTATGCAGCCGTTCGACACGCGCTTCGGTCGAGTCGTGCACGGCGGCGCCCGGGGCGTCGCACTCCAGAACCCACACGAGCGCGTTGTTGACGCGACGGGCGGTCTGCCACAGCGGCTTCTTGCCCCAGTGTGAGAGGCGGTGCCAGGCGTTCTCGTCGGCCGACGAGCCGAACAGCGCCGACGTGATGGAGATCTCATGGCTGACGGCCTCGCAGCGGATCTTGAGCCACTCGTCGTCGCCCAGCGCGCCGAGAAACGCCAGCAGCTCGTCGCTGGTGGACAGCACGGCGTGCGTAGCAACGCGTCTCAGAAAGGTCTGCAGCCCGCGCAGACGCTCGTGCTCGTACGCAAAGCCGTGCTTGATGCGCCCCGCAACGCTGAGCGGCGGCAGCAGCGTCACGATGACGCATTCCTTCCTCGCGCTCAGGCTGTCGAGCAACCACAGAAAGTCGGCGATGGAGCGGCACACCAGGTAGTAATCGTCCGGCATGGGCGTGGATACGATGGCCCAGTTATGACGCGAGCGCACAAGGAAGATGCCAGCAGCCAGCTTGCGGTGCGCGGGCGCGGCGAACAGCGTGCAATCTCCACCTCGCGCAGCAGCGTGGGCACGACGGCAAGGTACATGTAAGGGCGGGCAATGATAGAGGCGCGAAAGTCAGAGGTGTGGTCGTCTGTGATGAAGAAGAGGTCTACGGTCTGCACGGGCCTGTTGGTGAGTGGCTCCTGCGCGACGGTGGGCACCATGTTGAGCAGCAAGCCGACGCGCGGCTTGGAGCCCGGCGGCAGCTGCTCGAAGCCCATGGCGGCATCTTGCAGCAGCTGTTGCGCGCCGCGCTGCTTGGGCGCGGCAGGCTGCCCGTAGGCATTGAGCACGGCGCTGGGGCGGGTGCCAGATGCGGGACTGTACAACATGAGAATGAAGTTGGGTGTGTGCCTATGATAGAGGCGGCAGCGGAGGGGGCGACATCATATGCGGTTCTGGACATGGAATGTGTAAATGCGCGTGTGGCACTATGTTTGAAGCGTGAGGCGCATCGGAAGGCAGCGCGTATGACGGAACACAGGGGAGAACCAACAGAGGAAGTCTATCGGTATCATCCACAGCTTCACATGCCGAGCGGCGGCGGCGTTCGAAAAGCCGCACAGAGGCGACGCACAGCCGCGCAGAGGCGGAGGCGTTCGCACAGCGAAGACTGCGGCGTTCGCACAGCCGCGCAAAGACGACGGCGTTCGCACAGCCGCGCAAAGGCGGAGGCGTTCGCACAGCTGCGCAAAGGCGGCGGCGTTCGCACAGCCGCGCAAAGACGGCGGCATTCTCACAGCCGCGCAAGCGTGCTCCCGGAGTGATTCCGGCGCCGCGGCTCGCGAGCTATCACTCGTTGATTGAAATCCCAACTTAATGGTCGTTCTTGTTGAGAAGGGTACACTTTCAGTGCAAAGTTTGCACTGCAAAATTTGCAGCCCGCCATTGTCCAGCGCCATTGGCGCTGCGCCAAGAGGCGAGTGTTGTGGCTGAGAGCCACCCCGGCTCACACGGCGTGCAGGTATTTCTGGTGCAGCGCCTGCTCGAGCAGCCGCACGTCACTGGCGATGCGCGCCGCCAGAGCGTGTGGGAACTGCCGACTATCTAGGAAGTGCGCGTCCGTAGTCAGCGCCTGCGGCGAGTAGTCCACCACGGTCTACTGCAGTCCGCGCTGGCCGCGAGCAAGCAGCGCCCGACTCACCGAGACCAGGCTCACGTCCGTCACCTGCCCGCCGTTGCGCCGCACCTTGAGCCGATGTTTGTTGCTTTTTCCGTTGCCGCTGGACAGCCTCTCGCCCATGCCTAACGCCTTTTTGATGTACAGCTCGCTTTTGTCGCCACGCATGGGCTCGTGGCTGAATACCACGACCGATATCAACGACCGATATCAACGACCGGATCAACGCCTGGATCACCACCGCCATCAACACCTGACCGTGCTCCGCCCCGTAGCAACTGCGACTAAAAGACGCCCTCTTCGTCTACAGCGACCCTCACACCGTCGTAACCGCCTTTTGTAGCATCTTTGTGCAGTTCACGTCAATCGCCACAGCACACGCCCTTTTTGTCGATGCCCGCGCCTGTGATTTGCGCGGCAGACGAATACGTGCCAGCTACGACGCCGTGACTATCCGTAGCTTGCTGTGTGTTTCTTTGGGTGCTACTGCACTTAAATGAGGTGCCTCAGCCTGCGATCGCCGCAGCAGTCTCGCTTGTCGTCGCTACTCGTGCCCTTGCTGCACGCGGCGGACAACGAGCCTGCTTCGACGCCGTCGCTTGTCATGCGCCTTAGTGTGCCGTACGGAAAGTTGCCGGCGCGCCAAGGCATTTCTTCGCCTTAGAACTCGAGTCTCGCCTCGCTACTCACGCCCAGGATTGGCGCAACCCTGACCCTCATCCTGCTCAAGCGGGTGTGCCAGTACCTGTCCTTCACACTGGACTGCGTGATACGCATGGAGCTCTGAAACGCCACGCTTCTCACCTGGGCGTGCAAATTATAGCACGGCCTAGTGGGTCCTTGCGGCCACCGCATGGCCGCAAGCTAAGTCGCGCTTGGAATGTTCCAATTACTGATCGCTTGTCTTCCGCACGAACTCCGGGCTACTGCCTCAAAGGCGAGCTGGTGCTGTCCTTTTTACACCATGGCAGCAATTGTGACCTAATGCCGGGCGCCGTGCTCCAGCAGGCGCTGTCATGCTTCGTCGCTGCGGCCAAAGTATCACTGGGCAGACGGTCGGTACGGTGGTGGTAGGAAGATATGTCGTCAGGGCAACCTGAGGTCTATGGATATGGAAGTCATATGGGGAATGATGAGGCTGATGATAAATGAATGGTTCAGTTTATTTCCAGACCTTTAGATCTAAGAGAAAGGCTGCGAAAAGCACTGCCCTTTTTTGATGGCTTCTTTCACATCATCCTCCTCCGAAGAACGAAGCAGCCTAGAGGGATTGATTGGCATGTGGGTGGTTAAGTGTTCGTTCCTCGAAGTCCTTACACCGTACATAACACTTTTAAATCCGTGTGGATAGGAAACAATTACGGTTACATTGGATGAGAAGCGCACCTTTTTTCTCGGAGTTTCGGGGTTAGAATTCCTTTGGCGCCTTGAGAACTCCAAACCGACCATTTCGGATTGCGGATTACGGTCGCGAACGCGATCCAGAGAGGAGACAAACGCGTTGTAAAGTTTTTCCGTTAATGCTCTTTGGCTCACTCGAAGAGGGCACAAGGGCAAAGTTTTTGTGTGCGATAGCATTTCTTTTCGTTTCAACGCCGCAATGGCAATTTTTACATCGATTTCAAAAGCGTTTAGTTTGCGTATGTTTCTCAGCGGTTTCAGAGACATGTGGTTGCGGTATTCTTCCAGTTTCCACCGATTTAAGCGGTATTTAACTTCAGCTTTCGGTGAAGCCATGTTCGTTGTACAAAGAAAGTTTGGATTACTTTAGAGGGAATGCAGGTGTTAAAGTACAATATAATAGGCGAATCTGTGTCATGGGGTAACGTACAAAAATTTGAATCTGCGAGGATCGACGAACAATAGTTTGTTGTACCTCGATGACGCTTAGGGCGAGGAGCGTAAAGATGGAAGAATAGTGTTTCCAAAGCGCACAGAGTCTTGTTTTGCTGTTGCATTTCAGGAATGTTACTACACCTGGCAGCTACGCCGAAAGTTGACTCTCATGCCCTGTCAGGTACTTCAGACTTCGACATACTAGAAATGAATAGTGCTTTTTTAGTGAGTATAGTGGACACTATGTACGTCGTGTACTACTATTCAGTAAAGCAGATTTGATTAGTGATGTTCTCGTGACTGCTGGCGCATTTGCTTTTATTTTCAGTTGGAGTCCGTGACAACGGGAGCAAGCAATAAATTTTTACAATTGGTGCTTCGCGGCAATGAATCTGTCGTTGTACAGTTGTGACAAATTATTTACGGCTTTTCAGACAGCTTACGCTCGATCTTTATTCTTTGGTCAGGTGTGAAGGGGTAGAAAGCATCTTCTCCTTCGTGCGATCAGCAGAACTGAGTCGCAGTGCGATGAGAGTCTCATCTTACAACAGCGCCGTGACCACTGACGTCATTGCCACCGCCGTCATTTCCACCGCCGTCATTTCCACCGCCGTCATTGCCTCCGCCGTCATTGCCACCGCCGTCATTGCCGCCACCGTCATTGCTACTGCCGTCATTGCCACGGCCGTCATTGCCGCCGCCGTCATTTCCACCGCCGTCATTGCCACCGCCGTCATTGCCACTGCCGTCATTGGCGCCACCGTCACTGCCACTGCCGTCATTGTCACTGCCGTCATTGCTACCGCCGTCATCGCTACCGCCTTCATCGCTACCGCCTTCATCGCTACCGCCGTCATCTCCGGTCGTTTGCACTTTGCGCACCTCAATGTCATTCTCTGTGTATCCCAGCTTGCCGTCAACCTCTTCCTCGCCGAACGTAGCACCGCCAATGCCGCTGCCCTCCAACACTGGCCTCACTCGCGGCTCACGTCCGCTGATGACCATTACCACGCCACCAGTTGCAGCAACGTTTTCCCCATCCATGACTACTTGCGGCTCATTTCCAATGCTGACCATCACCACGCCATCAGTTGCAGCAACCCTTTCCCCATCCATGATTACTTGTGCCGCCAACTTCATTATGTCCAGCGCGCCGTTAAATCCATTTATCTCCGTCAGTCGGTGGTTCCCCACCGGTTGCCAAAATGTGAGCAGTGCCACCACGCATGCCAATGAAGTGCTCACCGTCACCACTCCAACCGTGCATAAAAGCAGCACCACCCGCACCTGCGTTTCAAACACTTCTCCATCTTTTACTTCCACTGGTACGTTTCGTTGTATGCTCATTTGCGCCACGTGGATCATTGAGTTATCACCTAATCCCTTTCCCATCAGGTACGCTGCTGATTTCACCACTTGGCTGGGAATGGCCTGTGATCTCCACACCCCTACCAAGTTAGGTCGTACTGATGTTCGACCCCTTTTTCCTGAGATGTACAGAAAAGCATGTTCTTCATCTTGCCGAAGATGCATAACACACGAGTAGAATACATAGCTGGCACACCACATTTCCATTACTTCAATGTCGCTGTCACGGCAGCTGATTCTCATCTTCTCCTTCCACAGCGAAAAGTTTCTGTCAGGCAACGATCCGAATAATTTGCAGCGTTTATCCATGGCAAAAACACCACCACGGCGTTCAACCAGCGTTTCAGCTGCCACGAACGCGTCCTCCTCAGCAGTACATGACAAGTTCAGTACCCTCGAGAGTGGGCTGTGTATCACCTTATCAATGCTTTCAACGTCTTCGAAACCACCCACTGTGCCATAAGAGATAACATGCGTCGCGTTCTCACGGATGCAAGCAACCGCCTCCTTCGCCATTAAGAAGGTGGCAGACACTCTAGAGCCATCGGAGGAAACGTGCTTGGTGAAGTCGATTGCGCTGCTTGATGTATTGGCCACTGTAACTAACAGTTGCTTGCTTACAAATTTTGTAGCCGTGCGTGATGCGCCATTGATTGAGAGAGCGCCAATCACGGTGAAAATCAATGAAATGCATCCCACAATCGATGTGAATCGTGCAGCTGTCTTCGATGTGATGCCGTAGCCGGCTACAATCGAAAGTCGCGTGCTTGTCAGCCGTATTCCACTTGTGCGGTTGTGCACTTTGTGCAGGTTGTATGTATATATGATCTTTCGAAGAGCAAGACCAAGAATGAGAGGCATACATATTTCGAAGATAACAAAGTACAATCCGCTCACGAAGTCGGAGTGAACAGGAAGGATCATTGTATCTCTGCAGACAATGTATTGGGTGAATTGCGAGGCTGGTTTCTGCGGTGTGTTCAGAGCAAGTGAGACCGGGGCCAAGATGCGCACATTAGCTTCACCTATGTACGAACTGCTATAAATTCATCCCACATGTTGATTTGAACAAGTCTCGCGAGAATCACAACCCGTCTCATGGATACTGGTAGTGACGAGAAGACTCGCAGCCGAGCTATCGCAGTTGGCGCCTGCATTTTGATGATTTGTCAGGAACGTAGTTGATTTCAATGGCCACGCCTGCGACGCGTCGTGTAACTCGAGACAATTGACACGCGTTGGCCTTAGCCAGGGGTATATCTACTTTTCAAATCGAGATCGCCAGGACCGTGGCGTCTGTCGGGATTTTGTGTCGTCTGCACACCTCAGAACAGGAGGCAGCGCTCCCAAAAAACATGCAACGCGTGTCATAAATAGATACACGAGATTACCACACAAACTTTCATACATTTCATACCAAATGAGTGTACAGCAATCTCGTTCGAGCTCTTCCTCTAGAAGTGGTTTGCTTGACGCAGTCGAAAGCTTTTCATATGAGCAACCATTCCCTTTCACAGTATCACCACCACTCTAGAGTTTCATTCGTTGCTCGCACAGAAAGAAGAATAGTGGATCTCAGGAAAAGTGGTGCGCACTACTGCTTTGCCACGACTTTTTAGTGGCCAAGATATAGTTTCTTTTTGACATAACTACGCTGTAGATGGAGCATGTAGTGCGTGCGCAGCCGATCCTACGAGCTAGTGGCGATGTACATTGATCGGGACGAAGATTCCCGGGCCGCTGTCCGGTCCCTTCGTCGTCGACCAAGGGCCGGAGCGCCGTGTTCTTTATTTTCTAGCATGTACGCTTTCAGTAAGCTCTTCAGTGAGCTCCTCGAGCTCGCGGGAGCTGCGCGAGATACGCCAGCAATGCCACTAGGCGTGACTGCAACGCATGTACAAAAGCTATAGATACCACACTTTTACATAGGGGAACGGATACGGCGTCTGCAACATTCTATGGCAACACTCTTCAAGTGTGAAACTGTTGCTAATGCAAGAACAGCAGTAACCCGTTTACCGAGCAACAATTCCTTGGGCACACAGAAGCTCCATATGTACCCGCTATAGTTTAAGCGTTAACGTGCCAGGTCCCGTTAACGCGTTACGCTGCCCCGATCAAACGAATTTGTATCTCCCTCACAATCACAACCTTTTCTGGGCGCTCAGCTTCATCGTCAGCATACCAATAAAGCGCTTGCGCTGCGCATGCCAACGCATCTGCATTTGTACTGAAGCCATTGTACCCACGTCGTCCCCTGAGCCACACCACACGAACCCACATCACTACTGCTACGGTAGCCACGGCCACCAAGAGCGCCATAGCTAACCCGAAAGTAGGTATCAGCAATCCAATTTTCACTTCCGTAACATTTCGTTCCCCCACAAGTTTTCGCACGCTCCCATTTTCTTCCACCCGAGATGAAATTTTATCCCTGATTAAAAGGAAAGAGGTTTCTGGGAGCAAATACAACAAGAATGCAATGGTGTCAAGTGCTTGTGTGTCCTCCCTCTCTTTATAGCGCACGTCCGAGAACCGGGTTATTACACGTTTTTGTGAAAGAGAAAGGTGGAAGAGCGAAAATCCGCCTACGTCATCTTGGACTCTCGCAGACCCCACGCAATGCAATTTGAGTATTGAGCAACGAATCTCCACGTCGTAAAAGGGGCAGGTACCATTAGGTGCTGGGGCGTCTATGTTAGTCAGTTGTTGCTGCATGACAGCCTCCCCCAACAAAAACGATTTGCAGTCTTCTGTGGTGTAGGCTCGTAGGCCAGCTTGCAGTTTGAGCAAGATCTCCTCCTCGAACCCATTTTCCTCGTCGACGCAGGTAGAGTTTAAGATGCGATCATCATTGTAGGACCACTTAATATCGTTCAGATTTTGCAAGTCGTTGGTGCTCGCATATGATGTTTTAGATCTAAATCCACTTTTCGAGCAACCTGGAGAGAACAGTAATAGAAACGTAGCCGAGACCATGAGCTCATCACGGAATCCATTTTTTCGAAACAGCACTACATGTTTTCGAAAGTCGATATAGTTTCCACGAGTAGCAGGCACCACTTTGTTTCGTACATGAACTGTTTCATAAACGGGCTCAGTGGCGCCGTCGAAAGCGAACCCGGCAGCTGCCAAGAGTAACGTAAACATTACGGCAAGCAGTACCAATAGACGGGAAAGACAGCGAGGCGCCAAACCGGCATCCATGAACAGAGAGAGACGGGTGGTTTTGAGACTCAACGGTTTGCGCTCATCGTAGATTGTGCGCAGATTATAGCAGGAGGCGATAAGTTGGAGGAGGTGACTTAGCAGTATGAACAATACCACTGTGACTAGATTATAGCAAAAGGTTACAATGTTGGATTCCACATTGAGCATGGTAAGTAATGTTTTTGCAACCGGCGAGAGCTGCACGGCCAGAAAGCAGTTCACGGAAGCGAGATGGACGTTTTGAGGTGACCTCTTATGTTCTGTGCTAAACTATGGCACCTACGGATATATAAATGTGCAGAAATGACTGGTTTTCAGAAACAGAGCGCTTGGCGCTCGGAGTGGCCCGCATTGCTGCCATGGAAGCTCTTCGTAGCCGGAGCTCGGCCATCGATGCAGCCAGCCATCTCATGCCCAATGAGCCAACGCAAAGTCGCAAATTGCGTACTCCAAGATGCGCGCAGAAATTCGTGAAAATGTGGTTTATTGTATTAGGGCATCTCCATTAAGTGCACTCTATAACGGTGCAACGCTATAATTCGCAACAACGTGGGAGTTTTTCATTGGCTATCGGTATAACGGCATACTGCCATATCGCTGAAGAGGAGGTCATCTCCACCGGTAATTCGTCCAGATCCAGCCTGTAGACACCTCAAAAATCAACGTCGATAATGAGGGATTGCGGAGCGGTGAGGGAGAGCAGTACGGAACTGTGGCAGTCCGCAAATGTGGCGCTCTCTCCACTGATCCTCTGCTGGCACTTTGCTGTGCCAGCACGAGCTTTGCTGCCGCACCTCCCAGTGATCTCACGGAGATCTGAGCTACGAGGCCCACCTGGAACCACTCTACAATAAATGGGCCTGGGAAGGGCGGAAAACCCCGAATAGATGAGTAGAACAAAAACAATATAGGAAAGCGCAAATAATTGGAAGTGAAAGCATCAAAAACATAAAGTATTTATTGTTCAATAAATTTCAAAATCTTTCTTTTCATTGGTAGTTGCATATTGCTCTCGAAGAGAACGAAGCACTACGTAAGCTCCCTTCGCTTTGCTCTCTCGCCAAACTAACAAATGAGATTCCAAGATATGAGTCTCAACAATAAATGTTAGGCGAATACGCGACACTGCATACACCTTATTAGACCTGCCCTCTCGCAGATTGCAGTAGAACGATTCAAAAGCATTGAGCTCAATATGGTGATCTGTAATGTGTTGCCCATTTTTTGGATTAAATTAACGAAGATGCAACACATTGACGTCAGTGAATACCGACGGCCAAGCAAATCTCATCTCATCTCTAAGACCCTTCCACCAAAAAGTACATACACTTTAAAATCATTCGCTGCTACCCCAGAAAAAAGCAGAATAGCTACCGAGAGACTTTTTGTTTTCCTCTTTGTCTCTTTTCACATCCCAAAGAAATAAAAAAACTTAAAGCATCCATCAAAATAGGTTTCTTTGCCATTCTCTTCCTGCACGTATTTTACTTTAGTATCGTTGCGTTCTGTATGTGTTGTTTTCTGACGTTTAGTATCCGGCAAATTCTCCTCATCCGCAGTACATTTCGCCTCTAAGTCCACGACTCCAAACTCACAAGCTCAATGATGTCAGAATAGGACAAAGTAAGGCAAAAGAGTAAAAAAACTTACATTTTTGAAGGCCGAGCTCGCGGCGAATCCGGTTGTAGGCGAAACTAAAATTTTCCAGCTTGTAAGGGGTAAAGACGGGATCCGACTTATATACAAAGCTCTGATCCTCTTTTCCTGAGAATGTTCCGGAAGATAGTAGAGTGCGCAGGTGCTCGACAGCTTTAGACTTCGGCGTGAGCCTCCCCGGTGGGGACATGTTGAGAAAATATATAGTATGACAAGTCAGGGAATGGCCCCTGCCTCACGGATGAACGGTCCTGCGAGTTGAGCACTTTGATCAATGGTCGACGCAAAACTAGGCCCGAGGATCGTTTCTGTAAGTACTCTAATTTGTTCCGATCTATTACATCTTACAGTGCGGAGGCAGTGCGAACATTAGAATATTCGAATATTCGAATGTTCGCTTTGGAGCACCTGGCACCATGCCGAATACTCTGTCTGTGCAAAGTAAAATATTAAAATAAATTGTTACATTCAAAGATTTCAACGCTCTTTATACTGCACCATTTCTAAAATGGTTCCCAAAAATATGTTTTAGAAAAAGAGGGGCGCAAAGAAGCCGAATATTCGGATATTGGCCGAATATTCGGGTCTGCAATCGCCGAATACTTCTTTAATCGCGGCTTTTGAAACCAAAAGGAGCACTTTATAACTGGGTAACATACAGGGGAGTACTAGAGTATATTTCAAAATTTTTAGAACATTTTGTTTATATTTTTGCTTTTGGAGCCTATTGACCTCTCTTTTCCAATTTTCGAAGATTCGGAAAGCATTCTACTATGGCGTGATACTGTAATGCAATGTGACTACAGCCTTTGCGCGCTGTATTTCTTTGTGGCCCGCGACCACTTCCGTGTTTGCCTATACAATGGCTCCATTCTCTACGATGAACCTTCCACCATTACCGCCATCGTTTTTCCGTTTTGCCGCCGCGCTTATTGTAGGCGTGGCGAAACAAAAAGAAGTAACCTTTCGCCGTCGATATATGTCTCTCTTCGAGGTGGATGAATATGCGTCTGCTCAAGCCTGGGACCTTCTTCGACTGAAACTGCCTACGAAAACCCAAGCGCACCATCTCCTCTGAGGCTTGCTTTTTCTTAAACTATATGATACCGAATCTGTACTGGCCTCTTTAGTAGGCGTATCGGAACTGACGTTCCGCAAGGGGAGCCGTTTGATTATCAATTTACTTTCTCGGGCACAAGCAGTAAGTTTGTTTTATTTGCGTTGTTGAAGTGCAATATATTCTAATACGCCTACAGATGGATTGGAACTCTCGTTGTGCACACAGATCTTTCAATTGCTAGAAATGTAGCGTTGATGGACTGACTGTCCCATCAACGAACCTATGCCGTTCGATGGCAAATGGTACTTTCACAAGTTAAATCGTTCGGCGTTGCGATACGAGGTTGGTGTTGGTATTGGAACAGGGTAGAATGTTTGGGCGTATGGCACATTTTGTGTTATAATGCACAAAAAGGAGAGATTCCGAAGCGGTCTTGAGACGGGAGCGGCGGCAGCGTACAGTCTTGTGACTGTAATCAATCCGAACGGTGAAGGAGGGCAGAAGCACCGGGCGGTCGAAGGGAGAGTGGACGGTCGGTATCAGCAAGCGCGTACAAATGCACGCAAAAGGGTACTAACGGTCTGAGAAACCTTAGTAAACTATACCGTGCGGTCTATCGTACGTGCAAACTAACGAAGAAGACGTTCGGCAGAAGATGCTTGTCGTTTACGATTGGGGGCCTCGGGAGATCCGAACTACAACTAAATATCGGGTCTGGGCCCCATTACTAACTACTGTACGATCAATCTAATTTGCGTTGTCACCACCCAGCACCACACAACTTGTACACGTGTCCAACTCGTACGCTCGGCCAACCCGTCCGGCACTCGATCACCAACTCGTACACGTGGCGGTGCCACTGCACCAACCCACCGTGCACTACCTCTTTGTACGTGAACGGCCCACCAGATACACAAAGCACCAACTCGGGCTCACTATACTACACATTTCCTGCGGGGTCGCATACGGATTTGATAATATTCCGTTTAAGAATAAAGCAATCGTTAAAAGCTTCTGAACTAGTGGTCGCGGATAAGGGATACATGGATTTACAGACAAGTTCTGGAAATGGGGACTTCGCTGTTTATTGGAAGTATTTGCGTGCTCGCCATGATGCTCTGAATAAGAGACTAAAGCACTTTAATGTATTACGCGCTACGTTCCGTCACAATCTTCTTCTGCATCGTGTGTGCTTATTTTCGATTGTAAACCTCACCCAGGTCTCTATTCAGCTGGGTGCAACCGTGTTTGCCAGCGATTCTTTACATTAGGATCTTGTAAAGACGTCGGGTTCTTCTTTGCTACGAAAGCAAAAGTAGTGCTGCATATGCCATGATGGCATAGTTTGCCGTAATGGCAGCATTTTCTGGCATCTTCAATTGTGGTGTGACGTGATGATTGCACATTTTTTCGCACTTCCCTGCTTGCCACATGGAGGCAGGCCCAGGCAGGAGCAGCACAGTGACAAGCCGGTAGCTGACTCTTCTTATTCCACGTTCCTTTTGCCTTCAACGGAGCAAGCGAGACCCTTTCTCCCTACGCGCGATGCAGCCAACCATCCCAGGAACAAGGGTGGCGGCAAAGTGGTATAGAGGTCCAGTGGCGGCGTGGCAGTGTCGCGGACCGCCACCGGCGGAATATGGCGGCAGAACCGTATGGCGGAGTGGTACGAAGGTATGGTAGAGAGGGAGCAGTAGGGCAAGGTGGGAGGGGGTTCGAGAGGGGCGACGGGAGAGTCTTTTAAGTAAACCGAGAGTGGCGTAATGGCCTCAACGTAGTGTGGCTGGGCAATTGGGTAGCGTCGTTACCCCGAAGCGATACGTCCGTGTGGCTGTGTGGCGTGGTAGAGGCGGTGGAGCGGTAGGGGGATGTGGATACAATTCCGTAACTTGAGGCGCCTTTTTGCAGAAAGATCACATCCCCGCGCCGCGCCCACTCACAATGGAAGTCTATGGTCAACCAACCAGGAATAAACCAGCTTGATTCCCTCGTGTCAGAGAGATCAGAGGTATTGAATTATAAGATTGACGAGTTTATTCATTTTGGCGGCAGCTGCTGTGATGTCCTCCCAGTCAGTTCTCGCCAGTACTCGAGTGGTAGAGAATCCCTGCTTTGCGTTTTGCTTGGAAGAAGAATGGGCGCTGGCAACCTACAGTGGTTGGTATGATTTCTGAGACCACTTTCTAAAAGCAACATTGGGCCAATGTTGTCGTAGTTGAGGCCGATGCGTTTAGGCTCAGTGACCCGCTGTTCCAAGTGTTTTAAAAGTGTCACTCCCCTTGCCTCTCGAACTGTGCACAAGGACTCAAAGTACGCCGCGGAACAGCTCTTCCTGCAAGCCGTTAATAAAAGAAGAGATCTCTTGTTTCCATGTCTTGGTGCGAATATGCCAAGCAAACTATCGACATGCTGCGCGAAACGGATTACGAATATAAGCGCGGACCTGGTTATGTCGAAAAGGAAAATGGTGACGTCAGCGAAATCTACTGGGTACGTTCCAAGAAGAGACCTCAACCGGTAGCGCCTTATCGTTTGGAACTTGTGGGCGTCACGACAGACCAGGAGATTGCGGTTATGCGCGGAATTGTCCGTAGGATGGCCACAGGAAGGGGCGTTCCTGTTCCCAATCAGTTGAAGTCCGACGCACTTTTCTCAAAGCATTTTGAAACATTCATTGACTGGGTAGACTCTGCTTATTTGTTTGACGCTACTCTCCACTCAGACTCGGAAGAAGGCCCCCCGACCAGCTCGGATCAGTTAATTGCTATCACGTCTGGACTGCTTCTCAAAAACTCTGCCTCTAGAACCAACTCTTCGAGAGGAGTCCGCTGATTCGTTGTTTGACACGCTGAAACGTACAAGGTTTTTGCGCAATAAGTGCCTCAACACAAACGCGAGATGCATTTCTGAAATGTAACAGAGCAACTCTTTGTCTTCGCGTAAGGAAAATGGTAAAAAGTGATACAAGCCGTGATCTCAGGTGCTTTGCTTCACAGCATTCGTGTATGCCCCGACCGTGGAAAGCGCGCACCCGAGATATTGAAAAGGCAAAGACGGAAGTTCGGCGAGAAGTATGTAACCAATAATGACATTTATGGGAATGTCCATAGAGCAGATAATAGGATATTAGCTGCGGTGGAGGGGTGCATGCTTTGCAAAGCTTTGTTTAGAGAGGAGGCGCCACAAAAATATAGGACTCTAACCCAACCCAGACGACCTTATGTGCTCCAAACGTCAAACCGCTTAATTTCTTCTTGGAAAAAGTGTAAAGGTGAAGTGATTCTGTGCTCGCGCATCCCCACTATAGAAATCGGAACCAGAATGTTCGCGATACTTATGGCGAAAATGTTCAAGATGAAGTGCACGCCTGCTCCCATGATGCGGACCGTGACATAGGTTCCTGCTGCTAGGGCTGCCGAACTTAGACCAGTTAGAACCGCTGTTAAAGACACCTGGCTTCCAGAAGTGCCTGCAACCGAATCATAAGCTATAAGGGTTGCTCCTGATGAGCATAACAACATGGCAGTCATATCGCGTTTATGCATAGAGCGACATAAGAATACGGCACCAAACGGGATTGCAAACACTGGTGTTGTAATAAGGAGGGCACTCAAAAGAGCCACCTTCATCTGCAAGAGACAGGAAAAACGGCACAGAGATGCCTTCCTGCCTAGGAGAGCCCGTAAAGCAAGAATAGCCTTCTGAGATCCAGAACTTTTCGGAACTGAGAGTTGGAACATAAGGAGCAGACACAGCACCAGCTGAAAAACGCCACGAGACATTGTTATCACAGAGAACGCGACGTTATGCCTGTGGGCGGCGTCACAGCCGATAGTGTCCATCAAGGTAAAACATATGCTAGAAAGCGCTACAAGCACAGGTGGAGGTATGGTCGACGCCTTAGAATCCGATGTGCTCGTTGTTTGTGTGACTTGGAGGAGAGGCGACCGAGGCGAATTCGACTTCATCGAACTGAGACGCTATCGTGGTCAAAAGTCCAGGAACGATAACAGATACTGGAACGCTTAGTGGAGAACTAAGGTGTGAGTGTGAGTAGTTATACAGACTCTGTAGAAAAGATTACTACAGAGACACAAAAGGAGAATGACATTGTACGGTTATAACGTTACGGAACAAGAGTACATCCACGTACTTGTCTTGGTAGATATCTGCCCTTGTACAGATGCGGAGTCAGCACCTCGCCATGACAGATTTTAAAAAAATGTGGGGTGATAATCAGGGCACAGCGTGCTTGAGTATCGGCACTTGCATGCTGTGCCTCAGGCACGTGTCACGTATCCCGCACCGTCGTCACTACTCCAATAGCGGTGACTACGGAACATCACAATGACATCAAACCACACGTAGTACAGGAGGAGGTGCTTGGCTTCTACGGTCCACAAATGTTAAAGTCCGTCAGCCTCGTGCAACGGCTGTTCCGTACATGTACATAACAAAACCGCAGACTGTTTGCCGCTGTGGTGGGAGCGCATAGTTGCTCACAAGCAAGTTGGCGGCGGGCAACTATGAGCCTGCCCAGTGAAACGTGCTCTGTAAACCTGCATGCCGGCGTCGCCTCGCGTGCTGCTGCCCCAGACCGCTTCAGCGATTGCGGGAGCATAACTGCGCCTCCTTTACCGCCAACCGTTCTTCTCGCCTTCCTCCTCCTACCGTATTCTCTCTGCAGCTTCTACTTTCGGCACTGCACTTTCTTTTTCCCGTTCACTCTTTCGTCAGCGCGCTGTTTCCGCCGTGCGTCCCACACTGGATCCTTCCTATACAGCTGTTTAGTGTTGGCTTCCGCTCCGCATCCCTACAGCTACTTTATGCTACTTGCGCAGCCCTTTCTGCTGTGCCTCACCGACTCTCTACGCTTCCGCACGGCGCTCCGGGGATGCGTCTCTTTCTCCTCGCCTGTCTTGTGCAGGCTTCCGTGCCACCCATCTCCGGCTCATTATACTTCTATGCCAGGCTCTGGTCTGCACCTCTCTTGGTACTTAACATTTTGGTATTCGGTTTCCATGCCGCACCTCCACTACCACTCCAGCTACTTTTGCTGTCCTTCGTGTTGCTATTCTCATCTTCATCATGTGATTTTGCGCCGGCCGCAGGCTCTGCGCTTCACCGGCTCCTCTAAATTTTTTTGCCTGTGCCTATGCCGCGCCTCACCAGCTCCCAACGCCTCTTTGCCATCCCCCGCGCCGCCCCTTTCCAGCTACTCTACGTTCTGATGGTTTTATGAGCGCTTTATTGCTCGTACCCCTCTACACTACTTGGGCCCGCCTTTGGGCCATATTTTCCCAGGTCCTTATACGAATTGGTGCCAGTGTCCACTGGCCACCTTGTTGCCTTGCAAAATACCTTATTCTGGCCTCTGCTCCACTCCATCTCGGTGTTTCACATGTTCTGTGTCGGCCTCTGTACTGCGCTTTTTCTGCCACAATTCTTTCTTTCGCCGGCTTTCGCACTGCGCTGCATTGGGTTCTCTCCTTGCTCGGCGAGTGTCCGTGTCGCGCTTTCTCTACCTCGCCTTCTCATCGGTGGATCTTCCTGCCCTGTACTCTCGAATTTTTCAGTCAGTGTGTTTGCTTCACTTCCGCGCCTTCACAGACTATTTTCTTCGGGTTTGGGCCGCCACGTCGCGCATCTTCTGCCTATATGCGTCTTCATACTGCCCCCCCTCGATCTGGCTGTACACATCTAGGACGCTGACTGTGCTTCTACGCTTCACGATTTTAGTGTACCTGTCTCACTGCGCTGGCCTCCTTTGGCCTACGCGTGGTGGTAAGCGCAAGATGAAAAAGAGTCTCTCCCTCCTCCTACTTAACTGAGGTCGAGTTCTATAAGTCTCGCCGGCCCATGGGAAGCTGCGAGGTGCTGAGTATTCGATAGGCGGGAAGTTGCGCTTGTCGATTAAGAGCCTCTGTTGCCTCCCTTTCTTAGGAAGTTGGCACTTTCTTGGAGTAGACTGCTCGCAAGCTGAATACCTGCAGGGAACCGACTGGGGGCTTGAACCAAGTCGTTTGATTTGATACCACACCGAGTAACCGGCTCTGCAGGGGTGTGCTCTTTCTGCCAAGGAGAACGGGGTGCCTCGTCGTTCAGCCCGGCTGTCTACAAAGAGGAGGCATAATGGAGAAGATAGACCTTCTCGTACAACGCAAGAAACCAAAGAGGATATACTGGTGAAAGCATATCTGCTGTTAGTAACCTCCTCTGGAAGTTTTGTAGATATAAAAAGCATCTCGTTCTGAATCGCGCAGAACTTGACAGGCCGCAGCAAAACGCAGCTCACCGGGAGAGGGTTACCCGGAGGCAGAGGTCTGACCTGAAGGGGTTCGAAGATAGTATCTCCTGCCAGTGGCCCCATTCAGAAGATTCCCTCCACCGGTAGTGGACCGGTAAAGACTTTTTACAAGATCCTCCTCCCCAATGCCTTCACCCCGAGTCAAGACCTCGCCCCTCATGATTGGTCAGTCGTAATCAAATGTCAACAACCATTCCCTTCCAAAACCCCCTCTGTTTGCGAAAAGACGTTGACGCGCTGCAGCTGCTCCGAATTCCGACTGGCATTCCACAGCTAGTAACATGTTACCGGATCCAGGACATATTACAAATCTTCATGGTATTATTACCGACGCACTATATTAGCTCGCTTCTACCTTCTGTGCGCAGACTCCGTGCTTGCTTTCGGAGCAGCACAAGAAGCAGCATTTACTCTCTCTTTGTAGAACGGAGTCAACGAAACAAACATACTCCCTTCGGCCGGGAAAATGTTTACGTGCTTACCAAGTTGACATGTGTTACTCCTACGGATTTGAGGAAGAACTGCGCGGCTTGGTAATCAACAGTTTCCTCGAAACTTGTTCTACGCTTAACAAAATGACTCTTCTTTCGAAGTGCACAGATAGGTTAAGAGTTCAAAGAATCTCTGCTTTTGGCGTTCCAATTTTGTGTCACCAATATGCAGAGGCCTGGCATGAGATCCGGTTCGAGATAACTCTTTAAGACTAAGCATGTCTTGGACGAGTACGGTTGGCCTCGTTATTTCTGTGAGAACAAATAAGTCCAGGACCTCCTCCCCCTTTGCGTTTAAGTCATACTTAAACCTGGTGTAATGGAACTTGTCCACTACTTGACGTTTGCCTTCACGCGGTGTTTGCGTTTCAATCTACGAATGAGGGCAAACCTCATTTTCGCAACGCCAGGAATATCGTATAGACTGTTTAGAAATCCAATATATTCATCATCATCCTTCTTATACCGAACAGTATCATGTTGGGGACGGGTTCGAACGCTTTCTCCGGCTCGACGAACGTGAAGAATACGAACCAGAGACGTGCAAGGCATCCAATTATACCTGTCATGGACCGATAGTTCGCTTCGTTGATGCAAATAATGAGTAGAACTAGAGCAAAACGGAGTGCACAATACAATATCTACTGCATCTTCAATGCTCGAGTAGTCTTTCATTTTCCCGTTAAGTTTCAAACAGAATTTCCGTGGCTCTGCTTCTTGTGGCCCTGAACAAAGCGCAGGGGTATTTTTTCGTTGTAAAACAATTGTTCCGGTGTTGAAAAGCAATGTTTCTTTCACAACAATACCCAGCTTTGGTTTGGATATGGCAGAGCAACGAGAAGACAGCAGTTGGGCAGCAATTTCTTTTCGATGCTTATTGCTCGAAAGGTAAGCTTTCTTCGTTCCCTTATGCATTGTTTCATTTGCATTCGTTGCGCCCATTCGAAATTGATGAAATGGTGTCTCTTATGATGCATCAAGCGATGTATCTTAGTGTTCAATTTCAGACCGAGGTCTTCAATCAACATATTGCCGAGCTCGAAACATTTGCGCTGCAAGTTTTCTATTTCCGCAACTGTCCGTGCTGCAAACTAAGAAGCACGGTTTACGCATAGGAGTTCTGATTGCACTGAAACCATTTGCAATGCGACTTGGACGAGCGGGTCGTCATCGGGATCTCTGTTTGATATTCCTAACATTGAGATCCAAAGCAGTAGACAATGATTTCTTCGAATTGCACCTGTCATGCCCGCAAGTCGTTCGCCACGATTAACTAGAAATGGTGGAACTTTTGGTATTCGACAGGAGCCGGCGAGGTCAAGCATTCGTTGGTTTGCCGTACCAATTGCTCATGCTCCGCTGTGGACGCATTGTCTATCGCTTCCGAGGAGCTCACCGGCTACATCCGGCAAAAGACGATACACTCCTAGGTCCAAAACATGCAATGTGTCAAAACCAATGACTTCGTACAATGCCAATGGATCGGACCCAAGATCACTGAAGGCAGCAAGAGCGGGGGAAACTCATGTGCACTATACTCATGCAAGTATTCACGAGCTGCTTGAAGGAAACTTTTCTCTTCGGTTGAAAGGTTTCTGTTGCTCGTCGCTCCTGGAAGCCTATGCTTGGCCGTGAGCAATTGGTACTGAACCATTTGACGATCATCTCTCGGTGAAGCTTCACTACGAGTTCTTTTACCACCAGACACAGTCACACAACCAGTTTCTCTCTTTAGTACGTGAGACTCCATGTCGCATAGAGTACAATCCCGGGAACTATCGGCGCTCCTTAAACAAAGAAACGCTCTCTTTTGGGGTTGATCGGCGACAATCATCCCTATTCTGGGCATAACGATTGTGTCGTCAAGCACAAATCCGGCCCGAGGTGCTTCTATAAGGTCTTGCAAAGCAAGAAACAAATAGCGTTGGAACAACTGAATCCGTTCTCGCCGTAAGTCAAGGGAAGAGCGTTCGACATTTTTGGTGTCGACACAAAGCGCGATGCCAACTTCGTGCCATTCTTGTGAAATGCCCATTATGTTGCTGAACCGAACGCGTAGTGTACTTGCGCTCTGAGATCCGGAATTGGACAGCATGGTACCGTCACAATACAAATCTATTGTTACGATGACAGTGTTATCCCCTATATTCATACAGTATTTTTGCATATGATTGGGGTCCCAAGGAGATGCATAGGTACAAAGAACGTCCCTGCTCGTTTCTGAAAATTCTTGAACTAGTGTGATTCCACCGGCTGACTCTATCTCTTCTTTCAAGAGACGAAGAACGGAGCAAAAAGCCCCGGTATCATTTACACCGAGGGTTGTTTCGATTAACGTCTTTCTCCACCCTTCATAGTGCACGTTCCACTCTCGCACATGGCTCACATAAGAAGCAAATCTACGGGCATTTACGAATGTTCTGGTGAGGTGCCGACTTTCTGGGGGAAGATCCTGTTCAAGATTTGAAATCATTTCCGCTTCTCTTTGACTTTAACCGAGAGAAAATTGATACTTGTTGCAATGTGAAAGAACTTTCTCACACCATGGGTGCAATGAAGTTGGGCTCGGATCAGATTAATTAACTTGGGGAAAGAGTAGTTCTGTTCTATCTTGGCTCTGAAAACTTAAGAAAAAGAGGAACACTTCCTCAGAAACTCCAGGTTGTTCGTGTTGAGGGTTAAGACAGGATCGTGTGGGTGAGTTTGGTTGAGATTGATTTGAATGAGTACCAAAAGAATAAAGCAGTTGTTCTTGCTCATCGTCGCTTGGTACTGAGAGAACGACGTGAGTCCCTGAGGCTCCTGCGTTGACGGAAATTTTGAAATGATTCTCTCCGGCAACCTTCCGTCGTTTGCGGTGAGATCTACGAATGTGGAGATGAAGGGAGACATTGCCATTATAGCCACGGCCACAAGTTGAGCACTGGATCATAACCGATTGTCCGGACGGTGTAGCAAAGGATAATGACCGGACGGAGGTCTTCAATTGTTTCCATCGATGGCGGTTATTAGTTTTTCTACTGTGCGAGACGAAACTTGTGGCATTTTCGCTCGAAAAGAAAAACGAAAGCGGACGAACTCCTCTAAGAACGTAAATCGTTGTTCTGCTGAGAATTTATGGCATTATCGACTTAGGCTCGATTTGTTTTCCACAAGTTCTTCCCAAATCATACGAGAACATTGTTTTCAGACTTACCGCATGTCGTCCCGGGGTCGTCTGACGTTAAATCGTCCCGCGCAAGCACGGGTTCAGAAAGCTCGGCAGAGAGTAGCAAGGGGCCGGGCACAAGGAAGAGGAAGGCTTGAAACAAACTAGGGCGAAGGCGACATGGGTATTCCGGAATCAGAAATGCCTATGTTGCCCTCAGTGAGAAAAAATCCTTCATCAATGCAGGCACCAACTTCTGGATTCCACCCGACGTCTACGATCTCGATACCATCAGAAAGCGAACAATGTACTAGAAACGAGCCAAGCCGGCTGGCTACTGCACAGATTCCTGGTTATGGTACTCTCAATTCTTCCGGGTTAATGAATCGTGCTGCTCCGCTGTCGAGATTGTCGCGAAGAACTCGTGCAACTGCGATTAACTCGCAGCAGATTATTGCTCTCACGGAAGCATTTTCACCGTATAGCGAGGAATCAAAACAAAACCACCAGCAGTTCATTGATTGTATGGATATGCTTAATGCCACAATCAAAACTTCTAATCAGCGAGTATGTGACACTCTCCAAGCCGCCAGAATAGAACACAACAGAACGAGGGACATATTGCTTGCTGAGATTCGAAATGGAAGAACTGGTATGATCAAGGCTATCTCAGACAACTTTGGATCCTAAGAATTACCTGCTGATGACAGTGCTGCAATGCTAGAGGTATGTTATGGAACTACAATTTTTCTTTCCGGCGTTTTCGAAAACTGACATGTTAAGGGACAATTCAAATTGGCAGAAAGCAAAACTTTTGCACGTAAGTCTTTGAGCCTTTAACCGTTTCACCCATACCTCATGTTTTTTTCTTCTCTAATAACAATGTCATTGTATGCAAAATACAAACTGGATTCTGAAAACAGAATTACATAGCATATAGGTGCTGCTTGGAATTCATTGACCCAACTCTAGGACAACATTTATTCCATATTTCAACTGCATGTGATCCTGTTGCAATGAACTCTGCAATTGAAGATGTTCAACAAGTGAATCAGCCTTCTTGGTTATGGAAAGGGGCTAAAATTCTAGCAGGTGAAGAAAACGCAGGGGCATTTCTGAACTTGACTGTGACGATCAAGCGAAAGAACAAAGACGTTAAGCAAACCGTATCTTCATTTGCCTTTCGATCACAGACCAGAGCTCATGAGAATATTCGAAAAAACTTGGTATAATACATTCATTTTTTCGTTTCTTTTTGTTCTTTTCTTCCTGCTATTAACCCAATGTAGTGAGAGGTTTTCTGTAGTGCAACGATTCCAACGTGCCTCCTGAATGTGAATAGGAAGGCTAGAAAAAATATGAGGAAGAGCTTCGCTTTGAAATTATGTACCACTATTGAACATAAGAACAAAGAAGAATTTATGAATGCATGGAGTTCTTCGCTTCTGGTGGCTTTGAAAGAAACAATTTTTACGGCGAAGTCTGCAGTGAACAACATCGGCGAGCATGAAATTGGAGACAGTGTGCCAAGCGTTCCGTCGGAGATTGGGCGCTCAGAACCGTTACAAGCTATCGATTTTGTGTCGGTTAAGGTATGTAATGCTTTCTACTGTGGTTTGCTTTTGGTCTATATTTTTCGTCTAAAAATAATTTTTTACGACGTACAGGTGAGAAGCGCATTATCAAAGCTTGCCGAGAGAAAAGTTAGAGGTATGAATCGATCTCATGTTGGGCTTTGGGCTGAGGAAGTTATGGCGTTCAACTATCAATTGGAAGGTTTAACGTCGGCGTTGGGTCTTACAGAGAGCAATGAGGTATTTGCGGAAAATGGGTGGAGTTTGTTAGCCTCTTTGAGCATACAGACAGTTCTTAGTCAAGAGCAAAACACATTATTTGAGGCTTTGCAGCACAGACGTTGACTGTTGAAAAAGGACTAGATTGAAGTTTTTGAGAGCAATTCTCCGTATTATTAAAATTGTCAACTTTTGCTTTAAGTTTTTATCTGTTTTTTTGTCTTATGTTATATTAGTGCCTTGGGTACTTGTTGTGCCAAGCGTCGTGATGGTTTTGTATGGAAGTGACGCATGTGGTTGACGTCGCTACGGTACTGCTGTGTTGCTCGGGATGGTGAGAGTTATAAGTGGCGCAGGCAGTTGCCGGGGTAAACATCTCGTATCGTCCCCAAGATGAGTACGCTATGGTGCCAGTTCTGTTACTAGGGCACGCTACAACTTAATGTTTATGTCACCATGACAAAGTGAAAAAAACGCTTGTCATCTTTTCCTGATGATGCGCTTGACTGTTTCGATGTTTCGTCGGTGTTATCGGAAATATAGTTTTGGCGTCAAAAATCACCGAGTTAAAACGATCGAAAACCCGGTGAGTTTATCCAAATTTGGATGTGCTTAATTTCCGAAAATATTTCCACATTTCCACTTGTGCTAGTTTGCGTGGAAAGAATCATTCATGAATATTTCCATCATTGCTAGTTTGGATGGAAGACAAACTAGCATGTTACTTACGTCCTTGCCAGTTTCCAAACCCAATGTAAGTGTGTAAGTGGCACATATTTAGAACTATACGGCGGCAAATAGGTATATATATACATAGATAGCTACTTATGGAATACGATTAGAAGAATACAAACCCTTCGAGTCGGAAATCTCTATAGAGATACAGCACATCTATTCAACAACTCTCATATCATATATCGGCCGTTTATTCTCTCACTATTGAAACGCCTTCGCATCACGTGCCACCTCCCCCATCACTCCGTCCCACCCTCCATGCGCCATATTACGCTCTCCACCACTACGTACCCCCCTCTCCCCCTACACCCCCACACCGCTCCCCGCCATGCCCAATTGCTGCTTTGAAGGCTGCTCCTTCTTCGCTCGCACCATCCCCGCCATTCAAAGGCACCAAAGAAGATGCCCCAACCGTCTCCCCGCCAACAAGCGTTTCCTCTCCTCCGGCGCCAACGTCCCTCACTTCCCTCCACGCACAAAGCGTCACAAGTCCACCCCCCTACTCCCACCACCACCACCCCCACCTCCTCTCTGAAATCGCCCTTCCGATAACGTCCCCATCGCCGAAGACGACTCCTACCACCAGCAGCATCTCTCCCTCTCCGTCCACACCCAAGACGCCTACCATATCGTAAGCACCCCTGTCTGCCCCCTCTTCCCCTCCCCACCTCCTCCACCGACCCCCTCCTTCCCTCTCCTTAACACCCCCCCACCTCGAACGAATGGTCCTCTACATCTCTTCTATCGCTTCCACCCTCGGTCCCCGCAAGGCAGACGAACTCATCCCTCTCCTCCACGATCCTTCCTTCTCCAAGTCAGCCTTCCACAACGCCGTCTCCTCCGCCTTCCAGTGTCTCAAACTTCAAACAAACCTCTTCCAACACCGAGTCACCAACATTGGTTTCACCCCCACCACCCTCCACGACCCACAGCACCTCTTCACAGCCACCATCTTCCGAAAGGATGCTATCCAAGTTCTTAAAGGACAACTCGCACTCGCACACTCCGACAACACCTTCTTCCACCACGTCCTCCATACAACCTCCTTCGCCTCTCCCGCTTTTGCCCACCCCATGGCTTCTTTCCTCGGAAAAGAAGCTTTCCCAGCCCTCAAGCACGCAATCATGCAGTCTTCCAATAACTCCTGCATCTGGCACACCCCTGAGAACACCGGTATCGACTCCTTCATCGGCTTCGTCCAAGTATACTCCGACAAGTCCTCCACCTCCCTCAAATCCTCTTCCATCACCTCCTACCCCCTTCACATCACCCTCCTCAACTTCTCCGACTCGTTCCGTCACAAATGTATCACCGACAACCTCACCCTTCTTGGATACCTTCCAACCTCTTTCAATCTCGCCACCCCCTCTCAAGACCCGATACCATCCCCCAAACCTCATCCAGCATCTCCCGCTCTACCAAAATGCAACTCATCCAGCGTGGCATCTCCAACCTCCTCGACCCTCTTCTCTCCTCCGGCCTCACCGGCTTCCCCTTCCGTGAAGCTAATGGCCTGCTCCGCCATTGTCACACAATCATCGCCAGCTACTGCGCAGACATCCCAGAATCAAAAAACATTCTCGCCATCTCCCACGGCACCCGCCCCAAGCATCCATGCCACCGATGTATCTTCCCACGCTCTGACCTACACCTACAAATTTCATCCCCTCTCTTCGATCCCAGACCCAGACTCTCGCTGCCCGCAAATCATACTGTACCCTCCTCCAAGATGCTAAAAAAGGCCCTCCTCGCTAGAAAGCCCAGAATCGCCCAAAACAAGAAGGAAAAGGCCGTTGAAGCACTCCACTCCCTTTCCCTCGCAAAGTACTTCTCCCTCTTCGAATCTTACGCTCTCCTCAACCTCACCCCTATTATCTCCCCTTACAACATCTTCCCCTTCGACCCACTCCATAACTTCCACCTCGGCATCTCCAAGCTCATCAAGCTCGCAGCCATCGAGAGACTCAAGTCAGAATCACTCTTCACTACCCTCCGTTCCTCCGAGCCCCGTCGTTCCTTCAACTCCGTCCGCTCCTCCATTGTGAAAAACGCGAAGACCATCCTCGCCGCCATTGAAAAGCATTCCCCAGCCACAGGACTCCACATCGACTTTTCCTCCTCCGACAACGGTCAAACTCTCAACGGTTTCTTCACTACCGACGGTTTGCGTGGTATGCTCGAAGCAAAAGACTACCGCTCACTCGACATGGTCTTCCCCTTCATCGGCGCCTTCTTCGGCCGCTGCTGTGACGAGGTCGATGCAGCTCCCATCACTTCCGTTTTCACCAAGTACTCAGATCTTCTCCTCTTCTCCATGAGATACAACACCTCCGCAGAATAGAACGACTTCCGCCTCACTGACCTCCAATTCTAAATCCGCTCCTTCAAGCGCACAGCCGTACTCGTCCTCGGCCCCCACCACGCTTCCAGCCTTGGCACCCTCAAGTTCCATCTCCTCGACCACATCGTCGAGGACATTCGCCGCTTCGGAGGCCTCCACTTCAACGATGCCGGTATATTCGAACACGCCCACTCTCTCTTCAAGTTACACTACTCCAAAACCTCAAAACGCAGGTCCACTGCACGTGAAGAAACCATTCGCGCCATTCATCACTCCAACGCCACAAAAGATTGAAACCCCCTTTCCACCAACCCCTCCATCACTTTCTACACTCCTGCCCTCGCCTCTCCCATCCAATCCCGCCAACCCGGTTTGGTCCGTGATGGAAAACTCATCTCATTCGCTGATCTCATCACCGCCCACAAATTCCTCCACTCTAATCCCAAATCTCTACAAGACCTTTTCCCCACCGACACTCTCTCCATCCTACAACAGATTGGAAAACAAGCCCTCCTTTCATTCATCACCCTTTCTCTCGAAGTCCTAGAACTCTCAGAGAACTCCCCCACTCTCCGTCGCACCCGAATCAACGTAGTCAACTCCGCTTACGTCGCCGGCGGTTATGTCCCATCACTCGACCACTACATTGAAGAGCGGAACGAGCTCGCGCTCCAGGATCCTCCAGTCCCTCTCATCCAACGAATATTTGCCGCCCCGTCCTTCGGTCTTTCTAAATTTCCAAAGTTCTCTCACGTCCTCGTCGCCGGCACCAGCTCCTCCCACTCCACCCCCATCGTCTGGGTCTGCAAACTCATATTTCTTCTTCGCTTCACCCTTCCTTCTTCCACTCCATCTTCCAAGGAGTTAGCCTTCGTCCAGTTCAGGGAGCTCGTCCCACCAAGCGACGAAGTTGATGTCACTCTCAACTGCGTAAACCTCCGATGGGCAACAGACGACGAACATAACCACACCGCCCATCCAGTTCCCATCTCCACCCACTCCACATCCGAACACGTTTCTCAATAGTTTGGACACATCCCTTTCTCTTCTATCCTTGGCTCCGTTCATTTTCTCCGCCAGAACTACCCCGCATTCCTTTCAATTCCCACCTCCATTGGCGTTTCCATAGATTCTACCTCAACAGATTCTACCGGGACCCCACCTCCAGGCCCTACCTCCCACCTCCCGCATAGCACTCATTCCATATGATATTCATAAACCAATCGCTACCACCCTCTTCCACAGAAAAGATTGGAGATAGGTATGGGATGAAGAAGATATACCACTTCTTCATCATCCCACAGCTACCTCCACTCCTCCTACTCTTATTCACCCTACCCTCTCCCCTCTCCTCCTTCAGCCCCATCCGTAGCCTCTCCCTGGTGCCCAACCAAACGACTGAAACTGGGCTCCTCTGGTCGGCACGCTGCTATATAGCAATCCAGAACCGCTCCAAGTCTCCGCGTAAAATTCGCCATAAAGTATTCCTCCCTCACCGCTAGATATACCTTCTCCCTCGATGGAATCCACAGCCCAACCGTCGCAGTTCTCTCCGAATTTCCAGACACACACCTCGGATCCCTCTCTAAAACCCCATCGTTCTCAAACTCTTCGCCGTGCTCGTCTCCGACCAATTCCCATGCCACCTTCAATATACCCTCCACTGCCCTCGGCAGATACTTCCCATACAATGTAGAAAACAAGAGCTGCCTTTGTCCTCCACGTCCCACACCCTCATTCATCGTTTTCACAACACACACAATCGACGCATCAAGTCTGGCGAGGTGCATCACCGTCCCATCCACGTAATGCTTTTCTCCATTACATTTGGTCTCCACTGCGTATCCCATGTACTCCTCCAACACTGCCACCGCCATTCCGTTCTTGAAATACTTGTCTTCATTATCACAGCTCCACTGCGGAGCATGCACAGTTGACCCAGAGTACGCAAGATCTTCGAAACGGCCCATTCTCCACGCACACAACTTGTTCATTCCATCTTCTTCACTTCCCATAAGCTTCACGCGAGCCTCGTCCATCTGCTTTTTCAACCCCTCACCAAGTTTCGTCCCCTCGCTAGGCTTCGCCCGCTTCGCAATCAAATCATATCCCAGTATAGAGAATACTCTGTCCCGAGCAGCCCGCTTTCGCACCCCAATCACATCGCTTATCGTCTGCTTCATCCGCTGCTCCAGACACTTGTCCACGCTTACTTTCTTCACGCACTTTTGTTTTCTCCCCGCTTCCCTTATCGTCTCCCCCTTCTCCCCCATTATTTCTGTCTCGACCACGTACTTCAACAACACATCACTCCCACCCTCTGTCGATGGTGTGTACGCCCTCATCTCATATGCAACCTGCATTGGGCACCTAGGCACCATCTCCTTCACCCCAACTACAAACATGCTCCCCTCCCTACTTCCTGCCACCGTCTCATTCCTGTTCTTCCCACTTCTACCAACGGTTTCCGTGTCGAAACAAAGTTCAGACGACTCCAACTTCGCATAATGAAGAATCCTATAATATACAGCCCTCGCGAATCCATAAAAACATTCTTCAACTCCAATATCATACTTTCGACGCCCTCTCGCCTTCTTACCTCCACCACATCGCTTTCTCTCCATCACTGCCTCCCGAAGACTTTCGATCAACACATTTTGCCGTTTGTTTTCCTCCCTCAGCAGTCCCAGCTCTTCCTGCGTCAGCTTGAAACTCACCATCAATGTAGCGTGATCTTCCTTCATATTTCCCAACTGTCCCTTCAGTGCACTCACCCTCTGAACGAGTGCAGACCGTGGCAATACGCTTAAGTTCTCCTCATTCCCTTCCCGTTCCCTTGTAGATCCCCATTCATCCCCTCGAATTCTACCTCCGCTTTCTCCACGACCGCCGTCACTTTCGTCTCCCACATCCTTCGGAAGTAAAACGGTGTTGCGCCTTACGCGCATCCCTTGGGGTGTTAGTGGCGCCGTCTCCACGACATTCACTTCCATACGCCGTTCTGTTTGTACGTCGTCCTCCCCTTCGAAACCTCTGTCAAACAATGCTGCTGTCCCTCCGACAATTTCCTTAGTTGATCCACAACTTCTACGTCGTACCCCTCTACCGTCCACATGTTCTCGTCGCTTATCTCCCCCTTTCCCACAACTTCAAAACCCACCAATCCATGAACCACACTCCTTATTCTTCTCTCACTACCCTCCCCTGTTTCACGTTCTGCCATTCGCCGCACACGCCCCACTCCTTCTTTCTCGCGGTTCGCATCCTCTTGCTCGAAACCAATGCTTTCCTTCTCTGGCACTCTATTTGGCGTCACAACAACCAAACTCCCCACTCCTCGCGTCCTCGCCGGCTCACCACACCTCACTCTCTCCCTTTCTTCTTCCACCTCTTCGGGTCCTTAGCCACTTTATCACCGTTAGTTCCTTTTCTTCCTCGAAGACCCCCACTACCTAATATGGTACTACTCCTTGCTATCGTTCTTCCCTCGACGCTCGTACGAAGCTCTTTACCCTTCACTATCATATCCCCGCTATCGCTCTCCTCTAAAACTTGCGCAGTCTTTGCGCCTCTCCTACGACCATCTCTCTTTCGACCACCGCGCAGAATCTTTTTCGGCATACCTCTCTGCGCTCCTATGCTCGGGACTAACTTCTTGACCTCGAACGTTCGCAATAGGTTTCGTCACCACAATGATTACCGTTTGCTCTGTTCGCTCCGTTCGCTCCGATGTTCCGCCTCCGACGCTCCTCGCCGCACCTTCTCTCTTCGGCGCACCGTCGCTACTCGGCGCACCGTCGCTCCTCGCCACACCGTCGCTCCTCGCCGCACCGTTCCTCCCCTTCCCACGTAAACCACTCTGAGGCGCACGCGTAGTACGAGCCGTGGGAACTTCGCCATTTACCCTTTCGCCACGTCCTCGGCTCTTTGACGCGCGACCGCTAGCCTCCTCCGCATTCACAACCTTCGTCTTACGTTTCGTCATATACAATCCGAACGGTTTCTCGCGGTTGACGCTGGGCTCACGAAGTCTTAGCCGCTGACCGTGATCGAGGTCACTGGAATCGGAACTGCTTTGCTCTCGACGTGTTTGGCACTCGCCTTGATCGAACGTCACTGATCGAATGCACACCCCCAATCGAGTGCAGTGTGATGAAAATCACTGAGTGCGGTTTTTTATTTCCCGATTCCCAAACGAAAAAATGACACCGAAATCTCCATTTCTGAATAATTCTCATAATGTTAAAAAACGTACAAGGTTTCGCATCATATTCGATGCCCTTCACTACCTTTTATGTATCTACGTACTTCCATTTTGCAATTGAGCTAAAGTGTTTAGTTTCTAATTCGTGCTCAACGACGAAGTGGGAATGCAATAAGTGCCACTTCATTATCGACGTTTAGGGTGTTGTTTTACATGTAGCTAATTTACTACACGTTCTAATCGATTACTATAACAGGATTTGCCGATGTACCCCAGCTATACTCTACTCCATAATCCGCGAACAACTCCTCTCTCACTTCCAGTTTCCGAAGTGCTCGCACCGCAAGCAGTTGGTATTCTCGTAGTTGATGCGGGGTGCGTCCTGTATTTGGAGTTCGAATGACCCGCACATTTGCAGTTCTTCGTTTCGTCACGCCATCCGCAACTGCATCAATGTCCTTATCACCTTCCATATATTTGGGATCGTTAATCGTTCCACCCAATCAAAAAGGAGCGGGGACAATCCATACAGCTAATAAACTTACTCCTTGTCTTTTTTCTGAGAGGTTATGGACTATATCGCAGTGGACGTTAAACTCCATCGCATACTTCCGAAAGCGTTCGGAAGTGGCTCCCAATAAACATTCACCATATTTCTTGTGTACCTCTTTTCTCTTCGTTAGGTCATGGTACACCAGTGTTCCATAGAAGTAACATACCTATTCATTTTCCATGAATCTGCGTGTAGTGAACACCCCCACTTTTGCGCCAGGGTGGCGAATCGTCGGCTTCCCGATACGACAACCGCACATCGTCGCTTCCAGTGCCAACATTGCATTCCAATCTAGAACCCCCATCTTCCCTTGCAAAGTTTTAGGCCATTCGTGAAGAGCCTTACGCCTACCAGTCGTGACCAAGCTCTCATCCCGCCGCATTGACGCAAGAAAGTCCACAATATACGTAGGAAATTTTTGATACTGGGGGTAGCCAGATGGAGCCTTCCATGATCTCGATGGGCGGACATTCCACTTCGGAAATAAGTTCAACACCCTAATCATAGCCTTCCAAACTTCCTGCGTTACCTGGATATCCGTCTCATTTTCCCGCACGCACAAATAGAATTAAATAATTGCGGCGTGCCTAGCATGGGCAAAGCAGTCGGGGTCCGGCTCATACCCGATGAACCTACGATGCTGCTGTAACTCCATGCATGCCATTGCTGTCGAAAACGTCCCCGCAAACAAGTCGACCACAATATCCTCAGCCTGGGAAACCCGACTGATTAGGTCTTTCAACAATGCCCGAGGTTTCTGTTCGGACCTCACCTTTCATAAAACGTAGCCCCCACCTTCCTTCTTTCTCTTCCACTGAAGAGTCTCCTCATTAGACATGGGGGGTTCCTGGTCAATGACAATGTGGTACCCCGGGTACCTCGACTGCACGAAGTTGGAGTTCTCATAGTTCACCATCCTATGCTGCTGCCCGTAGCTGAGACCATTCCGAACTCCATGTACAGCATACTCCATTGCAGGGAAAAGAGAGCACGATCTACGTCCAGGGTTACGCATCGGGTTGCCTTGCGACCGTACAAAGTGCATTGGGACCTGGTCCACAACAAAGGAACGCCTTGGTACTCCGTTTTCTTCTTTTGCCCCAATGGCAGAAAGTACATCTCTTCATTGCTGGACCTGCTCGAAAGCACTAAAGATGACGAAATGGCCCCCAGGACGTAGCAGTCTTGATAGAAGCTTTGCAGCCTTCTTCATGTCCTGGGTGCTCAGTACATCGTACCAGCTGTTGTTTAGGTTCTTGTTCCCTCGGATGTTGTACATGTCTATGAGAACCAGTTGAACTGTTCCTAACGGAGACAAACCATCTCTGCGCAACGTCTGGTCCATCTCTACCATATCCTCAAACCCGCCATTGTACAATCGAAAGTACTTCTACATCTCCTCCTCACATCTCCCGAAAGCCATTTTGTCATCCCATGACGCAATGGATGGTGGGGGTATTACGCCTACCCCGGACGCTTCGTCACCAGTACTTTCTTTCCCAATGTCGGCCACTATGTTTATATCACCATCTCCTTCTTCGCCGCTCCCCTCCTTCGGCTCCGTTGGTTTCCCAATTTCCTACACATCCTCCACATCATCTTCAATTTGTATGGCAGGTTCTGTTTTGGATATGGGCGTTACCCCCTACCACGGACGTTCACTGATTCTTTCAGTTTCAACGGGCTTACGGCCTCCATGACGGAGGACACAAGCGAATTCGAGGAACTATCGAATCTCTGAACTAACGCCCGTGATGGGTCTCTGGTAAACGTTTTCAGAACTGTCCATCGTCCTGGTTCGGAAATTGAGAAGAACTTCTCATTCACAATAACCTTGTTGAGGTCCGAAATGAACTCCTCCGCAAGCATTTGGAGGGCAGCATCGATGTCTTGCGGTAGATTCCATGCCCACGCGATGACCTCTGTTTCAATAAAATTTTCACCGTTGCTCGGGAGCAAGCGATGGTCGTTATCCTGGTGGAAGAGCCCCTCTGACCTCGTCTCAATCGCTTGAAACTGCATTTTGGCGTACATGACTCGGATGAATGGAAGAACCATGACCTCTACATTAGGGAATCCCAGGAATTGAGAGAAACAATCCCATGCCCTTGTTATGAGCTGCACACCAAAGCCAACACGCTGAGCTTGGATTTTGTTTGATATTTGGACATTCACAAAAGGTGAGGGATATCCCTTGTCTCCTCTTTTCCTCTTCTGGCCTACAACTCTTTTTTCCATGGAAACTTTCTGAATGAGCGAGAGAAAGAGAATTCTTTGAAAATATGTGGCAACGGTTGTGGGGAACGGGGGGTCCACCCGTCCCACTCGCTTAGGAGGTATATTCATTGACTTGAAAAACTCGGTCAAAGTCACATTTTTCGGTATCTCTTTAAAGTTCACCTCGGTATAAGCATTCCAGAAGTCCCTTACACGCCAGTCCCTATCACCGTCCAAAATGTCCAGTAACCTCGTTGAGAGGTAAAGCTGGCGATAAGACCCCTTCAGAGATACGGCCCGTAGTTCACTGTCAGTAAACGTCGGATGTCCTGGACCCACAAGAATATAGAAGTAATTCTTAGCCAGCGGTAGGACGTCTCGATTCTTGATAATGTAATCAACGAACCCGCTGTGTCCCACCTTCCTTGGCCGGTCTTCATCTCGCATTGTCGACGCGTAATGATCGCGGATTGCGAGGCATACTGTGACAAGCTCATCTTCGGAGCCATACAGTTCTGCAACCTTCATATCGGAGCTTGAGGGTGCCAGTGACGTAGACCTCGATGCACTATGTGGAGCCATTTTATGCATGCAAGGGAAGGGGGTGCGTTGATGGGTTATGATTCGAATTTCTGGAGCGGACGGGAGATGGCAGCGGAGGGGAGAAAACAGCGCACGGGAGAGTGCAGCGGGCGGAGAATGACTGCCGACGAGATATGAAAGTGCGCGGGAGACGGGAGCGGGCGGGAGAGGATAGCAACGCCACAGCACAAAACAGGTTCTTTGAACACGACAGGGAGATTTGCAAGATGCCTGAGATGCACGTGAAGCCGTAAAGATGTGTCAGGGAAAGCGACGACACTCGAGGGATACGGAACTTGGTGATTGCCAACATATACCCGAAGTTATAGGGAAAGGCTGGTAGGACAGCGGACCGGGGTGGAGTGTCGCTTCATCAGTGCACTCATGAAATGCCACGACCCCCTGGTCTTCTGTCCAAAAAAAATATTAATGCGCCACAAATTTTATTTATTTCTTTATTGCTCAAACATTGTTGTACAAGTGTACTATAGATGTTAGTAGCGTTAGTAGCTTCATGTAGATTTGTAAACGTCCCGCGAGTACGCTATAAAATTTTTAAATAGGCACAGTGTATAATTTAAACTAATATTGAGCGGACGCGCATCCGTGATGAAGTAGACGGAAAGGAACGGGAGTGAAAGTTACAACTAGCTAACCGATCTCTCGAGCATTCTCGACGGTCATAAACAACCTTTTCCATTCTATCAGCTGCGTGTAACCGCGATGCCGCCTCGCAAGCATAAAAAGGGGCGGGATTCAAGACGAGCGAACCCAAGTGCAGGGGTGTTAGAAATGCTGCCCATAACACGAGGGAGAGGGAGGGCAAAAGGCACTACGCCACGTATGCCACCAGCCCGAGCAATGACGAAGAAGTTTTTGCCCGCTGCTACGCCGTAGTGAAAGGCGGCGATGCGGTGCATTTGTTTGTGACGGTTGGGAAAGAAAAGAGCAGGGTGAAAGTGGGAACCGCGGAGGTGAGAGGTGTGGGGTCCGCCGGTGGTGCACGGAAGGCTCTTTGCCGTTCGCTTCATGGGCATCTTTTAAGCGCGACTGCCCTAGAAGGAGAAGACTTGGTTGTGATCTGGAGGACGAAGATTATTATAAGTCATGGAAGCGCGAAGCAACCTTACCGTTTCCAAGGTCCTGAAGACCCAACAAGTACGCTGAGCGAGTTGTTCTGGGCTGTTTTGTATGCGTGGGATACGTCGATGATGGATCGAATCGAGATTCCGCAAAGTCCTACTCCAGGGTACGGGGCTAGCAAGTCTTCTACATCTCTGCCTGAGAAAGTGGTTGCTCTGGAGGTCGGGAAACCTGCTGAGGAAGCTTCCAAAACTCAAGGAAAGTTTTCTAAAGGGATAAAGAAGCCCGTGGGAGCGAGCGCCAGCATCATAGAGGACTTCGACGACGATATTGTGGAGGTTTTTCAGACGAGTAAGGCTCCGCTTGCTGACGCGGAGGAGGACTTGTTCGAAGAAGGAGACAGTGTTCCGTCGGAAGAGGTTGACAACAACCTGTCTCTCAAGAACATTTCCGTCGCCGACTATTTTCAGCGCCGGATGACGATGGATATCGAGATGATTGAAATCCCGAAGAAGACAGTTCGAAGTGTGAATCTGGGACAGAAGGAGGCGACGATGATGAAATGTCGCAACTTTGGCTGGCTTCCGTCTGCAGGTTCGATTGCTGTGCCATCTCTAGGGGAGTATGCTGTGAATGAAATAGTTGTTGATGGGAGAATTGTTGTGCCCTTAACCCTTACGGACGGATATCACAGAATTCTTGTGCTACGAGACTTGCATGGGGAAGGCGGGAAGTGGGTGGATATAGTCCGTTCTTTGGATGTTGTGCTGTGGGGAAGAAAAGATGGGAAGCCCATGACAATGAAGGAGGTACTAAAACTCGGCAATCTTCTGAACGAGATGGGTTCGAATGTGCTGAAGATGTCGTTTGCAGACAAAATTCATAGCACGGTATCTTTTGTGCAAAACGTCGTAGACGAGTCACATGTAGATGTGAAGAGCATTACTTCGAAGCAGTTAGCTGGTGCTTTGAAGAGAAGTCAGGCTATCAGAGACTACAGCGTGCGTCACTTGACTCGTTACGCAACATTGGCTCTGAAGTTTGTGGAATTTGAGGGGCTTTTGGAGTTCTTTGAGAAGGTGTGTGAGAAGGGTCTAGCCCTGACGTTGACGCATGTCTCGAGTGACCTCCTGATGGGTCTCACCGATGGGCAGTTTCGATTAGTCGTACGTTGCTTGCAATGGCATGTGGAACTGAGGTTGTCTTCTTCTACGAGAAGAAGACACGGTCGTTTTGAAGACATGACGAAGAACTTCTTGCAATGTGCCATAGGTGTGTACAACCTATGTGATGTCACTGGGAAGAAAAAGAAGATTAGTGTTGAAGAAGTATTGCAGACAGTATTCAACTTAGGACGAAGGAATGTGTCTGTGATGGAATATCTGGGTATGCGAACAGCAAAAATGGAACTTGGCGGTGCGAGGCGTTTATGGGAGAGGATGGGGTCTAAAAGGGTGAAGACCGCGGGTAACAAGATTCAAGAAGTTTTCAAAGTATCGCTTCAAACGTCAGAGGAGGTGAAGGAGGTGGGGGAGGAGGTGGTTGAAGTCGTGGGTGTAGGTTATGGTACGTCAACCGCAGCACCTAATGAGGCAGAAGATGCCTTCATGTTGTTGGAAGCTTCCATGCAAGGGGACGACCCCGAAGCAGAGCCATAAGGGTTGAGGCGGAGCACTCGGAAAAAGATTGTTCCGGGCCGGCTGAAAGAGGAATGGGGTAGCAAGGCTGGGAGCAAGAAGAAGAAGAAGAGGAGGTTAATTGATCTTACTGAAGATGAGGATGCTGTAGAAATCCAACCTGCTCCGAACAGGATGAAGAAGGGCACCGTGAAGACCCCTTCTGGAGATATACCAATGGAGGTCGTTACTTTATTCAGGAATATGACGAAGCCGGCATTGAAGAAGGTTTTCAAAGAACAGAAAATAAATTTGGTGTCGTCGAGGGAGGATGAAAGTGGTGGCAGTGAGAACGATAGTAGGTTCGTTCAGGACGAGGAAGGAGAGGTGCAGGAAGGAACGATGCGTGGATTTGAAGATAAGAATCCCAAGAAACCACCGAAAGGGATGAATAAGGCATGTCAGTGGGCTGGTGGATCGGATATGTCATGGACGAGTCTCGTGAATGCGCTACCGAGTGAGTGACTGGGAGGGAAGAATGCAGTGAAACATCAGCACCCGTGGATGGAGATGATTCATTTGCGAAAGGAGCACAGGGCGGGATGTTTGGAGGTGGCGGATTTGAGAGCGGTCCATCACGCGTTGTACTGGCATGCCGCCCGGAAGGTGCACAAGGAGCTGGGTAGCACGAAAGAACTAGTTCTTGGGGTGAAGCTTCCGTTGAAAGGAAAGCCGAGAAGGGAGGAAGAAGCTCTTTGGATGGCGGCGATGGAGAGGGATGACCTCGCTCGAGAGTACTTTGCGACGAAGAGAATGGAATTGATGGAAAGGGGTTTCTGTGTTTTGGAACACCTCGGAACTGATGGAGGTATGTCAGAGGAGGCGAAGAAGAGGGACGTGGTGGTGGATAAAGATGTGACAGAAGGGTTGCTAGAGTTTTTTGAGAAGGACTTCAAGGAGCAGCCAGACTTGAAGTTTGAAGAGAACCGAACGAAATGAAATCCCATGATCAACGTGGGGGAAGGAAAGGATGCTGGGGACAGGATGCAGGGAATTGAACGATATATTACGACGAAGAAGGGGATTGTTGATTTCATGGAATCTGTTGAGAAGAATGTGATGATGGTGAGAAAGCGGAAGTTGTTGGATGCGAGGTTTGGGCAAATTGCATCGGCTCTTCGCCTTTATAACAACAGCAACGCTAAGAAAAATATTTATGCGCCACAGACCGGAGGGCGTGTGTTGTGTACGGGGGAGGGATGCCCAAGGCAGGTTTTTCACACGGATTTTCGAGGGTTTGACGAATGTGGAGAAGGATAAGGGAGATATTCCGGGGTTCTTCGTAATGGCCTCTGGAGGGAATTCATGTATGATATGGGTTTGTGAGAGGTCTCAAAATATGTATGTGACGGATGACAAGAGTTTGAGGAGGTTATCACGTACAATGGTTGTGAAGAAGTTCAGGGTTCGGCCTTACTCTGTGTTTATTGGGAGAGGGGATGTGTTTCATGCGTGAGCTGGGTACATGGATGCGTTGGTGAAAGAAAATTTCCTGAGGTATCACATGTATTTTGTATTTGAAGGATGCAAGCTCCCTGACGCGGTGCACAGGGAGCCAGCGTTTCGGCCCAAGTTCGTAGATGAGAACTTTGGGCGAGGAGAAGACCCAAACGACCAGCTGGACGATGATGAAGGTTTGGAGGAAGAGAGTGAAACGGAAGATATAGAAGATGGAGAGGACGACTGCGAAGAGGAAGATGAAGAGATGTCAGGTGGCCCTGCTGAGAATACAGATGGGGATTACAGGGAAGGACAGATGAAAATGGATGACGACAATGAGTAGGTATAATGTAGCACTTATACTGTTTCGTTTGTTTGTGATAGAGACTTGACATAAGAAGTGAACAGGTGATTTGTTTAAGCGGCAACTTAAAAAGAATTGGAGAACAAAAACTGGTTTTGTGTGTAGTTGCAACGAGTACAAGGTTTACAATTTGTTCTAATTACTAGAGAATGTGATGTCTAAGAACATTGATATAGTTCGTGTGGAAAAGGGCAGGGTCCTGCCTTCCGGCTAATTTTTCATCTACGGAGGTGAGATAGAAGTAAGCATTTCTATATCCATACTCCGAGAAAGAAGCTGGGAAGGAAGTAAGGGTGCTGCCGTATTCCAGAAGTGATTCCACTGTAGAAGGGATATTGAAGGAGAGACGTGTGTTCAAGGTGATTATGCCTAGAAGCTCCTTCATTATAGTTGAGACCATAGTTTTGTACTTGGTAGCGACTTCATACATCGTAACGAATCCAAATGAAGAACCGACGAGATTGAAGGAAGAGATCCAAACGAGCTTTTGGTAATAAGACTTGGAAAAGGTGTTTTCGTCGACGATACTGCAAGTGAGACTTGCGGTCCAGAGGCGTTCAGCTATTGCCTAAGTCTACTCTCCGGTGGCTGTGGTTATACCATTGGGAGAGAGAGGCGTGAAACCATCCTGTGGGGAGGCTCCGACAGTGGGAACGGCGATGTAAAGAGCGGCTCGTGTGCAGTGCTCAATTCCGTTTTGGGAAAGGATGGGAAGAATGTGACCATTCTGGATGAAGACCAAGTCTTCTGCTCGTGGTGCTGGACAAGATAGAATTACTTTTTCGAGAAGTTCGTTCCTGCCGCAGAAGAGGATTGGACCTTGGGGAAGGTAATCTGCGGAAATGAAGTCTTCGATGGAGAGAAAGGTGTCTCGAGGAGAACCATTGTTGTAAAGCATGGTGCCAATACGGCCTCTACCTACGACAACAGCTGGGATGATTGTATAACGGAGGGAAGATGAATGAGAGCTCATTGCGATGAGTTTGTTTGATTGAAGGTATGGGCTGTTGGAAGGTGTTGGGTGCTGGTAGCCGTGGAAGGAAAGTGGTCTACATTTTAAGAAGTCGGGAAAGCTTTAAGTACACGACTGGGCTGTTGTTTTAGTCAAGGAAAAAAGTGTTCCAGCGGATAAAGGGATTTGTATGATTCGGTTGTGGAAAGAAATGGGCAGCAGGGCTGTAGGGCAGATAGTGTCGAAGAGTGTGTTTATGAGAAGGTATGCAGTAAAATAAAGCATAGAAAGTAAGAATTTATGGTACCTTTGGTACTTGAGAGGTGGTGCATCAGGGTTTTCATTGGGATATGGTATTGACCGAGGTTGGGAAAATGTGGGAATTTCTAGGAAAAAATTGAAAATTGTGTGGAATGGCGGGAAATAGGAGTGATGTGAATGGGGTACAAAGCGTTGTGCAGCGCAAATGGGTGTGTGGCCGACAGTGCCACGGGTTTGCGGAGTGGGGGGGGAGTGCAGCAACTGTTGGGTTCATCTCCCTTGTTCTTATCTATCTTCGTTATCGTGAACCGCCGTTTATTTCTGCGATGTCGAATGGGTACGTCGAGGACGAGGAGCTAGTTGCTCTGCTTCACCGGACGGAGGTACCAGAGACGCCACCGGGAAGGAAGAAGGAGGGTGGGGACAAGGTTTGCATGGGGGAGAAGGAGGAAAGTGGGGATGGAGAGGGAGGTGGGGGTGATGGGGGGTGGAGGGGATGGGAGACCGGAGAGAAGTTTTACGGCGGAGATCTAGAAGAGGTTGAAAGGGCTTGAAGGGGTTCTGAAGGAGCATTGGGACTACTGGCTTTCTGAGTTGGTTGGTGAGATGGGAGGGGTGGTGCTGAGTGTGTCGGAGATTGGGGTGCCAATGGATTTGATTTCGACGATTCGGAAAAGGATGACGTTGGCTGGAATGGGGATTGGAAGGCATGTGATTGGGATGGCAGAGTGCGTTGGGAGGCAGCTGCTGACGCTGAGAAGAGATAATATGGACTGAAGGGACGTGTGGAGGTGTTGGAAGCGCAAGTGGGACAGGTGGAGAAGGCGTGCCAATTGTTGTTGGAGGTGAAGGAGCTGGTGAGGAGAGGAGGCGTTTGGAGGGAGGCGGGAAGAGAGAAAGGGTCACCGGTGACGCCTGGCTCTCGTGGTGGACGTGGGAGTGTGAGGGGGAGGAGCAGAGAAGGGGATGGAGGGGTGGTTGGGGGAAGTCGGCTGAGGAAGAGGCGAAAGGGTGGGGTGATGGTGGACGAGGATGGGGAGGTGTGTTTGCCGCGGCAGCTGCCGGGTGCAGCGCCAGTAGTTTGGTTTGGTAGTGCGGCGGCGGCTGTTCGGATGGCGGAGCGCATACTGGAGGAGCAGGAGGAGAAGAGGCTGGGAGGGGTTGGAAGCCGGTTTGGGGCTATAAAGGTCTACGAGAATGGAGATAGTGTTCCGTTGGAGTTCTTCAACTTGACATTTAGAGAAACTGAGACTCAGGATCCGAATGCAGGGTTGGAATAAGGGAGCGCTGGTGGTGGGTCCGTAATTTTTTAGAGTGCTTTTGACGAGTGTGGTGAATGTAAAGTTACGAGCGGTGGCAGAAGAACTGCAAACTAGCCTTCAACTCCAGTAGGTGAAGTTTGAACTGCACTGAACGGAAACGTTATTTCCAAAAAAAATTTTTTTGCCTTGCCAACCAGCGCAAACCGCAAAAGTGCTAGTTTTTTTGGACTTTTATTTTCAAAACTAGCGATCAAGCATACTAAACTAGCATTCCGAGAACACCGACGTTCTCCTTTAGGTTCGGTGGGAGCAACTGAGAACAGTTGGGCTCTCGTGAGAGGCAAATCCGACATGGTCTAACTGGTGCCTGCCCCTGGGGTTGTTGCACCCGGGAGCTGGCGGGGCTAGCATAACACCGAACGGACTGAGCAGGCGTTGAGGCCGAAGGCGTTGTCGGAGGCGAGGGCATGGAGGACGCGTGGGACACCGCGAGGACATGTTCCTCGTCTTCATCCGATACGGAATAGATCGATTCCGACGGGGTATCGATACTGTGAACCTTCCGGGTGGTACAAGAAGACTCTTTCCGAACGGTTGGTTTTTGGGTATCGACCCGAAAGGACTGTCGACGTGAGGCACGATGGGTGTCCCTGTACAACTCCGCGTAGCGGGCAAGTGCGTAGTATCTGATATTGGGATGCGAGGTGAGATGATTCCTCACCTTTGACTGTATGGCGGCAAGGAGACCTTCAACGAAGATCCCCTTCAAATTCCGATCGGTAAAGACATTTCCGCAACGGAGGGCTTTCGTCCAGAACTTCTGGCCGAATTCCGTTTCGGACATGCCTGACGCTTGGCGGTAGAGGGTGACCTCTGCGGCCGCATCGGAAATGATCTCATCCGTTGCGTACGTGGTCAACAGGAAGTTGACTACCTCTTCGTACGTATGAAGAGACTCATCCCGGGTACGGTCGATAGCGCCAGACTCACCTTCGAGCCAAGACTGAACCAGAGCGTGGGCCGGTCCGGTCAGGTAAAACTGGAAACACCAGAGGGCTGCCCCCTCAGTGAGTCCCTTATGGTTTCAGGCGGTCTTAAACCGCTGCAAGAAATTGAGCACCGAAATCGGATCTGTCCCGTAAAAGAAATGACCCTTCATCTGGACATTCAATTTCTCCTGGTAGCGCGCAATCTTGCGCGCCACCCGTGAATTGTACGTCTGGCTCCTTCGAAGCAACCTGTACATACGGTAGTCTACCACTTTGGCGAACTCCTCTTTCAAGGGCAGGATGCGTTTCAGCATCAACCTGTCCAAACGGGAACGATACCGATCGGACTTCCTTCTCCGTCGAAGGCCGCGGGAGTGTCGGTCGACTTCCGAATCCGTGCGGTCGTCATCCAACGATGACTTCGAAGAGTCCGAGTCTGTTCTGGCTGATCGTCGCCTTCTCTGGCGGCGACGATCCTTTCGTTTACGGGGCGCGTCATACGAATCGGAACTTCTGCTCGGTGTACCGCCTCTGCAGCGGCGATTCCTTCTTTCGTCGGAAAAATCTCCAGGGCTTCCGTTCGAATCGTCCTGCGGGTTGACTGGCGGAAGGTACACTCCGGTCGGACCCTTCGTCGGGACCTTCTTCAGTTCTGGTCGGTGTTGACTTTCGCCGCGAGCGGGTGCATTTTCCCTACGGTCAATTAAAGATTTGTGTGGGTGAGTCGGTAGCTGAGCTACCAGTGCGGCCAGTGTACTGTTCAGAGCTGACGTAGCAGGTTCCGAACGGTCTGTCTTCAGGACATTCCTGACCATATCGTGTACGATTGGTGGAATATCCTGGTGCAGAAGCGCCGGGATTCGGTCCTTGGGTACATAGAGTTCCCGTGCGGTAGTCTGTTCAGTAACGAGTGGCGGCGCGGAGCCAGGTTCGCCCCGCGGCGTCTTCTCTGTTCCGGGAAAGGGGGCGAGAGCAATTGTCCCGTCGTCGTTCCGTTCGGACTTTGACCTGTTACGTGCGGAACCGTCTTGGATCATCCGTTCGGGCTCCTTTGAAGGCATGATGTAGGCCGTCGCGTTACTTTGGGTGCTCCGGTGGCCAACCGAAGCGGCATCCGAAGCGGCGCGAATTGCGACCGGTACGGACGGACTTTGCGGAGTCTTTTTCCACCAAAGACCCTTCACCCATTTCTCCGTACGGACGATGACTCATACTGTACGTATCGGTCCTACGATTGGTTCTGCTACTCCATACGGTCTCGAATTCCACTTCTAGGTCAGGAGACCAATGTGGTATAATGCACAAAAAGGGAGAGATTCCGAAGCGGTCTTGAAACGGGAGTAGCGGCAGCGTACAGTCGTGTGACTGTAATGAGTCCGAGCGGAGAGGGGGGGCGGAAGCACCGGGCGGTCGAGAGGAGAGTGACGGTTGGTATCACAAGGCACGTACAGGAACGTGTCGAAGGGTACGAACGGTCTGATAAACCCAATAAAGGAGTAGCCATGCGGTCTATTGTAATGGAAGTTGACAAGGAAGACGTTCGGCAGAAAATGCTTGTCGTTTACGATTTGGGCCTAGGGAGATCCGAGCTAAAACTAATTATCGGGTCTAGGCCCCCTACTGATTACTTTACGATCGGTCTAACTTGCATTGTCACTATCCAGCACCACAAAATTTGCACACGTATCCAACTTGTACCCTATGCCAACCCGTCCGGCACTCGATCACCAAATCGTACACGTCGCGGTGCCACTGCACCGGCCCACAGTGCACTACCCCTTTGTACGTGAACGGCCAATCGTATACACCGCGCCCCAACTCGGGCCCACTATACTACAGGTAGGTCCGGAGTACGGCGCACGGCGAGATAGTGAAGCCTGAAAGGATTTAGCTAAACCACTAGGTTGACTGCAGAAACCGAGCGGTCTTAGAGTTAGCCAGAAGGTGCGTGACTTTTAAAAATCCAGTGGGGAGGGAGCGCCACACTAACCGTAAGGGTGAGTGGGGCTCAACTTCCAGCGTGGTACCCACGTGTACCACGTTCAGGTTCCACACCAATGGCGCACCTCACTAAAATATCCACCTATTCTAGTAATTATATTAGCTATCCTATATGGTTATATCTACAGTTAGATTTCTGATTAGCAACCCACGTGGCACAATCCGTCACGGTACTCAACCACCAATTGGGTGCCTCTAACTGTACCACACAACTGGTTTCCTCAAAGCAGGAAGATTTATGCCGTCAACCTTCATAAATCGAACAGTGCCAAGAAATTTACATTCTTTGTTACTGAAGCTTTCAAGTTGACGCGCCCAGACGTGGTGCGTATAAAAAGTATCCATCAACATGAGCCGTTCTGCATCTTGTGTGGGATTTTATTGGGTTTCGTGTGCCATTTGGGTACACCGTAGAGCTGAAGTGGTTGTTTTTGGCAATAGAGTGCCATCTATTTTTTGCTCCATTGCACCGCGAATGTTGCGAACAAATGTGTATATCTTTGTACCGGAGTCTGCCTGCTTCTATTCCCATACCCGTTACTCTGCAGACTATGGAGATACGCGTGACACCAACCAAAAATCGTGTAAAAGCTAATCCTAAACTTTACCGGGTTGCTCTTGATGTAGGAAAGTGCAGCAATTCGTCCCTTGCATCTCATTGTATTCTCATCCAATGAACTCACCCCCAAAGACACAGCCAGAGAGGCTGCATCTCGCGCAAAGTGTTCAGGAAGCGTATGGCTGTGCCATAGCGGATCCAACCCAGAAATGTCTGGGTCGTATGTAGCAGATTGAAGTGCAACCCCCTCCTTGAGGGATTCCCGCGACTTAGTTATTTTCCAACATGTCGGCTGGGTCAATTATGACTACATACGATGGCTACGTTGGTGGATGGGACACGTGGGACACGGCAGAGTCCAGGAGGGTGGCACAGCATTGCTGGTATTTCTGCACCCTTTATGGGAGTATTCTAGATTATTATAGTATTTGCCGTACAGTACGGGAGGTTAGCTACACACTATATAGTGTCGGGGCAAGTGGGCCCCGCCACCAAGTAGATCTCTCCAACCAGGGTTGGCTCTAGACTCTTCCCCTTCGGCGGTATCCAACTCCTCCTCGGAGGGATATCCCGTAGCATACGGACCGTTTATCCGCCCTGCGTGAACCAAACGAACCCAATTGTGGGGGTCTTACACCGCTATTTGTCGCGTTCGCCTTGTGTAAGGATTTGCCCGCCTTTGCCGTCTCTCTCCGTCACTCTCGTGACTTCCCCTTTCTATTTTCCCCTTTTTCGGGTTGTTCTCCACGACCCGCGGCTCGTGCTGACACCTGTCTACACTTGCTACCCCTGTAGAACACCGCCTCATCTGAGGTTACGCACGCACCGTTTACACGGATTCCAGCTTCTGGTTTATCTTCCTACGCCTGGCATGAAGGGTCGCCTCGGCCTTACAAAACAACTCCGTCGTTCCATCCCTGGAAGGGCTTTGCTACTGTGCTGCCTCGGCTGAGGAAGATCCCGAACGTCTTCGTGGTTCTTTCCCCATTGGCGCATTGCACTACACATATCTGCGTAATGCGCTTCGTATGTTCATGAGTGTATCTCGTGACATAAACTTTTTGAAAAAGGATATACCGAGCAGTTCGGACATGCTCCAGTAAACTTGAAGTCGATTCAATCTGTGCACGGAAGTCGCCAGTTGCAGACCCAAGTATGCAAACAGTTCATCCATGCAAAGCGCTTTCGCTTGTTTGCCCCGCCCCATTGGTTCTTGGCTCTTCCAAGTTCTGATGCAGTCCAAATATGAGGTGTTACGAAACATAGTAAACAAACCAAGTTCTCGTTTGTGTGCAAAAGTTCTATGAATGAGGTGCTGTTTTGCCAAGTAACTCGCACTGCATGCTACCAATTTTGCACAGTATGGGACTGTTTTGCACAACAATTTTATTTCTTTTGGCCCGAAAGCTTCCACAACGAATTTGTAGTCGTTTTACACTTTACAATACACCCGTCCAGCACGGTCGGAGTTGCACTCAACAGCGTTACTAACATTGGGTTTGCTACAGTCCTACTGGGTACATATTGTTGCCATTTTGTTTTCGAACATGTTTTTGTCTGTATCATGTTCTTCAAACACAAGAGCTACCCTGTCCGGCAAAGAACAGTCCAAGGGTTCAGGCGGGTGTAGGGTATTTGTAATGAACCGGAGCGGTGAGAATGCGCATCGACCCAAATTGCGGATGCAAATTCAGGTTGTTGCTCTCAAATGGGAGAGTTTCAACAACAAGAGTATCTTATCGCATTTTCACAGCATTGTGAGTTACGCACAATGCTGGAAAGCTACATTTCTTGTCATTCTATTGGATAGCATTCTAGATTATACGGACATACAGCGCGCAAACTAGGCGAGAAACACTGGCCAGAGGTCTCGAGACCATTGAAATCCAGAAAAGTCTCGTTATTTAGATACAGGCAGAACAAGTTCCACTCCTCAGGTAATGCTTCATAGCTCCGGTGATGGATTTCCAGTCCCTCCCAGAGCACACCGATCCTGCCGCATTGACCGTTCCATCTCTCAATACCGAACAAGCCAGAACTGCATGTGACTACGATGACGAGCTTGATGCGACAAACCTGATTGAGAATGCGCTTGATAGACATACTGATACCATCACCGGCGCGACAACGGCTCCACCGGCGCTCAACTCTATTAATGTCTCAGAAGACATACTTGCGCTTTCTGCATCTGCCCGAAACGATGCTCACGCTCACTATGACAAACACATCTGCAATCACGACAGCTGCAAGGGTATAGCACATCACCGCTTCGCTGAAGACTTCAAAAGAATGGACACCAGTCAGCGTTTCTCGTTTGTTCGTGCGATGTTCTTCGCACTTTCCTCTCCGCGGGATATGTCAAATGATTTAGTGCGAGAAGCGACAATTTCATCAAGGATGTGCAAACGTGATTCGGATCGAAGCGTAGCACCAAGAACGCAAACTGTGTTTGCATTATTGGGCAAACGAGTTTGCTTAAACGCCTTCGCCGTTGTGACGCAACTCTGTCCTATCAACTTGCGCCGCCACGCCGAAGAGGTTAGCAACCACAGCCGTCCTTCTCTCTACAACAAAAGGAAAGCGGGAAATCGAAATGGAAAGTATGGCGTTCAGCAATTGGTGGTAACTGCATTCTTGGTCAGTGTGGCGAGAGATTTTGGTATGGAGTGTCCCAGAGGCCGGGGATCATGCGACAAATCCCCAATATGGGTACTTCCATCCCATTTTACGAAGCAGAAACTGCATGTGCAGTACCGAGAGGTATGGGGTGAACTTTGTGATGCTGCCGTTGAGCGCGTTGAACGTTTCAAGAAGCCAACCGGACCGGTTTCCTTTAGTGTGTTTGTACGCCACTGGTCTTTCGATATGCCACTACTCAGTATTGCTGTGACAGGTTCTGACTTTTGCGACATCTGCACGAGGTTACGAAACACAATCTCCTCGCCGGAAGCCGAATACATTCAACAGCAAGCCGCAGAAGCATTTTTCCAGCAACACCTGACGAACGCAAAAACATAATTTCGTCTGTATCGATCACTGCATGAAGCAGCACCAAACAGTGACAAAATCGAACAACGCCACTTTGTGTTTGAGTACACTGAGAAAGTGCTACTGCCGAAGCGGCAAAGGCAACCTGGGCAGCTTCAATTCATAAAAGTCCTTAAATTCGACATCTTTGGAGTGGCATGTAGCAACGATTGCATGACAGATATTTACGGACTTGTGGAGGGTCACTGGCCGAATGAGAAGACAGAGAACACTGTGCTGTCGATGCTTCACCACTCTGTAGAAAACCTTCTTTTTTATTGAAGGACGACGGATCATACGGAAAGATACTAGTACTGCAAGCGAATAATTGTAGTAGCCAAGAGAAGAACCGTTTTATGCTATCCTATCTAGTTTGGAGAGTCTTGGTGGGCTTAGAAAAAGAAATCATTTTTTACTTTCTTGTGGCTGGTCACACAAAAAATGTGTGCTATGGCTGGTTTGGTCATGTGAAGAGAAAACTTGTACGTGCTGATGTTAGTACTCCAAGAGAGATGATGCAGGTAATACAGGAAAGTTCGAAGGCAAATAATTGCATAGCGGAAATTACTGTTGTATGGAGAAATTGGAAGCGTTTACTCTCACAATAATCTGTTGTTTCATCTGCAATGCGTCTTTCTAAGTATCATGTTTTTACTGCCAAACGCAGCACACCTGATGTTCTTCATATGAAAGTTTTCGGTTTTTGGTAACAGGGTGTCATCAATGTCTTATTGTCCGCTGCAAACAAACAATACAGCTTCAAGGTTAAAAGATTAAGACGGTGTGTTGTATAGGAACCCGTGGCCATCGCTACCGCCCGTTTTGTCAAAGCAGCATGATACAAGAAGAAACTATCTTAAAGTGAAAATTGTAGATCGGTACTACGCTGGAAATACGGTTCTTGAAACATAGTTCTTTTCAGATGGTACCTAGTGTCCGTATCTTCTGTTGTTGTTTATCAATCTTGTTCATTCAAAAACGAATTGAAAGCGCTTTTTGTGCTGAGCAATAAAGGTGGCGACTGTTTTGGGGGCTTATTTGAAAGTTTTGGGTCGTATCTCGGCGTCAGTAAAAAGGCGATAAGTAACTTTTGTTTTTGAAACACTCCCAAATTGTAAAACCGCATGATTGCAGTTAGGCATACTATGCAGGAAAGAAAAGCACAATCTTAAACGAGATACAGAGGTTTCAAAGTAGAGCCAGTCATTGGTTGTGGTTTACTTTTAATATGGATATCTCCAACAACGTTGAATTGCTTATGTCTACTGATTGAAATACTAGTAAAGTGAAAACATAGCGGTCTAACATTTGCAGGATTTGCTGGAAACCCAATCATAAATTATGTGTTGCTTTAACACGCATAACTTTTCAGGGCTAAAAAGGGTTAAACAAGGAGATAAACACTCCGAGACGGCAGCAGAAGTACTGATTCTGTCTAATCATTATTGGGTTGGGGACAGTTGGTCTTTTTGAGACCCTCTATGCGCGACAGTTCTGCTGATCGCACGAAGGGGAAGATGATTTCTAGCCCTTCACACGTGAGCAAAGAATGAAGATCGAGCGTAAGCTGTCTGAAAAGCCGGAAATAATAAAGGTTTACATTTAAACAAGACAAAAAGTTTTTAATAACTTCAAAAGTGAGCCAAGGTTTAGTACTTTTGGCGAAAAAGTTTTGCTTTGGTTCGACACGCGCTGCGTGCGTGCACGTGTTGCACGCATGCGTCACTGCTATACACGCGTGGAAGCGCGCATTGGACGGCGAGGAATACTGTTCCGCACGATGCGCGATGATCGCGCGCCATCTTGCGCATCGCCGAGCGCCGTTTCGTCTCGTCGCGCCGTGAAACAATCTTTCGCAACGCCGAGCTGCAGCCGCACATAAAGTTCATCGGCGCGCGCAGCTTGCACGCCGGCCGGCGCATGTGACCGTTTGTTGCGAGCGCCACTCACCACGGGATCTATCGAATGATTCGAATCCATCGCCCGCTGCATTGGAGTCACGCGTGCGGTCCGGCGCGCCATGTGTCTTTCACACTTGTCCGCCTGCCCGCCGCCGTCCACCGCTTGTAGAACTGTGTCACTCTCCGATGGCTCTGCTTGCCCGGGCCAGCAATTCACACCCGCCATCTAATGTCAGTCATGTCTCGCTTTCTCCGCTCGCTGTCGCCCGCGCTATTTAAACGCGCGCAATCGCGTCCAAGCCAACTTGCCTGCTCTTCTCTTGCATCTCTTTCACCTTCACCACTTCTCCCGATCCGCCTCGCTTCGTTTTTCTCCACTCTTGCCGTTGCCGATATGAAGGAAGTTTCCGCCTGTTCCACCGCCACGCTCGGTTACCCGCGCATCGGCCGTAACCGCGAGATGAAGAAGGCCGTCGAGAACTACTGGGCTGATATCATCACCGAGGCTGCTCTCGACGCCATTTCCGACTCCGTTCTCAACGATGCGCTTCAAACGCAGCGCTCCGCCGGTGTCAACTCCGTCGCCGTCGGAGATCACACCATGTATGACCACGTTCTCGACTGGACCGTCCGCCTTGGATGCATCCCGTCCCGCTTCGAGAACGTTGCGCCGGGCCTTGACACCTACTTCGCCATGGCTCGCGGCGTCGACCAAGCTCCCGCTTTGGACATGTCCAAGTACTTTGGTACCAACTACCATTACCTCGTGCCGGAGCTCAACGCCGACATTTGTCCGTCGCCAAACTTTGACCAGTATCTGCGTCAGATCGACTTTGCTCAGAAGGAGATTGGCGCTGAACATGTCGCCCCGGTTGTGCTTGGACCGGTCACCTACGTTCACATCTCCCGCCTCACGGATATCGAACCCGCGCAGATGCTGGACAAACTGTTGCCGTTGTACGTCCAGTTGTTGCAAACGCTCAAGGCTCGAGGTGTCGCTGAGGTACAGATCCACGAACCGGCTCTTGTTCTCTCCGAAGCCCAGTCGCTCAAGTCTCTGTATCAGACCGCGTATGGTGCTCTTTCTGCGGCCAACCTCCCGCTCAACCTCGTCACCTTCTTTGACGACATTCACGTCGATGTGTTCCCGTGGGTGAGCAAGCTGCCGGGGCTTTCAGCCATTTCTCTTGACTTCACGCGTGGCAACAACATTGCTACACTCAAGCAATGTGGCTTCCCATCCAACCTTCGCCTGGGGGCTGGTGTGATTGACGGCCGATCCGTGTGGACTGATGAGGTCTCTGGTCCGTCGCTACTCGCCGCTGTCAGGGCTGTGGTGGGTGATTCTGTGCAAATTACCGTGCAGCCTAGTTGCTCGTTGCAGTACGTGCCCGTCGACGTTGAGGCTGAATCTGCCTTGCCGGAGGAAGTTCGCTCCAAGTTGAGCTTTGCTGTACAGAAGTTGAGAACCGTTCACGACGTGGCGTCGAAAGCCAAGTCAGTGACCCCAGCGGAGATGGACAAGGTTGTTCAAGAAGCTGTCAGCACTACTGTCGACGAAAGTCTCTTCAACCGTTCATCTACGTTTGAAGAGCGTCGTCCGCAGCAATTCACCGTTCCTGGTGGGTACGGTACGACCACTATTGGGTCGTTCCCGCAAACTCGCGAGCTCCGTCGCTTGCATACTCAACACCGAAAGGGACTCATGAGTGATGAGGATTACAACGCTCGTGTTGACAAGGAACTTGCATATGTGATCGGTATCCAGGAGGCCCTTGGTTTGGACGTTTTCGTTCATGGTGAACCGGAACGTACTGACATGGTCGAGTACTTTGGTGTCAAGCTCTCTGGTTTTACCTTCACTAGCAATGGATGGGTGCAGAGCTATGGCAACCGCTACGTTCGTCCTCCGATTGTCTACGGTGATGTGTCTCGTACTGAGTCGATGACTATCCGCGAGTTCAAGAGTGCGCAGTCGATGACCACGAAACCGGTGAAGGGTATGCTTACCGGAGCGACTACGATTTTGAACTGGTCCTTCCCGAGGAAGGACATATCTCGCGAGGAGCAGGCATACCAGATTGCCCTGGCCCTGCGTGAGGAGGTTTTGGACTTGGAGAAGGCAGGTTGTAAAATCATCCAGGTCGATGACCCCGCTCTTCGCGAAGGACTGCCGCTCAAGCACGAAAACTGGAAGGACTACCTGCGTTGGGCAGTTCGTTCTTTCCGTCTCAGCACGTCTGGCGTCCAGGCGTCTACTCAGATTGTGACGCACCTGTGCTATTCCGACTTTGAAGATATCCTTGAGGCTATTGACCAGATGGATGCCGATGTTCTCACCATCGAAAACTCTCGTTCTGGCGATGAAATGCTTTTGGCTTTGGCCAAGTACGGCTATTCTCGTGACATCGGCCCTGGAGTGTACGACATTCACTCCCCAGTCGTTCCCAAGACTGAAACGATGGTGTCGCGCACCAAGCTCTTCGAAGAGTGTGGTCTGAAACGTGAACGCATCTGGGTCAACCCAGACTGTGGACTGAAGACCCGCAAGTGGAAGGAGGTGCTCCCGTCCCTTACCAATATGGTTGAGGCTGCGAAGGTAGTTCGTGCTGGGAGCGCTTGAACTCAGTAAGAGAAACCTCAACGCGTCCCTGATACTACTGTCTATCTGTCTGACAGATCTTGGCGTGTGCTGCTCGTTTTATCGGGCATTGCCAACCAGCTGGCACCGGAAATAAACAAGCCATGTGAGAGGGTTTGACCCAGCATGCGCGTTTCCTATATAACAAGCTTTTGCTCTTTATCATCAATATCTTGCAGCTCGCGTTTATTGTCATTCAAGCCCCTGATAATCTCACTTCTTTAATTTAGATGAGGCGCCTTCATCAAACAGCCAGGTCACGGTGCCATCCGTTGGCCTGAGAAGCGCTCCTGGTAGTGTGCTTTTCTCATTCTACAGTAGGGTTGGATGAACAAGTTAGCAGTCTGGGTTGTTCCCTGCTTGAGTCAATCTCGATCGTTTGTCCACATCAACTTACCTCAATTATGTCTTGCACGACGTCGGCTTTGCTTGATCCTGTTACGACAAATACTGTTGCTCGAGCCGCGTTCAACACAGGGTATGTCAGGGTAACCCTGGTTGGAGGTGGCTTAGGAGAATCTGTTATAGGTGCGACAAGTTTTTCATTCTCTTGCAGCTATAGATCACAGAAAAAGTACACAATTAGTTTGCAATGAATCTACAAAATGAGGCTGCTCAAACGTAGTAAAGACTGAGGGAGAAACGTACCAAAGGGTGTCCTGGAAACAACGAGCAGGTGTGGCCATCTGGTCCTAGACCTAAAAGCAACATGTCAAACTTCGGAGACTGGCCAAGTTTCTCCACGACCTTCTTCGTGTAATCAATCGCACATTCATCAGAAGGAAGAGAGGGATCAATAGGAATAATGGGCATCGATGGAAGGCGATCGCGGATTTCGCGGTAGTTCGAATCCTTATGATCCAAAGGTACAACCCGCTCATCAGCAAGGAATACGTCCCATTTGTCTGTGTCAACAGAATGAGATTTCAAGCCCTCTGCCAACAGTTTCGGGAGCGAGCCGCCTGAGATTGCAACCGAGAAAGATCCGCGCTGACTAACAGCCTCTTCCGCAGCCTTTTGAACGGCTTCGGCGAGCTTGGCTGGTACAGAACCGATGTTCACACTGACGCTCATGATTGTCGAATGTCGCGGACAAACCGCAGAGCGCGATAGAGATGAAGTATATAAAGAGAGCGCGATAGGCCTGTGAAATGCTGGAAGTCCGGTTTTGTACGAAGAGGAAACAGAGAATATCATTGTTGATGATAACACGTTGGGGAATCTCGGAATGATCAAAGGGTAGAAAATGTCGCGCGCCTCTGCAGGGTCTGCCAAAAGGTTGATCAACTACCATTCCAAGGTAGAATTAACCTTACAGGGCACAGGTTAACCCTTTACTGCGCGAGGTGCAACATAAAGGAGCACCACGTCGCAGTCTGAGTCTCAGGTATCTCTACGACGTGCTTCAACTCTACTGCCGATTGGGCCGCGAACTTCGACCCCTTGATTTCGTTCGCATGTTATCACATTGGTACAGGTATACCAGTGACCATAGTCTCGAATCGAACTAAACTATTGAACAAACTCGTTCAAAACTGAACAAGCAAGCCCAGGTTGGATATTCTGTAGATATCGAGATTGGGGTCGTGGTCGGAACAGAAAGACCAGGATCAGTTTTTTTTAGGGCAACAAGCTGATTTGGCATTCGCGTTGCACGCTGGCGGTGAGAGTCTGCACTGCATCTTCTCCTACCTCGAGGGCTCAGCACACTCCTCTTGTATCAAGTCCCACTGGCGTGCCCGTGTGGAAGCCCGCGATTGCCCCTAACTACCATACTCAGTACTTAAAAAGTCTTGCAGTCTGTTCGAAGCACATTACAAGCTTCTTGGCCGTCTTGCGATGACATCTTGCGCACCGGAACTTAATTGTTGATTGTTATCATTTGAGCGAGAACTTCTCTTCTCGGTTGAGTCGTTCACAGACGTACCTAGCAGTGACTGAGGAAGATGAACGGTGCAGGGTCTATTGAGTCGCCAGAAATGGTGCCACTTATCTCCGACGCAGACGATGAAATAACTCCGGTGCTTACAAGCGTTCGGATCGACGGCGGGCAACCCGAGGAGAATGGGGAAAACGTAAAAGCTGACGGAAAGAAGAAGAAGGATTATGGTGCGGTAGAGAAGCCGCCGAAAAAGAAGAAGGAGAAGGAAAAATCTCCTCAGAAGCAAGTGGCAGACTTGCTGAAGACAGACATGGCAGCAGAACGGACATTCTTCAAGTGGTTGTGGACGGGACTTCACACTGGCGCTATCGGGTCGTTCATTTTCGTGACGTTCGATATAGATAAGAATGATCCGCTAAGAGTTGTTATCGTTGGTTTCTCATGGTTCATCGCGCTTCTTCTTGTGCTGTACGGCACATTTGCGTACTACCGACGCCGACATGCTTTGCGTACAGGGAATATTGAACACGTACCAGCGTTCACCAGAGAACACAGCCCGTTAGTGGTAGTGTCGGCTTTGCTGCTGGTGGTAGGTGTGACTATGACCTATGCGTTAATGCAAGGAGGCCATAATGAAATGGCCAGCGTTTCTCCAACAGGGGGGGTATCTGACACAGGTCAATAGCAGGAAGATAACTCGAGGGGCACGTGCCAACGGGGATAAAATGTAGAGCGTAGCGACAGGTACTTTGGCAAACATCGTCCCGACAAATGTATCTGGATTCCCAAGCCTGATTTGTGGACACTGCGGTGATGGTTTAACTATTCAACTACACGCCGGTTTTGACTAGCTGATGAAGGCTGTGCAGTGCGATTCATGTACCCACAGACTCGATACGACCACCCTACCAGTGAATACATTTCACGAAACTCCTTTGTTCACAACAACTTCGAAGAGTAAACTAAATCCCCCTGCATTTGATAAATGAAACCTCAATGCATCTGTTTGTCTTCATACGCGCTTCTCCCAACCGTGCCGCACCGATATAAGCGCCAGCCAGCATCTACCGAAGGTACTAAAGTAGAAGACGAAATGAGTACAGAGTGAAGTTCACAGCTACCGTCCAGGGACAGCGAGCAGAAGAACTGCAGAAGATCCGTTGCTAATATAGTGAGAAGGTGGCCCTCTAGAGTGTTGACTTTCTTGTGAGAGAACGTTTCTTTGAACAAAAACATTCCGCATTAAGTCATAGTTAAGCTAGTGCGCTCATCAGAGAGGGAGAGAGAGAGACCTTGTTTTTTATTTAATGGCAAGCTCCGATGTTAACCGGGGCCAGGTGGCACCGCGCTTGTGCGAGAGAGCAGAAGAACTGCGTCGTTGATGGCTCCTTTGGCGAATTTCGACCTTAGGTTCGTGATCTATTTGTCACAGCGATAAAACCTTATCCAGGCCAAAGATCACAATCAATACACGTCACGTGAGAACAACTTTCTTCAAGGTGCTCTTTGCTGCTCTATCTCGCAACTCACGCGACCTCTCGACTCCCTCCTGTCCTTTGGATTGTCTAGGCACTTCTATTTTTCTTCCACGCCACCACTGAGAAGCACCAGACTGCTAGCTCTTACCATCCCAAGTCCGGGCTAGTATGACCGACCCGACATCCCAATCTCATCGCCAAAGCTCTGAGCGCGCTGCGTTTCACAGCGATGACAACCTCGACTGCCGCATCATATGCATCCCAGATCTCCCGGAATCTCCTTCACTCGCAATCGTCACCGAGGACCAGTTTGTGTGCACAGCCCTTCAAATATCTTACACAGAGCCAAACCTCGCTATTTCCCCCCAACCCAGCCTTCCGTCCCCCGTTCCATCTGCGCAAACGTCTCCTCGCAGGCTTAGGAGTGTAAAGGACGTCCACTATGGTGCCATATCCTTGCCACCACACGGCGGTCCTGCAGAAATCTCAGCTACGACAAGAATTCTGCACTCGGTACGACAAAGATGGAAAAGCGTTCTCTTTGCTATCGCTGCGCTTATCGGCTTGATTTTTATCACTTGGTCAATGTTTCATGACCTTGGCTGGAAAGCATGGATGTCTGTAATCATTTTGTTGATAACCCTTGGCATCTTGTTAACCAATGTGTTTTCTACCGTGCTCTCTATGCTTATTGGTCTCACTCTGATGCTCGTATTCGACATTGTCACGCCTTCGCGAGCGGCAGAGGGATTTTCCAATGTCGGTGTTCTATCCGTCGCTGTTCTCTTCATTGTGGCTGATGGAATCCAGCGTACATCGGTGTTGCTACCAATCTTTCGGGTTCTCCTTGGCAAACCACAGCGAATATGGGTTGCGCAGTTGCGCGTTATGCTTCCCGTGGCCATCATTTCAGCCTTTCTCAACAACACTCCTGTAGTGGCCATGCTCATACCGGTGGTGCAATCATGGTCTAGGCGTGCAAATATACCAGTCTCAAAGCTGATGATGCCGCTTAGCAATGCTGCTGTGCTCGGGGGAACGTTGACACTTCTCGGAACAAGCACTAACCTCGTCGTGAATGGACTGGCTGTCAAAAGCCAGATTCTTGGGGTGGACGAAAGGGGAAGTGGGATTGGACTGCCGATATTCGGCATAACACCCATTGGGTTAGTAGCGCTGTTGACAGGTGTAGTATACATGCTGTTATTCTCTCATTGCCTTCTTCGTGATCGAGGACAGACTGGAGTGGGAGCGATGGTCCACAACCCACGCGAGTACACAGTGGCTCTGTTAGTTCAAGGTCATTCACCGATTGTAGGTGAAACTGTGCAAGAAGCGGGACTCCGAAACCTAAGCGGGCTGTACTTGGTCGAAGTGACTCGCGCAAACGGGACGGTGATCCCCGCAGTGGCGCGTGATACGCTGATATTAGAAGGCGACACGCTGCTGTTCGCCGGCGTGGTGGAGACGGTACGCGAACTGTATCATATACAAGGATTGGTGCCAGCTACAGGACAGTCACAGAAGATGAAGATAGAACGACACCGACGCAGATTGGTAGAACTGGTGATCGGTAACACGTCGGCACTAGTAGGCAGGACGGCAAAGGAATCGAAGTTTCGATCGCGCTTCTCCGCGGCAATCATCGCCGTGCATCGCCAGGGCGTGCACGTGAAGCAAAAGATCGCCGACATCCGTCTACGAGCCGGAGACACGCTACTGGTGGAAGCCGGCGCCGAGTTCGCGCAGCGCTTCGGGAAAGATTCGAACTTTGCGCTGGTGTCAGAAGTTTCTCACTCACAGCCGCCGCGAGAAGACGTGGCACACATGGTGATCTCCGCCGTCATCGCAGTGGGGATGGTAGCACTGGCGGCAAGTGGCACGGTGCCGCTGCTGACGGCAGCCAGCGCAGCGGCGTTTCTGATGATCGTGAGCGGATGCATGAGCGTGAACAACGGCGGACAGGCGGTGGATATTGCAGTGGTGGTGACGATAGCGGCCAGCTTCGGAGTGTCAAACGGGCTGGAGGACTGCGGCGCAGCCGAACGCATGGCGGACGCGATGGTGGAGTCGTTCGAGAGGGTGGGCACGCTAGGGCTGCTGTTCGGCATCTACGTGGGGACGGCGGTGCTATCGTCGGTGATCACGAACAACGCGGCGGTGACGCTGGTGTTCCCGGTGGTGCGCAGCATCGTACGCAAGGAGGGCGTGAGCGCGACGTCGGCGCTGTACACGCTGATGATCGGCGCGTCGGCGTGCTTCTCCACGCCCATCGGATACCAGACCAACCTGATGGTGCACGGCCCTGGCGGCTACCGCTTCACCGACTGGATGCTGTTCGGCGCGCCGCTGCAGCTGGCGCTGGGCGCCGTGGGCGTGCTCACCGTGCATTGGCTGCACGAAGCCACGGCGCCATAACGGCAACACGGCGAAACGGAACCGCGCGCAACTACACGCGCGCCACGTCGGCGACGTGCCATTCAACGAGGTGCATTTCGGCGGCGAAGCGAGTGGCGTTTTGCCGCGCGTGAGTGCGCTGTGCGCTGTTGCTCGCTCGCCACGGCACCATTTGTTATCTAATGCACCATTACACTCGCGAGCTGCTTGCGTATGGACGCCGCGTCGGCGCCGCTCCTGTCCTTCAGCAGCGCTAAGCCCGTCGCGCATCGACCTGCTGCTCCACATTGCCGGAGCGCTGCGTGTGTGTCATGGCGCACCGTCGCGTCGGGTCGGCCACCGCCACCCCCCCGAATGAGCCCGAGGGAGCTGCACGTCGTTCTCGTAACGCCTCTCCTTCGTCCACAAGGCTGTCGTCGAGGCATCGCTCGCCGCTGTCCAGACCTATTTCGTCGGGCAATATCGACTTCCAGGTCATTGCTATCCCGGAGCAGCCCGAGTCTGTTCCGGAACACCCCATCTCTGAGAAACAGTTTATGGAAGGCGCCTTGCAGACCGATGACCCCCCAAAAGTGCCACCGCCTCCGCCGTTGCCCAACCCGCGCTCGAGCACCAGCGTTGACAACCCATACTACTACGGCAACCCTGCAAAGTACAATCCCAAGTTCTCGGACCTGCGCAATGACCTTGGCTTCTCCAAGGCCATAGGCAAGTGGATTGTGCGCTTCCTCAAGCGCAATTGGGGCATTCTTGCTTTCATGCTCGTCATTGCCATTGGGCTGGCTATGCTCGGTATCTTCGCCTTCAAGCCGCTCTCCTGGCAGGCTTGGGTTGCCTTTTCCATTCTCACCGTCACTCTCTCTTTACTCATCACTAATGCGCTCCCGACCGCCGTGTCCATGATGCTCGGCCTCACCTTGATGCTTGTGCTCAAGATCGTCACTCCTGCGCGCGGAATCGAAGGCTTTGCCAACACAGGCGTCATGTCTGTCGCCATCCTCTTCATCGTGGCAGAAGGCATTCAGCGAACGTCCGTGTTGTTGCCCTTGTTCCGCGTTGTATTAGGCAAGCCCAGGTTTGTGTGGGAGGCTCAGCTACGCGTCATGCTTCCAGTCGCTCTTATTTCAGCCTTTCTTAACAACACCCCTGTGGTAGCCATGCTTATTCCAGTTGTACAATCCTGGTCACGCCGCGCTAACTTTCCAATATCTAAACTTCTCATGCCACTTAACGACGCCGCCATTCTTGGAGGCACGCTCACTTTGCTTGGTACCAGTACCAATCTCGTTGTCAATGGTCTTGCAATCAAGACAAAGGTCCTAGGAACCGTTGACGGTACTGAGGATGGTGTTGGCATAGGCTTGGATATCTTTGGTATAACACCGTTTGGAGCGATCATGCTGGTTACAGGCCTCGTCTATATGGTATTTTTCTCTCGCTGCTTGCTGCGCGACAAAGGCCAGACTGGTGTCGATTCAATTATTAGCAATCCTCGAGAATATACAGTTGCGTTGCTTGTGCAACAACGATCACCTATCGTCGGAGACACCGTGCAGGAGGCCGGTTTACGTCACCTGCAAGGTCTGTTTTTGGTTGAAGTAACACGCGCAGACGGTACGCTCATCCCGGCTGTGGCCCCAGACACGAAGATTGAAGCAGGAGATACCCTATTATTTGCTGGGGTTGTGGAAACTGTCACAGAGCTTTATCACATCCCTGGGCTTGTTCCAGCCACAGGTCAATCACAGAAAATGAAGATAGAACGTCATCATCGCAGACTGGTCGAGCTTGTTATAGCGTCATCCTCCATGCTCGTTGGTAAGACTGCCAAAGAGTCGAAGTTCCGATCACGCTTTCAAGCCGCTATCATTGCGGTACATAGGCAGGGAGAACACGTCAAGGAGAAAATTGCTGATATCAATTTGAGGGCAGGAGATACTTTGCTGGTCGAAACTGGATCAGAGTTCACGCTGAGGTTTGGAAAGGACTCCAACTTTGCTCTTGTGTCTGAAGTTTCCGGCTCACAACCGCCCAGAGAAGATCGGCTACACATGCTAATCGCAGCCAGTATCGCTGTCACAATGGTTTCCCTGGCCACAGCCGAGGTAATACCGCTGATGAGTGCTGCGGCTGGTGCGTCATTCCTTCTAATTGCTACGGGATGCCTCTCGCTTTCAAACGCCGCTAGAGCGGTTGATATGTCGGTGATTATTACGATTGCGGCCAGTTTTGGTATATCAAACGGCATGGAAGATACGGGAGCCGCAGAGCAACTAGCAAATTTCATCGTGGACATCTTCAGACCTATCGGCAATCTAGGTTTGCTTTTTGGCATATATGTGGGAACCGCTCTGTTATCATCGGTGATTACAAACAACGCGGCTGTGTCCCTCATGTTCCCTGTGATCACCAACATTCTGAGGTCAGATGGCACTGACATAGACCCCCGGGCAACGTTGTATACGCTGATGATTGGCGCTTCTGCAAGCTTCTCAACTCCAATTGGATACCAAACAAATCTCATGGTACATGGTCCAGGTGGATACACATTCATGGATTGGGTTATCTTTGGAGTGCCGATGCAATTACTGCTTGGCGTTGTTGGCGTTTTGTCCATTAATGCTTTCTCGTAGCGTAGTCGAACATCAGAAGTACAAGAGTTACTATGTTACAGAAGATTGTAGTTGTGCTAAATGATGATAAAGGTCTCACACAATGCAAAATGTATAGCAAAGGCTTGCTCGGTCATGTCTGGGAGTTGTAGTAACACGATTCAATCAACACCTTTGTGACAGAAGCATGGCATATTCGTCAAGTAAAAACCTACGGACTGTCGAAACGAAGTGGGAGTCGAAGTTACGAACACGAAGGTTTAATGATACATCGTAGGTACTGATACATGAGATGTTTCACTGCTCCAACAAGAGGAAACGATGATTCTGAATCGAAGGATATTGGAGCGTGACGTTAGGGAGAGTTAGATTTGCAAGATTGCACGTGTTTAACAATTGTTCAGCTCGCGCGTTCACTGCATTGTTTGTTGTGCGAGACGAGCAAACCAGTTTTGCAGATCAACGACATCCGATTTGGCGGCTTGATTAAGTTGAGCGGGTGCAACTTTGTGTGCATTCGTGAGCGTATTCGGCACGGAGTGCGAATCACGAGAGACATTTTCATGCAAGATATGCAAGTCTGCAGGATCTTCATTCCTGGCACGTGCTCGCACGGCTTCGAAAAACGCAAGAACGGAATCGTCAAGTTGATCATCGGGGGGCGGTGTTAGTTTCGAAGGTTCCACAAGCTGGGAGGCAGGTACGGGTTGATGTCGAGGCTCTATCTCGCGGAAATGGGTGAATCTTGCAACGCCGCCCGTGGCGTTGTTCGAAGTGGCAAGACGTTCGGAGAAGTTCTCAAACGGCGATGATGAAGACGTGTCAAACAAGGCGTCGATTTCTTGAGAGGTGAGGGGAGAGGCTGATGGAGTGGGTCTAGAATGAAACGCAATACGCGTAGCAAAGTTATCCGGCATGTACGGCGCACGAGCGATGCGAACGCGAACGCGATCTTCGGGGGGTGGCGATGGAGAACGTGGCGGAGACGGCTGCAACGGAAGCTGGACGTGCGCGAAGCCGGGCGGGGGGGAGGGTGGTGGTGACGGACGTCGAGTAGGTGGGTTCGGGTTGGATGTAGAGACCGCAGGGAGGAAGGCAGCACAGCGAATGCGCGTTAGGTGTGGAGGGAGTTGGCGATTGTGGCGGAGCGCCAGGAGTTTCTCACGGGTGTAGTGACGGCGCGGTGCGTCGGGAGTGGACATGGCGTCGGTAGCGATGATGAGAAGACGCGGTCGAATGTTGGTGAGTGGAAGGTCGCGTCGCTTGTAGTTTGTGGAAGGTTTGGTTGTACCTTCTATGTTCCCTGGTGGAAAACGGAAGACGACGACAGATTTATAAACCTGCAGGGGAGCAGCAGACCATTCCTGTTTTATCTATCCATAGATACTGTATCTATCAGATTCGCACACAGCTGTCCCGACTGGCAAAGTCAGGACAAGCGTCAACGCTTACGTTGCACTGCCAAACTTTGAGCTGGGCCAGTTCAGCAGTACAGATTAGCCTTGCGAAATAAGCAATGTGTACAGGTGTACATGTGTACACAATACACGTGCACACGTACGCTCTTTGCAGTAATGAACGCACTGGCACCAATCTCTTGCGTTTCAAACGCCCAACAGAAACGGACGTCTCCATCCCGCCATTGCCTGTAACTGAAAAGCTCATCGCACCTTCCTTTTCTGACTCATCGCTCCCAATCATTCTATCTCCCACCTATATCCATCAAAATGTCTGCCGATAGGCCTGCCGAGACCATTCAAACCCTCCTCGAGGCCGAAGAGGAGGCAAAGAAGCTCATCGAAACCGCGCGCAAGGAGCGTGACGCCCGCCTCAAGCAAGCTGCCTCTGAAGCCGAGGCCGAGATTAATGAATATCGCTCGCAGAAGGAATCCGAGTATCAGAACCAGAAGGAGAGCTACGCTGGTTCATCAAAGGAGTCCTCGAACCAGATCGCCGCTGAATCGAAAGTGAACATCAAGAGGACTATTAACGAGGCTAGGTCAACCAAGCAGGCGGTGGTCGACATGCTTGTTGCCTATGTCAAGACTGTTAGCACTGCTTAGAATGACAAAACTTTTCGCTCTTTTACTATGTGATTCCGTACAACTTGCTCATTGTGGTGAATCACTATTGTCTGACCCTCGTAGTGCACCGCTTGGCACTGTAACTAACTCAGGCCGGCAGTAAAGAGCTGCATCTTGTGCATTTGCGGTCTCTTCATGTGCTTCTTGGGTACTCTTATCTATCATATCTGCGCTACACGGTGACTGAGTTGATGAGCAATCATCCATCTCTCCATTGCTATACTCGTTTCTCCACGTCCCCGTTCGCGTAAAGCGGTTCATATTTTCTACTACTTCAACCCGTTCCTCTATCTTGTCCTCAGTGTGTAGTACATCCCCTCCAGTTTGTTCAATCCCGCGCCCTTTTTCTCTCTCAGTCTGCATAGGGGTCTCTGGAATTACTTGAACCAGATCCTCTGTAGTGACAGGATCGCGTCTCAATTGTGCCGGCGTTCGCTTCGGTTCTTGAATTGGAGAGGGGTCGGTGATGCTTGGTGATAATGCTCTTCGTGTACATCGGGGTGGAGAGCGAGCACGTACCTGCAGCGGTGCGTCGTTCGAGAGTCGTTTAGGTTTCCGAAACACATTGAGCGCACTTGAGCTAGGAGACTCGATTTCACCTGCCCAGCTACAGACGCTATTACCCGCTGTTGGAGATACTGTGAAGATGCGAAACTCTTTCCTGTCTTGATTTCCAGCATTTGGTGGTGGTTTCGTTGAAGCCTTTGGTGGAAAAGAGGACTGCAACCGCTGAGACGACGACGGAGGTTGGGAAGCGAGGGGTGAGGGTTGAGATGGTACATAGTTAGGAGTTTGAGGCGAACGCTGTGAAGGAGGGAAATATGGGGAACAAGCTTCGGACTGTTGGCGCTGTGACTCGGGTGACGGTTGTTGTGATTGTTCAGGTGATGGTTGTTGGTGTGATTGCTCAGGTGACGGTTGTTGCTGTGACTGTTCAGGTGATGGTTGTCGGTGTGATAGCTCAGGTGCCAGTCGTTGTTGTGATTGTTCTGGTGATGGTTTTTGGTGTGATAGCTCAGGCGTCAGTTGTTGTGGTGACTGTTCAGGTGATGGCAGTTGGTGTGATAGCTCAGGTGACGGTTGTTGTGATTGTTCATGTGGTGGCTGTCGCTGTGATATCTCAGGTGACGGTTGCCGCTGTGATTGTTCAGGTAAGGGCTGTTGATACGATGGCTCAGGGCACGGCTGTTGCTGTGGTTCTTCAAGTGAGATATGCCGCTGAATTGGCTCAGGAGAAAAACCCGGCTGCGATTCGGGTGACGTAACACGAGGTGGACCGGAACTTGGAGAAGCATCGCGCTTTGTTGGTGACTTTGAAAGCGAACGCGGTCGTGCATCTTGGTCCGGTGAATGCCGCTCTGCAGTGGCACCAAAGGATATCCGGCGCTGTGTGCCAAATGTGGCGGGAGCAAACGAGGATTCTCCACCGCCCGAAAACACACTCTTAAGAGTCAATGGAATGTGTGCCGACAACAAACCAGGCGAAGCCAACAACGCTGAGCTATGCACCGGTGAGACCGACGCATGCGCAGCCTCAGCCCGAACCGACAGGGAATCGCTCAAGCTCGGCGAACATCGTACGCGCGCTCTCTTTGTCGATGGTTGTGACGGAATCACATCAACCACTGCCTGCACTTCCGGCGTAGCGGCTGGAGTGTGTGCCACAGAGGGCAACGGCGTCTCTGAGACACGACGCGGTCTGATAGGAGTCTCTGATACGCGACGCTTCCGGGCTGGACGCGGGGTGGTGAAGACAGGTGTGTCGATTGGGTCCGGGTCATGTACTGGGATGTGAGGGTGGCGTTGCGGCGCGGGCACGCGCAGGTGCGGACGGGGGGCGGGAGTGGACTGTAGGGGGAGCTTTGCGGGCGCACTTTGACGGCGGGATGGACTTCGGCGTGTTAGTAGAGGCTTTACGCGTCTGCGACGCATTGGCGATGTGCGTGGAGAGAGGATGATAGCGGTGGAGATGGGAATCCCATCATGGGATACGACATCTATCGTTTGAGTTTAAATGGAGAGCTTTGATTGCGTGGCAATTGGCACGTGGAGCACTGCGTGCAAATCTGGTTGCATCTCTGGCCGCGGTTTGACTTGGTGCCAGGCAGTGGGGGGTCGTCGTACTGTAGGTTTTCATACCTCGCAGCCGCTAATCTGATTCGAGCCTCGAGGCCTGCACGTTCACGTCGCGTCAAAGTCGGTCCGACATTCTGCATCTTCCCTTTCAATTAACTCGCCGTGCAGGCACCCCCGTTTCCCATCAACCGCCCATGGCCACCATTTCATCATCACCATGGACGCGACTCGTCTGCGCATCGTCGCATACCGTTTTCCATTGGTATGACCTGCGCAGCAACGTCATTGGTTTGTAGCTATCGACATGACTTCTAAGCAACGGTCTTCTACGCCTTCGCCTATGTCATCTGATTCTATTTTGCTTTCGTCGTCTGAAAAGTCGGGAATTCTATCTTCTGCTTCTACACCGCAGAGTACTTGGCGTCAACGGTTATATCTGTGTTACACACTGCCACATCTTGCTGCTTTTCTCTCTGTTCTTGGACTTTGCATCGTCATTGCATACAGGTTGAGACAAGAGGGACATCAGCATCAGGAAGCTGCGCACATGGCTGAGAGATGTGCATTTGTATACGTTGCCGCCGTCAATCACACTAACCTCAAGAATTTGGGTGTGTCTCTCAAGTCATTCAACCAGCATTTTGACCCATTAGCATACAAACTGTTGATTCTTCATGATGGCCTTCCTCCTGTGGAGCAGGGTAAGCTGCAATCTTTATCAGAGGCCCCAGTTCTCTTTCGTCCCTTGCAACAAACTTTGAACCGCACTACCACCCATATTACCCTAGAAACAGAACACAACCGAACGCGGTTTTGGTCTTATCTGGCTCTACGTCAAAATGACTATCTGTCAGACATTGACTTTCTCATACGCCTAGAGCCTCGGGCTACATTTACAAGCAAGATCAAATTCGATTTTGTGCGCTCTTTCGTAGCCAACGAAATGCAGTATGCGTATCCTTCTCTTGACCAAGAGTGTTCTCCAAATGTAACGAAGAGCCTCCGGGAATTAGCCTCATCCTACGTTGAACTGAATGGTATTCGACCGCGAAATGAACAACTATGGAACACAATTCTCAAAGCAGGAACCAATCCGTGCATGCCAGTTTTTTCGAACCACTTTGAGATCATTAATCTTAGGTTCTTTCGAACCCATTCCGGCGTTCAAGATTGGATTCGTGTTGTAGAGACACATGGGGGTGTTTTTCAAAGTGGTTGGTACGACGGGTTATTGAGGTATGCCACAGTGGCCCTGTACGCGGCTCCCTCAAAAACGATCAAGTACGGGCCGGATCGTGTGCCTTTCAAACCCTTTGTATCGAAGAAGTAAGAAGTCCCCCCGTCTTTCTCGCATTGTTATCACGGACACGAGTTGCAATCAAGAGATACACAGAATGAGTAAAAGTGAACTTGAGCACAATGAAAAACGTTTCTGGGGTCGAAGATGATGTGTTGTAGGCCTCTGGCTTCGAACTTTACTTGATTATTATAAGCTTGCATCTCACGCCTTCGACAGTTTCAATGGAAAAAATGCATAGTACATTTGTATGCCTCAGGAACTAGAGTAGTAATCGCCCTGAAGTTCGTCATTCAGGTTTAGTTTGTGCTTGTCCCCTCTTTTGCTTTCATTCAGCCCTTTGTCCATGGATGTGGTGCCAAGTGATTGAGACGTGAACTTCGCAAGACCTCCAAAAACCACTCCCCTCTCTTTCTTGATTCGACTTAATCTCACGATAGAACGCAAAGGTTCCCCTGAGCTTTCTACGCCGTGTGCTTTGGCAATAATGTTTACTACTTGACATCTCGTGCAGCTCCTGGTGCGTCTCAACCTTACTTTACAATTCCAGAAGCGCTCCAGCTGATTGACGTAACACACTCCTTGAGCATCTTGATGCATATCAGCTTCTCGCACGATACTACGTTTCCTCTGCACGATAACGTTCGGACGAATTGCAGCACGAAGAATGTTTAACCCCTCTATACCCGTCTCCTTGCTAAGCTGTTGAAGTTCAGACATAGTGGCAACAAGAAGATTGGCTTTCTCTCGTTCGGAACCCGACTGTAGGCGCACCAAATGCACACGGCGACCAAGAATAGTGCTCAACCATCCATGGACCAAGTCGTCACCGAGTTTGTCGCGGAACACCTTCTGTTCAGATATCGCTCCGCACTTCTCATTCATATGCACATCGTTTAGAAGCTTCTGATTCTCATTTATATCTCTGTTTAGTTCTGGTAGCTCGCTCACATCAACTGTTATGTGCTCTGTGATGCCAAGCTGCTGGCTCTTTGTCCTCGATGTTCGGATCACCAGTGTCTTCCAGTTGTCTTCGTAGAAACAGGAAATGTTTATCATTTCCTTGCTTTGACGAACGTCTAGAACTCTTTTCGACTCAAAGTCTTCAATACCGAAGGCTCTATCCCCCAGTGCACCGCCCATCCCGTCAACTAAAAGAAAGCCTACAGCATTTCCAGCACATCCTTTAACCGGGTAAATATAAAGATCTGTGGCTACAAACTTTTCGGAAGTTCCCGGTGCATCAGGTAGGAGACGGGGCACATTTGAAACCAGGTATGTGCGAAGGGTGCGGGCAATGGCGTCTGCGTCACCTTTCGTGCTACCCCAACCAAATGAAAATCTCACTACCCCAGTCGGCTTTCCGTCAATCAAATCCATTTCATCACCACATCGATGGCCCTTTCTGTAATGATGAAGGATGTCCTTGTCAGATAGGCCAAGAACTGATGCACATGCCCCAATGTTACACATGCATCCAGTCCTCGCAAAGACTTTGTTGATAGCCAAGATTGTACCGACCTCATTATGACCGATTGGGCTTTCGCCTCTGTCGCGAAAAAACGAAACAGAAGCTGTCCCCGACGCTTTTTGAGGGGCCAATGAAGTATCTCGGTGAATTATGCAAGACGGGAATGCCTCCTTTAGTAGATTCTCAAAATGGAAAGCAATAGTATCTATGCTTTCGTTAATGGACTTCATAACCTGCGGTGAAAAGTAAGATAGTTGGATTGGCAAGGCGTTAATCGCATTCATATTAGGGGTTCCAAGTTGCAGAAAGTCATTTGGATCTTTGGCAGGCGCGAACAACGTGTTAGAGAACGGGCTAAGAGCCTCAACCGATGTACCTCCAGCAAAATATGACGTCGAGGCAGTAGACCGAAGCAAACGATGCAGGAGAGACATATTTCGAACTAAGAGTGCCCCAAGACCTGTGTATGTAGAAGAAAGCTTGTACAGCGAAAAGACAAGCGCATCAACGTCAGGATTATCATCAAGGGAAAAAGGGCTTGTAGCCAGCAATTTTGCAGTGTCAACAATAGTTATAACTCGCGAAGGAGCGTAATTCAGGACTCCGAACTTTTTCACTAAGGCCGCCCATTCCAGAGGATATATTGAGCCGGTAAGGTTACACTGTGCTGGGAAAGCAAACACAACGAAGGACTTTTGAGACGCTTTCTTCGCCTCGCGGCACAGCAGGCTCTCGAATTCTTCAGTTTTGAAAGAGACGAATCTTGCCCCCTTGTTGATAGCGACATTTCGAAGACCAAGGAGTGAGTTATGGGCATGAGCATGGCAAATAAACGTGCTCTCCGAAGACCAGGGCAAGCGATCTGCTAACACTTGAAAGGATGCAGTCGTTCCAGACGTAAACACTATAAAATGTCTCTGTTTCGAGTCACCAAGAAAACATCTCAAAGCCTTTTTTGCGATTGAAACAGTGTCACCTCCGGCATGGTGTGGTGGGATGAACGAAGATATTTCGGCAGGTAAGGGCAGAGCCGAGGCACCCCAATCTGCGTATACATGCTGGCTAGGGAGTAGACCTCGAGCGTACTCGACCAACTCGGTGTTCATTTTGTCCACGGCAGCTGCCTCGTCTGCGAAGCGGTCTAATGGAAGAGTCGCAGTTCCTTTGTTCAGAGGGAAGGGGGTTTCGGACCCCTGATACTCTTCTCTCTCTATCTCTCGGTGACGTCAAAACTAGGGCAGCAACGAGAATTCATATTTTTCATCGCCAGTCCTTTCCACCTCTTGGACTTAACATGATTGTCATGGAAGATCAAGAGATAGCAGCCTCGCGTGCAGGTTGTATCCAACTGTGCCAGGGTTGCGCTCCACGCAATTTGGCCCCAACTACATCACCATCAACTCCCAGGGAACCAACGGCTCATCTTTTGTGCTGTGATTTCTCTTTAATTCCGAAGTGCCTCCCTGAAAACATGGTGGCTTTCACGTTTCAGTGAAGTACCAGTGTCATTGACAAGATGGTTGGCGTTGCAGTTTCTTGCTATCTTATTAGATGAAATGAGTTCAAAATTGTACGGTGATCATCATTTGGGTTCCCAGTCACTGTGGAGTTAAGCCAAACGAGAATATAGACGCACTGGCGAAGTCTGGGCTCAAAATTCCCCTTCACCTTCAAGCCTGCGTAGCTTTGACTATGCAGATGTCAAAGCTCTGTTGAAACACAAAAGCAAAAGCAGAAGCATTGCAGAGCGGTGTATGGGCTCCATAAAAGATGAAAGAGAAGTACGGAAAGCAGAAGTTGTTTTAGAGCAGTTTTCAACGAATCACGTGCATAATCGTCACCCAGTTTCCACGTATGTTGACAAAAAGCCGACGCGGTGTTTGTGCGGTACAAATGTGAAGAAAGACGTAGAACATGTCTTGTTTTGTTGCTCTCACACCAGTTGTTCACGGAGAAACGAGCTCCCGACTTACCGGGAAAGAAAATACAAAACAATGATAGAAATGATTAAGGAATGGGCGCCAAAGTTTTTGGGGTTCTTTAGGAGAGAAGGCTACATGTAAGTACTGTAGCACTCTTATCACCTCGCAATTAGGAGTACTAAACCACACACAAGAAGAAGAAGAAGAAGATGGTTGGCTTGAACACAATCGTCGCTGGCTGTTTTCGTTAAGCTTAAAAATTCGGACGTTCGAAGACACGACCGTAATCTTCATCGTGCGGATGTCATACCTTTATGATGCACATTCTGTTGGAATGTTGAGATCGGGATAACCGACGCTTACAAAATAGGAAATACCGTACCATTCAGAGAGATGCCACCAGAAACATATGATCGACAGATTGTCAGGAAAATAACTAACCGGTACTTTGAGTGTACAAGTCATTCGCGGGCCACTATGGATGAGATGGCCCAGTTCGTCCCCAAAGAGCCTGCAGAGTTGTATCACATCTTCTAACATCAGTGCTGCTTTCCTCTCTGATTTCGCCAGTCCGCTATAGTTTGAAATGGCAACATGAGACATTCGTGGCATAATGGAAGTGAAGTCATGGAGAAGGAAGATTAAACATCTTGCAAACCGTCGAACACTCTCGACCTCTCAACTAATGTCAATTACGGGATTCGAAAGTCTAAGTGACCTCAACTCGAGTATGTTCGCTACTCAACCTAGCAAAAGCTTGGATGAGAGAACTCGCATCGCGTTCGATATTACGCCACCGATACAAATTACGCGTGATGTCGGAATATCAGTGACAGAAAGGACTACAAAGGTACTTCTTCACTTGAAAATAGCTGTGATATCTAAACCAGACTCGGGTACCATAGCTTTACGTGATGTTTCAGGTGAATGTGGATCGTGCTGGAATATTGAAAGCTGGAGAGCAAATATTAAGGGATGCAAGTTTGTATTAGTGCAAACATGGGATGGTGGGAGCGAATTACAAGCTTACTGTTGTTCCGTTTCTGGGTTACGGTTTGCTATAAAGCTAGTTACGGAGCATCGAATGTCGTGCTCTCCTAATAGCTTTGAACGTCAACATCTAAGAACATTCAATGATTGGTCATGTGCATCTGCAATTGTGTTGAAGTGTGTTCTGAACAAATCTCTGCAGGCTGCTGGGGATTATGCATCCTGGTACAAAGAGTTATTCCGCACAGATGCGCATCTGTTTGCAGAGTTGCCGAAGAATGCGTTCAACATAAACGTGCCGCTGATGATTGACGTAAATACGTGCATTCGAATTGAAGAAAAGGCTTTCTCTTTCGCATATGACAACGAAAAAGCAGTGCGACTTTCATGCCTGTGTCGAACGGGACTAAATGGGTCTCAAGCGCCACTACTGTTGATAAACTTTAGTGGGAAGCGCTCTACAGAACCCGTTGTTGACATGGTGGATGTGAATAAGAACGATGCTGCCTCAAATGATAAATATGGCGGAACAACATCGGTCTTCTTTTTGGGGTGAAAGCGGATTGCATTGATTACTAGGGCTTTAAAAGTGCTGATAGGGTTCGCATTATGCAGAAGCAAAGAGTCATGGTCACCGCGTGAGGAGGGAGTGCGGGTGTTGACGACGAGTTTAGTTGTTCGTCATTGTATCATGCAGAACCCTCTTTGGACGTATTGTGTTGATAGCCCGCCTTGGATTAGGAAGAACAGCAAACAAACTATCAGTGGCTTGGGGTTTGCTGGATACATCAGAAAATACAGGAATAGCGAATGATAGGAAAAAAACGTTATCATCGCTAAGACAAAGAAGTCTCACCTCCTAATTTATGGACAACGGGGGATGTCAAGGGACAGAGTGGAATAGGATTTCGAGGCGACAACTGTACATTAGACACTAAAGCAAGGACAGATTCTAAAATACCTTCTTCCGTTAAGGCCACACCGTGTTTATCATGATGATTTGCTCATCTCTCTCTTGAGAACCACGAGGAATTTGGTTGCTCCTCGGGATAATTCAGGAATGCGCGTTTGGCAGTTACCAAGGTGCAGCTGTGGCTATAGCATGTTCATGACCACGGCGATGTGAATTGGCCTCCAGTCGTCTCGGAATCAGGGGCGACTGACCACCATAAAGAAGAGAGAGACATCTGTTTACTTTCTGTAACGAAGAAGAGTGAATTGGCCTAAACCAGGAGTCTGCATCATGCTGCATTGCAAGCCCTGCAGGCTCGGCCGAAAGTCGCGTCTGTGATCCTTTCGCGAAGCTAATCGTGTTTTGCGAATATTTTCGCCTCCCTTCGCTTTTGCATTGCTGGAATCTGAGTTCGAGCGAAAAGGCGCGCCCAGCTCCAAAAGAAAGCAGCACAACGGAGTGCTCCCGCCAAGAACGACGGTCACTTCGTTTCGTCCGTCAAGCCGCGAAGGCATGGTTCACTATCCACGTCCCATGACCGCCTCCATCCACTCTTTCCTCCCGTCTCAAACTCCGCTTCTCTGAGCAAACCGACATGGCCAAAGGAAGGAAGGCCTCCGAGGATGAGGAGGTCGTGCACAAGTTTCTCCGAGCTCAGAATCGACCTTTCAGCGTGCAAAACATCGTCGACTCCCTTCAGAAATTTGGCTTGAAGAAAACGGCTGTTGAACGCTCGCTCGCGTCTCTGGTGGAGAAGAAGCTGGTCACAAAGAAAGAGTATGGCAAGGCGAAGATATTCATCGCTGCTCAAGACATTATTGAAATCCCGAACCCGGAACAAGTGAAGCGTTTGGATGATCAAATCGCCGAATTACAACAGCAATTATCATCCATCTCAGAAGAGGTTGATCAACTCTCAACTACAGCGAGCGGTTTGCGCGCAGAGCCTACTTTGGACGAAGCCAAGACGCAGGTAGAAGAGCTTACTGCTGAGACAGAGCGAAAGGAAGAAAAGCTCGGCTCATTGGGTGATGGGACTTCGTTGATGTCCAAAGAAGACAAAACAAAACTAGAAGTCTCCTACTACCAGGCTCGAAGTCTGTGGAAGAAATATAAGCGCATCGTAACTGACATAACCGATGCCCTCGGAGAGGCCAGCGGCAAGAAATGTACTCAACTCTTCGAAGAGCTTGCAATTGACAGCGATGAAGCAGCAAACGTCAAGCTAAGCGATTTCCCTGAAATGAAGAACCCCGCGAAGAGAAAAGGTAATACCACTGCTCGTTCAAGCAAGAAGGTCAAAAAGTAGACACGCAATGGTGCTATGCGTTTATACCTGCAACAACTTCTAGAATTTCGTTTGTTATTCGCGCCTGCCGCTGCTTGTTGTACGACGATCTCAAGCGAGTGATAAGCTCTCGAGCATTATCGGTAGCAGCTTGCATAGCAGCCAAACGAGACGCCTGTTCAGAAGCCATGGCTTCGCGAATAATGCGTTGCACCTGTGAGGTGACGTACATGGGTAACATGGAGTTCAACAGGGACACCAGTTCTTCATCGGAAACTTGGTACAAGGACGGTGGAGTTAGAGCAGTAGAATCGGGCCGAGGCGCCGGTCGGGTTGCAAAATGGCCATTATGTGAAGTAAGCTGAAACATTTCATCACCGACGGTTTCGACGCCTGAGGGGGTCACCGGCAGAAGCGTTCGCAAGCTTGGGGTACTCGCAATGAGGCTTACGAAGCGTGTGTAAATTATTTCCACCCTTTCAACTCCGCCAGCGATGAAATGAGAAAGGAGCATGTTTTTGAGGTTTGCTGCGGTAGCAAGTACTTCAGAGGATCTGCCTAATGGTTCGTAGTAACGTATAGGGACTTGCTTGTAGTGCATTTGAAAGAATTGCATAGCAGTTCGACCAATGATTGCCAGTTCAACGTCGTACCCAGCTTTGCGAAGACTTTTCATCCTTATGACGGCTCTTGCGATGATTTCTCGGTTGTAAGCACCGCAGAAGCGTTTATCAGAAGTGACCACTACAATCAAGGCCACCTGCAAGTTGCGAGGGGTATACATCAAGGCCAGATACATACGGTCCAGAAAGGCCTTCGAAACAGACGGGTCGTGCAGCGTCGTAGTAGGAACGTCATAAGCAGCTGTCTTGTGCGCGATACCCTTGATATCCACCTTGCGAGCCTGTGCCAGGCGCAGCACAGACGCCAGCATAACCTGTAAATGATTTGCAAACGGACGAGCACGAAGCGCCGCCGTAGAAGAGGAGCGAATCCGTGCGGCGGCAACCAACCTCAGAGCGGACACGATCTTCTCAGCAGACTCGGCGGTGCGAATGCGGTGACGTAACTCCTGCGCCGCGACGGACATGACAGGTGTGGCGGGTGGCGGATGTCGTCGAACCACATTTCTCGCGCGCGGAGGGCAGATGGCTGGACGAACCACGCGCTTGAGGGAAAGGGGTGTCGACGGCGCGACGCCGAAGGCGAGCGACATGGCGGAAAGACGCTGCGGGACGGCGGCGGTGCGTTGGCACGGAAAATGTGCGAGGCGGGTCACCGGCGGTGTCGGTGTTCTGTACTTGAGACGTGGGAGGGGAGGCGGTTTGAGAGATCGACTGAGCACTGGCGTGTGGACACGTTGACGCGCGACAGATTGGCAGATATTCACGCCGATGCACGCGCCAAGCGCCATCCGTATTGTGTGGTGAATATCCTAACAGCGGTGATTCGCGCGGACGGCATCAGCAATCGCAGATCGCGCGCGTCAGCGACAACACGCATCGCAAGCGCGTCTTGTTCGCTCACCTGGCCGTATCTCCGCAGCATGCATTTGCCAGCTCCCAACTGTTGCTTCGTCGCTGCGCCGGCTTCTCTGACACGCTTCTCGTCGGTGGTGAAACCCACCGATGGCGCGCGTCCTCGTCCGTCAACCTCGCTCAGCAAACGCTCCGCATTCATTCCGCACACGACCAGCGTTCGCCCGCGACATGTATCAAGCACCAAGCGGAGGACTCCAACCGCTTCGGCTTCCTCCGAGGCCTCGGCTTCCCCCGCGCCCTCTTCCACAGTCGCATCGTTCCTTGTGTCTACCGTGCACTGCGTAGCGTCACTGGCGCTGTTGATATTCATTCAGCGTTGGGTGGGGAACGGACTTGCTGCCTTGGGCATATCCTTCCCTGCCCCTTTGGCGGCAATGCTTCTTCTTCTTGTGCTTCTCTCCGTAATGCGAATCTTTGCATCCCCGTTTGTAGATCGTCTCAATTCGTTCCTTTTCAACCCTTCTGTTGCCTTCTTGACGCGCTGGCTTGCTGTTTTCTTCGTGCCTAATTTGGTCATGCTTCCTTTGGCGCCATCTTTACCAAGTGCCCACCTGGCTAAGATCGGTCTTATAATCGTTTGTGGGTTTTTCTTCACTCTTCTATCAACGGCAGTCGTATGCATCGGTTTAAGATCGATGGTTTCCCTCGCCACAGGGAAGCCTCCGGCAACTTTGTCCGTCACAGCATCCAAGAGCACACCCCCATCGAATCGCCTTATCCTCGCACTTGCAGTTCTTACTACGTTTTCCTTCGCGCTAGCCACACGGTCAGTACAGCACGCTGCCACCGCCTATGCACTCTTCGCCACTTTGCTTACTTTTACAGTCGGTCAGCGATTCCCTTCTGGGCTTAAGATGTTTCTACACCCGCTTGTCACCTGTACATGTGGCACGATAGGTGCAGTGGCTTTGCTCGGAACGGCAACATCCACGCCGTTCGCCACGATTTTAGCATCATACTACACTCGCGGGGGCGCATGGGGGGCAGGTGACATCCTCGCATCTCTGCTTGGTCCTGCCGTTGTTACGTTTGCTTTCACCATGGATCGCCAGCGTCGGCTTGCGCTCGCCAGAGTGGTTGAAGTCGTGTTCGGTACGTTGTTCGCCACGCTCGCCTCTCTGTTCGGCACGGCATTTGCTGCTCGTCTGCTCAAATTGCCGGCAGATACCGCGTTGATCGTCCTACCTCGCACCGTTACAGCACCGCTTGCAGTAGCCATAGCTGATTTGTTGGGTGCAAATATGGGGCTCGCCGCTAGTGTAGTGGCGTTGACTGGACTGCTCGGGGCAAACATAGCAGCTAGTGTGCTTACCGCTTTCCGCGTTAAGGACCCTGTTGTCAGAGGGCTGTCCGTGGGCGCTTCTGCGCATGGACTAGGTACCGCAGCGTTGAGCGACGAAAGTGGCGCGTTTCCATTTGCAGCGCTGGCCATGACCTTAGTAGGAATCTTCAGCACGGTATTCATCGCATTCCCACCGCTGCGTGCGATGGTGATACGTGTGGCGGTTGGGCTTGCGACCAAGACAGCGGTACAATGACTGTTAACGTTTCTTTAATCTTATCTCATGAGCTTGATGGCAGTGTAGATACTTCCGCCCAATAGGTAAAACAAACCGTAAAGACCCCATAGTCCTTTATGAGGGTTTCCCTGATGATAGCCTTTTGCGTACGCAACGCGACCAAAATTGTATGTCATGCCGGCTACAGCTGATAGAATGGGTGTGGAAAGACCGGAGATAAAGAGAAACAAAATGAAACCTTGATTCCACTCCAACGAGTTCTGATGCGCGCGTTGAATGCAATTAAAGGGTGATGGGTGTTTGTTCTCGTACATGGTGGGGTACGAAACTTCGTATTGCTTTCGAGCGGTGCCGACTGCTATCATCTGCCAGAAAAGAACCATCCAGTTGACGACGGATGTGATGATGATTAAACTGTACGCCCGTGGGATTTCGAGCGGGATCGTTCCTCCCAGCACCATGATGATCAGGCGTTTGTGCTAACAGTTAACGTTTCAGCCCACCGAGATTCGAAATTTGCTCCTTCCTTATGGCTATTGAGCGAGCTTGTTTACCATAGCCACGAACGGACGATGGCGAAGTTGCACCAAGCTGTATCGAGAGCGGCCGGTGATTTCATAACTTACAACAGCACATGATGTCTATCGCTCACGTCATATCTATGCAGGCGCATGGCCACGGTTGGTGGCATCAAGAGCTCCAGCAATGCTAATGAATAGCAGGATACGTAAGGATACTGGAAGTGCTCAAGGCTACGCCAATAGCCGCTGCAACCTCCCATAGATTCCCAGACACCTCGAGCGAAGACGAGTATCTGCGATATCTCGCAGTCTAAAACCCCCTGCTCCACGATTCAAGTCTACAATACTTGACCGGCAGAATGTCTGGTACGTCATTCGTATACGCGCTTGATTTTGACGGAGTCGTCTGCGACAGTGCCCACGAGTCATCGCGCACTGCACTTCTCGCCGCCAAAGCAAAATGGCCACATCTATCATTACCATCCACTCCAAACGAGGGTTTTCAGGACTGGATGGTTCAGGCACTTCGCGCCGTACGTCCAGCCATTGAGACGGGGTTCGAGAACGTGATTCTGGGCAGAATGGTTGCGGAGGCCGAGGAACAAACGGTAAATGAACAGTTCGTGCAGCCCATTATGGAAGATTGGTCAAGTATTCGTGATGCACGGATGGAAGAATGGGATCTCAACAAAGAAGACCTCATTCAAGTGTTTGGTAGTGTAAGGGATAAGTGGATTACAAACGATCAGCTTTCTTGGTGCAATGCGAACAAATTGTACGTCCCTACACCCAATCTTCTGTGAGTTTCTCTTCCTTGTCGCTGACGAATATATCTTATTATGCTCAGTTTCCCTGATGTGGTGGACGCCATTAACTCGGCTTCTGGTCCAGTGTACATTATCACAACCAAACAGACCCGATTTGCTCATCTTCTCCTTCAACATAATAAGGCCCGCATACCTCTTGAGCATATTTACGGACTAGAGAAGGGTTCGAAGATATCTGTGTTGAAGGAGCTAATCGCCATGCCTGAGAATCGAGGAAAGCAGGTCATGTTCGTTGAAGATCGCTACGAGACATTGGAGAACGTTTCGTTGAGCATGTTGGGCCAACCTTTACAACTATTCCTTGCCACATGGGGCTACAATACTCAACATATTCGCCAAGTTGCCGAAAAGCATCCATTCATCACACTTCTTGATCTTCCAACATTTGTCAACAAGTTTCAGTAATATTTACATGGAGCTTCTAAGCTCCACAGCATTCTTATTGCTTGCACATTGCCAAAGTGCTGAGAACGCTGATTAGGGTACTTCTCATGCCTGACCAGTTAACACTGTTCGGAACAACACCCAAGCCAAGTGCATTCCATAGGGCGCGTATGGGGAGTAGCATCGAGTGAGCAGTTTGTAAGTCGACTGCTGTCGTGTAAGTTGATGTCAACAATCCGTTGACTACAATGTCACCATGTACAGTTTGTGGGTTGAACAGCCCTTTTTTGATGGCTGTGGAGACTTTGATTACTTGATCAGTTGCATGGACTAGACTCAATCTGTCTCCAACCCGAACCTCCTTGGCCGCCTTAATGATTCCGTTGACGTACAGCATGTGACCGCTGGTTAGCGCCAGTCTCCGGCCAGAAGTTGTCTCCAACTGGACGAATCTGTTGAAAGAACCCGCCTTTTTGTGGGTGAACATGAATACTCGAGAGAACTGTTTTCCAACTCGGACTTCATCTCCAATAGCAAGATCAGTCATTTGCTTGAAGGTTCCATCAATCATCTCAACCTGCGCGTCCCCTGGGAAACAGAGCGACTCCCCATTGTTCACATCAACGCCAAATGAATCTGGCGTTGCCTCTACACTTTCTTCATCGTTGCTACCTGTACCTATGTCCGCAATAGTTCCCCCTGCCACGTCTTCAGTTTCTTCGGGAAGCTGTCCATTGTCTACATCGACGATAGAGAGTCCTCCGTTTGGATCACTGCCTTCGTCGTCCGTCTCGTTTGATCCTGAATCACCGTCTGTCGAATCTTGGCCTCCGTCCGCGGAAGCCTCATCGGTTTCGTCTGCAGTGTTTGCAGAGGTAGGTGTTGGAGTTGGTCCATTCGAAGGCTCTTTGTCAGTGGAAGTGCCGTCCTCCGCGCTCGGTCCAGTGCTCGCTGATGGTGTAGAACCGCCAGGAGTGGCAATGGTTACTGGGGAAACAGGCTTTGTTCTAGGTATGTCAACGTAGATGCATGTGAATTGATCAGCAACGGCGAACATGTACTTCTTACCCGGTGAGAGGGTAAGCCGGAAGGATGTTGTCAATGTGCGATCAAATTCTTTGACAAAGAAGATATAGGTGCGACTAGGGAAGACCCATTTTCCACATCTTCGTTCATCAGCACCCATCCAGAAACCGGTAGATTCTTCCTTCATTAGCGTAAATGTTTCCTCGGCAATGCGATTTGATTCTAGGACATTTGGCATCCGGCTTGATTCATTGTAGGAGTTGAGGACCAAAACGCCCCCGTCACGACACTTTGCGCCGCTCTGAACAATGTTCGCATGTGGTATTATCCAGGAGTCGCCAAGAGCGGTTGGCCGACCTCGGTGATAGTGATCTATAACCTGCGGGCATGGGGCAGAATTACCTTCGTCCGAGAACTCGAAGAATCTTCCGTACACGCCTTCAATGTAACTTTCGGAAAAGACGCGAGGAGATTTCACTCCAAGTGCTGTACCACAGAATGACAAGATCGCCACCAAAAGGCCAAGGTTTGTCGCCATTAGCATGTTTATGTCACATTCAAACTCAGCGAGTCGAGAATGATGCTGAAGTCAAACTAGACAGCCAACAAGAATAGAGGGAAGCGCACTCGTTCTCACTGGGAGCTTTTGTGAGTTTTATACCAAAGGGTCGACGTATGCAAGGCTATAAAACTATCATCAATCTGACCGGGGAATCTCACTTTGAGCCAGGACATGATTTAAACTATCTTTGTCTCTTTTCGTGGGCAAGGCACTGTGTTTCATATTCACCCATCGGCTAGCAACTTCTATAGAGTCCATAGAAGAACGTCCCGAATGCCAAAAGGAAAAGACTACTTTCCTTTTGAACACGTCCCGTTTGAACATCTAAGTATGGAACTATGGAGAGATTTGTGCCTTCATTCAAGCCCTTACGGACGGCAGTATAATACACTGCCTTTTCTGCGATCCGTTCCTTTATTGCGTTGCATATTCGAACTCTTACCATTAACTGCAAGACTGGCAACATGAATGGGCCAACGCTTGGATCTTGCATTCAGTCATCACTTACCGGATGCATTCGGAACGATAAGGTGGCGAATAGAATTGCCTTTCTTCAAAGACAAAACTCAACCGTCAACACCGTCTCGTCTTCCTGAGTTTTGGCCATGGCCCACTTTCGTCAACAGCAAATGTCGTTTTTTTTTCAGCAAACAAATGGGAACCGTTGGTACTCTGATCAGATTATAACAACGCGTAACCAAGATAAGCATTCGGTTTAAGCTGCCTGACAAGGCGAAAGGTGTTTCTCATGCCTGTTGTGGCCCGTGAATATAGCTTTTTGTTGGTTGATGTTTCTAGCAGTGTCCACACTGAACTGCTTGTCTTGCTGAACATAAATTTTGACACAGACAGAAGAAAAAGCCCAGAACGACAGTGTTGCTACGGTTGGGACGCCTTTGAAGCATTGACTGGGCCACCTCTATTTTGAGGTAAAGGTGCAGAAAGAGGGCTTTGCGCTTCTGCTTTCTTACGAAGGCCATGTAGCCTATGATACCGCATTAGAGAAGCTCATCCACAAACGACTGCCTGCTTGTCATTGATGTTGGGCTTATTAGAGGACGGGGGTAACTAAAACGCCTCGTTTGAAGCATTGTTCAAGTCAACGATTTCTCTTCGGACGTTATCTATGCAATACACATATTGACAGATTGATCATCTCGTCGTCTGATTCAGACGGTCTGAAGAAGGTCGGAGTTTCAAAGTTCATTGAAGTTGTTACAAAAGTTGTTTTGGGATGAAATTTGGCTTGGAGGATACCTTCCAAACAATTATCATACCACAACAAGCTCTACAGTATTAGAAGAAGAGACGGCAGACTTCTTTACGGCAAATTAGAGACGAAAACTTAGGCGATAACAGCAGCACCATGGGGAGCAATCTTTGCAAGGGATTCAGCACCATTGTTGAAGGCTGAAGTTGCAACACCAAAAGCCCGATAGAGGGCTCTAAGCGGTGTGAGGAGACGATGAGCACACATTGGCTCAACAGTGGTAGTGTATGTCGAAGCGCGAATGCCGTCAACCACAATGTCTCCGCACATGGTTTGAGGATTGTACAAACCAATGGACTTGACGATGTTGACAGTCTGGACAGTCGCAGTTTCACCGGAGGTGACCTCGAGCTCGTCGCCGACTTTAACGGTTTTCGCAGCAGCCAAAGCACCGTTCACGTATAGGTAATGACCCTTAGTGAGAGTAATTTGAGCTGACTCAGTTTCGATCTTAACGAATTCATATTCAACGTTTTCAAGCTTGTGAGTGAACATGAACACCTCTGAGAACCCAGAAGATCCCACACGAACACGGTCGCCAATAGAAATATCACTCATCTTCTTGGTAGCACCACCCTCAACTTCCACAGTAGCGTCAGCTGGGAAACACGCAGAACCGTCATCATCCTCAGGAGATGCTTCAGGGTCTTGTTGCGGGACACCCGGGAGAACAGTGACAGGAACTCCAACAGTATCTCCATCATTGATGCTCTCTGCAGATGAGAACGTCTCACCATCGGCCTCAGATGGCGGAATGTCAACAGGCTTCGGAGCCTCAACAGGCTGTGGGGATGGCCTCGGAGACGGCCTCTCCACATCCCGGTAGATGCAAGTGTAACGTTCATTGGTGAAGATCATGTATGTGCTTCCCTTGGCAAGCGGCACATCGAATGGACCGACCAAATCTGTGTCCTTATCGTAGACCATGAAGACGGCAGTCGGATTGGGAAGCTTCCAGCGACCACAGCTTCGAGTAGACTCACCAACCCAGAATCCGTCAGATTTCTTAAGGTTCGAAAAAGTGCTATCAGAAGCTCCAACACCTGAAATAGGATTTTCCTTCGGCGTGTCATACATAACCATAGTTCCCTTCTCGCACTTGTTCGAGTTGTGATGAATAGAACCGGTGGCGATTGAGACGGTACCATCGTCATTTGGTTTGGCTTCCCCAAAATGCTTGACGAGGCGAGAGCACTCCTCGTTCACGGGTGTTCCAGGAACAACTTCCATAAAACGTCCGACTATAGGGAGAAAGAACCATTTGTTAGCAATGCCTTTTTAATTATGTGCAGCAGTCCTTACGTCTTGCATCATAACCGTAATTAATGTGGAACAAGAACTTACAGAAACCTACGACACGGTCTCCGCTCATCTGTCTCTTCTGCGCAAAACAGGAGGAAAACAAAAGGGCGGAAATCACCAAAACAGCTAAGCGAGCCATTATGCCGACTTATGAAGATGAGCTCAATGGACTCAAAGGAAGACACTGCCAAACTGAAAAAGACCTCATGGGTCGTCTCATTCTCAAACCCATATCCATATCCGTATAAGTGTTAGTTCCGCAACAGAGTCCTGATGAACACTCTCGACTGCCCTGGCCCGGGTTGTCTGTCCTGGTTCTTGGATTCAATTCATGAAAGCCGCAGATGCTGTCGAGCCATATAAACCTGGGCCACCTCGCTGATATAAACAACCTTTGCGAATGACGAGAGCGGGTTTCTTCATTGCTTCCGTATTGCTCCCTGTATCACTCGCATGCCCATGGAGTCGATATTGCAAGCGGGCCCGGCCCATCGTTGGTTGTACTGAAGTGAAGTGTAATGATCTTCACTGTGAGACTCCGTCACCGTCGCACGAATGCAAGTAATCGCAAGAACCGAAGATAACCTTACAGACTGAAGAAAGCGCGACAATGTTTTTCCACCGGGATTGGAACTTTGAACGAACATCTAATCCTCGGATACCGTATCGTCTTCGGCCCGTCGTCAGCATTTGCCAGGGCTGAAGTGCAGTAATTCAATCTCTCGAAAGATTAGCTTGCCCATACCACATTTTTTTCCTACAACAATAAGGCGATGACATTTGCCTCTATGATACGCTTGTGTAACGTGAGAAAGAGAACCACACGTATTATTGTCTTCCTGGTTACATTTTTGAAGAACTACGAGAAACTATGCGTAGGTAGTGTGGTAGATGTGGACAGAAAAGGAGTGTCTTTGATCAGGTTTCACAACTAAAATAAGCCTTTGCTGATTGTTGAGTAATTATGATATTGACACCTGAGTTATGTTCACATTCGGTATAGAGAACGCCGAAGGGTCAATAGTGACACTTTTCGTCGTATTGTAAGTTTTGTATATACCAACCAACCGGTCTGCCAATTCAAACATGTTGTTACGCAAAGAAATAATGATGAACTGAGCGTTCTTGGTACGATCTTTCAGGTAGTTCGCCACAATACTGACGTTCTTGTAGTCCAAAGCAGCATCAATCTCGTCCAGGAAATACAACGGCGTTGGCTTGTAGTGGTGCAATGCGAAGACCAGAGCAAGTGAGCTTAATGTTTTTTCCCCGCCGCTTAGATTAGATATGTTTTTCCAGCTCTTCTTCGGCGGTCTTACCGAGAAAACAATTCCTTCCGAAAACGGGTCAAGTGAATCAACAAGTTCTAGTTCAGCGTCTCCCCCGAGAGTAATCATCTGGTACAATTCTTTAAGCTTCAGAGTGATCATACCAAAACCAGTCATAAACTCATCGAGTCTAGCTCGTCTCAATCCCTCGCATTCTCGCCTGGTTTCATCCCTTTTTGATGTGAGTTCATCCAATTCCAGCACCTGATTCTTGTGTTCAGCATCCTTGGCCTTGTATTCCATTATGACTTCGACATTCGGGTTCATTTTGGCCAAATCAGCGTCAATAACGGTGATTTCTGTCATAAGTAGATCCTGTTCCTGTGAAGACATCTGAAATTCTTTATCCAGATCAGTCTCTGGATCATGAACGGAGTCTTCCTTTGGAGACGTACTGGTTTCCACATCCTCAAGATCTTCATCTTCCGGAGTGCTCTCATTTTGACCGTTTTCTGCTGGAACTTCAATGGCCATCATCGATAGTCGCTGCATTTTCTTCATCAGTTCTCTGTGTTTCTTGTGCAACCCGCCTAGTTCACGCTCATCCCGGAGAACCAATCTATGCAACTCTCCAGCAGCATCGACGAGCGAAATTTCTTTTCTCCTGAGTTCCTTCAAACTCTCCTTCACTTCGTAAAAGTTTTCTTGAGCTTCGCCAAGTTTTTCAGCCCATTCTTCATATACCACGACAGTCTCCTTGTACTTCTGTAAGACCAGCTCAGCTTCATCTGTCATAGAACCCTTCTCGCTACGCAACTTTTCGATATCTGATTTAATGGTCACAATCACAGTTTCGGCCTGTTTCACTGCCTCTGAGGCGGCAACAGAGGCTTGCTCGGCTGTATGAGCTCTTGAAGCTGTCGTGGAAACAATGCTTTGCAAATCGCCCAGTTCCTTTCGAAGACGCTCAACTTCTTCCTTGGCATTCTTCATCTCGATCCCCCCGGCTGTGACGATTTGTTCCTGCAATTCGGCAATCTCATTTTCCAGCCCATCACACAATGCACGAGCTGCCTTGAAGTTTTCCTCGTTTTTGGAAACCGTCGTTTCTAACAACTTCCTCTTCTGAACTTCAGAATTTGAACTACCGCCTCTGCCCTTACGCATATCTTGTATGGCATTTCGAAGAGAAGGAATGGTGTCGTTCTTCATGTAAGTGATTCTTTCGTGGAGAGATTTGACTTCAAGTTCCGCTCTTTTGCAGTTCATCTCGATCCGTTCGGCATCCGCAATTGCTTCCTGTCGGCTACACATTAAGGCTCGAACTTCTTCGTCAGCTTCACGTATCTGCTGCTTGACAGACTCAAGACCTTCGGTCAAGTCGCTGAGCTCTTCTGAGCTCATTTCATCCTCGACGCTACGCCCCGAACCGAGCTTGTACCGCGAGGGACCACGACCGCCTCCAGTCATAGCACCGGATGACTCAATCAATTCCCCTGCAAGCGTAACAACTCGGTTCAACCGAGTTGGTTTGAAGGCCATTCTTCGCGCTTCCTCCAAGGATGCTGAGACAAGAGTATCGCGTAAGGCATAATACAAAGCTGTACCATGTTGTGGATTTGAAATACGAAGTTTGTCGAATAGTCTCGGCCCATCGGCTCGGCGGTCAGAGTTTCTCCAGGCGTCAATCGAGCGCCTGAGATACTCAACCTTTTCGAGAATGACAAAAGTTGCTCGGCCGAGATTTTCTCTGCGCAGGAATTGGATACATGCTTGCGATTGCTCAGCTGTATGAACGACAATGTTATCAAGAGTGGCTCCGGCAGCAGCTCCAACAGCCGTGGAGAACTGTGGATCAACAGTAGCAAGATCACCTAGCCTACCAACAACACCTTGAAGTTCCCCGTTCTTGGCTGCAGCAAAAATAGCCGTATGTAATCTCGATCTTGTGTTGGAGAATTCCCTTGCGGCACGAGCTTCTTCAACTTTGCGAAGCATACCAGAATACGATTGAGAAAGCTTTCGGGAATGATTTTGAAGCCTCGCAACATTATGGTCCATGTTTTGAATGCTTCTCTGATTAGATTTCATTTCCTCACCCATGTCAGATAAGGCCTGTCTTCTCCTCTCGAGATCTTCCTCCATAACATTTAAAGAGACTTCACATTCCTCAAGATTCTTTTTTGGTGCTTCCAGCTTGTCTACAATGAGCTTGAGTTCATTCTGAGATATCTGAAGTTCTTTTCGACATTGATTAACTGATTCGGAGAAAGGCAGCAAATCTTCCTGTTTGGCCTCGAGCTTTTCTCGAATAGGTTCAGTTTTGGCCTTCACCTTGTCACGAATCTTTTCAACCTTCGCCTGGGCTTTCTTGAGAGCATCTTCAACTTCTGGTATCTTTTCTTCCTGGCTTTCTTTCTCTCGAAGATAATGCTTTAGCTTTTCGGAGTGTTCTTCTCGACGTTTTGTTTCCAATCGCACGATGCCTAGCTGCTTTTTCTCATTCGCCTTTGCAGCTTTTATATCCTCACGAAGCTTGATGTCTTTGCGTTCAAACGCACTGTACTTTTCCTTTGCGTCGTTCATTACTTTGACAGCAACATCTGACTTCTCTTGAGTCTCGTTAAAGCTGTTCTCGAGAAAGGCTACGTTTTGCTCCTTTTCTTTCACGCTAGAACGGAAATCCTCGACCTTTTTGCTCGCTTCCTGGCATTTTTCCTTGTTTTCTTTCAAGGATGATCCAATGTCATACTGATGAGCCTTAGACAATCGAAGCTTCTTCCGCAAAAGCTCCCTCTCTTTGTCGAGGTAGTTCTCGGCTTCCACCTTCGCTTTCTCCAAGGCTTGGCGTTCTGAATCAACCGCATTCACACGGTTCATCTTGTGAACTCGTTCTTCATTTAGGGCTTCCACTCTGCTCGCTGAGGTCTCAATCCTTTCGATGTACTTGTTGGAACCAATAATATCTTCGAGATATTCAAGCAAGCCATCCTCATGAGCGGTTTGTGCCTTCGGTTTCATCATTGCGATTTGCTCAACTTCTCCTTGCAGTATCAAAAAGCGATTGTTATCGAGATCGACTCCTTTAGATTTCAAGAGTTCAACCACCTCAGACATTTTCACTTCCTGGTCGTTGAAGTAGTACTTGCTCGTGTTATTGCGAAACGCTCGCCGAGCAACGGTAAAAGTGGACCCATCAACCACCTCGAAGTCATTGTCGCCATTGCCCGTATCAATGATATCGTGAAAGAAAACAGTGACAGTGGCAGACTGTACATTAGGATATGTAGCTGAGTGATGAAGCAACTCTGAAAGCTTAGAATGCCTGAGTTGCTTGGCACGCCTCCCAAACACAAATAACATGGCATCAATGACGTTGCTCTTTCCTGATCCATTTGGACCTACAATAGACGAAAACGACTTGTGGAAAGGACCGACGTCAACAACCCCGCCATACGACTTAAAGTTTTCCAACCTTAGACGCTGAATTGCCAAGCGCGGTGCATTTTGCTGTACTTCGCTTGAACTCTTTGCCGGTGGCCGAGGGGTTTGTGTAGGCTCGTTGTATTCGTCTTGTGACTTGGTATCGGTTGCATTTTCGTTCAGCTCCGTGACTCCGACATCCTCGGAGTTGTGCTGTGGTTCATTCGACATATTGACGGAAAACCGTAGTTCGTGTTCTTGGGTTCGCGAGCTGCGCTGGGAAACGAGAGGGCGGGAAGGAGCCTCTGTACTACAGAGTCTGTAGCCAACCGAGAAGCAGGGTTGCATTGGTCAGGCATGGTTCAGGGGAGAACGAGAGATGAACCAGGATATTTCCTGTTTGAATTTTAAATTTAAAATGTGAACCCAAACATGGCACGAACGACGAACCCGCAAGTCGCGGATTTATGTTGAGCCTGCATGTTTTTACCTTTATGTAGTGGTTGCTTCCATACCAAGAATCCAGTCATCACCGACCAGACAAAATAAAAGCGAATGTGAAGCCGCCCTGGTGTTGAAAAGGATATCGTGGACAAGAGACGGAAGGAGAGAGAGAAACTAATCAGTTCAGTCTGGACCCTTCAGACTTGATTGCGTTCGGAATTGAATTCCGTTGTGGGAAGTAATGGCTTCCTTCAAGCGATTCCGCCCGTCGCAGCTTAATATCTCAGTATCTTATCCCGATCATGAGAAGGAAGCGAGCAGCATATTCAACTTGAATCTGCTCACGGCATTACTGCACATTTTCGTCAATACAGCTTTTGTTCTGATTGCTTTCCCCTTGGCAGGGGACACAGGTCCTGTTGACCACGAAACTGCTGGCGCTCATTGACTACTAGAAGGTACCGTTGGTAGTTAACAGAAACTACCCTTAGGACAATGGATAAAATTGACTTGCAGTTGTTTAAAGGCCTTCAGATCTTCCACTCAGATAAAAGCAAGCCTTTTACCTGAGTTCTCCATATACAAGTATCTTCTACTTCTTTTTTAGTGTAGCCCGCTGCTTCCCATTTCCAAACAGTGGGAAAGCTATACTATCATACCTACATATAGCCCTCTTTCCAAAGAAGGCCAACACTTCGACTGTCACTGCTCAATCATTTCAACTGTTGTCTACTCTATACAAGTATGCGAACCACACTTTGGTGTTCATATAAGATGATGTTTTTCCTAGTGGTTGTGCCTTTCTTTATTGAGCAACGCTCTGTGCTGCGTACTAGTATAGCGTAAGTACACCCGTAAAAGATATGTTTATTTATCTTTAAACCACAGTTGACACACATTTCGAAGCAAGATATGTCAAGAAGGCGTCTTTCCATGAACTGGAAGTGTGGTGTTCTAGCTGGTAGGGTAAACTGTGAGCGCTCGATCCTTCCAAACACTTTTCCTAGAAGGCAGACACTAGTTGAGGTTTCTTCTCGTGACAGAAGCCAAAAACCGAATTTGTTGGTAGAGTGCTTCGACGTAGCTCTTAAATATCTTTAGAAACAACCTTAGTCAGATTTACTCCCTGAAAGGTTATACTCAAAACGTAAGTTGCGTCTTTGGAGGAAGAGATCGATGGCTAAACCTACGAGTCTGCGTTTATGCGATACTTTGACAAGAGAAAACGAGTGTCATGAAAAAGATATTTGATATTGTCTCACTTCCTACGCATTGATTGTGATGCGGTGTCCTCAAAGCAATAGGTAGGAGTGAAGGTTAGCGTTAACGCTACCCATCGTAGGACCTTATCTCATCACTTTAAAACTCTGACCCACACATGTCAACAAAAGCTCACGAAATGGGGGACGGGCAATGCGCGCCAGAATTCTTGTTCGGTTACTTTGTTCATGGTGAACACCCTTGAATTCAGGGCTTTCGAAACGTACTTTCTGGCCAGACTTTCAGGATTGTCTACGGATTCGTGAAGCAGTCAGTCATGAAAGGGGTTTGCAACTTTTGACCTCCTAGGCTCCTAGGTTCCTTGAACCAGCGCTCATACGGTATCCTTCACACCAATTTCATTTCAATCAAGAGCTTGAGAACCGCTACTGCCACATAGACGCACAACCTTCCACCGAGTTGTGTTCCTACAGGCTGAAGGCCGTGACTTCGAAATGTTGATGTGACGTGGGACAATTTGCCAAGAATCCAAAATCGATATTTTGAAGCGTTCGTTCATCGTCCCGGAGAAGCAGAAATGTTCTCATTTCACGGATAAAAAGTTGGCGCTGTCGGCGTCGTTCACAGCAATTTGAAGTAAGTGGCCTAGGAAGCTTATCCCTGACCATGCCCCCATAGCTTGCCCACCTTGTTCGTCAAATAAATCAGCATGCGCCCTTGCGTCGAGTCTTGAATTGTCGAATGTGAAACCACCCCAGTCTATTTCCAATCACCACTACCTGCGGACGCGCATGAGCAGGAAACGCCCTAAACTAGGCGCAGACTACATCAGCTTTTTCCCTCCTCCCGAACGGATACCACTGAATTCGTTCCCTTTGGACAGAAAGGATGAATCCCCGTGGAGGTGGCCGTAAGCGAGCAAATACCAGTCCGAGCTCCTCAGAGTATTCTGATTCACGCTATTCTGTAGAGACAACCGAGGAGCAACAGAATGGAAACGAGGAGAACTCCTATCATCAAGGCGGTGAACCTTCAAGAGAGGATCGGAGTCAAGATGAATATCAGGAATGGAGTGACGGCAACTACTCGGATGTGCCCCCTGATATAGAACCGACAACAGTTAGGAAAAGGGGAAACGAAGATGCGCGTAGTGAAGCCGAGCATAGAGAACAAAATGAAGCTACTGTGAGCGAATCTGAGGATGAAGAGAACCAAAATGATCAAGACCGTCTTCTAACGGAAGAAGAAGACGGTGGCGTGTACGAGAGGGAAAGTCCAGCCACTTACTATGACTACCGGGGATACGGGGAGAACGAGACAGAGAACGAAACAGAGGAAGAGAAGACCCCTGTCAAGAAGCCCAGCGAGCTTGAAACGAACCCAATTCTTCAGAAGGCTACAAAGCTTATGGAATCACACGGCGTTGACATGGGTTCAATTGGGTATGCTCGTATCATGGGCACTGGCAAGGGCGCAGTGGATTATCTTGTTCGGAAGCGTTCTATTAGCATCGGCAGATTGGGCTTCGGTGCAGACTGTCAAATTAAGTCAGAAGCACGGTATGTTTCCAGACTTCATGCCACCGTTTGGTGGGATCACCGAAGACAATGCTGGAAGATTGACTGCCGTTCACGCATTCCAATTCTTGTCAATGGTTCTCCTTTATACTCATCTTCGGTGTCCCTGCCTCTAAGGAGAAGGAGTCTTTTTGTTATTGGGGAGTGTACGTTACACTTTCTACTACCAATTGACACAACGTTTTGTATTAACAACATTGAGCTGCTCGAGAAGCGAATTATTGCTGCCCGTACCATCGTGGAGCATTCAAAGACAGTTAGTCAGTCTGCCGGGAAAAGAAGGTATCGAGGCAGCGGGAGAGGAAGACGAGGTCGGGGACGTCGTTCATGGAGCACACGTGGTTTAACAGCAGCTGAGACGAAGAATGCGAGAATGGTGGACGCGCATGAGAGAAGGGACGCGGGGAGCAAGTTCTCAAAGGAGCCCAGAGTCAATCGCGGTGCGGCAGAGATCGTTGAAGAGGCTGAAACGGAGTCAGAAAGTGAAGAAGAAGAGTCATCGTTCGAAATCCTAAAAGAACCTCAATACAATCCCATGTTCTTCCCCCCTCCGTCAAAGAAGCGCAAGCACACAGGAGGAAAGGCGGAAGGGCAATCGAAAAAGAAACGCCGGAAGAAGGGTCGCAACGCAGAAGATTCTGTTGATGAGTATGATTCCTCTGACGAATGGAGTAAGAAGGAAAAAGGTGACTTTACCAGAGCTCTATTTGCGCTTGGAGTCGTTCCAATCTACGACGCAAATGGTGCGATAACCAAATTCGATTGGGGTCGTTTCCGTCGAATTGCTCCCCTGAAACAAAGAGATGACAGTGCCATAACAGAGCACTATCGACGCTTTATGGTCGATGTTCATATCTTGCTAGATTACGAAGAACAAGAAAAGAAGAGAAAAGGTCCGCGAACGAAACACAGAAAGGGGTGTATTTGCATTGTTTGCGTGAATACGGCTAAATCACGACAGAAGAAGCGTGAAAGTGGAATATACGGACCCAGTGACGATGAAGATGATGACAAGAAGATGAAGGAAAATAAGCTTCTTGGCCTGGTTACTGCTCAGAAGCTAAGAGTTCGAATGGGTATTCATGAAGCAGCGAAACAGATGGATGGTGAGGCGGGACAAGCGGTGCTGAATCGACTGCGGAATATGGGCAATGAGCGAGTGAAGGAGATGCCCAAATGGTGGCAGCAAGGATTTCATGATGAAGCTCTAATGAAGGGCGTTTCGTTTCATGGCGTTAATCAGTGGAACGAAATCTGGCAAGACCCTGAACTGGAAGCTTTTGAAGAAATGCGTGAAATGATTCGCAACAACGATGAGCCTTCGTATCGCGTCCAACCGACAGGTACCGCTGTGATGAAGCGGGTGAGGGATTTAGCAAATATGGTCGCCTCAGAAGAGAAGAAACTTGCCAAACGACACAAGGCGATGAGGAAGAACGAGAGAAGGAAGGAGAAGCGCAAGATGATGCAGAACACGTATACGGAGGATCTCCATGGTGGATTGCTGACTCCCCCTATGGAAGAGAGTGACACTGGTCAGCAAGTGGAAACGGATTGGGATGATGTACTGATAGAAGAAGAGGATGACGATGACGATGGTGAGGAGTTGGAATATGAATTGGTAGATACCGATGAAGGGGAACGAATAATGGAACAGGCGCGAATTGAACAGGCGCGATATGACCAGGAACAAGAGGCGAGGGCGAGGGCGAGGGCGAGGGCAGCGGAGTCTACAGAGGATGAGGAAGAAAAAGAGAACGATGCTTCGCGAGAATTTGCAACAGCATATGCTACGGAGACCGAGAGTGGAAGCGACTAGCTCTGTTTGGGATGCATATGTAAACGAAATGGTTTAGTAGTTAAACGCTGAGAACCTATCATAGTAATCCTAGTTCGCCTAACAATTGCGCAAGACGTTGCTCGACTTCAGGAGTGGCATCGACGAGCGGAAGTCGACAGCCTCCGACATTCCATCCGAGCAGACGAAGAGCGGTCTTCGTTGGTATTGGATTGGTCATACAGAACAGATCCGAAAACAACTTGGCGTAATGCATGTGAATCTCAGTAGCTGTTGAGACTTCCCCTTCAATGTACGATTTGACGAGACGTTGTATCTGCGGACCAACAAAGTGGCTCGCGACGCTGACAACACCGGAAGCGCCCATGCTAAGAAACGGCAGCGTGAGTGAATCATCGCCAGAATAGATATGGAAATCCGGCGCAGTAGTTGCTAGCACAGCTTGTAGCTCATCCATATTGGCGGTAGCCTGTTTCAGAGCGATGATGTTATTGATCTGAGATAGTCTTGAAATGGTCTCCGGGAGCATGTTGGCACCGGTTCGGGATGGAATGTTGTATAACATGACAGGAAGATCTGGTTCTGCTTTTGCAATCTGTGCAAAGTGTTGATACATACCCTCTTGTGGCGGCTTGTTGTAGTATGGAACAACCTGTAAAGTGCCATCGAAACCAAGCTTGCTAGCCCGACGTGTAGCTTCAATGGCCTCTGCCGTAGAGTTTGACCCAGCGCCGGCAATAAGTTTGGTTCGATCGCCAACGGCATTTCGAATGACGGTGAAGAGTTCGTACTGTTCGGACCACGTCAAAGTGGGAGATTCTCCTGTGGTGCCCGCAATTAAAAGCGCATCAGAGCCGAACGAAACCAGATGCGATGCAAGTTGCTCGGCGGTGTTGTAATCGACCTCGGATGAGTTGCGTTTGAACGGAGTGACCATCGCAGTGATGACACGCCCGAAATAAGGGTGCAGAGCGGCATCGGCGGGAGCAGTGGAGGTGGTGGACAGCGGCGTGTCTGCCGGGGTCGGCGAGGTGCGCGCGGCGACCATGCGGGGCGCGCATGTCAGTTGCCTGGGACAGGAGGGTGAGAATATTGGCAGCGGAGATGTGAAGGCGGGGGACACCATTTTGGAAGCGATGGTTGTCGGCGGTGAGAGGCGAGACGACGGCGAGATTGGGACGCAGCGGGGTAGCTCTGCAGGAGGATGCGTCAGCAACTTGCGCGAACAGGGCCAGATCAAGTTGATGGGCGACGAGCGAGGTGCTGATACGGATATGGATAATCGCCGGAACGGGGCCGGGGCCGGACGGCCGATCCGGCTCTTTTTTTATTCATTGGGCAAACGGTTGATATACAGTATAACTTTATATAGCGTATCTACCAGATACCTTTCCTACCGTCGGAACCTCATACAAATCCCTGGTTAGCGCAAGCGCTGAGTAGACACCAATGCCGTAGGCTGGTGGATTACATAGCAGTTCCCGTTGAGTCTGGCGCCTTTGCTGATGGTGAACGCGTCATCTTTTGCAATCCCGAAGGCAAGCGGCCTTGAACACGGAACAGCTCACCTGTCGATTTCGAATGGAATCGCAACTGCGGCAGTTCTAATCATCGTTCCGCGTCGTATCTACTGCATATTGCCTTGCAATTCATACAAGGCAGGATCATCCTGATGGATAGCGCATGCGCTTCACACTATCGGAAACGGGCAGTACATGACTAGCGTTAAAGCTACCCCTGTGCAGTTTTAAAAACTGCAGATTACCTTAGGTACGTAGAAGGCGGAACATGCGCAGTTGGTGATGCACACGATTTGGGCTTCCCGCACGAGAACACTGTTGTAAAAGAACGTGGTTGGGCATACAGAGTACACTTATACTGTGGTAGCTTTCTGAGCGGCAGGAAGTGATGCTTGCTCGCACATGTTTGTACAGTTTGAAAGGCGCGCGCGATGCGGATGTAAGGCGAGATGTGAGGAACGCTGGCAGCCGACCACTTTTGCAGAGCAGTGCGGAGACGGTTGATAAGTTACAGCTTGACAGTGATTGTGTTGACACACACCGTACTGCGAGAAGGTTTGATTTTGTCATGTAAGGTCAAGTTACAAAGCGCGTTCTGCATATAAGTTAGCGTTTTCCCTTGTACACTTTTGTTCATGATGGAAAGAGATTTTTCGCGAATGGTGTGCTTGATTGATGGCTTGACACCATCTCAAGTTGAGATTCTGAGACAAGTGTATCGGCAGTTTGTTTTCCTGGTAAGGTATGATGGGCGTGTGCAAGTGTGAGGGTGTTAAAGTTGTTGTTTATATGGTAAAAAATGGTATGCGAGTGCTCCGTTGATTAGCTACTTAGTATGCAAAAGTTGAAGAGTTATTGAGGGTGTTATGAAGAAAAGTTTGTGACATGAGCATCTAAAGCAGCGGATGAGGCACAGCGTCACATCTCTTTCCATTGAGCACCTCCATAAGTTGCAACGGGTCAATCAAATCGGCGGTGCGAATAACATTAGCCTCATTCACGCTCGTCGAAAGGCGGCCATCCTTACTCCGCCTGCGCGCCTTGTTGGGCACAGTGCGCGTGTGCGCGCTCAGCACAGCGTCGCTTTCAAACAGTGAGTGCACCGCCTGCACGACGGGCGTGACATCCCACACGCTCCATGAGGCGGGGGCGGGGGCGGCGGCGGCGGCATCTCTTTGCGCTGTGGCGGCGGTGGACGGCGATGACGAGGAGGAGGACGACGAGGACGACGATGAGGTGACGGCGCTGTGTTCCGTGCGGCCGGCCGGCGATTGCGGCAGCTGCGGCAGCTGCGGCTTGGCGGCGGTTGGCAACTGCGACAGGCTCTGAACGCTGTGCACGTCGCTGAGCGAGTCGTCGGAGGCAGGCAGTTTGGGGCCGGCAGTTGAAAGAAGCTTATCGGGCATGTTTGCGAGCGTAGTAAAGGCTCGGGGGCTCGGTGGCAGAGCGCGACGAAGAGCGTTCGCACCAACTGCAGGCGCGTTCGAATTGAAGGCGCACGCAGAGCAGACACATGGCGGGCGACGATCGTGCAGGCGCGTCGCGCACAAGCAGCAAAAGTTTCACGTCGTACGCCGATTCGTTCAAGCCTGACGTAATGGCTCGCCACGGCGAAGCGCGTGCAAAACGGCCACCGCACACGCAACGCGCGGGCGCAGCACGCGGCGCTCGCCAACGCGCCAACTCAGCGCGCGGCATGGCGGCATGGCGGCAGCGCGGCGCGCGCGCAGCGCACGGTCCCCCTTGGCGCGACGGCGCCAAAAAAAGCGCCGCGGCGCGCGCGCACTCATCGCTCGGGCGAAGGCGTCACGCTGTATGCGCGCCGACGCACGACAGCCGGCGCCACTTGTCGCGCGCGCCGCACCTCGGCAGCCGCGACGGCGGCGGCGGCGGCGGCGGCGTGCGCAGCCCTGTCAGGCGCCGAGCCCGGCGCGCAGCTTGGCGGCCGCGCCCAGTCGGCGGCGCAGTCGACGCAGCGGGCGCAGCTTGGCGGCGCCTCTGGCCGCCGCCAGCAGCGCGGCGCCCAGCAGCAGCAGCAGCAGCAGCGCTACGCGCCGCGATGAATGCGGGGAAGACGCGACGTGCGAGGGCGGGCGGAGCTGCTGCGACACCATGGCGTCCAGCTGCGACTGTGACGTGGCACCGCGGCGCAGCGGCGGTTCCGACCGCCGCGTGCGCGAGTGCTGCGCGCCGGAGGCGGCGGCGGCGGCGGGCGGGCGCGCAGCGGCTGGCACGTCATGCTGCGGCGCGCGCACGGTGGGGATGAACGTATGGCCGTCCGCGAGCTTAGGCGGCGCGCTCGGTGCGCCGGCGGCGGTGCGATGCACGCCCAGCATCAGGCTGCGTAGCCGCGCCTCCTCCGGCGGGGCCTGCGGCGCACGTGCGGCGTCGCGGCGGCGGCGCAGCAGCTGACGGCGCTGCGCGGCGACGCGGCGGCGCTCGGTGACGTAGGGCGCGAATGCGCGCGCGCGCGTGTCGGACGGCGCCGACACGGCGGCCGCTCGCCACACGGTGAGCAGCGCCAGCGTCAGTATGCATAGCGACGCTCTCACGGCGGACATGACCATGTCGGCTGCGACAGCGATGGCGATGGCGACGGCGCGACGGAGCAGCTGCCGCCGTCGTCATCGCCATCGCCGGCCAGAAGCGAAAGCGGTGCGTCCAGGAGCGTAAGCGGTGCGTCCAGAAGCGAAAGCGCGCAGCCAGAAGCGAAAGCGGCGCGGCTGGCGAACGGAGCCGCGCGCGCCTTACAGAGGGTGCAGCTGTAAAGCGGCGTTGCGTCGAACGCACAATTCAAATTTTCGTACGGGAGCGCGCGTGACGGCGGCGGGGGGCAGTCTCGCGCGGCTGTGCACGTGACTTGTGTGCCGCAACACGCAACACGCTCAAAGCGCGGCACCGCGCGCCGCAACGTGGCCACGTCGGCGTGACGGCGTGCGGGGGAGGGGAGGGGAGGGGGGGGGGGGGGGGCGGCGGGTCGCGTCGCGGTGGTGTGGCAGCGCGCTGGGGGCGTGCGCCGCGCTGCGGCGCCACGGGCGCCATTTGAACGCGTGCGCGCTCCGGTTGTGGCGCGTCGCTCGCAGCCAGCTGCGCCTTTGAGTTTGTTCGTCGTCGCCCTCGCCCCCACCGCCCCCACCCCCGCCGCCCCCCCCCCCCCCAGTCCACCCCCGTCGCGCTCGTCCACCGCCTGCCCGCCCGCCCCCGCCCGCCCCCGCCGCCGCAGTCGCTCACATGCCTCCGGATCGCACGCACTCCATCCCCATTCGCATGCCGCCGCACGACCGCCGCTCCGGCAGCATCGCGCCGCTGTCCGGCGTGGCCGTGCCGCTGCCGCGCCGCTTCTCGCTGCGCACCATCAAGCGCCGCTCCAAGTCGCGCATGCACGATGCCGCGCCGCCGTCGCCGTCGCTGCCGCCGCCCTCCGCCGCTGCCGCCAATTTGCTGCCCAAGCGCGGCAGCATGCGCCACGCGCCAAAGCCAAAGCCAAAGTCCATCCCCACCCCGGTGCAGCCGGCGCCGGCCGTGCCGCGCCCCCGCCGCATGGCCTTCTTCCGCGAGCAGGGCGTCATGAGGGAGCGCAACACCCCGGGGCATGTCGACCCGCTCGCGCTTCTAGCCAAGATGCCGCTGCGCGCGGAGGGCTGGCTGTATGTGGCCGTGCATGCCGCGCCGGGGCTTGCGCACGGCCCGATTACCAAGTGGATGTTCCGCCGCAACGTCGTCAAGCGCTATGCGCAGGTCAGGGGCAGTACCGTCTTGCTGTATCTCAACAAGTCCGATCCCGTCAAGGAGGTTTTCTCCCCGGTGGGCTGTGCGGTGTCTTCCGCGGACACTGTCGTCAACCGAAGGGGCGCTGTTGAGCATAACGTCAATATTGCCAAAAACGGTTACACCATTCAGCTTCGCCTCAAGTCGGAGGCCGACGCCGACCATTGGGCCACAGTGCTGCGCGATATCAGCCTTGTTCGCCAGCCACGCCTGTCTGACTTTCAGCTCATTGCGCCCATTGGCGAAGGCGCCAGCGGCAAAGTCTTCCTCGTGCGCGACCTCAAGACCGGCCGTAAGCTCGCGCTCAAATGCATGAGCAAGAAGGGCGGCTCGTTTGGCTACTCCGCCTCCGAGTTTCGCCACGCCGTAGACGAACGGCTGGCGCACGAGCACATGAATCATGCGGGCTTCATCGTCAAGCTTCGACACGCGCTTCAGACCGAGGACAAGCTCTACTTGGCCACCGAGTTTTGTGAGGGTGGCGATGTGTACAATTTTGTCGACGTGCACGGCGGGGGCATCTCGGAGAACCAGGCGCGCATCATCACGGCGCAAGTGCTGCTTGGACTCAAGGCGCTACATGACCGTTGCATCGTGTTCCGCGATCTCAAGCCGGAAAACGTGCTGCTTGACCGCAATGGGCGTGTGCGACTGGCCGATTTTGGACTGTGCAAGATGCTGGACACGGAGGACGCGCTCACAAGAACGGTGTGTGGTACCTTTAGTTACGCCGCCGCTGAAATTCTGGAAGAGGTGGGGTATGGTCCCAGTTGCGACCTGTGGGCGCTTGGCACGTTCTTGTACCATGTGATGATTGGAAGACCACCGCGCGTGGCGCAGAGTCTGCAAGAAGCGAGGGATAATATTTTCGCATCCAAGGAACCTATCATCTGGTATTCTGACGTCATGTCCGAGCAGGCCATGTCCCTGGTCACTGCCCTGATTGAGATTGATCCCAAGCGGCGGCTGGGATGCGGACCGCAGGGAATTGCCGAGGTTTGTGCGCATCCGTTCTTCAAGGACTTGGACTGGGTGGCGCTTTCCAAAGGCGAGATTCCGCCGTTTGTGACCGATGTGTTGCCGCCGCCGGAGATGGGTGACCTGCGTAACTTCAACCAGGACGAATGGAGGAGCATCAGAATGGACGAGGATCAAGACTGTCCTGCGTATACGGAGAGCGTCTTGTGGCCATTACGTAATCTGTCGAATAACCCTCTTCCGAGAGACTTCCTCGTCAGTTATTCATACAGTTGCGAGACTGCGGGAACACACAACTCTCTGTCTCGAAACTTGAGTACACGTACATAATTTGCCTCCACGTAGCGCGTCGCGGGAGAAGGTAATTATTTTTTTTTGTCCTCAATTTGTTTTTTTGTTTTTTCTTCTATGTGTGTCTTGTGTGTTCGAATCGTTCTCTGGGCTTGAGCGTATTATATGCTGCTGCACGACCAGAGTAGATATGATTTCGCAGATGAAGAGGAGCGGAAAGGAACCGCCGGGTGCGTTCACGTCGCTGAAGAAGGAAGCGCCAAGACTAGTAGATGATGCTGAAAAACCGCAAAGCTTTGCGCTTTCCGATTCCAAACGTCGTTAGGACTTTGGGAGTAAGTATGAACGGAATGTTGCGAAATAGTGTGGGCATGTTGGTTGCGGGTTGCGTGCGACAGGCACCCTTTCGGCTAGCTCATTCGTTTTTTGAATGCACATAGAACAGGAAGAATGGAAGCATGGTAGGCACACTTGTTTTTGGAAAACATGTACAGTACAGATTATATGTTAAGAAGGTTTAATGTGTTTCCGAGTGGAGAGAAAGGTAGAACTACTTTTTGCTAAACAAGACATTTGAAGATTCGATGTACCATTGGTGGCCTTATCGCTTCATTGGCGCTGTTAGAGCGGTTGCCCGAGCAGATGCTGCAGCAGCGACGCTCGTTGGAGCAAAAACTGGCTCGATAGATTGTGCTTGAGGCTGATGGCAAGCGCTTTGGCGTCGTGTGCGGGCAGAATGCAGTGGTGGAGCGGGTTGGCAGTGTCTGCAAACGCGTGTAAGATTTGCACGCCGTATGAAAGAATGGGCACGCTTGTTGGTCGCCGCAGCATGCAAGGAACAAGTGCTTTGAACAAGTGGGTGTGGTGGAACGAATATGGGCAGCTGCTGTGGAGGAGCAACAACAACATTTTCATAGTTGCACGTATGACAGGCAGATCAGAGGGTTGGTTGAAGACACACAGGTTGTTTAGACAGATTTGGGGGCCGTTTTGGTTGAGGAAGGGTTGAAGCACCTTGTCATCGTAGCACGCTAGTAGGCGGCGTAGGGAGGAAAGAATGGCTATTTGAATGCGTGAGTTAGTCGGATGCTTATTTAGAACACAAGTGAGAAGTTGCACTGAATGTTGACAGGTAGTGGTGCGCATTTGGTGCGGCGTGGCAGTGCGAATTAGTTTGTGATAGGTTATGGCAGCAAAGAGAAGCAGTTTAGGGTGGTGAGGATTTGCAGATAGGATGGTTAGAGGTAGCTGCGTTGCGGCACATTGAAGCGCTTGGTTTACGTTTTCAGCGCAGCTGCATAGCACCTTGAGCAAGCGCAGCACGCTGATTTGCATGTGCTCATCCGCCATGAACGGATTTGCCAAGCGCACCACCACTTGCGCCGTATGGTAGTGCGACGCGCGCAGGCCGTTGGCCGGCTGTCGGCACAGAACGGTGAGCGCGTGCATGACGGCGCGCAGCACGTCGCCACAGCCAGCGTACGAGAGCGCAATCACATGAAGCACATGCATCGGATGCGCCGCGGTGAACGGCAAGTACAGCCGCGACAAGCACTGCGCCAGCGCGTGGTACACCGCCACCGCCGCGACGGCGAGCGGCTTGTGCGCGACGTGCGCGTACGACACGTCCTGCAGCAGCGGCAGCAGGTGCAGCTTGTAACAAGCGACCGAGCGGCTGCGAAACGCATCGCTGTGCAGCAGCGCGCGCATGGCGGCCGCCTCGACGGCGCCGCACGCGTCCAGCGCGCCCAGCAGCGCGCAGCTCACGCGGAACAGGCGCGCCGTGCGCGCGCAGGCGCGCAGACACGGCATGCTGAGCGGCAGCGGCACAAAGCGGAAGCAGTGCGTGGGGCGTCGCACGGTATCAAGCGCGCGGCGCAAGCGCAGCTGCGAGGGCGGCGGCGGCGGCGGCGGCGGCGGCGGCGGCGGCGGCGGCGCGCAAGGCAGCTGCGCCAGCAGCGAGTGCACGACGGCGGCCGCCACCTGCGCGGCGAAGCGGCGGCGGCGGTGGCGGCGGCGGCTGGCGCAAGCAGCTGGAGAATGGAACGACGCAACAGACACGGCAGTGGGCGTACCCTGCGGCGACTTGGACGCCATCATCGATGATCGGCAGATGTGGTGTCGGGGCGGGGGCGCGCGCGCGCGCATTGTTGCACCACCACAGTGTGGTGACCAGTGGTCATTGACCACACAACACAAGCACAGCGTGACAGAGGGGCGCGGCGTGACGCGGTCGAGCTATACAGTACCCTGTAACATTACAGTACTACAGTAGATAGCTTGCCGCTGTAAAGCTACGGAGCGCGGGGGCGGCGCCCATTTTGAACTCAAAAGTTTGAATTTACGTCAAGCACTGACGCGCGCGCGCGCGCGCAATGAGCGGCGAATGAACGGCTGGTCGCACGGCGCGCTGTTTGAGATGATCATCAACATGATGTTGATCACATGCAGCGCCATGTGGGCGCGTGCGCACGCGGCAGGTGCGCACGCGGCGGGGGCCGCTCGCTCGCTGCAGCTACAGCGACGCCGCCTGCAGCAGCCGCAGCGCGCGCTCCGCCGCCAGCAGTCGCTCGCTCTGCTCGCGCTCGTGCTCGTGCATCAGATGGTGCAGCTCATGTTGCCCCACGTACTCGTGCACCTCGCGCACGCCGTGCGACTGCTGCAGTCGCAGCACGGTGGGGAATCCGTCCACCAGCCGCTCCAGGAACGGCGGCAAAGCGTCCGCCTCTTGCAGCAGCAGCACGCGCACGTCCGCCTCACTGGCGCGAGCCACGCGCGCAAAGCGCTCGTACACGGGCATGATTCGTTGGCAATGCGCGCACCATGTCTGTATCACAACCACCCACAAAACCGCCGCCTCAGTAGCCGCCGCCGCCGCCGCCGTTGCCGCCGAATAATCGCCTTCCACGAACGCGCGCAGCGAAAGCGCACTTTGCGCAAAACGCACCAAAGCGCGCGCGCCAGAAACGCCATCAAAGTACGACAGCTGCTTGTCGGCGACAAGCGCCGCGTCTGGCAGCACGGTGCGAGGCGGCAGCCGTTCAAAGCGCTGCATGAGCGCGCGCACGTTATGCTCCGTAACGTGCGACAAGGCGTGCAGCACTGCCTTATCATCGCCCAGCTGCACAAACAGCAGCGAATGATCGCCGACGCGCCGCGCAAACAGCTCGTCCTTGAGCGAGTCCACCAACGAAAGCTCCCACCACGACGCGGCGGACAGCGCGCCGTTCAAAATGGCGTCCGCGAGCCGGCGGTGCTTCGGCTGCAGTCGCGCTTGGTGCATGGGCACGATCAACAGCGCGCCCAACGCATTGCGTCTCACGGCGCGCGCAAACGCGTCGCGCGACAGCACGGGCGGCAAATCCACGTCCACGCCGCACACGTCGCAGATGAAGCGCGCCAGCACAAACGCGTCCAACGAGTCGCCAAAGTGGTGCACGTGCGGCGGCAGTTGGCTGTGAAACACGCGCACGAACGGGAACAGCGGCGGCAACTGCGTGAGATTGGCCACGGCCGCGTGAGAAGCGGCGCCGAACGGAAGCCATCGCCGCGGCGCCGCCTGCACGCTCTCGCCGGGGCGCAGCACATACTGCACGTACTGCACGGACGGGCAGGTGGTGAGCGACGCGGCGCGAGAAAGCGTGCGCACAGCGCACTCGCTCTCGGACGAGAACGGGCTGCACAGCAGCAGCACGGTGACGGTGGCGGACAACAACACGCGCGCCAGCTGCGCGCCGTCCGCAGCGAGCTGCACCTGCGCGCCCATTGCTGCCGTGCGTGTGCCGCTGGGTAACGTTATCTATCTTACGGCCCGGCCCGTTGATGGCACCGCCAACTCGCCGCGCCGTCGCCGCCGCGCTCCCGTCCAACCTAACAACGAGCGGCGCAGCGCGTGGCGCGCACGTGTGGCACGTGTGGTCGTGGCCGCGTTGGCCACGTGGCGATTGCCCCCTCACGCGTGTGGCGACGCCATTCGCCGCCAACGGATCGAAAAAAGCGTGGCGGCTACGCGCCACGTTGCTCGTGTCCACAACTGTCGACTCGAGACGGTGTGTAGTGTAGCAATGCGCGCCGCGCTTTGGCAACTTCGCTTACAAAGCGCGAGCTGCTGCTTCTCCGCCGCGCGCGCGCGCCGCTTCGCCGACGGAAGCGCTGCAACGCTCGCCGCATTTCAAACATGGGCTCTTGTCTCTCCATCTGCCTGCCGGCTGACAAGCCTCAGCAGCAGCCGCAACAACAGTCTCCCTTGTCGTATGCCGCCGCCGTCGCGCAAACCGCTGCGCAAACCGTCTCCGAGCTCATTCAGCAGCCGCAACATGCGGTGCCAACTGGCGCGGAGGGAAAGCAGGTCATTCGCGGCGCATACGTCTTTAAGATGCCGGATGGCGACACTTTCAATTGCGACTACACAGATGCTTCCGGCGACAAGGCTACCGCTCGAGTGCGCGTCATGGCCATAGATTGTCCGGAAACCAAGCAGAACTTTGGGTACGTCCTTCCTTGCATTGCATGTACTCTCTTTTACCTCTTTGTTGGCTGTGTGTACTCACTCACCCGTGTGTTCCTCTTGCAGACAGCAGGCCAAACAGATTGGACAACAGTTGTTGCTTCGAACCAACGTTACCTTGTATGTCCATACCACCGACCGATACGGCCGACTCGTTGCCGATGTCATCACAAGTGATGGCGTCAATTACGGCGAATACTTGCTTCAGCAAGGTGCAGCCTGGCACTACAAAGCATATGACAAACGAGAACACCTCGCGCACATGGAGACGGAGGCCCGAAACGCCAAAATTGGCCTGTGGTCATTTCCGCGTCCGTTGGAGCCCTGGGAGTATCGACGTCGCAAACGTAACAACAACAACAACAACAAGTAGTAATAAAAAGCACTGTCCATTATCTTCGTTTTCTCTTTTGCATGTCGTCCATTCGTTGCTCCAATTGCTTCATTCGTTCGGAAAGATTCACTCGCTCTTCTAGCTTTTGCAGCTTGTCTTCTATGCCCAGCACTCGATCTTCAAGCGCTTTGGTTGCTGCGCTGCTGCCTGTGGTTGTGCCGATGGGCGGTGTTGCAACTGTGGCGCCTGTTGCTCCGACTCCTTGGTTGTTCGAGTACGCACCCCCGCCCGCACCCTGCATTCCCATTCCTGCTCCCATACCTCCCATCGTGCCCATACCGCCCATACCGCCCATACCGCCCATGCCGCCCATGCCGCCCATGCCGCCCATGCCACTCATGCCGCCCATGCGCATAGCTCCCATTCCGCCCGCCCCGCCGGCAGGCGCGATACCAATACCAAAGCCAAAGCCCGCGCCAACGCCGCATCCAACGCCGGTCTTGCTGCCCGGAAACTTCCTCATAATGGTCTTGAGCACGTTCATGAACTGGTAGCCGCCCGGCAGCTGCCTCAAAAAGTCGATGTTGCCCGACTCGCCGCCGATGGGCAACATGGGTCCCTTGATCACGCCCACGCCGCAGCCCACGCCCACGCCAGGCCCGATGCCGCTCCGCAGACACACGGGCCCCAGGCAAAAGTACGTGCGACTGAACATGGAGATGAGGCGCTCGGGGTTGAGCTCTCGCCCGCCGATGCGCAGCGTGCCGAGCGCGGGCTGCGCGCCGGCGCCGGGCACTGCGGCTCCCTGCTGCATGGTTGCGCCGGCAGCCGAACGGCAACCGAAGCTCGTTCGTAGATCGTCTCCCGCACCCGCAGCGCTCGATCGATCGATCGATCGATGCGGTTGTGAAGTTTACAGCGCTGACGGCGGCGGCCGCGCGGACGCAACTTGAGGAAGGTGCGCGCCCGAGTTGCGCCGCGCATTTCTCATAATTGGCGTCGTTTTTAAAGATCTCGTGCGCAGATTCGCGCGCCGTCATATAACGGCCATGTGCGCATTTTTTATCGCCATTTCAGCATCTCCGCGCGCCGCGCGTGCTGCGCAAGTTGCACAACGCGCACGCACGTCACTTGGCCACGACAAATTATAAAGTGCTCCGCGGTGGACGCCGCCGCGCAGCAGATCTGCGCAGCCGCACACACACACACACACGCTCGTCGGCGGGGAACGCACGCGCGGCGCCAAATTGTCGCCCTTGCATCTTTGAACAGCCATGCCGCGCTCCAAATGGGACTTGGCCGACGGTACGGAGGACCTCACTAATGACCGCTCGCTGCTCAAGACAATTCTAGTTGAGGGCGACGGCGAGACTGCGGGACGGGCGGCAAAGGTGTCTCTCAAGTACTCGTTGCGTCTGTCTGATGAGCGCGATGCGGACGTGTTTGACTCGTCTTCGCGACGAAAAGACGGCGTGCTTGTGTTCACGCTGGGGCGAAGAAAGGTCATTCCCGCGCTGGAATTGGTTGCGCATAGCATGAAGCTGGGAGAAAAGTGTAGGGTCAAGGCAGCTGCCCCGTACGCTTTTGGATCCAAGGGACTGAAGAGGAAGGGCGTGCCGCCACATGCAACCGTGTATATGGAAGTTGAGCTGCTTCACTTTGAGCATGGCGAGAAGAGGAAGCCTTTTGCTGAGATGACTCCTGCCGAACGCTTTGAAATGGCAAAGAAATGCAAAGAACAAGGAAATGCGCTGTTTAAGGAACTCAAGTATGACCGCGCCATGGCCCAGTACAGCCAGTGCATTCAGTACTTGGCCAAAGTGTTTTACAAGGATGACAGCCAACACGCGCAACGGGAGCAAAACGACCAATTACAACACACTAGTGATGCTCAGCCTATCAACGGCGAGGCAGCAGGAAACGGCCAAGCTTCCATTTCAAACCCAGAACAACCACCAGAGCCGAAGGAGGAAGGTTTTGTAGAAGCGCTAGTCGATGAAAATGGCCACCAAGATACAAATGGAGTCTTACCCTCGGCTGCCACAGATCCCCAACAACCAATCAACTCAACATATCCTATGCCAGAGAGCGCCAACGAAGGCGAGGAAGTTGAAACGTTGGATGTAAGCACAGCAACTCAAGAGGGAGACTCAGCGCCGATTCCTACAGAAAATGAAAACGGAACCGATCAACAAACTAGTGAAGAGCATGTACACACTAATGGTACGGGCGTCGAGTCTACAATGGACACCACTCCAGAACAGCAACCCGAGCAACAAATACAACCGAAACCTGAAGCAGAACGCGATTCTGAGGCTACAAAACCTGTCGAAGACCAAGGCTCAAGTAGCAAACCTGTGGAGGATAATGGAGGAGCTCCATTGTCAGCAGCGAAGGAAGATGGGAGTGGAATTGAGGAGGAGGGAAGTGAAGGCCCAACGAAAGCAGAAGTCTCTGCTCTTCACGTGACAACCCTCAACAACTTGTCGCTGTGTCTACTCAAATTGGAGCAGTTCAAGAAGGCTGTCGAAAGTTCATCTCTCGCTCTAAGCGCTGATCCGTCAAGTTTCAAAGCGTTTTATTACAGGTATGTTGAAAAGCACTTGAGACGCTTCGCACTGCGCTTGACTTCGCTTTACTAACTGGTTTTCTTCCGATTACAGAGGTCGAGCGTTAGTTGCACTAGGTGAATGGGACAAGGCAAGAGAAGATTTGGTGGCGGCATATAATCTCCAGAGGAACAACATGGGGATTCGTATGGAGATCCAAAAGTTGGATAGAAAGCGAAAGCAGTTTGAAGAAAAGGAGAAGAAACAAGCAGCAGCAATGTTTGCATAAGGAGGAAGCGCCGTCTCACGCATACGTAGTTGAGTGTAACATGCTTTGCGACCTTTGCTATCCCAGTTGTTTGGAGCACAGAGATAAACCGATGGAGTGTTAACTCAACAACTTATTCTTTCCGTAGTTTCGCCTTCATTGCACAGTTGTCTTCTGTATGCTCGCTGTAGCCGTCTGCATGGGATCGACGGGCATCTTGTTCTCAGCTTGTTGCAATTGTTCCCTTTGTTCTCTAGCCAGTCGGTTCGATAACGCTTCTTGGCCCTCTCGAATTATCTTGGCATTCTCCTTGATTATGTTCACACGTTTTCTGGTATTTCGTTTTCTGGTCTGTGTGTACTTGATGTTAACTGGAAATCGATTACGGCCGTCTAAGAGAACGCGAGTTGCTCGAAACACACCACGCCACATTTTGAATTGTTATCGCGGAGCCAACAACAAAGAGTTTTGGGGGTCAAACGCAGGAGCAGATAGATTAACCACCGCCGCTTCGACCCGGACGAGAATGCGGGATGTAACCGCTCGGCAATCACAACGGAGATAGCTTTGGTAGGCGAAAGAAAACGGCGGTGAGCAATATATATAGCTTCTTCACCACCGATTCCGAGGATCTGAAGTCTACGAAGGTATCCTAGATCAGAGAGATCTGTTTCCCCGACCATGAACCCAGCCCTTTTTTTTCGTAAATGTAAAAATTAGGGAAAGTACGCAAGTCTTTTCTGGCCGTGCAAGACCTACGGACACCGTAGGAGTAGGACTACGGACAGTTGTGAATGCTCTTGCTCTCGAAACGAGCGGAATCCCACATAGAAGCTCGCAGAACACACAAGATCTATTTACGTCTGTATTCTATACCTTGTCCGTACATTCGTCATCCATATTTCTCCGAGGTTACGCCTGGTTTCTGATTATAACAATGGTATGGCTGTCAGGAACTGCTCACAGCGTCCTTAAAGTGCCATGAACGTTATCCACCTTCGTAGAGTTGCTCACCGGAAGCGAATGCAGTGGAAGCGAAGTTGCCATGCCTTCGACGAGTATGGGAGATGAGCCTATCAACTTCTTTTACAATCAGGTTAATCCCTGCCTCGAGCCTTGACGCTTGTTTGAAGATGTTCTGCAACGCCTAAATTCGCCAGCGATCTGACCAACCGTAGCTCTCATATGTTCCTCGTGTCATCGACGGAGAACAAAGGAAGATCGATGGGGCTTGGTTCACTAACCTTGTGCTTCGCGGTAGTCCGAGACAGTCGTAGCAGTGGAACCCAATGTTTCACCTCATGCGACGTGGCTCCCGAATTGGCGGGTTTCCCTCCCCCCCAATTCTTTACCGGAATAACTAAGAGACCAAAAGGGACATGTATAAAACACAAGAAGTCGTTTTCAATTCGAAATGAAGAGACTAGACGCCACCCCCGTCGATAGACGTGCCGTGTCTTATGCATCTTGGACCCGAATTTGTCAGTCCTAGCACCTGTCAATTGAAATGAGATGAATAGCGGTATCAACTTTTTTCGCCGCCAGTATTATATGAGTCTCATGAAGATATCCCTTCCCGCCTATCCACAGTCGTGTCACCGGTACAATATTCGTTTCAGTCTTGTTTCGTTCATTGTACCTGTGGTACTAAGTTTATTACTCTCAAGGTTGTTGACGTATCATCTTCAGGATGTTGTACAGCGACCACGTTGTTTTCCATGTTGGTGCTCAGAAGTTGAAGAACGCGGGACCGAATACTACGTATCGTCCCAAGGGCTTCTTCTCCAGCTCAAACTCGACAGCTCTTCTTCATATGGTTAATCCATACATCCGGCGGGCAAAGAATAGCTTCCGCCGCTTAAAGTTTTCTACGAGATTTGCTGTGTTCCCTATCGCTCTGTCTATTCTAGTTGCGTTCTTCGTGTCTTCGAATACCATCTCACCTTCATTGACCATCGAACCTCATTTCAAACCTTCATCAAACGACTCCACCGAGTACACTAATTGGGAGATGAAGGGAACTGACTTTGGAATGAACGGAGAGAAGACCTTGCAAGATTCGAAACTCGTATATGCCCATGATTCACGTCCAAATACATCTGGGCCTCTACATTCTGCACTCACTCCGTCGACTAAACCGAATACTGTTATTGACGATAAGAATCATCACCCTAGTCTTTCCCTTGATAAGGAACCCAAAATCACTACACCGGCTGAAAACCATGCTTCTCATCAAAGCAAGCAAAAATCCCGAATCCATAACAGGGAAAGCCACGTCATGTCAGCAACGGCCAAGAAACCATCGAATGGGAAGAAGTCTAATGACGCTATTTCCACACCACCTCGACATCCCCACGAGAAAACCAGCCAATCGAACATCGGTCATAAACACCGCCGTTTTCACTTTGACGAGACAAGCTTCTCGGAGCTTCCAGACGGTAAACCGTTGATTGACAAAGAGTTTACCGCGTTCAAGCCTACAAGATCCCGAACCACAGACGTTCGCCTGATTTCTCTGCAGAATGTGTGTTACTGTACGCAACGAAACAAATTCCTCGTACCGAGATTGAGCAGGGACAGAAAGACTAGGTTTCCAGGATATCTCTATCGCTATGGCGCAGCTTTGAGCGTGTCTTGGAAGAGAAAGTCGCAAATATTGGCCAGTCCAGATCAGAAGGTCGTTCATATCGACGGGACAACTATCATTTGGCGTGGTCGATCAATCCATTCCTATACAAATCACCTGCAACCATCTCTTATTCCTATGCGCTCATTGCTTGATACTTTGAAAAAGACGAAGTATACTGGTAATGTGAGGGTTGCGGCTGAGTCCTTCACCCCATCAGCAGGGCAGGAAATTGTGGTTCGTAAAGCGTATGACTACTTTCTCGGAGATGTTCCGGAAGAGAACAGGATTGAGCTTGCTCGTTTACGACCTCGACTACTATGCTTTGAGCGAGTTCTTGCTCTTGGATCTGAATTTGAAGGTCATGCTAAATCCGTTGAGTCCTATGAAGCCGTTAAAGGACTAATTGAAAAGCATGAAGGTTCCGCTTTGAAGGGCAAACTCGCAAGAACCTGCAAAGATGTGGGTACTACGAAGAAGACAATATGGGTTCTGGAACGTCAAGAGCAACATACTCATGCGGGCACTGTATCGAACTCCGCGGAAGTGAGGGAGGCGATACAGCATGAGCTGGTAAAGGCGCATATAGACGACAAAGTTGACATACAGTTTATTCAATCACCTTCACTTCCATGTCCAAAGGGAACGAAACGAGCTGGATGTTTCGACTCCATGTGCTCTCGCGACGAACATATCAGAAATGGCGCTGAAGATCAACATTGTCACCACCACCCCTCTATTCTACCTGAAGCTCTTACATTCAATAAGATGACGTTCTTGGTTACCGTCACTGGACGTGTAAACGAAGGAGTGATCTACATGCCTAGAGGTGCACAGGTAATCGAGGTACTTCCGCATGGAATCCTTGATCATTCCTTTGAAAGTCTTGCTAAAGATGCGCGATTGAAACACTACAGACTGGAGAACCGACACTTCAAGAATACCGAATTGCTTATGTACGACCGATTCGGGGATGTGGCTCGAAACTTACACTCGTGTTGGGCGGATCTAGAGTGCAGGGAGTTTAGGCGGACTCGCGCCACTCACATAGACGTGCATCACCTTAAGCTTCTTGTTCGAAAGGCACTCGTAGATTGGAAGAAGACTTGCGAGCTTTAGCTGGAAGGAAGAGTCAATCCTTGCTCTATTCATGTTCAGGTATTCTTTGCCCACTCGGTAAAAGTGGTATTGTGGGATGATACATGGTTAACAGTGCTCTCTTTTGTATCTTTTGTAAAGAAGGTCTTATCTAATCCACGAGAACGTTTCGAGCACTCTGCAGTCTGTACCGTGTAGCGATAGTTTTCGTCTTACAATTCCTCTCTCTCTCTTTATCTTGTTTACGGGTTTAATATTTCAATTACTAATTGCAGAGTGGTACTCTCTCGAGAGCACTCTGCGTTTTTCTTCTTGTTGAGTGCTCCCTTCGCGTTTGTCGCCACCCGCATTGTTTTGTTTTCGGAAGAAGAAGAAGTCAAAGAACGAAAGAAGCTCAAAACAATAGTTGTAGCCAAGCAATACTGTACGACGGTACCAAGTTCTTGTGCTACCGACGGTACAGTAGCACCTTCACATCACGTGATCGTCAATAAATTTTTGTTTTTGGGATGAATTCTTGACCCAGGACCCTGCAATGCAATCTCTCGGGTTGGTCCTTTGTTGATCTCAGCAAGTTGCTGTGTTCATATTCGCGAGGTGCAAAACTATCGAAGGCATCGTACTAGCAATTTGCCGAAAAGTTGTTCTGGAGAAGAGTAGATAGGAATACTTGCCGTCTGATCTTTTGGCACGTTCCTCGAGTATCTCTTGCTTCGTGCTAAACAGAGTGACTCTCTCTCATTGCCCGGAAAACTGCCTGGTTGTGCAGAAAATAATAATGGGATTAGGCTTCACTTCACCATGGTGTCCTGGAACACACTCGAAATGCAGATCGTTTCGCAAGAGCTGTTGTGCAACGCGGCCGAACATGACTCTTTTGTCGCATGAGAAACTCGATGTAGTTCTCCAGTCGGGCGACGGTGACGTGGCAAAGTACAAACTGGAACTTGAAATTCCTGGAGCCGTATCTAAAGTTAAACGAAAAGAAAGCGTTCAGGCTGTGAAGAAAAACGCTGACTTCAAAGGATTTCGAAAAGGAACGATCCCGCCTTTCGTTATGAATGAAATCGAAACGTTCGTTCTCCACGACTCCTGTAACGTTGTGATCGAAGACGCGGCTAAAGAATTGGAACTTCAAACATTGGAAGGAGACGATGCCCTTGCTGAGCTGAATATGAAGGAATTGAAGCAAAGGTTTCAGATTGGAGAAGATTTCGTTTTCACTTGTGAAATTCAACTCCGGTCATTCAATACCGACAAAGAAACAGAAGAACTGGAAGATATTGTGACGTATGCAGGGGACGTGCCCACTATTGATATTACAAAGGCTCCAGGGGATCAGTAATTTGCATTTTGCTGGAGGTGATCGAGGTAAAGAGAAGCTCATTATGGCAAGCCACTTTAGTATGAAGAACAGACTAAGAGATCCAGTTACCGTCGTCCGACACTGATGAACTCATCTGGTCGCAATTCGATATCCACATCTGGTTGACACGCATAAATTGCAATAACCGTTCGGCCATATCGGCGATTACGGATGCCTACCAGTCGGTTACCAAGGCTGGGTGGAAACGTGCGAAGCTCTACCGGGTACTCCACGACAACGAATGTTTGTTCTCCTACACAATCAGATTCAGCAACAGACTTCATCAACTGTGAATAGTCTACCTCTTCGTAGGGCGGAGTAATCGTAATCAAATCATAATGCTTTCCATAGTTATACTTAGTCCCATCTCGCAAAAACTCCTCCACCCGGGAACATACCGCCAGACTTCTATCATCAAAGTTGCAGGTCGCTAAATTGTCGTTGATAGAATCGACGCACGCCCGCGAGTAGTCCACAAAGATTGCTCTGTTCATTCCCCGTGACAAAGCCTCAATCCCAACGCTACCGCAGCCTGCAAACAAGTCCAAGCATATTCCATTCTTTGGGAGAGCATCGAGTGTGTCTAGCATGGAAAAGACTGCCTCCCGGACTTTGGCCATCATAGGCCGAAGGTACACATTCGGAGATCGAATTCGCCGTCCTTTAACCGATCCTGAAGCGATACGCAAACCTGGAGGATTTGGTGGGAGCCTTTCCGAAACAAGCTTCTTTCCCTGGGATCGTACAAAACCGCGAAAGCGCCTTCCCCCGCCTCTCTGCTGTCGCGGGGCGTACACTTTTCCAGATGATGGTTCGTCATCAACAGAACTTGTGGCTTCTTCTCGCAACCCTTCAGGAGGAACCCTTCGTTTTGCGGATATCTTCATCCGAAGAGTTTTGGTTGGGGTCGAAGGACAAGTCTGCAGACTGCCAACTTTGTTATTTCTTGACTTGAAGTCTGATCCCAGAAATGAATTCACGAAAGCCATCTGAGCGCTACAAAACTAACATCAAAAAGAAGAATAGTATCACGTTCTAAGATTGATGGAAAAGCTATTGCCGTTTATCATCCAGAATTGTAGAGAAGGTGGCACGATGATATGAGATCAAGGCCGCAACCCCTTTCTGGGTCAACCAAATGCGGGTAGAGCTAGAGCTGCCGCATTGACAAAGCAATGAGATCACTTGTACTGTAAGCCCACGTACACGTATACAAGCTTACTGTATCTATCAATCTTTCATCATGTGTGCTGTTGGCGCGTAAACCATGAACCGAAACGAGGCCAAATCTGACTTGAGCTATCCACCTCTCTCGCTCTCTGGCTTCTCCCTTGGCAAGCATCCTCAGCTCTGTCGACTAAAAATGTCCCCATGTAGTACTGAAACACCAGTGCATCGAGACAGAATCAGGAAGCATACATGCGAGAAGCAGAAGCGCAACTATGCAGTGAAGCTTTTGAAGCAGCAATTTTTGACTCAGAAAGTTGTTGAGCTCAGTGGTGTGTCCCCAAATATCGTTTCTCAGCTTCACCAAGCCATCAGTTTCAGTGATGACAAGTCCCTGAGCAAACTTTTGGATCCTGCGCATTGTCACGCAGAATGCATTGCTTCAGAGCGTGAACAAACTTCGACTGCTCAGAAGGAGAAAGAACGAATGAAGTTCAAAAAACGAGCTCGCTTAACACGTCGTAAACAGGGATGCTTTCCAAGGCTTTTCCAATTAAAAGACGGATTGGCATCATCTCAAAGAGAGTCTTTTACGTTGTTTAGCCCGGAATCCCGTGGAACACAACACTCAAAAACCTTCAAGAGTGTGAAGTCTCTCGATGATGTTCTTCAGTTCGTTAAGTCGGAGTATCCATCTATATTTGAAGATCCGCGGCGAATATGGAGCTGTCATGAAACCACCGTCTTTTCGCATTTCGGAAAGAAGAGTGAATGTCGTACATCAGAAAACGGCAATAAAGAGTCTTCACCAGCACAGTCAGACGCTCATATGGCGGCGTCTATCGTGGTATCGGCTGCTGGAAATGTTGCCCCATTGTTGCTGACTGTCCCGAAACAAAAAGGGATGTCAGACTGGTTAAAACCCCTGTCGCAAGATGATTTCCTGTCCCAATCAGACGCCCCCCACTGGTTAACACAAACTGGTTGGTGTCCCACGGATACCAGATTCCTCGTGACCCACAATGGGCTTGTCAATCGGGCAAATCTCCCTATTATCATCAATTTATTCGAAGACTTCATTCGAATGGGAGTCGAACAGTCGCAGCCGGTTCTTCTCCTACTCCATGGTCACAGCTCCCCGGACAGGATCACATGGATTGAAGGGTGTGAACAGTTCAATATGATCGTTGTTTCACTACCAGTGAACTTGACTGGGCATTATCAGCTGTACAGAAAGTTAATCAACAATGTTTTCCACCAAGCTGCTCATGACACGCACGATATGCTTCAAAAAAGCTACATAGAGAAGGCTGATGTGTCCTTGAAATTAAGGCTTGCCGTTGCAGGGCATAGTGCAATGTCTCCTGGAATTGTACGAAATGCATTTGAAGAAGCAAAGATATGGCCGATAAACAACAGTGTTCCTTGCGAATTAGAACAAAGTGAGCATAATGGCTTACAAAGTGAAGAGAGCAACGAAAATGAAGGGGACACATTGTTTTATACTGAGACGATAAATGTTCACAGTTACAAGGTTAGAGATGCTATGATCATTGAACGGATTCGTGGGATCAATGAAATCGACGTTTCACCATCATTGAAATTGAATCTAGTAGCCGACATACTGCAGTCAGAGTACTCAATGGAACGCATTGTTGATGATGAGGGTCTGCGAACTATGTAAACCTTCATGAAATGCCAGTGCATTACCTTTTGGGATATGCACATGTGGGAACGAGTGGCAGTGCGAAAGAATTTGAAACCATTGTTATCATGCATGCCAAAGTTCTTTGGAACACTAGTAACTATTTAGGAGGCGAAGGCAACGCTACTAGGATCGTATCTACTCTAGAAGAGACTGGTCTGTACATGCAGACCTGGTGTTTTGAATGACGTTAAGCACTTTCTGTTTCGGTGCTCTTTGAGAAATGCGTCAAGAAGATTATGTTAACCTCCCCTATGTGACCGTTCTGGGTTTCTTTCAAAATAAGCGTTCTGCGCTGTGTAGGAATTAGACATATAGGCACCTATAAACAGAGAGGGAGGGAGAGAGGGAGAGAGAGAGAAGGCAAAGCTATCACAGCTCTGTGTGGGGCAAACGTCATGTCTGCATCCGTCTAAGTCTTCCGGAAAAATCTAAGCGGAGGCCTTTTCGCGACATACAACCCAGATCGGACTGGGAGACCATTGCTTTGAGCACAAGGGTTCTGCGCTACATGGTTGTTGAGATAGCTCAATCATACAAGAGATAGAAAGAGAACAAGAACAAGATTCTGTACTCATTTGAATTAGAGCAGCTGGTTTGTCGAAGCTGGGCAGAAGGCTATTGTTCATTTTACGGGCGTGGACGACTCTAGCGCTGTTTTTCGATTTGTTCCACCAAGAACACTGTGAATAGCATAAACACATGCTCCAGCTGAAGGATCGATGTCAATAACAGAATCTGTTCCAACTTTCGTCTTCATAAGCTCTATGAACGATTTCTTCTTCTCAGCGGGGACCAGATTGATTGTGAAACCTCCCCAACCGGCCCCGGTTACCCGGCTTCCAACAGCTCCATTGGCCAGGCAAAATGCTACCAGCTCATCAACTTCCTTGCAGCTGGACTCGTAATTTACTCGGAGTGATTCATGGCCCTCTCGCAGGATGTCTCCTAGTCTACACAGTTTCTCCTGTTCATCATACTCGTTGTTGCTCAGAAGCTCTTCAAACCGTTCCACCCGCTCTGCTTCTGAAAAAACGTGTGCCATCCGTTTCCCAACAATAAAGCTCTGAGCTTCTACTCCGATAAGAAATCGCTTCCGAAACTCCACTTCACTGACACCGATCTCCCTTTTCGCGTCATCAAGGGAAATTTCTTCGGTAATATCCATAACGTCTCGAACCTTCTTCCTTAGTGCGGATATCGTTCGGCATTCAAGTTTGGCGGTTCTCTTTGTCTGGAAGAAAAGCTGCCCAGGGGTCGTAACCGACATTTCCAGGTGCACTTTTAGTCGTCTAGCAAGAATTGCTGATGCAATTCGGCACTCAGCGGCTCTCAAATTGAACTGCTCCTTCACATAGCTATCAAAGCCTTTCCGGGCTTTAACAAGACTTCCAACTGCAATTAGTGAGGCATTCGATGGCAAGCGTAACGAGTTGATATCGACTTTCGGGATAAACGACACTCTTGTTGCGCAACCCTTTTGCGCACAGGAACTTATCAAATGGTCCACCGCTCCTCCTCGTGTCCCGGCGCCCACACGCTCACCTTCCGCAGCTAACAAAGCCAGCTCTTGCTTAGGGAATCTCTTGCGGTTTAGTCTTGCCGTTGCCAAAGCTGACAAAGTAACAAGCGAAGAACTCGACCCTAGACCAGCCGCAAGAGGGAGATCCCCACCGAGCAGCAAGCGCCCACCACCAGATACGGTTCTCCTTCCTTTCGCTATGTTTTGAAACACAGATTTCACGCCCCATGAAACATATTGCATCCAGTCAGAATCTAGACTTGCGTCTTCATTTTCCAGGACCATTCGAAACCCATCTGGCCTAAGTTTACCGCTTTGATATAAGTCATTTCGTGAATGTTGTATCTCGATTACATCGGTTTTGTCTAGGCATCCAGCTAGCATTGATCCCTGCCGAAGCGCCACACCTATGACAGGGAAACCGTTGTAATCGAGATGCTCGCCTATAAGATTAACGCGACCAGGAGCACGAGCCATAAACGAAGGAGTTACACCGTATCTCTCTTCGAACAGGTTACGCAAGTCCGTTGCCAACGTCTCCATATCTTCGGAATTCGACTCCAGAAACTCTTCCAAATTAGTTTTAATCGGATAGAGCGAGGCAACATACTCCTTGCGTTGCTCTTCTTTTCCTACGTCCGTCAACACAAACTTCTGGTGAAGTTCGAGAATCTCGTCACGTTTGTACTGAAACCGATCTCGACAATTCTTAACCCATGTTTCAAGGATTCTTTCTTCTCTCTCCTTCTCAGCAATCCTTCGGTACACCTGCTGGTTTTTGAACTTCAGTCTGGCTTCTTCAAATGCGTCTGAAGTAATTGGGCGTTCCAGAATGTGCTTAAATCGCTTGTTATAGTTGTCAAAAACGAGATTTTCCAGGAGAAGGCCTAAAGCCGGTGCCATCGGTGTATGAAGCTTCACATTTGGACACAAGGCAACTGATATTGTTTCATCCGGAGCATGACCCAGGTATACGTAAATTGACAAACCCACCATCTTTCTTATTTGATGCAACAAGAAGCTTTGGCCAAAGATCTCTATTGAAACATAATAAACACCCGATCCAGGAGGTTTGAAAGGCTGGCTGCACGCCAGATTGATCATATATCGTTTGGAAGCATCTTCAGAACCACTTAAAGCCTCTGTGAAGTTGGCAAAACAGTGAGTACCTTCAAAGCGTTTCAGAATCGAGGTCAGTTTTGCAGCCCTTGGATCTCCCTCTCCGTGCTTCAATTCCGTTTCAGTGCCATTTGTTCCACCTAACAACCGGACCGGAAAGATATACTCGTATCGTCGACGATGACAGTTCAACCGAGCATTAAATCCACCAGTTGGACGAAGCAATCCGTAGACCTGAATGTCCTCAGGCAGATTATAATTTATGGAATCTATCACAGATTGGTCATACATCTTTTCAAAAGGCAACTCCAACTTCAAAGAAACGCATTGAACAATAGCAGAAACTCCTTTATCTGTTCTGGCAGCTCGCATCCATTGTACCTTTCCTGGAGAGCCTTTGTTCTCATTAGATATCAACCCAGCTTTATGGAAGCCAGCCAAAAGTACCTGCTCAATTGTCACGACACCCGGATTTATCTGCATTCCGTAATATCTTTCACCATTGTACCCTAGAAAAACAGCGTACTTCCGTTTTCGCATGCGCTTCGCATCATAGTCCTGAAGCTCTGGCTTCCCAAACACTGTTAACTTTTCATTCATCTCAACTGAAGAGTTATGGTTTCTATCGTCATACCCAACTGCCGTTTCAGAGTTTGATGCTGTATCCAGGTCTTTTGCTTTCGCATTGCCCTGAGTAATATCCCTCATCGCTCGGGTTGGAGGAGCTGTCAATTTTTCAATTCGTTTCTTCCGCACCGATAGCCGTCGCTTTTTCCTAGGCCTTTGATCGCGATCGCCGTCGAGAAGTTCCGTGTTCGACACCTCAACATTCTGTTTATCCGAGTCCTCTGCTTTCTCATGAGAGAAATATGATCCCATAATGATTTGGAGCTCTGGTAACTGATATGCGCTACACAGGAATAGGAGATCGTAAAGTCCGAAAGAGGAGTTTTCAGATAAATTGGTTCCGCGGAATGAAAGGGCGCTTCTTCACGAGCGGCCTTTAGGTGCAACACAGCTGTTTGATGAACCCAAAGTGAGAAGAGGATGAAGATGAAGAGCTATACCATGGTACACTAACTATAAATCCATTTGTGTTCAGCGAATGCTGTTCACATGCGTACTACGCAATGTTGCGTAGGTTGCAAAAGTTCTGCCTTGTATGTATTTGTCGATCGAAATATTTCTGAGCGAATCTCTGACCCCGTACGAAAACCAGGTTTTCGCTCACTCCATGTGGAAGTGCTAACCAATATCCCACATTCAGATAGTCGGACGAACCAAGAATTTGTTCGCAAACAAGTTGTACACTAGTTGGCATGCGTGATTTACTTCTGCTGAATTGCATCAGGGCATCGTGAAGTTTGCCCAAATTAATGTCTCAAACAATCTCACACTATTCTCCACACTTTGCGGTTGATCTTTGAGACCAATTCTTTCTCCGCTCTGTTATTGTTACCGTTGCACTCGTGGGACGTGCGTACATTGTGAAAACGAGTGCGGCAAAGGAATTTATGAAGACCATTTCTTTGTTTCTCGTTTTGTTTCAACAGGTACCATATCGACTTCGTACTTGCGAGCTCAATTGAGCCTCATATACTTTCCTACTTAATTGTCAATAGAATTAGGGGTTTCGACCTTACAACACAAGTCGTTCTAGGCAAATATAACTCATCATGCCTGAGTCACAAGCAGCGATTATTGTGGGCGGCAGTTTGGGAGGCTTGACTGCAGCCATATGCCTTCGTGACATTGGGTTTTCAGTATCTATTTTCGAGCGGTCTGAACAATACTTGTCTGGTAAAGGAGCAGGAATAGCTCTAAACCCCCACATGATGTCTTTCATTCGAGATCATCCTCGTTTTGGATTATCAGAACATAGCATGACGGTTAAAAGGTTTTGGTATTGGGATCTCAACCATGAGAAGAATCGAGAACACAAAGTGATGCTGAAGTTATCTTCCTACAATTCGGTATACAAGGCCTTGTTAGAGATTTTCGGGACCCAGGATTATCACCTCGCACGGAAAGTGACTGATATCTCACAATGCACTGAAAAGGTTAACGTAACAACCTCAGATGGAACCCAGCACTCTTGTGATCTTCTCGTATGTGCTGACGGGAGTGGATCAGATTCGAAACACATGTTCACTTCCGACAAAGAGCCAGCATATGCTGGGTATTATGCTTGGAGAGGAATTGTGAAGGATGTCCATTTGCCGCCATATTTGGTGAAACGCTTTGAAGAAGCCGTAGTATACCATCTGAGACCAGATGGACACATCTTGGCTTATCCCATTCCCTTCTTTGAGCCAGATGAAAACGGGAAGTTGGTTAGGTCAACTTATATGAACTGGCTGTGGTATAGAAATCTACCGGACAAGAAGCATCTACGTAACCTTCTCGTCGACTCTACAGGAAAACAAAGATTGAGGTCTGTACCGAGGGGGCAGGTGCCGTCGGCCCGTATGGATAAACTAAAGACTGAAGCGAGTGTTTTGCAACAAGATTTTCGACAATTAGTGAACTCTACCCAGGACCCATTCATCCAACCAATATTCGATTATGGAACCGAAAGGATGGTTCTTGGAAGAATATGTTTGCTTGGAGACGCTGCCTTTTCTGTCCGCCCTCACGTAGCAGTTGGAACTGCAAAAGCATGGGACGATGCAGTGAACTTGGCGTACTTTTTGAAACAATCAGGCCATGATCTTCGTCCCGCACTACACGCCTGGGAAACAAAACAGCTTGCTTTAGGGAAACAGCTACTGAAGAGAAGCGTAGAACTTGGGAATATGCTTCAAAATGGGACATGGGACAATGATCGCCCATCTCCATTCGGTTTGTATGAGGGGGCTGACTCTTATAATTGGAATGGTACCCTCGACCATCTCACTTCCACATGACGCAAATGGCGTCTGGTGAGCAAGTGCATATCCCAACCCAATCTGTCGAAAGCCTTACGAGAGCAAGGGAGACCCAAACGGCATAAAGACAGTCACTTCGCGGCAGCTTACCCATCACCCTTTTTGCGTCAAGAGCCAGCATGTGCAACGCTTTGTATCATATACTTGACGTATATTGAATGATGCGCAGGATTATCTGAGAGTGCTTCTTCGCAGGAAGGGAAAAGCAACCTTTTGGCGAGCGGTCACTATTCCAAAAGAGAATTTGGTATCATTCATCGTTCCTATGGCTATCATGATTCCCAGGGGCTGCGGGGGGGGGGGGGGGTGGAAAGATTACAGGAACAAATACATGGTCGTGACGGAAACACTCTAGCTTATCTGAAGTAATACGAGTGGCGGATGGAGCATGGTATGTGGACAATGAGTGTCTGCCAGACGTCGAAAGCAGCAGTAGAAACAAAAAAACCTTTTCGATTGAAGTCATGTTCAAACATTCAAAGCGAGAATGGTGATGACAGAAGGACTTGCCTGTTGTTTCGAACGAGTGTTGTGCATGACCACGAGTTCAATCTCTGCATTCCTAACGAGTCATGTCAAAGCCCATTCGTCCGATGTCAACGTGACCAAGAGCAAAATCATAAACCTACCATCAAGCCCTCCTAAGAAACACAGGCGTCCCTGCCCAGAATCTTCACGTCCTACTGCAGATCAAACGTGCCTCCCTACTATGATTGTACTCATCGCCAGTGTGATCGATAGCTTCGGATGACATCCGTTCAGTTGCAGCTTTCACAGCCGTCATCAAAATGTAGGCACGCTATATGACACTGTACATCCCTGCCTCAACACTTAGCTGCTGGGTCCCGTACACCCAAAGTACATTGCGCTCCAAATTGATACAAAAAGGCAAACAGCAACAGACGCGGGAACGAAAGCAGCTCGTTCCAGATATGACATAGTTGTCATCAATAATACATTCTGCTTTGAAGACTTTCTTCCCAAAATGAACAATGACGTCGAGCTTCAAACCAACGCCAGTTGCTCTTCTTTCACCGGCTCATCACACATCCGGTAGGTCATCAAGTACACGTTTCGTAGAGCCGTAGTCAGTAATCAGCATCCCATCTTCTCTCGAAAACACTTCAGGGCTCCTGCGAAGAAATAGAGAGGCAACAAGTCCAACAACCGTCCACGCAGCAGCAAAGTAGTAATAGGTATTGTACGCCGTAGGACCAGAAACGGTACGAGAGACCAGTCGTTCTACAGCATACACTGCAACAAACTCTCCAGATCCCATGGCCATGCTTCCTCCCACACCGAATATGAGGGCACTGTTATTCTTTCCGAACAGTTCACGGGCCAGCAGAGCCGAGAGGCAAGCAGCAGCAGCAAACAATATAACGGTGAGCCCACTACAAATCGCAAATGCACCAAACCAAGCCATGTGAGAAATAGGAATCAGGACAATGAAAATGAGTAGTTGTGCAGCCAATAAGCAAATGGTGAAATTCTTTGTTCCAAGGGCGAATGGTCCGGATGCACGTTTGAGAGTATTGCAGACGCCACCGACAAAAGGACGCAGCATGGTTCCAAGCAGATTTATTGCCTGGAAGCAGCTGATAACTGCAAACATACGTGCCTTGAATGAATGTCCTATGTCAAAAAAGTACGGAATGAACATGTAACCGGCCTGCGCAGCAGAGATAGCCATAACATACAACCAGAAAAGCGGAAGCCCTGGCAATTGTTTCCATGAAATTGGCCGTCCATCAGCCGTGTCGTGGACATAGTGTTCTGATTCGGACTCTGATGGAGCAGATAACGTCTTTGGCGGCCATTCTACAACCATGCACGTTGCCAGACCCGGTAATGACAAAATGGCACTTGTGATGTAGATGGCTGCTTCGATATGCACGGAGCTTTGAAGTTTGGAGAATACACCCGTGAACACGATAGATCCAAGTCCGAAAGACATCTGACAGAATCCAATAGCTAGATCAGCATGATTAGGGAGCCATGCAGCCGCTAGTTCAACGCCAACTAGGTAATCTACAAAACATTTTGCGGGAAGATAACGAAAGTTGTATAAGAAACAAATTGCATAGAAGAAAGTGTTGAAAGAAAATGAGAAACAACTTACAGATCCCAAACCCATTTCCAAGACTAGCCATCGCGAGACGGATGAGAAACGGAGATTGCATTCTAATCCCGTAAGCACCGAGGCAGAGCAAGAAATACGACACAGATGCAAAAAAACAGAGGAACCGAAGCGTATACTTCTGTGAGGAAGAAGATGCAGCACTTTGATGAGAACTGAGTACAACACCAGTGAGTAGCATTGTAACAGTACCTGTAACACTCGAGTAGGCCATAGAGGAAGACCAAATAGCATCAGTAGAGCCGAGAGCCTTGTCTACGGCAAGGTTGTACACACCGAGGTCGTAGAGCGCGCCAGTGAGAAACATAACCAACATGGATACTGCCACATTCTTAACGGTCTTCACAGATATCTCATCTCGAGTAAGCGGTGCAGTCATCGTAGTATTATCCCTCTTCTGAGCAAGTTGTTCAGAGTTCAGAATACACGTACAGGAAAATGCGACTCTGTACGTTTGTCAGGGTGGTAGGGTGGAGTGAAGAGTATTGACCCTTCTGAAGGAGCATCTTGCAGGCTGAAGAGGACTTCTGGCCATAAAGACTTCTGGGGGAATCATAATGAATGGAAGCTAACATACCAGCGGAGTCTAGCTAGGCAATAGTAACATTGTGGTGTTTAACAAGCCCTCTCGAACGCCCTCTCTGGTGGATGCACGTGGAATGTATTGAATCGCGGGCGCCGGCCGTGAACACACGACACAGCCGACGTAGGGGCCGCAGCCAATCAGAATGCTAGGGCTCAAATATCCATGTGCAGTGGTCCATGCGTAGGATATAAATGAGACTGTGCGAGCAATCCGCCATCCGCCCAATCCCCGAGCCGTATCTCGGCTCTCGGCCAATGACTGAGTCAGGCTTCAACATCATAGACCACTCAACCCAATTGAGTGGAGCCAAGTCACAGCTCAAAGTGCTCCATGCCATGGTTGTACAGTGTTAAAATGCCTATGCCCTTCTTTCCTTGATTTGGACAACGAACATGAGGCTCTCACCACGACCTTGCAGTGTAAGTACACTGCAAGGTCGTGGTGAGAGCCTTTACGTGTAAGTTACAACGGTACACGGTATATAATACACCACCTGCCCAAAGACTATGATCGAGCATGAGCTCTTTTGCGAAGTGACAAATTTTGTATTTTTAAATATATAATTCTGCATACTTTGAAACACCAGTAAATAGTATTACATTTTGATGTAACGGAAACTTTTCTCAAAGTTGAAGTACCGTTACACGTAGCATGCTCATTGAGCACTTCTCAATGACTGACGTTTCCCGAGTCCAAGTGTTCGGGCAGCATTGGACATGAATTGTTGCATTGCAGAGGTGGCAGATAGCCGCGACTGTGGAGCCATGATGAAGTCTATCTGCATCTCTATGATCTCGTCCCTCTTCGCTGCGCGCTTCGCGTCCGCACGCGCAGGCGGTCAGTCCGCTTGGTGCCGCCGTTCTTCCCTTCCCGCGAACGTCTTCTTCGGCACCAATTCTTTTTACACCCATCATCCGTTATGAAGCTGGGACCCGTTGGCAAAATGAGTTCGCGACCGGCCTTCATGACGCCCTCAACTGTCGCCTTCAACCGGTTTCGACCCGCGCAGACTTGTCGCAACCGCTCTGCTTCCCGTGTAGCCATCCGCCGTCTCCGCGCCACAGCTACTGATCCAGAGCGCCCGAAGAACGTACAGGCTTCTGATGCGTCTCCCTCTGAGCCAGTCTCGCCACCAGAACCAATCGCACAACCGGAAGCAATCGCACAACCGGAAGCAATCGCACAGCCGGAAGAAACCGCGCAAGGGGAAGCAGCCCTGGCAGAAGAAGCTGTCACGCCACTCGAACCGCAGTTCGAGGATGAAGTACCTGGAAAGATTCAACTAGACGAAATCCAGCTCGCGAAACAGCGCAAGATATTGGAGGATTATTCGAGGCAACTGCGTGAAAAGCGCATTGAAGAGGAGCGGGAGGCATCTCGGCTCTTTGGGTTTGTTCCTTATGCAGAGACGTTGAATGGCCGACTTGCTATGTTTTTTATCGTCACTGGTTTGTTGACCGAGTATTGGACCGGGTATACACTTCCCGAACAGGTTGAACTAATGCTACGTACTTTGGGAATCTTGTAGTCGAATAACATGTATCTAATATATCAAGCTGGGCATTTTGTTTCGAGTAACATGTTGTGTTCTGGTTGTAGTCCTACTAACGCCCTGAGCATGTTTTCAATACACGCCTTCTGTCGCCCCAACGCATTCACAATAGGTTCTCCAGCTGGTGTGCGCGGTATCTTCATATAGAAGCCCAACACGCTTAGTGCACTTTCCATACCTGAATACACCATCTCCTTCGTCGATCCATTTGTGCCTTCCACACAGTACTCCACCCGAGCGAACAACTCTGCGAAGATTGCCAGATCTAGAATTAGCGGTGCACACAATGCTGAGTCTAAGCACTCGTTGTGCATGATTGTAGTGTAGTGACAATCCATGAATGTCTCAGACGTGTATTCAGAGACATCGCGTTTCGAATCACCAAGAAACGGCACATACTTCACAACCACAACGTGATCCGGTACGTCATTCCCACCCTTGTACAATACTCCATTGGAATCAACAATATCTTCAATCACTCGTGATTTTGAAGCTGACTTCGGTTTCCACATAACCTCATCCGTCAACTGGTACATATCATTGTTTCCAAGGTGGTTGTAAGTCACCATGGTCTTAATCTTAACGCCGCATCCAATCAAGTAGTCTGCCAGAACCGACTTCATCTTGGTCTGTCCCGACTTGAAATCATCTCCGCATATCAGAACATTATGTCTCTTTGCGAGTTCTACCGCCCCGGGGACAAAGGTATTCTGTGGTGAGCCGTTAATGTACGGGCACCCTTCTAGTATTGCAGCAACACAATAAAGTGTTGATGGGGACACTTCTGCGTCAGACTTCTGGATAGACACCAAAAGATTATCAGCAGTGTCGTTTCGGCCTTCAAGTTCCTCGGCATACCTTTCCGAATTCCCAGTCCAAACCACAACTACATACTCCAGACCATTTTCTTTCTTGAAGTTTCGAATGTCCCCTCTGAGATTATCTAGTTGTATTTGCTTGTCTTCCGTCTGAATGATGTTGTCGGCTCTAGGAATTTGATTCTTGGCGATGAAGTTCTTGTCAAATGCTGCAGGGAATGGTTTCATGACCTCCATGAACGGGCGAAGCTTTCTCCGTAGCTCCGGCTCGAGCACTCCAGCACGATCCATTGCCTCTGCGAGGTTCAGTCCCGATATGTCCCATCCGCCCAAAACAATGTCGTTTGGACTTGCCATTGGAACTACGGATTTGAAGGGTACAAACACATCGCGACCATGTTCATCAAACCCAATCCTAAGCGTTGCGGCTTGAGTCAAGGATCCATTGTAGTTTGGAACATGCACATGATTCCTGGTTTCCCAAGTGATACCTTTCTGGTTGGCCACTACCGCTGCAGTAACTGTGGAACCGTTGTTACCACCCCATCCGACTTGCAGGAGCCCCAGTTTCCTGGGTTGGGTTCTGGTCCGAAAATGATAAACACGTTCTGTAGGTGTGGCGACTACATTCCCAACGTCATCGAGCACTGCCTTCACCGTGTTGTATCGAAAACGAGATTGAATGTAGTCTTCACCAAATGAAACTTCAGAGCTGTTTACCACAAGTTTACCTGAGGCAGTGAGTGCTCCAGCAACCCTACTCTTGATTCTCCTGCGTTGCTCTGTATTGTCCGTCATATTCTGCTTACAAGGACAAGTCGAAGGAGGAAAAACGCTACACCAGATGGAAAGTCAAGCAATGGTAGATATGCGCGCTCGCAACGAATAATAGCAAGCGTTGAGATGAGCGTAACGTTAGCCCTCTGGTATTGTCCATCATGCCAATGAATCTACAACATCTGGCAAGCGAGATCAAATCAAACGACTTTCAAAAGAGTTTTAAACTTATCTCGGGAGTTCGCATCCTACTGTCGTATCTTTGCCGAAGGGCCCAACTTTGGCAGGTCAAGTAAACTTTACAATTTCGTTCAGTACATCACAGATGGGCACACAGACTCAATAAACAGTAAACTTTGGTGAATTCATTGAGCCCCGAAGACGATAAAACGAAAGGCAAAAGTGTGTTTCTCTTCTAAGATAACGATGGAACTGGGTTCCAATGGCTAATTTATTCGAAAAGAAGTTCACCCACACAGTACCAACGATACACGGGGGTGACGCTACGAAACACCGATGGAGCTTCGTGTCTTGGGAGCCGGATGTGAAGTGGGGCGAAGCTGTATACTGTTAACGATCCATGATCGTCGCCTTCTATTGGACTGCGGAGCTCACCCGGGATTCGATGATGAGAATCGGTTTCCAGCTTTTCAAGCGCTCCCCGCCAACCTGCTAGAAGAAATCGATGCCATACTCATCTCCCACTATCACTTTGACCATGCTTGTGGTATTCCTTTTCTTACTCAAACACTTTCGTGCCCAGCCCCAGTGTACATGACAGAGCCAACAAAAGAATTTGCTAGACTCATGCTTCTCGATTTTGTATCGACCTCTAGAATAAGAAAACAACATTGCCCATTCGCTGAGAGTGATATCGAGAGAACTCTTCAGGACGTACGGTTGCTTCCTCTGGACGAAGATGTACATATCGGAGACAGGCAAGACATTCTCATCAAAACTTTCTATGCGGGTCATGCTATCGGAGCCGTTATGCTCCTCGTTCAAATCGCTGGGGAGACAGTACTTTATTCTGGTGACTACTGCACCAAATCTGATGGTTATCTGAGGGCAGCTCATCTTCCGTTTGGTTTATATCCTGATGTGTTCATCACCGAAGCAACTTATTGCAACTCTGTCCGGAAGGAGAGTCTTTTTCAGCAAGAGGAGGTCCTGGTAGACAGTATCGTAAGCACTATTGCGAAAGAGGGAAAAGTGTTGATACCGATTCCTGCTTTCGGAAAGGCACAGGGGATCTGTTCCATGCTTTCAAGACATTTGGAAAGCACGGTCCTGGAGGACGTACCAATGTATATCACCGACGGCCTTGCATCAAAGGCAAATGACTTGTACATTAAGTTCTCTGGGTGGACCACTCATCAAAGGAAGTTGTGTTGGCATTGCGAGCGAAGCCAAGGTGGGAGGAAAAGAAGCAGATTTCAGGATGCTTGCAAACATAACCTCATGGAAAACCTTCACCCGTTTAATCGAAACGAGCACTGGAACCTACTCCATCAAAAGGGAGCGATGATTCTTTTTGCCACCCCTGGCAACATGTCAACAGGTATATCACATGACGTATTCAATCTCTGGAGTACCCATCCACAGAACTTGGTAATCGTCCCTTCGTTCTGGTTCACGAATACTGTTTCGCCTTCCCGAGTTCCTGAAAGCGAACAAACCGGCGTAATGCCAACTAACGTCCGCTGCCGAGTCCTCAACCAGATCTCCAACGTTCACACAGATAAACGTGGAATTATGCAGATATGCAAGCAAGTTCAACCGAAAGCCATAGTACTTGTTCATGGAGAGAAACAAAAAGTAAAACAGTTTCAAGACGAAGTACACAGTGCCTTGAGTGTTCCATGCCACGCACCCGAAACGGGAGAAGTTTTACAAATCATGAACAGGGCGGATGGCGTTTCAATGACTTCATTTTTAAGTTCAAAGTCCTCCATGGTTTCCAGTGAATGGAAATCAATCTTTTCTTCCTACTTACAAATGTCGGGAAAGACAACCGATCCTTCGAAACCTCATACTTCGGAACTGGCGGTATGCCGAAGTCCCGAAACATAACACATGGATACCATGGACGAGCTTAACCTTAGTTTGGGATCGATTCGTCTGATGTAGAACACATCCGGGAACTTGTTTCATTTCCGATTGGAGACTTCCTCGTTTGAAGTGTGCAGTAGAACTCAAATTGAACAAAGTGTCCTTCGTTGCGCTAACCATAAAGAACAATCAAACGGAAACCACCGTCTGGTGAAGCGTGTACCCAGAGAAATCATGTTTCACTAAGTTTTCATTACCAGGCCTTAATGTAGCTGAAACATGATTGCTTGTCAGAGACGAAAGAGACATTGCCAACAGAGCCTTAATACTGATGAAGAACCGCAATGGAAATACTAGGTATGGCAATGCACTTCCGGCAGCCCCATCCTGAAAACTACAATACCCAACATAACGTGTGAGAAACAAACTCTATTTCGAGTTTCAACTACATCGTTATCATTCGTCAATATGAATCCCAGGTGCAAGCGTCGCCGGCCTTCCGGAAACGTTCTTCATCTGCTCCAACTCCTCTGCAACATGTCTAACCTTTCCAGATCCCAAGAGTTTGAGTCCTTTCAACAACCACCCCTCTATCGTTTTCGACAACAAAGATTGATCATGAGAAATGAGAAACATATCCAATTGGGAGAGCAGTTTCATCAGGGCAATTTGGGGGAAGTTCCATATCATTTCCGCCTGTCCTTCGTTCGTTAGGGAAGTGCTTACTTCGATAGCATCATTATCATCTTTGTGATCATTGTTGCCGCCTGGCCAAAACCAAAAACGACCACGTCTTCGCTTTTCAGCAATAGACTCATCTCCTTCCTCATCTATGTGAGAAGGGATCAAACCTCGACGACGGGCTGCATCTTGAAGAAGCATTGACGTTGTTGGGTAATCAATAGCACTGACTTCCATCTCTGGCGTCAATTGTGCGAGGTCTGCGGCCACACGAATAGCATCTTGCAACCCGCCAATTTCATCCACAAGTCCAAGCTGTACAGCCTCTGACCCAGCCCAGACTCGGCCTTGAGCAACGCGTTCTGTCTCTTCCATATCTAGTTTTCTACCTCTTGAAACAACGTTCAGGAAGTCTGCGTAGGTCGTATCGATTAACTTGTTCATTCGTGCTTCGAACTCTTCGGACCATTCTGTCACAGTGCTGAAGGGCCCGAAGTAGTCAGCATATTTTCCACGACTACAACGATCTGTTGTGATTCCAACATTGTCAAATAAGTCGGAGGAATTGAAAGCGGTGAATATTACGCCTATAGAACCAGTGATAGTAGTGTTGCTCGCCAGCACTTTGTCGCAAGGTGCTGATATGAAGTACCCTCCACTGGCGCAGACGCTCGACATACTTGCGACAATTGGCTTGTCCGCAACTTCGACAGCACGGCTTATGAGATCTGAAGCCGTAGCAGAGCCACCTGGAGAATTCACTCGAAGTACGATAGCTTTGATAAGCGGGTCTTTGTCAGCTCGTCGAAGAGCAGATCGAACAATGTCTGCCGTATCGTCGGAGATTCCCCCATCAATGTTCACGATTGCAATATAGTTTCCTTTCGACGGAATGTGCATTCGCCATGGTGCGAAAAGATGGCCAGCTCTTTGCAGATGAAACATAGAGTTTCGTTCAATAGAATCGATCGGTCCAGAATGTCGAAAGTGAAATAGAGGAGTTGCCCTAGAATAGTAAGCTCGCTTTTCTGCAGATATTGTATCCATGTAGTCATTGAGACGCAAGTAGCGCAAATTGAGTTTTTCGTACGGTTCAAGAAGCTTCTCTTCTTCTTTTATGGACTTGAGTTGTATCAGAGCCTTCTGCATTTTCTGGATTGTGTCTACTGTGTCAGAAGACGACGAAGATTCCAATTTGACGTCATCTTTCTTCGTTTCTTCTTCTTCTGAATCTGAGTCTACCTTTGAAGTATCCTCTCCGGTGCTCTCCTCCTCGTACTCTTCCGCATAACCCACAAGAAACAGTCTAGGCTTGTACACACTGGATCGAATGACAGAATCATCTTCATCCTCTGTGGTTTCTCTTGACACGTGGGAAAAGTGTTCTTCAGTATCCATGACAGTAGACACCATTCGAGCAGCCATACACTTCGCTCTCCATGCGCTTCGACACCATCGGATTAACGGAGCAAGATCTTCTTTACCCCATCGAAAGGTAGACTTATCGTTTGGATCGCGAGAAGCGGACATGAATTTCGGCATTCCTTCGAGCGCTGCAATCGCATTCGCACATACGGCCCTCTCCGTCTCAATCAACGATGAAATATAAGGGATTGAGTTATACACGGTTTTCTGCTCACTTTCGTCATCAGCAGCGTACACTTCCCACGGGCATGTATCGAGCCACTTCAAATGAGCTTTCAAGGCTCGAAGCTCTTCTTTGATTGACTGCTCTACGACCTCTTGCTGATCATCGCAGAACAAAACCGCACATGGAACTGCGTAGTTCATGTCATGGAGATTTCCGACGAATCTTCCATCTTCCCAGATATTGTACCAGTTGTTCTCACCTTGTTTCGTCCAAGCTTCCTTTAAGTCAATCATGGCTTGTCTCCATTCTAGCTCAGCTTCTTCCCTGGCTTTTTTTCTAGCCTCAATATTACTGAATAACTTCTGTCTCATAGCCTTCGGCAGTTCGTCTCGATACAATGCTTCATCGACTAGGCCGGAAGCTTCAGCTTCTTTCGCTGTCAAAATACCGTCATCCATCACATTCATGACTTTGTCTTCCGAAAGATGACGCCCTTTTGCGACTCCTGTGACAATATCTTTCATAATAGCGTCGAGCAGTGACACTGTCGATTCACGATGCGCATCTGTAAACTTTTCTTCTGTGAAACTGTTTGCTGCGGTTTTGAAATCCTTTCGAGCTACCTTCTTCGCTTTTAATCCAAGCTTTTCCAACATGTTCTTGAAAAACAAGGTTCCAAATGATAACCCAGGGAAAATGATTCCGCTCGTTGGTTGCACATGCACAGAATCAAATGCAGAAGCAAAATAGAGTGGTATTGTACCATTTCCAAAACCGCCAATGCCTTCTGGGATATGTAGCATGGTGTGCTTCCTTCCCCAACTGTTCGAGAAGTCACGGATTGTATCGCGCAGTTCACTTACCTCGGCAAGTCCCATCGATTGAAGGCCAGAAATGCCTCTGACGACAAGCCCAGTTACGCGTGGATCGTTCTTGGCAGTATTTAGAGCAGACACCAGTTGCGGTAATCTGATTTCCTCAGCTGTAGAAAAGGCTGATCTACCCTCATTGCTCACGATGGAAACACTGTCGAGGTCAAGGTCAATTACGGTTTGCCCTGGACGATGGCGCGCGCCCGAGAATCGTTTGTACAGAATACTATCATTCCGGTAGTAAGTGTACACTTTATAGCCACCAATGAGTAGAATGATAGTGCGCACACGGGGAGTTCGTAAGAAAGACGTGAAGCGTTGCGCTATTGATGACATCTTTGGATAATTAGACTCTTCAAGCCCTCAGATCGGAGAAGGCGACCTTATCGTCGGATTGTGGGTGCTGTGAGATAGAGATAGGTTGCTAGACTTGTAGTTGGTGGAGGCCACTCATGGCGCAAAGGTTATCCAGCTCCATCTGGGATTCTGGCAGAGCATTCCTTGATCCGAAGCGTTAACTTCCATGATCATGTGATGTGGCCGAACCTGACTTTGTGCAGGTGTGTGTGCTGGCAGACCGCCATCAAGGACGAGAAGGCACTATAGCCAATTGCTTCCCGACACTTGGCCATCAGCGGATCGTCCATGACAAAGCGATTTCCAGAATTTGCACCCGAGGCTTTTTGTGGATGGGTTTATCTATCTCGGCCAATCTCGATTCAACACAGAAAGTTGCCTTCTACAGTAGCGTTACCCTTGGGTACCAAGGTATTTCGGAACTTCCGAATCGGAACACGCAGGACGATTCAGGTGCACATATGTTATATGAACTACAAGGGTAACTCGTTTTTATCGGTCGTCCACCAAGATCGTCCTTGCCTCATTCTACTAGATAGATACAGGACTGGAGCCTCTTTGTACGGCCACCGGCACACTAGTCTATCCACGACACAGTATCTACGACCCTTGCTTGGTTTACTATACGTTTTGTTTGATTCAGCTACTCTTCTTTGCAAACAAACCACATTTGCACCAGATGCTCTCATTCATTCTGTCTGCCCCGATCTTGGGAAATCAGTCGTGTTCAGGGACCTTTTCACCACAAGCCCGCCCTGCCCGAATCGCTCAACAGCGGCGCAAGCGATCTAAATGTCATGGACGCACCACTCCCACAGCTTTAGGATCTGCTTCAGGAAAGCAACAGAAAGTGGCTTTATCCCCGCTTAGCATAGCTTTGTTTCTCTCGGCAGCTTTCTGGTCATTGATCGTTTTACCGCTGATGCTGGTTTTGCATCCTTTCCTCCTCATCTTCAGATTAACTCGTTGGCACACCTCACTCCTTCACTTTTGGATGCGAATGACTGTACGGACTTCTTTTTTGCCGGTGTCTACATCAGGCTTGCAAAATGTACCAAGCGGTACATCTTTGATAATTTCCAATCTCCAATCTCCACTTGATACCTTCATCCTATCGTTTTTGCAACGTCCATTCTTGTTGATGGTTCCAGAACGCGCAAAGAGCGCACCTATAGTCGGGTGGATGTTGCGACTGGCAGGTATGATTTTCGTTACCTCTAATCGTCGAGGGCAGATGGCAGCTCTTATCGCTTGCACAGATGCCCTTAAGAAAGGGAAGAGTGTAGCGATTTTCCCAGAGGGCACACCTCGCCTGGATGGTGTTCTTGCTTCGTTTCCGTCTGCTGTTTTCTCCGCCGCTCGGAAATCTGGTGCTCCTATTGTTCCAGTCACCATTAATGGTTCCTTCAAGATGTTTGAAACTGGTTTCGCGCCTGTGCATCGCCCTTCAACACCTATATCTCTCACTGTGCATGAGACTATCAATGCCGATTCCGATGACAAGAAGACTGCTCTCAGAGTTCGCGAAGCCATTAGAAGCCGGTTACCAAGCGATCTTAGAGGCGAAACATGATCAATCAAAGCGGTTCTGTTGCTGTTCTGTTTATGTTGCCAAAGTCACAATTTGTTGCAATTGAAATGCTTTATATTTACGCAAGAGATTAATGACGGATGTGAATACGACTGTGAGTTCTAGGAATTAGTACCGTAGAGTTCAGGTACAGAAATGATGGAGTAACTCATCGAGTCTTATTCCCAAAGTCCGAACTGGAGAACGGCTGCACTTAATTCTTAGTTGCTCTGATGGTTGCTTTCTGAATTCGTGAATGGTAGGACTTTTGAATTCTATGCCGCAAATCTCTATGCAAACTAAATGGTGAAAGAGAACAACCCAAGATAAACCCAACACAGCTCTAGCCAGAAACGCACCTACTTGACTTTGTGTTCTGAGGGCATATGAACATAGCGGATGACGTGTTCTCACCCTTCTCTTCTTTATACAGAAGATGACTATGACCTCTTTACGGAGAAAGCCTTCTTTGCGCTCCATAAACCCCATTTCTGCATTCGGGAGTTGATCCCGTCCGCCCTGACATATTTCAGGAAGCTGCTCATTCAGCAAAATGAACCGAATAAAACAGTTGTCGAATGATGGACGTACCTTCGTACCCTTATGCGCATCAACGCCAACCTCGTTAATGCGTTCGACGACATCTTCTTTGACAATCCGAGTTGATCCAGTACGTAAGAACTATCGGAGCCAGGTGGACGCCTGCTATTGGCCTGCAAAGTACGGACCACTGGTCCAAACTAACGACACGTATTTTTACACCTAGGTCTCCTTCTGCCGTTGGTTGTATATACAATACCGACGGTACAAAGGTATCACTGCCACACCCACACAGGCAGTCAGGTCGGTCCTGACTCAGGACTGTTCAACATCCATTCCCGATTCCATTCGATTCTTGCCGATCTGCCCTTGAGAAGATAGGAAAGGTTGGAACCATCTGCACCCACACTTTGCAATGGATGTTTTGAAACCAGCTTTGGACACGCTCGACACAATCATATCAAATGTTGAAACGGCATTAAAAGCCGGCTCTGATGTAAACAAAGATGATGGCAATGGGGCGTCTGCAACACTTCAAACTGGGAAGGGAAATGCCCCTAATGGGAAAGAGAAGAAGAAAAAGAAAGAGAAAAAACCGAAGCAACCACTTCCGCCTTCCCGTCCTGTCGAAACAACTCAATTTTTGCAGTGTGATCTAAGAGTTGGTAAAGTAACAGAGGTTAAGCCTCATCCTGAATCAGAAAAACTCTACGTTTTGCAGATATGTTATGGCAACGACGAAACCAAGACTGTGTGCGCGGGAATGCGAGAGTTTCTTTCAGAGGAAGAAATGCAAGATAGAATGGTCGTCACAATATCCAACTTGAAACCGCGAAAACTACGAGGAATTGCCAGTGAAGCGATGGTCCTGGCTGGTAGTTGTAAAACTGATAGTGGCGAAAAGGAGACAGTTGTTCCGCTTTCCCCACCGGAAGGCGTTGCTGAAGGGAGCATTGTTGGGGTCCAAGACATGGATGGAGAACGCGCTGTCACGGATGGGAAGTACGTTTCCGGCAAAACCTGGGACAAGGTAGTTCCAAGGCTTCAGGTTTCTCAGGGACTTGCTTGCTATGATGGCAAACCTCTAGTAGTAGGAGAAGGAAAAGTGAAGTGCGAAATATCTGATGGGGCAGAGATTCATTGAGGAAGATGACGGTGTTTAGTGTACTTGGCAATATGAACATTTAGTTGACAGAAAAAGCTACATGAGTTGTTGGTACTTCTCAGTTTGGGGAATGGGTGATAAACAGGGTGAAACGTTTCCGATGTCAAAGTCAGGATTGGCAAACAGAATGCCACATTTGATTAGAGATTTACCAGGCTCCAAGATCTTCAACGTCTTCATCATCTGTAGGCCATCCTGCCTTTTCGTCGTCAATGTCCGGAACGAGAATACTAGAGCGTCTCATATTCTCTCCGGAACTATATCTCTTTGAGACCCACTCCGTTGCTTTTGGTACGTCTGTATTTGCCTCAATCGATTTGAGTGGCGATCGCTGGCGTCGGTAAGAATGATCATGATCAATACCGTCATTTGTGCAGTGAAGATTCTCAATGCCACTTGTGATCCCACCTAAATGTGGTGGAGAATCCTGTCGCAACTGGCCATCGTCCATATAGGACTCGAGGCTATTTCTTCGTAACTGCGGGACTTCTTCCGGCATTTCCTCATTTGGACCAATCGACCTTCGGCCCCCGAGGGAACGGCGGAGGCGTTCAACATTCTCTAGATTAATGTCCGAGTCATTAAACCTTTCGCTGATCGTCGGGCCTTTCCGACTTGGATAGCTGCTCGGCACAATAGGGTCAAGACGATCTGGGTATGTTATGCTATCGCTGGGTTGATCCGATTTCTCTTCCTTCGCCTGTGGCTGTGTCTCTGCATGGTCGATTTCACCGTTTTCTTCTTCATTTTCGCTTTCCTGCGCCTGCAAAGATGCTCTTCGTGCAGCCCTGAAGGATTCGAGAGCTGTCACACCAGCTTGCACCCTAGCGGAGCCTGAACTAATTCGTCTACCGGCGCTATCACGCCTTGAATTAAGGCTGTCACGGCGAACGCCAGGATTCTCACGACGAGCGGTTAGGCTATCATGGCGTCCTGTAAGGCTATCGCGTTTCACATTTAGATTGCCTCGGCGAGCTTTAAAGCTTTCCCTTCTGGCATTGAGGCTGTCTCTTCTAGCATTGAGACTTTCTCTTCTAGCAGCAAGACTTTCTCTTCTAGCGTTGAGACTGTCCCTTCTGGTGGTAAGGCTGTCTCTTCTGGCAGTGATACTCTCCCTTCTAGCTGAAGAGGGTTCCGTTCGGTCGGATGCGGGATCTCGCCTGTCTGGTAGGCTCTCTTTCCTAGCCTTTAGCGCTTCTCGTCGAGCAGCAAGGCTCTCCCGCCTGGCTGCCAGACTTTCACGCCTCACCTTCAGACTCTCTCTTCGAGCATTGATGGCATCGATTCCAGTCAAACTATCTCTCCCACCGGCCGCAGAAGAGGCATCTTTTCGGTCCGCGAGGAATGATTTAGCGCCACGTGGTTTCTGAGAGGCAAGACGGGTGCCCGAAGCACCAGAAGCCCTTCGTGGATTGGTATCTCCCATGTTGAGCTTACGGTTGACGGTGTTATTTCGAGAAGCACCAGTGCTGGTGCGACGTGCGTACGGGCTGGCCTGCAACGGGGTTCGACTTGGGCTGGGGCCGACGCCAGAGAGTGTAGGAGTGCCACGGTCAGGCAGGACGCGCGGGGATTTTGCCGGCAGCCTGGAAGGGTCAGAGCGGTCCTGTGCGGGGGTGCGTAGTCTGGAGGTAGTACTGGAGCGCGGGACGACGGAAGCAGCGCCGGAGACGCGACGGGGGGTGGGAATGCCACTCTCAGCGGCGGCACTCTGTCGGCGGTTAGGCGTCGGGATACCATGCCTGGATGGCGTTTTAGCGTCAGTGGCACTTCGAGAAGTGCGGCGTGTAGACGGTATGGCGCTAGAACGGGTAGGTGTGGTGGCATCGGCCATGTGGCGCGTTGAGAGACGGGAGGAACCGAAGGCGTTTGAACGGGACGGTGTGTTGGGTTCATCAGCGCCGCGAGAGGAACGTCGAGCGGAAGGACGCGGGATGCGGGAGGCGGTGGCAGCGCGCACGCGGGTGGGCGAAGCCGGGAAGCGGTCCACGACCATGATGTCGGCGGACTAGAATGACGAAGACTGAGAAAGGGCGGGGGGGGCTGGGTCCTCCGGGCGAAGGTCGGGAAGCACAAGTCGCGGGGTGAAAAGGTGTAGGGCGAAAGGAACAGCGAGATGGTGGTGCTGTTATTATGGAGCCGAGTCGGCTGACGACAGCGGGGGCGGTGCGGGCGGTGCGGGCGGCGCGAAACGGTCTGATGGAAGTGATGGCGGCCGATGATGTGGCCGTTGCGATGATGCGCGCAGCACGTGCCGGTTTACCGCCGTGGCGCAGTGCCGCATTACGCCGCTTTTCAAATTTGAATTTGAGTGAGCGGCGGCTCGCACGTGACGTGGCACCGACGCGTCGTCACTTGTCATCTCGAGACGTCTACCGTCATCTACACTTTTGCGCCTCAACGCTTGGATTGAGAGCTTCTTCCTCGCGTCCACATCAGCGGACGCGCAGAACAGAACTGCAGCAGAGTGAATCCGCGTACCTCCGTCCACATGCAATCTCGTGCTCCAACCTTCGTCACCGCGCCCATTCCCATCGCGTCGCGAGAGCGGCTTTCGCCCAGAGTACACCGCGTCACGCGAGCATCTCCGCTCTATAAAACGCGCATCCCATCGTCGATGACGCGGCATCAATCTCCTCTCACCATCGCCAACGAAGCCAGACTCGCAGCCACTTTGCACGCACTGCGTGCTTCGCCGGTGGTGCTCTGCATACGCCACGATGACGTTTCTGTGGCGTATGAGGCCGCCGCTGCCGCTTTGCGCGGTGGTCTCAAGTGCATTGAGATTACTCTAACCACGCCGAACGCAACACAGCTCATCCGTCACTTGCGCACCGAATTTCCATCTGCTTGCATCGGTGCTGGTACAGTCTTGAGTCACGAGCAGATAGCCTGCGTTCATCAATCAGGTGCCTGTTTTGCTATGAGTCCGATCACCGATGCTTCCATCATAACTGCCTGTAACGCTCGTGGTTTATTACCCATTCCCGGCGCCGCGACGCCTACTGAGTGCTTCCAAGCACATCAGCATGGTGCCAGAATTGTCAAGCTGTTTCCAGTCAACCTGTACGGTGGTCTCAACTTTGTCAAGGCTATGCAAGGACCACTACCAGATATTCCACTCTTGCCTACCAGTGGCATTCGTTTGGAAACTTTGTCGGACTACCTGTCGCAGCCAAATGTGTTTGCCATCGGTGCAAGTAGACAGATCCTCCCATCTGATGCCCTCACTCGCAAGAAGTGGAATGTCATCAGCGATAATGCTGGTCAATGGGCCGCGAAAGCAGCACAATTCGCTCAACAGTGACCTCTATTTGAACAACTTAAACTTCGAGAAATGGGGTTTCAGTTCGCTTCTGAGTCCAGGATACGCAGCGAGGGCAGTTACAAAATTCTCTGGCTGTTCTTTCCACAAAGCAAATCCAACCCCTTTCTCTTCCAGACGCTGTGCCAAATTAAGCACAGCCTGTTCGCTCTTGGCCGACAGAACGACAGTTCGCATGTCTGTGCTTGCTGACGTGGAATCTGCGCTTGCTTGGTCCGGTGAGCAATACTGCGTTGTGGACGGTGTTAGTCGTGATTTCCAGATCGCTGCTATACTGGCATGTACACCCTGCGCAATAACACTACCGACTGGCCATTGCTCGAGTAGATCACGCCGCACAACAACGTATTGAACCAATGGGTCGGATGGTTGGGACGTATTTTCGTTCTGTTGAGGTGAAGTATTCATCGCAACCGAACAATTGCGCGGGTAATGAGCAAGGGTGGAGACAGCACGCGCGTGGCACTTTCTTGATATCGTTGCGGGAAAGAGTGCAAACGGTTGAACAAAGCACAAGCTCATTCCACGTCCAAGCTGCGCCCTCACGTCTTGAAGCGCCGACAACTCTGTCAAAATGGGTAGAGGAACAGATCCGGGAAACTATGACTCGAAATCACCGTTACGACACCAACAGTGAACAGCGCGAGAGTTGACTCAAGTCTTTGGCTGGAGAAGGAAGCTCTCTCGTCTACAGAGAGGGAGCAATGGGTTTCTCTTGGGGTCGAACTGACTACAGTATCTACTACTGTCCCGGTGGATATCATGCATGTGATGATTCTTTTTCCGCTATTGATTCTCAACAAGCTTTGGATCTTCACGTAAGCGTATTTGATCCATGATCTAAACTGATTGACGAACACAACTGTATCCACTCTGTACAGTTAAACTTTACGTCGATTGCAGAGAATGACGCAGCGGAAACTTTTCTAATGAAGACAGACAGATCGATCTCGGCTTCTCCTTTGGTTAACGATGCAATGCATTTATCTACGGAGATGTTCACATTGCAAGTCCCTCCAATGTTCAAACAATCAGGTTTTGTCATTGCATGGATCCTGGCACATTGTTTTTGTTGCCGATGGACAGGGTGCTCACAGTGTTCGGGAAGCACCTCGTACCTCGGCAACAAGAACAATTTGCAAGGGTTCCTCAATCAACAGTTTGTGGCATGTCATTGCAGGAGTCTTGGCACTATGTTCCTGTTGTGGATGGACCGGGTGCTTGCAGTTTTCGAGAAGCACCCCGTATCTCAACAACAGAAACAATTTGCAGAGCTTCCTCAATCAATCGTTTGTGGCATGTCATTGCAGGAGTCTTGGCACTATGTTCCTGTTGTAGATGGACCGGGTACTTGCAATTTTCGAGAAGCACCCCGTATCTCAACAACAGAAACAATTTGCAGAGCTTCCTCAATCAACCACTGGTAGCAGGAGTCCTGGCGCATTGTTGCGTTTGCCGATGGACCGGGTGCCTTACATTTCAAGCACCTCGTACCTCGACAAAAGCGACAGTTTGCAAGGGTTCCTCAATCAACCAGCATGTCGAATTATTGCAAGAGTCCTGGCACATTGTTGCGTTTGCCGATGGACCGGGTGCCTCTCATTTCAAGCACCTCGTACCTCGACAAAAGCGACAATTTGCAAAGGTTCCTCAATCAACCAGCATGTCGAATTATTGCAGGAATCCTGGCACATTGTTGCGTTTGCCGATGAACCGGGTGCCTCTCATTTCGAGAAGCACCTCGTACCTCGACAAAAGCCACAATTTGCAAAGGTTTCTGCAAAAACCTGCAAGGGTTCCTGCGAATCGAACTATTCTGGGAAACTCAAATTGCGCGCAAGAATGATTAAAACTGTTTATCTGAATTCTGTTGGCCGTCTCTCCCCCCTTCAAAGCGCAAGATGATGACCTGGAAAAGTAGAAAGCGTTGCCGACTTCCGTGTAGAAGAACCCGAATTTGGGGACCATGTAGGGGGGAAACCAAAACGCCTCGAAAGAGACTTGTCAGTTTATGATTGGGGCTTGAACCTATCTATAATGCTATTGGCATTCTGATGATTCACGGTTGTTCGGTAAAGAGAAAATGTGCACTTCATCCACGTCATCGGCTTGCATGGAAAGCTACGTCGCGTTGGCATTCGGTTTCTTGGCAACTGGCATCTTCACGACAAGTGGTCACACAATCTCTCTCCGACGAAAAGAAAACAAGCGTTTTCTCGCGGGGTTTCGAGCTTGGTTGTGGACTGTGCTACCCGCGCATGATGAAGTGTTCACAACGTGTTCTTCAGAGCAGCGCAAACAATGGCGCGCATTGCTGAGCTCTTGTCGGTATCATACATGATTAGCAGCGCTAATGAGAAGGCGCAGAATTGCCTACGGCAGATTCGCCGTCAGCATGAACAACATGTTTGACGGATGCAGGAAACACCATCTTCCATCTGAGATCGCTCCACCGCGGGATGGAGTACAAATTGAACGCGAACGTCGGTTGACAGCTGGATTCAGAGTGGATTCATTCGTTCGGGCTACAACTCGCGAGGCGCTTGTAAAATTCAGGGCTACATGACACTGAAGAAAGTTTTTTTCAATTCCAAGCGCAGTGAGGGCATGCTCCCCCACAAGTCGGGAGAGAAGGCGCAAGATGAAAGATTCGATGCCCCGTGCTCCAAGCAGGCGGCATGTTGCGTTGTGCCAGCACATGCGCTGGCAGATTTCAAAACGAGAAATGGGCGGAAACGACAACACAGCGAATGAAACAGGAAAAGCGCGGTTTACAGCAAAGCACTTGGAGCGAAATGATCATGTGCATAATAAGCGATGCAAACGGATCGCTTTCCCTCCAACAAGCATGGTCAAACGCGTCGCAGGTCTCTGACACGATGGGAAGAGAAGAAGGGGGAAATGATTCAATCACAGCGGGCAGAATGATTGTGACGAACCACACCGTGTGAGATCGGGCCCGAAGACGGAGTGAACGGCACAGACAAATCTGCGATGGGCACTGATAAGCGAAGGTACAGCACACAAACAGAGTGGTGGCGTGAACGGATGCACTTGTGGCGGGGCACAACGGGCAGTAAGCAAGTGGTGCGAGGGGTAGCCCTCTTAGCAGTGTGGCGACAAGACGAAGGGCGAAAAGGCGCGAGTAGGCGGACCAGCGCAAATGTGGCGGGGATCATGGTAGAATGTTATAAGAAATGAGCGTTTATGTTATCTGTTGTTTAGTGTACATTAAACAGTGAATGAGGAAAGCGAGCGCATGTTACATCTCACGTCGGCGAGACGATCATGCTTTGCTCCAGCTGCGAATGAGTTAGAATGAGGAGGAAATGAGGGGCGAAAATTAGGCGCCCAGACGAAGAAGAGCCACTAGGAGACACCAAACAGTAGACAAACGCGTCACCAACACACCATAAGCGAAACACCATAAGAGAAAAGCACCAAGGACACAGCGCACTACAGCAAGCAAGCACAAGACCAACAAGGGGAGGGCAGGGACGGGTTCACAGTCGGCTAGTGGCGACAATTTAGAAGGAAGTTAGCTCGACAGCAAAGCCCGAGTGCATGGAGGTATGTCCAACCGGCGGTCTTCGGAACCTGCTTAGCCCAAACTCATCATCATCTTCGGCGCGCTGCTTCTCAGCGCGACGAAGGTCACCCTGCGCAGCGGCGGTGTAGCGGGCCGGCGGCTGAGTGGAGTACATCAAAGCTGTGAGCGAGGCGGCGGCCGGCAAAGTAGCAACTAGACGAGACAGCATTGTGATAAACGAAGGCTTGAGAGGTAGACGTGGAGAGGAGGGTAGACTGTGCGACGGCGCGGACGACGACGGCGGAAGCTGAGCGGAACGAAAAGGGGAGCACTGTGCGAACAGGCGTTTTAAATAAAACGCGCGTGCGCAGCGAGCCCCCCCGCCCACGCGCGGTAGAAAAGCGGGAACAGCGCGCACGTTTCGTGCACGGCGGCGCGCAACGCGTGCGCAGCGTTTGCTGACGGCGCAAGCACAGCCACCAGCCATGAAAAGTAAGCCGACAGCTGTGCTACGTGGCATGGATGAGCGGCTTACCATTGGAGAGACGATATGCCCATCACGTCGGGGAGGCGGTGGCGTCAGGGCGGCGGCGGCCCGCGCCGGGCGCACACGCGGTGGAGGCGGAGTTGTTGCGTGTCTGGCTGCGCGTGAGCACTCGCCGCCGTTTCGCAATACGTTCAGATTTGCCGCGCGACCACGTTGACGGCTGGCTGGCTGCGCTGCGCGAGTGCGCCGTCGTGCGCCGAGAGCACGCACATTTGCCTCGCGCGTGGGCGTCGTGGCTTGCTGGAATACGTGGAGCACGTGTGGGGCGGCCATGCGCTCCGTGAGCGAGCACCCTGCGACTAGCGTGTCCATCATACAAAGATGGAGTTGAGGTGCAAACGATGGCGCTTTGGAAATGGCCAGCGGTGCGTCGACTGGGGACGACCGCGCACATCATGAAGAGCGTCATCTGGGATATGGACGGCGTGCTGCTGGACAGCGAGCCCATCTACTTTCGCGTCGAGCATAGCATTGTCTCGCGATATGGCAAGCAAATCCGCCCCATCCTGCCCTTGCTACTGGGCCGCACGGCCGACGTGTGCGCCAAGATCACAGTCGAGAAGCTCCAACTCCCGCTCACCCCCGAGCAATTTCTCGCTGAACGCAATAAACAGCTGCTCATTGAGATGAAGTCTGCGGCCATTCTACCGGGCGCCGTTGATATTGTGCGACATTTGAAGCAATGCGGCGTCAAGATGGCCATTGCTACGTCCTCGCCGCGTGACTTGTTGATCGCGAAGCAGACTGGCAAGGAAGCCTTCTTCGAACAGTTCGATGCCATTATATGTGGAGATGATGTGGACGCTGGAAAGCCTGATCCCCAGATTTTCTTAAAGGCTGCCGCAGCGATTGACGAACAGCCATCCAATTGCTTCGTGTTCGAGGATGCTCCGGCTGGACTTGAAGCGGCGCGACTTGCGGGAATGAAGACTGTTGCCTTGCCGAACAGCCACGTTGATATCAAACTGTACCAGGATCAGGACCCCTTGTTCACTGTGCCCTCCGCCTGTCTTCTTGATTTTGACATCTCTCTGCTAGGATTCCCACCGCTGCCCAAAAAGCCCTTATCTTCTTCATAACTCTTATTTTGTGTTTAAATGCTTTTCATTTCCGTTTTGAGTAACAATTGTTCATGTCTTCCCACCGCTGCTGTTCATAATTATTACGCGGCACTTGCTCCCGCACGCACATGTTCCCAAACTTCTCATCCGCAACCCATACTGCAAGATACCTTCTTCGCTCTCGCAGACAACCTGCACCCTGCTTCTTCATTCTCGCACATTAGCTCTTTACGTTTTCCAACAAACTCTGCACATGAAACACGTCGAGCTCTTTCTTTCTGCTTCAACCAGCTCCGAGCAAACCGACAGAAAAGCCCGAACCTTTGCCGTCGTCTTCACGCAGCATGGCTTCGAGAACGAATTTGAACAACTAGGCAGAACCGAGACCATCTCCCACTCAGACAACCTTCATTATTGCACTTCTTTTCAGGTACCATATAATGGCCGATTTCCTGATGAAACAGTGCTCAGATTTGAGCTGTACCACCGACGGACCGAGGAAATAGAGAAGTTAACTGAGCACACTCAGCTTGGCAAAGCAACTTTATCCCTTCCTGACCTTCTCTTGGCGCCTGGAAATCACCTCACTACCCAGCTTTCACATCCGTCTTTAGAGAAGAAAGTTGGCGTGTTAACTGTAAGCGCGGAGAAAGTGCAGATGGACAGCGCAGAAAGCCAGTCCGATGTCCTTTTTGATCTTTCTACAAGTGTGCTGAGAAGGAAGGACTGGAATAAAACGCTGCTTCATCAACGATATGAGTTGAAAAGAGCGCATAGGCATACTGACATGGAAGGTCATACTGTCTGGCTTCCGATTTATAGGAGCGATCGTATTGGCAAGCAAAGGGATTCAAACACCACCATTGAATTCACAACAGCTAATGTGAAGTATCGTCATTTATGTAATGGAGATGATGAACGACAGTTGAAAATCTGCTTGTATGCCACTGCACCTACATGCAAACGCAATACTAGCGAGGTGCTACTGGGATCCGTGACATTTTGTCTTCGTGATATCTGTGAACTTGATCCAACGGAGGAAGTCTTGTCACTCGAAAGCAACGTAGAGGGTTCTGAAGATGCGGGTCATGTAGCTATAGTCAAGGCGGAACCCACGGATTACGGAAGTCACTTTTCTCTGCATGTGAACTATGAAAACACAGTCAAGTATTCGATCGGCGGATCGCAGGACAGGCGAAAACCTATGCAGAAAGGCAAAAAGAGACTGTCGATGTCCAGGTTATCGATTGGTCGAGGCAAATCTAGTCCTGGTGGCGCCAAGCTTCCTGCTATTAATTCAATAGAAAATCTGTTCAAACATCAACCCACTCGGTGAAGGAAGCGCTCGTTATGGTTCTCCTCTTGTCTCGAAGTGAGCAAAGTTAGATTTGGGCTATACGAAATGGTTTTATGTTTCGCTCCTGTGCAATAGTACTGGAATGTTGCGAGTGGAATGTACGCAAAGGCCTTTGACGGATCTCGTGATTGATTCATTTTAGCACATTTAGGACCGTATAGGGACGACGTACTACCGATAATCTGGTTCGAATGTCCTCGTTCAAGAGGTCGTTCTCTGCCTGTGAACCGGCTGATTTAATTAAAGATATCTGTCTTCAGTTGAAGCGTTTCAATCGACTTAAGAGTAGATACGCTTGTCGTCTTGGTTAACGGGCAAGTGTTCAGTTCAAGAAAATGTTGACCAAGCTGCGGCGTGAAAAGCGGTACTCCATCGTAACGAACCGGGACTGCAAGTTTCTTCGAAAGGACAGAAGGCCAAAAGATATAGTTCGCCGCAGACGCTCGACCGACTGCTCTCACGCGCCCGATAGATAGCTTCAATGAGAGCTGACCAAAACCGTAACCGTTACTAAAGCTACACGGTACACGGTATCTACTGTTGTAGATAGCGTCGTATGTAGATCAGAATCGCGAATGGGCAATAAAGCTTAATTCATGTTTAAAATCGGAATCGGATTACAGAATATCTACCAAGGGTACTGTACATCTCTCGTCCGGATTCAACTTTAAACAGTAAAAATCCCATTCTGTGAATTTATCTAGGCGTCGCTGAATTAAGGCGTTCGCCTCCGGCACAGATCAGCTTCCATTCCTGCGTCTGAACGATATTGTCAGGTGCCACATTGTGGCCCTGTGAGAACTTCTGAAGTTAGAAAGAAAAAAAAACAGAACCGTAGATATGACTGGTGCGACTAACGAGCAAATACCAACATCATCTCTGATCATCAGATGATCTCACCAATCCTCGCCACTGACTGAACCTCAAGCCTGAAATCCAGTCCGCTGCTCAGTTACCATCTCCAATATTCCGTCCCTACGGACAGCAAGGAATTACCAATCACCGGTTTTTGTTGAAGCCCAGCTGGCACCCACTTATCACGCGGCAACCATACTGATATCACTTGGCATCCTGAGGCGCTCCAAGTCTTTGGAAGTCTTTCGAAATCGGTTATATAGTTTCGCGCAGTATCTCGTACCACATCCGTTTCCATGGCAGTGGAGAAGAGCTCTGATCCGGAACACGAAGAGGCATCTCAGTTCGAAGACAACCCGGATATGCTACCCACACGTACCTACGTAGCACCACCACGGAGCGGCGAGGGAAGGAGCCGGTCCTTTCGGCCGTCTGCGTCAAGTCTTCCAGCATGTGCCTGGATATGCATAATTTTCATCCCTCTTCTCTGGCTGGTGGGCACTGTTGAATCTTCTCGTCCGTTCTACCATATTTTCTTCGCCTTTCTATCTCTCCTTCCGGCCTTCATAGTGGGTAGGTTTGTGCTCACTCAGTTTTCCGATGAGGCCGTCAGCAAATCTTTTTTGCTCTCTCAGTTCTTGCTGGGAGCCATACCACTAAGTTTGATGATCGTCTTGGTGGAAATGTTGCTAGTGGTGGTCTTTGGCGTTCTCTTGTTTTCATCTGATATCCAGAAGTATCTGGATAGCGCTCCAAATGTAGAAGCTATTTCTCGAATCGGATTGTACGCGATGAAAAGGACTGTGAATTCATCTTTCCATTCAAGCGACGATCCTATAAGCAAAGATGCCGATGTGGACAAACTGATGGAAGCGCTAGGGGAACAGCTTCCACTTTGGAAATTATTGGTTGGTGCCGCTTTCTTTGCAGTCGTTGTCGCTGGTGTAACTGAAGAAGTCGGTAAATGGACGCTTGCTAGGCGATATAGAAAAGTAAACTCGTTGCAGGAAAACGTAGAGTGGGACCGGCATATTGGTTGCAGAGGTATCCTTGCTATTGCATGTATGGGTGCTCTTGGTTTTGCTACTGTTGAAAACTATGGTTTCGTGGTGGGACTAACAGCATCGCCAGAAGCAACGTTTCAATTTGGATTTGTCGTCATGACTTTGTTCCGCGGCTTATTGGCGTTTCCAATTCATGTGGGGGCGCAGTTTTATGTTGCTGTTGCTGCGGCTCAGTCATATATCTTTCATGAACCGATCAGTGTGGTTTGGCCTCTTAGCGTTGCCATTCTAATTCACGCTCTTTTTGATGGTTTATCTATGGTGATGCTCGTTCTCATACCGAGGCTGGGAGCTCCCTCCTGGACAGGAGTGTCTGTTCCCATCTTGCAATCCCTTCTGACGGTTTTGCTTGTCCTTCTATGCCGCGGGCGGTACAAAGCGCTATTAGAAAGGGAAAGAATGGTCCTCACGGCAGCAGACCCAGTTTGAGAACGCTTGTGTGGCTTGTGGGAACGTGTACATACATTGTATTGACAATGCTCCAAGAGTACAGTATATTGCAATTATCTTCACTCTGGCCGAACTCAAGTTCGTCCCTCTACTTACTAGTAACTTTCTGGATAACCGCTTTTCCTTTCTTAGTTTGGGGTGAGCCAGTGATCATCTGAACGGTTTGCCTTGTTTTCATTCTACCAAGGGTAAAACTTTGCTGCTGTCATTCCAGGGCAATGACTTTCTCGTGTGTTTGCTCTAGTCTCACAGCGCGACGTTTGCTTGTACTGGTACGTAGTCATATTCCAAGAAGTTCTTACGTTCTGTTCAAAGAAAATGACGAGAGAATGGAGAGCTGTGCACCCTTTCGATTACAGTACTCACGTCATCAAATCAAAGGTGCGCGTTTCACGGTGAACAACGATAGCTAAACTTAGCCCATGATTTTGATTCAATAGCACGCAAGTAGAAAAGAATCTGTACTGGAAAGTGCGATTGGATGCTTGAAGATGAGCGCTCTCGGTCCGATGACCCTTACCTGTTACTCAAAGGTCCTTAATTTACGAAGTAAAGACGGGACAGAAAAGGTGAGAGCGACGATAATCCTCACGCCGTCTCGCGCGAGAAGACAACTGTACAAAAAAGAACCTCGAGTCTGTGCCAGGAGTCAGGCCAGGCGAACTTCTCCGTCGCCTACCTTCAAGCTTGCCGTACGCCTGTACCGTTCGTACCGTTGGTTGCAGACGCCGATCTACAAAGGACGCCTTTAGCGATACCGCAACGCTTCAACTTTACAACCAACAACCAAAGGCCGACCCTTGCCTTTGTGCAGACAACTATCATACACAGTAGGCGCCAACAAAGACCGGGGCGCGCTATTACGTATGAAATTCAAAGCTGTAAGGCTGGCAACCCTAGACAACTCGGCACTAGTCATACTGTACGCCAGAATCAGCCTTCGCCTCTTTCCCACATCCGGCCATCTTCGTCATGTCTATTCTCACCGCGCACTTACGTTCACCGGAGCAGCGCCGCAGCGACAATCTTACTCTTCTAACTCGTCGCGCGCCGCCGCCGCAAACGTGCGGAAGATTCTTCAAAGTGTCGGCTGAAAATGGTGTGCAGGTGCACAGCTTTGACCCGGCTGCGTTTGACTCGGACGCAGAAACAGACGGCCCGCCCTCGGACTCGTTCGCATGGCGACGGGAACACTCGCGCATCAGAACAAGTTTGAGTCTCAACAGCATATCATCGCGGCTTGACACTGATTCGACGCTGCGCCGTGCACGGCGCTCGTTCACGCGGCCGGTTACACCGACGATGGCTCCGTTTTCTAGAGATCGTGCCACAAGTTTCTACCACGGAAAGTCACGCTTGCATCACAGTGTGTCCAATGATGACATAATTGGCGCCGTGAACCCGCAGCGCTTGCAGCAGCTGCTTGGCGAGGACTACGTGTTGTTCTGCTCGTCCAATGTCAAAACAACTCAGCCACCAGCGCGGCAGCAAAGGCAAAACAGCAACACAAACAAGCACAGCCGCTCTATGCGAAGCATACTGTTCAGTTCTAGGAGACCTGGATTCAACGTTTCGCTTGTGTCAGCAGGCAGTTTTCGAGCAGAAAGTGATGAGGAGAGGGATGTGGAGCAGTTCAGTCGCATGCTTGCGGCCGAACGCAGCAACGATGATCGCCCCAGCTGTGCGTCAATTCCGTTGTTCGTGGAGGAAATTGGACGGGTTCCGCGGGTGGCGGTGGTGGACGGAAGGGCTCGCAGGGTGCGCGTGCGGAGACTCAGGGGTGCTTCATATCGCATGAAGACGTCGCAGACTCAAGGCAGCAACGTTTTCTCGCGATGCTTTGGGGTGTGCTTGCACCCGTCAGCGCGTGCGGGAGTCGAGGAAGAGTGAGAGTGTGAGGGGCTACACGACTCGGGTTGGGGCATTGGACTCGTGAGAGTATTGTGAATGAGCTGTGTCCAAGTCATAGGGTGCTCATACAAAGCGGCGCTGGGCAGCTGTGCAGTTGTGGCAGTCTGGGCGACTCGCGCAGGATGCAACGCAAGCGCCGGAGGGCGGTCGTTTTGGAAATCAGCGGCCGTAGCTCAAGCTGAGCTCTGATAACGAATTTGCGGGAGTTGGATTCGGTTGTTTTGTTCATATAAGCAGCAGCAAAAACGTTACAGACTGTACGTATTACAAGCATACGTAAACGTAATTTTACGTATGCGCAAGTCGGCACCACACTGTCGAGACGACGTCATGTTAGCGATAAGCGTTGTCAACAAGCAACACTTCCGGCTGCCAACCTGCCGGCGCCTCTAACCGACTACATATCGCTCCATCTGTTTGCATCTTCGCCATCAAAGCGAACTCACCCTGCCCATCGCTTTGCTGTACGCCACCTCTCGCCGCCCTTCACCCCCGCCTCTCTTCAACCCTCTCTCTTCAACCTCACATCTCCGTCATCTCCCCGTCCCTCATGGATCTTAACAAGCTCATTGGCTATAATAGGGGCGGCGCACACACGGTTGACATGGAAGGCGTCATCCACTCCGTGCCGCCGTACGCCAACCCTAACCTTAGCTCTTCCAACCCTGGCCTGCGCCGACAACCTAACAAACCTCCGGTCAACAACTCCCCTCCCCTTCCGAAGGAACAATCATCTTCTTCGTCGCGTTCCTTCTGGAGTACCGTCATGGACATACCGCCGTCATCCGCCTCATCCACTGCTACTGCGCCCACAGCAATTACCTCCACCGGCTATCGAGTAAGTGACATGCCGCCGTCCACACCATCCAACCCCCATCTACCCACCAACACTGCGCGTGAAATGGTTAACTGTGATCGTGCTGAGAGTGAAGAGAAACCTTAGCCACTCTCCACGCAGTTTTGTTTGTCTGGAACGGTTTCGCGGTACTTCCTCTCCATTTGCTTTTGGTGCTTATGTAAGCTCAACTCGTACCATAACCATGATAGATGCATTGTTCTTTTTCTTCAAACCTCCGGCTAGGAAACGTTTCCGTCACTCAGTATTCGGGACCCTTCCGCCAAAATGCTTCAAGATACCATGTGTATCATTAGCAACGTACTACCGATGATAATTCATAGCTAGTTTTTCACCCAAAACGACCAGTTTATGCATGATGAAGTGTTCATCAACATGTCTGTTGCGAAGAGCTTCAACTTGGACGCTTCAAAGTTTTGCACGAGCACATGGAATTTAAGTCCAGCGCTCGTAGCGGGCCTTGTGACTATGGTGAGCGCTCGAAAAGTTGCCAGTTACTAGTCGTGCTTTGGCGTAATGTGTGTGCGTATGCTTCACGTGTGACCCACATATGATGATGTTGTGGTAAAACAAATATTAGTACATATCTTCACCAGAAACACTGCGGCCCATTTAGGTCCGTGTCAAATGTTGCGCAACTGATGCAGCCAATCGAGATGTGCGCGCCCACAGATGAGAAAACCCGGTCACACCACGAATCAACAGCTTCTCCTCCTTCTGCATCATCTGCGCAATTTTCAACACTTGTTCACGAGTATCAACGGAACGGAACCAATACTGCGACATGAGAGTCGGGCACATGGTCATCATCCTTCGTGTTCAAGTGTGGGGTGCAGTAACGAGGCTTTTTGGAGAACAGTATTCAACACTTGTGCGGTATTCACGAACGCGTACTTTGCCACTGACACCGACTCCATGCGTCTACGGCATGTCACAGAAGAAAACATTGTGTCGATAAGCGATAGTCTTGATGAAAGTTCTTTTCCATTACTTCACAGGGAACTTTGTGCTTCAAATGACGCTTCCTCTCTTCAAGAAGGCCAAGAATTTCTGCGGTTCATATCGAATCACATTTCAACCCTTTTTCGCAGTGTGTGGCATACAGATGGCGTCGCGAGACGTGTGTGAGGCGACATCAAAGGTCGAAATCGTCACAATCATCCGTTACAACAATGCCAAAGCTGTACCGAGGAGACTTCTGCAGGTCCTGCATTGGGACAAGCCATTGAAGGTCGTTGAAGTGGGAGTGGAAAACAACGAAAGCCGGTAGCGATTGCATCCCAATGCATGCGGAAACTGAAACCACTTTGAGGGATTAGTGCATTTGTCCATAAAACAAGAACACTGGGAGCCTCGCTTTCGAAATGTGGATGCCGCGTGTGACAGAGACGGTCAAAGGAGTGGTTCCAGCTGGTGTAAACCTGTGCTCTTCTGTGATTGAAATAACAGCCATTTCTATAGGGAAAGTTTCGTTTCACCCTAGAAATTGAAGGTTGATGTCCCCCATTAAAGAAAGAAAAGAAACAAGTAAGAGTGTTTTGTCAGACATCTATGGCGCTGACGAACGAGACTTCCGAAGAGCGGAAATAAGATACTGTAGCTAACCTTCGAGCGCCAAAAGGTTAGCGTTCTTAGCCTTCGTAACCCTAGCGCAGTTTGCAACAATGCATGTGCCGATGCTACATCGTGTGGCATCCTATCTTGGTATATATAAGGGTGTACAGAACTCTTGTAATGCGATGCGACTGTGGCACTGCAGTCGAGAAAGACGCCGAGAACGTTTTGTTTCGCTGTCCTCTGACACCTCTGACAAATGTTGCCCGTCGCAATGAGTTACCTCTGCTCAAGACAGGACTGAAATCGGGATGGATATCTGAGATCATCATATCACCACCGTCTTATTGCGAAGCAATAAAAAGTAATGAACCACGCATAAGAAGAAGATATCACCACCAATACATCTACTTCCAATGATTCAAGATATTGAAGTTCAAAACTCCGCCGACAAAAGTACGTTTCTTACAGCAAGACCAGACCAGAAGTAAAAGCTATACTAGTGAAGCTTGATAGTAGCGCTATGATATACTTCGTGCTGAAGGAGGAACATAGCGGATGTCCAGAAGTCGAAAAATCTCCTCCTCATTCTGAACCTGAATGGGAGGTCCCTGCATTGGACCAATATAGAAACATGACAAATCGCGTTAGCACTCTGCCTAAATGAGGACCTCATTGGTCCACTGAGATTCTATACTTACCACCTTGGATCGAGAATGCTTGTTCCTGCAAACTTTTTGCATTCCTTTGTGACTTAAACTGTAACCATATGTTCGAGCTTTAGCCCTCATGGACCTGATGTGATTAGGAACACAATAATTCGAAGGGATTATCATTTGTTAGATAGATACGAACGGTGTTAAATGCTGTGAACCGCAGGTGACTTACCGATTGAACACAGCACTACCTGTGTAGGTCAGAAGAGCATAAGGGTATTGTTCGTGAGGAACAGCAAACAAATCAATACGCCCATGACGACGGCCGGGGAACTTGTAGACACCAAAATACTTTCCAGGTCCGTCAATGAGATCATCTGTTAGCACACCTTCCATCTTCATGCGCTTAATGACTTGGGGGAACGAACGCGAAAGTGTTTCGGAGGAACCGACGACCATTATATCGACATCACCACACGACGGCTTTCCTCGGAGATAACTTCCGGCTACAGTGATATCAAGCGAAGAATCTATTTGCTTTGCTATTTTTCGAACATATCCCTCTAGTTCGGCAACATGCTTTCTCGGTATCCGATGTAGAAGATCTTCGTAGCGTCTTAAACCAGTCTTCTGATTCACGTCCAACAAGTTGTTGTTCTGTTCTGAAGCGTTTCGGAGCTGTTCGATAGAAGTTATTCCTCTCGCCACTAGACCCATAGCTTTCACGGGACCAACCCCCCATACGCCACACAGTGTTTTGACTGCTACATTACGGGGGTTGCTCAGCACTGCCTCAGCCTGGAGCAGTCTTCTTGTGGTGATGATCTCGACAATTTTTCGTTGCATCCTTGTACCTACAGCTCTCTCATCACCAAGGGAATGGACGTCACCGATGGTCAGTATTTCATAAGAAAGTGTGCGAATCTTTGCAATGGCTCTCTGATAACCCAGAGAACGGAAATGGTCCTTTTTTAGTGAGTATGCCTCTTGCACGATACCCAGCAATTCGCAGATCATAACGTTCATAGGGTAATCAGATGCAGTAAGCATGGGACGAATCTCGCACGCCCATCTGCTCGGAGTGGCAGAACGGATGGGCGGGCTTACTACAAGAGAAGAACTCTTGGTTTCAGACCGTTTTTCTCTGTCCTCGAAAAGCGGCAACAAATTCCTGACAACAGTGGCTGGCGCGGTTTTCTGAGATTTGGGGTTTGCTGAATCGTCGGAGATGTTCCTGCGTTTGGTGGGGCGGGACAGGGCTGAATAACTCACTTGTGGCTGAAAGTCTGCAGGGGTGAAATGTCGCTTTGACGACAAAGTTGGCAATGACTGGATCGACGGACAGGTGTGAGAAGACGGAGTGGCACCAGGATACAATTCGGGAGACTTCAAGCGCAGATCACGAAGACTGTCACTAAGCCAGCGAGTAGGTCGCACAGGAAGAGAACACAGGTGGGAGTACTTGGACAGAATGGCTGAGTCGGCTACGACAAACTGTTGGACGGTTGGGCTCGACGGTGCGTCTGAGAGCGACTGTACGGAACGGAAGCCGTGTTCTGCGGGCTGCAGAACCTGGCCTTGGCCGCCATGCTCGCGAAGGCGTTCGAGGAGGCGCTGGGCGACGCGTTTAGTGAAGAGCAAGCTTGGTACTAGGAAGACGTGATGGTTGGCGAAAGTCGACGGTTTGGACGGGGAAAGTGGGGAGGCGGAAACCATTATGCACACAGGACGAAGAAGGGTGCGGGCGGTTGGCGCGCAACGGAGGAGCGCTTTCGGGGGAGAGAGGGCGGTGGATGAGGCAGGTGGCGGATTAAGAGAGCCTTTCGGCACGACAAATTGGCGCCAAAAAATGAGTCCCGTCTCACGTGAGCAATCCACTTGCACGCAATGCGCCAATGAATGGTCGCGTGACCCACTCCGTGGACTACGTGTACCGCGGGTACCTGTACTGTATTACTCATCCCTGCTGTAAGTTGTAAACATGAATATACCAACGGTGCGCCGGTGCCACCTAGGCTCATCTGACTTACACCATGTAACACCTACACTATAACATCCTTGTCACACTACAGTACGTGTAGCTAGCTCTACACGGTCGCGCTGTCCTTGATGAGCAGACGACAGACGAGCACGTCGCACACGCGCAATGGTTCCCGGAATGGACGGCACCACAAACTAACTCTACTAGGCTAGAGGCACTTTGTTCTACCTTCGTATTTCTTCACTGTTTGCTTTGGAGAACCTTCAAAGCACACACATTCAGCACAAGCGTTTAATCAACACAGTAGCGATAACGGTTGGTTCTCTATGTAGTACATACTATGTACCCCACAACCTCATTTGCTTCGCACTCAACACTCCCAAGACAGCCGTCGCAACCATGGCACCCATCCAATCAGCGCCCAGTCAATTCCACTTCTTGCAAGCGCCCATTCTACGAGCAGGTCGGATCCTCTGGAGCATCCAGCTGCTTGAGCACCCATGCCATATCAAACGCCTTTTCAGACAGGAAACTATACCTGTTTGACGCCGAAAAATGACCGCTAGACATATCTACCTTCAGCAGAATAGGGTCACTTCTCGTTGTGTACTTCCTCAACTTGGCCGCCCATTTCATCGGTTCAGAATACATCACCCGCGGATCATACAGTCCGGCCAGGATAAGCACAGCCGGGTACGGCTTTGGTCCCACGTTTGAATACGGACAATACTGTTTGATAGCATCAAAATACTTTCTTTGATGCGGATTGCCCCACTCTTGCCACTCTCCCGTAGTCAAAGGAATCGACGGGTCGGACATGGTGTTCAACACGTCCACGAAAGGAACACCAGCAATGGCCGCCTTGAAAAGCTCTGGGCGCATGTTCAGCACCGCACCCATCAAAAGACCCCCGGCAGAGCGCCCTTCGATTGACAAAAGCCTTGGTGTGGTCTTCCCGACCTCTATCAGATGTTCTGCACACGCACAAAAATCTTCGAATGTCTTTGCCTTGGTTTCAAACCTCGCCGCCTCATACCACTCTCTGCCAAATTCCCCTCCGCCTCGTATATGTGCAATTGCGTAAATTACACCCCGATCAAGCATCGGAAGCCTTGTCATAGAGAAGGAAGGATCAATGGATATCTCGTACGAACCATATCCGTACAAATGCAACTTGTTTGGCCCATCTTGTGACAGCGCTTTGGAATTGTATACCAACGAGATTGGTACGGTCGTGCCGTCTGCGCTTGTAGCTTGCAGGCGTTCTGTTTTGTACAGCTCCCTGCTGTATCCGGGCACTTTCTGTTCCTTAAGGCAAGTGCTTTCTTTGGAGTTGATGTCATACTCGTAATCCCGATTTGGAGTGGTGAGGGAGGAGTAGACGTAGCGGAAGGATTCGGATTCGTACTCGTGGTTATTTCCAATACTGATAACATGTGCCGTCTCCTCTGCTTCAAGAAGATACATTTGGCGGAGGTCATGTTCTGGAAGGACCCATAGCTGTTCATAACCGTCCTTTCTACCAGACATTACCGCGAAAGATTTAAAAGACTGGATTGAGTTGATCTTGACGTCCCTGTCATAAGGAAGAAATTCAGTCCACACATCAGGGGCGTTGGTTGTGGTGCGCATAAGTTTGAAGTTAGTGGCACCTTCAACGTTAGTGACAACATAAAAAAAGTTGTCAGTCGCATGCCATACTGCATATAGCACGTCGGGGTTTCGCTCGCGGAACAGCTTAAGTCCTGCATCCGGATTGTCCAAATCAAGGAAGCGACTCTCTGACAGCGTGCTAGCAGAGGAGCTGACGATGAGGAAGCGGTGCGAGAGCGACTTGTCAAAGCTCAAATAGAACTCGGTGTCTTTCTCTGTGTACAGGCAAGAATCGTCCGGTAGCTTAGCATCCGAGGGTTGACCAGTGCGCATCACATGGCACCATAATTTGTACGGACGGTGTGACTCGTCAAACGTGGTGTAGTACAAAGAAGAATTGTCACGGCCCCATTCGATATCACCCGCAGTGCCGCGGATAGTATCTTGTTCCAAAAGTTGGCCTGTGCGGAGATCCTTAAAGTAGATGTCAAACGTCTCGTAGCCGGAAAAGTCGACCGCGTAGGCCAAAATGTTGTCATCAGGACTAACAGAGATGGCACCAACGTTACAGTGCTTCTTGCCCTGTGCCAGGCGATTGACATCGAGCGTGATCTGCTCGGTGGCGGGAACGCCATCAACAATGGGCTTGCGACAAAAGTACTGGTAACTCTTTCCTTTGACAGTTCTCACGTAGTACACATAGTGCCTGGCCTTAACCGGGACGGTGGAATCGGTCTCGACGTAGTGAGACAAGAGCTCCTTGTACACACGTTGAACAAAGGGGCGATTGGACAAGGTCATGTAATTGGTGTAGGCATTTTCCTCGCGAAGGTGCTGCAGCACCTGCGGGTGCTTGCGGTCATCATCACGCATCCAGAAGAACGGATCCGAGACGAGCTCTGGCGGATCAATGAGCGGGCCGTCGCCATGGAATTTATCGTCAACCTTACCAAACACGACGTCATGCGGCTTCTCAAGCGGGACAGGCGGCGTGGATCGAACAGCACCCCTCTTCTTCCGGCGCAGGTACTCCAGCGCGACGGCGGCGAATCCAATGCCGGCGGCGGCGGCCAAGCGCGGCAAGCCTAGCGAGAGCGGCGACGGCGTGGCCGACTGCGCAGGGGCGGTCATCAGCGACGAGGCAGCAATGGCAGCGTCGGGCGCAGCGCCACCCGGCGACGCGGCGGGGCGTGCACGAATAGAGCGATGCTTTGCGTGGCGCGAACACTCGCCACTCATCCCGCCTCGCTAACTTCGATAGATACACCGGAAGCCGTCCGTCAGCCGGGCCGCCGTGGAAGGCACCAACGCGAGCAGAAGTGCACCGCACCGCCGGTGCCGCCGCCGGCGCGGGCGGCGGCGCCATCGGTGCGGTGCCGCGCTGCCGCGTGGCGCACGTGGCAGCATGGCGACGTTGTCGCGTGGCCGCGTGGCGACGTGGCGTCGTCAGCCATTACATCAGGGCGTGATGATCAGGCGCAATGTGCCACGCAAGCCGCGTTGCGAAAGGCCGTTGGCGACGCGCCGTTCACACGTGCCACCTCTCGGGCCCACGCTCGAGCAGCCAGTGCCGCACGCACCCGTTTGCACGCCACGCGCGCCTGTCCCGCCCGTCCCCCGCCCCCCTCCCCACGTCCCCTCTGCTCCGTCATCATTCGCTGCCCGGTGCGCCACGCCCACCGTCCCCCCCTCCCGCCCCGCGCCTCGTGCTCCGCCCTCCTCGCCTCCCCCTTCGCCGCGAGTTTCTTGCGGCTCGTTGATGAAGCGTCGAAAGCGTAGAAGGACCATGCGCCCACCTATCTACTCGCTCGAGCAGGCCGTGCCGCTGCATCGCTTCAGGCGCCGTGCCGCTGACACGCCGCTGTGCGTCAACGGCGTTTGCACCGTGCACGCCGGTCGTCATCACATCCAGCCGCTCTCCTTCTCAGACGACGACAAAGCCGACCATTTGCAATGCTCTCACGCCGGCTTGGTCGTCACGTACAACGGTCCGGGCCGCGAGGAGAAGGATGCTGCCTCCATTCGCACCTCACAGCCAATTCCACCCGGCGGTATCGCCCTCTTCTATTTTGAGGTCTCCATCGTGGACCAGGGCGACACCGGTCGCATTGGCGTCGGTCTGTGCGATCGCAAGGTGCGCCTCAGCAAGATGCCTGGCTGGGAAGCTGGTAGTTACGCTTACCACGGAGACGACGGCCTGCTCTTCCGCCAAACCGGCATGACGGGCAACTCGTATGGCCCCAAGTACGGCACTGGCGACGTTATCGGCTGCTGCTGGGATCTAGTTGACAACAAGGTGTTCTTCACGCGCAATGGAAAGAATCTTGGCACCGCTTTCACCAACCTCTCCGGCGTATTATATCCCACCGTCGGCATGCAATCCATGAACGGCAGCTTGAGCGCCAACTTTGGCCACAAATCGTTTGCTTTCGATATTGAATCATACGCGCGCCAGCAGCGAGACAAGATTCTGGCCACCATCATGTCCAAGCCGCTGCCACAGGACTATACAATTCTCACTGACACCGTGCTCATGTACCTGATGCACAACGGCTACTCGCAGACAGCAGCCGCATTTGCCAAGGACGCCGGGCGCGAACAAATCTACAAGAGGGAACGCGACTCCATGCTCAAGCGGCAGGCCGTGTGCGACAAGGTGCTGCAAGGAGACATTGACGGTGCGATCCACGACTTGGAAAAGCAGTTTCCGCAAGTGCTCAAGTCGCAATTGAACGTGCGCTTCTTGCTGCTCACACAAAAGTTCATCGAGATGATTGTGAGCGGCGCCAGTCTGGAAGAAACTGTGGAGTACGGGCGACGAGAACTGTCTGTTTTCCGCGACAAGGAGTACATCAAGTCGGCGCAACAAAGTGGCGATGGCATTGTGAAGACGGACAAGGTTTTGCCGTATGCGGACATTTTGCGCGACGTGTACCTGCTGTTGGCGTACGGAAACCCTGCTGAAAGCCCCACCGGTCACCTTACGAAGCAGAGCAGGCGAGAGAAGGTTGCAGACAAGGTGAATTCGGCGATACTGGCGTCGCAAGGGCGACCGATGCGTTCGTTACTGGAGCGGTTTATAGGGCAGAATGAAAACATCTTGAAGCATCTCATGTTGATGGGAAATGGGCCGGCGGCGCTTGTATCGTGTGAGGATATGCTGTGAGCTACTAGAGAGATGAAGAATTAGGATGATAGCAGTGGAGTGTACGCGACGAAAGCAAACACAACAAGTGATAGCACAAGAGAGAATGTTTTCTTTTTTTTACAGACGTATCTAGAGCGTAGCGTTTGAACTTGCAAACTTTGAATGTAATATCTACGCGCTGGAGATCTGGTCTAGGGTGATGGAAGCGCCAAACTTTTCCTCCACTTGTGTGAGGGCGTCTGAGATGTTATCCAGCTGCTTGTCGGCCATGCTGACGCGGCCATTGAGAATGAAGAGCGCATAGCCCGCAAACGGAGCGGTACTGGTCTCGGTCTCCATCTCGTGGACGTGGCCGCCGTGCGTGGCCAACGCCTGCGACACGGCGTTCGCAATGCCAGGCTGGTCCGGCGCCTCGACGGAAATTCTCCACATAGGCTCGTCCAACTGCGCCTCGGTAGGCGCCGTGGTAGTGCGCAGCGTGATGGAAAAGTTGGGCAGCTGCTCGTGCAGCACGCGCTCCAGGTCGGCGGCGTCGGCGTCCAGCTTCATGCTGACGTACACAATCATGGCGAAGTCGCCGCCCAGAATGGCCATCTTGGACTCCTCGATGTTGGCGCTGTACTTTTCCACGGCGGTGGTGAAGGTGTTTACGATGCCCGTGCGGTCGCGCCCCGCCACGGAGATTACGGCGTGGTGCGGGCGCGCGTCGGCGTCCGTGGCGGCGGCGGGCTCCGCGGCGCGCGGCGGCGGCGACTGCGTGGAGCACGCAATGGTGGTGAGGCGCGCCAGCGCAGGGGCGGCGGCGGCGGCGGCGGGCGACGCGCGCAGGCGCAGCAGCGAGGGCAGACGCGACGCGAGCGACATGGCGGCGGCGGCGGCGGTGGAGGTGGTGAGGCGCGACGAAGCTGTCAAGTGCGGGCAAGACGAACAAGGCGAGCGGCGGTGGTGGGTGGTGGGTGGTGGTGTGCACGGCGCCCATGCAATGGAGAATCTGGCGGCGCGTTCGTTCTGCGACGCCATGGCCATGACAGGCGCGCGCCGTTTGATTGGCGCGCGTTTGGACGCGCGTGTTGCACGCGACCAATGAGCGCGCGCGAGGCGCCGCGCCCTGCGCGCCAGATCGCGCGCGCGCCACCTCACCTGAGCTGGCGGCGCGACGTGCGCTCGCAGTTTTTTTTTTCGAATGCTAAACATCTACCATCGTATGCATCTACCGTTGGTACCTTCGTACTTGCGCTACTTTGACGCCTTCTTCCGCCTCGCCGCCGCCGCTCGCCGCCGACTCCATCGCCCGTGACATGCGCCTCCTGCTGTCCGTTTCTACAAGTAGAATGAGCCCGTTGAGGATGGCGAACGAGCCGCAAATCTGCACCGTGCGGATCAGCACGCCTCTTGGAAACACGCACGCCAGCGCCACCCTTGCCGCCGGCACCATGGACGCCGGCAGCGCGCGCGGCACCAGCTGCTCGGGCACCGACTTGCGCACAAACAGCGCAAACAGCTGCGAGTACGACTGCTGCGGCTGCAGCAGCTTGAACGTGCTGAGGTTGTGCGGCACGTGTGACAGGTAGCCGGCCACCACGCCGGCCGTCAGCGAGCCGCCCATGTTGGCCACCAGCGCGTTGGGCGCCAGCGGTCGGTACCGCTCCTCCATGTAGTCGGACAGCTGGTTCAGCCCGACGCCGAACACCACCTCGCGCGCGAGGCGCGGCACCGACCCGCGTAAACTGCGCCTCAGCAGCGGCTCCGCGTTCACGTGCCCCACGTTGGACGCCTCCAGGATGCTGGAGATGGGCGTCATCAGCACGCCGGGCGCAATCGTCTTTCCGACGCGCACGGCCACGCGCGCTGCGTGCGTGTGCCACTGGTCGGCGTCGATGTCGCGGTCCAACACGGCGCGCAGGCTCTTGAAGCCGGCGATGTACAGCACGCGCGCCGGCACCTGCACGTGCATGTTGGGGAACAGCGGCGCGGAGATGCCGCTCAGACGCCGGTTGAGCAGCGCGTTGAGCGCCGAGCGGTAGTACGACTCCACCACGGACGCCACGGCCACCGCGCTGAGGTTGAGCTCGTTGGAGCGCTGCGACAGCAACGGCGTGCGAAAGTGACGCGTGTTGGCAAACACCTGCTCGGAAAGCGACTCCACCAGCTGCGTGCTGAGCGGCGCGCTGCGCCGCAGCTGCGCGCGGAAGGCGGCGCGGCTCATGGCGTACGCATCGCACGAGCGCGACACGCACGTGGCCGACGCGAACTGGCGCTCGCCGGCGGTGACGTGCAGCTCGCCCACTGTGTGCGTGTGCGCCGGCTGTACGTGGCGCTGTGCGCCGTCTGCGCCGCGGCGCACGCGACGCGCGTAGCCGTGCGCTAGCACGAGAAGGCGATCGGCTGGCTCGCCTTGCGTGGCGAGTACGTCGCCGCGACGGAACGATAGCTTGTGCATTCCGCGCGCTAGCGCTAGCAGCTGCGACTGCTCGCAGCGCCGGAACATTGGCACGCGCGATAGGCGCTGCGCCGCGTCGCGTGCCTCGCGCTCGGACAGCGGCTGCAACGGCGGCTGCGGCGGTGGCGGCTGCGGCGGGGGCGATGCGGCGGGGGCGGTGGACATGACGACGGCGACGACGACGACAATGGAGATGATGACGGCGATGATGATGGCGATGATGATGGCGACGATGGCGATGATGATGACGACGGCGGCGATGTCAATGGCGCTCCTGACGGTATCTATCGCTCTACTCTTAGAGCTACAGTATCTACTGTATCATAGCGCTGTGCGGGGCGTAAGGTTATAGCGCGGCGGTTGACGCGCGCGCTCCTACAGCGCGCGGCCAATGGCGCTCGCGCGCGGCGGTGCGGCGCGTGCGAATGAGCAGATTTTTGGGCGCGTATCTGCATGGCGCGCGCGGCGCTTTGAGCCGTACGCGTGGCCACGTGCGCGGCGATCCCGTCGCGTGGAGATACAGCGCGCCGCCGCCGTCGCCGCCGCGCCAAGCGCCAACGGCGCGACGGTGTGTGAGAGTTCGCCACCGCCACCGCCGCAATGCGCGACCGGCTGTTCGTGCGCGGGCTCAAGCTATTCGGGCGGCACGGCGTGCTGCCCGCCGAGCGCGCGCTCGGCCAGCGCTTCGTGGTGGACGTGGACGTGTTCGCGGACGTGACGCGCGCCTGTGGAAGCGACCGCTTCGACCACACGCTCAACTACGTGCACGTGTTCCACGCCGCGCGCGACGTCGTGCAGGGCGCGCCGTGCCAGCTGGTGGAGCACGTTGCGCAGCGCGTGGCCGATGAGGTGTTCCGTCGGCTGCCGCTCGCCGAAGACGTGCGCGTGTGCGTGCTCAAGCCGCACGTCGCGCTGCCCGCCGCGCTTGACGCCGTCGGCGTCGAGATTTGGCGCTCGCGCACACGCGCACACGACCACGCGCACGCGCACGCGCGCGACTGACTGCGTCGCATGACGCGCGTCTGTGTTGTAAACTTTTTTTTGGTTTTGGTTCCCGAATCGGCATGGCCAAGCGCAACACGCGTTTCAAACAAATTGGCCAAATTTTGCGCGTGCCGCACGCTCGCTCTCTCGCTCTCGCTCTCTCTCTCTTCGCGCGCTCGCCGCCAGTCTTACGCGCCCCATCCATCGTGCATCCCCCCCCCTCCCCCCGTCGTCGCCGCCGTCGCCGCTGCCGCTGCCGCTGCCGCTGCCTTCTTCCGCCTTCCGCCGCGCTCCGCCGAGCTTCGCGTCGCCGTGCCGCCCTGTTTCCCCGCCGCGTCCGTCTGCCTGCTTCGCCAGTCGCCCGCCCGCCCGCCTCCATGCGTCGTCAACACGCGTGCGACTCGTGCGCCCGCGCCGGAAAGGTGCAGGTGTCGCAGTACCGCTGCCCGGCCTGTCTGCGCTGCTCGTGCTCGCTTAACTGCGTCAAGCAGCACAAGGCGCACTACCGCTGCTCGGGCGTGCGCGACAAGGCCGCGCCCGTGCCCAAGCGCCGCTACGACGAGCACAATTTGATCAGCGATTACTCGCTGCTGGAGGACGCCCGTCGTAGCAAGGACCAAGCCACCCGCAACCGCGTCAAGAACTTTTATGACCCGCGCGCCCCCGTCAAGCTGCCGGACCCCATTCCAAAGCACAAGCAGCGCGTCATGGGCAGGGAGGCCGCAAAGCGTGGCATTGACCTGCGCTTCATGCCCAACGTTTTCTATCGCCACAGACGCAATACATCGCATGTCAGGCCGGTTCATTACTCCAACGCGCACAAACAAGGCGAAGGCGTCACCACGTGCGACGGCTTCCACCGCCCCTTCGACAAGATCATGGTGTGGCGCGTCGATGTGCAGTTTTCAGGAACCGATGGCGGCACCAGCCTCGTCGAGATCCACGACCTCGATGAAGAAGCCAACATGAACGACGTGCTGGAGCGCGCCGTCAAATCGCTCCATATTCGAAACCAGCCCAGGTTGAACGGCGCTGTCGATCCCTACATGCAGTACTCCGGCCTGCCAGCAACTCAGCTCAATACGTACATCAAGAACGAAATCAGCCTGGGAGCCCGCAGAGCGGAGCCCTCAACTCTCCCGCAATTCCCAAAGTACAAGCGACGCAAGATTGTGGACGGTCGCGTCGATCTGGGCCAGCTGGAGCTGGACACCCGTGGCTACATTCCGGTCAATACTGACAAGACGTTGCGCGAATCCTTGTACAGCGCTCTTGTGGTGGAACACCCCATTCTTTACGTCGCCCCAAAGGCATCTCAGGAAGACCAAGAGCTGGCCCAAGCGACCAAGAGTCTCTTTGACAAGCCGGAACCTGAGGCTGATGACTCTGTTCATCCGCCTCAACGACCTGTGGCGCCAGAGGAAAGCCACAGTGAAAAACACATCAATGAGGACGATGCTCACATGGGTGAAGCCCGTGCTTCTTCTGCAAACCGTGTCGATTCAGCTTCTGCTTCTGCTCCTCATGTTGCCAGTCCGCTTGAACCAAAATTAGACGCTGACAATGCCGTTGAAGCAAAGAAACACAAAACTGAACAGTGTGGTGCTACCGTTCCGCAGAGCAATGAAAAAGTCGAAACACAAGTACAGCCACGAGCTGTGAAGAGGAAAACAATTGTTCAATCAAGTGATGACGATGAAAGTGACCTCTCGGAGCTTGAGAGAAGCATCACCAAACGTTTCACTCCTCAGAAGAAAAATGGAGGAAAGACAGGTTGGACTCGAGATGGAAAAGTACGGATTGCCAACGGAAAGAGGGCGGCCACCCCTGCAGTCCCCATCCCCAGATTCCGAAGCGTCCTCCCGCCGGTCCACTACGGAAGGGGTGAAAGAGCCCACGGTGAGAAAAGGAAGGAGAACGACCGTCACAAGAAAGGTTCTATTGCAAGCTCTGAAGCCGAAGAATCTGAGGGTGACAATGAGTTGGATGGAGAGCAGAGTGGACACGAGAGCCCGCGGCAAGACACAGAAAAAGACGAAGCGGAGCAGGATGAAGATATCAATGTGGCAGTCGGTCAGAAAAGGTCGCTCAAGAAGTCCTCCCAGGAGAAGCGAAGGGCATCGAAGAGACAAAGGTTTGGGGACCTTGAAACCATCGAGGATCAGAAAGAGGAGGATCGAGATGGAAGTGGGGCCGGCGAAAAGGATGATGAGGACGAGGATGACCCTAAGCCAAGATCTCGCAGGCAGTCCGGTGTTGAGAGTCCGCCTCTTCCATTCCTCAAAGTTGACTCTGTTTTGTTGGATACTAGAATCCCGAGGCGAAAGAAGATGGCCGACTCTAACGGAAGGGAGACGCTAGCATGCTAAAGCTGTCAGATTCACATGTTCCTGAATAGCCTAGCACTAAAAAAAACTTTTACTCAACACTCACATACATACATACATATAAAGTCATTTCCAATATACGAAGGTAGAACGCTACCATCAAGTGCTGATTGTAGTTTCCAATGTCCAGAGCCAAACCCAATTAGCACTAGAAACTCGTGAAACGATGTTGAGCTTCTCTACAACAGAGGGATAAAGCACCATAAGTATCCTGAGTCATTTCTGAAACAAATGTCTTTTGAGTCGAGTTTCTCTAGTAAAGAAAGAAGACTTTATTGGCATCGGCAAAATGCATATAAGACTCGGTAATCAAATGGGCAGGCAAACAGACGCCTGCGCACACAAAACAATACATCGGCTCGTAAATCAAAAGCCTGCAGCTCGGACACTTTGACCCTCCCCTCTACTGTGTGGGGAGCTATGCATGTACGGGTGCGACCCAGCTGACGGTGATGGAGACATTCTTCGATTGTTGGATCTTGGAGTACCACCGGAACCATTAGAGGATCTGGACCTCGTTGATCTGGAAATGATGTCATCATCCCGATTTGAGTTTCTGGAACGCGTCTGAGACGTTTGACTCACAGTCCCTGTCCTGGATGGGTCCCTGCGAGGAGGATGCCCTCGCCGCCTTGAAGCGCTCACGTCCTTGGCCGCAACTATACCTCCAATCTTGTCCTTAATGACCAGCCATGCTTTCTGCGCCGGTGTAGGGCTACCTGCTACCCCCCTTGTCCGTGTGATCCCATAGCGACCAGGACCACCTCCGCGATGCCTTGGCGAACGAGCAGGCTCATGACTTTGATACGAAGCTGATTCTGATCCGTCACGTCTTTCAGGATATCGACCCGCAACCTGAGCGGCTTCATCTTTGATCCTAAGATCTTCAAGTTCTTCGGCGCGGCGAATTGCTTCCCACCCTTTCTTCTTCGCCAGGTCCGCCTCTCGTCGAAGTCTAGCACATTCGTCGTTCGCCCTCGTTACAGCCTCACGCAGTTCCTTGATTTGTCTCTGACTGACACCTGTAGTACCCGTGATGTGGGATAACTTATCCTGGTAATGGAGCACTTGTTGGCGCAGATTCTCAGTTTCTCTAAAGTTATCGTGAAGCTTCTTGGAAAACTCATTCACAAGCTCAACCTGTGCCGTAACGTGAGACATCTCTAGCTCGTAACGATGAGTGGCTTTCAAATTCTCTAGCCTCATTTCCGAAGCCTCGGCCTCACATTCCCGGTTCCTCTCGACAAGCTGAGAACTAGTCACCTGTAAATTCTGAACCAGCTTCTCCCTGCTCTCTAGCTCTTTTCGGAGAAGTTCAAGCTCCATATCCCTCTTCTCTGTCATCTCCACCATTTTCTCAATCATTGCTCGCTGTACTTCATCCCGCAGGCTTTGCATCTCGTTCGATATCAGATGAGTGTTCTTCTCCTGCTTTGACTCTGCTTCGCCAATATGGGTGTGTAGCTTCGCATGCCCTTCTCTAATGAGAAGACCGAGATTCTCTTCAACACCTCCCATCGATGTCTTCGAAGCCAAAGAAGAACGATCTTGTGTTGAAACGTTCTGAATTGTTGCGCTCAACCGGTGACGAGCTTCTTTGAGTTCCTGCTCACGCTCAGTCAGAATCCTCTTCATTGCTTCAACAACGGACTCCGCATCTTGTTTCTCGAGAAGTAGAATCTCCTGTTGTTCAAGACGTTGAGTCTCCGCAAAAGTCATTTGAAGTTCTTTCCTCGAAATAGCATCGCGAGCCGACAGCAGCTCCTGCGTCAACCAGTCTAAACGACGCTTATCCACCCTCACGTGATGCCCATCTGTATCTATCGCCATTGCACCAGATGGTAAAGGACTTGAGGCCGTTTGTGAGTCTCTTGCTGCAGCCGCCCTCACTCGTTGCTGAACTTTGCCCGCGTCGCTACCACTAATTGAAATTGTATTTATGGCAGCAGATCCGTGTGAAGGTGGGTTTCCAGACGTATCGCCTCTGAAGCTTTCTTCTTGGTCGTCCCCATCTCTACAAACCTGGGTTGTACTCATCAATGCCCTGTCCTTATCATCAGGGAACAAATCTCCATAAGATCCAACCGATGCCCCTTCATGAAGCTCCACACCTTTCGAATGAACTTCTTCATCCCGTGTCAACAAACTATCTGAAGCAATTTGAAGCGATTTGTCAGGAAGTCTGACGGCTCTTGGTCTTCGATTCTTTGAACTGTCTACGGATGCAGAGCCACGTCCAAGAGCGACCTCAGTATCACCAGACGGTAGAGTTGAGTCCTGGGATCCAGATCCTGACGGCTGCAATAGCGCTGACGTTGGAGTCAACCCTCCATCTAGTATATTCGAGCGAACTGAGCCTTGATCACGACTCTCTTCATCAGAACTTTGCCATACGGAGATCAACTTCTGGAATAGATCGGCGGAGGGCTCCATAGTGCTGATCGGCCGATTTCCATTGTCGACAGATTCGGGAGGTGGCGTTTGGTCGCTAAACTTCTTAATCAAGGTTTCAATTGACGGTGGCGACGGAGGAGTTGGTGGGACACTTCGACGCCTTTCAGTGGACATAATCGGTGTAGAGTACATGGGAGGCTTTCGAGAGCTCGGTCGAACCGCAGGGGATGACGCATCTGGGCCAAGAGGTGGCAATGCAGCTGATGGTCTGATTTCCGGTGTTCCCAAAGTTGAAGAAGCGGCACTGGCACTAGCAGATGCTCGCGTTCTTGCTGCTTTCGTTTGACCAGCAGGTGGTCGGCTCGCACTTGATCCAGCAGCTTCAATACGGGTCTTCGGGCTTGGTGCTGGTGACTGCCTGGCGCTTGAACCCCGGCTTGCTTGTCGATCCTCACGCGGATCATTTCCGCGCCCAAAAGTATTTCTTCCCGATGATGTTCCTTCTAACGTGCTGTCTGTGTTACTGACGAAACCGGTACCGCTAGTATCCTGTGATGCGCGATACTCCGAAGTATTTACAAGTACTTCTTCAACTCGTTGGAATATAGCTCGGTCCGACAGCGCTTCTTCTATGGCAGAGATATCATCATCGTCCCCAAGGGGCTCCAGCAGCACGTTTTGAGGCGTAGCCATGGGATCGCGTCCCAAAAAACTGTCATCTACTTCACCGAGTTCCGTGTATTGTGAATCTTCAACTAGAGCAGGTACAGGTGAGCTCATCCCGCTACCTCCACGACGACGATCAGATGACTCAGATGCGGAAGGTGGTAAAGAGAAGCTTGAAGAGCCCTTTCCTGGGGAGACCCCAGTTCCTGTTGCTGCACCGGAATGTCTTTCGGTTGAAGCGAACGGTCGGGATGCAGAAGGTGCATCACGAGATCGAGATGTTCGGGCTTCATTCTTTGAGGACTCAACAACTCGCTGGCTGAAATTCGAGCTTCCTCGTTCAGCGTCCCCGTTCGACCTCGTCCCAGCGGAAGAGACCGAGAGCTGAGGAGATGATGCTCCAGACCTGAACAATTTCGGTGCCGGCCTTGGCGCACCATGGCCTCCGGTCGTTCCACGACCAAGTCTCTGCGGCATCAGAGGGGGAGAAAAGAGCGTTTGAGGTGAGAGAATCTCTTGACCCATTCCCTTTGCCCGTGGAACTTGCCATTGGTTGGACGGCGAAGGGGCATCCGAAAAGGAAGGGCTATGGCTAAAGGCAGGATTGGTGAAGTCGAGAGAAGATGCCCGCCCTGCCTCCCGAGTCATGCGCGCACCGCCTTCACTCGCACCGCCTTCACTCGCACCGCCACGGCCCATGGAACTGGAAGAAGCATTTTGTATATACAACTCAGGGGGTGAAACTTGTTCCGCGATAGATGTTGACACAGATTGCCGTACAACTTCATCAACCTTCGACTCGGAGTAGAACTCGCCTGATTCAGGCGGAGCCGCAGACGGAGCAGAAGTTGTGACGAAAAACTCATGAGACGTCACTGATTGTTTCTGGCTCTCCGTTTCAGACATACTTTCGTTTGGTGTGAAAAACTCTTCCGAGGATTTGCCGCTTTGCATTTCAGTGTCGCGAGTGGGATCTTCGGGGAGGGCCTGAAGACCACGAGATGGACTCTTGGAAGAATCTGTAATACCAATAGTCACTCCTTGCTCAGTAACCGCAGACATGTTTCTAAAGTCGTCCAAGTCAGAGGTGTCAGTGCGGCTCCGAACCTTTTGGAAGGTACCCTCAAAGTCCGGCAACGGGGATATCTCCCTTGAACGAGTGCCACTATCCTCAGTTACAAGCGATAGCTTTCGGCCTCCAATACCATCGTCAGTTGATATCTGCAGCGCTGTCGCATCCAGTGGGGAAGTGGGAGCATCTGGGACATGGCGTTCAGCAATACCCACAAGCCCTTCCGGGTTTCTCGCAGGACTTTTAACGCGGGGTGCGCTGCTCCTGCCACCAGATCTATGCTTCTCCGCCGACTTTTTCGAGCTCCTCTTTCGCGCAGTCACAACGGCTGGGGCTGGTGCAGGTGACGCAGCATGCGGCGACGCAGCATGCGGCGACGCAGCACGCGGCGACGCAGCACGCGGCGACGCAGCACGCGGTGACGCAGCATGCGGTGACGGAGGCATGGCTATCTGGCGCGGTTGGTGCTGAGGCGTGCCATACTGTTGAGGACTGAACGGTGGGCCGTGGACTGGTGTACGTGGTGAATAGCCGTGATATGGCGGTGGGTTCAGTACATGCGGGCTGGTTGAAGTGGGTATAGCATGGGATGTATTGATCGGTTGTGGTGTAGCAATGTACGCCGGCGATAGCATATAACTCGATGAAGGACTGAAGCCCGGTGACACTGGATTGTGCATGAGCGGGCTGAGATGAGGGCTATAGTGCGACACCGGAGGCGGAAGAGTGTGCGGGGACATGACCGACTGTGAAGGTGGAGGGCCCGCCTTGTACAGATCCTCCGGAGGCGGAAGACATACGGCACGCGCGACGGAGGCCATGGAAACATAGAAAGTAGTGCGCACGATTTCGGTGGGGAAGCGCCAAAGCGAGTGACGGAAGTGGTTGTGACGCGGGCCGTACACGGCGCAAGCAATGACGAGTTCGGCGAGGTGAATGGCCGGCCACATGTCCTTTGCCGGCGGAATGTCGGCAACGTTGCCAACAAAAGCATCTACGGCGCCGGGCGGCGGGTGCTGCGCCACGCGCGCGTATCGACGAACGTCGGGAAGTAGCTTCTTGACGGCGTCCACGATGCGACGCGTGTTGTTCTTGTACTGCACGTGGAGCTGGCGAGCGTCGATGTTGGACAGCGGTTCGGCGGGAGAAACGGGGAGCGGGGAGGACATGACGCCTCGACCGGTAGAACGCATGACGGCGGCGGGCGGGATGCGCATAGGGTCTAACATTGAGACGACGTCGGCAAGAACGACGGCGTCCTGCAAAACGGAGAGCAGCGCGGGTACCGGCTGTTCCTTCTTCTTGCGCGTGACGGGATGGGCGGCGTTTTGCAGGATTGTGGGCACGGCGGTTCGTAGCCATGACAGCACCATGGACGCGGTCTCGTTGAGACGCGGTTGCGTGGCCGACGTCGCCATGGCGACGGGCGCGTGGTAGGGGGACCCGTGAAGAAGTCGAGAGGCGGGAATGGTGGGATGGGTGGCGCTCGAAAAAAAAACGAGCGGATGAAAGGAATGGAGAAGGGTGTGGGGCACTTTTAGTGTTTAGGACAAAGTGCGGTGATGACGGGAGTGTTTGCGCAAAGCTGTAGGAGGACAGACACTCAAAAGCACGACGGGTCTGATGAAGGAAATGTGCAGTGTTGCACGAGGAGGGGCGGGGGGGAGGGGAGGGGAGGGGGGGGGGGGGGGGGGGGGGGGGGGGGGGGTTAGGGTGGAGTGGAGAGGAAGCAAAGCCAAGGCGACGTATGAAGGAAAGGGGGAACCGGTTGCTTGGAGGGGAGGGGGGCGACGAAAAGGGGGCGTGGAGGGCGGGGGCGTTGAAAAGATGGCGCAGCGGCTGCGAGAACGGCGAACAGTCTCGCGAGCGCGTGTGCGCAACCCAAAGCGAATATATTTATGAGAAGGGCGCCAAGCACAAGCTCGGCGCGCAGCTGCGGGCGGCGGGAAAGCGCGCAGCCGCGAAATGGCGCAGCGGCGCAGCGGCGCAGCGGCGAAGGCGCGCGTGGCAGCGTGTGGCGCGCGTGCGCACTACAGCAGCGCGCACAAGCGCCGTCACGCGGCGGCGGCGACAAGTCAGCAGCGCGCGCGAAACGGCGCGCGTGGCGGCAGAGGCGTTGATCCCCCCGCGACGCGCGCCAATGAGCGCGCGAGCTCGCCGAAGCGGCGCGCGCGCATTGGCGCAATGCGCCGCGTAACGGCTGGGGGTGCAACAGCTCGCATGCGTGTAAGCGGCGTGAGGCGCGCGCGTGCGCGCTGACAGTGGACGAACGCCGCTTTACAGCGCGTTGTTGGGTGGAACGCGCGCGCGCTGACGGCGCGCGCCTCCACCAATCGGCGGCGCGTTGCGTGTCGGCGCGCGCGCGATGGCGTTTTCAACGCGCCGCTCCGCCAGTGCTGACGCATGGCCGACCAGCCATTGACGTATCTAAAGGTTTATCTATGTGCTCCCGTTGACGTACTCCGAGGCAGTGGGCGCCGCTCTTCGTCAATACGTCGCGCTCGCATGTGTTCCCGCCGCCGCGCCGCCGTCGTCTGGAAGCGTTTGGCGGCGGCGTGTATTCGCAGCTGCGGTCGAGAGGCCGGCCGCCAGCGCGCTGTGCCCGCCGCCGCGCGCGATCAGCGCCGGCGCGCATCGCGCCCCGCCCGCAGCTCGCTGTGCGCTGCCGTCAGCGGCGGCCACGCCCCGGCGCAGTCGCCCGGTAGCCGGTCCGCACGCCGCCGCGCCGCGCGCCGCTGCCCGGCGCAACGGCGCTGAGCGACCACAGCGCACGGCCAGCACCAACCAGCCGCGCGCGCCGCCGCCGCGCGCGCAACCAATCAAGTGTCATCACCACGCTGTCGACGCGTCACAGCTCGCCTCTGATGTGTCGTTTATCCATCGCCACTCTACTTGAGAGTGTACAGTACTGTAGATATCGAATCTTCACGTCGCCGCTGTGCTCACAGCGAACCGTCTCCATTCTCGAACAAGCTCACTTGCTGCTGCCGTGCGTGTGTGAGACGCACGCTGTTTCAGTGCAACTCCCACTGAGAGCGCACTTCCTTGCAACCAAAAAGCTAATCTTTTTTACTCCCTCCCGCTGTATCTACAGTATCATGTAGTGCGATTATGCATTTAACCGCCTCTTCAGTGAGTCAAACCCGTGCCACTTTGGCACTCAACCAGTGCAATAAACGCGCTTACGGACATCAGCAGCTACAGTTACTCCAGAAAATAGTGCAACTCTCGCAGTTTCGGTGCCCTCCTTCGCAATTGCTCCACCGTCTCAGTCACACACTTTCGCCATCTGACTCCTCATCATTCAACTTGTACTGTAGATGGCATCCAACCATCACTAGCGCTCGATCAATCACATCTCCATCACCACGCACGTCCACTGCAGTGTCATAGCTGCCAGCCAAGCCTCAACACATCAAATGCAGCTTACATGCCATCCCACAACGCGTACGCCTACATCGTCACCCCCGCGCGTATATGAGTTGCAGTCCGCCAGCACTACCAGATGACACATGCATCATCACCGCCAAGCACACTATTCGCGTGACGTAACAAGCGCTCCTTCCGCCCCTCTCTCGGCGCGTAGATATTCTCTACTAGAAACTGACTTCTTGTCCCCAACAACCACAAATCAGCTCTCAAGCCTTACCAACGCTGCTCTAATATGTGCGCCCTCACGCCGCTCCGCTTCCTTTATGTTGCGCTTCCGCTCACAGCAATCCATTGTGATCACCAGCACTTACCCGACCTTCAGCAAGCCACGGGACACTGGCGAGTCAGGTCGTTCGGTGCAGTAGTACGCAAGTAACTTACTGGTACCGTCTTTCGATACTCAACCAGCACATGTAGACAAGGAAGACCTTTCCACAGGCACGCACCCTCCCACGTGGCCCATTCCACACTGCGAACATCATCATGGCATGTGATGCTACTTACCACATACAAGTCCAAGTTGGATATTATAACGGCATTAACGCAGTCCTGAGATTTGATGGTGCAGCAAAATATCATGTGTCGAAGACGGCGCGAGGCCTTGTCCGCCTGGTGCATCTAATCGGCGAACAAACCGCCAGCATGTTGAATGCCATTCGCATTTTCACATTGCGCTGTGCGAAGAGACCACATATGAGATTGTTTGTATGACGAGTTGCCGACGTTTGCTATAAACCAAAAGGCACCTTTTTGCTATAGCTACAACCGCCAGGCTTGGCGCTCATTGTTGACGGATCTGCTCTATCCAACGCGTAGAACGCACTCGCACCGATCGCGGGCGCCACAAGAACGAGAATGTAAAGCAGTTTGTGTTTGTTGACAAACTAGGTGGCGTTTCCGGCTACGTGCAGTTGAAATCTATAGCGCAGTTGGGAAGGTAGTGGCTTCAAGCACAGCCATACCGCCTACTTTCTTCACCTTTTCCAACATGTGCTCGTTCTTGACCAAGAGGCAACCGGCGAAGCCCAACGAGTTGACGCTGAGATCCTCAAAGCACTCGCTCCGGCGCGGCACCATCATCATCCAGCGGTTGGTGACGAGCAGGTTGTACGGAAACGGCTGGCGCGCCTCTACAGGATGAGGGTGTGGAGTGAGCTGAGCAAGCGGCTGCTCGGGCTGCGAGATCTGGTGGGCCATCATGTCCAGAAGCTGCACATAGCGGGCCATGGAGGTGGAGGCGGCGTGCTGATAGCGCTGGTCTCTGGCGGCTTGGGCGCAGTCGTCCATTCGCATGAGGACGTGCACGTACGGCAAGTGAGGCGATGTATACGGCTGTCCGCACGGGATATCCAGCGACACGGCTTGGTCGAACGGGGTGTGCGCGCGCGAGAGCGGGACGAGAGGCGTGGGTACTATCTGCAGGTGCTTGTGCGGCTGCGATGCGCCCGCAATGGTGCCGGCGTTGTAGAAGGCCAGCGCGTCTAGGTTGGACAGACAGCTCCACATGGCGTGCATGTCGGCGCAGGTGAGCAGGCTGCTCTGATGCTCGAAGCGCTTGGTGACGATGAGCGTATGGTGGTCGACGACGTTGAACTTGTTGAGCAGCAACACGTGGTGCTGGCCCACGTCCTGCACGTACATGGAGGGGTCGTACGGCAGGAAGGGGTTGGAGGTGACAGGATGCTTTGCCGAGGCGGAGGCGGTGGGGTCATTGCGCTTGTTGTGGGCGTCCTTCCTCGCCAGGTTGGTGAGCACGCGCACCAGGAAGGACGGCGCCTGGGCGTGTTGGTTGTGCGACAGCACGACGTAGTCAGTGGGGATGGGCTTGAGAGAGCCGCTCTCTCGCGCGGCGGCGGACACGGCTTGAATGCGGCTGAGCATGTTGATGTTCGTTGATGGCGCGCGAATCGATCGTGAGGCGCACGTTGCGCAAGCGGAGAAGGGCGAGAACGCGAGAAGCAGCTGACGCCGACTCGGCGCTGAATGGCGCGCTGTAAAGGCGCGCTGTAAAGGGCGCGCCGCTGATGCGTTGCGGCCGCGGCTGCTTGAACTCTCCCAACTTGGGCGACATACTCTATCTAACGGGGGACGGAGAATCTACGGGCAGTGAGGTGCGTAGGATATATGTGGTAGAACCTCCACATGTTTGTAAAGATTTTGGGAAGAACCTCCCTTTTACAATGTAACGCGTGCAGAACCTCCTTTCCAACCAACGCGAGCCAAGTAGCAAGACCCTCCCTAGCTACGCTTCTGATTGGTACCGTGCCCTCCAGGCGTGACAACGGGAGCTTAAGACGCTGAAGTTTGAAAAAGTCCGCGCTTTCTTGCTGCACCTGCCCTTCAGGCGTGACAACGGGAGCTTAAGACGCTGAAAACATCCAAGCGTGAGCCTGACGGCTCGGGTGCGCAAAAGGTTCTATAACTGAGATCGTGCCATATTCCCTCCAAGCCTGAGCCTACCGGCTTTAGTACATCCTTCCATAATCCTCGGCTGTTTGCCGAACAAAGATCTTTATCATTCAAAGACGCTTTCCCCCGCCAACCCGCCGTTAACATCGTATGATAACACTAACGAGTGGTTCCGATCCTTCGGTCCACTATCCCCCTCAAGATGCATTGGAGACTTACGTTTTTGGCTTTTTAGATCCACGAAACGAAGACTCAGGAGATGAGGTTGATTGCAATTTTAATCCAGTGAGGTCTGCGAGCGAACTAGAGCAGTCGAAGGATCTTTGTAATCGAAAGCTTACTGCGGAAGAAATACGAAATATTAAGAAGATCATGACGCGCATATCATCGTTTTTGAAGAATGTTGCGAAGAAAACTGGGATTACGTTTGACCGAGTCAACCCACCAGGCTTTGACGAGCTACGAAGGCTTTGGGTACATTTAATTGTAGTAGTTCAGAACGCTACAGATTCCAAAGGTGTTGTTGGTGTGAATATAACGGAGTCATGCAGAACCGGTACATGGTTCTGCAATGTGTTGTTGCAAGCGGGATTATTCGAGCTGGAACCTCAATGTGGGGTTCTATTCATCCCGTTTGACTCCGGTGTCTGCATCAGTCACAATTCTCGTGCATTTGAAACATTGAATAGGGTCGAGAAAGTGGAGGTTCTTCAGCGATATGTCTCAAGCTTTACTGAGAAATTGTATCCAAGTCCCGAACCTGTCTCAAAAGTAATTGTGCCTTTAAACATCAATGCCGTTCACTGGGGAGTGCTTTATGCGGAGAAAACAAGTCACGGGTGTTGGTCTATGTACTGGGGTGATAGTCTGGGGTGGGATTGTCCTAAAGAATGTAGACATCTGGTTTCGTGCCTGATTCAGCATACTCAGAAGGAAAAGATCTTGTGGACGTATCCGAAGGAAAACTATATTCTCGACGTTCTAGGATATACAAAACAAACCGATTCACACAGCTGCGGAGCATATGTGTTATCTATGATGACGAAGTTTGCGCGTACCACGGGAGTAATTCCAGAAGCAAAGTTTCTCGTAGGGCACAAGAAGGATCTCACCGAACAGTACCGTTGGGCATGTGTCGAGGCGCGTATCTCCGCTATCATGGCTGTGTCACACATACTTCCGGTCAGTGACCCAGCCGCAGTCGATGAAGTGCAAAAGAGCCGCCGAGAGAGAGTGTATGCATCCCGTCACTCTCGTGAGTCTCAACAGAGACGTATGGACAGGGTTAAAGCTGTTGAGTCATCGGGAACTCAGCCCAAGGCTGTGGATGTGGTGACCAAGGATGATGGGAGCGGACGAAGACAAACTAGATCTGCTGTTCTTAGTAGAACTACACGGCTTAGCGCGGAAAACAGTAGGGCAGAGGATATTGGGGATAAAGCTATACAGAACTTGGGTGGTGAGATTGAGGCTTTTGTGAAGCACAGCGTTGTGAACGAGAACAGTGGAAAGGCAGCTACGGTGCCCGTTTCGGTGTCGAAGGATGGCGGTTCCCTACTGAAGACGGAACAAGGTGGGACAATATCAGACGATGACCTTGGAGGACGTGGAGAAAACAAACAAAATGCTCGGGATGGGGATAAGAAGAAGGGAGGATATGGACCAGAAGCAAATGTGTTCGATCTTCCCGGGTATGTCTATGAGCTATGTGAACGAGAAGGTTATGAATATGGCCTGCAATTCTGCAAGCAAGTCACACGCTCAAGGGTGTACAGGCTTAATGCGAGACTGCGGTGTTTGAGGTATAAGAAAACACATCCGGGCTGTGGATGTAAAGCTGCGTTTATGGCGAAAGCTCGTATCGACGGGAAAGGTTGGATCGTTTCTAATTTCAATGTTCACAACCATGAGCGGCTGTCGGTGGACATGCGGTACAATAAGGAGAAACGAAAGAAGGCCGTGAAGACGGCCATCATGAAGAACTGTTCTGCTGGGTTTAGAGTCCCCTTCGTGCACTACCTTCCACCAGTATTAAAGAAGAACTCACAAGAACTCAATTCCGACGAAGATTTCATGGAAGGCGTAATCCCCAGTCGCCCCCAAGGCCTTCGAGATTGGTTCACTGGAAACTGGCGAGTATCGGAGGATGACGATTACATGCATACGCAGGAGGAGCGCCATGCACAACTTTCTAAAGTTCAGGATGTCATAGAGATCATTGGTGATGAGAGCGCGGGAAACGGTAGGAATTCAGTAGTAGGCTCTGAAGACAGTTCTGTCATCGACCTAACTGCCTCGCGAAACGTGAAAAAGGTCACGTTTCTGAACACGGTAAGACTAGAACCTCTCTTATTGTTCATACCACAAAATTCTAACTCTGTGTCTCAAGCCAAATGCACCTTCTGTACCTTCGATTTCTGACGAGGTACCACTTCCGACACAGGAAGATGAGCTCCGAGCTGAAGATGATGGTCAATTGGGGGAGGATCGAAGTAATTCAACGGGTGATGAGGAGTCCGAACTGTCACATGAAGAAGCGTATACAGATGAGGAGTGCGTGAGGCGCGGGTTTCTTGCGTATTTGGAGCAGATGGTAGGTGCGGAATCGCACGAGGTCCTTCAGCATTTGCAGTGTATCGCGGAGAGCTTCGGTTTTAAACTCTTCATTCGGGACTCGAGGTATACAGAGATGAATGGGCGAAAGGTGCTACGCCGTGGGTACTTGCAATGCTCTTTCTTCCACAATGAGCAGTATAAATGCCCGTATTTGTTTAGGCTGCAACGAGTTAGAGTATCCCCTGGCAGTGATATGTATGCATTCTCTGCAAACTTTGCGAAATCCTTTCACAATCATTGTTCGGATACATCCTCTACCCGAACAATGCTACCACCGCAGGTGACACGGGAGGCTCATCACTTGCGCCATGGTTTACACCTTCAATACAACACAGTGCTCACTCTTGTGGAAGATAAATTTGGCATCAAGGTAGACAAGAACCTGTTCCGCAAACGCCTGAAATACATATCCGACTCTTGTCATCCGAAGGAGAAAGAGTGTTTAAGATTGTATCAGAACCTCATACAACTACAGGCACAGAATGGGAGGACGAGGTTGTATTGCGGAACTGGTGCTGATGATGGATTACAATACATTGCCTGGTGTTTCGAACAATGGGCTACGGACTACGAAAGGTTTGGAATTGTGCCAGGTGTGTCTGTAGACTGCAAGGCTGTAGCCAATCGCTTCAATCTGCCACTGGTCAGTATCAATGGGAGAGATAACAATGGGCAGTTGACTACATTTTTCATGGGGTACATCGTGAACGAAACCATGGAGAGTTTCGTTTGGGTTCTTCAACGCTTTAAACAATGCGTTAGAATATCGCCGAGCTGCTTCGCCATTGATCAGTGCACAGCACTAATCGGTGCTCTTCGTCAGGTGTTTCCCTTTTCGTCTATCACTCTTGATGACTGGCACCTGAATAAGAACCAAGCTCCCAACACAGAACGGTGGTGCAAGAAAATTAATCGGTCGGGGTGGGCAAAGACAATGGGAGAGGCGTTGCACAACCTCCGACAAAGCAGGAGTATGGACGCATTTTATGAACTTAGGTCCAATTTCGAACAGCGTTACTTCACAAACTTTAATCTTGCTATGCCGCGATGGTACACATTCCTTTATCACGACAACCCAGAAATGCTCATCCGCTGCTTCAAAGACCAAGCCTGTGCCCGTCGCTTCTTCTTTCAAGGAAGTGGTTACTCGGAGTCTTCGCATTCTCGTTACCGTCACCATGTTCTATCGAAGAACGTTCCATTCGCCGAGGTCCCTATTGTTATGAACAATATAACAGAACGGTTAAAAGCGGAACGTGGGAATAAGGCGGCAGTGAGTGATACTACAATAAGAAATAAGCTCCTCAGATCCGGACTTCCTCTTACAACGCAGACCTCATCCCGAATGGTACGTCAATTCACCCCGTACAGCATCACCAAATTCCTCGAGCTCAGCGTCCGATACTCTCCGTATTTCAAAGTCGTAGACGCGGTTGTCATTGCCACCCGAGACGCGCCTTTCAACTACGATCTGGACCTCGAAGACATCGACATGTCTTCAGAGGAACCGCTGGTGGTATTTAAGATACAAAGAACACATAACCTCAACGCTCAGGATCCAGAAATGTACAACGCCTTTCTCAAAAGCTCCGACTCTCCCGAACGGTTGGTTGGAAACTGTAGTTGCCGCAATACAACTGCATGGGGCATACCATGCTGCCATCTAACGCGTTTGTTCATGACCTTCAGCGATGTTTGCGATAGATGGCCATATGTAGTCACCGCACTTCCAATCCGCTATCGTATTGAACACTTTTGGCACCCGTATTGGTCTAGGGGTCCACAGAATTGGACGTTGCAGGAGATTTTGCGGCTGAGAGCCACAATGGGACCCACCGCCGAAGATTCAGAACCTCTACTTGAAGCCACATTAGAAGAACACAATGGCAATGAAAAAATTCTTTCCCCACAGCCAAAATCGTTACCGGCAGGAGAACAGGCACCGGAGAACAACGAGGGATCCAAAAAGAACGAGATGGCCTCTTACGTGAGCTATTCCGATTGCAAAGCTCTATGCGATCAGATGCACCGCGTTGCCCTCACGTACGGAAACATCGCAGTTGAGAGTGTTAAAGAGTACTTAGAAAAAGGGGTAGCCCTTCTAAACTCCGGAAAATACCCGACACGCCCGCAAACATCCGTTCCGGTTCCTTCGGAGGTCAAAGATGTGCTCGGTGCTTCGGATCAATTGGTGGTTGTTAACCCCAACGCGGGGCTCGGTGGGAGAGCGCGAAAACGTAAGAAATCATTCCTCGAGCGCAAAACACCAGCGAAAAGACGCAAAACGTTGCATAGAAGGGATGAATGCGCAGAGTCAGAAATTGCGACACCAGCGCAGGCTCTAGGAAAAGCATTAAGCATAGTAGATAATCCAGATAGTCAGTATTCGTGATCAATAAACGGTGTTCAAGAACAAGTTTTGAGGAGATGGTTCATACCTGTAGTTTACGGAGGTTGACGAGATGATCAGTGCAGCGCAAGGAACGTACAGCGTGGCTCTTTAGCGGTGCAGCAAGAAAGCGCGGACTTTTTCAAACTTCAGCGTCTTAAGCTCCCGTTGTCACGCCTGGAAGGCACGGTACCAATCAGAAGCGTAGCTAGGGAGGGTTTTGCTACTTGGCTCGCGTTGGTTGGAAAGGAGGTTCTGCACGCGTTACATTGTAAAAGGGAGGTTCTTCCCAAAATCTTTACAAACATGTGGAGGTTCTACCACATATATCCTACGCACCTCACTGCCCGTAGATTCTCCGTCCCCCCTATCTAACGGTCAAGAGCAAAGTGAATTGGCGGCTCGCGCTCCCCTTTTCGTTTTTATCGAACGCCACCACCGTGCGCTGCAACGCGCTCTTCCGCGCCGCTCCGCTCCCCCTTCCCCCCGCCTTCCTCTTCTCCCCGCCTTCCCCTTCCCCCCCCACCCGCCATGGCGTCGCTCGACGAGCAGCCGCCCGCGGCCGAGGCAGACGAAGCAGACGAGGACCCGTACCAAGTGTACACGCTGCGGCGCCCGCACGAGCGCGCGTCGTGCGTGGTGGCGCAGCTGCCCAAGCAGCCGGAAATGGCCGAGACGCGTCTTCGCTACCGCCGCATCCCGGCCGCGGCGCGCTCCGGCTCGTTCGGCTCGCTGGGCAACCACTTTCCCGCGCGCTTCCACTTCCCCGCGCGCCGCTCGCTGCTCGAGTCGCTCACCAGCGACGACGAGTCCGTGTCGTTCGCCGTCAGCCAGAAGCCGCGCGCCAAGATTGTGCGCAAGCGCCGTCGCCGCGTGCGCGCCGCCACGCCGCGCTTCCCGTCGCCCGACGCCCACGCCGTTTTGCAAGACTTTGCCATCTCGGATGATGACACTGACGACGACCACCACCACCACCACCATGCTGTCTTTGGTCACCAGCATCACGCGCAGCACTCTCAGCTGCGCAACGGCGCCGCGCGCAAGCACACGCACATGTCGCCCAAACGTACCCCGCCGCGCATTGTGTACTCCAAGTCGGGAAAGCCGCCCATTCTGCGCAGGAGCTCGAAGAACGCGCTTTCTCCGCCCTCCAAGCTGCACCAAAGCAGTGCGCCACGCTCGCCGCCCGCCTCGCCGCCCGCCTCGCCGCCGCCGCCGCCGCCAGCAGCGTGTGCGTCGGCGTCGCGTTCCGCGCATGAAATAACTTTGCCAAGTGCGCGCACCAGCGGCGCGCGCGACAACACGCATGTGCGCGCGTGCAAATCGGCCGATAGCGCGCACTTGTCGCGGCAGATGGCCGCCATGCAGCCGCTGCATGAGCGACCCAAGCATGTGGTAGCCACCGTGCTGGACCCCGCGCGCAGCTCCGCGCTGCCGGTGACCATTCTGCCGCCGCAGGCCATGTCCGAAGAGCAGCGCCAAAAGTTCGTGCTCATGGCGGAGGAGCCGGTGTTTGTGACGCGGGGCGCGCGCTCCGACGGCGCCGCCAAGAAGAAGAAGCAGCTGCGCAAGAAGGGCGATAAGGGCGGCGCGGGTAGGAAGGCGCCGCGCGGCTCGCCAACCGTGGCGGTGGAGGAGAGGAGCGAGAGAGACGAGTTGGGCGGCTTGCGCGATAAGGAGCTTAGCGTGTCGTTCGCTCAGCCGCGCTACACGGCGGAGCAGGCGGCGGCGGCAAAGCCGCTCAATGCCGTGCAGAGGCTGCTGCATATGTTGGCATTTGTGCGGATAGGCGGCGCGCGGCGATGGGGCCATCGGCGATGAAGCGGCTGTGGTGGCGCGCGTTGCGTTGTAACTTATCGTTTGCGCGCCAATTGGGCGATGCGGCAGCAATCCACGGCGCGGGAGAGCAGCGCTCACGTCGATGCGCGCGCCGTGCTCTTAAACATATTATTCGTATGATGAAACGCTGTAGGGCACAGTAAACTTATTCGTTGTTCGCCTGGCTGTCGCGCATCGCATTTTGGCCCGTCACAGTGACACCGCTTTGCACTGTTCTTCAAACAACACCGCTGTTTGCCGCCTCCTTCTCTCTCTCACCAAGTAGCTGTTCCGTGCATTACAATTGCCCTCGTACAACTACATTAACGTATACGAGGAAACGTGAGAAACCAATGAAGAACAAAAATGCGCTTCTAACAACCCAAACTTTGGTGACGGTTCCGGTGAGCAGCCACTCAACAAATTTCAGGACAACTTATGGACATATAAAAGATGATAACCCTTAGGAGTTCCAGGAGTACGGGGCGGTATTGGTGAGCATGGTGTATGAAGATTTGCTCTGCAACCGTTCCAGTTTGCCAAATGTATCGGAATGGGAGCTTAATACGCATGAAATCGATTTTATTAATAAACGTCACATCCACTTCTCTTGGGTGCAGTCATTGTGTGATCGCAGCAATCGAAAGGATAGACAAGCTCGCAAACTCGGGCGTCGCAATACTAATGGAAACGGCAATCAAACTTGCAATGGCCATACTGGACGTTCAAGCACTACTCTCGAGAAAGCTAGCAGTCTAGCGGCTCACACAGGAGCAACCACAATCTGTACGACAAAGCGGCAGGAAATGCCAAATTAATACTGGCGCAATTGTACACCGCCATAACCTTTACGAGCATGTTCATATGGAACATACTGACATTAACATTACACATTGTGAACAACGACGTAGAACATGTGTAAGTGCGCTGCCCTTTTCCCAACGCTGCTCGGTGGGACCAACAACCATCGAAGGTACTACCATCACAAGCAAAAAGCGACGCAAGTAATGTTTTAGAGAAATGATGTCACAATGGGTGCAGAATGTTTTGGCCCTTACGCAACTGAAGTGAAGTTTGAGATGAAGTTTTGTTTCGTTTAAAAGGGCAACAACTTAGGCGGCCTGGAACATTTTACGTGTCGAGGTTTGAAGCGGGGACAATATCGAAGGGAGAAAAGGTCAGCGTCGTAGTTGATGTTGGTCCCACGGTGGCATGGAATCATTTTTTCATGAACGTTTCCACTAGCTCTACACTATCTACCAACGGTACATGTACTGAATTTGTGTGCTGTACAATTCAAGAGGGATGGGAGAATACAAGTTCAATCAAAAATCAGCTCAAGAGACGAAGAACGCACATGTGCAGCTATTGTTTGATCAAGTTGAAGGGATCACTAGCTAGCATTACACAATCTCTCTAAAGTGAGTCACCAAGGTATCTGTGCGCGCCCAAAAGCGGTAGGAAGGACATGTCTGACAGCTGTTGCTGCGAAATCAAGGGCAACACAGCTTTAGGTTTCAATGGTGCTCCAACGCGGAAGCAGACTGGCGCGAACGATCGCACGACTTGAGCCCAATTCGCAAGTGAACCTCAAGACCACAATTTAAGCCCGTGGAGCTGGGTCCAGCTGGGTGCAATTGGACATGTGGAGTGCAGCGGCAGAGGGCGAGCAATTGTCATTGAATGCTATAAAAGCAGCGGCGAGGAGCGCACGTGTCCACAGGTGCGGCCAACGCACGGACGCGAATCACATGAATTTTCAATGCAATAGTAACTTTACCCAAAGCTGCGCGCGTGCGGATATATAAAGCGCAGCAGCCGATAACAGCCGTCCATCGGCCGCCCACGGCCACGCCATTGCCGTAGTTCGCAGTGTGTGCGCTGCTTGGTGGTCGATTCGCGCCCGCTTCCCGCCGCCAGTGCCGTCTGCAAGATTCGTCTTGAGATTTTTCTCTCGCGCTCTACGCTGCCGACTGCTACCGTCTATTGCCGACACGCACCACACACCTCCGCCTCGAGCTTCATCGCCAGTGCGTTGCACTTCGTGCTCCGCCAGTCTTCTGTCGCTGTCGCTGTTGCTGTCGCTGTCGCTGTCGCCATCCTTTCCGCACACCTCTTCGCGCCACTGCGATCGTTCTCCACGCCCATTTCCCCTCCCCCCACGTCAGAAGCTCTGCTTCCTGCTGCGTCGTCGCCCTTGCTTGCGTAGCTTATCGTCTGTGTTTGGCCTCGTGTTCACGCCGCCAGCTTCAGTCACACCACTGGTCTCTACACGCCAACCTACTTTCCGGCCAATCGCTGCAGCCAGCCAGCGGTATTAGCTCTTCCACGCCTGTTAACAATCAGTGAGCTACTTTCGGGGTACTGCGCACATCCTCCGTTTGATTTCACCGCCAGCTTTCACGCCACTGCAACCCTCTCTCGCCGATATCGACAATCACTTGTCGGTTACTCAGCCTGCACTTTCCACGTATCGGAAACGGTTTCACAGTTGCTTCACAGTGCGGAAAACAGCTGTCAGCAGCAACTGTTCTTCACCGCCATCGCTTTTGGGTAACTTGTGAGCTCACACTTGTGCTTTCCTTCCCCTCAACTCTTGTGCAACGCAGCAATCCTGCCAATGAATATCAACTCGCACCGTCGAACCCCGGTCTTCACGCCGGTCCCTTCTGCGCCGCTTGCATCCACCTTTCGAAAGACCACTCGTCGCCTCATATGGTACGCCACCGCTATTCCGTTCGCCACTGTAACGCCGCCGCTGCGCGTGGTTCCGGTGCGAGGTGACGGCCGCTGTCTTTACCGTGCCATTGCGAAGAACCTTGCGAGCAGCGATGGTCGCCGCCTCTCGGAGAATTTGGAACGAGCAGACGCCGATGCATTACGCGATATAGCATGGCGCGAGATTTGCGTCGAGCGCAAGAAGGAGTTCCGCGCAAAACATATCATCGAAGGCAGCCATAGCTCCTATTGCGCTAGCATGAGGAACCCCAGGTTCTATGCGGGTGAACCGGAGATGCTTGCCTTGGCGGACGCGCTCAAGAGACCCATCATGGTGTACTTGCGCACCACTCAGGGGCAGTTGCGTAATATTGTCACATATGGCGAGAACTATTCCAAGGGAAGATTCTCAGCCCGCAAGATTATTCGCGTCTTGTACATGAACGGTAACCATTACGACGCACTTCTCCCAAGGTGATGCGTCTTCGTTTTGCCCACTTCGCTTTCTTGCGGATGCCCATGGTGTCCGAAGCCACTGGGTTTTTGGCCGCTTAACAATTCTTCCGGAAGGTCTAAACGACCTTGAGCTTGTGCAAAAGTATACAACCCCAGAAACATTACAAACATCTAACTAAAATTTCGTCCTTTAAGAACAGCCCAATCCATTCCCGAGCCCGTCCATTGGGATGAGGACCAGTTGAGACTCCTGAAGTTTGCATCCCTGACAAAAAGCGGCGCATGATGCCGCTCTTGAGGGAGCTCACCTCTCTCCAATGCAGTCGTCAGTCTCGTGTTTTGCACTTTTTTTTTTGAGAACTTGTTTACCTGATCAGCACGAGCTCATTTCCCTGATTGCATCTGGAATACAATCCGCAGCCACTCTCTGAGACATGGAGAGTGACTCTCGTCTCTGATATAGATAGACGAAGTTCGTTCCTTCGCGCCACACAGAAAATAAACAGACGTACAGTATCTCTATCGTACAATTGGTGTAGCATTCGTCGACCAAGTTTGGGATTTGTCTATCCAGGGCTCTTTGACTAATGAACGCTTTAAAAGTAGGGGGAGTTCCAGAAGCTTTTAACGACCCCTTTTCGTTTGCTGATTTTGGCTCTCATGGATTCACCGTCAGCCCTAGTTTCGTATCATGTCCCGGTGGGAGTGGGTCTATGATCAAAGGTGTGGTAAACGGAGAACTAGACGCAGCTTTTGCATTAACAGACTGCATTGTTGCGGCCATTGAAAAGAAGTACCCTGTGCGTATAGCAGCACCACTTGTCAAGAGCCCTCTCACCTGGGCAGTGATCGTTAACCCCAACAAAGTTGCTTCTGTGAAAGACCTTTCGGAGGCTACATGGGGTATATCACGGATGAACAGCGGCAGCCATGTAATGGTCTATACTCTTGCGAAGGAGCAAAACTGGACGCAAGAGCCTAGGTTTAAGATATGTGGGAATTTTGCAGGTCTACGAGCTTCGTTGGAAGAAGGGGGAATCGATGCTTTTTTGTGGGAGCATTATACAACTAAGCCATACGTAGACAAGGGCATAGTGAAGATTATCGGCGGTATCCCAACTCCTTGGAGTTGTTTCACAGTGGTAGTTCGTGAAGACTGTGAGAGACTTGAGGAGGTCCACCGCATGACGGATGCCTTTGTTGAAGCAGGGACGAAATTTATTAATGAGCACCAGAACGCTGACGGGATATCGCAGCGGCACGGAATGTCGAGAGACGACGCATTGGCTTGGATGGCAGGGGTGAATTATGCGGACAGCGGAGAGCGAAAGGTGAACAGCGACATGCTTGAGAAAACGAGGCAGACGCTGCTTGAAGCCGGAGCTATCAAGGAATTTGGGTGTGCTGGGGGAGTAGCATCGTATCATGCGTAAGTCTGGTTGATCCACTTCGATTGTTAGCGAGTGAAGTCTTGTCTAGCTCAGAGAAATTGGAACTTGGGATGTTGCCTTCTTTTTTCTCCTTCTCCTTATCGTTCTTATAAGATGATTGATATCTTCCCCCCCTCCCTCTCTCTCTCGTCTATGAAACGCGTACATCAATTACTCGTACGCGGAGGTTTGCTAAAGCCCCAAACGCCTATAGCACCTCTATATCGTAGCCACCAAACTACAAATTAGTAGCCGTGCTACACTCGCTTGGCAACAACAAAAAAGTCCCATAACCTCAAGTTGTTTTCAACTTCGGAAGCGGTTCGCTATCGACGACTTTCGCCTTCTTCGCCACATCTCTCTTAATCCAATCTCTAGTGTGTACTGGAGATCGTCGGCAGAGAGGCACGCCACGGCAAGGGGCTTCGCTTGCACTACGGAACAGCGATACAGTAGATCAACAAAATTAAGTTCCAATCGTCGATACAAGACTCTTTGATCTAAGTCAAACCCGGTAAGCATGTAACAATCAACCTTCGTCGCAATGTACAATAAAACAGTGTATGGGTACTACTAGTATTAGTTGCGAAGCCGATCATGAACGCCCTTAGTGTTTATGACTCCTTAACCGTCTATTTAGCATGCAGTTACCAAGGTCATTAGTCTGCAAGATGGAGTTCATCCAGGGCGATTGAGACTCTATCCTTCTCAGCTATTCGGTTGTTATCTGGGGCAGCTTTCGACAAATCACTGAGGGAAACATGAGGACGACCATTTTTCATGACTGACTCTTGCACATTCAAGTTAGAATCCAAATCTATACCTCCTTCCTGCTTTGGTTTCACATCATTTACCGCCTGGGCATTTGCATCCTTCTTTCCAACTTTGTTTGAATCTCCTACGAACATTCCGAACAGAAGCATTTTCAGAAGGGTTGCAAGAGGGCCTTTTGACTCTGCTGAATCTGCAGCTTTCTCAGAGTCCTCGTTCACTCCGTTCTCGTCTCGAAGGGACTTCTCATAGTTCTCATACTTACGCATTAAAGCCTGTCGCCTCTCACTGAAAGTTGATGGGAAGAATTCAGGCCAATATCGTTGAAGGAGAGAGAAAATTAGAACATGCCCTACTGGTGTCAGAGGAGCAATCAAAACAATCGTGAACGGGATAAGGGTCAGAAGATCCTTCATAGTCCTCCGTATAGTGCGAATCTCTCGCGGAGTTGGGGTATACCCCGTCACTGCTCTTCGAACCAGACGTAGAGCAAATCGCAAGTCGCCAATAAATAGTCGCACCCCTCGATAATAGAATTCTATTCCAGCTCGCGTCTTCTTTGAAGATGAAGCGATGAACTGGCGCACTTGAGGCCAGCTCAAGGTTGATGAACTATACAACGGCTCGTCGAGCCCAAGTCGGGTCTTCAGGTATTGGACGTCTCCGGCCAACTCCCCAACAATACCATCTTCGATTAAAAGGGGTTCTTGTTGTTCCACGAACAATTCCAAAGTGGCAAGACGATCGTCCAGCTCCGTAAATTCCACAACCATCATACGCTGTTCGTTCATTGTCTCGCGGTCGCAGTTGTCAATCTCTTCTGCCATACTAATAAATATCTTCTCCATCTCAAGTTGCAATACTCGCACCGCGAGAGTTCGACGAAGCGAGCTGACAAAATCATCCATTTCACGAATCTCCTTCGCCCGAATAAGTTTACCAAGCTGGTCTTCGCGGCGCAAAACTGCTTCGCGTTCTTTGCTACTATTGAAGAGCTGTTTCTCAAGATCTCCGATTTGTTCCCGCAAGTGATACTCCTTCTCCTCGTCTCTCACATCCAAGACCGCTACGGGGGGTAGGAGGGAGCTCTCTAGTGTTTGTTCAGATTGCGAATCGGATACAAAACCGTTTAACCGCTTCCATGTCATACCTGCGTTGTCCAACCAACTTGAAAGAAATAACCGCAATGCCGGAACGTCAACCGTTCCATCGTCGCGAACAAAATTTGTAAGAGCGTCTTGAACATTCTGTCCAACTGTGCTCGCACGCCGCTTGAGGGACTGTCCACTTTCCAAAACTGTTCGCTGCACAGCGCGCATAATGTCTTCCTTTTCTTCGCTTTTGCTTTCAGTGTCGATGTCAACATCTGCCATGGATTGAGTATCTTCCTCTGGACGAATAGAAGCATCAAGAATGTCCTCAGAGGTAACAGCATCCACATCGTATGCGCGTCGCTGGGATTGGCTTTGCTCAAGAGCGACATCCACATCGTCGAGAACCTGTTCTAGCTTGGCGATAAGCGTGGCAGCATCACGTTCAATCGGAGCTTCCACAGCTATCCGCCGGATTGTGCGCAAATCCTTTCGCACTCTATGCGCTGTAGCCTGAGCTTCCGACATGTCTGAAACCCTGTCCATGTCAAGATCAGGGGACTCAAGAAGATTTAGGACGAGACGTATATTAGCCTCCGCCAAACGAACAATCAATCGCGTATTGAGTGAGCGTACATGGCTGCTAACTTGGCTGAAATCGCGTTGTTGTTCTCTGTTGTCAACAGGGGGAGTAGGGGCGGTGGGCTGAACGACTTGAGATGGTTGCGTGGAACGTCCAGGCTGGGGCGGTTGCGGAGCCTGGGCGCAGCTGTGGAGACGGCGAATGGTTCGACGACGCGGGGAAATCCGACAGGTGGCGCCAAATGTGCCTCTGTACGGAGGAGCGAGCAGCGGTACAAAAGTGGAACGAGGACGACGAAGCGAGCTGCGCATCGCAAATTGGCTCTCGTTTACAGCAGCGGAGGTCATTGTACGCGAATGATGTGGATCTGGTGAAATGGCAACGGCATCCACAACGAAACAGACGCAACGAGAGAGAGGAAGAATGGCGTCATGAAAAAGCTGCAAGCGGGGCAGCGAAAGCAGACGGCGAAAGTAGACGCGAAGGTACGCGGCGCGCTCAAGTGATCATCGGTGGCGCGGGGTCGGGAGATGTGACTCGGGCATCGTGTCCAACAGCGAGCAACCGAAATGTGGCGCGCGCGTCGACGACATGATGTGACGCGTTGGCGCGCATTCGCCCGTGGCCGTGAGCGTTTTGGATGTGCGGCTGGCGCGCGCATGTGAGAGCTGGTCGTTGGCCCTTGAAAAAAGATCCGATTTTGCAGCTTTTGGCAACAGAAGCGTTGCGATGCGGCGCCTTGCCGTTGGGCCACTTGGCGGCGCCGATGCTGCGGGAGCACCTCGCGCACAGCACGCCGCTTCGATAACCTGCTCCAAGACGATGCTGCCACGGCTCCCATTCGGCGGCGACATTCGTATCTCGTCGCCATTGTGATACTTTCGGTACAACGGTACATCGAGCGTATGCACGATCGCCTTGAAGACGCTTTGCAGCATTACTCGATCGTGGTTCACTGCTTTGCCACATTCACGATACAGCTTCGCCTTCAAGCCTTTAATTCTTAACGATGCCGGCGTTTATTCAACTACCGTCATCTGCACTGTTTCCCCTCGCACCTCGGAGCTCGTTCATCTCACGGACACACCATGTCACTAACCATCGCCACAAACCCACCGCACGCCGACACTGCCAACTACTTCAAGTCACAGCCGCCCTACAACAAGGAGCCGCCCCCGTCGGCACCGACAATGCGCTTCGAGAGGCCGTACGCCGCGCAACCGAAGAAGGCAACTCCTTTTCCCGTCGCATCTCGGTGCTCGGCTCCACCGGCTCCATCGGCACACAAACACTCGACCTCGTTCGAGAAGCGCCTCAGTTCTTCTCCGTCGCTTCACTGTCAGCAGGCTCCAATGTTGATCTTCTCGTAGAACAAGCGCGTGAGTTTTCCCCAGATATGGTGTGTATTTTGGATGAGACACGAGCTGCAGAGTTGCGTCAGAAGTTGAACGAAGCGGGTTGCTCTGCTGTCAAAGTGGCTGCTGGAAAGGATGGCGTTGTGCAGGCTGCCGCCGACACCGATGCTCAAGTCGTTGTCACTGGCATTGTGGGCTGTGCGGGATTGTTGCCGACCGTTGCTGCCATTCGCGCTGGGAAGGACATAGCACTGGCAAATAAAGAAACTCTCATTGCCGGCGGACCAGTTGTTGTTCCCCTCGTCAAGGAGTACGGCATAAGCATGACCGCCGCGGATTCTGAACATTCGGCCATTTTTCAATGTCTGCAAGGCGCGCCTTCGAAAGCTCTCCGCCGCATCATATTAACTGCGTCCGGTGGAGCTTTCCGCGATTGGAAGGCTGCGGATCTGCACAAGGTTACACTTGCTGACGCTTTGAAGCATCCCAACTGGAGCATGGGCGCCAAGATTACTATTGACTCCGCAAGTTTGTACAACAAGGCTGCTGAGGTTATCGAGGCACATTATCTCTTTGGAGCAGACTATGAGCACATCGACGCTGTCATTCACAAGCAGTCAATCATTCATTCCCTCGTGGAGTTTGAAGATTCGTCTGTTCTAGCACAGCTAGGCTGGCCGGATATGCGTTTACCGCTCTTGTACGCTATTTCATGGCCGCACCGAATCGCAATGCCGTCGTTCAAACCACTGGACCTCGTTCAAGTCGGTTCCTTAACCTTCCAGGAAGTAGACAGAGAGAAATATCCAAACATGGATTTGGCGTATGTCGCCGGGCGGAAAGCAGGTACTATGACCTGTGTTTTGAATGCCGCTAATGAAGCCGCTGTGGAAATGTTCCGGGAAGAAAAGATTCACTTCCTTGACATTCCGAGAATTAATCAAGCCATGATGGAAATGCACAATGAACATTTCATTCAAGCGCCCACACTTGATGAAATTGTACATTTCGACCAAGTAACGAGAACTTATGCCAGAGAGTACGTATCTTCCGGCAAGCTGGAGCAAACTTTTGCCACCCTGCAGTAGTTACGCTGCTTCTCTCTCATTGCCGTTGTGGGATACATAATAGTAGTTTCAAGCTATAGCTTATTATAATTTTGTTTCATGGTGTATCAGGTTGGGAACGATATGACGAAATCCTGATATCAGGTAGAACAAAAACAAGTAGGTCATACAAAACAATGTTTGTACGGCGCCAATCATTTCCACGGTTCGTCCGAATCCTCAATGTTTTCGTAATCTTCCAGAGACATCAATGCATCGACAGCAGTCTTGATCTGAGATGACCAAGGAAGTATTATGCCCAAATAACCTTCGGTGAGCGGCGCTTTATTCATCAAAGACGTATCTTTTGCCAAGGCGTCGTTATACTCTAGCAGAGTACCTTTGATTGCGCATTGAACGGCATATCTTTCGCCAGCATCACACGTAATAGTACACAATCGAGTCTTTTCCTCCACGACGATGCCACCCTTTTTCCGCTTGCCCTTGACTTGACGCATTTCCACGCGATAATCGACGGCTTGAACTGCTTTTCGTTGGGCAACAATAGGGTGTCGTGGAGATAAACAGAGAACACAGATACCGTTGTGGTGGCGCGCTATACAGACATCTTCTCCGCGAGAGGGCGGCTTTGTCCTCGGGGCCAGCAAACGCGCGAGACCAGGAGCGTAGTGTAGGGTGAAGTACCGCTCGATTGTACCAGGTGGCACCACTCGATGCATAGTTTCCCACAGTGGATTTGAGCGGAACGAGAAGCAAGACGGTACGATCTATCTACCCGGGGTGAGAGATGGCGGAAGTGTGTCAAGTCGGAGAACTTCACATCGATGCAAACGTGCCTGAAGCGAAACGTCGAAACGGAGCCCCAAAGGAGCATGCGCGCGCCGGTTAACTGCACTGTAAGCACGAAGTGGGACAGTCGCAATGTCCATGACCGCGAATCGCGATCCACCGCATCTCCGTGGTTTTGGGGATGACCTGTTCATCGAAGGCGATGCTAGGCGCAGCTGCGCTCTCATCACTGCGGAAAATTGCGTGTCACCTCCAGCATGAGCGATCTGAATAGCTGCGTTTTCAACTCTTTGTTATGTCTGGACCTTTTTCATCGGTCCTCAAAACATACGGTCACGCTTTCAAGGTCGCAGTCGTAACGTGCTTGCGGAGACTTTTATCCTTTTGTCAAGGCGGGATTAGAGATGGACCTTCTACCTCAGCTTTCGGTTGTCCTGAAGAAGCTATTGCTCCCAAATACTGGGTTCATCAAGCGACATAAACCTTCAGTTGCGTTCGAAATCAACAATTCCCAGTCTGCTCAACATCTGCTGCAAATTTTGTCAGAGCGAACCGATGATATCGTGGCCGATAACCAAGCGTTGGCGCACCTACGCTTGCGAAGCAGTCAATATCTTCTCGAGCACATTGTATCAATTGTTCAACGTCTAGAATCATACGCTCTCTACTATAGAACCGAGTCAGCAACACTTCGCAAATCGCTCCATGGCATAGTTTTTCGCTATTCTTTCTCATCGTCCGCTCTGTCAAGCGCGGAGTACAACGATGAGATCCGAAACCTTATCGAACTCATTATTCATTCAGTCTGTCAGTTCATCGGCTTGCACATGCAAACAGGCCATGCCATTCGAATTGCTCTGCGAGAAGCTCGCCAAGACGATCTTGCTCGGGCCATTGTGACGTCGTGTCGACAAGTCAGTTCTTTCAACCATGCAATATCACAAGCCATCTCTGCGGCAGATCTACCGCAGAATTTGCAAGAAGTCGTGAGAACGTCTATCTCTGCCACTCGCATAGATATTTCAGAGCAATCGCATATTGCCGGTCAACTTGGTCAGTTTTGGAATCATAATGGCTCCTCAAGTACTAAACGATTTGGAGCGCACGATGTTCGACTAACTGTTCAAATAATTCAGCGTGAACTGTCTGATATACGGATTACATTGCGACGCTTCAGCCGATTGTGTGAACGAGACGTGGCAAAGCCGTATGATATTAGGAGACGTCCGTTTCGATATGGAAGCCTGGCTATCGTCACAGGAGCATCAACAAGCTATTTGACACGCAACGCGGCGTTTCTCGGTGGAAGCGGCGAACTAGAAGAAACCGTGGTACACTTTGGACATGTGGTTCGCGGTTTCGTTGATAACAATGTTATTGTTCCGATCTCGCGCTTCTATAAGCAGATTTTTCACACATCGACTACCGCATCAGACGAGAAGTCTGTCTCAGACTCACGTATGATTCTTCAAGACATGCTTTCCGAATTCACAGAAAAGCACTTGAAACACATTAATGAGGCGAGTGATATGGCGAAGGCTGGGGACTTCAAGGCTGTGACAAAGCTCATTCTCGAACAAGCGCGGCATCCTTTTAGGAACACCGTTATCGGAAGTCTTCCACAGGCGATGCTCCTTCAAGTTCAGAAACTGAAGTGCGATGTGGAAGAGTTGATGCTGAAAAGCATGCAGCTTCTTCGCGCACAGGAGCTTAACCTCGCACTAGTTGCACTAGCCCCATCTTTGCTCACAATAGCTTCCATAGTTCAAATATGTTCCACAGTTGCGTTCCAGATACGGGGTAGGAACGCGGGAATGATTGTATCTGGTGGTCAAACGGCACGCTTTCTTCTTGGAGACATACATTCTGCTTTTCTCGCGATAGAAGCGGAGGAAGGAGCAGATACACGCCAAACAGAGTGCATCTTGCGACATATGAAACACATTGGGGTTATTCACGTTAAAGTCGTTGAAGTACTGAACCTTATAGAGCTTCGGATTATCACAGCACCTGAGAAGGTCATTTTTCGTTTTACAGATGATCTTGAGTTGCTACGTTCGGCTGACGAGCATATTAATCAAAGAAGAGTACATGTGGATAGAATGCTTAGATGTTACTCATTTCTCCAAACGGGATAAAGATGCCCATACGACGCTGATCAAACTGACTAGTCGGAGTGCCGGGCAGTTCGAAAACAACAAGGCATGTACATACATACATATATATATGCGAAAAACGTTATAGCGACGTGAGTTAAAAGACTACTCTGCGACAGCTCAGAGCGTATAGGAATCAGACGGAGCAAAATACCATCCCTCGTACATAAGTAGAAGTAATACTCACTTCATAGGAGCATTATGCCTTGTGAAATCGATTGAGAAAAGCAAATGGTACACTAAAAAGAAACTTCCTTGCCGCCTACTTCATGGGAGGGCGGGAATGTACTGCCTCGTTCTTGGACAGGACAAGTTCGAACAATAGATTCTTCGGATTCTGTGAAGGGTCACTTCTACTTTGATCAAAGAACCCACATTCCAGAAGCAAAAGGCTGCTAGTACCTCGTATGGATACTTGCGACAATGTTGACCAAACGGAAAACGGAAATGTATTTCAATTGTGGTTTGTGCAAAGATTTCGATCGTCGAAAAGAGGAACACGGAAGGAACTATTCGACCGGCTCTCCGTACAGATCGAACGATGATGTCCCTAAGATCCTAACTTTCAATATGGTCCCAGGTTCTATTCTCTGCAGAATGTGCACACAACCGTCAATCTCAGGGGCGTCAAATCGGCAACGGCCAATGGAATGTCCGTCCTCAATCTTGTCCACAATCACGTCGAGAATTTGGCCGACCCGCTCAGATGCGATTTCTTCTTGTATTTGTTGTTGTATAGACACAAGCTCATCCCTTCTGTATTCTCGGAGCTCCTGAGGTACTTGGTCTGCAAACTCGGCAGCGGGTGTCCCTTCTTCTTCACTGTACACGAAGAAACCAGCTTGATTAAAACGGTTCTTCTTGATGAACTCTACAAGTTCGTGATGATCTTCTTCCGTCTCTCCCGGGAATCCCACGATGAAGGTTGTCCGAAGAGCCAGGCCTGGTATTCCTTCTCGTAGTCGATTCAGAAGTTCCTCGGTATGCCTTCTTCCAGGTCGATTCATTCGACGAAGCACACTGTCAGATATGTGCTGCAGAGGAATATCGATGTACTTACATACAACGTCAAGATTTGCGATAGCTCTTACAAGCCCTTCTGTGAAGTAAGATGGATAACAGTACAAAAGACGAATCCATTTCGCCTCGGTATTGTTCTTCGCAACATGGTGCAACAAGTGGCTCAGCCTTCGGCTTTCTTCAGGAGGGAGATCCATACCATACTGATTTGTATCTTCGGCGATGAATACCAGTTCTTTGGCCCCCGCGGCAACAAGGGTGTCGATTTCTTTGGTTAAGGTATCCCAAGCTTTTGATCGAAACTTTCCTCTGAACTGACCAGGTATAGCACAAAATGTACAGGCGTGCGAACAACCCTCGGCTAGGCGGACATATACGGAGTGCTTTGGACCCAATCGCACGCGTTCGTGCTCTGGTCGAAAGGGAACATCGGTGATACCAACCTTGACTTTCTCGAGAGGTGCATCTACCTCACTTGCAGCTAAAGCTTTCACACGTTGAGGAAGTTCATGATAGTGTTCAAATCCAACGACAGCATCTATCTCGGGTAGTTCCTCAGCGAGAAGGTCTGCATATCTTTGGGCAAGACATCCGGTTATGATAACACCCTTCGTACCATGTTCTTTACCTTTTGCAGCATGTAGAATGGCATCTATTGACTCTCTCTTTGCATCTTCGACGAACCCACATGTATTCACGACGACCACGTCTGCTGGGTTTTCTGCGCCCGAAGATTGAATATTGATACCATTCTTGGCAAGATCGGAAAGTATGACTTCTGCATCTGTGACGTTTTTTGGACATCCTAAGGAAACAAGCGAAACTGTCGTAGGTGATGATATTGAAGCTGGATTCGCTGCTTTTGGATGGGCAGCGGTTGCTGATGGATGGTGTTTTCGTGAGGAGCATTTCTGCCCATAAGTTGATCGTGAGGGATGAACCAGAGGTGATCCCACAAACCCCATAGTGAATGGCAACATCGACGACAAATGGCTCAGGTTCTCTGATAAAACGATAACAACGTGCTCTTAACAGTTTTTTCAATGTCAAACCTTCCTTCAGCTGACTTAACCAATTTGCTTGCAAAGTACGAAGCAGCTCTCACGAGGCTGGCCTACAACAACAAATGTCAGGGAGATAAGCTTGGTCGACGAGGAAATGGAGATATCAACCATATGCAATCTTGCAACGTGTCAAGAGCACCCCATGATCCACCAGATCAGTGTCGCATGAAGCACTGTCAGAATCTCATTGCTGTAAGTACCAGTATCTAATGCACCAGTGCAAGGCCGAAACAAAGTTTCAGCGACGGTTGACAGACTGAACAATCACATCTACCTTCTGGTGTACATTTCAGTGATAACCTTCCCTTGTAGATATGAGGGCTGTCTTGACAAAGTTCTCCCACTTGTCTACGGTATCAGTCGTATTTCCTCATATCGCAAGCTTACAAAACCCTTTCATTAGGGCTGCAAAACACGACATATGATGAAGGACTCAATCAAGCTGCCAGAATTCCCAACTTATGGCGATGGTTTCTCGGAGTTCAAGGGTTCGTCCTCTGGGAGCAGTTCAATAATTGCGTACTTGCCCGACCAACAGGATGTACAAAACTCTGTCACAATCAGACACAGTCATAGACTGCTCGCGTCTTGCTCTCGTGCGGACAAAGACCAGTCAACAAACCGTCCAGCGATTAAAAAGCAGATACGGAAGAGAAGAGCGGAACCGAGCAGGAGACCAGCCAGCAATGTGACGCGCTCTGGTGGTGAAACAGTTGTGAGACGGCCCGCGACAATTCGAAGAAGTGATGCTGATACTGTGCAGCAATATGCAATGGTAGTGGAAGCTGACGGAGATGATGATGGTGACAATGATGACTTTATGTGACAAGTATGGTTAGTCAGTTGCAAATGAGCAAGCGTTAATGCCTCTTACAGGGATCTACTTGATAACTTGCGATGATGTATCTCTTCTGTGATTTGGGCGCAAGACGATAGGGTTCCGCACCTTCATAGTTCCCCTCTCGTGGAGCATATTGTGCGAAGAGCTACTGGAAGTGGGGGTCAGGACAAACAAGCTACCTTAGCCCGAAAAAGCTTCCGCCGCTGCCATTGTCGACGCCTTTCTCGTCTCACGGAGAGCTCCCAGCAGTTCTCCAATGTTTTCCTTCCAGATATTGATACGCTGGGAAAGTGGTTGCCATTCCTCTCTCGTAAACATTCGCTGCGTTGACCGATAAATCGCCACAGAAGATTGTAATTGATTAATCTTACCATCCACCAGACCAGAACTAATCGCACGAATAACCCATTCTTCAACCGCATCTTGTGAAATTTGCAAGGCATTGGCAATCATGTCGTAAGTAAGGTCCTGAGAATCTATTCCTAAAGATGCAAACGTGAGCAGTCTCATCTTGTCTTCCGCCACTTCTACGTCGATCTCATGCTTCTTTAACAATGCCTCGTTTCTTGATTTGAAGTCGGAAAAGACTGCAAGATCATCTCGTACAAATATCCAAATCAACTCATGCAACAGTTTGAAATCTCCATCCATGTTTTCAAAGCGTTTTACGGTATCCAGTTCCAGCAAGGTGTCAAAGCGATAAAGTTTGGGGAGGCGCACAGCCTGAACAATGACATCAATGGTGGAATCTTGTGCGGTCGCTAACTCTTCTTCTGTCGCTCCGTTGTACAAACTGAGCTGTTTGACATTAAATGCAAACGCCTCTGAAGCCAGGTTCGCAGATTTTAGAGCTTCGTAGCAAACTTTGTACATTTCTCGCTTCTCCCGCACAGGCGTTTCCCACTGACGCAAGAACATATCGATTTTTGGCAGGATGGTGTCCAAGATCTTCGGGATCAAGTTGACCTTAGATGCAAGCGTAATTGTGGCCAATAGCAATGTAAAACGCTTATTGTGGTTATCCTCCTCGACAAAGTTATAAAGCAGGGCCATACATCGAAGTCGCAGTTCGCCGTTTGAAGTACCCTCGCAAAGACCGGTACGAATCTTATCGACCAGATCGTCATTCATAGCGCAGCGCTTCTTGACCCATACCAGGAGCTCCTGCATACAGCCTTCCAAAGACCCGGATGTGGTCTGATCTTCAGGAGTGTCAAGCGCCTTGATAAAAGCATCGGCAAGTTTGTTTGTGGCACCCAGCGCATCCCCGGCGGCCTCTGCCTGAACTATCGAATCGTGAAGGCCTTCCTCATCGATACAGGATTGTAAATAGTTGGCAGCTGCGGCGAGTTCGGTGCGAAGAACCTTGAGATCCTGGTCATCTACGTCTTCGTCGTCGGGAAGAGCGGTTGGACCGTTGTTGTGAACGCCGTTTGTGACGGCGTCGCTTATGGGAGCGACCATCCTCCCGAGGCGATTCGAAGCAGGCACAGGTGATGTACGGAAGACGAATGGTTGCTTCTGAAGACTAGAAGTAGACAGCCACTTGATGAATTGCTCGATATATGCCTTGAAAGATGCAGATGCCTCTAAGACTGGCTGTGCCAGCGGCTCTACGAAAAACCACAAAAAAAGGTGTCGACGGCGACGATCTTGGATCTGTCAAAACAACGATCGGGGAGGGCGAAATTGATATCTTTGTATCTCAGAGCCGATTAATGAGTTCGGCTCCTCGTCCGCGCAAGCCCATGGAGCCGGAAGGTGGCCGATATGTTCGTGATCCGATGCGTTATCGGATCACGTGGGCGCTGCCGTTCCGGGCAGCCGTGGGCGCATTCGGACGAACCGTTCGAAACGACCAGCGCGAACCCTGGAGCACGGGCGTGGCGTGTAATTTGCGGGTCTATTTTTGCAGGGTGGATTGCTACGGAAGCGGTTGTCCGCACGGTGCCCATTTTGTCGTTTATCTCAGGAGTGGGCCATCTGACTTTACAGATCTGCGCAACGCTTCACCACTCTGCAGACTCAGCACCTCTCTTCGCAATCTGCCCCCTGTGGAAGCAGTCATCCTTGAGCATCCTGTCCTTCAGCACCAGATAACAGTTTGTTCTTCGCCGCATTAAAGGCCTGCAGTGTCAACGCGTCTTCTACATAAACGACTCCCGAACAAACTCTGCAGACTCCGGTGAAGTTGGAAGAAGCTCGAAAACGAACGGAAAGAATGTGCAAAGTCGCCTTCGTGTCGGCGTTCTACGGAGCCCAAGTTTCGTCAACCAGTACCGAGGCACAATACCTGCAAAGAAAGCCGCTGAAACGCGCTCACCATGTGACACGCACCAGGTCGTTACCTGCTAGAATGGCGCTTCCATCCGCGTCAAACACACAAAGATCGTCTAGGCCACGGCGAGTGATAGGCATCATTGGCAAGTCAGCAACACAGGAGAAAAAAAATGTCTCAGTGGAGACGGACTCTGCTCAATCCACAGGCATACTTGGTTTCAAGACAAAGGCACATTGGGAGGGCATCGGCGTGCTTCCATTGTTTTTCGTGGGCTTCGGGTTTGTGGCGTTGGCAATTAAGATGTTCAAAGTGAAGAGCGGAGAATGGTCAAGTGGCCCTTCAGCAGTTAACAAAGTGACCGTTCCAAAGACTGCCATTACATCGTCAGAAGAAGAGGCTGAACTTCACGTGTTCAAGTGTGGAGGATGCGGCTATGAAATGTACCCTGCGCGCGGACGAGAATTCAAGTTTTTCCCAGACTCGTTTAAATGCCCACTCTGTGGCACGCCCAAAAGTGAGTTTTGGGACTTAAATGACCCGGATGACCCTAGAAATCAGGAGAGTGAAGAAGAGGAGGGCAGCGAGGCAGAAGAGCTTGTGGGGAAAGATGGTAGCGTGCAAGACACTACATCGGAATCGGGCGATGCGGAGTCATTGCGCTCGGAAAGCGGAAGTAATGCTGGCAATGAGGGCACTAGCACAACGGCTAAAGACCGTTCTGACTCAGATACATCTACCTAATTGTAAATGTAAACGTAAACTGCTAAGAGCCACTCATTTTCCGGTAAACTGTTGCGGGCGTGCGATGCTTTGAGAACGAAATGAACTGTATATCCGTCTTGCTCTCGCGGCCGTTTAAGTCTTCCTCGACAGAGCACAGGCAAAGTGTATCGACTAATGACCGAACACGGGATCGAGACAACCGAGATTGCAATGACATATGTATACTTTGCACGTGCATATAATGCATAGGTGTATCGGACCACGATGTACAGCAATTGCACGTGTGTTCCGTTGGCGAAAATGACACGGCACTGATCTGCTGCAGGCAACCAATGAGGCGACGCCAAGTTGCACAAGCACACGCGGCGCTCCACTGTGCGGTGGACGACGCTCGACCTCTGATGACGGGAAGTTGCAGGAGCGGCGCGTGCCACAGCGAGCACACTGCTCGGTCAGATTCCCTTGCCTGCTTTCTATCCGCCAATTTTGGTGCTGCTGCGGCAGCAGTGCTGCCCAACACACCTAACATCACAGCGTGTATGTGGCATCGATGCGCTCTCCTGCCTAGTAGATACGTGCGACGCACCAGCTAGCTTCAGGCATCCAGCTTCCCTGGTAAGAGGACTCGCTGCCATTCTCGCCCGGCCAGCTGAGGAGCAAGCCCGGTGACTTGGGAGTCGCTTTCATTCGTCTGGATTGTTGTGTTTTCGCCTTGTTGTGAAAAATGTGTATCGCCGGAATGCCTCAGGTCGTGAAGGGCTCTGCGTTTGCGGGTGAGCCTTTCGCAGACGACAACACGCGCCGTATCACCTGGTCAGAACTTGCGCGCCATAATACAGTGGATGACGCTTGGATCGCTATCAAGGGGCGAGTGTACGATGTGACAGATTTTGCAAAGCGTCATCCGGGAGGTGATATCATCTTCACCGCTGCGGGAACGGATGCCACCGATGTGTATTCCGGATTTCATGCTTCGACCAGCGCGTGGCGTTTGCTTCCTCCGCTCTGTGTTGGTGAGGTTGATCTTGCCAGTGAAAATAGACTTGATGGCGTGGATGAGACTTACGTGCGCGATATTCTTAAGATGCGTCAGCAGGTTCAGTCTCTGCGTTTGTTTGACTCTTCAAAGCTGTTCTATGCGTTTAAGATCTTGAGCAATGTTTCCATTTGCTCTCTTTCCGTCTTAATTGCGCTTAAATTCCCATCGTCGTGGATTGGTGTTCTTGTGGCTGCCTTTGTCATGGCCTTATTCTGGCAGCAGTGCGGATGGTTGGCTCATGACTTTCTTCATCATCAAGTGTTTGTCAACCGTGCGATTAACAACTGTTTTGGCGTGTTAGTTGGTAACATCTTCCAGGGATTCTCTGTTTCTTGGTGGAAAAATAAGCATAATCATCATCACGCAGTGCCCAATGTCACTCATGCCCCGAGCGGAGGAGACCCTGACATTGCTACTATGCCAATACTCTTTTGGTCTGAAAAGCTCATCGAGGGAGAAGACCTCGACAAGTTCCCGCGTTGGATGCTGCGCAATCAAACCACCATGTACTGGCCAGTCTTGTGCATGGCGCGAACTTCATGGGTCTTACAATCTCTCACATATCAGATGCAAGCTCCTAACCCTCACGTAACTAGCTATCCCATGTATGTTCTAGAAGTGGTCGGTCTTGCTATTCACCATGCACTGTTCTTGCTCTTGGTCAAGAAGATTGCCATCTACGGTTCGCTCTCGAGTGCTTTGTTATTCATGCTTGCCTCCCAGGCGTTTGGCGGAGTTCTCCTCGGCATTGTATTTGCAGTCGGCCATAATGGTATGGATGTTCTGACCCTCAAGGAGTTACGAGCAGCAGACTTCATTAGACTACAAGTCAGGACAACTAGGAACGTTGATCCCCATTGGTTCTCTGATTGGTTCACAGGTGGACTTAGTTATCAGATTGAGCACCACATCTTCCCCACAATTCCTCGTCATCACCTACCAAAGCTGCGGACAATTTTCAGGGCTTTCTGTGCAAAGCACAACATCCCATACACCTCGGAAACGCTTATTGAAGGAAACAAGTCCGTGGCTAACATTTTGAGAGTGGTAAGTAAGGTCGCCTCCTAGGAACTTGCTTTCAGGACGAGACCTTCATGTAATAAATGTGATCCGCAGATCGTGTCACAGCTTTTTGGTAAACCATGCTGTATCTCTCGTTTATAGAAGATATCTTTCTCGCTTCCTTCAGCATTATAACGCAGAAGTCAAGGACCGTGACGATGAACTTGCAAGTTCATGATCACTGGCTGGACAGGCCATAGAATACACATATGTTACGTTTTATGTCAGTTATTGGATACATTCACAGAATCAAATTCTCTTCTGTTTCAGGCTTATCACCTTCTTCGTAGTCGGCAACATGTCCGTTTTCTTCAGATACTTTCTGGTGATAATTTCCATCGCCAGTCGTGTTTGCTATTTGATGAATCTGACTGTGATCCTCACTTTCGAGCTCATTGCTATCTGGTGTCCCGTCCTTTGGCAGTGTGTCCCCAAACATCGAGTTCAACGCATCCTGCACTTCGCCAACACTTATTAAAGCAGATGAGTTCATACAGTACTCTAGACACTGCGAGACATGGGGCACGCACAAGTCCCGCAGAGAAATTGCCATGGACACGTAGTGAGGTCTATCAGACCTCTTCAAGAATGCACCACCTGGACCGCCAATAGCTGTCATGAACTCCCCAGAACTAATTAACGTTTCGTGCAAGACCTTTCCAAGCTGTGGTCCGAGAGATAACGGAGCGCACAGTCTTAAGTCATTAAAAGCAGCAAGGATGCCATTCATGAACACGGCAAGCGGTGGACTGTCAAGGATTGCCAGAGGCGGATCATATTCATTGTTTGTCGAAATATCAACACCTGTTTGAGATTCTCCATTGTATTTGGAATCAGTCCCAAGTTGTCCCCTCTCCTTCCGCAATGCTGACGATCCTACAGGAGCCCAACGATTGTCTTCAATCATCATCTCGAACTGTCGTAGGGCAGCATTCAGGTGAGAGCAGTAGATTTGCATCACCGAATCTTCGAACATTGGTGGCAGCGCTGCTCGAAAATCTGCTCCAACCCGACCAAGGGATTGGCCACAGTACATCGCCTGCTGAAGAATTGTGTTCAAAGCAGCACCATCTTTAACATCTTTTATGCCATTGCGAAGCTTGTTTAAATACTCTGTGACCGACGAAGATGTCCAGTCGAATAGAATCGACGATGAGTGTGAGAATGATCTCCCGGATATCGCAGATGAGTCGCTTTCAAGCTTCTCTGATCCTTCTTCAGTATCATCGTTAAAGACCGCTCGATACTGGGTGATGATTTCAAACATCATAGACCTCATGTTGTCGCTTAGGGTAACCAGCTCTGCTTGTCTAGAATTTGCCGTAGAAGTTTCTATTCCGTTTCTCATCCATTCGCCCCGGCAGTGCAAAAACAGCATTCGTAATCGGTACTCAGAAAATACATCGAGACGACGGAGAAACCCGACGATTCGCAAGCACATCGGCAGCTGTATGGGATTACGTAAGAGTACAAGTAGTTGAAGGACCATTTGTTGAGTGAGAACATCCATTTCTTCACATACGTGACGAATGAGAATTTCATCACCGTGCATGGCGTACAGCTTCACTGCACATTCGCGCAATTCTAAGGCCTCATCATACAACTCTGCACCCACCAAAGTAGTCATCAGTCTTGGCATTTCCACTATATCAGCCACAGCTCGATGTTCAGTTATGGCTCGCAATCTGGTTTCCCTTTCACGTTGCTTTTCCGTGACGCTCGCGGAGAACTGACTAGTTGCGTCGGCCAGTTTCGGTAAGGAATTGATCAGCTCATCGAGTCTGGAGCGCACATCTGCAACGCCATCACGGACTGCACCTGCACATTCAAAGCTTTCAATTAGTGCGCGATAGTTCCCGCAGGCAACGTCTTCAAGCTCGTTCTTCAATCGAATGCATGCAGAACCAAGGTCATCTGGCTCACGCGACAACCTCTCGATACTATAACCGCAGAGTTCTTCAATGTAGGCTTGAAGTCCATGCCATTTCTCGCATGATGGCGCATCAGCAGGCAAATCGTTCAGAACAAACTTGCAGATTGCTTTCAGAGCCTCTTCAGCATCTGCTTCGGGGTCCAGAAGCACAGAGGCATTATTGGAATCGGGAGGTTTCTCTTGCACACCCGAAACCTCAGCTGTCATCTTGCTGGAGAGAACTCAGATGAAATTGCTGCGGTTGAGCTAGTGAACGTCGTACGGAATCCGTGCCTCGATGGTCCTTTCGTTCCGATGCGAACACATTACACCTGCACGGGTGCCCGTGCAAAAACAGAGCAGAAGACAGCATTGCTTTTTTCGCACAAATCCAAATCCAGGAAAAAGGCTTTTTCACTTGGCAGTTGTTGGTGGCACGTCTTCAAGCTTCAAGTCGGCAGTTCTTCTGTTCCCTTTCATACAGCCTGCTTCATTGTTAAAGGTGCTTACAATTCCGAAACCCATTATCATTCAGAGGCTGCACAGGAGAAAGTACAGAGGGATGGTCCAGCCTCCGCTTCATGAGTCAATACAGAGATTCTCAAGAGTTCTTTAAAGGGTATTATTCTCGTATTCAACAGAACGAGGACAAGAATAATTCCTAGGTTGCTCGAACATGAACAGAATAATCCTCGTCGAATCGTTTATTCCAGCGGTCACTTTATAACTCTTCCGAATTCGTTCAACAGAATTTCCAGTGGGGTATATTCAAGCTGATGTTGCCTTACTTGGTGAGTTAATCGGACTTCAAACAGAAACACAATAAACCTCCTTGTTGGGCGAAGTTCAAGTGTCGACTGACACGCATGGAAGACTCTCAAGATATCGAATCCGCTTGTGAAACTGGTGGTTTCCTTTGCTCCATTATAACGCCTATTCACAATGGAGCTCCGTTTCTCAGAGAATGTCTGGATTCACTAGTTCAGCAAGAGAATGTGGACCTCAAACTAATTGAGCTTGTAGTGTTCGATGACTCGTCCACCGACAAATCCTCGGAAATTGTGGAATCATTCCAAGACACTCTCTGTTTCTACTTTGGTCGCGTTTCGTTCTTTCGCGGGGAAGGTGGCCCTTCTGGAGTTGGGAGTGCACGCAATAGGGCTTGTAGTGAAGCATCTTCACCCATTCTGGTCTTTCAAGACGCTGATGATGTGATGAGACCTACTCGTGTAAAAAGGACACTGGAAGCGTTTCAGTCTAAGGAAACCCGCTTTGATGTAATCGGTGGAGTGTTTGACCGCATCCCTTTCGGATCAACTCCTCGCTATGAGCACTATCATCAAAGAATACAAACTCGTGACTTATTTGCACATGCTTTTCGGGATGCTCCGTTAGCCTTTCCGACAGTATCTTGTAGAACAGAAGTATGGAGAAAATCTCCTTTTCGCGAAGGTAGAGGAGTGGCCGAGGATCTACACTTCTTGTACGATGCAATGAAGAACGGGTTCAAACTAGGAAAGCTCAATGGAGAGAGTCTAACTGGGTACCGGTACCATGACAGAATGACGAGTAACACCTTGCACAGGCGAACGCTTCTGTCAATAAGAGTGGAAGCATTTGAAAGCCTTGTCCTGTCGCTTCCAAACTGGCGGGATGGGTTTGCAATATGGGGGTGCGGCCGTGATGGGCGAGATGTTTTTCGGAGACTTTCCAAACGGGCACAGGGTTTGGTGACAATGTGGGCTGATGTAGATGTCAAGAAGATCGGAAAGGTGATTTATGAGAAACCCGTGGTTCATTTTTCGCAGATTAGGCCGCCTGTTGCGTGCTGCGTTGCGCTTGACCGATCTGGACGTGGTTTTGAAGGAAACTTGGACTCACTACACATGGAAAAGGGTAGAGATTATATCCATCTGGTATGATGCGGAACTTTTGATGGTGTCTGGAGAAATGGAAGAAGCTTCAACGCCTGGGGCGAGACCGCTTCGCCTGATTCCAGGATACTTGCAACGCATCGCCCGGAAGAGCTTTGTTCGTAAGTTAAGATACATGCAAAAGAGGCAGCCTTCGATGTGGGACGGGGCGCATAGAATCTGCAAGAGAATGCAGCATTGCAAGACCGGGGACACCTGGGAAATGTGAAATGTACAGGATTTTTATGAGTTGGTAGAGCCAGAAAGACATGACCCTTATCATACCCGTACAGCGTATGATGCACGATGTAGATATGGCGATGACCTGTACTCTCCAAGGGTATAGCGTTACACGTTTGTTGTTTGTCGTTTGACGCTTGGATTTCGCACATTGGATAGATACAAGGAAAGCGCGCTTGTACACGGTAGATACAGGATTTGATCTCCCAAGTCAATAGGTTGCCGCAGGCGCCTAAGCTAGCGCACTTGAATGGCGGTTTACACGCGTCCCGACACTATTTTTTCTTCTCGCATGAGGGCCGTCAGCCCACCAACTCTCGCGTAAGCGCCGTAGTGCGCCACAATATCTGTTTCGCACGGGGAAGGCCGCTCAGGCACGAAGCCTTCCCCGACCGCCAGCTGCAACTCAGTTCGCGCTTGAAGTCGTCTCAAATGCAGTCACAGTCATGGCTTCTTTGTTCACTGTCAATGTTACTGCTGCTAGGCGTGGCCAAGGCTCAGGAAGAGTGTGAGGTTAAACTGCCTCTGTTTAACACTAGCGTCCGTATTTTGGGCGGTCGACCTGCACAGGCTGTGGCTCTCGACAACGTCGTTACGTTAGCGTATCGTGATGATGAAGGACTTAACTATGTCTGTGTTGGCTCCCTTATTCATCCCCTGTGGGTACTCACAGCTGCGCAATGTCCCATTGCGCCCGACTTCAACTTCGTTCTTCACGGCGGTTCCTCCCTCACTGGAGCATCCTACGAAATCGAAGATGTAATCTCGCACCCGATGTACAGAGTGCCAACCCCGACTCCGTGGCGCTATGACTTGCAACTTGTACGACTGCGACGTCCAATTCTTCTCACTAGTGACACTGTTGCCACGGAAACACCGCAACCATCCCCGGCGCCTATAGATCTTAAAACGCAGAATGTTATGCGTGTTAATAACAATTCTGCCTTCGCAAGATCTCCACGGCGAACATATCTTCGACTCAAGGGATATGGCACCAGTGAACCTCCTTTCAACAACCAGCAGCCTCTCACACACAAGGAGCGCCCACTTCTGTTCGCGGACATGCCAATTTCTCCTTGCCCAGATCCTCAACAGAATGACCGCGCACGGCGCATATGTACCGCTTCTTCGGCGACGTGTGGACCTTGTTTTGGTGACACAGGTAGTCCACTCTACGACGTAGATAAGTCTGGCACCGTTGCTGTTCTAGTCGCCATCGCTACACTTGGTCGACACGATTCTTACGAAGTCCAGCGACCCTTTTGCACAAATGGAAGGACCCCTATCATTTACACAACCGTGGCTCCCTACGTTTCATGGATTCGTAGAACTATGGGCAACGCAACACTTCCTGAGTTTTTTATTCCTCCCAATGGTATCAATAATGTTGTGCTCGCAACTCCAAAACGTTCGCTCCCCGTGGCTGCACGTGCTTCTATAATCGTTGTGTGTACTCTTGTGCTGGCTGGTTTGCTTGGAACCCTCATTTTTCTGTGTACACTGCGTCGGGTGCGAGCCCGTCGACGTCGGTGGAGAACCGGTCTTGCAGCTGAGGATTCTTTCATTAACTCCCGGGCTCCAGACCTGTTCATGCCTGATCCCTTCGAAGGTATCCAGCGTCAAAGGCAATCAACAATGTCCATTTCTCAGCTGTCTTCCAATGCAATCGAACGTTTGAAGCGTGCAAAAGAGTTTTCCACACGTTCCTTGGTCGCTATACGTGCAAGAATGATCAAAGAAGAGGAGCCCGTTGAACTACCTCGTGACACGATTCCGGGTGCTCCCGAATGGGTGTCTACGGCTTGGGATAAGCTTTTTCGACCGCCTTCCAAGTCAGACCTCTCTTCTATTCACAAAATTCCAACACAGCGCGTTGTGGATGACGTGCTCTCAGGTGCTGATAAAAGCGTTGAGCCCAGTCTGCAAGAAGCCGCATTTCAAGCTGCGAGAGAGGAAGCAAACCTTGAGGCTGCATGGCAACGCCTCGAATTGCAAACCAGTCTCCGAAGCATGTCTGAAGCGGCATCCGCTAACCTTTCACCGCCTCTATCACCATTGCCCCAGTCCCCTCAAAGTGGATCGCGTGGTATGTTTGCTAGTCTTTCACGCTCCGGGTCCAAACGAGGCTCATCATCCTCATCTCCATTGCGCCGCGCGTTATCCTCCTCTCGACCGCCTCCTGGGGAGCTAGCGAAGGCTGACACCCTCCTCGCCGCGTTTGCCCCAATCGATAGCGAGTCCGAGCACGTTGAAGAGACGATCGTTGATTCTGCTGCGTTGCGAGCGCTTGCTGCGGCAAAGCGTCCAAATGTAATGAACGCATTACGAAGAATGTTCAGCGGCCCCGGAATGAAGGAAAACACATTTTCTAGTGATGAGCAGTCGAATGGTCCTCCAAGTAGCAGTCGTCGGGGAGTGAGTTCTCGTCAAACAGGCTCTAGTAGCGGCGAAAAACCGGATAGCTCCTTCTCCTTGTCGAGCAAGCATAGCTCTGCGCGTATGGATTACTTCTCAGAAAACTACAGTGTCTCTGACTCTGGATCGGAGGGGGATGCCAAGGAATTGTTCCAGCAAGCATTTATGGCTGGTAATCGACGGTACACAGATGACAGGCGTCCGGGTTTCGAACAAATACGGTCAATACCTACGCTCAGAGGATATCGGAAGGGCCCTTCTCTCTCACTGGACGAGTTGGAACAACGCCGGTCTAATCATAATAACGAAGCCGGAGCAGCTGATGATCCTGATGAGGTCGAGCGTGAGCGTGACCTCAATGAAATTTCGCCAGCCTTGCCTTACACTTTAGCCCCTAGTCAGGCGTCTCATGCCAATGTTGACGATGAGTCATCGTCTCAGGTACGAGAGCTTTGGCCGGGATATCAACATGATGTATCCGGAATGTCAGAAGTTTCGGGGCAAGATGTAGGTTCATCTTCTGCGGCCCGCACTGAGCAGCTGTCGCAAATTTTAGTTCCTTTAAGGTCCTATGATTTGCAATCCGACTCTCATGTAGGATCCTATCTACATGCTCCGGAATTAGACAGCGTTCGATTCGAGGGTAACGAAAAGGTTGAGAGCTCCGCACTCCTCTTCCATTCAGGTCCCACAATCCCTCAAGATTCCCGTAATTCAACCACATTTGAATATAGATCTCGCACTGGGATAGCTTCGCGAGAGACCTCATCAGAAAGGAAAGCGATGGTTTCACCTACAATTTTGGCTTCTAGCATAGAAGAACCAGGTCTTAGGGGTACGAAATATGGTGAAGAGTCGATAGGACGAAACTTCTTGTCAGATGACCCTCCTCATGTCATATATGAGAATGTTGATGGCAATCAAGAAATGAAACGCAAAGAGAAGCCAAGCGCTGGCACGAAATCACAGATGAAGCTGACGACGAGCCCTCCAGCTTCAAATAGAAACCTGGCACGGCGTCATCGTGATCCCATTCCAGCAGTGTCGGACGGCAAATTGAAATCGCATGGAGAACAGCTCAATGATCGAGGTAGTTCTAAAGTCGGGTACATTTCTCGACCTGAACATGGTCTGAGGGTCTCCTTAGTTGCTGTTGGATCAGGCCAGACGAGAGATAGCGAAATTTCTGAAGTTAAGCTCACAACAGAAGCACTTGCCGGTGAATTGCCTGAGGTGAAGCCCGAAGTTCCAGCTCTACTCGATAACGATACGTTAAGAAGCCGAGGGATGAGATACACACAGTTGGAATTTGATAACCCTGCTAGTAAGAATGATGAAACAGAGCGGTTGTCTGTCCCAAAGCTCAAAGAGATGTGGAACGATAGAGTTCGCCGTGATTCTAAGACTGACGCAGAGTGAGCGAATAATGCGAAACTCGGTACTGCTCATATGTTTCCCTGTTTTCTAATGTCCTACCATTGCAATCTACAACCCAGCTTGCTTTGCGGTTTTTCGATGCCGCTCTCCTTAACCCCTGCTTGATATCTTCTGGGTTTCTTCGGGCAAGGAAGACAGAGTTGGCAGGTATTCTAGGTTCTCGACTAACTCAATAGGGTGTATAGACACTGTTGCTTAGGCAGGTAAACGGGCGCTGACGACCCAAGCATGTCTTCTTTGCGCAGTTAACTTACAATCGTACATGTACGTGTAGATGATTTACTTCAAACCTCAGTTTGCAGAGGTACGGAGTACCCTTGTAAATCAGCTCTGAAAATGTCACTTTGGAAACACTTCATGGCACTTTGCGTTCTTTGTCAGATGTTCTTCATCTTTGTACTTTTGCTTCAGTGTCTTGCGCAGTTTTACTTTCCTTTTTGGCAGGCGCCTTGGGGAGGGGAACAATTGGATTGGGATAAGTTTCTCCTTTGATGATACCAATGTCCTTGAGAGCCTCAGGAGACAATGTATGTGGTTCATGAATCATCGGTGGGGGTATGTCGACAAGTTCATGACACCATCGTTGAATGAACCACCCATTTGGGTCGTAGTCCATACTTTGCTTGATAACGTTAAACCTCCGACCTCCACGAGGATCACTGCCGACCCCAGCCAGATAAGCCCAGTTGCCCCAGTTCGAAGACACGTCGTGATCTATAAGAATGCTTTCAAAATATTCAGCTCCCGCTCTCCAGTCTGGAAACTCAAGATCGTGAATTAGAAAAGAAGCTACGTTTTGTCTCCCACGATTGCTCATGAACCCAGTTAAGGCAAGTTCGCGCATGCTTGCATCAACGAAAGGGGCGCCAGTCTTTCCTTCAATCCATTTCTGTAACCTTTCGCGATGATAAGGTTTCACAGAGGCAGTAACAATAGGAAATATGCTCGTTTCATCTGAGCCTCGTCCTGTATAACCGTTCAAAGCAAACAATTTAGTGCCGACAGACGTGGACACCCACCGAAAATAGTCCCGAGTCATCAGTTCGAAGATCATCCAGTAAGTAGATTCGTTTGCCACCTTCCTTTCTTCATACTCCTTAATTTCCCAATACAAAGTTCGAGGAGAAACGCATCCTAGTGATAACCATGCGGAGAATTTGGAGGACGAGTTTTGCTTTCCGCTTTCATTGCGAGTAATTTTGTAGTCCTCCACAAAACCGGTGTTCCATAGGTAGTCATTCATTCTCTCGAGGCCCTTTGACTCACCACCAACAAAGTTTATCACACCTAACGGGTGTGGGAAAGCGTAATCCAGTGGATCACAAAGACCCTCTACCTGTAGGTCTTGTCGCAAGGAAGGAAACGGGTCCTTGCGTAGTCGTAAATGCAGTGGAAACAATTTCAAACGTTCAGGAGCTGGGATTTCTTTGCGGACGGGAACTTGCTTCCCTTCAACTAGTCGGCGGTAAGCAGTAAAGGTTTTTGGCAAAGCTGGGCCACCTGGATTAAAAGGCACATCATCTACATGATGCATCGTAGATCCCCACACCCAATGCATTACCACTTCGGTTCCAGTTTCTTCAGACCACTTTTTCAGACCTTCTTCGACAGCATCTTCATCTTTGGTCTCTTCCCAAGTTGATTCTTTATGGGCAACGACATGGACAGGACCAAGATCAGCCTGTGCCAGTGACTTGACTACGTCGATGACTTCTTCGACTGGAGATCCTTGACGAACAATCATATCATTGCCCTTCTTCCGCAAGGCCTGTTGCATGTCTTTCACGGATTCTATCATAAAAACCGTTTGAAAAGGACCAGTTCTTTGAAAGCCCCAAGGCGAAGCATTGCTTATCCCAAACTTTGATGTGTCAAAAACGTAAACCGGTACGAGTACGTCTGCAGTATTTGCTAGTACCAAGGCTTCATTGTCACGAACACGGAGATCGTTGCGAAGCCATAGAACAGCAACAGCGTCAGGCGGTAGACATTTAGGCACTTCACGATTCAAAACTTTTGGACCAGAGAACGGGTCAATAGACGCTCGAACTTTAGGTGCTTTACGTCTTCTGCCTTTGCCTGGCGCCCGATATGCACCCTGGCCTCGACCCTGGCCTCTTTCAAACCCGCCTCGATTCATGTTGTCAAAAGAAGAGCAGAAGGTTCGACAATTTTGTTTGGAGGAATTGATCGCCAACAGTTGGACAAAGGCTGTTCCCAGAGGAGCGCTTCTTAAATTGATGATCGTTTGCACCCCAACTTGCCTAAAGTTTTGAGCTGCTCCCGACATGGCAAAGCTGAACGAAGCTGTTGATAATGTGTGGGTTTAACTCCCCTTGTCCTGATAAGCTTTAATTATAAGCTTAGAGGCTGAATTCATCTACTGATAACGATCTGCAGCCGGAAAAGTGGTGATCTGCGGCTCGCAGGATAATGTGTTACTCACCTCCATTCGCAGAGATGAGATCAACTGGCATCAAATCTTGTCGGGGAGCTGCAAGATTTGCTGGCGAACTCGTCACGTGTGTTGTGCCGCTGCTCGATGCGTTGATACACCCGTTTTTTCTTGCAAATTATTTCACACAAATACTGTACTTGCGTGGTCAATTCCACAATTCCGAAATCATCGATCATTAATGTCGGTGACCGAGGAAGGGCAATTCGCTTCAGTGGGTCCACTTCTCTTTCTCGACTACAAAAGATTATAAGCTTCGGGCGAAATCAGGAACTGCCGCTGACACGGGAGCAGGTTTCGAATGTGAGCAAGGGAGAAGCTGGGAAAGTTGGTGATCGATTTGAAGGCAGTCAAGGCGCCCCAACGAGCGATATGGCTTTCCGCAACTCTTTGAGAATCGTTCGAAACTTTTCCGCGACTACGCGTTCGCCTTCCCCCAATGGGCCTATGTCAAGCTCTGATTTATTATCATCGCCAAAGTTTGCCTCAAGCGCTAACTCAGTTTTCCATAAATACAGCGTACAAGATCTAATGGATGCTAGAGTCCATATGGGACACAGGACAAAGCTCTGGAATCCAAAAATGGCACCATACCTTCTTGGACATCGTAATGGGATGCATGTCATAGATCTAGACAAAACAACAGAAATGCTCCGTCGTGCCCTGATCTCTGCTTCCCATATGGCTGAGAACGACTGTACGTTTCTTTGGCTCGGACCAAAAGATATGCAAAAGAACAAGATTGTAGAAAAACAAGCAAAGAAGGCAGGTGCATTTACTATCGGCGGGGCTCGATGGATGGGTGGAACCCTTACAAACCCAATCAAGTCTAATCAGGCCGAGAGATTCAACTATAGAATTCCAGACTGCGTCTTCATTGTGGATTCTACGAGGCATATGCCGGCTCTGCGAGAGGCCAAGCTGTGTGGCATCCCTACCATCGGCATTGTCGATTCAGATTGCGATCCGGAACTGCTTACCTACCCCATTCCGGGAAACGATGATAATGCTCACGCGATTTATTTGTATTGTAGTCTTATGCGGCTCGCAATTTTGGATGGAAGAGCTCGAGGAAGGAGATTAAATCGCCCTTCCATAGCAATTCCGACTTCGCCGTCGTCCCAAAAAGGAAGAAGTTGGGGACGGCGGTAGGCGCAGAACTAAGGGAGAGTTTTGCTGCGTTCCTTTTGACTAGTGAGAAAAAGGGAAAAATGGATTCCTAAGTGGCATGGACTTGCCTCAAGAACTCAGTTCGAAAGCTTGTTGAAGCTTCACTGTTCACAATTGCGCAGATTTACTGTACAAAGCTATTAGCAGCATGAGGATTTAGAAACAAACTGTTCTTTAGCGCCCTTCAGATGCACGCTTCTCTGAGAAAGTAATTCGTCTGCGTCCGTTGATTACCTCACCATTTCCACGAAGAAGGTCTTCGAAAACTCTCCTCAGAAAAGTTTCACCGAGTCGGCCAGCCACCTGTCGTCCGATTACGCTAGACTTGGCAACAACTTCTGGAAGCAACTTAAGAATCACATTAGGTTGAAAAACTCCCGAAGAAACCGCGTCTGTTGCTACCCATTCGAAAATTTCACCCAGATTGTCGAGGAAAGCCCTTTCTGACTTGTCAACAGGAGGTAGAGCGAAGAAAGGTTCGGGACTGAGCATAAGCGGTATGGGGATAAGGGGGACGGCTAGAGTTGGAGTACGCAAGAACCCACGAAATGGAGCGGGAACAGACCGTTCGAAGGATACTGCAGTGCGATGGTATGCGTCTCTGACATATACATCGATCCCTTTGGCCAATTCTTCCACAAGTATTTCACGAATTAAGAGCCCTTCTTCACTAAAAAGAAAGTCAACTGCATCCCGTGAGATTTTGGAGTTGTTGCTTAGAGTATCGAAATCAACAAACGCATCCCCCTCATTAATGATTCCTTGAGATGAGTCAAGAAGAACTCGTAACCGTCTCGGGCTGAAACTGCCGTCCTTGTACAAAATCTCCCTTAATGCAGTTCGCAAAGCTGGACTGCGGTCTGTCATTATCAGACGGGATACGAACGGAAAGGATTCCATGATCAGCTTAAACTGAGGATCACCGACGAGTGCAATACCCTCTAAGACAGACAGTGCGCGCAGGAGAAGGGCAAAAGCGGGAGGAATCGAGAAGGGGAAGTCAAACGTTACAGTGGCTAACTCCTCGGATAAGGACTGGAAGTTGATAGAGTTCGCTCCACCACCCTCAAGAGCTTGATCGAGAATGGCCCCAATTACAGGTTCCACCTTCGAAGTGTCAATATCTGCGGGCAGGAACTTCAGAACTACGAAGTCCTCAATAACCCTGGGCCAGTCCCTGTTTGCCAGGTGAACAATAGCCGACACCATTGCGTCCATCTCTTCTTTGTCAATCACAGCCATTAGACCGAAGTCAATAACACATAACTGCCCGTTATCCAAGCGAATCAAATTGCCAGTGTGCGGATCTGCGTGGAAAAAGCCTGCAGAGAGAAGCTGAAACAGGAAGCACTCTACGCCCTTGGATACTAGGGCATTAATTTGTTCTGGATTGCAATCGGATAACTTCTTCCCGTTAATCCACTCCATGGTGAGCACCTTGCGACTAGTGTACTCATCGTAGACCATGGGCACGTATACATCCGGTAAACGAGCTTGGACGAGACTTGCAAACCTTCGTGAGTTCTCTGCTTCGTTTTCGTAATCCAGTTCCTTGTACGTGCCCTTCGACCATTCCAGAAGAAGACTGGTGTAGTCGGTCTGAGCTGCGGTAAATTGTGCTTGAACCATCTCGACTAGACGAGCAACTCTCTTCATACAGTACAAGTCCAAACTGACTTTACGTAACATGTCAGGGCGCTGTACTTTAACCGCAACTTCCTTTCCATTGCTCCTCAATCGTGCCTTGTACACTTGCCCGAGTGAAGCTGCGGCAATCGGTTTCTCAGATATCTCCGAGTAGATTTCATCAACTGGACGGCCTAACTCCTCTTCCATCATCTGGAATGCAATTTCATTCGGAAACGATGGAACGGCATCACAGAGTAGGCGAAGTTCATTCATTGCCTCGGGACCAATAATGTCTGGGCGTACCGACAGCGCCTGTCCCAGTTTGACGAACGTGGGTCCCAAAGTAGTAAGCACTTCCCTCAGTTCCGCAGCTCGCTTTGCGCCATTCTTCTTGAGAGTTCCCGCGGCTGCATCAGCTGTTATTCGAGCGATCCATGGCGTGAAGATTGCGGTCACCTCTGCCAAACGCTTTGCCAACGCTGTGCCGCGTTTGTTCCAATACTTTTCAATAGCTTCCTGATCGAATTCAAGCGGAAGCCCCGTATCATCGCCGCCAATACTCGAAACATTTGCAATACGTATTGTGGGTTGTAGGTTTTCGTGCTTACGGACTTCAGGGAGCGCTAGGGCAGCTCTTGGGGCTGGGGTTGATTTCACGCGGTATGAGGCGCGTCGTCGTGATGAGCCACGAGTAGATAAAGGGATGGATATGAACTTCTTCGTTTGAGAAATCGAACCAGACGTGACAAATCCCAGTGGTCTGAGCCCAAGCGTGGCGCGATAACAAGCCGACATTTTGTCTTCTTGGGACTGCTCTAATAACTTCAACATTCACGTAGGTATTGCGAAGCGCGTTTGACCTCGACGTACGAAGAGAGAGCGGCTGTCTGTTCGGCGAACACTTAAAACTCCGGAAGCGAGTTGGCCGCAGATAGAATGGCGTTTGCTTTACCGAAGGCAACGAAGAGCACAGCCGTAGTTCTGACCACACGCATTGGATTTGCACCCGATGCACCCCTCTGGCAACCGCACGCGCCGTGATGAGGGCGTGGTTGATTCGTCACTGGGTGGCTCCCTGCGATTTGCGAGCTGGCCAACCCAAACGTGACAGGTGTACAGGGCCGCGGATTTTTTTTTGAACAGGCGCCTTCAGGGGTTTGTTTTGAACGACCCCAAAATCGTGGACAACGGACAGTTCAAAATTATTTAATGAAGAAACCCCCTCAAGACGAATTGCTCATACCCTCGCCGGAACATATCTGAAGATTCGACAACGCCAAGCCTTCAGTCTGGCCGAGCTCTTGAGTCTTGAGTTACAAACGATAGTGCCACCGCGAGCCCAGAAACGTCTCTATGACACCTTCCTATCTACCTTGATAATTCTCAGGTCATCAAGCTTGCAGACTATTTCGTTCGTTAAGCGTTCTGTCGTCGCGTCTTCTCATTCTTCAAATATTTCTTGACGACGCTTCCCCAAGTTCTTTTGCTTTAGGGAAGAGCACCATGTCTTACACATTCGTACCGGCAGTTGCGTTTCCCAACCTCAGAAGTCAAAGCTCGCTTCCACTCAAGGCTAGGAGGACAATAAGGACAACAGCGGCGAAACCCCCAGCGAGGATTACTCCAACATGCGTGTGGGTTGAGCGATCAGCTACGGTTCTGGTCGAAATGGCCCCTACAGAAGCATATGACTACTACATCGACCTTGAAGCTATGCCCAAATGGTAAGCTGATTATGTATGAATCATTTGCGTTCCTCACATGAACTGCCCATTCTGCTTTGTCTAACTTCATCCTGTGGTCAATTTCCCGTCATTCTTGAAAGGTCTCCGTGGCTGAAGAGTGTTGAGGTCGATAAGAATGACGGCGATGTGTCCAGATGGACTTTGGCCTCTCAAGGAATTACAATCTCATGGCAGGCTCGTAAGTATTCAAGAGTTCTTAGTACCCACGACAGTTCTGTCGATACCAGTCATACTCACATCCGTGGTGTCTATGTATTTCATCTGTACCAGGGAATACCTTGGTAAGGCCCGGAGAGATTATTGCATGGAAGAGCGAGACCGGACTATCAAATCGAGGCCGAGTTTTGTTTCGTGGTGTTGAGAATACTAATTGCAAACTCACTCTGGCGGTGGAATTTGATCTTCCTGGTGCCGTTGCGAGGATCTTTGATAACGATTTTGTCGGGAGATTCGTAGAGGACACGCTCCTCGCCGACTTGAAGCGCTTCCGGGCAGTGGCGTTGTTGAACAGAAGGAAGAGACTTCGTTCGACCGAGGTCTCGACTTCAAACGGCTAACAACTACAGAGAGATATCCCTAAAATAGAGCTGGTCTCGGCAATCCACGACACACATTTCAAGGGTTTCCATAGCTTTGTGTTTTGGCAGGGTTTCAGTACGTACACCTACACTAGTAACCTCGTGCAGACTATCACGATGATCATCGCTCGAAGCACGTTTACATTTTCCAAACCCTCTGTACACGATGAAGAGGAGTACTTATATCATCAGGTTTCCCGATGTCTGCTAATAAACGTCACACGATCATAATAACTTCCCCTCCTCTCTGTCCCTCTGTGTCTCTCTGTGTCTCTCTGTGTCTCTCTGTGTCTCTGTGTCTCTGTGTCTCTCTGTGTCTCTGTGTCTCTCTGTGTCTCTCTCTGTCTCTCTGTCTTGTTTTGAGCTTACGTTACTTACATCGTTGTGGGCAGAATGTGTCACTCTTCTTTTCCAGTGTTGAGAGCATCCCTTTATTCCTAACCTACGGAAAATATTCAAATGAAGCTTTCGGCTTTCAGGAAGGACAAGAATTTCTGTTCCCCCACTACTTCAAAATAAGAAGTAGTGTTCCTGAAGAGAGAAAGCTTCATTTAAAGCTTTACTGCAGTTTAGCAAATAGAAAACTACTGTCCACATTAAAGAAGAAGAAGTAGTAGTGACCCACTCTATAGAAGAAGAACAGGGAGAAAAACATCTGTGGCACAAGGAAACGTTCTCCCACTAGGAGAATTAGAGCTCTTAAAGACTACTTTCAAATTAATTCGATGGCACAAACCCTCGTGATGTTCTCAAAGGAAGGGAAGAAAAAAGCGTCTGGGCAACGTTCTGTCCGGATACTAACGACGTAGTGTTCTAATTCGCTCCCTATGATAGTTCTACAATCGCACACCATTCTTGCTTGTAAAGGATATGAACCAAGTGATCCAGGTGCGGCGTATGTCCCACATAGAGCTTTGACTGCGTCGCTTCCGCCTCCCTGCATATTTGTCGCTCCGCCAAAGTGCCAAGGAGAAGGCAACTCTTCACTACATAGAATTGTAGTGGCATTTCTTAAGAACGAGCGCTAAGCTACCCCGTAGAGAGAGATATTTATATATTTTTTAGCATGGAGTTAGTTCTAAACAATAACGGGATGTCAGTCACAACGAAGAAGACTGAAAGAAATTAACTGACTATACATGCGATACTTTTGGATTCGTGCTTCGGTTGAACAAGGACTAATTTGTGCTGATTGAAATATGCAAAACAATGTAGATCACTACCCTCTACGTTGTACGGAGCCCAAGGACAGCATTGTCGAGCAGAATGACTTCTCATCACGAAAGGGGAGGACTAAGAGTAGCTTATATTGTCCTTCTTCTTCTTTATTATAGACGCTGTGTTCTATTGTCCGTGAATACCGTATAACGTTATAGACAGGGATGTAACGCAATCGATTGAATTGGAATCTATTGAAATCCCAAGATTGCAATCACGGATTGTTGGCCGGCAAGAAGACGGTAATCTGATGGCCTCCTTCATCGCAATTGTCCCCTCAGATTGGAGATGATTCATATTAAGGCATTGGTTGACATAGTAGGGAGTTTTTACAGAAAGAAAACATCAATTCTTTCGCTCAAAGTGTAACGTTCACAACCTAGCTACAACATTAGAGAGTTATCGATATAAACCCATATGAACTCTTACAACTGTATTGTAACCGAAAGAAAGCAAACCAATGTCCTCATAAAAAGGATGTGTTTAGTCTGCTTACCCTTTAGCCGAGTCTTCGAAGCCAGACTCAAAGCAAAATCGTACACCTGCGCTGAGCCAAAGCACGCAATGGCGACACTGCAACCTGCTCCAACCCCGAAGGATATTGTCCGTACACTTGCCCAGTTTAAGCGTACGGAAATGAAACCCATCAAATCAAAGACCTCACAGGTCGTCATAATGCTCGGTTTTGGGACGTGTATCTAGTGCGGAAAGCAATGAGGCTGGTTCAGGCTGATGATAAATAGGTATGGCAGTAAAGTTGAAGCTACAAATGGTTAAATAGATACAAATTGAGCTGGGACTTTGCTTCTAAGAATGAAGTGCAATCAGATTGTTTCTATGAGAAGGCGATTCCAATCGGATTGGATTTGGGTGAGGCCATTGCAATCGTATACAAGATTGAACGCACAAATCACAATCCCCTCCCCCTCGGATTCGTTAAATCCCTGGTAATAGGGGTCTGGCCTTGCCCGGGAAAAACGGTTTCTTTAGTAAGCAACGCTCTGTGCTGCATGTTCATACATCATGGCTTTGCCGGAAAGAGAGGGAGACTTTTCTTGCACATTGTGTAGAAGTTCCTAATAGGAACTTCCTATGTTGCTTTACCTTCACAAGCAAACCAAGAGAGAGCATTTGCAGGCACTGTAGCGCTTTTCTGCCGTGTTTCGAAACTTTCGATGCCGCAATGGACCATTGAATGGTCCAACTCTCAAAACACGACGCTAAAACAGCGCAAAAAACCATTGATCTGCCATCCCACGGTGAGCATTTCTGCCTCTCTCTCCCACTTTCTTATTGCAAGTATTGAGGCCTGTTCCTCTACCCTGTAGAGCTCCGAAACAATATCGTTCGTCAGCCTCCAGAAGAGCCGTACAGAAATCACTTCTCCGCACTAGGGGGTCAACTATTCGACTCAGCGCGGCACAGAGTAGTCTTTTTAAGCGATTAAGAGTCATCGTTTTGAAAGAGCTGCAAGTGTTTCGCAGGTGGAAGGGTCCTAGTTTTTGTCAGAAGAAGATGCTGACCACATGCTACGTACAACTATACCTTTAGCGCAGCGATTATTTCTGAAGAATATGGCTACACCAAGGCAATCGCATTTAAGACAATTCCGTGCAACTCTTGGAGTCAATGGAGCTAATCGTGGAGAAGACGTTCTTGCTCAGGCAGATCCAGAGCAAGTTAAGCTTATGGCCGAGCAGGTCATTTTAGTAGATGATGAAGATTACGTACTTGGCAGCATGTCCAAGAAGGACTCTCATCTTATTAGCAATGATCTCCCTCTACATCGGGCATTTTCTGTGCTCTTGTTCGACACAAAAGGAAGAATGCTGTTACAACAGCGAGCAGATGAGAAAGTAACTTTTCCTGCATATTGGACAAACACTGTATGCTCTCACCCTCTGTACCGACCAACTGAGCTTGGGCAAGATGATGGAGATGATCCTGTGATGGGAGCGAAGCACGCAGCCATTAGAAAGCTATCTCATGAACTAGGCATTGAAAAGGGGACGGTCCAAGCCGACGACCTCCTGTTTATGACTCGAATTCTCTACAGGTCAGAGTGCATCGATACGATTTGGGGTGAACACGAGCTTGATTATATTTTCGTTGTTCAGAAAGATGTAAAGCTACAACCCGAACCAAACGAAGTTCAGGGTGTGAGGTATGTGACCAAGAAAGAACTCGGTGAGATGTTCGATGAAGAGAAGAAATCAGATTCCGTAAAAATAACTCCATGGTTTAGCCTGGTTATGGACAACTTTGGTTGGTCTTGGTGGGACACTGTCATAGAAAATGGAGTAAAACGGCTGAATTCTCTTCAAGATCGCAGTATTCACAAGTATACGGGTTCAGAGAACACATAGTCGGCTCTTTTCTTTTCTGGCTACAACTGAGCCAAAACTTCGATATGGAATAAAGTCACTCTTTCACAGGGACAGCTACTGGATCCCAGTATAAATTTGGTTCCACATGACTCGGTGTCCTTCAGATTGGAAACCCTTGCTATTCCCGCCGTCCTGCCCAGAAACATCTGGATACCGAGAGGGACAAGTGAGGCGCTCATTCGTATCATGACAATAGCTGATCCACTTCCTCCAAAGTCAAATTCTTTGTTTCCGGGACTTTTGTGTATACAAACCAACTGCTAAAGGCAACACATGCTGCAAAGCTCAAGTATACGAATCCACCAACTGTATCCAATGCAGACAAGAAGGAGGCACCAATTCCAAGGGAAAATGTCGCCAGCAACATGTTACAGAAACCCATCGCTATCCCCTTGTAAGCTAACGGGAAGATCTCTGCGATGATTAGGAACGGTACAGGCCCATATGTTATCGCAAAAGAAACTACAAACAATACCAATGCTCCCAAGCCAAGAATGCCGTATACCGGAATTATTTCACTTCGCATTGCACCAAGAACAAGCAGACTACAGATCATAGGGGGACCAGCTGTCAGCAGCAGTACTCGTCGCCCATATCTTTCAACGACAATAAGCGAGGCAATCGTGGCTACGAAGTTGGCGGCTCCCACGCAGGCGGCGGCTACAAACGGGGCGCTCGAAGTGTGAAGCTTGAGAACATCTGACAACAAGGCCGGTCCGAAGAAGATGACGGCATTGATACCTGTCATTTGCTGCGCTATGGCTAGCCCGCTTCCAATGACCAGCCTCTTCCGCCCTGATGGGTTCTTCAAAACTTCTATTATCGACATTTTAGGCTCCGTTGAACACGGATTGCTCTCCCACACATGAGATTCGGAGACAAAGAGTGCAACAAGAAAGAGCATGATGACAGCAGGTATCGCAGCGATCAAGAGAGGTAGGCTCCAATGGCCATTTTCCCACATAAGCGCGTTCACTGTTTGCGCGGAAAAAATACCGATGGTGATCAATAGTTGGTACAAGTTAACCAACACCCCTCGTATTTCAGGCGGGGCTATCTCTGCTGTGTAGAGGGTACAGGTAACGTTCGCCACTGCGTAACCAAGGCCTGCGATAAATCTAAAGACTATGAGCTGTAGCAGAGTTCTAGAAAAGGCCATGGCAATAGAGGAAACCAAGTAGAGCAATGCGGTAATCATAAGCGTTTTGCGACGGCCCAATTTGTCGCAAAGAGGCCCTGCCGGAATGGCCCCAGCAATAAAACCCACAACAAGTGCAGACGTAATGACGGATTTAACGTATGGTGTCAGCTCAAAAGGCATCTCGCTCGCAAATGACGGCATCTCAAGAACTCCAGAAAAGACTGCAAGGTGGAAACCCACCAGCAAACCGCCCAGGTTCGCAGAGAGGCAGATGGTCCATAGTCGTATCGAAGGAATATTAGCTCGTCGTTTGTTCTGTGAAGATGGGCGATATCGAGGAAGCATTCTGGTTATCTGCCAGTTTCAAAGAAGTCAGTTGGTTGCTGCACATTTGTGTTGGCTGATTGCTACTTGCGGCACGTCTTGCTGCCAGAACGTAACCCTTTAGCAGAAAGTTCAGTTGTGAGTGGTCGAAAGAAAACAGCCTGATACCTTCTGAAGTGTAACGCTATACCACAACTCTCAAAGATAGACAGATGAAAATGGTTTGGCAGCCCTGGATCATCCAGGGCGGATGGGGAAACGAATAGAATCCGATGCTAATGATGATGCGAAGGAATTCGAACAAAACAGAGGGTGGGGGGGACCTTTTGGTACCGTTGGTACACGTAACCGGAACTACCATGTATCGTACAGTATTTGGCTGTTTGCAAGCTGTCAACCTGCATATCTCTGCCTTGGTGAGAAGCAGTTGGAGGTTTAGAAACGAAGTTTTTGCTCGACGACCAGTAGTCCCTCTTCCGCCGCGTTTAGCACGCCGCTTAAATTGCTTTCGTTCGTTCGTTCGTCCGATTGTGTGCGAAGGAAGCGAGCAATCACAGGGTGGCTTTATTCAGATTTCGCACGTGTGAAACATCGAAGTCTCTTGTCGTAATTATCCGCGCAAAAACTAATCTTCATGCTATGTCAGCTGCTAACTTTGTTCGTTAGTATCTTCTCCCATGCTCAGTACTCCCATATCCTCGCTAGTACTATCTTCATTTCGCACAACACCTTCGCATAACGCATCATACAGGTCCTGTAAGCGAGATTCTTCCGGTATCATTCGCACCTCGTTGTAATCCTGTCCAGTCTGAGCGTAAACACTTGGAGGATAACCACTTGATGCATCAGTTGATATAGCATGGAGGTTGATGTCGACAAAATTGACCGTCCATGGTGGTGCAGATTCTGATTCCCAATGCAAGGACTCTTGTGTGACGTTCAAAGTGCCAGGGGGGGACTGCTCTTCTGATTCCTTTACCAAGCAAACGTTCTCAAATCTCATCAGAATTATTGGCTGCGCCTCAGTTCCATTTTCCTTCGATGAAGTTTCATCACTGCGATTTCGTACCATTTAGATGGTTATGCACTTAACGGGAAAACCGAAAATCACAGTTAGTGACAGATAAAGAGACCGAACTGTTGTACGAAGCTCCGGATATGCAGAAGAATGGTTAATCTGGGCTAGATCGCATCCCTGCCCTGTCCAGCTCGGCCGATCACCGAGACTTGCTCGTCGGGACCAAAGAAAAAGATCGTAGTTCTGCCGCGAGCGCAGGCTACCAACGGTACCACCAAGGGTGGAGCGTTCCTACCCTTGCATGCGGCAAAATAAAAACGAAGTTAGTTTTTGTGTGATGCAACATCATCTTCCGTAGCATTTTATTCGTCACGGAATTCGACGCACCTTTTAGCTCTTTGTCTCCAGTGCAGCTTTGCGCTGCAAGGCTGCACTCTCGTGGGCGCTGCGTTATCTATGCCGTAACTCGAAGCTTTTCTCTATTCACAATCCCTGGTAACAAAAGGCGATGACATCCAGACTGCAGTGAGCGCGTGTTCCCGTTGGCATTCTGCCGTGAGCAGCAGTTGTGATGACTATGGCTTCCATCCACGAACATACCAACTCTCAATGATATCCGGGACCACGCCCTCTGCGTTTCTCCTCTCCTCCACCAACTGAACCCATCTATCTCGCACTCGTTTATTCTCTTCTTCAGACAAAGCTCTGAGTTTGCCCATAAGAGCATTTCGACCAACTACAGCATCCCAGAAGCGCTCCAGTTTGGCGACATCAAGCGAATCGTGTGTGACATGCATTTTTGTTTCAACGTCAACAAAGCCCGCATCTGCCATTAGCTTTCGATTTGCTTGCTCATCATGAGTAATACCATGGGGAAGTTCGAAAACATGCTTTACACGTTGTTCGCCAAGCACCTGGCGAATGGCTCGTTCCAGCTCAACACCAGCGACATAGGAATCAAGGGTGACAGCCTGATAAGCAAAGAAGCCGCCATGGTTAACAACTCTATAACTCTCCTTTACAACAGCCGGGATATCAGTAAAATAAACTATAGCCGAACAGACATAAACGCATGCAAAAGAACAATCTTCAAACGGCAACTTTTCGGCACGTCCTTGTACGAAGGTGGCTTTTGGGCTGACGAGGCGTGCCTGTTGCAGCATAGCTTCTGTGAGATCAAGGCCTGTGACACCTTGCCCTTGTCGCCCTAGCTGCTCTGCCAGAAGACCCGTTCCGCAGGCGACGTCTAGAAGTGGGTATCGAGGCGAGTAATGCTGGATAAGGGTTTGGATTATTTCTCTGTGCTGTTCGCCGCTTTGGCCTGAGTTGTACTCTGGCGCCCTTTTTGTGAAGTCAGACTGAATGGCGCGAATGTATTGGTCTTCGGTGTACGATTCGTCAAAGATGATGTTAGCCATGGCGAGAGTCCCTTCTAGGGAAAATAGAGAATAGAGGAGCGACGAACTGCCGAACAGGCCTCGAAGATAAGCCTCGAGTTACGAAGGTAGATAACTTCGTAGATCATCTCCGCGCGAGCTACAGACGTTGTCCAACGTGTAGATAGAGAGGAGGCGAGATACAGATGAAGATTATACACAAGAAAACACGACGCCACGTCTGCCACAGAGGGCCAAGAGGGCCAAGTGCCGACAACGACAAGCATACGGCAGTATGTAAGCAGCAAGCACCTGGAACGCGCCTATTGGGCGCGAGCAGAATCGGCGTGCACCATCGCTCACGCGCAATCGAACGTTGGCGATGCACTTCGACCAATCACACGGGCGTGCACAAATTCCCAAATAGCGGCCATTTTGCGCCTCAAGCCTGCCACGTTCCGCCGCCGTTGCTAGCGCCACATTCGTCGTGAATGACAGTGCATCCCGCCTGCCCTTCGTTCTCCCATTCCGAATTGCGGGCAGCCATGCGTAGATATCTTTCTCAATGAGAAATTCTCACCCCTCCGCCGCTAACTTACCGCAACTCTTGAACTTTTGCTCTCTAACTTCTCTTTATTTACTAAAGCCTCCGTTCCCCACGTCAAGCACCCACTGCTCACCTAAGCAGCTGCACCTCGTACGACTGCACAGCCTCTTCACTCAAGTCGTTTGACGCACCATGGGTTCTACGGGCGATATTTTCTGGCGCGAATTAAGTCCACAGTTCTTCTCCAACCTTCAACTCAAGGCGGAAGGTGCCGGAGCCTCCGTGTACCGTGGCGTGCTTCCCTCCTTAAACCCCTCAGAAAAGCCATGCACCGTCGCGTTGCGAAAGCCCAGAATCACCTCAATGTCAGCCCTCAGTCGCTTCGAAGCAGAAATCCGTCTTCGTTCAAGGATATCCCACCCTAACCTACTCCCGCTTCTGGGAGCCTGTACCACCCCCCCTAACTACTGCACCGTTTCACCATGGATGAATGGCGGCACCATGTTTGACGTCTTGCATGCCAAGTCTGTCAAGATGTCTTTCGAACGCCTTATTCAGCTAACTTTGCAGTTCGCGAAGGCCATGGCCCACATGCACCAACTCAATCTTGTACACCGTGACCTGAAGACCGCTAACGTTCTCCTTGACAGTAAGTGGGAGAACCTTATGGTCGCAGATCTTGACCTCGCTGTTGATGTCAACGAACTTTTTTCGGCCGCCTCTCGCAACGGCGGCCGTGCACTTCACCGAGGGCCGTCGAATGGTAGACTGTCTCACATGGTCGGAACCCTGGTTTATATGGCTCCCGAAGTTTTGCAAGGTCGGCCCCATTCATTTGCTGCAGATGTTTACGCATTTGCTATTACCGTCAACGAGATGGCAGCTTGTGCCGTTCCATACGTTGACAGAAAGATGCCCGTGCCCGAGTTGCACACCGTGTTGGAGACACGTTTCAATGAAGTGAAGCTGCGTGGCGCAATAGTCAAGAACCATCTCAGACCCGTTCTAGCACACGGTGTTCCGGAAGAGTTCAGCAATCTTATTCAACAATGTTGGCATCCTGATCCTGAGCAACGCCCGAATTTCATTCAGATTGTTTCTGTCTTAGACTCCTTGCTTGGAAAAGGTTCTGCCTACCTGTCGCAGTTCACCGGCTCCACTTTTGATACGGATGAACACCTTGCTGCCACTTCGAAGAATTTGAAGATCGATGACACTAATCTTGTGTTGCACGAAATCAGGGCAAGTGCTATCAAACCCCGAAAACCCATTTGGGAGCTGTGCGGTCGGAAACAACAAAACCCTGGATATGGTCGCATGGAGATAGAAAATGACCCAAAACGGTTTGAGGTCACGGCTTCGTTGTCATCCACCTGTGGAGAACGGGGTCCTGATCGCATGGAAGATCGAAGTCTTGTCGAAACGAATTTGGCGAAACTCCCAAACACTCACTTGTTCGCGGTTTTTGATGGTCATGGTGGCCAAAACTGTTCCGATTTTGTGGCAAGAAACTTCCCTGGAGCATTGTTCCGTGCTTGGTCCAACGAAGATGCCACACCGGAATCGGCTCTTATCCACGCATTTGAAGACGTCGATTATGCGTTTTTGAAGGACTCTCCCGCTGAAGAAAATAGTGGCTGTACCGGTCTCGCATCTCTTATCATTGACTCTACTCTGTATGTGGCCAACGCTGGAGATTGCCGATGTATCCTAAGCCGAAAAGACGGCACTGTACTCGCGCTGAGCAAGGACCATGTGGCCACTGATCCAGCAGAGCAAGCCAGGGTGGTGGCAAGGGGCGGATTTGTGTCTGCCACTGGTCGGGTGATGGGTTGCCTCATGGTATCAAGATCACTGGGAGATCGAGCTTTCAAGAAGTATATCTCGGCCACACCAGATATTGTCAAACAGCATCTGACTGCCGAAGACGATTTTATTGTTATGGCTAGCGACGGGTTGTGGGATGTCGTACCGGTCGACGAGGCAGCCGCACTCGTTCGATCTACAGTACGTGTCCCAGAACTAGCTGCCAAGAGACTGGCACTGAAAGCCGTTGAACTAGGTTCGGACGACAACATCTCCGTTATCGTCGCGTTCTTCGGCGGAAATGTTAGTTTCAGTTATTTTCAGAGCTAGATACGATGAATGTACCCCTAACTTGCAACTATGTATACTTCTGCTGCTGTCGAATGTTTCCGAGCCATTCGAAGGTGTGACCGTAAATGAAATAGATGATGATATAAACATGCTAATAACGGCCTTATTGCGACTCTCAAGCAGACGATGTATATTCTGCAATTCTCAAGTTCGGGTTAACATTCTACCTTGTACCGCTTACTTTGGCCACACGGGGGTCATCAGTCTGGCACGTCCCGGTTGTCCAGAACTTCCTCGGTTATTGATATTCCCGAGCGCTGTTGGAAGGTGTGGGGCGTTGGGTTTCGCAGGACCAAAGCCCGGTAGATTCACCATTCGCGAAGAACCGCGCCTCCCAGATGCGTTTTCTTCGCCTGTAACACATCTGCTGCACCTTGGTTCATTAGGCTTGTCTGCATAGAGCCAGAATGTTTGAGTTAGCGGTAGTCTACAAATTGTACATGTCAAGCAGTCTTTGTGCCATGTTTTGTCCATCGCTGTAATGACAGTATCCATGATCGGCTTCGAACATCGAGCACACCGAGAAGCGATTTGGTTTGCATAACAAGGATTGCAAAACGGGATCCCGTTTCGCTCTCGGAACTGACTTGGGCCAATTGACATCGGCCGTCTGCACAGACCACAGCAGAAGCATTGAGGATGAAACTCCTTTCCCATTGCTTTTGTGACCGTGCCTGCTGTCGGGAGCCCACACGCAGAACATTTTGGTCCCTGTGCGTGGGGAGTCGCTGCATGGGCAGAAGATGATTCTCCTGACACGGCACCCGATGCACTCTCAGCTTTCTTATCCTTCTCAGCTTTCTTGTCCTTCTCAGCTTTCTTATCCTTCTCCGTTTGCACCGCAGGTGTCACATCATTTACAGGTCCGTGCACGGTAGATGAAGGACCAGGCTTCCCGTTAGTTCGAGAGGCCGAAGCCTTGGCTTGCTTTGCCTTCTGTCTCCTCTTGTTCTTCTTAGCCGCTTTTCGATTTGCTTTGTTCCTTGGCAACGCTGAGGACACGGAAGCTGCGGTAGCGGCCTTCGAAGCTGAGGAGGAGACCTTCGAAGTTGAGGAGGCAGCCTTCGAAGCTGCGGAGCCGGCCTTCGAAGCTGCAGTGCTAGCCTTCTTCCCAGCTGGGCCTCGTTTTTGTGCAGCAGACGACGTATTCACTTTACTCTGCTTGCTTTTGCTCGAAGCTGGGGTAGTGACTTTCTTTGGTTCATCTGCAAGGCCTGCGAGTGCCGCTGAGTGGTCGAAACCGATCGAAGGGCTCCCTGATTGCGTCTCCTGCGTTACTTTAACATCCCCTTTGGCCTTGGCAATTTTTGCGGTGATCTCAGCTCTCAAGGTTTCGCGTGTTGTTTCTTCAGCACGGCTATACAGTGGCGGAATTGATACACGTTCAAGTGCAGCAGTATACGATTGTTGTACGTATTCAAGTGTGAACGTTTCCCAAGCTCTCCTGTGCTTGCGCATTTCCAGTTGACCTCGTGGACCTGCCATAAGCCATTGAGCAGAGTCAAACTCCTCGTGTTCGAGAAAGCCAAGATTTACAAGCCCCAGCGCACCTGTCGTGTTCACAACAACCGGAGACTTCTCATTGAGCAGTTTCGCAGACAAAGCGTTTTTATCCGACTTGCCGATCGCAAGGTAGCGGTCTGTGTTCACTTCGTTCAGATAGAAACACGTCGAATTCAGACCCGTTCCATCTGATGGGCATTTGTTGGCAACAAAAACCAAGTCACAGTCGCGGCTGGAATAGATATCGCTACTCGCACCAGTTTGAAGCACCGAGGTTTCTCCTTCTTGCGCAACATCTCGGTGGAGAATTCGTGAATGAACAGAACGGAGTCTGAAGCGAACGCCAAGCAACAATAATACTTGTGTAAAGGCCCCCGGAACCGTACGGAATGACCGTACAAACGGATTAGGTGAGTCCCTCAACCCGGTGCCAATGGAGCCCGGTATGATTTCTAAGTGAAACAACTCCCACTTGGTACACCGGTTGCGCAACTGCAGCGTTTGGTCGCGTTTGGCACCACGCATACTGAGAAACTTCTGCGGCTTGGCGACAGAACTCAGTGAGAAAAGCATGCGATGCGAACTGGAGGCATCTTTCAACTGCAGCTTGAGAAGTGTTGGGGTTTCTGTGAGGGCGGGAAGTTCTCCAAGTGTGAGAAACCTTTCTGTGTGTTCTTCTGCACGTTGCGACAACACCACCGCCTGAATTGGTTTGAGAGCGGAGGTGTTGTCGCCAGACACAAAGTAGAAGTCGGCTGCATTTTCACGCGCGTCAGCTCGGGCGAGCGTTTTGGACTTGTGCGCGACAAAGATGTCGGCGGTTTCGGAACGAAGGCGGGCCGTAAACCCGAGACGTAACAGGGCGTTGAACTGAAACACGTTGGGTCGCTCAAACAAAGCCATGGATGGGTTGGGTTCAGAGTGGAATGCACCAAAAAAACGATAGCGAGCTCGCAAACTGCAGGAGACACGGCTTGGCTTAGCCAAGGCGGTACAGGCACTGCGGTCGGGTTATGTGGAGGAGGACACAGGGTATTTAACACTTGGTTCGCTGCATCTACTAGAGATAAGTTACCAGCGGTAGATACCAACGGTACCCAGAGGTCAATTCAGCTGCTGTCCGAACCGAAGCAAAATGGCGACGTTGTGCGCAGATCTTGCGCAGATACAGCAATTGGAACGAGTTTCTGGATGGCGCCGCTGGTCACCAACCTCGTCAGTCAGTCGTCCCTCGGGAACTGTCCTGATTCAAAATTATGTAAGTGGTTTTCTATTCTTTATTATTACGGAAAAACTCACCTTTTATTTGGGTGAGGTGAGTCATGTTTGAAGTACAAATTTTGTACGAAGGTGTAATTCTGAGCCCATCGAATTACTCTGCTCCTGAAGCCTATCAATCATCTTAACATGTGCATATGATCCGGACCGAACTGGAATCGGTATCTATGCAGCATATACGAAGGTAGCATATCCCACTTCGTTCTCTTCCAAGCTCCGATAAATTCTTCATTCCTTAATGACAATTTCTCCTTGACTTCCATTCTCGATCCTGTGCTGGGGTTCATCGCAGAGCACGTCCCAGCGTGTTCATTCTGTCCCAGGAAACAATGAAGACAATCTACTCAAAGCGTGTTTTGCTTTTCACAGCCTTCGTGCTATCGCTTCAGAATGCGTTCGCTGCGGAGACCAAAAGCTTGTCACAACTTCGATCTATGAAGGGTTCTTCTCCGTCTGGTCTTATAAAGCTCAGCATCGACAAGTTTCAAGACTTTGTCGAGTCTTCATCAAGACCATACTCACTCTTTGTTTTGTTCTCCGCCGACAGTCAATTGTGCGCTCCCTGTGGAGCAATTACCCAACGTCTTTCAAGGGTTGCTTCCGATTACTATTCGTTGCCTTCTTCTAAAGCCTCATCGAAGCCCGTTTTCTTTGCGGTTGTCAGGATAACAACTCGTGATCAAGAATTCTTGATGCGCTATGGTCTACGACACGTTCCAGTATTTTATCATTTCAGGGCTGGAAACTCCCGAGAATACCCTCGCCACTTAACCGATCAGTCACCGGACAATTTTCCCGTCCAAGAAGTAGGCTACGGTCTAAACGCAATTAAGGAGTTCATCAATGCGCGATGTGGATCTCGACTTCGTATAGTCCGTGGTAACTACCATATCCCGTTTGTTCAGACAGTTAAAGACTTCAAGCCCTTCATTCTTCTCACAGCTGCGGTACTGGCGGCTGGTATAGTCGCAACGGGGGCATACAAGAATCCCATGCTGTGGTTTGGAATTGTCGCTCTCATTTACATCTTTTCTGTTGGCGGAGGTCACTATTCTTGGATCAACAACACACCTTTAGCTGCAGTCAACATGAACGGAGAGATGGAATACATTTCAGGGGGTTCTCGATCTCAGTATGTTGCAGAAGGCTTCTTTGTGTCAGCTACGTGCGTTAGCATTTCAATTCTTGTTATCCTCATTCAAGAGCTTCCTTCAATAATTCCGAACAAACAAGGTCAAACCGCCGTTGGAATGGCCCTGGTAGCGATGACGGGCATTGCAATCACGATTTTGGTAGCTCTATATCAAATGGTACGTAAGAAGTGTGATCTCCTGGAACCACGATTTCTCCCTGGGAAACATTTGCTAACATTACCCTCCTTGTATGTACGCAGAAAATGCCCCAATACCTTCGTTACAACTATCTATCTTGATGATATGCCTGCGAAGCTCCCAGAATATCTAAGGGAAGGGTGGCGAGAAACTTGCGCCGCAGACGGGTGATTCTCGGCTTTCAGGGCCCTGAATCTTGGACTACATCTTATTGTAACGACAAACCATTGCCATGGCCAACGCCCCCATCGCAGCTCCCCCTGCTGCCCCCGCGACGAAATAGGATAACGGAGCAGGTATCCAGGGCCTTTGTTTTGGGTTTAGCACCCATCCTAGCGATCTCTCAACAGCCTGCCCCCACCTTGAGATTTTCTCGCTTCGCTCCTCTTCAGAGATTTGTGGTGTAAATGACTGATCAATGACTCGGCTGTCGCGGAACTTGTCCAGGGACCCGTACAGACCAACTTTGTGGCCCGCGGCGAAGGCGGCGCCCATAGCAGTGGTTTCTACATCCACCGGGCGCACCACTTCTCTACCGACTATGTCTGCCTGCATTTCCATTAGCAGATTGTTCACAGCCGCACCGCCATCCACTCGCAGTTGTCGCAAAGGTATCCCCATATCCATCTCAGACGCTTCCAAGACAGCTTGTGTCTTGTAAGCTATGCTTTCTAGAGTCGCTCGAGCAATATGCGCTTTCGTGGTCTTTTGAGTTATACCAACGATTGTTCCACGCGCATCCTCTCTCCAGTAGGGAGCCAAGAATCCGGAAAACGCTGGCACGACGTAGACGTCGTCAGTGTCTTCTACGCTTCTTGCAAGCGGTTCGACTTCAGGCGCACTGTTGATAATGCCAAGATTATCTTTAAGCCACGTAATAGCCGAACCAGCCACAGCAATACTGCCCTCGAGGCTGTAAACGCAAGGCTCATCCCCAAACTTGTATGCAGGAGTGGTCAACAAGTAGCTTCTGGTGAACTTAGGCTCGTGGCCAGTATTCACCATCAAGAAACATCCAGTTCCAAAGGTGGTCTTGGCTTCCCCGACATTGAAGCACGCTTGCCCAACAAGAGCGCTTTGCTGATCACCAATTACGCCGGAGATAACGGTTCCAGCCAGAGCGGTCGTCGAACCCATGGTCCCGAAGGTAGCCGAACATGGGAGAATTTTGGGGAGGATATCCCTGCTGATTCCGACGATGCTGAGTAGATAGTCATCCCAATCTAATGAACGAATGTTCATCATCATGGTTCTACCCGCATTTGTCACGTCTGTCACATGAGACTTTTCGTTGGAAAGATTCCAAACGAGCCATGTGTCGACGGTACCAAACTTAGCCCTCCCTTCCTCGATGGCGGCGGCCACGGCAGGAATATTCTCGATCATCCATCGAAGTTTAACCCCCGAAAAGTACGACGATATAAGGAGGCCAGACTTTGATTTGACCCTCCACGAACTGTATTGTGATTTGATAGCTTCGGCCGTAGTTTTCGTGCGGAGGTCATTCCACACGATAGCTGGATAAAGGGGCTCCCCTGTGTTCGGGTCCCACACTACGGTCGTTTCACGCTGGTTTGTAATCCCGACAGCCTTGATCTGAGAAGGCGCAATCTTCTGTTCTGCCGCTTTCGCGAGACAATCGTTGATGGCTTCAATTGCGTTTCGCAAAAGCACTAACCAGTTTCAGACGCGAGACGTTGATCACCACGGTCAGAACTGACGCCAAGCAAAACGTGGAAATGGAATGGGTCACTTACCTTTTGGATCATGTTCCGCCCAACTGGCATGGGGGTGACTGGGTTTGTTTTCAACATTCCTCGACCGACAAACCTGGTTACAGTCGGCGTCATAGAGGATCGCACGGGTAGACGTAGTGCCTGAGTCAATCGCGATGACGTGGTCAGCACCCGGAGTTACGCTTGGGGAAAGTACCGCTTTGGGAGCCATGATCAGGTTGCTTTCTCAAAACCCAGGGTATCCAATCACTCTGGGCTAGCAGGAGTTCAGAGCAAGACGTGCGAATGAATTCTTTGCTGGCAGGGGCAGGAAAGCCACGAGCTCAACTAGAACGTGTAGATGCAGTTTCTCTTGACACTTCCAAGGGATGCTTGCGTGTTCGGCAAGTTAACGATATCTACAGGGTTCAGGTCCGCGGGTTCAGGTTTGTATAGCCTTACTGTAGTGCGCACGACTGCACTCATGTAACGTCAAGAACGGATACTTTTCAGCAGAACGTTGGCCCGATCGCTAGTGTCTATCGGACCAACGCGTTGACCTCATATGAGGTCAAAATGACCTCATATGAGGTCAGCCCGTTGAGAGAGTAAAATAAACCAAAAAATTACATTCCGGACCTATAATGCGGACTTTTCAAATTTCAAAATTTGAAAAGTCCTTGAACAGTCGTTTAAGTAGTAGTCTGTAGGGCAAAACGGCCAGTAATCACAGCTCAGTGGATAAGATATCCTATGTGAGCAAATTAAACGTGAGTTCAAACCTCGCTGAGTTTATTAAAACTCGAAAACTCCTTATGGAGCTCGACTAATTCTAGTAATATGTTTACACTAAGAACGTTTTCAACACCCACTTGAACAACAGACAGAACAAGGTGACATCTGTTAAAGGGGCAGTTTCGTCAGAGTGTAAACATTATCTAGCATGTTCAATAACGCGGATTGAATTAGTAGGGGGCTTAAGGCAAATGAACACTTGTTGATAATGTGATTCTTTATGTGTTTTTATTCAATATCAGCGCTTGTTTACTTCTATGTTGACGTTCTTGTTGACAACAGATGTGCTTCAATTACTTTTTAACACCGTGACGAAACTCAATGTGGTTCTTAAAGCAGTCTCTTCCTGTACCAGTGTGACATAAATACACTTCACATTTCAAAGATATATAGCATTCAGAACATAAAAACTTAGACTTCATATTCCCTTTGCACACTTTGCATCGTCCTTGATATGAAGACTTCGTAATCATTCCATCCTTAGTTTTTCTCTTGCGATTAGTCTGCATAAGATGCACACCAGTTCCTGCAGGTTTCGGAATATCATCTTCTATTTCCATATGTTCTTCATCTCGAGTCATCAAAGCGGTCCGGTCCCACGTATTAGTGATAAGCTCGTCAGCCAACTTTGAATAGAAGTTATATGGAGATAATAACTTTCGCATACCATTACCAGCTTTGTAAAGCATCCACGCATCAACCATACAAATGGATAATAAAGATGAATTCACACGGAACGACCAATCTTTGACCTCGATTTTCTTCTCCAGTTTTAATTCATCTTGGCGGCATCTGTTGTGTCTGTCAATCATTGAACACGTTTTATAGTATTCCTCACAAACCTCTGGTATCGGTACTTCAAGTTCAACTTTCCTCGAAACATTTCCTTGTCGTCTCCATCTTTGTCGCATTATTGGGTTTCCAGGGTTCACCGTGTTGCATGTTGATATAAAGTACCTTCGTTCCCTATCGACCCACATTACCGCCATTAGATCAGTATTCAAACCGTTCCCCTTCGAAACCATTGAAACAAAATCTCCACGATTCTCTAAGGTCTTCTCTGATAAATGCTTCATAGGAAATTGACGTGTTGCATTCTTGATAACCCCAGTAAAGCGCAGTCCTTTTTCCAAAAGAGCATTAGCTGTTTTCACCGATGCAAAAAAAGAATCTGCACAGACATGGCGTCCAGACCCAAACCATGGCTGGACTAATCGAAGTAAAATAGCAGTTCCATGAGTATGTTCTGCATCAAAATCCTGATCAGGGGCTTCAGATCCCATATTGAGCTCAATATTTAGCATGATACCACTTCTTCCGCAACAAACGGTTTTCATTTCCAACCCGTTTTCTGGTTTTCGATCCAGCGCGGTATAATGTGGAAGCCCCACATCAATCCAGTCTCCCCCCAGCCCATACCAGCGTGACATACTCTCATCAACGCATAAAGCATGTGAAGGTGTCACGAAAGAACGGCGGTGATCATTGATGGCTTTCACGAAATCAGTGACTAAATTCCAGCGAGCCGTGCCATAATCCTCTTGAGCAGCGTTACCACTGAAACAAATACAACGCCTTAGAGTTTCAAACCTATTTCGTGACATTGCTTCACCAATCACAGGCTGAGACATAAACCTGGATGCTGGTTTTGAACCCCAAAGATCTCTTCTATTGGAAAACTCCAGCCTGCTTATTAAAACCATCACGCCAAAGAACCTTAAAAGCTCTCCACCACTCGTCGAAGAGGCACCATCATTTTCCAAGTTCTTGTTCGTCTTCTCCACAATAGTCTTCAGATGTCCAATGGGGAACATCCATAAAAAATAGTCAATGAATGTCATCGTACTTGGGCAATGACGTGGTGAGATAAAATCTCCGGCTGGGCCAATAACCTTCCACGGCTGCAATTGCATGCATCCATTGATAGGGCTACAAATTGCCTCCGTGTTCCACGCACGATCATGCACAGTCACTGACTGGTCGGAAGGGGGTGCTTTTGAAACGGGATCCGCCTCCTGCAAATTTTGCAGTTGTTCTCCTTCATTCGGCTGATTGTCAACATTTTGGGCCGGTAACGGTGGTACAATTGCTGTGTCAACATTATCAGTTTGTGGACTGTTAAGGAGACCATCACCAACCTTTACACTGCAAAGAGGAAGAGTACACTCTTTTTGGCGGTTTGGGAGGTCAAACCGAATAGTGAGAAATGTACAGTTTCGGCCGTTGACGAGTCGAATGTCAACTTTTGTCACTGTTCCAGGGACAGTTTTCGTCTTCCAAAGAGATCCAAAGTAGCGTTTGCTTTCCGACTCACAAACTACAAGGCGGGCACGACTGTGGACTTTGTTACCAACGGTACGACGAGGGTCTGTTGACGGGGCCATTGTGTACAGATTGTGTTGACGTTTGTGAAAAAATGCTCCAGCTTGGTTGCTGTGTACATGTCATGGGCGACTTTGGTTAACGCCATCAAAGGGAGGACGACGGAGGTGAGGACGAAGTGTTTTTTTTTTAAAAAGTGAAAACTTTTACTTAAAATTTATGTGAGTAAAAACTGACCTCATATGAGGTCATTTGACCTCATATGAGGTCAGTTGTCAAATAGACACTAGGCTGGCGCCGCTAGCAAGGGAAAATCGTCAGCAGATGACACAGTTCGTCAGACAAACGCACAGTAGCTCGGAGAAAAGTGAGCAAAAAATAAGGACGGCTTGGGGGCGGCCACCAAGGGTATGGCAACCGTATCTATGACGAGAGGTCACTACAACGGGTAGAGTTGTAGTATAACCAGGTGACCGTTCCTTTGCTGGTGGGATTCGTCAAGCTCCGTAACCTGTATCCAGATATATATCTGCAGATACTCCTTCACAGGCATGGAGCTTCAAATTGAAGCCTTCAATAGAACCGAATAAAACGAATGCGAGAGATGCTCTTGTACGCCAGTTGCTGCTTTCCATGAGTCTTCAACGGATGACATCAAATGCGTCTTCGTTTAGAGTCTGAACTTCAGACAGAGCAACGGCTGAAAAGGTTTCGTTCGGGTTCGAACGAATTTGTCCGATAGGGCCTCAACGATCACCGTATTGAAATCATAGCCGTTTAATACTTTTTTAATCTGAAACAGTGGTTGAGATTCTATTAACTCTGGGAATAACGGGGCAATGCTTGCATTATAGATACCAACGGTAACGCTACCCCAAAAGGAATTCAGACTAGACTACAAAAACTCCGGTGGCCCTACCCGTGATGGCCGCCCCCAAATTTTGTCTGGGCTGCGCTAATGGAAAGGATCGGAATCTGAAATAGAGTGGATTGTTAGATCCACTTCACCCTTTATATGTACACGGGTAGACACTCATTTCGAAACAAATGTGTGACTACGCAGTGTAAGACACGCATATCTGCTGCGGAAAGCGACGAGCAATGTGAGCGATGATAAGTGACATATCCGTGTACTTGCTAGAACTACGTTGCCTTGTGCCTTCGTACGACCACCTTTTTAAGTGGGTAGACACTGAACATTTTGGGCGAGACAAGGTGCTCTTTTAATCAAATCGAGCTTAAATGAACGTTGCACATTGTTCTGGAGATCTCGAGTGGAACCATTCGTTTGGTGCTTCTCCCGCAGGCAAGTCGTCCAGCTCGAATTCGTTGAGGGCGCAGAGTGGACCTGTTAAAAGAACTGGAAAAAACTGTCTAGATTACAACAGAGAAGAACGTCAACAACCGTGGATGACATGCCTCTTGCCTTGTGAAGTTTAAGCTTTAGCTGAATAGTCATTGACTTTGACTATGGCTTGCTAGAGTACTTCCACTCACTCTCTGTATAATCAATCATCTCTCATCTTTGTGAAGGTGCTTTTGCTTCAGAACGAATCTATCGAAGTATACTTGGTCAGATTCATGTGTCCGTTCGCAACCACACTGTGAATAGTGGCATGTCGATGGCACGAAAGAACGAAACAGTGGAAGCAGCAGAGGATAAGAGGCGTATCGGTGAAAGATGGCAGGCGTTCGGTCGTTGCTCTTGTGCATTCATCATGATTGCTACGGAATGGCCTAAAACGGCGAATGCGTTCGGAAGAGTAGAACCGTTTTTATTTCTCATGATGTTACGTATGACTTGCTTCATGCTATGATATCACGTCCACATTGGGTCGCACCGTATCCCTCGATGTTTACTTACAATGTGGCAAAAACCTAGCTGAAGGCAGAAGCAGTGCAGGCCCCCTGCATTGAGAGGTTTGTTCTCAAGATAGGACTCAAAAATACAAACGTCCAGGAAGTGGAAGAGAAGGTCGCAAGCTCTGCATCGGAGACGCTCACTGCGCAAAGCTTAAGCTTGAGTAGTAATGGATAACATCTGAATATTCCCACCCTACCTGAGCCAGTCTTCCATGTTCATTTCATCACAGACTATTCATGCACGGGCTTCCTCGACGGCGCATTCACCATCTGACGGCTACTGCCATCCTGTCAACAGTCGTTTCGCTCTTTCCTTTCTTGACAATCTGTATACATCGCGAAGCGTTCCAACCACCTTCCCTTCGAGCTGCAATGCTACTGTGCTTCACTTTATCATGGGCTTTCAACCTGTGTTCAAGTGCGATGTCAACCTTGGCATGGCATTTGCACAAAGCAGCTCATCCTCTAAGGAATCAAATCCAACGAGGCGATGATCATCCCCTTAACCTTCTTCTTATCGCTGTGTCATTCGGTTCGGTTGGATGCTGCTTCGTTCTCGCCGCGCAAGCAATTTGGACGTACATTGCTTCACAAGTTGGTATCGTTTGGATTCTTTGCCTTTCTGTCCTTGGTCTGGCTTTGTTCATGGTGCTGACGGCATCGATTTTGCTCTTGTTAGGGCGAATTTGGAAAATACGTCGTTATGATGGAGTTCAAGACATCTGTCTCCAAGACGGCTGCAATGACAAGTCTGGACATTCAGAAGGTATTCAATTAGAAATAGACAAAGACGCTTACTCGCCGCAAAGAATTGTGGCAACCATTCCAGCTCACGACAGTGAATTAGTTTTCTGACAGAAATGTTTGCAAGGTGATTGCGCTACACAGTCCGGGGAACCGACTGGCTGAACAGATCTTAAAAGGTGTATCACCTAAAAAAGATCATGCTGCGGAATAGGCCTAGGACAACGATATGAAATATCAACGTGGAGGAACAAGTTGCAGCACGTACAACTTTGTACTTAAGGTAGAGTATGTTGTAAAGACATTAGTGATTCCGAATGAACGGAATTAACGTGGCCGTTTGCTTCAGCTTTCTTTATATGCTGTTCGTGGGAAGGTGATCTGTATCAGTACACGCGCATACGAAACGCTCGTATTGCCATAAATGCTGAACATGAACCATCTTAGGCATCCGGTGACGGCACCGACCCTGACGCAGCTACACACACACAGGGCCATCCCTAGCCATTCCTTCATCGCCTACATTCAGAGACGGTGACCCAACTCCCTTCCTGGAGGTTTGCAAATCGATGCTAAGGAACCTGAAGCACGCTCTCGACCTTCATCGTCTACATTCATCGATGGCGACTCAATTCCCTCGACCGAGGCCAACACCCCATACACGAATAACGTTATCGGTGTATCCAGAGAACAACGTAGATCCATCGCTAGACCAAGCAAGAGAGATGCAAGCTGGCACAGCAGATTTCTTACCAATTTCACCTTGGTCGTCGCGCAATTCATCGACAACTGTCTTAGATTCCAAATCCCAAATCTTAATGCAAGAATTGGTAGCAGCGCAAAGCCAGTACCGATTGGGTGAGAAACACAAGGCGTGAATAATATCATTTGCTTCCAAGGAATACAAGTGCTTCCCTTCTTGCAAATCCCATAGCATGGCCACACCATCCTTACCTCCCGACGCGCACAGAGAGCCATCTGGAGATACTGTAACGGCGTTGAGATATCCGGTGTGGTTTTGAAGGTTGGTGCGGAGCTTGCAGTTGGTAAGGTTCCATACCTTGACCAACTTATCCCATCCGCACGAAACAATGAGCGGGTTCTGGGTGGAGGGAGAGAAACGCACGCAGGAAACCCACTCTGAATGTCCCTCATCGTGAATGGTGTATTTACATTCACCAAGCGTATTCCATAATTTGATGGTTCGATCGCGCGATCCAGAGACGATTTGACGGTTATCGGCAGAGAAAGCGACAGAAAGAACGTCCTTGGTGTGACCAACAAATCGCCTGGTAGTATTGCCGGTGTTCAAGTCCCAGAGACGAAGAGTGTGATCCCAGGATGAGGACAAGGCAAACTGGCCATCATACGACAAAACAACGTCGGACACAAAGTGACCGTGGCCTTGAAGGGACCTCTTGGGGTATCCGTACGAGGTCTGATCCTCGGCATCGGTGGTGAGTTGCCACACGATGATGGTCTTATCGCGCGAGGCGGAGAGCACAATGTCCGGGGAGTCGCTATCATTGGGGTCGACGGTGGCGGCGATGGCGGTGACCCAGCCGGAATGGCCCTTCAAGTATCCGCGGAACGATAAAGTTTCTCCCATTTTGAGCGATGGGGCGATGCGATGGCGGCGCTGGTTGGCTCGGCTCGGCTCGGCTCGGATGGGGGGGAAGGCGTAGACGGATGCGGATGATCGATTCTGAGGGAGCGGATTAGTAACCTTACCAACATCGTACTGGGAAGGTATCACTACGGCCGACGGCGGTAGCAAACAGATCAAGAGAGCCAGGTGGGCACGTGGGCACGTGGGCACGTTAACAGCTGGACAATGTGTACGTGACGATTTTCAGAGGGCTCTTTAACGAAAGTGTGACGAAGGGCACGCGTGACAGCACGGCGCGCAGTCACAACGGCGAACATTTCTGCCGCAACGACGTTGAAGCGGTGCACTGCGCGGAGCAGCGCGCGTGACCGCACGCGCTGCGCCACGCTGCTGCGCGCACAGATGGCGCTCATGCGCACACGCGCGGCTCGGGAGCGCACATTGGGCGCGCCAACAGCAACAGCGCGTTTCCACGCCCATCGCCGCCACTTCGCCAGACAAGCGCCGACCCGACGTAGCACCGGCCGCCGCCAACCTCCCGCAAGCCGCCCGGGGCAGCAGCCTGATTCCTTCGCCGTGTGGCCCCGCGCTTTGGTCGCGACGCCGCCACGCTGCTCGTCTTAAGAATTCACGTCAGCCGCTGTAGCCAGCCTCGTTCTTCCTCCCGTCCGCGCGCGCCGCTGTGTGGAGCCCCAGCTTGCGAATGGACGCTACGACGTCTCCCACGTCTTCGCCCACCTCGCATGGCGCTTCGCGACGTAAACCGCCGCATACGCTGTCGTTTATAAACAACGTTCAGACCGCCATTGCTGCAATCGAACACCGGCTTGAACATAACCCATCTGCGCAACCGCCTCCCCCGCAGCGCAATGAATATCCGGCGCAACACGGAAACAGCCGTGACAAGATATATTCCGACACCGTTAAGCATTTGGAACAACCAGTTTTGCTCCCTCACCATAACTCAGCCTCCCACCTCACCGCACCTACCGTCGACGCTGACGCAGTCTTGTCGCCTCAGTCTACTTTTTCGAGCCTTGCCATTGATGAGGCCGTGTCCGTCACGTCTGACTACCAAGTCAGTGCCACTTTCGGTTCTCCGGTACCCCCTTTAAGCGGATCTACTACACGTTCCATCGCCGACATTGTACAGCATTTTGAATCAAACACCACTCCATCCGACCTCTCACGAGACGCCTCCACCACCAAACATCCGTCCTCAAAATCTGTCACTCCAATCGTCGATCGCCTCGAAGCGGAACAGCGTTTATCAGACGCTTCAAAGCCGCCACCCACGTTTACATCCGTCGAACAACTTCAACATCCCACCACTTCCAAGTCCTCCGTATCTTTTGCTCATGAAACCGATACTGTTATCACTGCATCCAAGGAGAGTACGTCCGCAATGGAAGATGACGTTGACCTATCATCTGTTGGTGCCACTGTAGATCCTTCTGAATTTGACTTTTTCTCTGATGAAGCCGATCGCATTTCTCATCGCGCGTTGTCAATCGCCTCGATTTCTAAGTCTGAGCGTGATGCACGGGAAAGTATGACTTCTCCATTACCACCTTCGAATGCTTCCGATGCTGCTGTCCAGACCACTGTCCCTCAGGTCGGCGCTGACCTCAGCGGCAATGGTGTAGACGAACTGGAAGGCAGCACGGTCAACGTTGATGCTCTTTCCAAGTCTCTTCACGTAGATGCTGACAACCTTGAAGTCACTGACGAATCCGTTGCTCGTGCAATCGAAACGTTGGACATATACTCCAAGGCTGCTGGCATACAAACATCACAGGACGGATCAACTGAATTCGTTGAAGGGGTTGTCTCCAGCAAGGAGCACTGTGATATGACCACTTCTGGTCATGGGGCGGACGTCGCAAGAGGTGGTGACACGCATCAGGAAGACATTTCTGCCCCTATGGACGATTCTTCCTATGAAGCGCAGAAGAGTGAGAGCGGCGCAAGTATGCCGCACGCTGCTGTACAAGTAAGCGGGATTGTTGATAGAGCGCAGCCATCAGTGCCAAGGCCAGTGGTTGAAAATTCGCACATTCCGGAAGTGGAATCAAACTCAAGATCGTTTACGATCACCTCCATAACCGTTTCAACTCCGGTGGAGCAAGACAACTCTCGCCTAGAACGTGATTCTGCCATCGAGGCTGTTATTACTCGTACAACAAACGAAATTCGCGACTCCAAAATAAGCTCACCGGCTTTGGCAACTGGGGAATATTCTACGTTAAATCCGTCATCATTACAGGACACGGCTGTAGAACCAAGGTCATTGACCACCTTGAGTTCTGCTGCAATTGCGGACATTCCGAACTCTTCTGCAAAGAACAAGATGGCTGCGACTGATGGCTCCCCCGCAGGGGCAATTTCTCCCGCGGATATCGGAAGTGTCGCGAATGTATCCAATGTGCGAAAGGCGGAAAGTTACGATGATCCGGCCTCCAGAGACCCCGCCGGTGTGTTGTCGATTAGACAGGCAGCCTCTTCAACGAGGGAGGATGCGAGCGAGGACGCCGGAGACGCCTCTGATGCTGTACACGAAATCACAGAAAAGGTCGCAAAGATTGACATTCACGGCGTCTCTGACAAGCCTCCGGAAACAGTTTCTTCAACGAATACTATACCTGTCGACGGCAGAACAGCTGGTTTTGATGGGTCAGCAACGGTCAGCACAACTCGCTCTACCACGACAAGTGCAACAGCCCAACAGGTGGATTCTGCGGGTGCTCTACCAGAGGTCAGTGTTGTTGATGTACGGGATGAGGACCCTGGATTGGAAGCGGACGAGGGTCAGGAAGCCTTCTTGCGAACGCGATCTGAAGAGAAAGCAGGCGCACAGGCAGCAAATGAACATTCTCAATCAGCCGCATCGAGCCGAGCTTCCAAGCATGCGAGAGCCGAAACTAAGAGAACTTTAACACCCTCCCGGATTCCGAGAAGGTCACATAACTTGGCAAGTCCTGCACATTCGAGCGCTTCAAGCACAAGGATGGAAAGACTGGAGAGCGAGACCGATGCGAATCCGCTGCGAAGACGTTTCCCAGGTTCGATGACGCCGACTTCTTTGTCTCCCGGATCTCGCATCATGTCATCACGCCTTCCGCCGAGCAAGGCCTCATCTTCTGGTACAGTAACCCCGTTATCTAGAAGTGCTGCAACGTCGCCGAAGGGGCTGAGCCCGCTGAGGGGACGTGGCTCATCCAGTTCTCAACAGCAGCCGCACCGTCCGGGTTCTTTGGCACCTGCGAGAAATTTGTCGAACGAGCGCAAACCCGTCAAACTCCCTCGTGTGGCAGAGTTGCTGAACTCTCGTAGCCGGGATCGCGCCTCACTATCACCAGGAAGTCGTCTGCCACGTGGTTCCACTTTCAGTGGAGTATCTCCTGTTCGGTCAGCTGGTTCCCCAGGTCCGCAAGGTTCTGCACGAAGACTTGGAACAGCTTCAACACCGGTGACCCCTAGTGACAGACCGAAGGCCTCTCCTCAGGGTATGGATGATATTGGGCCTCTACACGCACCACTTCGAAGAACGCTGTCATTCAACAATAACAGACGGGCCACGCTTTCTCCATCCAACCTCAGAGGGGCTGCAGCTTCGTTTAGGTTGCAAGAGATGAGAGCACCTGGAGCTGGTGCTGGAAGGCGAGCAACGTTGTCGGAGACTAGACGACCACCGCGGCAGCGGGTGACGGTTCCACAACCATTCAATTTGACTGGGGCGGAGTTGCAGGCAAGAGCATTGAAGCAATTGGAGGAACAGAAACGCAAGCGAGAAGAGATGGAAAGGCGACGCAGGGTTTTCAAGGCGAGACCGATGCCTGATTTCTCAAACCCGAGCCCGAAACCGTTCTTCTAAGCTTGGGAAGTCTATTTTCTCATCCTGCTTAGGGGTAGATGGAAGTGTAGAGATAAAGATAATTGTTTACTCAGTCACTGCTTTGTTGATTATTGTACGACTCCCAAGATGCACTTGAGCTTCGAGCTGTGTGATCATGTATTGCAATCGTGTTGCTCGCATACATTGTATCCTCGGCATCCACCACACCGCAACACGCTGCTGTTTAAGAATGTAATAATATGCACGGGGCAGAATGGCTCTTGTCACGCACTAGAAAGGGTCCGGGCCCAGGACCGACTGAAGGACCAGCTGTACTCGCCATATTACAGTGCGTTACATAGAGTGCCATTTCTCAACGAACCAGGAACGTCTAAACAGCAAAACGTCACGTGTCACAACGCCTTTTGCATTCTCAAGTTACATCTTCACCGCACATCCACGTTATCACCACATCTCTCGGGGCAGATATTTCTGAGCCTCCGTCACGTTCCACTGCTGTCGCACCAGGCCGCGAAAGTGCGCGCCCTTAAGGACGAGGTTGAAGAGGCGTAATTGTTGCGATTAGTGGCACCCCATCGAACGCGGACAGAAGCCATCGTCATGCCGTTTGTGAGCTCGTTTACAGGCACCTCCAAGCAAGGCGCGACCGGCGCTTATTTGAGCCGCAGAATATGTGTGCGTGCGTCTGCGAACGATAATAAGGACGATGACGACTCTCAGCATTTCCCTCCATTGGGTCCGCGTTTCAATCATTCGTTTCATCACTTCGACGGCTCGAAACCGTTGCTTCCACCGTGGAGACCAGCGTCGCTGGAAGATGAATTCGGCTATACAGCTAGCCGAATAGAGTCGAGAGAGCGGGTGAAACCTTCATCTCGTAAGATTGTCAAGGTAGAAAAAGAGGGCTTTGCTACTATGTTTGCCGAGGTTGTACAGGAACTAGATGATGGCAAGGGTAGGATATGGCTGAGGCCTTTGCTACTGAGCAGCCATTTGAAGGATACTGCTGTGGATTTGAGGGGTTCTACCGACGTGGTGCTTGATAAGAAATGTGTGTGTGAGGTTGATAGTGAGACCAGATTGAGACTTTCGATTAATTTGATTGCTACAGAAGATGATGTCTTCGGCAGAGTTCTTTCGGACGAGCATTGGGATGAAGTGGGTACCAATGCGGTTCTGGCGTTCATGAAGAGATTGTCCGAAGGAAACGACCCATGTTGATCTTTTCTCTTTCGTAGAGCTGTTTGTCAAAACCGATATATGTACAATATAACAATCATTTGTAATACCCTGTATGCATTTCTTTGAAGTGAAATGCGCCACCAACCAGTTTCATGCCCACTTGTTCTGAGCCTCAGTAGCAAAAGCAGCATGAGCAACAAAAAAGAAAGCAGCTAACAAGGGACAACGAATATGCTTTATAGATGAAGGAGAGTGTCAAGCTTGTACTGGGTTAGAATTAAGTCGAAAATCGGAAACGTGCGAGAAAAAGCCACAAAGGCTCCCAGACCATATGTTATGTATCTGCACTTCCAAAAAGGCGAAGATGGAACACAACGCAAAAGCCAGAAAGCGCACCCATTCTGAGCACAAGCACCAGAAAAAACGTACAACAGACAAGAGGCAGCATGACGTGACAGAAGCGTGTATCCGCGGACGGTACAAACGTCCATACATTGTCACATGTGTCCAAGGCGATTCGTAGAAAACAAAAAAAAAACAAGAACACTGGATGGCCCGAAAGAGTAAGCTGGCCACCCATACGAAGGGAACGAGGATCATCCATGTTGGGAGAGCAAGAGAAAGACGAGAGATTACCCAGATTCGTCAAATTCCTCTTGTTTTGAACTTTGCAAGGAGGCTATCAACCCAATGACCGCGGCTACAAATGCCAGCGGCCATGCGACGATGAGAAGGACAAAGGACCAACCGATGGAGGCAATGTCATCCAGATAGTTGTGAGTACGATCGTAGAAGACGGCAAAACCAATCATGAGAAAGAAGGAGGCCAAAAAGGTGAACAAGGCTCCCGCAGTTGACAGACTCTTTGATGTGATGCACACGGAAACGACAAGGATCGAAGAACCTAATATGAGAAAGATTGTACCGATGACAACCATTGCGCGAGTAGCTTGATACGCCGAGCAGTTGTCGATGGGAAGCAAACGGAAGTTGTTGCAAGTATTATCCACTCCGTTTCGAACCCAACACACATTTGTGTAGCACGAAGAGCCGATGTACGCGCACGAGCGCTTTTCAAAATTCTACGAATCGTGACGACGACAACAAGATGTGAGAAAATGAGCACGAGCTAAAAGGAAGAGAAGGAGCACAAACTTACAATCTCTCGATGACAGCCGACCCAGAGGCCGAAGTGCTTCAGTTTGTAGCTGATGGTAAGGTCGGACAAGCCATCATCCAATGTGGTGGGATTGAGCGGCGAGGCTGCGGCATCGCCATCAAGCGAAATGGTAAGCCAATAGTTGGAGGCAATCGCAACGGCAGCCAACACAAGCGCCACGAAGCTAACGAAGGCGGCACCAACACCCAGAACTGAGGCCATAATCGCGGGTGAACAAACAAGGCAGCAACAAAGTGGCGGGACGAAGGCGATTCACCACGCGCAGCACACGGAACAAGACAAAGCGCAAGTAGGGCGCATCAACCGAGGAAGAACATGCACAAGCCCTCACGAATACGCCGTCTGTTCAACAGCCGCGGCGGCAGCGCGTAACCGCAAAAAAAGTGGGCGGAGCGAAGGAAGCGCCCGAAGGCAACCAATGCAGTACGTGTGAGCGCGTACGCGCGCGCGCATGTCAGCCGCGTGGCAGGCGCACGTCCCGCGACGCGCCCGTTCGGCGTCTCGCCGGCCTGCCACCTTGCATTGTTGTTGCACCGAGCTCCTTGCACTGACAGCCGCCGCGTCTGTCAAGACACACGTGCGTACGTGTACGCGTGCTGGCGGCCCCCCACGTGTCCACGCGTCGTAGCTGCCACGATTCGATCGCCGCTGTGGAGCGCGCGCCGTTTGGAGGCTCAAGCCGCCTCGGATGTTCTCCACGGCGGCGAGGCGTCGTCCTCCCGCCGCTTCTCGTCTTCCGCAAGCTCCCCGTGCGTGCGTTGGCCGCAGCAGCGCTGTTCGCCCCGTCGTTTGCTCGCCCCGCGGGCTGCGTCTCCCTCCCACTGTTCAGTCCGCGCTGCACGTCTACGCGGTATATATACTGTACTCGTTCCGTCGGCGACGCGCTGTTTGGCGTTCGCTGCCAAACGTGGCCGCCGTAGCCGCCGTAGCCTTCCCCAATAGCCCGTTAACCGTGCGCCATTTGAGCTTGTCACGCCGCTTTGCGCCTCACTTGCGCACGCCGCTGCGTGACGGCCTCCTTCGCGCTGCGCACCGCCTCGCCGCTCACACAAGCAACTGAAGGGTATCGAGCGCAAGTACCCGCGCGGATCCTCTACCCCTCCCCAAATCACCTCAACATGGCGCAGCAACCCATGCCGCAACACATGTCCCAGCCCATGTCCATGCCCACCGCACCCCAAGATGACGCGCCAGAGGGTGAACTCGACCCTAATCTCGTCAAGCTTGCCTGTCAGAACCGCATTCGCAATCGCTCCAAGCGCTCGCCTGAATGGATTTTCTTCGCCGATGCTGGCATGTGGCAGACCGTCAACGGTGAGGAATCCAAGTTCCGCATTGCAAACTGTCGATACTGTCTCAAGGCCGACATTGAAACCAGAATTCGCGGTAAGATTGAGACCATGAAGAACCACATTCTTGAGTGCGACAAGATCCCTGCCTCGCAGAAGGCTGTGTATGAACGTCACCCGGCGCGCTTTCGCAAACGACAGTCCGGCGCCAACGCTGTGGACCCGTCTAAACGACTCAAGTATGACGGCCTTCTTAAGGCTAACGCCCACCTTAACGTCGACGGCGTTGAAAATAAGGCTATCGTGCTACACGGTGCTGGTGACTTGCGCATTGAAAAAGTCCCCATTCCGGCTATTCCGGAAGGGCATGTGCTTGTCGCCATGCGATCCGTTGGTATCTGTGGGTCGGTAAGTTCTTGTTTGCTGCTTGCTCGTTGCCCTCACCATGTCAACTCCTCAATTCTGACCGCGCATTTCATTTCTTGTTCTGCAGGATGTGCACTACTGGACAAACGGTCGCATTGGCGACTTTATAATCGACAAGCCCATGATCCTTGGCCACGAAGGGTCCGGCGTCGTGCGCCTTGTTGGTGAGAATGTAACCAACGTCGAGGAGGGAGATCGCGTTGCAATTGAGCCTGGCGTTCCTTGCAGTGGATGCAGTTTGTGCAGAGGCGGTCGTTACAACCTCTGTCCCCATGTCAAGTTTGCTGCCACCCCTCCTGTCAATGGTTCCCTGGCTCATTTTATTGTTCACCCCGCTCGCTTTCTATACAGACTTTCCCCCATGATTTCCTTCGACGAAGCTGCCCTTTTCGAACCCCTCTCCGTCGGTATTCATGCTTGTCGTCGCGGAGGTGTCACGCTGGGCTCTACCGTGCTTATTACCGGCGCAGGGCCAATTGGTCTTATGTGTATGCTTGCGGCCAAGGCTTCAGGTGCCTCTCAAATATCAATTCTCGACGTCGATACGGATCGACTCCAAGTGGCCAAGGAGCTTGGTGCTAGCAGGGCGATTCTGACGCACAGCGAAGCCGATCCAAAGGTTTCTGTGGAAGGGATGCACGCCGATGTGTGTATTGAAGCATCCGGGATGGATCCTGCGATTAAGGCTTGCGTTTATGGTGCGAAACAAGGTGGAGTAGTCGTACTTGTGGGAATGGGCCGGCCTGAGGTTGCTTTACCTGTGTTGGAAATTGGAATTCGCGAAATCGACGTCCGCGGCGTCTTCCGTTACTGCAACACGTACCCTGTAGCGCTGGACCTTGTCCACTCTGGAAAGGTCAACTTGAAAAGGCTTGTCACGCACCGCTTTAAGATGCTCGATGCATTGGATGCGTTTGAAGCTGCACGAAACCGAGCGACCAAGGCTCTTAAGGTCATCATAGACTGCACCCCTCAACCAACACAGCCCGTCAGCTCTCAGGCGACGAACGTTGCGCCATCTATCGCGACCTCCTTACCAAACATCCCAAACACTATTCAAACTGGACTGAATACATCGTTACCAACATCTTTACCGTCTCAGGTTGCGTCGGTGGCGACGGTCGGTTCGGTTCCTGCTGTACAAATCGCAATGTCTGCCGCTGCGGCTACGACAGTACCTCCGGTTCCGGTTCCCACACCACCACCACAACCGAACCCTACCATAGCATGGGGTGACCGCGATTCCTGAAGCACAACATCGCGACGTCAGAGAAAGAAACAAGGGTACTCTAATTGTCCAGGAATGGGAAAGCTTCGAAGACTCTTTTCTGTTCGTCAATCGGTCCCAAACCTATATACGTGCTCTGGCGGCCGCACCAGGTCGTGTTGTCTTTGATTTCATCGAGAAGTTATTAACGTCTCTCGAGGAGTGCTTGCTTGGTTAAACCGTCGGATATCTGTGCTGATACGCGTTTCTGAAAGCGCTGTGGTGCCTACAGGGCACCTGTCTGGCTTCATCGTCTTCGGGCAGAGTTGCAACCTCATCCTACTTGCAACCAATATTACTTTTCCTTTCCCATATTTCGACGATTTCAAGTATCCTGTTCAGTGATCTACGTATCATCTTGTATAAGTCTGCGCAACCTACGAAAGGCGCAGCGCATGTACCATCTATGTAGAGAATACGCTTGCAACCAAACGTCAGCCTACAGACTAGTACCAGAAAAGGTCAGGTGGATATCAACGCCTCTGTTCGAGTATTCAGAGCTGCGTGATTGAAATACTAATCGCTTAGCCTACTCCAAGTGCGTTGCATCCTCGTCTATTTCAGGGCTAGTATTCTTGCTTGGGACCGTTGTATTGTAACCGGTATTCGAAGACATGGTGTTGAACCATCCTGTTTCGTCTAAAGCAACCTGCTGTGCTACCATGTCAAAAACAGGACGTGCAGTCGAGGAAAAACCCCGAGACACCTGAATTGTGCCTCTTGCTGTGAGATTGTTAGTTTCAATTGCATTGCGTTCTTGTGAAAAGCGCGTTAGGTAGTAGAATGAAGCTCTAAATAGTATGTATGACGTTCATAAACCGATGATGGAAGTCCTGACGCTTTACATGCTGATACCTGTATCTCACAGATACAGAACTGTACTGTGTTTTGTCTTCGCTCGAAGTGCCTCTCCTTGGGTACAAAGCGTGCGGTGGTTCAGGTGTTCTTGATCAGAGCTCGGTAAAGTCCTCGAGAACATTCAGTTTCCTCATGAACTTCCTTCGCTGGGCTTGTTGTAAGTTGTCCGCATCTTCAAGAAGCGACATGAGTCGAGCCTTTTCTTTGCTGATGTATTCAATGCCTTTGTCGGCTATCTTCTTGAACACCTTGGAGTAGTAGTTAAAGTTTTCCTTAGCTCTCGCGTCGAGTGTTTCCACAGTTGCCCTGCACGTATCTATCAACTTTGTCCGTTCTTCCACAGTTTCAGCTTTGATGAAGGACTTCACTTGCTCTGCTATCTCAAGAATCTTGCCAGCCGAAGGGATCACGCCATCGATAGAGATATCCATGCCTGTCAACTTGTTTATGAATCCCATAAGTGCCTCTATGGTTGGTTCCCCTTCATACACTTGATCACCCTCCTTTCCATAATACTTGAAGGTTGGGAACGTGGACACTCTTTGTTCTCTGGCGATCTGTCCAAACTTGTCCGCATCTAACGTGGCAATAACTACTTCCTTGTCTTCCGAGAAGAGATCGGCAATCTTCTTCCAAATTTGCAACGCAACTTTGCACTGAATTCGTCAATCTGTTAGTATGCTTGATTGATAAACTGAGGTGTAGAACGGGAAGGAAACCACGTACAGCTTGGCTAAAAACTCAAAAAGAATCATTGGTACGCAGTATAGCCAGTCGTTAGGGAACATGCATTATGAACTTGGTTGCGACACTCGGTCCCATAGGGATATCAGGAAAACGTACCTTGGTTCCACGAATGCCACAAGAGTATGATGATCCGAGCTCGCCGTCACTTTTTCGAAGTTGCTTGGGCTAAGCTCAACAGTGTTATCTTTCATGCCCTTGAGCTTCTTCTGAACGCCAGTCTTTTCGTTGACATAGTCAAGCAACGCCGAAGCAGTCCGTGAACTTCTGACATCCTCCGCGTCTTCAAAGGTAGAACCTTGCTGAACCCATTTCAGGGTGGGAAACCCTGTAACCTTGAAACGCTCAGCCAGCTCTTTGTGCGCATCAGCGTCAACTTGAGCGATGACGACATCTTTCGATCGCTCAAACGTCTCACCTAATTTCTGGTATTCTGGTGCCAGACTTTTGCACTTTCAGAAGATGTTAGAAGATATGACTATTGCATTTTGTGGTGTCGAAAAAGAACTTACATGTCCGCACCATGGAGCATAAAACTCGACCATGATGGATGCTTTCTTTGGATCAAGAAGAGCGTCGAAATCTGCAGGGGTTACATCGTTATAATAATACGCCTGCGAGAACGATATCAAGGCAGAAAGAAGCACCACTGAAGCAACGAATGTGTTCTGTTTCCCAGCCATTTTTTTGACGGAGCAAGCAGCTGTGTTGAAGACTTTCTTGCAGTTGAATGTCCAATAGTTCAATGGTTAGCGTAACTAATTGTTTCTCAGAGAGTTTCGGCTCGTAATTGTTGCTGATTTCTTACCCTGTGTAGTTTTCGGCTTGAAGCTCTCCAATCGGCCCAGGAATGATCTGGATCAACGACTCGAAACTAAACGTCTAGAACAGAGTTGCTCAAAGAGACATCTGCAACAAGCCGTGCTTCTCTAAACGCGAGTGAAGGTGAACAAGAACTTATGCAATCAGCAACAAGGACCCAATTTCCCAATGACGAGTCGTCATTGACGACCCCCAACTGGTTGGTCATGGGTTAATCAGCTCGCCTAAACAAATTAGGATGCCCAGAATAATTTTCTGAACGGCCTGCATTATTCCGGGTGCTAATGTTATTCACTTTATTCCCAAACCAATACGAAAATTATTAGTTGATCCCAATTCCTTCTTCGAACTGCCAAATTGTGCGCCGGCGGAGCAACACCAACTCAGTTGTTCTTCCAAGGTGGAAGTCTGGATAGCTTTCACTTCGAGTAGGTGAAGCAAAGAGAAGTTTTAGATAGGAGGAACTTGAGGCATCAATATCTCGGGAGAGGGTTCCTTTTCACGGTCCACACGCTGCTCTACCCGCAAACTAGAGCTACCCATAGAGACTAATTCAAGATGTCATTTGTTGGTGTTGAAGTCAAGCCGAGGAAAGTGGTTTGGGTAGATGCGTCCTCCGAAAGACATGTTTCACTCAGTAATGTAAGTTGCAGAAACCCTCAAAGGTCTTCGGCTCGTGCTAACGGCTTGTGTATTGTATTTTTCCTTCGCATTGAAAGGCATGTCTTGTGAAACATCCAAAGAAAGAAAATGCTCGAGTTATCTTGGAAGTCCTGAAGCCTAATAGCGAAGAAGGACCTGCTTCCGAACAAAAATTGAAACGAGTTGCTCTTGCGGTTCTGTCCTCACGGTCTGAAAACATCCAACTTGACCTAATACTTACTTCCCGACTTGGCCTTACCATTGCTGGTAAATCTGCCGCTGGAGCTGTGGTTCACGTTGTCGGAAGCGAATATTTTGCTGAGTACGAAGAAAGTGAGGAAGAGGACATGGATCTTGATGGCGGAATCATGGGCGTGGACGTCGAGTTTGGTGGGAGTGACAGTGAAGGTAGTAGTATATCTGATGATGATGGTGATTCTCCTAGTGCGGACGATGCGGAGGACTCTGGAAATGGAGAAGACGCAGACAAGAAAGTGGTCGCGAGAAAACGAAGTGGAGGTTTGCCTGTTGTGAATCATCGGTCTGGACTTAAGTTTCAGGATATCATTATTGGCTCCGGGAAAAAAGTTGTGCAAGGAAAGAATGTAGCCTTGAAGTACACCCTGAGATTAGAAAACGGGAAGGTAGTTGACAAGGCTGAGGCACGAAAGCCGTTCAAATTCCGCCTTGGTGTGGGTGAATGTGTGAAAGGATTCGATATCGGCGTGAGTGGTATGCGCGAAGGTGGAGAGCGTCACCTAATTGTTCCTCCCGATCTGGCATACGGACGAAATCCGCCTCCCGGCATTCCCCGCAATGCCACTTTATACTTTGACGTCACAGTTATCAAGGCTTTCTAACTACCTCTTGGGATATGCATGTGAAACAACCTTATAGTAGCGGACTAAATACATATACCGAGCCAAGCATACGATGCTGGTCGGCGTTTCTGCGCTAAGGAACTCGTGTTCACTAATTTGGTTCGCTTGGCCCCATCTGGTGTGCAACACCAAGTTCTAGCTAGGCATTTACTAGAGCAAGTTTCTGCATTCGTTCATCATGCTGTCGGAGCACTCTTTGGTCTTCGTGGAACAATTTTGTGAGCCACCTGATTCCTAGCCGCTGCTTCGTTGGAGAGCGGTATTTGGAAAACATCAGCTTCGGTGCGACAGGTGCCATCATCGTCTGTGCAATAGTATGTTACGGCTTCAACCTCTATGACATCTGAAAGCGTCAAAGGACCGGAATAGTCAGACAGGTTAACCGCGAAAGAACCGTAGTTTCCGTTCTGCTTCACTATGCCGCTGTTCATTATTGTAACGCCTGCTTCAGGGCTGCCTTCGACTCGCTCATTCTTCAGATTCACTTGGTATCTGCTTACTGTCCCGGGTGTAAAATGAGATCTCTCTGGCAGCCCAATCGCGAAACTGATGGTTGAGGTAGGAGCTGCTGGGTTGCAAGATATCTGCACTGCCCTTCTTCGGTACGGAATCAGAGGCTTCGCAGTGTCCTGTAACTGAAGTTTAGGAACTCCTGAAGCAAACGACATTGTAGACACCTTGTTGCTCTCAATATCAATGACTCGAATTGCAAAATTGTTCGTATCTGAAACATAAAGTTTGTCCCCTTTCGGTGAAAGAGCGAGGCCTGCAGGTTCCCAGAACATGGCTTCTTTTCCGACCCCGTCGCGCATACCAGGAGAACCATTGCCACAAAGAACCTCAACGGAACCTGACGCATCAACAGCCTTGATTCGATGATTGTAAGAGTCAGCAACATATATCAAATTGCGCTTCTCATCGTAACAGACCGCTAAGGGATGTTGAAATCTCGCACTTGCCCCCCGTCCTTCCTTGTCACCGTATGCAAACAAGTTTTCGGCTATTAGGCCATCACCACCGGCAATAGTTTTTGTAGGATGTTGCTGACCCTGGATATCAATGCTTCGGATAGAGCTTGATTCACTATCGGCCACATACATCGAACCCTGTGACGATGCGCTCAGATGGCTCGGTTGGGCCCATCCGGCAAGCCTGCCATTTGACGAATTCTTTTCTAGTTCTCTGCCAGTTCCTGAGAAGACTTGCCACGCGCTTGAGACGGAACCCTTCTTGTCGGCGAGCGGCAAGCTCCAAATCTGGTGAGTACCAGCCATAGCCAAAAACAGTGAATCACCAACCACCTCAACATCCCATGGCGACGATAGTGGTTGAAGTTTTCCCACCTTGCCCCCTTGATAATCAAAGCCTTGATCACCATTACCCCCTAATGTCGTGACAGATCCGGATCGAAGATCAACCGCACGCACAGCATGGGATTCTGTATCGGCAACGTACAGAATTCCGTCAGACTCGGCAAGGCCTTGTGGGGAGTGGAAAGCAGCCTTCAGAGGATCGTCAGAGTCAATTAAAGATGCTTCTCCGCTCCCAAAGGCTCGCAACACCCGCCGGGATTTCACATCAACTTCAAGAATTCGATTATTTCCCGAGTCCGAAATGAACAGAAGATCACCGCCCGTAGAAAGAGCGACCTTCCCTGGGTATCGCAATGGCGATTCTGATGGTTGTTTCAAAAAAGCGCTCCGCTTCGGAGCGGGGGGAAGTGGGCGATGATCAATTATGGGCGAGTAGTATTCCAAAGCGGCGGCTATTACTACATCGATGTCATTCTCTTGTCTCTCCCCAGCCCATACTGCAAGCAAATTACCTTTCGGTCCTACCAACGCCAGAGTAGGCCAAGAGCTGATGCCAAGACCATTCCAAAGTGCCATTCGTTCGTCATTGACGACCGGATGGCGCACGTCGTACCTCTCTACAGCGGCCGCAATATTGGCAGTTTCTCGTTCTGCCGTGAACTTCGCCGAATGTACACCGATAACCGCAAGCCCCCCGCTGCCGTCCTCACCATATTTTGTTTCCAGCTGTCGCAATTTAGGAAGAACGTGTTGACAATTAATGCAGCAATACGTGAAGAAATCACAGAGCACCAACTTGCCTTTGAGCTCTTTTGATAAGCTCAGAGGACGGCTATTTATCCAGTCTGATGATCGCGGAAAGTCTGGGCACATTACGGCAGGCCTTGAATCAATCTTCTGAATGTATTGAAACGCCTCTTGAAATCGTTGAGACTCTTCATCGATTGCCAGCGCGGGTTGAACGCCAGAACGGGTTGGAGCTTGCGGCAGGCCGAGCGACGATAAGAGCGCCTTGGGAGAAATGAGACGAAATTGTTCCTTCAACCGGAAGAGCACCCCCAGCGTCGCAAATCCTAAAGCTCCGCTAGAGATTTGAAGTGCTTGCCTTCTTGTTATAGCGAGCGAGGAAAGCTCTCGCTCGTCGCGCCTGTTTAGTTCATTCTCGTCACTCTCTCTCTTGCACGCGATGATTGCAGTCCTTCTTGTAGAGCGAAGCTTCCGTGGTGATTCATACAGAGGTCGTTGGGACTCCTGAATACTTTCCACGGAAGCAAGGAATGAGCTTGCGAACCCTGTTTTGGAAATAGGTGTGACAAAGGCCTGTGGAGTCTGCAAAGACAGCATTGAGCCAATCTTAAGAATACTAGAGAATGATTCTTTGTTACTTGGAGGAGAAGTAGCGCTCTTCCTTCTTATTGTAGACCTACCCAAAGGCACTCAAGTTCTTCACCTCGCTTGCACTCACAATCTCTCTGAATAGGTGAACGATTCAAGCGTGTTGTCCTACATGAAGGCCTTAGTTATGCTATGGCTGAAAAGACCCAATACCAAGACCCCGTGCGTATCATTTCAGTATGCACAAAAGCCCTTTTCTTTACTAATGTAGAACAAGACCGAATTCAGCTCCGAGTTGAGATGGAGATTGATCTCACTGCATCATAGCCGCTGATGGTGCTCAGCCTGGGAAGGAAACCCCGACACCGAATCGGTGCTCCGCCGATGACCAAGATGCTCACGGTTGAATGCGCTCCACTTGCAGATTTTTGATTGGTGCGGAGAAGATGCAAAATTTGCAGCACGAGTTGAATGATTCAAATTGAATCCTGTCGTTTCGGTTCGTGAAGTTGACCGATCAATGAAGATCAGATGAGTTCAATACGGCATCGTTTCCAAGTTGGGGAATCGAAGAGGGCTCCTCATTTGCGTTTGAAACCTAAAGATCAGGGCTTTTGAGCCAGAGAAGTTGCTAAAGCATGTTATTAGATGTGTTACAGAAACAAAATCGCCATACAAGAGGCATATACAAGGACCGCTACTGTTATAGGTCTAGATATACTTCCGTCGCTAAGTTAACTGAGGAAAACGCTCGTAAGAGACCAAAATTGTTATCGAAAGGGAAGTGGCCGCAATACGGAATACGCCAAGACAGAATATGTGTTACAGCCGATACGTCTCCTCGCCGGCAAGACCACAAATTTGTCGCCAAAAGCGAGTTTGCGACCATCCTGTCTCGGCTGCCGAATCTGTCTCACGGCGGTCTTGCTAACGACAGCTGAAACTGCATAACGAACAATCCTTCTTTGATATCCTCTCCAAAACTCTCCAAGTCCGCCCTGAAACATTTGGCTGGCAGTAGCAGCAACGGATCCACAGTAAACGTTCTTAACTGATTCGACAGCCACGCGGCGACTGACTGCTTTGAATGGTTCTGCCAACACACCACCCAGCAGATTGGCTGTTGTTGCTGCCGCGACAATACTGACTGTGGACGGGGTTGATGATTTGCTGTTATTATCGATTGTGGTGCGCAGCGACTTGTAGATTGTATAATCTACAAAAACCGCTGGTACAGTACTTGCCAATGCCGGAATTGCACCGGAGAACATGACACGACGACTTGTAATATACGCCTGCATAACATGCGCACAAGTAACACCCTTTCTGGATGCATAGTACAACGAATGCAACGGAAATGTACACATGACGGCCATGACGCCAGAAAGAGTTGCAATGTTGAGATGCTGTGCCGAAGAAATGTGTTCCACGCGATTACGTCTCATCAAAAGTTGCGTGCCGAGCTCGAAAAACGCGACGGTCAACGCCTTTGTCGGCACTCGTTTCAAGCAGCCCATGGAGATAACAGACACAATCTCGCGGAAAGAATGGTGCTTGAGAAGCTGTACCATGGCGAGGGGCAGCGAGTTGGGGGACGATTTAGCCGGGTTTTGGACGAGCTTAGAGGCCAGATCCAGTGGGGCGGACGGGATTTGAGACAGAAAAGTAGCGAGGGCAGCGGCAAACGACGTGGACTTGATGCGCGTCCAGTCGATTGGCGGCGGCTCTGGCGGCGTTGCATGGCGATGTCGGCGGCAGACAGGCGGATGCACCCTGGTGTATACAGTGGACAAGGACATTATGGGCGGCTAAGCAGTTAGGAGCAGTTAATGGTGTTGGAGAGGGATGCAATGCGTCGATGAAGAAGGCGATGATGAAGACGAGGGTGTGAAGTGGTTGGAGGTAGCGGCGTTATGTTTGAAGGGCATTTGATGGAGCACGTCACACACGTTTGAGAGCACGCGTCGAATATTCGTAAGAGCGCGATATGACGCGAGCGGCCACGTCGCACGGGAGGCGCTTTGTTCGGGTTGATTGGATGACGGGCGGCGACATGTGGCGGTGGAGCGGAGGTTGGACACGCGCTTCTAACGCCCATTGGGCGGCGTGGACCGCGTGCTGCGCCGGCCGCTTGAGCGGGACATTTGCGATTGATCTTCTTTGTGGTGACGACGACCGCTTCTGATGCGGCGACGATTCGCGCCGCTGTCAGAGGGCGGCGGTGACAGAGTGGCTGCTGCGTGGCTACTCCGTGGCTACTGCGTGGCTAACCTTCCCTTGCTGCGTGGCTACTGTGTGGCTTCTTGTCAAAGATGCCGGCGGCGTGGGTGACAGCCGGGCGAGGGCGGACTCGTAAGTAGGCCATCGCCTGACAGCGCGATGCTGCCGCTCCGTCGCCCGCGGCGTGGTGCTCGTTTCTCGATCGCGCAGCACCGCCGTCGGTTCTGAATTTCGCGCGGCGCGAAGATATTGTGCAACGTTGTCGCCAATCAGCACATGGAGTGGCACGCGTTCAAGATGCGCGTTTCGGGGTGGCAGCCAGTGGCGCGGCGACAGGTGGCCCATTCTGCTTTACAAAGTGTTTCGACCGCCACGCGCAAAGTGCTGCAGTCGCGCTGTGAGCACATCAATAGCCATTTCCTTTCAAAAGGACGCCGCTGCCCTCGCTGCACTGCACCTCATCCGCCTCAACCACTGGAACGCCCATTCATCGCACCATCGTCTACACCATGACTGCGTCCTTCAGCGTCACTGCCGTTCCCACTTCTCCTATTGATGGCCAGAAGACTGGTACATCGGGTCTGCGAAAAAAGGTCGCTCTCTTCCAGCAGCCCAACTACCTTCACAACTGGGTTCAATCGCTGTTTTCGTCTCTCGATGGATTGAGTGCATCTACCATTGCACTGGGTGGCGATGGACGTTATTGGAACACCGATGCTATTCGCATCATTTGCAGAATCGCCGCGGCTAACGGCGTTAAACACGTCAAGGTGGGCCAGAATGGCATTCTGTGCACCCCGGCGATGAGTGCTGTTATCCGCGCGCAGAATTTGTACGGTGGCATTATCCTCACCGCTAGTCACAACCCGGGTGGTCCCACCAATGACTTTGGCATCAAGTATAACGTTTCGAATGGAGGCCCCGCTCCGGAGAGCGTCACATCCAAGATTTTCGCCAACACCAAGTCCATCTCGGAGTATAGCTATGCAACGCTTCCGGATTCCCCCGTTGAAGCAGACCCCTTCTCATCTGTTGATCTCTCTGTGAAAGGCTCCACAACTTTCACAAATCTGTCCGACAACTCTACGTTCACAGTCGAGGTCATCGACTCTGCCGACGATTATGTCAATCTTCTTCGCTCCATGTTCGACTTTGAAAAGCTTTCTGCCCTGTTTGCTCGCCCGGACTTTTCCTTCTTGTTCGACGCCATGAGCGGTGTTACCGGACCATACGGACGCCGAATCTTCGTCGAAATGCTCGGCGGAAAGCCAAACTGCGTCATGCGAGCAGATCCCCTGGAAGACTTTGGAGGCGCCCATCCGGACCCCAATCTCACGTATGCTGCGCAACTGGTGGCCAAGTGCGACCCCGAGCAGAATGCCGACGCGCCCGTCATGGGCGCCGCTTCTGATGGAGATGGTGATCGAAACATGATTCTTGGCAGAGGCTTCTTTGTCACCCCGTCTGATTCGGTGGCCGTCATTGCTGCCAAGGCTGTTGATGCCATTCCTTACTTTTCTAGTGGACTGAAGGGAGTGGCGCGTAGTATGCCTACCGCTGGAGCACTGGATCGCGTTGCGAAGGGGTTGGGAATTGAGATGCATGAGGTTCCTACTGGGTGGAAGTACTTTGGAAACCTTATGGACGCCGGTCGGGCTCAGATTTGTGGCGAAGAGTCTTTTGGAACAGGTTCGGATCATGTGAGGGAGAAGGACGGTATCTTTGCGATTCTGGCTTGGCTGTCTATAATCGCTCATGAGAGTGAAGGAAAAGACAAGATTGTTAGCATCGAGGATATTGTCACTTCTCATTGGAAGACTTACGGACGAAATTATTTTTCCAGGTACGACTATGAAGAAGTTGACAGTGAAGCTGCGAATGCTGTGATGGCTCACCTAGATGAGCTGCAGGCAACGATGAACTCTGAACGCTCTGGCGATGAAGGAATGATAATCGATGCTGATTTCGACACAAAGGTTGCAGTCGCGGATAACTTTTCATACGTTGATCCTGTTGACGGATCGGAGGCAAAGGGTCAGGGACGTCGATTTGTGTTTACCGATGGCAGTCGTGTGATTTTCAGGCTTTCCGGAACCGGTTCTTCTGGCGCTACCATTCGGATGTACGTGGAACGATATGAGAGTGATGAAACGGCACAAAAGGAAGACGCACAGGTTGCATTGAAACCTTTCATCGATCTTGCTTTGAAGGTATCCAAATTGCAAGAGTTCACTGGGCGCGAGAAACCGACTGTGATTACCTGAGTTGATGTTGTCGCCGCTGTTATGTAGATGGGGGGCCACTAAAGCATGTAACCAAATGCTTTTAAGCGTTTTACTTGTCCGTTGGAGAAGAGCTGTTGTATTGCTGTTGCGCTGTTTGATACTTTTGTAGATTATCGTACATGTCGAAGTCAAATAACATGGTCTTTCTAAACCATGGAGGAAGACGTGTATATAGAGAACAAGGAAGCGGTACCAATACGCTGGTTTGTTTCTTATAAGCAACGTATTCCAGGTCGTTAGCATGCTTTTTGTCGGCGCTTCTTTCGAGAAGAGGAACGCCGCTGAGAAAAAGCAACAGAGTTGCGGTGAATATGGGGCTTATGACTGATAAGTGTTGCAAACCTGACAGGGCCGGCGTGGACGATATGAAGGTTCCGAGCCATACAAGAATTTCACCGAAGTAATTTGGGTGCCTTGAGTATTTCCATAGGCCAGTGTTCATCCATTTCGTCGATGACGTTGCGTTAAGTTTTTGCAAATCAGCGACTGACTCGGTCAATAAACCAACTGCATACAACATCCACCCCACATAATCCACCGTCCCCAACGGCGGATTCTTGGACGATGCGTTGACAAGCACGGCTGGAAGGGTTATAATCCATATCCAAATGCCCTGTATACTCCAGAACAAGAACGCAGATTTAAGGTTGGTGCGAATGCTATCAAGGCGTCGATCCTCTCCCCACTTAAAAATCCTTCGCAACAGAAACGCGCCCAATCGAGTGCCCCACGCAACGACAAAGCCAGTGACAACCTTCTGACGAAGCGTATGTAAAGAGGCTCTGTACGTATACAATGCAAGCACGATTGCATTGGTGGTACCTGCAAAATCAGTCAGCGTGTCGATCTGCTGCACGTACGCAATGCTACCAAACGCAAACTGATAGGCCGCCGTTATGGCGGCGGTCTTCCATAAGGTCATGGATACAGTTTGAACGCGAGGATCGCTGCGAAGCGCGACGCGAACCAGCCGTGGTAGCGACGCGGCGGAGACGAACGACAACGGCCGCATCACGAGCCCTCCGTGGTATGTATCTGTCGCTCCAGTGATGAAGGTATTATCTTACAAGGGTAGATAGAACGCTACACGCGTCTCGTGACGTGGAGCAGGCAAAGCAGATACCTCTGTAGCGGAGCTCAAAAACAACGCCTCTGATCATCAGAGTCTGATGCCAACAGGACACGCTGCTGACGTGGACAGTGCGGCAGTTGCGCATTCCATCATGGCGTTCAGAGTTTTCAATCTGCTTTGGACCAACCACAGCGCGCGGTGCGACGCCTACGCCGAAATGTGCGCCAACCGAACACTGTTATAAATTATAAAATGCACCCCAGGCAACCCAAGTTACCGCTCGTCCTAGTGCCGTTCTCGTCAACCTCCCCCTTCCCTCACACCGCGCCCACTCACACTCTTTCTCCGTCGCTCCTTATTCACACTCTCCGTTTTACGAAATGGCGTCCGCGGCATATGCCACACATGGCTACTCTGAGTACGATTCTCGACCGCGTCGTCAGAGCGCGTACAGTTCACTAATGTCGCACGTCGATCCCGTCATTCTGAAGCATCTTCGTCGCGTGTATTCGAGTTTGACAAGCGCTTTACTCGTCGCGTCTCTCGCCGCGTTGACTGCGCAGTTGCTGGTTCGCCGTGGAACGTATTGGGTTTCGACGCTATGTTCTTTTGCGCTGATTCCCACTCTGTTGTATTTTAACTCTTTGCCACAACACTCGCCGAGACGAAGCTTTGCGTTCCATTTGTTTGCTTTTGTTGATGGCGCCGCTATTGGACCTCTTTTGTGTGCTGTGACTGATATCGACCCGGGCATCCCACCCATGGCGTTCATGGGTGCCACGTTGGTGTTTGCGGGTTGTTCGCTGTCGGCCATATTTGCCAAGAGAAAGTCTTATCTGTTCCTGTCTTCGTTCTTGTTCACCGCCTTGTTCGGAATGTGTTTGATGTCCTTTTTGGGTATGCTTATGCCGTCTATGATTCCCATTATGCCGTTGGTGTACATTGGGCTCATTATGTTCTGTGGCTTTGTTCTGTATGACACTCAGATGATCATCGAGAAGGCGCATGCCGGTGACAGAGATCACCTCAAACACGCCGTGGAGCTGTTCATTGACTTTGTTGCTATCGTGAGGCACGTGATGGTTATCATGGCTAACAACCGCCAGCGCCGTCAGAACCGTGACGACCGGAGGCGCAAGTCGCGTCGTAACTAGTTGTCTTCCCGCTGAGTTTCGTTGTTGTAAAGTAAACTGAAAACCTCATTATCGGAGCGATGGAACTGGGGTGAAGCAATCAGCCAACAGCCCCAACCACCTCCTGGAGATAGAAGGAAAAAGCTCTTGGAAGATCAATAAACGAGATACCTTCGGTAGGTTACGTTCTCTATGTGTAGTTTTGGTGTGTTGCATTCTACGAAGGTACGGACAGAACGGACAAATGCTATTGGCTGTATCCAAATGGGCCAGCAAGGTGCTAACATTTTAGTGTGCGAAATCAGCTAGTGAGATGTTAGGGTTCATCACAAAGTTGATCATGTTTGCCATTCCTCTTGACGTGTACGCGTTCTCCGCCGGGTACCACTTCTCTCCCACTACGCGACGAAGCTCCGGTAATCGGCTCCAAGGGATGCGCGGAAAATCGTGATGCTCGACGTGGTATCCCACATTCAACATCAAGTAATTGAGCCAGCCGTAATATGAATAAGTAGTTGGCATTTCTTCGCACGTTCTCATACGCTCACTTCCGTCGTACACATGACGCTGCACCTGACGTGCATTCGCAGGATGTAACCCTTGGGAGTTCAATACCGATAATGCCAGAAAGAGAAAACTTGTTTTGGAGTACCAAATAGAGAAAATTGCCATGAACAAACAACTAAGCCAGTTCAAGACTAAGTAAGCATCGGTGTTGATGGGCAAACGATACATGGAACGCGCCGGAAGCACAATCATGTTACACATAAGCCACAACGCTTTCGCCACGCGATTATTTCCAACCACCGACACTTCCCATTCACATGGCACATCAACATCTTCACAAACCTCGCCAAGGGCGCCATGATGTCTCGCATGATGCTGTCGGTGCACCTCGCTAATCGGAATCAACAAAGGCAAATTTGCGCCAATCGCAATCAAACGATTCAACATTGTGCGACGAAACACAAGCATATGTGTGGCTTCGTGTAAGAAACACAGCAGAGCAGCATCAACGTACGGTCCGATTGTCACCCCCAGTAAAAGCGCCCTCGAAAGGGAATCGCAGCACAATCGAGCGAGCAACAATTGCAACGCAATCAACACATAAGCATAGAACTGAGTTGTCCAATCGACGCCAAACAAACATCGAATCTGGGGGAATTGTTCAAGGATCTCTCTTCTGCGACGAGAATGAAGCTTCCAGTGTTGCTTTTTTGACATATTGGCAGCGCGGTCGCGTCCGCCTGCTAGAGGCGAACGCGCCGCTCTGTTGGAAAGAATGGATGAATTAATGGATGAACGATGACGGAAGCAAGAGACGCAACAAAATTGCTCAACACGGTACCGTTGGTACCCGTTCTATCTATCTACGAAGGCAAGCCTTCTCCTTAAGAGCACCGTCGACGAGCAACATTCAGTTGGCGCCAGCGCTTCACGCTCGGAATTGTGTGTACACGCGCTTGCCCCTCAAATGCCAGCAGTGACACCGTGTGTTCGTTACACACGTTGTATACCGCAACGGTAGAAGGAATTCAGGGCCATTCCGGCTTGTCAAGACCAACTATGGGCCGAATCAAAAGGTCTCCTCTATAAAGCACTGTACCGTTGTACCGAAGGTACGATAACCCTTCGGTACCGTTGGTTACCAACGGTTGGTAGCGTTGTTTCTCTCCCTGCTGTCTGTGAATTCTTTCTTTGCTATTCAAGACGCCGATGCGGTTTGGGAGGAGGTTATCCGATTCGCATTGTCTTGAGTTGAAAGTCAGTATCAAGCTCGCTGTCTCCGTAGATACGTCGATGTGGGTTTGCCCGCATGCTCATCAGCTGAGACTCTCAGAGCCTGAGAGGGCTAGGAGGGTCAACAGGCTAAAGGGTTAACGCTACCTTTGAAACCAAGCGCTTTCCGTCTGTGCACGTTGGGTTTCTCAAATCACGCTGAATGTACAACAAAATCTTCAGCGTGATTTGAGAAACCCAACGTGCCATAACTGCCATCATTGTCCGGTCGAACACACATCCAAAAACGCAGTCTCGGATGCCGTTTTTGAATTGCACCAGTGCAACAGATACATCACGGTTCCGAAAATGAAGCTTTCTACTCGCTTCAGTACGTGCTTCGTTCATGTTGGCCCACAATTCGTGGCTGGGGCTTCCGCCCGCCTTTCGACCACTTCATTGGGTAACTTGGACATGATAGATACCGTTGGTATGGATACCTTCGGTACATAGCAGCTACAAACGCGAGACGATTCATCTTTCAGATAACGTATCAGACGTCAAAATCTGCATCTGTTTCTGTGCCCAAAAACTTCGTGCATTTTCATTCATTTCAGCCTTCAAAACGAGAGTGAAGCAGAACGGCGTCGTCGACACCGCATGTCCACAACGCGTTACGCATACGTAGCGGCAGACGTGGGCACTTATATACCAAACATATCATTCGTTTCTGTTGTAGCGTTCCTATCCCGTCCTCGCCCTCTTCGTTACGGTGCTTGTCTTCCACCGAGAGCGTGGGATCTACATCGGTTTTCCCGCGCTTCCAGCTTTCTCGTTCTCAACTCGTTCATAGCTCCCGCAGTGATCAATTTTCGAAGTTGCCACTACCCTGTTTCCGATTTTGTCCGACATGAACGACGACGCCAACAACGACACCAACGGTGCTGCCATACCTCCTGAGCAATCTAAACCTTCCGGAGCTCAACAAGGAAAGAAGTCATTTTTTGCCCGCTTTAGAAAGAAGGATAGCGACAAGGAAAAGGGTTCTTCCGAGACGCAATTGGAGGCTTCGAAGCCACCTCCCGTCAAGTTTAAGGATCTTTTCCGATATGCAAACCGCACAGAGAGAATGTATATATTCATCTCGTGCATATCCGCTATAATCCATGGTGCCATACAGCCAATGTTCACTATTCTTTTTGGTGGCATTATCGATGAATTCCAGGTAGTTACTGTGGATGGAGCCGTGCCATCCGCTTTCTCCAACATCACCAGTGAGGTTGGCGATGTTGCAAAATGGTTCCTCGTGCTCGGTGTTGTGGCTTTTGTCACCAGTTTGATACAGGTTCGATTCCAACTCATCGCCGCTCAGAGAATTTGTGCTCGTCTACGTCGCATGTATTTCGAATCGCTTCTCAGTCAAGATTTCACTTGGTATGGACAAGAGAACGGAGGAGAGCTAACCGCCCGGGTCGCTGGTGACATTAATTTGATCCAAGGAGGTATTGGAGATAAAGTCACCAGTGCACTGCAGTTCACTTCCATGTTTATTGTTGGGTTCATTGTTGCTTTTGTATACGGACCGTTGCTAACGCTCGTCATGCTATCCATTCTGCCCTTGATGATGGCTGGTGGTGCTGTTTTTGCCAAGATGGCAGCCGAAAGTACCGGGGAAGGAGTAGGCGCGTATGGTGGTGCTGGCGCCATTGCTAGCGAAGTCATAGGTCTAATTCGTGTCGTCACCGCGTACAATGGCCAGGAAACAGAGGCTCAGAGGTATGAGAAGGAGCTGCAGAAGGCCTACAAGGCTGACGTGAAGAGAGGCTTCGTGACTGGTCTGGGTATTGGTTTCACCATGTTTGTCATCTTTTGCGGCTATTCTATTGCGTTCACATTTGGTGCGAACCGTGTTCGTAGTGGGTCCATATCGGCCGGTGATATTCTGATCACTTTCTTCTCTGTCTTCATCGCATCGTTTTCTATCGGGCAAGGTAATGTTATTGTCATCAACATATATTGAACGAGCGTTTATCGTTTTTACCAAAGTAGTGGTTTCCGTACTGAACATGTTCTAACCCAAAATCTTCTTGTATGTCTCCTTGCTCTTCACTTTTGATGAGAACAGCGGCACCATCGTTTAAAGCCTTTGCCGTGGCTCAGGGTGCAGCTCCAAGGGTGTATGAAATTATAGACCGAGACTCCGAAATCAATCCGCTCAACGACGATGAAGGTGAAGTTATTCACGACTTCAAGGGAGATGTGAGCTTCAGAAACGTCAACTTTGATTACCAACATCGCGTTGCTGACGACTTAGAGAGTGGGGATGAGAGGCGCTTTGTATTGACTAATTTGAACCTCGATGTCCCGTCTGGTACGTCCCACGCCCTAGTAGGTTCATCAGGATGTGGCAAGAGTACATCTGTCCGCCTTATTGAGCGTTTCTATGATGTCCTCGACGGTTCACTTACGTTTGATGGGGTTGATGTGCGCCAACTGAACGTCAAATGGCTTAGAAGTCAGATTGGATATGTCGGTCAGATGCCAACTTTGTTTGCCCGTACAATTCGGGAGAACATAGCTTTGGGTGCTGCTATGGAAGCTGTTGTTGATGAGAAAACAGGGAAGAACGTGCTACGTCGTATGGAAGTGACAGACGAGGATATTGTGGAAGCGGCCAAGAAGGCCAATGCTCATGACTTCATCATGAAGCTTCCTGAGCAATATAATACTATGCTTGGAGAGCGAGGAGCCCTGCTGAGCGGAGGTCAGAAGCAACGGGTGTGCATTGCCCGTGCACTTATTCGAAACCCGAAGATTTTGATCCTGGATGAAGCTACTGCATCGTTGGATGCTCAGTCTGAGCGTGTTGTACAAAGTGCCCTTGAAAGAGCGTCTGCTGGTCGCACTACTATCACTATTGCGCATAGGTTGAGCACCGTGAAGGATGCGGACGTGATCTCCGTTATCGATAAAGGATTTATTGTGGAATCTGGTACTCACAGTGACCTAGTGGCTATTGAGGGCGGTGCTTATCGCACTCTAATTGAGCACCAACGCGTGGAAGCTCAGAAAGCCGTAGAAGCGAAGCAAGATGGAGCCGCGACGGGTGAAATTCCAAGTCCAACTCTCGCCAAGGTAGCTAGTACTTCCCTCTCCCAGAGTGTTCAAGTGGATGGTGCTGTTAAAGGCGGTGAGGAAAGCACTGAAGCAGCCGTGGATAAAGGAATCATATCTCGTGCGTTCAAGACAAACAGAAACGAATGGCTATTCATTTTACTTGGTATGATTGGAGCGGCTTTGAACGGAGCTGCTTTTCCAGCTATGGCCATCGTCTTTTCAGAAGTTATCGAAGAGATATTGAGCGAAAATGACAAAGGAACGGTTACCAAGTACGCACTGCTTTACGTGGCGCTAGGTGGAATTTCTTTTCTCGGCAACTTCTTGCAGCACGCCATGCTTGGTATCAGTGGTGAGCGCATGACCTTTAAGCTGCGAAGAGCTTCGTTCCGGGCTCTTTTGAAGCAGGACATGGGCTTCTTTGATATGAAGGAGAACTCGCTAGGAGCGCTCTCAACGCGGTTGGCTACCGAAGCAACGCAGGTGAAGGGGATTACAGGAGATGTGCTTGGAACATTTGCATTCGGCCTTAGCACTGTGCTAACAGGTTTCTTGATCGCATATATTGCGTGCTGGAGAGTGGCTCTGGTCGTTACTACTGTGTTCCCGCTGGGGGCCATAGCGCAAATGGTTCAGCTGAAGATGATGACCGGCTTCGATGCGGATTCCGAGACTCGTTATGCAGCGGCAGGGACTGTGGCGTCGGAGGCAGTGGACAACTTTGAAACTGTAGCCTCTATCGGTGTGCAAGACGTGTTTATGAACATGTACAACGAGGAAGTGGACAAGACGATTGCCAACGGAAGACGAACGGCTCTTATAGCTGGTATTGCATTTGGTGCATCGGAGTTCTTAGCTCAAGTTCTTTGGGCGGTGAGCTTTTGGATTGGCTCAATATTTGTGCGGAATGGAAACTGTGATTTCGCGGAGCTGATGAAGGCTGTGACGGGCTTACTGTTTGGTGGGCTGATGCTTGGAAACCTTTCGAGCACCATGCCCGATTGGGGCAAGTCGAAAATTGCAGCTACGAGGATATTCAGACTGCTGGATCGTGAATCTAAGATTGATCCAACTGTGGAGTTGGACTCCAAGAAGAAGATCAACGGCGATATGGGGATGAAAAAGGCGTACTTTGAGTACCCGACGAGACCTGACGTGGCTGTGCTTCGCGGCATGTCAGTAGAGGTGAAGAGCGGGCAGACGCTGGCGTTGGTGGGTGCGAGCGGATCTGGAAAGTCTACAGTGGTAAGCCTTGTGGAACGGTTCTACGATGTACGCAGCGGAAGCCTGATGATAGATGAGAACAACATTGTGGAGTATGACGTGAAGTGGGTGCGAAAGCATCTGGGATTGGTTGCGCAAGAACCTGATCTATTTAACCGATCAGTGCGAGATAATATTGCATACGGACTGGACCACGTTGACGGAACGCCCGTGAGTGACGATATGATCGTGGAGGCGGCAAAAGCTGCCAATGCGCACTCGTTCATTACAGAACTGGAGGACGGGTACGACACGGTGGTGGGTGCGAGAGGTAGTAAGTTGTCGGGAGGACAACGGCAGCGCGTAGCGATCGCACGTGCGATCGTACGTCAGCCTCGGATTTTGGTACTGGACGAAGCTACATCTGCACTGGACGCTGTTTCGGAGCGAGTGGTTCAGGAAGCGCTGGATCGAGTGGGAAAGGGGCGCACGACCATTGCGGTGGCTCACCGGCTATCGACGGTGAAGGACGCTGACGCGATCGCGGTGGTGGGGCGAGGCAAGATCGTGGAGATGGGGCGCCATGAGGAGTTGTTGCGAATCGAGAACGGCGAGTACGCGAATCTGGTGAAGAACCAATTGAGTGGCGGAGAGGAGGCGACTACGTGACCGGGACTGGAGGTTTACAGGAGTTGATAGATAGATAGATACGGGAGGGGAGGGGGGGGAGGGGGGGGGGGAGCGTCCGAATGAGGGCGCAGTTGCGGCACTGTAGAGTACAGTACTGTACAACGGTAGATACCGTTGGCAACTGGGCGGGGGCGCGGAACGTGGACGGTGTCAATAAAATTTGAGCCACCTCTGTAGATGAGCGCCGCGCGGGGGGGCGCTTCCGCTCCTCGCGCGGGGCGCACGTGCCGTCACGCGCCGCCAATTGCGGTGCGCGCTTTAAAACGGGCGCGCGCGCGCTGTCGGAACGCGCGCAACACGAGGCGCGCCGCTGCCGTTGGGTTGTGTGTTTCGCGCGCCGCGCCTCTGCGCTGCGCCCTCCGTCTCCGCCGCGCTGCGACGCGGCTGAGTATTATACGAAGGTACCGCATAGATATGCCGCGTCTCTCGCCGCGGCACCCCGCCCGGGGCTCGCTGAGATCGGCCGCGTCTTCCTCTTGCTCCTCCTCCTGCTCCTCTTCCTGCTCCTCTTCGTGCTCCTCCTCGTCGCCGCCGCCTTCGCAGACTCGCCGTTCGCTTCCCATGTCGTCCTTGCTTTCCGACGATAACATCCTTCGCCTGCGAGCCAATTCGCTTACCACGCTGCGCTTTGCAAAGTCGTTGCAACATGCCACCGAGCATCACTCCTCCCCTCGTTTCGCCTCCATGCGTCAGCTGAGCCGACTGCTGTTGTCGTCCGTGCCGCTCGCCCCTGCTCCCACCTTGTATCTCTCGCACTACAAGCCCGCACAGAACGCCTTCTGTTCGCTTCTGGCCTTGCTTGGCACGCAGCCCTTGTCACAACCGCTTCATGATCTCTTGCTACATGTGGCCGTACATCCTCATGTTGCCCAACAACCCTCCGCCTCTTCGCTTTCCCCCAAGGATGCCGTCGCGCTCAACTTTGTGCGCGCCGTCGTAGCATGCCCGCCTCGCATCCCGATCCAGCTTCGCAACGCACTCAAGGGCATGTACACGCCCGACAAGGTGCAGCACATTGCGCTCGTGTCCGCCTTTGGCGCCTTTTACTCCACGATGGCGTCGCTGTTGGGGCTGTCTGATGAGGCTGTTCTGCCGGACGTGCGCGGCTTGGACGGCGAGATGCGACAGCTACTTTCGGGCGTGCATGCCGATGTTGGCGCCGTGTTTGAACCTTCGGAGATGTCTTTGCCCACTTCTACTACTTATTCCAGAGTGTCGTCCGCTTTTTCGTTCTCAAATCGCCTATCTCAAACGTCTAAGAGCCATTTCTTCCAACGGGTTGCACACCCGCTTCGAGTGAAGCTCGCGCGACATTCAGTCCATCACTCGGAACGTACCTCATGGCTGTCTTCCATTCCGTGCACCCGCCGAGCGCAGAGCGAGATGATTTGCTCTGCGATGGGCTTCGTTCCAGAATATCTTACTTCCATGCGATCTCAATCTCATCGTTCTGTTTTTATCTACCTCATCGATTCCATACTACTCAGCGACTCACAGACGTTGTCAACAGCCATTAAGAATGTGGCGTGCTACATCCTAGCCCGCAGTTCGGAGAATTCCGTGCTCTCTGCGCATGCTGCTTTTTTGGCCAATCGCTTTGGCGCGCTTGATACGCAGCTTTCCATCTGTATGGATGTTCCAAAGTTGCAAGCAATGCAGCACGCGTACGCCCTTCTAGATTCCACCACAACGTCGCCAACCTCCTCAATAATGACCCTCACTGATCACCACCCACCACACAATCAACTGCCTGCCGCGCCTCAACCGGAGCCCGAGTCAACGCGACGCTCGCGCAGGGCTGACCGCTTTCGCTTCCCAGAATTTACGTCTGGCGTCGCTTTTGAGACGTCTAGCTCGCCGCGTATCGGCGCCAACAACCTCAGCCATCAGGACGATGGCAACGACTCCGACCCGGAGCAACTACTACTCGATGACAGCTTTGTGCAATCTGAGCCAAGCCTGTTGAGAAGGGGCCTTGCCAAACTCACCAGAAAGGACTCAGACAGAAGAGCTACCCTCAAGCGCGCTTTGTGCCGTCCTCCACAACCACAGTACGAAGAGTTTGATACTCATGTACCCTCGTGGCAGAGTGATAGTAGTGGCAGCAGCTCAAAATCCGAGTGTACAGATCAGAACCCTGCTGCTGTCGACGACTCCATTCACAATCTATTCGCACTTTCGGACAACCCACAAGTGCCGGACGTCAGCGGTCTAAATTCCTTTGCAGAGCTCAGCTTTGATGATTTTGACGATGACGATGTGCAAGTCGAACGCCCAGAAGACTACTCCGTGTTCAAAAACAACGCTGCCCCTGCTCATGAGCTAGAAGATGATGATGAAGATGTCGATTTAAACACGTTTACCAGACAAGAGGTGGCCTTCTTACTGTTGACCCACGAGGTTGCGCAAGCGGCTCTCAATAATTCTCGAGTATGCTCCAAGTATGCTGACGCTGCTCCTAGTCCGCTCATATCACCTGTACAGGCAGCTGTTATGCACAAGCTTTTTGAGCCGGAGGCAGTCATGGAACAGATATCTGTCATCGCCACGTTTGGCTTTCTACAACGATGGCTTGAATGTTTTCCATACAAGCCAGGCGCTTTGGAAGCCCCTGTGCGACGATTTGCGCAAACATCATTCGCTCACTCCATCAACTTGGGCTCCGTGGGACAGAGATGCAATTCCCGGTATGCCGAAGACTTGAGAGAGCAGACTGGTCGATCTCTCCGACTACCAAGACACGCTGTTGCTCCGCGATGCGAAACCTGAGTATCGCGCGATGCATGTGATATGAAAGCAAGCACTGTTATGAACTTAGGTAAGCAGCACTTGTTTGCGTGGCGGTATGCTGTGTACAAACCACGTTGATTATTCTATCTTGTAAATATTCTGTCCATGGCATCACCGGGCAGAAGCTCGTGAATGCTTATGTTTTCGACCCCAATCTGCGACCTATAGTTGTTGAGCAGTGCGAGAAATAGAACACCGAAGAGAGCTTCGGACTTTTCTGTAGGGACTAAAACTGCCTTCCAACGCCCCGAAGCATAGAAAACAATCGCGGTGGGAGTTCATCTTATTCGGTAAGCACAAGGGTAGCTTCGCTATTTTGTTCCTCGTTTGTCAACAATGGGAACAAAAATGCGAAAGTAACTCTATCCGTGCTAAGATACCCACCGCTATTAGATATACTTGAGCTCACGTGGCTCCAATGGAGTCGAGAGAACCCCAAATTCTTGTACCGTGTACCGTATCCTCATCACAATCATCATCATGCCGAAAGTGCTCGAGTTCACTCGATTGATGGCTCAAGGTGTCTCAGTCAGTGTCAGGAGCATGGATTGAATATTCTGTATGATCATCGATGCCTAGTATGTATTATACACAATTACGAAGGTACAGTACCTGTGAAAAGGAGGACCGAACGTCATTGCGAGACGTGAAACCCTGAGGTAAGTTATCGCTGCTTCACGACTCGCGATGAACTCCAATTCAGCTTGCCCATCTCCAGCTTCGTCTACGCTTCCTATTCAGTAGCCACAGCGTCTCTCGCCACCCAGTCGAAGATCGCACAATTGTAGCCCTGGTGATCCCGCATGTCTTCACAATAATGGTCTTTTGCCACATTGTCGGGACACGCCCAATTGTTGTTAAAGCCATCCACATATTGGGGAACTTGATACATAATGATAGAAAATATATTCTCCTCGGTACCCATCAAACCCTCGCGAAGAGTTGCCGTCAGAATAACGTCATACATCGCAGTGATATATTCCAGTACGAAAGCCGACCCACCAAAGATCCCGCCTCTGCCAACCTTGACGTTTTGCCGCTCTGTTTCGTTGTCCATGTTGCAATACTGATTGAGGGCCAAATACTCAAATCCATGGACCTCGGTGCTTGGAGTGTAGTCGAAATGTGTCATAAGCAGTTTGTCAAACATGTGGGCGCGGATGATGTGATCGTTTTTAGGAGTCATCACCTTAGGATTCTGACAGTTGTGCTTGGCATCTAAGAATAAGAAGTGTGTCGTATTCCAGTGATTTGAACGCGCTGCATGTCGCATCACAAACATCTTCGACATGACTAACGGGTTGTAGTCCTCCAAGCCAGCTTGCGGGGAGTTCTCCAGCCACGAAGCTCTGTCCAACCATTCCTTCGACTTTCGGATCTTTTGCACCAGATCATAGTTATCTGGCCCAAGCCATCTTGTACGAAGCTCCTCCCGTGTGGTATACTCAAACACGGTAGAATTCTTGGCTTTGGCACTCATCGTCTTTCGCAATTCATCAGCGATCGCTTCTGTAGTATACACAAGTTTTGGATACTCATGCCTCAACCAGTTCTGCATAGCATCCAGATACATTTTGAAATCTCGTCGGAATTGATACCCATCCTCGCCAAGGCCCGCCCGCCCAATATCTAATACGACTGTTACAAGGGTGATGCTCATTTCATGAGGCTGCTCTGGCGGTACGAGGAGCATCGCTTTCTCGACTTTTCGATGGATATTGGTCACGAAGGATCGCCAAGGTACATGACTGGCCAGCTTGTTCTCTGCATCGGATAAGTCTCGCTCCCCCTTCGTCAGTACTCTGTGTTCCTTTAGAAACTTGTTGTATGATATGTTGATCATAGATCGCTGCTTATCCAGGCTGCCGGTGTAAACATCAGGCCATTGATACTTGCGCACAAATTCAACAGGGTATCTTTCCTTCAACGTCAGCGGGTATGGACTATCAGGATCGTAATGCACGCCTCCAAGAGCTTTGAAATAGGACTCATTCTTCAAGTATTGATCTCGCAATTCTTCGAGGTCAACAGTGAGACGATAATGAGCGTACCAAAATGTATTGAAGTACTTCTGCTCCTGCCGTTCATCATGACTGAAGAGACCTGTTCCCAGAGCCACAGTGAAGTTCTTATCGGCCCAGGCGTACGGTCGCCAATTGGTATAATACTCGAAGTCGAGGAACGGGGATGAATCTCCGTATTGAGCATGTTCAATCTTGTACTGTTTCTCAAACTGGTCCAACACGTTATCGATGAACCACTTTCTACCAAGCAAGCAGGGATTGTTTGTCCACTGGCAGTATTCAGAAGGAGAGCAATACACAATATCATCATTGGTGGATGCGGACGGCTTAGGACACTCGGTAATTCGACCCTGGCCGGGGAACATGGATGGCGGATGGGCCTGCCAGTGATGAACGTAGCACAGCAGATTCTTCTGGATGGTGAGAATGGATTGCTCTCGACCATAATGCATGATAAGTGCGTGTAAAGGAACGCCGGGGTTGTGACGATGTCTGAAGCGGACGACATCGGCAATGTTCGATTTCAAAAGTTGCTTCGAGTACATGAGTCGCGATTCAGTAGTGAGGGTGTTCTCAATCAAAGCCCAATCCTTCTCAAGTAAGAGTACATACTTGGAACGCGCCTCGTGCACCATACGGGAAATGGCCAGCCCTAAGGGAAGATTGTCGGGTGACGTGATGATGCGACGCTTTGTAGAAGGAAGACCAAAGAAAAGTGGAATGGTATCACGTGAAAGGCCAGAATACGGGGATGATGGTGAAGCGCCATTAACCAAGATCAGTACCTCATCGACGAAATGGAGCAATCCATTACGATGCCATGTTCTCAACGCATGTTGGAACGATTTCAACTCGCTATGAAAAAGCACGACGGCCGAAATCTCCGAAGGCGGCGCAGTACGAAACAGTCCAAACGCAGCAGAGGATGCCAGCAACCCAACGGCGACAGCAGTGACGACAAGCGTGATGAACACCGGTTTGATATGCGAGAGTCTGTAGCGCAATGACCCACGCTTGGAAAGACTGGGTTTGAACACGGTGCGCGCTGGACGTCGACGCGGCAACGACGCGGAGAAGGTCGCCATGTCGTACACACACTCAAACAAAAACACTCAGCGCCACTGCAGCGATGCAAGCACTCATAGAATCCATAAAACGTACCACGCCTCGACGCTCACATCGGAGCGCGGGGCGTTGGTGAAGAAAGGCTTTGTGAGGAAGTGCATTGTAAAGAAGGCCATGAGCGAGACACCTCGCCATTCGTTTTGAGGTGGCACGCGCCGCATATAACTTTAAGAGATGTTGTACGAAACGTACCCTTGATAACTCATATTAACTTACAGTGTGCTCTGCGTTCCACTCTCACGTGAGAAGTGAAGTCAGCGCCGCTCATCACCTTCGCACGTACGACACGCGTCCACGCACGCGCCCACTTACATGGCGCCATCGCGCCGCGTCACGTGCCGCTGTCGGAAGCGCTTGGCTCGTTGTACGCCGGAAGCGCCGCTCTTCAATCGACGCGCCCGCCTGTGTGTGAAGCGGCCCGACACGCAGCGAAACGCTGCGATGGTGTTGTGATCTTCCGGCTGCCGTTGTGATCCCCAGCCCGCTGTGAAGCTCCTCGTTTCATGTCATGACGAAGCCGCTGCTGTTGCATCCCCGGTACAACCGAGGCGCGGCTGCGTCTCACAACTCACTTCCCACCCATACGGGCGCAGACAAACGCCTCTCGTCCGGCGCTAATGGCCGCGCGCGCGCCCTCTTCCGTCCTATTTTGCAGTACCGCCGCTCGAAGAGGACTCGCGCACTGATCACACTCGTCGGCTTGGCCTTCATCGTTTCCGCCCTCATCTTTCTGTTCTTCGGCGTGGTGTTCCCCGCTTCCTTAGCGCCGCTCAGACGAAAGGTGCATACTGAGCTTTCGCCCGGTGTGAACGCGTCGCTCGCGCAGCTGCACCTGCCGCTGCGAGAGTCGCGGTCTGATGCCGCCCTGACGGCGGAGGAGCACGCGGCCATTATGGTGCCAGGCATGCAGCCTCACGCCGTTGATGATCGCCCTGTGGCTGCCGTGGGCGCCGACGCCTCGAGCCAGCATGAGAAACCGGCGGAAAACGCTCCGCAGCCTGAGAACGACCACTCTGACAGCCAGCAGCAGAAGCGCGCTGACGACGCTGACAAAGTGGATGCGAACGCGGAAGGTCAGCAGGGCCAGGCGGACGACACAGAATCGGTGAGCAACTCGGATAAACCTGAGGAGCAGTCTGCGCAAGCGGTGAACGCTGACCCGGAAACAAGCGCTCACAAGCCTGCGGAGCTGTCTGACACTCTGAACATGGACTCTGACGCACCACATGAGAAGGCCACCGAAGATTCCGTCGACTCTGCTGCTCAACAAGAGAATGCGGTGGACGAGTCTGCTGGAACCGGCAAGGGAGAACCTATCGAAGAGAATGTAAAGATCCTCGTCGACACCGCTCAACCAGTGCGTGCAGATGTTTCTGCGCTCGCGAAACAACGTGAGAAGGCTGATGCAGCCCCAATGTCTATCGTCGTGTTGTTCCATAATGAGTACGATTCCATGAAGACTTCGCTCAAGTCTTGGCTTGAAAACGGTCTTATCGACTATACTCAGGAAATCCTCTTCTTTCTCAACGGCGTTGAGAGTGACAGGGAATTCTTGAAGCAAATCACTCAGTTCGAGCAAATTCCCAAAGAGAAACGCCGAATACACGTCTCTGCACAGAACCTGCCGTTGGGAAAAGCGATAACCAAAATGGTCGAGCTTGCGTCCAGCGAATACGTGCTGTTGTTGGAGAAGGACTGGAAACTCATTGAACCGCCCCATATCACCAAGTCGCGTCTAATTGATTCAAAGGTGTTGATTTCTTCTGGTGCGGCGCACCTGGTTCGCCATCGCCATCGACATGATCCGGGGGTGCCACTGCATGCGCTGATAATGCATCAAGGTAGAGAAGAGTCTATCATTCGACAGCAAGCCAATCTTCTCTGTTTCGTACATCACTGGCAAGATGACCCCCCCAACGCGTACCCTGGCAAAGGAATCATGTATCGTTGTGGTGGCCCAGAGAGAAACGTGGACGAGGAGGATGTATATTGCTCTCCTTCCAAGTACTGCCAATGGAACAACAACCCTGGTCTGTTTAAGAGGAAGTGGTTTTTGGACGAAATCGGAAAGGAGTATCTGAAGCAGTACAAAATCGAATATGACAAACACGGAATCGAATCCCCCTTTCTTGACTTCGAATACTACACAAACTGGAGGTCTTACGCGTGGAGCGACAAAAACTTCACGATCGCAGTCGGCACTGGGCTGTTCAGCCATGCCGAATCGGAACATCAATACTTTAACACTTTCTGGTATGCACACTATCGTTTAGAAACTGACTTGGAAGAAGTTCGCAATCAATATCTTCGAAATGAGACTCATTTTAAGCAACTAGGTGGTGTTCATTTCGACCCCGCTTATCCAAAGCCCCTCAATATGATGGAACGGTATCCTGTGGAATTCGTTCGCAAGTTCCAATATCCAGACATGTACATTGGTACGGTCGATACGCAACGCAAGATGATCGATGAATATTACCAGGACTACTTGCGGGACAACAGAGTATTGACGGAAGAAGAATGGCAAAGGAGTGGCGGTGCTGACTCGAAGAAGGCGAAGGCTGCTGTGAACTGGAGAGTACACATTACGAAATTGCACACGATCGTGGAAAAAGCGATGATGAATGCGCCTGTGCCGATGCCGTACGAGATGAACATCACATTGGTGACATGCCTGTTAGATATTGGACGCGACTCTTTGGATGACGACGTGTACCAGTTCCGGCGCGATTTCAAGATGTACCTGGATGCGATGCAAGAGTGGTTGCGGCACAAGTACAAGAAGGTAGTGTACACGTCCAAGCAAATTGCAGACGAGCTATTGAAGGGCATGAATGAGGAATCCAAGGCGTCAACCAAGTTTGTGTACATAAGCAGGGAGGATTTGCGGACGAAATGGATTGGGGTGGACAACTACGAGAAAATCCAGGAGATAAGGCAGTCGAAGGAGTGGACTGGGCGCGCATCATGGCTGTCAAACGCGCCTCAGGCTCGGTTGAAGGACTACAACCCGCTGGTGATGTCGAAGATGTACATGATGAGGGACGCGGCGCGGCAAAACTTGTGGAACACGACGCACTTTTTGTTCTTTGACTCGAAGCACAATTGCCGACGGGTGGACATCATGCACGATAAGAACGACCACATCTTGAGAGCACACATGATGAACAAGCTACTACTAACTACATTTGACTACACAGCTGCGTCGGAGGTGCACGGGTTCGAGGCGTCGGCGTTCAAGCGGTACTGCAACAGGAAGAACCCAACGGAGCAACAAGCGGTGCGGGTGGGACGTGGGGGTATCTTTGGCGGATCGGCGTTTGTATTGGAGTACATAACGGCGATGTATGACGTGGCACTGACGGCGACGCTGCGAGAGGGTTTGATGGGGACGGAGGAGAATGTGTTGTCGATCGTCAAGTACCAGGTGCCGCAGTACGTGGACGAGTTCAGTAACAACTGGGCGTGCGCGGACAAGATCGAGAAAGACCACTACTGCGAGAGCATGCGGGCGCACCAGGGCTACAACTGCGCCATCATCGACTGGATGGCGCGCGACGCGGTGCGCGCGGAGGCGTGACGTCTCAAGTTGAGATGTCAACACTCTCGCGCAGCGACCAGCCTGTTAGATACCTTTGGTATGTGGATTTAGACAAGGTACAGAGATTTACGCGCATCAAATTGCGCTTGTGTAAGCTGCGCTGTAAGCGCGGACGGGGTTCGTTGTTTGCGGTTTAGGTCTGCGCTGGCAGTGCGCGCGGCAAGCGTGGCGGAGCTGAATTGAGAGCGTTACGCTGCGTCCGCTACGCGCCACGTCGCGCGCGCCGTTTTTGGCTCGGCGTGCGCGCGGCGCGTGCGATGTGGCGCACCGCCACGCGCCGCGCTGCAGTCCGCTGCACCGCGCCGCGCCGCGCAGCCGGAGCGCCGGAGCGCCTCGCGTTAGTGCCGCCTCAACTCCCACCCACGCGTTGGCGTTGACGCGCCGCGCGCCGACGACGGCACCTCCCCCCCCCCCCCCCCCTCCTCCTCCTCCCCATCCCCCCCCTCCCCCTCCACTTGAGCGCTGCCGTCGCCCACTCCCGCAGCATCCCGCGTGCCCGTCGTATTATGCCGCCCGCCGTGCAACAGCCGGCGCGAGAGCCGCCGCGCGCCAGAAAGGCGTGGTTGAGAATGCGCTCACGAGTGTCCAATATGCATGACCACGCACAAGTCGCCCGCCCCGCGTCCTCCGCCCCCGCCTTGTCCCAGGCGCTCACCTCCTCCGCCTCGCTTTCTACCTCCGCCACCGTCGTCACCTCCTCCACCGTCCCGCACCCTACGCGCCCGTACCAACGCCACTCCCTGCAGAGAGAGCCGCCCCACATGTCCGAGCCCGACCCGTCGGAGCGCCGCCCTTCGCGCGACGCCCCGCACTCCCCCTCGGATGACCCTTCCACCCCCCGTCGCCTCGTCACCGATACTTCGCAACGCGCCCACTTTGTGCGCGCCTTGTTACCCCCGCCCTCGTCCCACATGCTGCATCATGACTGCGCGTCCATCACGCAGTTTTTGCGCGCGATTACTTTGCCCATCGACTGCGTGCCGGAGGTGGCCGACCCTTCGTTCAAGCCGCATTGTCACCTGCTGCGTAGGATGGCGTTGCATCCTTTCGAGCTCAACCGATATCTGTTTGCGTACAAGCCGTTGGCGCGCGTGCATGCCGTCATGGCCGCCACTTTGCTTGCGCCTGCTCACATTGACTCCAACAACTTTCCCTTGTCCTCATTGCTGCGCACCGCCGTCATGTACCTCGCAGGAAACTCGTACCGCAACGTCTACGTCATGACGTACGCCGCGCAGCTCAAGAGTATTCATCGCTCCACGCCGCCTGCGCACGGCATCATGCCGTCCGTGCTGTTGAAGGGCCATCACCTTCCCAAATCGCAGCTCATCGCGCTCGACTTTGCGCAGCAGTTGCTGTCCGATGAGTTTGCCGTGTCGGACGCCGTCAGCAAGCGCTTTATCGATACGCACGCCAATGAGGCAGCTGCGCTTGATCGATACGTCGCTGCCACCTGTGCTTATGGTGCCTTTCTGTCAAGCCTCACCAGCACGCTTGACCTCGAGCTTACCCATGCCGCCATTCAGTATGCATCCTCCAATCTGCAGGGCCTGCCTTGGAAATCGAGCGCCGCGCCGCTCAACGTCGGCTTTACGGATGATGAGTTAGATCAGTTTGGCACCCCACGCATCATTCCACTTATGGGGCCAAGGGCAAGCCCATGAAGGAGCGCTTCAGCCTGCATAATAACTACCACCGACACAATCAAAATGGCAGAAGTCGTCCACGTGCCATTCGCAAGATGTCCCATTTTCTGTCGTACTCCATCCGCGCCCCGAAGATCATCGGTGACGTCAACCGCGTTACCGAGAACTGGATGAACAATGCCCAAATACCGCCGCCGGGTCAGCTGTTTGAGGCGAATGATTTCATCTGTCACATATTTGGCTTTGAGCCGTTTTACTTTTCGACGCTGGCCATCGCTGGCGAGGCCATGAGACGCGCCTTTCTTTACGGCTGTACAGAGCTATTGTTTGGCGAGAGAGATATTCCTAGACGGCTCAAGTTCATTCTGTGCTACGTTCTATCTTCAGGGAAGGAACGCCGAAGAATAGATACCGATCACACAAAGAGCTTTGAGAGACAGGGCTTGCATAATGGTCGCTCCATCACTTCTGTCTACAAGCAAAGGCCGTACGACGCCTTGAGCATCATGTCTGCGCACGCCGCGTATCTCGCGTGCAAGTACGGCTCATGCGCGGCGGAACTCGTTGCTGCCACCGACGTCAGTCGCGTGCGGAGCGCAATGGAAAGGTATCAGAATCGATCCGATATCAATATGCACACTCGTCTTGCTGACTTTCCGCTCCCCAGACGAGACTGTGCTGCAGTTCTGCTCGCTCACGCGCTGCTTCAAGAATCACCCTGTATCTCTGAGGCGGAGCTTTTGGCATTTGAAACCAGTTTTTGTTCAGCAAAGGATACCGACCAAACGAGCAGAAATAGTAGGAGAGCCTTCCTAGAAGTTCTAGGAACGGCGTGTATGTGGAGTTCGCTGGAAAGATACGCGACGGGAGTACTGGCGTTCGATATCGACTGTACATCGAATCTGGTGTTTGGCACGGGAAGAGCGGAGCCTACTATTACAGAGTTCTGCCAGAGTGTAGAGGGCAAGAAGATTGGCTTGAGCTTGGCTGTTGGTGATGATGGAAGACTGGAGAGAACTCGCTCGGACCCCAAGGCTACAAGAGCTCAATCTCTTCGAAGTGCCACCAGAAGCAAGAAAAGGCTGCACAGAAAGAGAACTAGCTCCGTCCTAAGCACTGGATTGCGGGTTGCTCGGATGTTTAGCAGCGATGAGCTGCGGTCGAGAGAAAGCCCGGCCGTTGCATAATGCTCAAGCTCTGTCTACCATCACCTTGTTTTTTTTAGATGTTAATACGGATTGCAGTTTAGACATTCACCACCACCGTCGTAACCGTATATGTTTGTAAAGCAGTGCTCATGGGTTTTTTGGCGTATAGAAACTTGTGAGCTCTCCATCTCTGCGTAAATCCTACCAAGTGTCTTCAAGGGGGATTTCACAAGAGTGCCGAGTCGGCAGGAATGTGGAGGGCGAGCAGAATTACGTGCATCATTTTTCACCGTTCTAGACAGCTACACGAATGTCACTTTTGATGCACTTTGCAACGGTTTCCACTAGTAGCCCGATGTGTCGCTCCAGCTCCACTCATGTCCGCTTTCCATAGATATACGTATCGAAATTGGGTGGCCATCTGTGATTGAACAATTGATGTCTCACAATGTGGCTCACCCACCGAATTGCAACTCATGGAAACTCATATGGTATGGCAATACGACTTTACACTTTACATGCTTCAAAGTTGTCATGACGGCAATGGCACAGAACATAATCAGAATCTTGTATGAGACCTCTCTCGGAAAACTTCATGCTAATTGTTCAACCAAATGTCGTCACAGAACTGCTTCATGAAATACAGCTGTCCGAATGGTGGCCATCGATATGTCGTTGTATACCTGTACCCAATCAGTTGCAGATACGGGTGAATATCAACCAGGGGCACTGTCAAACCAGTTCTAGATATTGTATCCCCATAAGTCGGGAATAGAACTCCGTCTGGTAACGCTACCTTCGGTAGATAGGATACGATGGAACAGTAACTGTGTCAAACTGTTTGAGATACAGCACCTTCGTAGGTACAGTAGTTACAGTATATCTACTCCGTATGAATAAAATCAGAATCCCTGGTGAATACCGTAGTTGGAACTCTGTACAGCCCCCGGTGCCAATGACGTTTGGATCGATAGAACGTGACGTTTCGATCTACCAAAGCACCGCTACAAGCATCACGAAAGCCCATCAAGGCGGAAAACGATAACCTGTACAGTCTCCGCTGTTTATGACATTTGCTCAGTTACTGTGAATTTCCCAGTGGCGTTCTGAGAGGACGGTGTGGGCAAATAACTCTGTATCGAAAGCTCTGCACGGAAACAACTTGGAACAGTTTTGAACTTGGTGCATTATCATACCTTTCCCTGGAAAGTTCCAGCAACTCGGAGGAATGAAAAGTACCTCTCCATGTTTACAAAGCCGAAATAACCTTCTTCAGAACAAACTGATCAGGAGAGTGTAGACTCTACGCTAGGATCCTAAAACCACTCCAATTCCGTTTCAACCGTTGGCAACCGACTTCCGAGGTGAGATTGGTGAGATGCATGCATAGTTGAATGAACAAAGAACACGTAGTCTGTTGCGGGAGTTGCGGTCGGAACCTCCCCCAAAGGGGGCTGATCTACACTACGTGTAGTCCCGACCGCGACTCCTCGTTCAACAAGCTTGAGCTTATGCACTACTGTACATTATTGGCAAAAATGAAAACTGGTAGAAATTTTTTGAACTTGCCCGTAGCTCTACGTTTCAGGATCATCCGTGATGATCACGTGAGGATAATCTCCATCACACTAGATCGCCGAAGGCGATCTAGCGGCCTTCGGCGATCTAGGAGATGTAGAGTTATCTACCAACGGTATTATATACCGAAAGTAGGATTGAGAGACCGAGAGAGTGTATAATAATGCAGCGCTAAGAGTTACTCTGTAGTACAGAGTCTGTATCATACTGCCCCGGCAAAGCCTGTGATCCCATCAGCCAGTCTGGTTCTTGTCTCTCCAAACTCGAGCGGTCCTTTGGCATAAATAAACGAACATTGCAATAATGACGTGGAGTTTCCGTCAACGATAAAAGAAGATGAGCATGGTGGCAAGCGCGACAGCATGTGCATTCACCCGATTCCCTGCGATCCAAAATCTTTCTTCTTGCTGGAAACGCCAACATCACATGCGTTTCATTCCTCCTTTCGTATGCCCCCGCCCCTTTCTTCTGAAGAATCACCAGGTCACTGGAAACTGGGGACGGTATCACATTGCATTTTCCGCGAGTGTTACGAGACGATGACATATGTTTGGTTCTTTCTGACGTTAGCGGAAACTTGTGCATTTATTCTACAAATGTGAGGTTTTTTGGCGTCATCCGCCACACAACTGCATGTGAGCTGAATGCGTATCGGTAGCCCAACTGAACAATATTTTGACTGGTGTTACAAGTTAGGTGCGATACCGGAACCCATCTCGAGGCCAGTCTCGGCTATGGTGGAAAGGTCAGCGTCAAAGCTGCAACTCCTCTCGATGAGCGATGTACGTTTTCGTGAATGTGACTGCATCTTCTCCTTGGAGTGGGAAGAACGATACAGCTTTACTTTTCCTTTCTTCTTCTGTGAAGACTGTCCTGATTGACTTCCGGAATTGATTGAGGTTAGCCTGGAGACATTGATACCGCTTGAAGCCGACGATGTCAAACTCTCTAGTTCAGGTATGGTAGGCAGACAAGCCGCGCGAACTGGCGAGAAGTCAACCAGGGCCGGGTCTGTAATACTGGCGGTTGAGATACTTGAATTCACGTTCTGATCATTAGTTGTACCACGTTCTTGCTGGCTGACGGGGGCATCTCGTGCCAGGATTGTGCTCGTTGTTGTCAGGCCTTCTTCATATGATATGGACCGGGCTACTGCCAGAGAGCAGTTGCTAGGGCGATTGTCGTTGTGATTTAAGCCTCGAGCGAGAAGAGCATCATGTGAAATGCTGCGAGATATTCGTGCCTTTGCGGCTTGAGCCGAATTTGCTTGACTGGTGAACGGCTTTGGTTTGCCGTGTTCCTTCCATGTGTGAATGACAAGGCTGGTGAGGGGCGGCCTGGGTGGCATTTTGAGTTAACGTAGCGACTAGAACTGAAGAAAAGCAGATGGTTTGTAGACAAGTAGGTGAAGGGGTTACAGTAGGTCTCAAAGGTCAGAAGGGTTATTAAATTAGGCGTCGAGGTCATTACCAAGCAAAGATTCATCGCTAGATGCGGGCATGTCAGACAAAGTGCTCACTTCTGAAGAGCCCGACATCGAGATTCCGCTTTGCGAAGCCAGTGCCCCTTTCTTCCGTTATTCGCTTTCTACGTGTACCAACGGTACCGTTTACACGTAATGTAGGATTATTTTCAAAAAAGAAGTGCTTACGGGGAGATGCGGGAAAAGGAACATTATGAACATTTAATATAAATTTATTTTAATCGGTTCAAGCTTTGGCAAGGTGAGCTTTCTTGCATTGCTGTAGCTATTTCAGCAGCAAAGAGCATATCAACGCTGCCTCTGTGGCGTGAAGGCGCTACAGTACCTCTTTACTTCTCGTTCTGTGAGCTCGTGCTTGGTCTACTTGTGTCTCCTGTCTACGGTAATGTTTTACGTTTTCGAAAAATGCAATGCGGCAAGAAGAATCACTCGAATGTTTGACAGTCCCCGGTTGACGCATTGCATTTTAAGAGCTTTCCGGGTCGGGGCATGATGTTCAATTGCTTGCGTATCGATTGGTATCGGTCTTGATGCAGCGGCTTCGTCAGCATGTCTGCTAGCATGCTTTCCGTTGGTAGTCGATAAAGTCTGATGGTTTCCTCTGCTACGTGGTGTTGGACGTAACGGTGTCGTATGTCAATATATTTTCTGCGCTTTGTTGGCGCTTGATTTTCCGCTATGAAAACTGCACTTTGATTGTCAATATAGTGCGGTGTTGGAAGGCTTTTTTTGTTCTGGAATCTTTGCAGTAATTTTTGTCACCATTGTGTGTGTTTCGTTGCTTGCGTTGCAGCTGTATATTCTGCTTCACTTGTGGACAGTGCGACTACCACTTGCATCTCAGAAAGCCATGATATAGCAGTTGTGTTATATGAGTGGATCGTTCCTGTTATTGACTTCCAGTTTTTAGCATTGACAAAATTTGCGTCGCTGTACGTTGTGAGCTGTGCTGTAGATATCCGTTCGTTTTGGTGGCAGCGTGGTATAGTAATCCGTAGGTCTGCGTACCTTGCAGATATCGCAGAATTGTTTTGAGTGCTTGTTGGTGGTGCCTTTTTGGTTTGCTCATATGTTGCGCTAGCCGATTTGTGGCATATGTGAGATCCGGAAGGGTGATTTCTGTTATATAACGAATTTCGCCTAAGATCTGGCGGTATCTGGTTGCTTCCTCTGCGTCGAGGCGCGGGCTGTCTGGTGCTTTATCCATGTGGGTGAGGCTGTTGTATGGAGCTTGTGCTGAATTGCAGCCGTTCATTCCTGTTTGTTTTAGTAGGGCTCTAATGCTGTCTGGTTGTGATATGTGAATGTAATGGTCATCATTGCGGTGTATGGTTTAGTTGAGGAAGCGTGTTGGATGTCCTAGACGCTTGATTTTGTATTTGGAGAGAAGTTCGTCGTATACTTGTCGATGTGTTTGGGGGATGATGCTAAGACGAGAAAGTCATCGATGGTTGTGCTAACGATTGTGAATCTGTTGTCTGGTTCCACCTTCGTATACAGGCAGAGATCATGCATGTATCCTGCCCGTCTTAGTATTCTGCATACGTTGTTGTAAATGTAGCCGTCATCTTCAACATTCCACCATGCACGGAACATCGTTGAACTTGCAGTATCTCGCTCGACTGCCGCCATTACGACGTCCTTTTCGACAACTCTCTCGGTTTTCAAGTTCTCAGGATGACCGGACATTTTCTCATTTCTCCTTGCCACTCCATCATGTTCATTGCTCTTTCGATTAGATGAAATGTAGTTGCCAACAAGAATTTGAAAGAATGACTGCGCTTCATTTTCTTTATCGGCTCTCCTAGTAGCGATGTCCAGAATTAAGTCATGCACCTTAACGAAAACAAAGCCTTCCGTCCTCGCTACTTCTACAACCGATACATTCGCAAACGATTTCAAAATAGTTACAGCTTCTTTCAGCGAATCCAAGTCCCACAGCTTCTGCAGCATCTGTGCAGGTACAGACTGCTGCTTCTGAAGAACACACAAAGCCCGGAATCTGTGCTCAAAATCCACTCCATTATTACGTTTCTTTAGAACTTGAAGAGAAATATCCACAATCCTTGGCAGTTTACCATAATCGTCAGCTTCCTCATCCATCCAGTCTGCCTGACTGGATGATATATCTCCGTAAAACTCTGACAACGCGTCTTGCTTGTTCAAGCACTGATGTGAGTACTCCCATAAGAACCCCCCACAATCCCGAACCCAAGAGGAAGTCCCTGGCATAAGGTGAGGAAATACTTTAGCGCTTTCTCATTCTTGTCGTCAAGCTTGATACTTTCCTTTAAGCCAGCGTGATTCAGCAGCATCCGCCGTGACAAGTCGCCAAGCGTTTCCTTTTCATTGAACTCAATCACCTCGTTAGCCCGCCTTAAAAAATGCTTGTCTCTGGTTGTGTAAACCATTCTACTGCCGCTGTTTACCATCAACCCAAGAGTTGTCAGCACTTTCGAGTCAATCGAATTCGCTTTCCAGATGTCGTCAATCAGAAACAAGCATCTGTGTTACACTGTGTGAGTCAAACCACGTCGAAGCCTTCTCGCACGCCTCTTCAATAGACTCAGAAGCCTCAATCTCTCTCTTTAGTTCTGAACCTCCAGTTCGATCAACAATCTTTCCGATTCCCTTCACAAGGTCCGATGTATCAGCATCGTTTCCAAGTTGAATATACAGAACACCTCCGGGAAACGCCTGTTTGATTTCGGCGTCTTCAGCTAGTCCTTTTATGGCACAAGTTTTACCCACGCCACCTTTTCCGGAAGCCACGACTGCAACTACTCGGCTCTCGCTCCTGCGTAGCAGCGCAGCCCTCAGCCTCCCTTCACATGTGTTGCGTGAATTGTAGTCCAGAGTTAGTCTGGGAGGATTTGATGGCACGATGAACGATGGCTTGTATCCTTTTCCGTGCTGAGGTTGAGCATCTGTCATTGGATGAAATTTGTCCACCAAGGCAGGTCTCTCTTTTTGCAGACGCTCTAGAATTTTGTCCTGAATCATTTGAATGAAGACCTCTCTGGTAGAGGCCATATTCGGATCGTCGTCATTGGATGCACCATGTCTGTTTTCGATGCTCCACACGGTAGCCGCAGTGTCCAATGCATGCGAAATATTTTGGATCGAAACGCTGCCATCCATGGCACGTTTGAACAGTTTGTGCTTGAGGAAGAGCCCACTGTAGGTGTCGAAGAGGGCTGGATCGCGACAGTCGCGCGTGGCGAGACGGTAAAACACAGGGATAAGCAAAGGAGGGGCTTTATCGTCGGCTCTAGCGCGGTCGTAACGGTCGACAAAGCACAGAAGCTCGCGCATGGGCCACTCTTTGCCAACAAATTCGGGGCTCATGATGAAAACCCCGACAGGGGCCGTTCGCATCGCGTGGATCATGACTTCTGGACAATTGTCGCCAAGACCGAAGGACGCGACGTCAAAGAAGACAGAGATGCCGTTTTTGTGAAGCTTCTCGTACAATGGACGGGCAATGGTTTCCTTGTCCCCACCGGCATGGCTAAGAAAGATGTCGAAGGACGGCGTGTGCTCAGCAGATGCAATTGGAGACTTGGAAAAAGGATTAATGTCTGCCATCGTCTAGATGGTTAAGATGAGAATGCGTGCAAGGTTGCATTTGGGGTGATTGTTGTCGAAAAAGGAAGCGGGAGACACACGCTCAAGAAAGCTCTGTGCTCGGGGAGTTGCCGCAGAGCGGACTGGAGTTCAACACATCGCAGCCAAAGTTATTGTTTTGCCAGGACCAGAGCGCCAGAGTTACACAACAGCGACAGCTGAGTTGTATCTATTGTATGATCTTGCATCTCGGCAACGCACTGCCGTCGGCCGCAGCCAACAATGCTCAATTGCGAGCAAGGGTTCCGTGCAATTATAGATATTGCCATACTGTACGCAATTTAAGTACGAGCACCGTTATCAGTGAAGCCAAACAGCTAAATATCCAAATTCTTAGCTTTGGGTTCTCAAAAACGCATCTCCATCAGGTGAGGTAAAGTTATTTTCGAAAGCCATCCAGCTATATCGCCAGCCAAATTGGGCGGCATTTGGCGCGGCGTTTAGCTGCGAAGCTAAATTTCAGAACCATTCAGATAGTACCACTTCACATTGTTCTGTTTTCCCCGCCAAGTTCAAACCAAGTGAGGTACCATCACTTGAAAGCGGAAGCGGTCTTGCGAGCACTACCTTGATGACATTTGGTTTCACGATAGACCCGTAGGCATGTTGCCGTCGTTAGTCCTCACAACAGCACTTATATAACGGCAGCTGCTCAGTCAGTGGGAGGAGCGGCAACAAAAGCGGAAATGGCAAAGAATAGAAAGTACAATGATCTTTGCTCAGCGAACAATGTTGAATTCATACCGATTGGCTTTGACGTGCACGGGGGGAGCAGGAATGTCGACAAAAGAGTTCTGCCGTAGCGTGGCAGAGTACACCAGCGGAGTGAGGGGCTCAATCCCCATCACAGAATACCACACGCTGATGCTACGCCTTGAGAGAACGGTTCTGCAGCTCACAGCTGTGGCTGTCAAAAGCCGTCGCCTTACACAGGGTGCAAACGCGGCGCTCATGTGACAGCGCCGATCCGATTTTCCACAAATAAAAGCCTCATTCCTTCATTGTACCAGTCGTGAACATCGGCAATATTCTATAGCCCACCAATGGCAAATTTTGTCCGACATTGTCTTCTTCTCACAGTCAGACTTGTAGTAACTCTTCCAGAATTTAAGGACGTAGCGCGACAGGCTTCGCGAAGAAGCTGAATTACCGCGACAACGGTTTGAATAACGCATTCGTCGTCATCGCTGAAAACGTTTTCGTCCTCACCGGAGGACGTCTCGCTCATGGCGGGAAGGACGGTAGCGGAACGTAGAGGCCCGCAGAGTATTGGCACGCGAGATTTGGCTGTTGACTGATAATTAAGCTGGCGAAGCCAGATTCGAATTTGGCTGTGAGATTTGGCTTCACTGATAGAGGCGCTATAAATTGACCCAAAATTTGGGAAACGTGATCATCTTACCTTCCGTATTATCGTCGTCATGTTGCAGTTGCGTTCGTTCGCCCGTCTGTCGTCACGTCCGCATGTGTGTTCGAGCGCTTCTACCTCAACCAAGTACAGATACAGATCTTCTTCGATCTCATCAAGATCTAATATCTGAATACCTCCACCTCTTCGGCGAAGCGCACATGCCGCGTCGGTCGCTCCGCTCTCCGCTCATGGCCAGCGTTACTGAGTGATCGAGACGCCGGTCGCTGCGTCGCCCAGGTCCACCTCCACGCCTGTTCGAGCTCTCGCTGCCGCGATGCCGCATGGCCCGCTGATGAGCCGTGAGCAACATGAAGACTACTATCGCTGCTGGACGAGCGGCTTGGCGGGTGACGCGCCTCGCTGTGTAAGGGCTGCCCCAGTGAACTGGACGAGCTGAGGCTACGCACCACGCTGGTGGGGCTCGAGGGACACGCTGAGCCTTCCAACATCGCGCCGCGGAGACGCCAGGGATATGTGGAGCCAACACTCCGTCGCGAATGACTACCGCGCTTTCTTCGCGTGGTACGCCTCGCAGCTTTGGAGCTGTATTCTGTGGTCAAGGGCACCCCTCACCATTTGGTCTTGATGGCGGAGCCGGTACCAGAGCGCCTGGACAAGGTCTTACTCCGAGCCATATGCGATCAGCCTCGGTCGGGGCACTTCCGAACGAGTATTTCAGTAGTTCTCAATTTGCAAGTAAGACAGAGGTAGCATCTGGACAGCGAATTCAATCATACGAAGATGGGCGACATGCAAGCACTCCCCAGATGGATATCTCGTCTGATAAGAGAGATCAAACCCTATTTAATGGTGTTCCTGTACAGAAGGTCACTAGAGAAGATGAGAGTGATGCGCTTGTACATCGGCGTTCTGCATCAGATATGACCTTGCAATCTCAAACTTCTGAGAAGAAACCCCCACTGCATCCGAAGAAACCTGTACGGGCGACTAAACAGACGGATACGTCAATGGAAAAAACAGCGTCAAAGAAGGGGTGGAGAGAGCGTCTACGAGAAAAGTTGACTGCAGCGTTCAGTGGTAGTGGTCCCCCAAGGGCCCATATGGGAGAAGAAAACAAGTTCGTTTTTGACAAACAGCGTGGCCGATGGATAATTGAAGGAGAGGATCCGGATGAAGAAGAAGACGTTCCGCCGCCGCCGCCAGATGATGATAATATGTTTAGCAGTGATGGGAGCAACGTGCAGACCAGTGCTAGTTATGATTTGCTTCCGAATCCTTCCAACAACGATCACAACACCACCGCTCTCTTGCGCTCCCAAAGCGCTCAGGATGCCCGTAATATGAACAGCTTTAACATGTCAAATTCTCATGATCAAATAGCGAAACTCTTTAATCCGCTGTCTTCATACCCTGGTTCCCTGGACAACAGTGTTGGTGGAGATGACGGGAGCGCTACATCAGTTGCTTCGGCGGCAAGTGCTCCTGTACCATACTCTGCTGTACCATCGTTTACGGCATCTTCAACAGAAAACAGCAACAAATATAGGGCGGGAGGAGGTCGTCGCTCTTATAGAAGAGCATACGTTGACATCTTCAACAAAGGAAGGCCTCCTGCACCTATGTCAACGATTCCGACACCGGCGAGACCCGCCGTTCCAGCGTTTGGAGACATATCATCGGCATCGGGAGGTGGATACAAGATATTCACACCAATCTCCGTGCCGTCGTCTAGTACTGGTAACTCGGACGTAGGGCATGGAGCAAACTCTTCTGCGATTGTTGTTGAGACGAGCGACCCAATGCCGGCTTCCGGCTCCGATATTTCATCCTCACAGAATGCGGTCCAACGAGTGTCCCCTTGTTCGGATACATCAATGGAAAAAACAGCGTCAAAAAAGGGATGGAGAGAGCTTCTACGAGAAAAGTTGACTGCAGCGTTCAGTGGTACTGGTCCCCCCAGGGAAATGAGCTATTGCTTTTAGTACATATAAGCAAAAAACTCTACTGAAAACGTACTAATCTTCATGAGTTATAGGAAAGCGTTTGGATAAGAACGACGAACAGAACCTGCTGAAAAGCGTTTTACTTATACGTTTATATCGGAGACGTCTTCACATCTGAATCAAGTAGAGTAAGACTGACAATAGATGCGATTGTTCTCAAAGATTCCCTTCTTTTTCTTGTTCTTCTATCCAATCATCTTGCCACGAGAGAAACTCATGTAGGAAACGGTGAGCCGCGCGCATTTCGTGCGAGAACCGATCAAAGACGTTATCTTCTATTTGAAACGCTACCCACCTCGTTAGAAAGTTACTGATATCCAAGTAAAATTCGATTGCCCGATACGATACCATCGTTTGAGAATATTTCGTGAGACACGTCTTAACTTCCTGACGGAGGTTGTTAACGGCAGAGTAATAGTTGCCTAAACGCCAACGAAAGATGTAAACTTGTGTGATTTTGTCCATTCCGTTCATGATGAATAACAATGCCAATGATAATGAAAATGAATACTTTCAACAAGGTATTGTCTGTTATGTGGCTTCGATAATGTAGGTGGGTGCGAGTCGCACCGTGCGACTGAATCAGACTGGTTGGAGACAGAAGAGAACCGTGCGAGAGTGGATCCGCGTTGCAGTTTGAAATTCAAATCCCGTACATCGCGGGGCTCTGAGAGAGCCTACGTGTCGTAGGCCACGTCACAAGTGCTGCCTCTGAAGAACAGGTTCGGCTGGGAGTCTCTGCCTGGAACCTTTCAAATAGGTTACACTTCATACTACGTAAGAAAGCGTCAGACGGAAGGAAGTCCCACTTGTCTACTGAAGATTCTGAAAAGTTTGACACGTCTGAGACATTTCGCGAGCTCGGATGAAAAAGTCACGCGTGATCTTGGACGTAGAAGACACCAATAAACTTTCTCAAGAGGGTCAAAACTTTTGAATTCGGTGTTTCAGGGCTATAATGGTAAAGACCGCCTGTAAGAAACTTCAACTTGGTTTCAAAGTATCACTTCAAACTTTGGAGGAGGTGAAGGAGGTGGGGGAAGATGTCGTTGAAGTCGTGGGTGTAGGTTATGTATGGTACGCCAACCATGGCACCTAATGAGGCAGAAGAAGCTCCCATGTTGTTGGAAGCTTCCATACCAGGGCGAGACTCTGGAGCAGAGCCATCAGGTTTGAGTCGGAGCACACGGAAAACGAATGCTCCGGGCCAGCTGGAAGAAGATTGGAGGAGCAAGGCAACAGCCCTTAGAACTCCCCACAATTCCACCCACATGTTGCACGTGCGCAAGCGCAAGAGCATACCACGTGCACACACCTGTCCGCGTGTAGATTCGTACGCGTCTACACATGTACACGTATTTACATGCTCCGTCGTGATCATAGAAGAAACGCAAAAACCGCACGCACCAAACGGGTCCTCACATTTCGTTCCCGCGCTCGTCGCCTCCCCTCACCCCCGAGCGGGCACCACCGCAACACCGTCACGCGATACCGCTGTCGCGCCGTTGCACGCCACACCGCCGTCACACCGTCCCTCACCACACCGCCGTCGCACTGTGGCGCGCCGTACCGCCGTCGCAACCCCGTCTCCACCACCGTCTCCACCAATGCCAACCACGATCACACCATCGTCGTACCGTGGCAACGTTTTCTCGTTGCCACACTGCCAGACCACCACCACCATCGTAACATCATCATCACCACCGAGGCACCGTCACGACATTTCTCCGCAGCCCAACAGCCAGATCACCACCAGCGCCGTACCACCATCGTCTTTTCGTTCATACAGAGCCAGATTACCACCACCCCGTACCACTATCACGAACAGTTCTATACTACCGTAACCTCCATCGCCTTGCAAACTTCATTTGCACCGCCGTACCAGCGTTGCACCCACCGCCATACAACCAGAGCCATCGCACCACCATACCAATTACGAAACCGCACAGATCACCATTCTACGAGCGCACGCCCGCACTCAATGGCCTCACTATACGATTTATTTGGCTCAACCCCACCACCGCTGTACTGCCGTCACCACCGCGGCCGAACTGGCGTCACTACCACCGCCGTTCCACATTTGCCCCCGCAACACTCTATCGCCGCATTAAAACACTTCTAGCGTCTCCGGGACACCACCACCGTACCCAACCACCGCAGTACTATAGTACAGCCGCCACTGCAACAACCTGGTCGTTACAGTACCACTTGAATCAATCTCCGAAACGCAAGCTCACAATATCACAAACTCAGATCTGCGGCATAATACTACCGCAAAATCACTCCGCAACATAAACTGCGCAATATCGTGCCTGGACTGGGCTGCATGAACACCGCCAAATTGCTACATCAGACCGTACAATTGCATCATTGACGTATAACCAACCCACTGCACAACCGTGCCTCCACACAATGTCATTTCCTTGGAGGGATATCGTCTCACTCTCGGATTGCAGCCCTTTTCTAACACCATCACACCGCCAAATGCCCACATCGCTGAACCGTCCATTGAAATCGTCAAACAAACTCTCCGCCGCTCTGAGATATCGACGTCCTGCCCAACTTTTGCACCATTGTCCACCGGCACCACCAGGGTGCCAATTCACGTCGTGCTTCTCTCTTTTCTTCTCCATCTATATGACAAAAGAGGAAGGCCGTATTTTGCACAAAAGTGGCAAAAGTCGTACGCGATGGTCACCAGTCAAATTGTATCAGTTTTTACCTGTGAGAAGTTGGGCTTTACGGAAGATATATGGTGTGTAAAGATTCGAATGTTTTTGGGGTACGGCGGGAGGAGAGATTACGACTGACTGATGGTGTATACTTCTCGAATGGAAAAAAAGGACTTCCAGAATACATTGAGCTGCAAGCTGTCTGCCGATGATTGAGAAAGTGATTCCAATGAAGTCCAGCCCACTGTAGTAGTTCCCTTTCGCGTATGGTTTCCTCTAGCACATCTGAAATCAGCAGCTCCACAGATTCCTCGTTTTCAAAGGAGTGGGGGTGGTAGGAGTAATGGTTTTCTGGCTGAATCTTGGGAAAAAACTGGAATTTCGCTTGCAATGTGCAGATTCTCGCCATGAAAACGAGGAATAAATACATCTCGCTCTCTCTTGAACGAAATAAAAGAAAAAAGGCGATTGCGGATGATATCTCGATACTCATGGCATACATTGTGTCCCACTAGATGCTTACAAAGTAGAAAGCAAGACCTCTTCAAGGCCGGGCACGAACAAAACCACTCCACTCCGTTGGTACCATACCCATTTAAACTTTTCCTCACACTAGCTTCCTTCCATTCGTTTCTAAACTGCTTGTAAAACGAAGCTTTTAGATCACCAGTAAATAAACTATTTAGATCACAAACGTATTTTGCATGAAATTCTCCAACACGAACAAAAAGATATCTGCACGAGGCCTATTGTAGCTGCTCAAGTACAATCACTTTAGCACGGACCAATGCCTTTCAACCATAATTTTAGTCTTTGAGACAGCGATTGAATTCGCATTCCGACTTCGCCATAAAGAAAACCATCACTCTTAGTGCCGATTCTTAGTCAAATACCAATACAGCTCCCTAAGCACCAGGCCAATCTTCGGATGACATAATTTGTGAACTGAGTTGAAGCACCTTTTCCAAATTTCAGTCATCGAAGTCCTTGTGAAAAAGTGGTGCGTCAAGAAAACGATATCAACCAAAACGCCTGGAGCCCAACAAGAACGAAAAACAAGCATTCCTTCCAAGGAGATAGAGACCGATGATATCATCGAAGCTCCTCTCGCGGCGGAGACAGACGCACTTTCTACGGAAGGAGCAGGACCGTCTGCACCACCTCTACCACCTGAAGCCGATAATGACCCGGACGTTGTTTCCCTGTCATAAAGAATGGCACGTTCAGTGGTTAGTGGGGACCATTCTGCTCCATGTTGGAGTAGAAGACGTTTCAAGTCCTTGCAACGGAAACTGAAGAAGGTAAACCTCGACCACTACGTAATGGTGGCTGTTACGGTTGACATCGATCTCGTGGAGACACCGCCATATATGCTTCGAGGCATCAGTGACCATCACGTTCAAACGCTCGTCGAGAGCATGAGGGATCGAGTAATATTGGACTCTATGGGTGCTCCCGTTGTGGCATTACAGGAAGCCACTACGGGGGACAGGGACATAGCTAGTGGTCGTCTGATTAAGAAGTGCTTTATCTTTGATGGTATGCATCGTCTAATGGCGATCAAAGTTCTGGCACAGGAAGGGAAACAGAAATGGAAGAGGTCTTATAAGCACTGGAGATGCAATCTCATCAGACGGAAGAATAGCCGAGTGATAGGAATGGAGGAAATGCTATGCATTGGTTCTGCTCTAAACGAGTCAACCAGTACAATGCAAAAGATGATGTTTGCAGACAAGGTGCATTCCATTGCGAGTGTGGTGACATATCTTATCGATGATGTGGAAGGGATGACTCCGGCAGATATAGACCCCGAGGAGGTTATGGAAGTATTGAAGGAGAGTCAATTGATTGGAAACATCCAAGAACGTCAGTACCTGAGATATGCGAATGTTGCACTGCAACTTATGTGTCGCGAGGGTTTTTTGGAGCACTTTGAGAGCATCTGCGAGACACAGAGTGACGTGGCCTTGACGCACTTGTCTCATAATCCGTTGTTCGATTTGGATGGTGAGGAGTTCTTATTCATACTGGACGCTCTCCAAATGTTTCTCTCGAAAGGGAAGTCCACGAAGGCAAAGCAATGGAAAAACTTTGAGGAGGTTCGCGGATTCTTCTATGATAGAGCGGCTTGCATGTTTCGTGCAGCACGGGCAATGCGAAATGAACTGGACGAGTCGGAACAAATGGAGGAGTTCTTCAAACGAGAGATCAAACTCTCTGCTCCACAGGGTGAAGACGACATAGAGGACCCCGACAACACCGCCACCGTCTCTCAATTTGTCCTAGGTCAGGTGGTGAACTTCAACGTACTGCCGCGGGTTCGAACTCGTGAGAAGTCGATATTGAATGCAACTTCTCTATTGCAGTCCCGACTGCGGATGATGCTCAATCTCATTACCCCGTCTGTGGCTGGTAAACAGCCTGTGACGAGAGGAAAACCTCCCACTGCGCCGTCAGCTGCTGGGAGTGAAGAAGGATCGTTGCGTAGGAGCGCCCGAGGTAGGACACCGGTCAGCTATAGAGAACTGGAGGCAGGCGGCGGAACCAGGGAGGTAACAGAAGTTTCGGACGATGACGTGCAGCCACCTGCTCGGAAGAAGCAGCGCAGGACCTTTACGCAACAGATGCGATCCACCCTCAGCAATATGCTTCCTCAAGATCTCCTGAGTCAGCTGAACCCGTATGTGTTCAGAGGAAAATCAATGCAAGTGAAGTTCGTGGATCTTGATGGGCCTGGTGACAATAACGTGGGTGCTGGGGAAGCGGCATTTGTCGATGATGCAGAGTTGCTTGCTGTTACAATGCCGGTGCGTCGAGTTGTACCAGGAGATGATGATCAGCCTCCACAGGAACCGCAAGTGGACAGTCATGGTTCTTTCGATGATGAAGCACCTTCTGCTCTCCCGGAATCTACAGAGCATGGCCTTGTTCGTGGAAGTCCGTTTGATGGCCCACCGAATCCACCCTGGTGTGGTTATCTAAGGGTAAGACCCAGTGAATGGCAGGGAGCAAACGTGATTGAGCACACAGACCCTTGGCTCAGAACACTACATCTACCGGAAGGGCATAGGGGGGAACTTCTAAGCGTATCCGACCTCAAGGATGTGCATCATCTTGTGTTTTGGCATGCGGCGCGGGCTGAACACCAGATTCAGGCGGAGAGTATTGGGTTGAAGTATCCACGAAACAGACCGCCCAATATGGATGATGACGAAGCCTTGTGGGTTGCTGCGAAGGAGAATGACGAATTTGGGCAGATGTTCTTCTCCAGAAAGCAAGCTGAGCTTCGAAACAAGGGGTTTTGTGTGTTCGATGGGTTTACAATGGACAAAAGTGTCCCACAATGGGAGGAGTTGGAACATATCCCGGAGGTTGGAGACGTGTCGGAGAAGGTGATCGATTTCTTCGAGGAAGAGTATCGAAAAATGCCGGATATACGGAAGGGAGAGGGAGTGAAGTCTTTCTTACCAATCATTAATAATGATGAAGGCTCGAAATTTGTGAATCAAGAAGGCCCATTTGAAGGAAGAGTGATGTCCACACGGTGGGGGACGGTTGTTAAGCCCGAAGATGAGGAGGAGTTAAGGTGGGTTGTGCGAGCTCGTGCTTTACTGGATGTCCGAATGGGTACAATTGCCGCTGGATTAGGATTGTGGGACAATAGGAAGGAGGAAGTGAAAATGTTCACGCCGAAAACAGCTTGGCGCTTTCTGGGAACGACAAGGAACTGTGCAAGGCAAACTCTCCACGGACTTAAGCGTATTAGTGACGAAGCAGACGCTCTATACTGGAAATCCTGGCTACTTTCTAATGGCTTCTGGCAAAGAAGGGTTCCCTCTATGGGTGAGTACCGGAAGCCATCAACTGGTGGGTTTGAACAACCAGCAACTACAAGTGATGTCGCAGATGTACCCGGTGAACAAGGTAATTATTCCGCCATATTCTATTTTCGTCGGTCGAGGGGATGTGTCGCATGCTGGGGCAAGCGGTAAGGACAAGCTGGACAGGCCTGATTCCATGGATCTGTTGGTGCGGTACCATATGTATATGGTGCCAGAGACATACCAGCTTCCAGATGCCGCCCTTCGAGTAAGAGACTTCAGGCCGATATTTGTGAACGGCGAAGAAAACGGGGAAGACGAAGTCGAGGACCTTGAGGTGGAGGAGCAGGAAGCGGTTGTGGAGAGTGGCGAAGAGGGGGATACAGGCAGAATGGAGGTTCTGGATAGCAGTAGTGATGATGATCTACCCATTCTGTCGCTCCGGGCGCCTGGGAATGGTTAGCACAAACAGTGATTCTTTCTTCATGCATTAAAGAGAACTTTGAATTGACTGATTGGTACTTCGAATTCAAACTGTCTTTCGTATCGTTAAGCACTTGTGATTGATTCTAGTAATTGGGCGCATGAGCGCCGGAGACAGTACGTATTGTTCTTTAAGTGGGGGTAGGATCAGCGAGCTTGGCACAGAAGACGGTGCGGATCCCGTCTGTCACATAGAAAGTGAGCTGACGGTATTGGCAACAATGGCTGAGCGCAAGAGGCATTTCAAGGTCTCCTCTCCGGAGAAGTTAGCGGAATATATATTCTCCAACGCGTATGGTATTCTAAGTGCTGTAGATGGGACTTTGAGGAGAGGTAAGGAACGCATCTCTGAAGAAGTCGTGGATTGTATGAAGTTCATTAACGACAGAGTTGGTTTTGGGCTTGCTACGGGAGAAGATGTGTTCGAGCTGGAAGAGATGATGGAAGGACTCAGGGATTACAAGTTTGGTATATCATCAAATCACGGCGCTCATGTGCGTTTCTCAGACGATACCGAGATGTTGGCTGACGTGGAACAGCATAAGAAGGAGGCATGTGTTGATGGTCTACTAGTTCTGGCGAGGGTCTTGAATAAGAGACATGGGATTGTTAAAGATGAAGAAAAAGGTTGCGTGGAGAGCAAACAGGATAGCGGACTTCCCATTTTTGTGTACAAGGGACTGCTTGAGTGGCGAGATGAAGTGGATTCTGGGATTGGAGAAGTACTGGAGAAACTGGATAACTTTATTTTCTATCCTGGTGATGAGATTTGTGAAATTGTGGACAAACGATATACCAAAAGTTGTGGAGGAACGAATCTTGTAGATCATGAACCGAAGTTTGTGGACACCGATGAGGTTGTGACGTTTGGGAATGCTTGGAGTGATGGCCCTTTGCACAGTGTTGGTGTGTTTGGAGTACACGTAAGGGGAGACGAGGTCCCGCATGGTGTTGAAGATATTTTTGAAAACGTAGACGATGTTCATATGACAATTAGATTGATTGCTGGATTGTATGGTTATGTGAAGGAGAACGACTAGAAAAGTTGAAATGAATGCGTATTTTGTGTTGAGAACGATATGACTAAAGCGTAATGAACTCTGATATCATATTTCGTTTCTTATTCCTGTACTATTTATGTACTTACATGGGTTGGTCTACGTACTGGAGGCTTTACAACAGCTGGAACAAAAATCAAGGGCTGCTCTAAACCATTGACATTGAGTCGGGCTGTAGCCGTACAATTGCGCCAAGATGCAACGTGTTTAGTTCGTACGTTGAGATAGTTTGTATGGCAGGTCGTGATCGCGAAGGCAGTGAAAAAGTCAAACTATGTAGAATGTATCACATCAAGTAGAGTAAGTTTAGGTTTTATTGGCGTTCAATGTGTCATTGTGAAGTAGTTCTAAATTCATCAGTTCTAAATTCATTGCCGGCGGGGAAGTATGTCTTTAAGAAGGACGTTGACGTAGTTTGTATGGAAGGGAGCGGGGTCACGAGAACCGGCGGATCTCGCCTGACGAGAAAACTCCGAGAAGTAGGCATTTCTAAATTCAAACTCGGAGAAGGAAGTAGGGAACCCGACGAGTGTTCTCCCGTAAGCAAGAAGCCCGTCGATGACGTTTCCAACTTGGAATAGAATGCCGGTTTTGAGAGAAACGATGTTCAACAATTCTTTCATAATCGTGGACAAAACTGCTTTATAACTCGTGGCCACTACGTCCATGGGAACTGAGCCATGTGAGGCCCCGACGAGGTTGAAGGTCGAAATCCACACGAGTTTCTCGTAATAGCGTCTGAGGAAGGTGTACTCATCGACGACGGTGCAAGTGAGACCTGCGGACCACAATTTTTCTGCAATGAACTGGGACTACTTGCCTGTAGCGACAGTGAGACCGTTAGGACTTTGAAGCGTAACACCATCCTGCGGCGCTGCGCATCGTGAGGGAACACCGACGTATAGAACAACCTTAGTACAAGACTGTAGGCGGTACTGAGAAAGGACGGGGAGTATATCTCCATTCTGAAAGAATACGAGATCCTCTCTCCGCGATGGGGGACATGCTTGAATTGTACTCTCCAAGGATTTGGCTTTCCCACAGAGCAGTATAGGGCCATTGGGAAGAACATCCATGGTACGGAAGCCTTCTGCAGAGAACAAATGATCTCCATCGATGAAGAGCATTGTACCAATGCGACCCCTGCCGACGATGACGGCTGGATTTTTCGGACTCGAAGGTGGAGTCGGGGGCAGGTGATGGTTGTGGTCCATTTTGAAGTTGTAGTTCTAAGATATGATTATGACCGAGGCGTCAGTCTGTTAGAAGAGATAGTGGCTCTTTAATAAAAAAGAAAGGTAAGCAGAGAATGGGAACATAGGGCATTTCGAGAACTTAAACGCAATATATGAAATGTGATTGTGGAAAAAGAGGGGTATAATTTCTAGACTCCATATTGCTGATGAGTGTTTTATGAAGGGATATTTAGGGGATATAATAAATGAGAACTTGTTTATGACTGTTCAAGTTTATGGGATACATATAACTCGACTGCGGGGTATATATATCGTTATTGTGCTTCATAAAGGCGACAGAGTTTTCAGGATGAGCTTACCTGCTTTGCGTTTTTGTTCCATAAAAGAAGCGCAGCTTCTGTGACGGAGCAATGGTGCTGCGGGAGTTTAGGGATTACGCAAGTTATCTAGCATGGAGTCCCGTTTGATTGTAGCTCCATCTATTCTGGCATCCGACTTTGCTCGACTCTCGGAAGAGGCGGCTAAGATGAGAAGAGCTGGAGAGGACTGGCTACATATAGATGTGATGGATGGACATTTTGTGCCGAACCTTACTGTCGGACCGCCTGTGGTGAGAGCCGTCTGGAGGCACACCAGTCTGTTCCTAGACTGCCACTTGATGGTGTCGGACCCTGGTCGATGGGTAGCCGATTTTGCTGAAGCCGGCGCGAATGGAGTCACGTTTCATATCGAAAGTGTATGTAAGGAGTTGGAAGGGTGCAACGGACCTACTGAGGAGGATGTTGCGGTAGCGAAGGAGGTTTGTAAAGGAATTAAATCTAAGGGGATGAAGGTTGGGGTTGCGCTCCGTCCCGACACTTCTGTAGAAGTCGTGGAACCAATGATAGAGGAAGGGCTTGTTGACATGTTATTGCTGATGGCAGTGGAGCCAGGATTTGGGGGACAAACGTTTATGGAAAGTGTTGTTGACAAGGTTCGCCAAGCCCGACGAAGGTATCCAAGGATAGGGATTCAAGTAGATGGAGGTATTGGACTGAGTACTGTGAGGGGAGTAGTCGAAGCCGGTGCCAACATTTTGGTTGTGGGAACTGCTATATTCAGCTCTTCTGATCCAGCCAATGTCATAGCTTGTTTTCGAAAGGCAGCATAAATGCTAAAACGATTAAACTAGGAGGAGTACTAAAGTCTCGTTTCTCATACAGCTTATAGCTTTGCCTTGACTGGACATGTACTTTTATCCCGCGATAGCGAAGAGGTTAATGGCAGAGGAATAGTACGTCGACTGTGGTCTCGGATAATATTGTAGGAGAGACGCTAGAGGTAAGCTTTCGTGTTTTCTTCTGTCACAACCACATGAGGTTGTGACAGAAAAAGAACAATTCCCCGGTCGAGACGAGGTGGTACACATAATTGTGACTAACTAGCGACTAACTAGCCACCCCTTCTCAACTGGCGACTTCTTTTCTTTCTGCCACAACTAAGTGAGGTTGTGGCAGGAAAAGAAGAAGTAGCCGGTCGAGACGAGGTGGCACACACTACCGCGACTATCTATCGACCTGATCTCAACTGGGGACTGTTTCTTCTTTGGCCACAACCAAGTGAGGTTGTGGCAGAGAAAGAAAAAGCCCTCGGTCGAGACGAGGTGGCACACACTAACGCGACTAACTAGCCACCTGTTCCCAACTGGGGATGTATTCTTTTTCTGCCACAACCTGACATGGTTGTGGCAGAAGAAAAAGACGGCCCCAGTCGAGACAAGGTGACTGGGGCGGACGTGGAAGGGTCAGAGTAGACAGGGTGGGGCTTAAGTAGTGGAGTGGTGCCGAGGCGTACAGTAGAGGTTTTGGAGCGAAATTGGCGGGGAACCGAAACGGGAAGCTCACGGTGGCAGATATGGGCCGTACGCACGGGCAGAGGTCTGGACAACGACAAGCGCGTCGGTTGAGCCGTATCGCACCGATATCTTGCTTTCAGTGAATCGTTTTGCTTTTCGAAGATGTCGAACGGATACTTGAAGGACGAGGAGCTTCTTGCGTTCTTGGAAGGGAAGCAGATCGAAGGAACGCCGTCTCCGAAGCGGGAAGAGGCCGATATTGGGCAGGTGGGTGGAGGGCTACGTGAGGAGGAGGTTGTGGCTGTGGAGAAGAAGAGGGGTGCGGAGGTTGGGGCTGTTGAGAGGAAGGGGAGTGGGGATGGGGGCTCGAAGGTGGTGGAGGAGAAGGGGGTGGAGGAGAAGAAGGTGAAGGATGGGATGGTGGGGAAAGGGGTGGTGCACCTGAGCCAGTTGGGGATTGGGGAGCACATGGAGGGTGGAGGTGGAGCGGGGGGTAGGGCGGAGAGGTTTACGGTGGAAATGAAAGAGCGGGTGAGGTTGTTGGGCGTTATGATGAAGGAGCGATTGGATGACTGTATTGCGGAGAGTGTGGGGAAGATGGAAGGGGTGGTGTTGAGTGAGGAAGAGAATGGGGTGTCTTTGGAGGCGATATCGACCTTGCGGAAAGGGTTGAAGGAGCTTGGAATGGCGGTTGGACATCATGCGGATGGGATGGTGGAATGCGTGGGGAAGGAGATAGGGGAGCTGATGGAGGAGAATGAGATGCTGAAGGGGAGGGTGGAGGTGCTGGAGAAGCAGATTGGACAGGTGGAAAGGGCGCGGTTGTTGTTGGTGGAGATGAAGGGGATGCTGACGGGGCCAGGAGTAAAAGTGGGAGGAAGCAGCGCGAAGGGGGAAGTGAAGGTTGAGAAGGGGTCGCCTGTGACGCCGAAGACTAAGGAGGGGTGTAGTCGCTTGAAAAAGAGACGCAAGGAGGCAGGAAAAGTGGCGGGGGAGGCGGTGCGGCCGGGGCTGGGGGTTCCGACGTTGACTGGGTTTCGGAGCGCGGCGCACGCGGCGTGGACTGCGGAGCGCATACTGGAAGAGCAGGAGGAGCGGAGGATGGGAGGAATGGGGAGTCGTTCCGGGGCGAGGCTGGTGTATGAGAATGGGGAGAGCTGCCCACGGAACTTCTACGAGATGACGTTTGAGGAGACGGAGACGGAGGATCCGAACGCGTGAGGTGCGAGGGGGGCGTGAAGAATGGTATGGGGTGGTAGTGTTGAGAGGAGGTGAGATAGGAAGGAATGAGCGGATGTTTGAGGGCGGCTGGGTTGCCAATTGCTTCGCATTTTCGGGCGAAATGGAAATTGGAACTAGCACGGCTGCAGAATTGGGGGAGGGTCGTGGAAAAGAGTGGAGTTCAGGTGGGTTTCAAGGAGAACCTCTCAAAATACAAGGAGACCCAAGCAATAAACTGGGCGAGATGGAATACAATATTCCAAAATTTCTTAATTTTTTGAGTGCCAGCCTCTGCCACCCCCTCGCGCGGCCAAAATAGGCCTAAAACTAGCCACTATTCCACACATAGCACCCAGTATTTCACTTTGCAGAACACAGACGAAGGAAATCCCAGAAGCCAAAAGCATGTTCGAAGAAGCTACCAACTCGAAGAACCTTCAGAACTTTTCTCTTCAGCAACTTCGACAGAGTATTGTGATGAACAAGCCTATCGAGCAACGATATGCTGTGGCGAAGCGGTTGGATAGAACGGATGGCGATGAGGACCAAAGGCCCCGAGATCTTCTTCTTCTCCTCATGAAGGAGGGTACATACATTCCCGTGAGAGCCCTCCTGACGTTCTTCGTCTTGAGGAACAAGAATACACAGAATCGAACTGAGTTTATTCCAGAACTTGAGAGCTCCCCTTTCCAAGTGACCCTCTATCTTTCTCTCCTTGGAAATATAATGAAGAAGAACGAGACCCTCAAGATGCAGAGAAGACAACAGCCGAAGAAGAAAAGAAGACTTGAAGATCTTCCTGCGCTCTACATACCCACGTTTTCTTCTTTCTCCAAGGAGAACTGTGATCGAATGGGGTATGCTATTGGGGAAATCGTGCTGTCTTGGAATGCAATTGGCCGTTTTCTCGGGTTTCCAGACGCTGAGAGCATGCTGAAACCGTACCTTCTCATGAGTACCAAGACGTTGCTGTATTTGGTTGTGCTCTATCGACGGCAAGGATATGCTCCTTCCAGCCAGCGTACTAAATTCCAGAATGGTGATGCTCCAGAAAAGACGGTGGGGGGATTTGCCGAGGCCATGGACGATATTTGTGACAGGAATCTACGAACCCTGGCTCATGAATTTCTGAGTGACCTCTTTAAGGTGTGCAACCACGATTGTCTCTATAGCATGGCGAAGGGAACTCTGCATGAATGGATTGAGTTCACGAATGTGAGAGTTTCTCGTACTCCCGGGAGTCCGGGTTATGGCCTACCTCCTAGATTTGGAAAGCTGTCTGAGCGGCTATGGAAGCCCATTCAGGACACGCGAGCTTCAGGAGGCTTTCCAGTGGGCTCTGTCTCAGAAGCCCCCGTAGACAACGTCCAGCCCGCACCCCCTCGTCGAGAGCTTGTGAACCTAGTGAGCTCCGATGAAGAGGACTTCCAACCCCAACCGGAGGACCATCAATCACGGATGGCTGGGTATAACATCCAGAAGACGGGTATTGAACCGCCTCTGAAGGGGATGAGCAACATACTCAGAGTGAGTATGGACGCTGTGTGGAAGGGGATGAAGAAATCCCATTTCGTGGCGTACAACTGCGACATGAAGGACCTCAGGTATACCCATGAGACCTACGTGAATGCAAGTGAGCTCATTTGGGGTGAGGCGCAACTTGTTCTGGCGAACCCTCCCTTCAACACTCGAAGGAAGAGGAACAAGCGTAACAGCGCGCACGATGTGTTCGGTGAGGAAGACATGATCGACACGGCCGACACGATAAGTTCGGCGCTTCGAAGTGGTGGACACTTTGTCATATTCTGTACAATGTCGCAGTTTCATGTATGGCATAGGATTCTCTCGGAAACAGCAGAATCCAAAGATGCGGACAATATGGAGGGTGGCGAAGATGAAGTTCTGAGGCCTTTATTTAAAGTGGATGCGAACCCAATGGTATTCATCCGGGATCCGAGCAACGTCAGTGGAAATCCTCGAAAGTTTGGGATACAATCGCTGACGGAGTATGCCATACATGGAGTGAAGCGTTGGTTGCGACCATCAGAAGAAGCTAGTCTAACGCCTTTGGAGGAGAGCAACTTTATTCCTTCCACCTTTCCGGCGAACAGGAACGTAATCGACCGAGTTCCGAAACCAAGAGCAGGCGAGTGGTTGACTTGGAAGGTTGCGGAGAAGGGCTCATCAACTCTGTGGTCGCAGTTTATCAGGCCGGAGCAAAAGTCTCGGGAGTTGATGGAGGAGTTAATATGTCGTTTCACGAAGCCCGGTGACCTCTTCATGGACTTATTTGCCGGTACGTTTTCTACTGGTATGGCTTGCATCTCCTTGACGAAGCACAGGAAGTTTCTGGGCTGCGAAAAGGATAAGCCCTGTTTCAGCCACGCGAAGCACCATGTCACTGCCTTGATGACGGAGGTGCTTCGAAATGGGAAGACGGACATCGTTCTTCAACAACGAGTGGTACAGGCAGCATCTATAGCCTATGAACGACTTCCGCATCGTGACCGAGGACGACTGGAATGGGAGGCTCCATTTAGCTACCATCCGTATCAGGTAATGCCACCACACATTGTGCACTTCCTTGGGAGGTATTGGAAGGATTGGCGTTTTGTGCAGAACTCATTAGAACGTACGGTGGATGTCTGGGAAGATAAGTATCAAGGGGCTCTGAATCTAATGGACATGCATTTCCTGCTGACCGTTGATGCCCATCGGTATAGGGTACATATGGAACCATCTCGAATCCGACATCCTCGAGCAGGAATGGGAGTATTCGCCGAGCACTTCATTGCAGAGGGTGAAACAGTCTGCCATTTTTATGGTACTTTAGTCTATTCCGACTTGAACAACAGGCTGGAAAAGCACTTGACATACGGAAGTGGATGTCTAGGGGCTACACCTGATCGATTCAAGTTGTTTTCTATGATGGTTTCCGTAAGTGGGTCGGAATTTCTACAGCTCAGGAGTAGACCGGGTCAGGCGCAGGACACGAAGGAGAGTGAGGTTTTCATTGTTCCCGCTCCGTTTTGTATTGGTGGATTTATCAATGATGCTGGGTATCACTCTGGGGACCCAGACCTAGCGCTGCCCCGGTCCAGTCGGGCTCGCTCGCCCAACGTAGTGGTCACGGAAGCAAGGAAGAGCATTAAGCTTAAGACTGTTATAGCGGACTACGCTTTGCTCCGCTGTGTCGCTAAAAGGAACATAGAGAAGAATGAAGAACTTTATGTGAGCTACGGGGAAGCGTATAACTGGGACTGGGCGCTTACTTTAGAGCGATAAGATACAATATAAATGTGAACTTGAGAGAACTTCTGCAGAACACGACATTGTACTATACGCTTATTGGACCACATGCTCCATAACCGTAATATTTACGTCCACTACCTCGCCCAATTTCCACACTGTCTTCCTCATCTCCACCACTCGGAGAGTCCGAAGTCTTTCTTCCCGCGTTCGCGTCATCCTTCCACGATGGCCAACAAAAAGCGCAATAGTGCACAGCGCAATAAGCCACCACAGAAGAAGCGAAGGACTTCTGCTGATATTGACCACGGTATACAGCCAAACCAGACACCGACACAGGACCCTGCCTCTCCGCACCAGAGAAGGTCTGCGCGTCCCCCGAAACCCGCTTTGCGCTCTTCCAGACGTAGGCTCAGTTCTGGAGATGCAGAAAATGTTACAAAGCGACAGGTAGCTGCACGATCTTCGTCACATAACGCTGGAACGGATAATGATATTACTGCATACGATGATCCAGCAAGAAGAGAAAGTGAGGAGTGCCCAGTGGGGGACGCTGTTGGTCCCTCTGACCGAAACGGAAGAGAGGAACCTTCTCGTACCGTACGCTCTCCACGAACATCGCCGCTTTCGAAGCAGAAGACGGGTACAGCTCAAATGATGCCCCGCCGGGTCGGGATACAACGTCAGAAAAGGAGACTTCCTGCAGCCTCGGATCAACTCCGACTAAGAACGGTAGAACTTCAGCCTTCCCAGCTCCTAGAGAATGAGGAGGTACCGAAGGAAGACACCTCGGATGGTGAAATTACTCCAGTGTATGATTCCGTCAGGATACCTGAATCCCCTGCAGCTAGAGCGATAACAGAAGAGATAAGAGAAGTGCAAGTTGAAGTGGTCGAGAAGGAACGGAATCCTGTCAATGGAGATGTCTTATCTTCTACGATTAACGAAGGAGTAGTAGAGGAACTCAACTCCCTGAAGCAGAAGGTCCAAAAGTTGGAGGAAGAGTTGATGGTACGAGGAATTCTCGTGAAGGTTGCGCAGGAACAAAGCACGGCACTGAAACAACAGCTTCGAGAGAAGGAGTTGGTGATTGACGAGTTACGCGGAGCACTGAAACAGGAGTTTCGTAAAAGTTCCCGTGCCAGTGAACCCGGACAAACAGGTCGAAGAAAGCATCAAATCGCTGTATGCGATGAGTTTCGGGGTGTGGCCAGAGCTGTTTATCACAACATGTTAACCTGGGCAAGGAGAGACACATGTGAGCTTTACTTTGAAGGTGAAAAACTCACTCGAAACTGGATGCATCGCGCGGAGAAGCTAGAAGACGCACCTGCTGGGAGTAAGAGAGGGTTGATTCAAAGCGACGAATCAAGATTGTATATGGTTCCGAGGAATCCAGTCGCGCTCTTAAGCAGTCTCGGTATATTCACGCCCTCCGTAGAGGGGGGACCTGACGCGTTACTGAGGAATATGGTTCAAACTGAGCTAAAGGAAGTGAGCTGGAAAGGAATAAGAGAGGCCTCACTATCCGAAAGATGTACTGCGGAAGTTTCTGGGGACCTATGTCTGAGACAAAGGATGCGACAGACAATGAGTGATGTTGTTGGTATTCGGAAGAGAAATACAAGGGACAAACGGTTTCTGCTACTGGGTTACGATCTTATTTGGAGAAGGACGAAGATGGTGGAAGAAAATGCAGATGAGTTGAAACAGCAGTTGAAGGAAGCGCAAGAGAACCTACTGCGCCTTGATCAAAATGGAAGCTCGAACACGTCATGGTGGATGAAAGCTCCATTTACTCGTTTGAAGTATTCCAAGGCCGACGATGGGGAGGAAATGGATATGGAAGCTCAGGATTTGTTCTTCCGAAACCGTGTAGGGGTACAAGTGTTGAAGGAGTTTATCGGATATGATGTTGAGGACAAGGAAACAGGATGCCTCGTAGATGGAACGATATTAATACTCGCCCGTTTGGACGCGTGGGTTCTAACCGTGGTTACCCTCCTCAGCACTGAGTCCTCGAGAGGTGGACAGACACAAAAGGAATTTATGAAGGTGTTTGCAAACCTATTACCTATCTGTTTACAAAACGTGCTAAGGGACGTGTGAGAACATGTCCAGAGGGACTATTCCAGTGAAATGCAGAACTATGGTACAACCACGGAGGAATGGACCGGAGTTCTTGGGAACGATATGAGAGAAGCTACTATAGCCTTTCGAATGCCATCGAGGGGGAACCTATACCTTGCGGTCAAGGAAAGGTTCTTCACAGAGATTGTGAGCAAAAGACTGGGGTCTATAACAGATTGTTTTATAGGTGATTGCGGGGAAAAGGACACGGAGTTTACGGAAATGGATACGAATGATTTTGGGAGTAACAAAGTTGTTCAGGGTGAGATGGAAGGGAATGAACACGTCGTCCGAAACTGAGAGGGTTTCAATATTCAACTGGTTCTAATGGGCTTTCATCGGAGTGATGATAGAATCGATTGATATAAAATCGATGTTGAAACCAATCGAGTGGTTGGGAAAAAGGTTGAGCCTGGTAGTTTGAGCGAACTATATGCACAGTTCCTCGTATTGCGGATGCCGGTAGCATGCCATATCAGGGAGTGATATGGTCCGAACTCTTCGAACTTGAGTGACGAGGAAATGGTACAGTATGATTCTCTTCATCGTTTGTGGCCCAGCGTAAAGATATACATTGCAAAATGCTGCCGATAGTGGTTGTTGGAGGGATTACTTCTAAATAACGACCGAATGCCACTTCTAGAGAACTCAGCGACGTCCCGGGCACAGAGATTCGAACCAGAGCGACTACCTGAGCGACCCAGGTTTCTGATTGTGCTCCTCTTAGCAGAATAGTAGAAAACTTGGGTTTCCGACTTGGTCCCAAAGCAGGAGAAGCAAACACACGTTGCGTGACAGGGAACCAATTTGTTCCTAAGACAAGCGTGTTGGACGAAGAGTGATAATGTTGCAAAGACGGCACCAATCCACCCCTTACAAATGCTGAGTTGACAAGAGTTATCTTGGTCTTCTCCTGAATGAAGGTTATTGAGTTTTCCTGGAGAGCCTCATATACGAGTCTCACAAACGGTGAAAGTGCCTGCTCGCCGAGTTGGTCTAGAATGAAAACTGTCTCATTATCCGTGCTTCTCGCTTTCAAAGTAGATAATATGTCAGATAAAGATGACATACGCGATACGCCTTGTTGTAGAGTGCTCAGGGTCGTTGAACGACCTCTTTGCGTGAATCGAGGCAGTTCGGTACAAGGCATGTGAGAAACATAAGGTGTGCCTGAATTTCCATGACCTGTATGAGCACCACCCCATTGCTTTCTCACATCTCCTCGTTCGATAGAACGAATGGTCTCCTCTACAGCTGTTGCCGTTCGTCTCGAAGTCTTTCGGTAGTGCCTCTTGAATAACAGGTGTGCATGCTCGTATATCCAAGCGTCGTAGTATTTGATACTTCCCAAACGGCGTATGTCATCTACAAGATGGTCAAGAAGGTGAAACGTCAATGTTCCAAGTCTGGATGGGTGGTGATCTGCCAACGTTTTAGTACAGGATTCTTTAAACGCACTGATTTGCGACCCGAGTGAAGTAAGAGAGGTTTCACTCCAGTGTGGTCCACGATTGTACATGAAAATAGCAGCGATGAGGTCCGAGTATTGCGCGAAAATGGTGGTGATGGGTGCAATGTGGTCTTCTTCGCAGCAAATGTCGAAGAAAGCTCCAATGAAAGGGAAAACCATATCAAGAGCTTTGTAGTTCTTTGCCTCCAACATTCCGCGGAGACCGTCTTTCGTAAAAATGCCGTTTAGAGACTTCCCCTTTTCTTGTGTAGAAAAGTCAATATGTAACCCTTTCACGGGAAAATCTCTTTCCATAGCGGCAAGAATGGCGTTTGCATGTTTCAACAACTGGATGCGAATGGACCGAAAAGATCGTGGTGCGGATGCCCCCACCGCGGTCGATAGAGTGTCTGACTGAAGTCTCTCAATGGTAGCCGTTTTTATCAGCTTCGAGATACCAAGATGAAGGTTGTGCAACGGTTCAAAGGAAAACAGACTGTACGGAATTAGTCCGGGGATCACGCGAAGGGAAAAGGGGGATTCAAGAAAAGCAGGAATGAGTGACACCGAATTCGAACGCATCAGGGATTCGGCTTGAGCTCTCCTATCCCTCGCTCGACGCGGACGTCTTTCAACTTCGTCTTTCTCTGCATGCGCTAAGACTGCTCTATATGTCTTTCTCATGCTTTGTGTTTCCTTCTGTGTACGCAAGGTATATGAGGTAGGAACACCGCTGGACAAAGAAGAGCGTGGTGCTTTGCATCGGTGACAAGGGCGCTCGGTCTTCGTTCCATGCAGAATAGAGAGAATATCCTTTGCCTCTGGTATGTCCGCACAGTAAGTTGCCAAGAGAGGATGACATAATCGGCGAACATTGTCCTCTCCACTGAACTGAATTCCTTTCAAAGACAGTTTTAGAATAGGTTCTAGGATGTGACGAAGAGACTCCTGAAGAAGTTTCATCCTCGCATCGCGGAGCGAATTGCTAGAAACAAAAGGCATCGCATCTGCATGCGCTATCGAATTATCCTCCAGGGTGGTAGGGAAGTACGCCACGACCGTGAGATCCTCACGAATACATTTGCGCCGTAGTTCGTCGGACGAGTTAAGGAAGATGAGATGGAGCGGATATGAAGTTACCGATGTTTGTTTTAGAGTGGTAGAAGACTTATCGGTGTGTACCTGCAGAAGACCTACGAACGATTCACTGAAACTTATTTCTTGAGTGTGCCAAACTATTCCACTATCCAGAGATCCCATAACCATTTCCTTGAGCTTAGACGTAGCCTCTCTTGCGAGAGATGCGGACATGGGATGGGAGAGTTTTGTGGAGTGGGTCTGTGGTGTAGGATGGAAGAAAGCATTTTTGCTGTTAGCCAACCGCAGCTGCCTCAAAAGCGTCTGAACAGGGTCTCTAGAGTAGAGGGTGGCGCTGAACTTACATCCTTCGGTTGAGATAGATGTCCGTTTGAAACCATCCTTTGAAGCGTACCGTTCAAAGATAGCGTTCTTCAGCTCAGTACAGCGTCTGAAACTGGTGATAGTTTCGTTGAATCGTTTCTGCGAGAAGCGGGGGTCGTGTAGGAGACCAATGAGCTCGTCCGCTTCTCGATGACCGAGGTTGGAGGCTACGGAAGCCAGACAAACGGTAAGATAATCCATGTGTAGAGCACCCAGCGACTCTTCAGAAGGAGGAGGGGACCGTTCAATGCGTGCCGGTGAAGGGGACGGAGTAATAGACTTGGAGAGTTGTGAGTCGGGAAGGGGGGGAGGGGAGGGGACAATAATGGGCAGTTGTTCAGGTGAAGAACACTCGGGAGGACGGCAAGTGGCAGAAACGGTTTCGGAATCAGGACGGCTGGGAGCCGCGTGAGATATCTTCATCCGTTTGCTTCGGCGAATGGGTTGCTTACCATTGTCTTTCAGCGCGGCTTTTTTGCGGTATGGACAATGGTTCACATGTTGCTGCAGAGATAGAACGCCCCGGGTGAGGAAAGGACAGCCGCGCTTCTTTTGTCTACAATAGTAGACCATGAAGGTGAAGAGGGAAAGAGAGATGGCCGAAGAGTGGGATGGTTACGAGAGAAGGAGGAGAACTCGGGCAGCATTGCTCGGAGTGAAGTTCAGGTGGGGAGGAAAGGAGAATATATTTGAGTTTAAATCACTTGCTTTCGTTAAAACAGGTGAATGGGGAACGCAGTTACACGTATATTTCACACCAGGGTTACACGCTGTACATCTCCAAACCTGTGGTTTTCCAACGTTGAGGGCTATACACTTGTCGGATATCTACGACCGGCGGGTGAAAACCCTGTCGCATCTCCACCGCGATGAACTCGGTCATCCCGATTCGGAACAAGTCTTCATCGTCTTCCTGCCCTCGTCCCGTTCCGTCCGGCCGCATTCCTCTCGATTCTCCGATCGCCGAATCGAGAACAATGCGTGCCTGCGTTCACGGTGCGTTCCAAGGCCGTTCATCGCGCAACGGCGAAATGCCGGTTCACGAACGAAACTAACTGCTTCACTCATTTTCGAGTTTGGAACGTTCGTACTGGCGTAGGATTTGCTCGTACAGCTGAGCGGCCGAGTGGGTGATTCTGCACGGTAGATCTGCTACGTTTGTCTTTGGATCTGGTTGGGTTTCACGGTGCGTTTCAACGCCGTTCATCGCGCAACGGCGAAATGCGTGTTCACGAACTTAACTAACTTCTTCATTCATATTCGTATCACTTGTCATGAGCAGGGAAGCGATGGTGGTAGCGCGAAGCGTACTTTACTGTGAAATTGGTATATAACTAGAAGTGGTACGTTTTCCTATGTTTTACTTGTTCACCAACGACGCGACGAGAACTAACTATTCGAAATGCTTCGCGCTGATGTGCAGGTAAAGGAGTTTGGAACGTTCGTGCTGGCGTAGGATTTGCTCATACAGCTGAGCGGCCGAGTGGGTGATTCTGCACGGTAGATCTGCTACGTTTGTCTTTGGATCTGGTTGGGTTTCACTGTGCGTTTTAACGCCGTTCATCGCGCAATGGCGAAATGCGTGTTCAAGAACTTAACTAACTGCTTCATTCATATTCGTATCACTTGTCATGAGCAGGGAAGCGATGGTGGTAGCGCGAAGTGTACTTTACTCTGAAATTGGTATAACTAGAAGTGGTACGTTTTCCTATGTTTTACTTGTTCACCAACGACGCGACGAGAACTAATTATTCGAAATGCTTCGCGCTGATATGCAGGTAAAGGGTTTTAGGTACCTTCGTACTGTCGTTGGATTTGCTCCTGCAACTGGCTAAGTGGCGAGTCGAAGCTTATGACTGATTCACGAGCTTCGGCTTCGCTTTCCTCAGTTACGGGATGATTCCGTAACTGAGGAAAGTGAACTCGAAGCTCAAATCGGTAATGTATGGCACATTAGCGATTTGAATAGTAAGCAGATATGGCTATAGATAGTTTGATAGATAGAGATTCGCTAAGTAAACTGGTATAGAGACTTCCGAAACTAGCATCAATATTCCATGCTATGAATGGACATATTCCACATAGCGAGCCGCGTAATGTGCACCAATATGGAAACTAGAACTAGCGAGAGGGGAAACCACGAATTTACAACTACCACGTAGAACTAGCGCACCTCGAATACTCCTTAGTATATACTGCCCTTACAAAACTAGGCGACCGAAGCAAAATTGTGAAAACTTCGAAGTAATAGATCTCGGTAAATTTCCAAAAAATTTAACTAGACGACCCTTGCCTTTTTCTGGTTGACCCAAGCCAAAAACTAGCAGTTGCAGAACACAGACGTACGACGTCAATTCTACGGGCCCCATATGGCTGACGACGTCTATACCTATGTGGCACAATGCAACTCGTGTATCAAGACCCGTGGTGGTGTGAGGAAGCACAGGAAATACCTGAAGCTATTCCCAGCGGCGGGCCCCCTGGAGTTTGTCGCCATTGACATCCTAGGACCCCTGGCTAAGACCTCAGAAGGGTATCGCTTTGTAGTGGTAATCACCTATCGGTTCACGAAGCTCACAAGAGCTATCCCGCTGAAAAACCAGACGGCTACCACTTTGGTGACAGCTTTCTTGGACAATTGAGTATACATCTATGGGGCCCCGATGTATCTACTCATCGATAACGGTTCCAACCTCGCATCGAAATTCTTTGAGGCAGTATGCGCCATGTTAGGTATCAAACACTACTTTACGAAGGCATGCCATCCGCAAACGAATGGCCAAGTGGAACGCTTCAACAAAACCTTGGTGGCGAGACTGAGACACTACGTAGAAGAACACCAAACCACGTGGGCAGAGTACGTACAACCACTAACGTACGCCTACAACCTTCAGGTACACCGCGTCACACAGACAACACCGTTTGATTTAGTGTTATCGCGCCCACCGCCCATTATTGTAATCGAGGCCGGACCGGAGAACTACCAAAAGGCAGGAACACTCACACCTGCATAGGTCAAAAGGAATCTACTTAGAAAACTCAGGACAACCTTAAAGGTGGCGAAGACTAAGATGAAAGTGGCTCAACAGCGATACAAAGCTGACTACGACCGAAGGGTGAAGCAAGTTACCAAGGTGGACCAAGGGGACAAAGTCTTCATCGACATGCCCCCCCCGGGGTAGCCGTCCAACCCCAGCGGAGCAAAAAGACGATATCGTTATCGACCAAGAGGTTAGATCAAAGCTGCTCCCCAAATCTACCGGTCCTTATCAGGTGATACGCGCAGATGAACACACCGCTACGATACTTATGGATGGGTTAGAGAACATCATCTCTATCGACAGGATCACCAAAGCGGCAACGAGCTCCGCCACTGAAGTACAGCAGCCGACACCCATTGAGGTAACACCGGACGCCGACGTAGAGTGGCTTCAGCCTTCGTCTAGCCCCAATGAGGCAACAATACCACATGGTAGCCGAGCAGTCACAGCGGATCCGACCACCCAGGCTATTACGGACGAAGACCAACCGGCACAAGAAGAGACTTCTCCTGCCACCCAAGGGGTAGCTACTAACACAACGCATCCTAAGGTTAGTACCACGGAATGCGCCATCGACACCATAATAGGTCACGAACACACTACGAAAGGAATTAGATACCGTGTTCGGTGGTACGGGTGGCCCCCGAGTCACGACACTCTGGAGCCACTGTCTAACCTACCTAACAACTTTGTGCTACGCTACTGGCGTAAAAGAGGACAAACCCCGCCACCACATGGATAAGCCCAGCGTGGCACGCTGCGCTAAGGAGGGGGGAGGAGAAGTCGTCGAACGCTCTGGCGCTGTCACGAGTAACTAACTAACTACCGAACAGGCAAAGAACTCATTTCACAAGAACAATACAACATACTTTATTAGTGCAGAAGCTCACGAGAAGACCAAGAAGGTGAAACGTTACGCTTTGGAAGAGCCGCGGCCGCGCCCGCGTCCACGAGAGGTACCACGACTACGTTCTCGACCCCTTGAGGTGCCGCGAGAGCTCGCGGAACCGCCACGACCGGAGGAAGTCGACATGGGCATACTACCACCGGCGCTTGCTGTACCACTAGGTTGGGGAGTCGCAGGGGGCCGGCCAGACGTCCCGGAGCCACTGGCGCCAGCACCAACGGGCAGATAGAGAGACGTGGGAGGCATGGGAGGCGGTAGAGAACCTTGTGGTGGACCGCCAGTTGGCGGAGGAACGGGCATCCCCATAGAGGTGTTCGAGAGAGGGGCAGAGCGGAAGCCAGTACCAACGGACTGAGGATTGAAACCAGTAGGTGGAGGCACAGGAACGTTGCTCGGACCCAAGGGAGAGTAGTACGGGAGAACGTCAGGCACCTGACCAAACGGTACTTGATGCATGCCTCCCATTCCACTACCAGTTGGTGGGGGCCTCGAAGAACCGTAGGGATCGAAGGGAGGCCTCGCAGGAGCGAGGGGAACCTCAGCGAAGCCTTCAACAAAAGTGGAGAGTTCCCCTACATAGGTCGTCATCTCCCGGTACATACCACGTTGGAACCGATCGCGGAACCCGCGTAACTGCATAGTACGTCGTTCGTTGAATGCCACAATGGGTAAGATATTCGACAACGTGTTGATAGCGGACAGCACGCTCGCGGGACCAGGACGGTTGAAATGTACCATAGAGGACTGGTGGAGACGCGCCATAGCGCTCCGGATTGCCTCACTATCACCACCTGGAGGAAGAGAATTAACGGGAGGGGTCAGGAAGCCGATACGGAGGGGACCCTGAGTGGTGCGACCAGCCGGTTGCATGTTCGGCACCGGAGTACCAATTGGTTGAGGAGCCGTCACGGTAGTAGGTGGAGTAACCTGTACTGGCATCGAGTCCGGTAGGGCGGGGGACTCATAGTTCTCTGCAGCCACCAACATGGTGTCCTCATTACCAAGTGGATCTTCATCGCCTGGAAGGTTTTGCTCGTGTATCGGCAACACACGTCATACCTTGGGGTTATAGACATCTAAGGCCTGTCCATCACGCCAGTGATGCTCCTCCAAAGCGGTCAAATACTTATCAAGTTGCTCTCCGGTGTACTTAGTGCCCTCAACGATGGTCGACAACCCAATGGTACGAATAACAGTGATCACCGTCGGAGGGAGACGGAAGATACTACCAAACGGTTGAACGCCGCTAATGCCAAATTGGCTGACAGGGCAGCGGGTGTTCCAGGTAACACCTTCGACGGAAGCCTGAAGCGCAAGTATCGCCACCAGGACGGCCCACTCGCTGCGAGTAACCGTCCACACGGCGTAAGCGTTGTTCGTTGCGCGACAGATGCTACTACCGTAATAGGCGAGGACGGGAGGGGTGAGAATCTCCAACCATTGAGGTACTTCGTTGTCATCCCACCAACTTGGTCGATTCACATACCACCCCTTACGGTTAATGTCACTCTGCGACCAATACTCCACGTTGTGGAAGAGATGCATCGTACGCGTATGACCATTGCGGTGACGAAGACGGCTCTCAGTCATGGCGTCAGACGCCCACCGTTGTCGGTCAGTCCAATAATTGGAGTCGAACGGACGCTCGAACGCTACGTAGTCAATGGAAACCTCGAGATGATCGCTCGGGTCGTCCAAGCGGTAAAGTATATCAACCAAACGGCGGAAATAGTGAACCTCTCCGTCGTAGCGGACGTAGGGGAGGTCGGAGGGGATCGCTATGGGATTTTAGTAGAGGAATTTCGTGTGACGTTGTCGCGCATGGTAGCACCCATCTCTACTCAAGCGGTGTTGCTTCTCCCTACGACGGGGAGGAGGCGGAGCCATGGGGACCGCCGCCAGGCGTTTGCTATCCCATCTCGCCAATTCGGTGTAGAAGAGAAGTGTTGGGTACCGAGGACGGGCAGTCGCATACGTTGAACCAGTGTGGAAGGGCCAATGAGGCACAGCGACCAATTCGGGTGATAGATCAGAGAAGTGCTCTCCGAACCGGGCACTTGGATTTCCATGTGGTCGATTCAAGTCGTTGGGGTTGGGCCTCTGGGCCTCCACCGTGCCTGCTGCCGCCAAGGGGTTGACGTCGCTGAAACCAGTCGCCGCGTAGGGGTCACGATGTCCCGCTCGACCATATGGGTCTTGACGTACGCGGGTGCTCGACCTAGTGGCGGGTTTGAAGATACCTCTGCGCCCACGACCGCGCGCTGGCCCAGGGGTTTTATCCGCCATGCTGGAGGATCGCGGTACCAATTGGTGACGAGTAGACCTCGAGACCGGGAACGCGGAAACCTCAGAGGTGGAGTACCCCTTTATAGGGTCGTAATGCGGCTCTTCGTACACCTCGTGGTTCTCCTCAATGGGTGCGCGCTCGTCACCGGAAGTCTAGGAAGGGCCGTGCCAGCATCGGTCGCCATCACCGTGTTGTAGCCCTCAGCATAGGGCGAGTCGGTGCCCCGCGAAGGGAGCGGTACCAGAACGGGTGGCACATTCGGAGGACTGACACTCGCTCCACCGTGGGAGAGCGATATAGACCAGCCGGTGGGTGAATCGGAACGGTCGTTCATGGAACGGGGGAGGGCGGCGACCAAACAGGGAGTATGAAGCACGACGAATGGAACCACGTGTTGTGCTGACACGGATGCGACGCGAAGGAGCAATACCAAATGGTGGGAAAGGGGCGGAAGATGCGCTGGGGTTCAAGGCTGGCACCAAGAGGAAACGAGCCGACAAGAAGTTGCGAAGCGGTACTACCGCTGAGTACCAAGCGGAATGGACACCAATGCCGGTGAGAGGCGCTAACAGAAGGAGCCCACGGGGTGAGAAACCACATAGGTGAACGCAACGAGCGTCTGGGCGAAGGGGGATACGACGGGTACCACGATGGTGATGCAATCCGCGTTGCAGGCGGGGAGTGACCGTTCGGAGTGCTAGCTCCATCTCCGATTGTGTACAGCCACGGGGCGTGCCTGTCGGTAGGAGGGGGGTCTGTAGTATAGTGAGCCCTAGTTGGGGACACGGTGAACCAAGTGGTAATCTGGTTGACTGACACTGGACACCATGTGGTATATTGGTCACTACTGCACTACTTAGTTTAACTATTAATTTGTAATTTTTAATCTTTAATTTTAGTGTTAGGCTAGATACCGGGCCGGGGGTTTGCACCTCAGGCGCACCTCCCGGTGGCCCACGTGGCACTAGGTCCCGTGAGAGCCGGGTGGCGCTCGACGTACTTAGTACGTACGAGACGCCACCCCCGAGCCAAATGGTAAAGACAAGCACCTACTAGGCAACTTCTACACCCGTTTGGTTCTACAGTCACCAGATAGGTAAGTCTAGTTTCGTCTACGTAGTTTTCACTACCCAGAGGTGTAGTGCAACGCATTTCGCTGTTGATGCTCCCTTTTGCGGATGTATTATATGGTCGTCTGTGTTCTGCAAATGCTAGTTTTTGGCGAGGGTCGCCCAGAATTTGGCAAGGGTCGTCCAGTAAATTTTTTGGAAAATTACCTTGTGCTGCTTTTCCAATTTTTGCAGAAAATTGCTTGGGTCGCCCAGTATTGGTCCGCAGGAAATACTCCGTGGTATTCCGGTCGCGCTAGTTTGCTCTGCCAGGATTTACTGCGCAGTTTTCCACCAAGTGCAGTTTCAGTTCCCACATTGGGTGCACATTAAACGTCCCCATAAGTGGAATACTCGCATCCATCGTATGGAATACTAGCGCTAGTTCCGGTACTTCCTATTCAACCTCAATCTCCTTTATTTGTATCTATTCATCTATCTATTACCTATCGTAATCGATATTCTAATCCCTATTCACTACAATAGCAGAGCGCCATTCATTGGCATCGGCGAGCATGAAGCTCGCCAGCTTCATGCCCGCGAGCGCCATTGAACGGCGCTCTTGCGCGAGCCTTTTCGCCGAGCATGCGAACCGAATTGCGAACTGCAGTATCGCCATTAGGCGCAGCGCCTCAGGGCGGCACTGCACTACTCGTTTCGTGCGTCGCATGTCGGTTCGCTCATCGCTCGTGCGCTCACCGCCTCGCAAAACGCTCGAAATTAGTTCTAACTGTATTGGGATAGGAAAGGAAACGAGTAGTCAGTATTCCGAATCTGGACTGTAGAGAATTACTCTTGTGAGAAACGTACCGCATCTCAGAGTTCTATCTGTTTGTAAGAAAAGAAGTCAGTAGTGCCACCATGAGCTCCCTGTCTTCAACGGCTAAGAAAATGAAACAACAAGTTAGATTACTGAAAAATGTGTTTCCAGACAGTGTAGATCCACGAAACGTACCAAGAATATGAACGCATTGAAAAGATTGAGGCACCGTTGACCATCCCCATATTCTCCTAGTCGCAACACGGGAATCATAAGAAACAATCCTTTACCTGTTAAGCAATGAAATGATGAAGAGCATGTCAGAATCAAGCCGAAAAGAAACCATCACGCAATGAAAACATATCAAACTTACCATTAAGAATCACTCGTTCCGCTTCGTAGACGTAAAGCACGTGCCCACTATTAGACCAACGTCGTACGCAATCGCATCGAAATCGCTTACCTGTGAATGAATACAATGACGCTTCAAATGTCAGAAAAAATGCAGAAAGTGACCAATCTCGCTTTCCCAAACTTTAAACTTACCATTACGAATTCTTCTGTACAAAACCATTCCACATCGTGGCACATTCGTTGCGCTCTCCAACGGCATTACCTGTGTGCAACGGCGAAGAAGATAAAGAAACAAGTTAGAATACTTAGAAACGCGTTTCCGAACAGTGTAGGTCAGCAAAACGCACCAAGAAAATGCACGCATTCAAGAGACTGAGGCACCGTTCACTATCCGCCTCTTCCCATAGTGTCAACACGGGCATCATAAGAAAGAATTCTTTAGCTGTTAAGCAATGAAATGATGAAAAGAATGTCAGGATAGGGCAGAAAGGAAACCATCCCGCAATGAAAACATAGCCAACTTACCATTAAAAATCACTCGTCTTGCCTCGTACAGGTAACGAACTCGCTGTAGAACGGGATAGCGGCAGTACCTGTGTTCAACGGCGAAGAAGATGGAACAACAGGTTAGAATACTTGGAATCGCGTTTCCCAACAGACAAGATCAGCAAGACGCACCAAGAACATGCACGCATTCAAGATATTGGGGCACCGTTCACCATCGGCCTCTTCCCATAACTGCAAAACCGGCATCATAAGAAACAATCCTTTACCTGTGAAGCAATGAAATGATGAAGAATGTGTCAGAATCAATCCAAAGAGAAACCATCCCGCAATGAAAACATATCCAACTTACCATTAAGCATCACTCGTTCGCCGTCGTACACGAAACGCACTCGCTGACTATTAGTACCTGTTAACCAACATAATGCCGCCTAAAATGTCAGAATCAGAGCACAAAGTGACCAACCTCGCTTCCCAAACTTACCACTACGAATTTTTCTGTACATACTCGTTCCGCATCGTTTCCGCAATATCATAATGGTTAGTAGTTATTTCAGAAGTATGAAGCGTGGAAGAATAGCCTTACCAAAAAACCCAAACCTCCGCACACCAGCAGAAGAAGACTCTCCGAAACGGATCGTTCAACGTCCCAGTGGCATGATGTCCCACATCATGCGAATAGGAACTTGGACGAACCGTTTCGGAAAACATCAATCATGGTTTTGCGTACCGCGCGCGAGAAACCGAACGTAACGGAGCAAATATCGCATTCGTTGAAGCGCAATCGCAAGACGTAGTCAGCTTCGGCTCAAAAAGAGAGAGAAAGTCGCTTTGAAACGTACCAGAAGCCAGTGAGCTACATCAGCTTCAACTGGGAAGCTGACCCGGACGACGATCCCAGTCCATGGAGGAGGCGAGGCAAGAGAGAAATTTACGCGTCGTCGGCCGAGATTGGACAAGTGTACAGATACATCGTTGTCAATCCACAGAATTATTTTCAGAGGTGGATAATCAAGGTTGCACACTGCCGTCAAGGTTGACGTGTCCATGCGTTCCCCTTTTGAACGAAAGCACGTGATTTGAACTCAAATCTATTCTCCACTCCTTCCCCTGTCCTCGGCAGGATGTCCTCTCCACCGTCCTTCCGTCTTCCGCTTCCCTTCCGTGCTTGTTCCCTTCCTCTTCTCTCACCCCTTTCCCTCCAATATGGTTTATTACTGCAGACACAAACAGCGCGGTTGTCCGTTCATGGCGCGAGGAGTGTTGTCGCTTCAAAGACACGTCAGTCAGTGTCCTCACCGTCACAAAGCCATTCCATACGGTGAGCACAGCATTCGAAGGAGCAAGCGTTTCAAGTTATCTGCCCCACCTCCAAACGCTTCTTCTTCGGAAACCGTTACAGCTCCCTGCCGTATTGCGGAGTCTTTCTCTCCCAACGAAATGGAGGTCTCCGTTCCACCGGAACCTCCTGAACCAGACCGAATTGAGTCGAGTTCTAAACCTCCGTCACCCTCTCCCCCACCATTTGAAACCTCAATTGGAAACGACTCTACTCCTCCACCTTCTGAAGAGTCGCTCGGCGCTCTTCACATGGATTATCTTACCGTCTGTCTGGCTTCTGTGGCCTCCAACCTTGGTCACCGCGAGGCAGACGAGCTCATTGGTCTTCTTCGGAACCCCCGCTTCTCGCAGAAGCGCTTCAACGAAACCATCACCAGTTCCAAGCGCTGTACGGAACTCAAGAACGCTATCTTCGAACGATATGCTTCCAACGATGGATTCAAACGAACCTCTATCTCCCCAGAAGGATGTAAGTTCAGCGCCACCCTCTACACGAGAGACCCAATTGAGACCCTCCTCAAGCAGCTCGAGTTGGCTAACACCGAAAACACCTTCTTCCATCCTATCCCCCAGACCCACTCCGCGAAAATTTCTCATCCCATGTCCGCAACTCTCGCAAGAGACGCCACCTCCAAGCTTAAGGAAGTGGTCATGGGCTCCTTGGATAATAGAATAGTTTGGCATACTCAAGAAATAAGTTTCAGTGAATCTTTCGTAGGTCTTCTGCAGGTGTACACCGATAAGTCTTCAACAACTCTAAAGCAAACTTCGGTCACCGCCTATCCCCTTCACCTCGTTTTCCTCAACTTTTCCGACGACCTACGCCGCAAATGTATCCGCGAGGACCTCACGGTAGTTGCGTACTTCCCTACATCTCTGGAGGACGTTTCTTCGTCGCATGCAGATGCCATGCCCTTCGTCTCCAACAAATCTCTCCGCGATGCGAGGATGCAGATTCTGCATCACTCCCTTCGTCGTATTCTAGAGCCTATTCTAAACCTTGCATTGAAAGGAATTGAGTTCACCGGGAAAGACAAAGTTCGTCGGGTATGCCATCCACTGTTGGCAAGTTACTGCGCAGACATACCTGAAGCAAAGGATATTCTGTCTATTCTTCATGGCACAAAGACCGGACGCCCCTGTCACAGATGCCAGGTGCCCCGCTCAGCTTTATCCAGTGATGTGCCTACCTCTTTCTCCTTGCGCACACAGAACCAGACGAAACGACTAAGGGAAACATATTCCGCAGTCTTGAAAATTGCAGAGCAAGAAGACCTTGAACGACGTCCCCGTCGAGCAAGAGACAGAAGAGCCCAGGCAGAATCTCTCATGCGCTCCAACTCCGTATCTATTACCCCATCTTTTCTAGAAAGCCCTTTCATCCTTCGTTTGATCCCAGGACTTTCTCCTTACAGCCTCTTTTCCTTCGAACCGTTGCACAACCTTCATCTTGGCATATCAAAGCTCATTAAAACAGCCACCATTGAGCGACTTCAGTCACACACGCTGTCAACCACCATAGGAGCATCTGCACCGCGCTCCTTCCGAACAGTTCGCACGCAACTTCTAAACCATGCAAACGCCATCCTCGCTGCCATGGAAAGGGACTTCCCCGCTAGAGGCTTGCACATAGACTTTTCTACGCAAGAAAAAGGCAAGTCTCTCAACGGTATATTCACCAACGAAGGTCTACGCGGAATGCTGGAGGCAAAGAACTACAAAGCACTGGACATGGTTTTCCCATTCATAGGCGCTTTCTTTGATACATGTTGTGGAGAACATGAAACAGCACCTATCACAACCATCTTCACACAATACTCAGACTTGGTCGGCGCCATTTTCAGGTACAATCGAGAACCACACTGGAACGAAAGCTCTCTCTCAGCTCTCCAGGCCCAGATTACAGCCTTCAAACAATGTACGACCAGAACATTAGCCGATTTCCACCCCTCTAGACTTGGAACGTTGAAGTTTCATCTTCTTGACCATCTCGTCGAGGATATCAGACGTCTCGGAGGTATCCAATACTACGATGCAGGGATATATGAGCATGCCCACCTCTTATTTAAAAGGCATTATCGGAGGACGTCGAGGAGAAGGGCCACGGCTGTAGAGGAAACCATTCGCTCTATCGATCATGAAAATGTGAGAAAGAAATGGATTGGTGATAATCTCGAAGAAGGCAGGTCACGCGCCCCATACGCTTACCCAATGCCTTCTATTCAACTTCCTCGATTTACGAAGAGGGGTCGTTCGATAACCATGGGACAACTTCGACACTACGTGAGGCGGCTCTCCTCATCTTCACTGACGCTATCTGATATTAAGAAGGACGTCCAGGATAATGATACAATCTCCATTCTAGACCAAATTGGAGAACAAGCACTTCCACCGTTCCTCAGCCTGGTTGAGGAGACGCTCGAAGATAACTCCATATCCCACTTTCCGGAGAAGATCAGGATAACGCTCGTGAACTCAGCAGTTGTAAGAGGTGGTATGGTTCCCGTTCTACGACATTTTGAGGCCTCGTCCAATTCTGTCGTCCTAGGTAGAAACAAGTACCCTGTCAACCAAAGGGTTTTTTCCTCTCCAGCTTTCGGACCGAGCAGGAAGCCAAAATTCTCGACCATCTTGGTGAAAGGAGAAAAAGGTGCAACATGGGTTGCTCAAGTAGTCGCTCTTGTTCGTGTCTCTGTTCTCGAATACTCGGGCCCTGTTCCAGAAGTGGCATTCGTTCGGTATTTTGAGGTATTGCCTCCCGCAACAGCTTTGGACAATGTTTTGCAATGCATATCTTTACGTTGGGCTACAAGTGATGAAGAAAATCACACTGTGCCCTTCCCTGCCCATTCAAAACTAAAGAGCTCAGAACACCTCACCCCTTGGTATGGGATGGTTCCGGGTTCAGCAATACAGGGAACAGTACATATAGTTCGTTCTAATTATCCAGCCCAGCCATTTTCTCCTACACTCCAATGGTTCCAACATCGATTCTACATCAATAGGTTTTATCATGAGCCTGTTCAAAACCCAACTGAACCCGAAGAACCCCGTATAGAAGTAGAACAGTAAAAGATTCCCTGTCATTCTTCTTGTTCATTTTCCCCACGTTGCAATCCTCTCCCCAGTGGTGTGCTACTTCCAAAACCCATCTCCTTGAAATCCATGTCCCTTTCCTCACACTCTCCGATAAAACAATCTGTAACAGACCCCAATCTCTTGCTCACATTCTCAACGAAGAAACGTTCACGCAACGTTAGGTATATCTTTCCGCTCGATGGCATTCGAAACGCTATCGTAGCCTCCCTCATATCATTCCCCAGCACTCCAGTCCATTCATGTGCTGCACTCCCATAGTGATGGAACTCGCTGGAATGACCTCTCTGTACATGTTGCCGCACATCTTCCAACAACTCTTTCAAACAGAGAGGTAATAACTCAGCATACTTCTTCGCGAACTGTTTCTGCCTTTGCCCACCTCTCGGAGATTGAGCAGTAACAAGAGTGACAACGGTCAGAATCCAGGCGTCTAAGCGTGCAAGTGTGAGTATCGTGCCATCCACTAATGTCCCTTCTTCTTTATCCTCAACATCATACCCAATGAACTCCTTCAACACTTCTACGCCTACGGTGTTTCTGAAAAACAAGTCCTGGTCGTTCGTATCCATTTCATCCCCGTCATTCTCAGCCTTCGAGTACTTCAGACGATCAAGCGGAGCTTTCCGCCACCATGACGTGGTGGGGGTTCCATTCGCACCAAGTCGCAAGATGTTCTCTTGTGCTTCCCTCAGCTGCTGTTCAACTTCATCGGCATTTTCTTCCACCACTTTCGTTCTTCTCCATATTAGATCATAACCCAACAACAAAAACAATTTATCCCTTGTATTTCTCTTTCGCACCCCCACAACGTCACTCAATGTCTGCTTCATTCTCTGCCTTAGACACATATCCGCACACACTTCTAACGTGCATCTTTCTGTGAGAGAGGCCTGTCTAATTCCTTCCCAACTCACTTCTTTCAACTCACTCTGTACCATAGTCTTCAGCAGCGCATCCGCACCACCTTCAACAGATGGTGTAAACATACCGAAACTGGCGAGGAGCTCCACAGGATTCTTGGGAACCATCGCGACACCATCCCCCTCGTCTCGAATTATTCCTTCTCCATTCCCCGTCGCTCCCTCCAATTTCTCAGCTCGATTGATCCAATTCCTTGAAGGTTTCTCACCTTCAAAACACAGTTCACTGGTCTCTCTCCTGGCCCAAGTCAACATATTGTGATACACTCCTCGCGCAACCCCTCGAAACGCATCGCTTACAGCGATTCGATGCTTCCTTCGTCCGGTTCGGCCGGGTTCACCGGTACGGGAAGTGTTACTGCCCTCCTGCTTCAATGCTCCACGTAACCCTTCAATCACCAGTTCTTTCTCGTCAAGCTTAGTCTTCAAGGCTGTGCTCTGCTCTTGCGCAACCTTTACAAGGATTCCCCGTATCATCAAATCCTCCTCCAACTTCTTCACCTTTGCTTTTAAGCTATTGATTTCTTTCAGCAAATCTCTATGGTTTCCAGAAGACGTGATTTCTTTCTCGACAGTTCCCCTGTGTTCTTCCTCCTCCTCCTCCACTTCATGTACCTCCCTTGTTCCCTGTACTCCATCTACTTCTGTTCTTCGTGGAACAGTAGAGGTTAGAGTCCTCTTCATTGCACGATATACTGGTGTTATTTCATCCCCTGCACTATCCGCATTGTCCGCAGTGTCAGCCTCACGCCGCTCAGAGTTCTCCTCTCTGAGCCTTTTTCGCCCCGACAAATTCGAGTTCCGAGGGTTTCCCCTTCCCACCCGCTGTATGCCGACCCTTCGGGGCTTCAATGTAGCTGTAGATGCCCTTCGCGTCTAAAATGGTGATGGCTGTGGAATGGTTGTGGGATCGCCCACACTCCGTTGTAGGTCTCTTGCAGTGGGACTACTTTCCAGTTCAGACACACGGACATGCTCTTGTTCCTCTTCTGAAACTCGAGCCTTTTCCACAATATCCCTTGTCAACGAATCTGCCAGTTCTCGAGCTTTCGGAACGGGTGCAATACCTTCAAAGTTGGGATTTCGCTCAACGTTGCCAGTGGACCGCGTTGGGGAGCTCGGCGATGGCCTGCTTTGACGTACATCGCTAGTGTTCGCAGAGGTACCTTTGCGGCGAGAATAGCGGTGACCAACGGTGGGGTTAGGCCCATGGTTGGCCCTCGCTGCAGGTGAGTGACGTGGCGTTGTCTTAGCAGCCACTCGTGTTGAACCTCTGTTATCCTCACCAAGTTTCTTCTTCTTCCCTACAGGCTTCTTGCGCGGCTGGGTGCCCCGCGTTCTTGCCTTGTCCACCATGTTGTTAATTGATACCAATGCCCAAGTTGAGGAAAGGGAACACGGAAGACAAAGGGATTGGAGATTAAAGGGGATTCGGGGAACGATGTGAGAGAGCGAGGATGGTTGGACCCGAAAGGGAGTAGGAAGATTGGAAAAGCGGAATCAATAACGGTCAGTTTACAGAACTTGTGTAAATCATTGGAAACTACAAATCGTGCAGCTACACAAAGGAAGTTGCCTATCAACTTCGCAACCACCCATCTTCCTCAGCGTGATCAAGAGTGAGAGCCCAATCCCAATTGTACTCCGCACAATAACTGACATAGAGCTCCTCACCAACTTCTATCTGTCTCTTAGCCGTAACTCGAAGAAGTGTATACTTCATAAGTTCGGACTTCGACTGTATGACGGGTCTGGCCTCACGAATTATCACATTTGGGCTTCGCTTCCTTTCCGACCTCGGCAGTGCTAGGTCCTCATCTCCAGCATGGTATCCAGCATCGTTAATATAGCCTGCTATACAAAAAGGAGCGGGGACAATATATACCTCGCTCTCTTTCGAATCTCGCCCTTCACCAGGCCGGTTCTTCAAGCTTAAAAACTCTCGGCCTCCTACAGTCACCATCATGGAGAACAACTTGTATCTCCGAGGGGTAGCCCCAAGAATTCCCGATCCGTACGTCGTGTGTCTCTCCGTTCTACCAGAGAGATCTGAATACACCAGAGTCCCGTAGAAGTAGCAAAAGGTCTCACCTTCGGATATCATGCCCGTAGTGAACACACCTCTGCCAACCTTAGGGTGCTTGATGTCAGATGGACCAATTCGTAGACGGTATCTCGTTGCATCAACAACCAGAAGGGTATACGGACACATAAAATGCAGTGCACCTCGATGTGAAGAGCTCCATTCATCCATATTCTTATCCACACATTCTTCTACGAGTCCGGGTGCCCCACAAAAAGCCTCCACGAATTGTAGGATGTGACGAGGGAGCGTCTGATAAGGTGGATACCCCGGGGGGGCAGTCCATTCCGCCCGTGCCCTTTTATAAGTGGATAGGACACGGTCGTGGACTTTGGATGCCGCATCCACCACTTTTTGATCCAGGACGATGTCAGTGTCGCCATCGTGAAGCATCTTGCAAAATTCCAGGGTCGCGAAGGCTTTCGCATGAGTAAAGCATGCTTCGTCCTTCTCACAGCCCAGGAACTTTCTGCTTTCGGGGAGTAAAACACAGGCCACTCCAGTCGAGAAGGTTCCAGAAAAGAAGTCAGCAACGAGGTCGCCGGGCTTCGTAAAACGAGCAATCAACTCGCCCATGAATATTCTTGCCTTCTGCTCCGGTCGAATTAACTGGCTCGTGAATGTGGAACTGCCTTTTTCCTTCACTCTCCATACCAACCCTTCCCCTCTTCCAGGTTTAGGGACATGATCGAGGACATTCTTCGTGGCTGGGAAACTGCTCGGTACTAATCCAGCAGGCTCCAACGGAGTCATACTGGCCTGTTCTTGGTTCGAGAGCCCAAGTTTGACTCCATGTATGGCATACTTCGTCAGTGGTTGTAATCCCACCTTCTTCGACGGATCCCAGTTGAGGTTAGCGGCATCACGAATGAATACCATCGGATGAGGGTCAACCCGGAACGCTGGTTTGTTCTGATTCTGTTGGCACGGTGTCTCACGTAGAATCTTGAACCATTGGGGGAACTGCTCCATGCTGCAGAATATGATGAAATGACCGCCCGGACGAAGCACCGAATCAGTGGCTTCTGCAGTATCGATCATATCCTCTTCAGTCAACACATCATGTCCACTGTTTCGCTTCACCCTCTTTCTCCGTGTATTGAAAGGGGGGTCCGTGAGCACCAGTTGCGCTTCTCCCCATTCGATAGCGCTCTCCACACCCAGAGTCTGGTGTGTGACACCAAGGCTTTTCATTTCGCAATTGTATGCTGCGAAGTACGACTTTTTGAATCCTTCCCACACCGTGTTCATTAAGCTCTTCACCACATTAGACATCCCTTTCATAGGTGGTTCGATGCCTGTTTCACTTTCACTATATCCAACAGCCTGTGTTCCCGATGGTCTCGGGGACTCGAAATCATCATCATCAGAGCTTACGAGGTTGACAATTTCGTCAGTACTGCGAGTAGGTTGCGGTACCGAGCTCTCTCCAGGGCCCTGGAGCACACCCACCTCATAACCCACGGACTGTCGCTTGCGCTGTATGGGTTCCCATAAAGTATCCGAGAGCTTATCGAATCTTTCCGGTAGCTTTTCATCTCTTTTGTGGTTGGGATTCTCAGCCCTACGGTGCATATCTGGTCTCATCTGGTCAAACATGATCCACTCCCCGATACGCTTCCGCTCCATCTCATACAGACAATTGTGCGTGCATATAGTTTCTATATCATTCAGAAACTCTGCAGCCAAAAGTCGGAGATTTCCATCCAGTTCATTATCGAGAGATTGTGGAAACCCTCCGATGTCTGGTTGTGGAACTACACCCCTCTCTATACGCGTACTTTGCGATGGAGGAGCGTATCCATCTTCTCGAGATTTAAGAACCCGGTACGTTAACGACTGCAAGTCCATAAATATATAAGGACGGAGCATATCGTCAGCATTAGGATACCCGATGAACCTCGCGAAGATATCCCAGGCATAAACAACCTCACAAACTGCGAACACGAGTCGTTCACAATTGCTCTTCTCGAAGGACGTCAAGCTTGGTATGTACGGAGCGACTTCGTTTCCCTCCAGAGCACGTCTCCTTTTCAATGGCCTTCTCGAAAGGACATCTGATCTTGCAGCTATTCTCCTTTCTTCCTTCTCGTTCATGATATGTCCTAGCATGGACATAAAGAGAACAGCCTCGAAACGAGTCGCCGGTCGCTCCACCTGAAACTGTTTACCTTTTATAGTAGAGAAGATGTGATTGTTCAGGCTTCTCAGCGGAAGGAACACACCTTTTTCGAGTAGAAGAACGAAGAGATCCCTCGGACGTTGGTCTTCGTCATCGTCTGTACGATCCATATGACAGCAACGATTGTATTGCTGTTGAATTGGACCCTTCCCCACGACACTGGCACGTAGTTGATGTGTGGCCAAATTATGGAGATTCTTCGTAAAAGTGGACTCCTCAAACATTAACCTCGCTTCTGGTACATCCATGTAGTTCTCGGCGCACCAGTCGATGAGTTCAGCGAACCCCGCGTCGCGAGGACGACCCCCCCCCTCCCCCTTTGCAGCATATTCATCTCGCAATCGGAAGAAACGGCGGATATTCTTGTGAAAAGAGGGCATTCGCTTCTCCATGTCTTCTTCAAAGACGTTACCACTGTCCATGTTCGAGATTAGTGAAGCAAGAACGACGGGAGAGGCCTTTAAATGGCGACTTACGCTGGGCACCCCCGCTTTTGGCAGCTCCTCCCAGCGTACTGCCAGGCTCGCTCTCTCCGTGTTCTTTCGCTCCTCCGGTACGTGACACGCCCGATTGAATCTCGGCGCCACGCTCTCGAGGATGCTGAAAAGGCGTAGGGCGAACGAACACGGGCGGGAGAAGATGATGCGTGCTAGTCTCGGCCTGTAGTTCCGTAATGGTCGCCAGGTTCGTGTACCCCGCGGACGAAATGTTCCTGTCCGCCAGGAATCGATTCCTGGCGGACAGGAACATTTCGTCCGCGGGCACGCACCCCCGGCTGCCGACCTCGGCACCCACCAGTAACACATGTACATTTCGCTTACTCTTTCCACGTGGCACCCGTCCGTCCGTTTCATGTTCATTCTAGCTCTCATAAATTGCATGCTAGCACTAAAGTTATTCAGGAACTCTTTCATATATTACCCAGCGCAATTGATAACTGCTATCACGTCGTTCTATCGCATCGGATTCGAATCGCGTAAGGACACAGCGAAGCGATCGTAGCGCCGACCTTCAATCGGGCGCGTCATTCAATCGGGCGCGTCATTCAATCGGTCGCGTCGCGTACCGGAAAAGCGAAAGAGCACGGAGAGAGCGAGCCTGGCAGTACGCTGGGAGGAGCTGCCAAAAGCGGGGGTGCCCAGCGTAAGTCGCCATTTAAAGGCCTTTCCCGTCGTTCTTGCTTCACTAATCGCTAATCGCAGAGCGCAGACTGGTATACTGAGTGTGCACGAGATGAAGCCCTCCAGCTCTAGGTCAAAACGCCGCGTGAAGCAAACAGCTAACCCTGGGCGCAATCAGGGAGGTTTTAGCTCACTCCAGGGCGGGATGCGCGTGTCGTTATTCATGAATATCGAAGGGGAGGGAAGGACGTTGGTTGGCGATGCTGCGTTGCACGGTATTGGGGACAATTTGCGTCGTGAGCTGCATGGTCAACCATTGGATGCCGGACTGGTGGTCATTCACAATGTGATCATAAGTCGCAAAGCTCGGACGTTCTACCCGTATTCCGTGGACACTCTGAATCTCCCGGAGTATATTCAGGATATCAAGGGCACTGCCATATGGAACGAGGCTATGTTGGAACCTGTTCCTCGTACTACGCCATCTGGAAAGCGTACCACGAGGAGTCAGACGGAGCCAATTGGGACAAACTCCCGAGCACGATCGTCTTCAGCACGGCTTAAAAACGTAACGGGTTCACGGGGCAGAGGGTCGGAAACGAACGCCTTGCGTGCACAGGAGAGCACTGCGAGTAACTCTGGACGCCTCCAGTCACGAAGAGCATCTCCAGATGCAGCCTCAACTCCTGCCACACCCCCACTTCCTCCTCAGACAGCAATACAGAGTAATGAAGCTGAAGAAGATGATGACGTTCTCCTTATTTCAGAGCGTCGAGGGGGGGATGTACAAGTGGTAGGAGATGATATTCGTGAAATATCCGCATCTATGGCCGCTTCTCACGTCAGCGACCTCTCTCGTTCTAGAAGCAGAGAGTTCAGGCGTATAGCGAAGACGATTCCCAAAGTGGATATTGGCGATTATCAAATGAGGTCTGTGACGGTGGACATTGACCTTGTGGAGAGGCCCCCTAATCAACTTCGTGGGGTCAGTCAGTTTCACGTGGACAACCTTGTCAAGAACATGAAACGTCGAGGGATCTTGCAGTCCATGGGAACACCGGTTGTTGTTCTGCAGGAGGGAACCAACTCTAACCCTGAAGAGCTCATCTCCCAGGGTCGACTAAGCGCTAAATGCTACATAGTGGATGGGATGCATCGTCTGCTGGCTTTGACAACACTAACGGCAGGGTCAGGTGCTAGATGGAACACTGAAGCAAGGGGCTGGAGGTGTAGTTTGTACCTTCGGAGAGATGGAAAATTCATAGGCCTGGAAGAAGTTCTATGTCTTGGCTCCGTCTTGAATGAATCTACCGGCACTATGCTCAAAATGAGATTTGCGGATAAGATCCATTCCATTGCCAGTGTGGTGAAGTATCTCACAGAGGGCGTGGAATGTGTGAATTCGGCAAATGTGGATCCTGTTGAACTTGTGCAAGTTCTGAAGGAGAGCCAAGTGCTTGGGGACGTGCAAGACCGTCAATACGAGAGGTATGCCAAGGTAGCTCTGCAGTTGATGAGCCGAGAAGGAATGTTAGAACGCTTTGAGCAGATCTGTGAAACACAGAATAACTTAGCTCTAACTCATCTTTCCTACGACGCACTCTTCGACTTAGATGCTGAGGAGTTTTCCTTCATACTTGAATGCCTGAAGAGATTTCTCTCAAAGCCGAAGGCAAGTAACAGGCAATGGAGAAGCTTTGAAGAGGTTCGAACTTTCTTTTATGATAGAGCCGTTGCTATCTTTCAGGCTGCCAGAGAGGTTCGGAATGAGGTGGATGAAGCCGTGAGCATGGATGACTTTCTGAACACAAATATCAACATATCTGGAGCGTCTACCCAAAATGTTCAACACAATGAGAATATGGGAACGATATCCATGTTCATCGTAGGCCAGGCTGTGAAGTTCACCGTACTTCCTCGTGTCACGCGCAGACCAGCATCTCTACAAAACGCAAGAACATCGGTACGTTCCGATTTGCGCAAAATGCTGGGTCTCATGAATGCTCGTGCGAAGTTGAAGAGGTCGGTTAGAAGCACTGGACAGCCATATACCACGAGTTTGGTTAAAAGAACTGCAGGGCCGGCTAGCAGTGATTCAGTTGGCGGAAGCGCAGGTGGTGAAAACGATGTCATTATGCGGACGAGCCGCCGCAAGAGAGCCGAAGTCAACTACGAGGAACTCGAGAAGGGTAACGCAGTTGATGGAGTGGAGGTGGGCGCAGATGAGGGGGGTGAGGTACGTCCTAGGAAGAGGCCGAGGGCTACGTTCACGAAATCCATGACCAATGACCTGAAGAAGATGGATGCTACAGCACTGCTTAGAGAGCTAAACACCCGCGTGTTCAGTGAGAAGTCCATGAAAGTGCAGATTGTATCCATGGACGATGAGGTTGGAGGAAATTCAGCATTCGTGGACGACGCCGAACTACTGGCTGTCACGATGCCAGCGAATCGGGTCATAGAAGGAGATGGACCGGGTGCAGATGTTGGTGGGGAAGGTGGCTTTGATGATAAGGTGCCTCAAGTTGCACCTCAATCTGAAGAGCTGGGTCTCAATCGAGGAGATTCATATACTGGAGAAGGGTTTCCATCGTGGTGCTCATTCGTCATGCTTCGTCCAAGTGAATGGAAGGGCAGGAACGTCATTGAGCACAAGGAGCCGTGGCTTAGGAGCATCTATCTCCCGGAGACACACAGGGCTGAGTTGCTCAGTGTATCTGACCTTCGCGATGTGCACCATCTTGTATTCTGGCACGCAGCAAGGGCGGAGCATCAGATGCAGGCGGTGAAGTATGGGTTGAAATACCCAGAAAACCGACCACAGGACATGAGCGACGAAGAAGCTCTATGGGCTGCGGCCAAGGAGCATGATGAGTTCAGCCATATGTTCTTCACTCGAATGGAGAGCAACCTCCGTCATGAAGGATACTGTATCCTGGATGGTTTTGCGAAGGACGACAATGTCCCGGTGTGGGATGGGTTGTACGAGAAGGAAGCGTCTGGTGATGTGTCCGAAAGGCTCATGGACTTCTTTCAGAGCGAATATGCCGCAATGCCAGATATGCGAAAAGGCGAGGGAAAACGGTCTTACGTCTCGATCATCAACGAAGACAATGTTCCGCTAGAAGGAAGGAAAGGTCCGTTTGAAGGCAGAGTGATGTCCACTCGCTGGGGAACGGTGGACAAGATGGAAGAGAATCAGGATTTGTGGTGGGTGGTAAGAAAACGGGCTTTACTTGATGTTCGAATGGGAACGATAGCGGCTGCGTTGGGAATTTGGGACAATGGGAAGGAAGGTGTGAAGAAGATGTTCACACCCAAGACTGGAGGTCGTGTTCTTGGAACGACAAGGAAGTGTGGGAGACAGACGTTACATACAGACTTTAGTGGTCTGGTGACGATGGAATCGTTGTTCACTGGAAATCCAGGGTACTTCTTAATGGCTTCTGGAAGACACGGCTTTCCCCTGTGGATAAGTGCTGGGAGTCACAAGGTGGTGGGTTTCAACAATCAGCAGTTGCGGCTGATCTCCGGTGTCTACCCTGCGAAGAAGGTCATAATCCCACCGTTCTCCATATTCATCGGTAGGGGCGATGTGACCCACGCTGGAGCGAGTGGAAAGGATAAATGGGATTGACCGGAAACCATGGAACTGTTGGTCAGATATCACATGTACATGGTACCAGAGGGTTACAGCTTACCGGATGCAGTTCACAGGGTGAGAGACTTCAAACCGCCGTTTCTGGAGGAGGACGAAGGACAGGATGAAGATGAGGAAGAGTCGGACGATATGAAGGAGAACGTTCAAAGTGAGGTAATCATAGAGAGTGGTGCCGAAGATGACGAAAACGTAGTGGAGCATCTCTATAGTAACAGTGATGATGATGTCCCGTTGTTAATCTTAAGGAAACGTAGGGATGATCCACGAAACGAAAACGATATCTGACATCATATAGACCATCTTGTGATTGAATAAAAATGCTTTTGACAATGAATGGATTGCGTCTAACTGAGTGAATGGTATCACTGTGTGAGTGTTTACATTTGGACTTTGAGAACAGAGGATGTTGTGTATTGTAATGTGAACTGAATATCATGGCTCAAAGCGCATAGAAAGCTAGAGTTCTTTTATGTCGTAGACTATTTGAAAATACCAGAGTCTATAACAACGACGTTGGCGCCGCCATCGAACAGTGCTCGAGCGTCATGCATGGTGATGCCTCCATGAGTATGTATTCGTAGCTGCGGGTAAAGATATCTTGCTTGTTTGATTTTGGGTAAAACGTTGTGTTCAAATTGGGGTGGGGGGCGAATTGCGGGTTCTGCTGTCATGAACATCACGTGGTCAACGATACCATCATCAATCAATTGCTTTACGGGAGACAGCGGTGTTCCGGGAAGCAGCGCAACGCCACACTCCATAACAGCTTCCCTTATAGAATTAGCCAATGTCGTTGCACGCTCCAAATCCATTTTCTGAGGTACTTTGCAAGGTGTTGTATGGATGCCAGCTTGTTCACATATGTAAGGTGCAACGTAGAGGCTTTCGAAGTGGAAGGTACAGGCGCTTGCGCCGGCGTCAGCTATGGAGTGAATCCATTGTTCAGGGTTCGAAACCATCAGCTGACAATGTATGAAAGCGTCTGTATACTTGGCCAATGATCGAACAGTGTGCGGACCCCAAGTTATATCTGGGACGAAATGGCCGTCCATGATATCCATATGGAAGCACTTAATGCCCTTCTGCTCCATTGATCTAGTTTCGTCAGCCAGCACAGCTGTTTCCGAATAGGCGAGAGCTACGGCGATAGTTTGATTTGGTCGGATAGAAGCAAATGCACGATTCATTTTGGGGTGGTCCGGGGGATAAAAGGTAGTTTTGTACTTTGTTGAGTCCAATGATACGGATAGATGGGCACAGCGCAATGGTGTTCATGTTGTACTTATTAGGGGAGGAGGAGTACATGGAGGAATGAGGTCGTTTCAATTGCGATGAAGGATGTCACGTCCTTTCAATGAGAGGTTGTGATGATGGGTACAGAACGTTTTACGCATCCTATTAATTGCGGGGAGGAAGGGGTGGCGGCGGCCGATGAAGGGTTGCGTGTGGGGTTTCGAATTGTGTGTAAAGGAGAGGATGAGGAGTTTTGTCTTCTCTTGCTGCAGTACACTGTTCACAGTATTGTTGATAACAGTAGTGTTCTAGATGGCTGGGCGTCAGTACGAGCTAAAGCTAGTTTCCCCCGAGGAATTAGCAGGCATAATACATTCGAATGGATATGGAATCATAAGCGACATTGATGGGACGCTGAAGAACAGTGGGGAGAATATACCTCGGAGCGTTGTGGAGTGTATGAAGATTATTAATGAGAAAGTAGGTTTTGGTATCGCGACTGGGCGAGATGTGGATAGTGCGGAAGGTTTCATGGAGGGGCTCGAAGGGTATAAGTTTGGAATTTCGGCTAACCAAGGTGCTCGTGTGCGATTGTCGGATGGAACCGACCTTGAACAGGACTTGGATACGTATGCAATTGAACGATGCTGTGAAAAACTGAAGTCACTTGCGACGGAGCTGAATGGAAGGTATCGGATTGAAGACGAGGAGAGTAAGGCATTTGTGAAGACTAGGAAGGACAGTGGACTTCCGAACTTTATGTACGGTGGACTGTTAAAGTGGAAGGAGGAAATTGATTCCGGAATTGCAAGTCTTTTGAATAGCTTTCCGAATCTCGTACATTATCCGCAACCAGAAAATGTTGACATAGCGGATAAGCGATATACGAAAAGGAGTGGAGCGACGAATCTTGTGGATTCGGAACCAACTTTTTTCGATACGGAAGAGGTGGTGGCTTTCGGAAATGCTTCGAATGACGAACCTTTGTATGAAATGGCTGTATTCGGTGTCCATGTGAGAGGTGAGAAGGTCCCGTTATATGCACGTTATATTCTTGAGGATGTGCATGCGGTACATGTGACAATTAGGAAGGTGGCTGAGCTGTATGGGAATGATGAACTACTGTGATGGCTATGTAATAGGCACTGCTTTGCAGTCTTGGCGCATATGCGTGAAGGTGATGCAAAGTGTTCAGTTTCTAAAACAGTGATTGCGTTTCTTTACTTTAGACGTACATTGCAATGACACAATGAACACCAATTAAACCTAAGCGGACTCTACTTGATGTCATATGTTCTACACATCTTTCCTCTTTTTACTGCCTGTGGGCTCACGACCTGCCAAAGAAACAATCTCAACGTTCTCCTTTCAGATATGTTTCGGTCAATTTAATGGGAAAAGTATGTCATGAAGAAGGACATGGACGTAGTTCGTATGGAAAGGAGCGGGGTCACGGAACCCAGCGCATCTCTCCTGGCGAGAAAACTCCGAGAAGTAGGCGTTTCTAAATTGAAACTCGGAGAAGGAAGTAGGGAACCCGGCAAGTGTTCTGCCGTAAGCAAGAAGCCTGTCGATGACCTCTCTAAGTTGGAATACAATGCCGGTTTTGAGAGAAACGATTGTAAACAGCTCTTTCATAATCGTGGACACAACTGCTTTGTAATCCGTGGCCACTACATGCATGGGAACGAAGCCATGTGAGGCGCCGACGAGGTTGAAGGTCGATATCCACACGAGTTTCTCGTAATAGCTTCTGAGGAAGGTGTCTTCATCGACAACGGTGCAAGTGAGACCTGTAGACCATAATTTCTCTGCAAGGAACTGGGACCACTTACCAGTTGCGACAGTGAGGCCGTGAGGACTTTGAAGCGTAACACCATCCTGCGGCGCTGCGCCTCGTGATGGAACACCAACGTATAGAACAACCTTTGTACAGGACTGTAGGCCGTACTTAGAAATGACGGGGAGTACATCTCCATTCTGAAAGAATACGAGATCCTCTCTCCGCGAGGGGGGACAGGCCTGAATTGTACTCTCTAATGAATTTGCTTTCCCACAGAGCAGTATGGGCCCATTGGGAACAACAGCCATGTTACGGAAGTATTCCGCAGAGAAGCAATAGTCTCCATAGCTGAAGAGCATTGTACCAATGCGACCCCTGCCGACGATGACGGCTGGAGTATTTGGACTCGGAGGTGGAGTCGGGGGAACATGATCGTTGTGTTCCATTTTGAAGTTGAAGTTCTTATACGAACGGATGCGAGAGTCTGTTGGAAGGAGTAGAGGCTCTTTTAATAGAAAAGAGAGGTAAGCAGAGAATGTGGACATAGGGCATTTCGAGACCTTAAACGAAATGTATGAAATGTGATAGTGGAGAATGAGGGGTATAAGTTTTAGACTCCCGATTGCTCATGAGTGTCTTATGAAGTGAGAAAAGCGGGTATAATATGTGACAACTGGTTTATGAATGTTCACGTTTATGGGATACATAGAAGCCCACTGCGGGGTATAATAACCGTACTGTGCTTCATAAATGCGGCGGAGTATTCAGAAGGAGCTTACATGCTTCGCGTTTTTTTCTATAAAAGAAGCACAGCTTCTGTGACGCAGCAATGATGTTGCGGTATTTTAGGGGTTACGCAAGTTATCTAGTATGGAATCTAGTATAGAATCTCGTTTGATTGTAGCTCCGTCTATTCTGGCATCCGATTTTGCTCGACTCTCGGAGGAGGCGGCTGAGATGAAAAGAGCTGGAGCGGACTGGCTCCATATAGATGTGATGGATGGACATTTTGTGCCGAACCTTACTATTGGACCGCCTGTAGTGAAAGCCCTTCGGAGGCACACCAATCTGTTTCTGGACTGCCATTTGATGGTGTCGGACCCTGGTCGATGGATAGACGACCTTGCTGAAGCCGGCGCAGATGGAGTCACCTTTCATATCGAAAGTGTATGTAAGGCGTTGGAACCGTACAACGGACCTTCTGAGGAGGATATTGCGGTAGCGATGGAGGTTTGTAAAGGAATTAAATATAGAGGGATGCAAGTTGGGGTTGCGCTCCGTCCCAACACATCTCTAAAGGTCGTGGAACCAATTATAGAGGAAGGGCTTGTTGACATGTTATTGCTGATGGCGGTAGAGCCAGGATTTGGGGGACAAATGTTTATGGAAAGTGTTATTGATAAGGTGCGCCATGCACGAGAGAAGTATCCAAGGATAGGAATACAAGTGGATGGAGGTATTGGACTGAGTAATGTGAGGGGAGTAGTCGAAGCCGGTGCCAATATTTTGGTTGCGGGAACTGCTATATTCAGCTCTTCTGATCCAGCCAATGTCATAGCTTGTTTTCGAAATGCAGTATAGGTACTGAAACCATTAAACAAGCAGGAGTGCTAAAGTCTCGTTTGCACATTATGTATATTTCTCTTCTGATACAGCTTATAACTTTGGCTTGACTGGCGATGTTATACTATCCAGCAATAGCGACGAGATAACATGGCAGAGGAGTAGGTCGGCTCTGTTCTCGGAGAATACTGTAGAAAACGCTCTAGAGTTAAGCATTCGCCTGGACTGGGGACGTATTATTTTCTGCCACAACCACGTGAGGTTGTGCCAGAAAGAAAGCAAGTGCCCAGTCGAGACGAGGTGGCTGGAGGGCCAAGCTATTGTACACACTATCGCGACTAAGTACCCACCTCGTCTTGACTGGGGATTATTTTTTTTTTTGCCACAACGAAGTGAGGTTGTGGCAGAAAAAACAACAAGTCCCCAGTCGAGACGAGGTGGCTGGAGGGCCAAGCTATTGTACACACTATCGCGACTAAGTACCCACCTCGTCTTGACTGGGGATTATTTTTTTTTTTGCCACAACGAAGTGAGGTTGTGGCAGAAAAAACAACAAGTCCCCAGTCGAGACGAGGTGCCTGGAGGGTCAAGCTATTGTACACACTATCGGGACTACCGACCCACTTGGTCTCCACTGGCGACGTGTTTTGCTTTTTTCACAACCATGTGAGGGTATGGCGGAAGAAGAACATGTCGCTGGTAGAGACGAGGTAACTGGAGAGGATGTGGGAGAGTCAGAGTAGACGGGGTGGGGCTTAAGTAGTGGACTGCTGACGAGGCGTACAGTAGATATTTTGGCGCGAAAACGGTGGAAACAGAAAGGGAAAAATCAGGGTGGCAGATAAGGCCGTGCGCAGGGGTCAATGCACGGACAACGAGGACGGCGTCGATTGCACCGTATCGCACTGAATTCTTGTTTTCAGTGACGGTTTTGGCTTTTCTAAGATGTCGAACGGATACGTGAAGGACGAGGAGCTTCTTGCGTTCCTGGAAGGGAAGGAGATCGGAGGGACGCCGTCTCCGAATCGGGAAGTGGCCGAGATTGCGCGGGTGGATGGAGGGTCACGGGAGGAGGAGGTTGTGGCTGTGGGGAAGGCAGGGGCTGCGGATGGGGGTTCGAAGGTGGTGCAGAAGAAGGGGGAGAAGGATGGGATGGGGAGGAAAGGGGCAGTGCACCTGAGCCAGTTAGGGATTGGGGAGCACATGGAGGGTGGAGATGGAGCGGGGGGTGGGGAAGAGCGGTTTACGGCGGAAATGAAAGAGCGGGTGAGGTTGTTGGGAGTTGTAATGAAGGAGCGAATGGATGATTGTATTGCAGAGAGTGTGGGGAAGATGGGAGGGGTGGTGTTGAGTGAGGAGGAGAATGGGGTGTCATTGGAGGCTATATCGAATTTGCGGAATGGTTTGAAGGTGCTGGGAATGGAGATGGGTCATCATGCGGATGGGATGGTTGAATGCGTGGGGAAGGAGATTGAGGAGCTGAGGGAGGAGAATGAGATGCTGAAGGGGAGGTTGGAGATGCTGGAGATGCAAATTGGAGAGGTGGAAAAGGCGCGGTTGTTGTTGGTGGAGATGAAGGGGATGCTGACGAGGACAGGGGGGGAAGTGGGAGGAAGTTGTGCCAAGGGGGAAATGAAGGTTGAGAAGGGGTCGCCGGTGACGCCAAAGACTAAGGAAGTGGGTAGTCGCTTGAAGAAGAGACGCAAGGAGGGACGGAAGGTGGCAGGGGAGGCGGTGCGGCCGGGGCTGGGGGTTCCGACGTTGACTGGGTTTCGTAGCGCGGCGCACGCGGTGCAGACGGCGGAGCGCATACTGGAAGAGCAGAGGGAGCGGAGGATGGGTGGTATGGGCAGCCGTTCTGGGGCGAAGAGGGTGTACGAGAATGGGGAGAGCTGCCCGCGGAACTTCTACGAGATGACGTTTGAGGAGACGGAGACGCAGGATCCGAACGCGTGAGGTGCGGAAATTGACTATAGTATGGTAAGGGGGTGGCGGTGTTGAGTGGAGGTGGAGATGGGAAGGAATGAGAGGATGTTTTAGGGTGGCTGGGTTGCCAATTGTTTCGCATTTTCGGGCGAAATGGAAATTGGAACTAGCACGGATGGAAAATTTGGAGAGGGTCGCGGAAAAGAGTGTAGTTGGGGTGGGTTGCGAAGCGAACCTCTCGAAATACTAGGAGACCCTAGCATTAAACTGCGCGAGATGGAATACAATATTCCAAAATTTGTTAATTTTTTGAGTGCCAGCCTCTGCCACCCCCGCGCGCGCCCAGATAAGGCCTAAAACTAGCAACTATTCCACACATAGCACCCAGTATTCCACTTTGCAGAACACAGACGGTACCTGCTGTGCAGTGGGAGGTTGAACGCATTGCGCACGATGGCACTCTGCACCTTCCATTTGTTCCAGGTACGCCAGGAATCCCCGCCTGACGCACTCTTCGTCCGTAAACGAGTCTTCAAGAGAGGTACTGGACTCGTCATCATCACGAGAGCTACATTGCCGACTTTCCGACGCATGTTCATCGTTTTCGGTACCCGATTCCGTATGATTATCTGCTTTAGATTGTACCTCACCCACCTGAAGTGGAACAGAGAGCTTCATAAAAGTCGTTAGAATAATAGTTTGTAAAGAGCTTCACTTCATATGCGTATATCTTACCGTTTCCACTAGCGCAACCGTCTTCAACATGTGCGATTCCGTTACGTCGATGACGGAACTGCCAGTAGAGCCCGCTTCTTTCACCGTGATACTGTCTCCAATTCCTTCCGATTTGTCGTCGTCAATGCGAATTATGTCTACGAGGTTTGACGGCTGTACATCACGCTCCCGGTGCTCCTGCGTCCGCATGCATTCGTCATCCGTCATATGACGAATATTACTGCCAAGCAACCAATCCTTCACGGGCTTAAGACGGAATGGAACTACTTCTTCCATGAAGTCCTCATCAGAATCGTGTTGATTCGACGTGTTCTTTCCAGCGGGGGGCGTGTAATTTACGAGAGAGATTCGATTGTCGGCCGAGCTCTTCTTCATGATGGCCGCCTTCACCGCCTTTCTCCGTTTCTCCTTATTTGAACGCCTATCATGCGGTAAACGTTCATGATTATGAACGTTAAACCTCAAGACCATCCATCCCTTTCCATCAATACGGGCCTTTGCCATAAATGCCGCTCGGCATCCACAACCAGGAGGCTTATCCTTGTATTTCAAACATCGTAACCTCATATTCAACATGTACACCTTGGAACGCGTTACCTTCCTACAAAACTGTACCCCATATTCATATCCCTCGTCAGCACAAAGCCCGTAGACATATCCAGGGAGATCCAGTACGGTCTCATATTCTTCCTTCTTATCTGTCGTACCACAGCGCGTATCATGACTTTCCTCCCTTTTCTGCTCTACTACCAACTTCTCCTTCCCCGCACTATCCATTTCTCGCTCCTCATGGGAGCTTTCTCTGTGTACATGTACTGCGCTCGACTCGACGACTCTGACCCTCATCTCCACGTCACCTCGAGCGTTCTTGTACAAATCAGTTCTAGAAAGTCGACGGGTTCGACTACGAACAGTGCCGGCACGACTGGTAGTTCTCAGAGCATGATTCTCTCTCCCTCGTGCGTTACTCTTTGACGTATCTCGGCTCTTGACCCCTATTTTAGTGACCGGAGCATCTCTTTTATCCTGCGTCGCGAGAACCTCCCCTGCGTTCACCTTCTTTTGGTACCCCTTCCTTGAGGACTTCTTAATTGAATCATTTCCTAACTGAAGACGCGTAGAGCTCTGTTTGTGCCGTGACACGTAGCGAGCCTCACGACGACCCATGTGCACCTGGTCCACAGCATTCCCATCACTAACGGGAAGCACATGTGTCACATTCATAATAGATGAAACACGGGCTTCCACACATGCCCAACGAAAGGTTTCCGTAAGATTCTTCGGGTGTCCAGGTACAAAGCTCTCATCAGGAACCACTCCTGTAGTACGGGCCAGTTTCGTCATCATAGAGAGGACGTATGGGCCGCAGCTAAAAGACTCCTTTTGTTGTACATACCCCAATACATCTAGAATGTAGTTTTCCTTCGGATACGTCCACGATATTGGTTCATTCTGAACATAATCAATCATACGCGATACAAGATATCTGCAACCTTCAGGACAATCCCAGAGCAAACTATCCCCCCAGTACATTCTCCATCTTCTCCTTCCAGTTTCTGCAGCGTACAAAACACCCCAGTGAATGTCCTTGACGCTAACAGGCACCACAATCTGAGATACTTTCTTCGGACTCAGATAAAACTTTTTCGTAAACTGTTTGTCATATCTTTGTAGAACCTCTACTTGCTGCGACGCATTTAGTGCTGTAAACGAATTGGCATTATGGCTTAGCCGAACACCAGTGTCAAATGGAATGAAAACCACGCCACAATGAGGCTCCAGCTCAAAATAATCCGGCTCCCAATAACACGTTACAGAATCAAGTCCCAGGCTTGCATGACTCCGTAATTCTTACTTCAATCGCACCGTTCTCGTCATTCGCGTTTTGAGTAATGAGAATCATATGTATCCAAAGCCGCCGGAGAATGTTGAAGCCTGGAGGCCTGACTCTGTTGAATACGATGCGAGTTCGTTGCGTAACCTCCTTCAAAAACGCCGGTATTCTGTTCGTGAGCGATCGTATAGATCTCACTTCTGCAGCAGTGAGATTACGATGAGAGGGATCATTTTGTACTTCGAAATCGTGTGACGACTTTACGGAGTTTCCGAATGGATCTAATTCATCTCCGGAATCGTCATTGCGCGGGTCTAAGTACCCAATCACAAACGTGTCAAGAGCATCCTGAGGAGGATATGCAACCGTGGGATCGTCTTCGGGTAAAAGAGTTATCATCTGTACGCGTTTGGGGATTGGAACGAAGTATGTGTGATGCGCTATTGGAGATTGCACTGACGGTAGCGCTCCGTGCTGCGGCACTTGCGCGTGCACTGAGGAGAGCTTCGTGGTCTTGGGTTTGGAAAGGGCGCGCTTTGGGAGCGTCACGCTTTTGAAAGGAGGTGACCAATGAAGGGAGGAGGTACTGAAGCTCTATACACTTGGTTAGCTCCAATTGGTACCGATGCTCTGAGCGCGTGACTTAATGGAAGGGAGGTTCTACGGGAAATCGCTACATATAAACCGATGCTCTGGGCTGAATTTCCCACGCATCTGACAGTGCGTAGATTCTCCGCGTACCGATTTAGTGTTTGGCTCGTATCTCCGGAACGGTGTTGTTTCAGGCGCTGAGAATGGGCGCTTTGCACTCCCCGCACGGTCAAATACTTAACAATTTTTTGGTTTGCACGCGCACGCCATTACGCGCAATACTGTATACCGAATCGGCTACTCAACAGCGCATGGTGCGCATGCACTCCGACCGGGATTAATTTCGAATTTTTTAGACTGCGCAGCGTGCCGGCACGCGCGCCATACCGTACCGATGGGGAGCGCGCTTGCCGCGCTGGTGCCAACGGAGATGCGTGGATTCGGATAGCGCCACCGCCCCCACACCACGCGCCGTGATCGGAGGTGCAAATACCGCTGGGATGATAACCACTCGGATTGTTTGGCGGGTTTCGACTCCCGCTCGGTTGATGGAGCATGCTTGCGTCCCGCGGAAGGGATGAGATGGGTTCCGGTTCGGGTTGTGGTGCCGCGTAGTCGTCGATCTCGCTCGTGAGGTCGGTAAGGACTTGCGCACCTTCCCGCTCGGTCTCGGTCGGCTCTGCTGATGGTAGATGTGCGGCTTCACTCCCGGTTGGAGACTTCATCTCTTATACGCCGTACGGTGCGAAGCGTCGCACGCGAGAGAGCAGAACCGTCAAGAAGAGCGCTATCGTCGGACGGGAGCACGGCGCACTGGGTAAATGAGCGGAAACGCGACCAATGCTCGCGATAGTCGAATTTAATTTACTTCAAACTAACTGATCCTACGCTACGCTAACCTTAGACGACAGTCTAACCTCTGGATCCCGTTACACCCGCTCGGCAACTCCCTCTCTCGTCGTAACGCCCGGAATTTTCGCTACCACGCTGTCCTCGTGATGGCGCATAGTGCGCCGATGTGTCTTCTCACCGCACGGCAGCACGCCGAGTGCCATGGCATTGGTCGCGTCAACTGAGACAGAGGCGACATCGACCGTTCGGAAATACATTTCAGCACTCCTCTCGTGCGCATTCACGCACGCTCGGCCAATTCAAACCGCACGGAGTCGCAGTCTTCCGCTTCAAAGATCGCTGTACGGACATCCGTTGGAGCAGACGAAGCGTAGGTTCGCATCGGGTATCGCACGCGAACCGAACGGGATTGGGCACGCCGTGGACATCGCGCACCCTAGAAGGGGGGTCTGTAGTATAGTGGATCCGATCGATAAGACAGGTAAGAAGGGGGTATGCTGGCAACCGTACGGGTATGTGAGGTGTCCCACGTGTGTAGAGTTGGCACGCCGTGCGGTACTGTACGCTAGGTATGACACGTAGTTATAGCTGTAGATAGATGGCCCTCCCCTCCATCTCGGGATATTTTCGACACGTGGACAGGGTGCCGAGTCGGAGAGTTGCCGCGTCGAGGTGCTACTTATGCACCTCCGCTCCTCTCGTACACCCAACTAGGAAAGGGTAAGCACCACCGTCCCGAACTACTATTTCGCTGAGTCAGAACTGCGTCTTAGTTGCTACGAGACTACTACAGGTTTAAAAGCCGTTCGGACTCTCCGCGCGTATCTCGATCGCGCCTGACGTACCCAACTGCTCACTCTCCCTACGACCGCCCGGTGCTGGCGTTCGTTTCCATGCGTCATCCCTTTCAAGACCACACACGCGACTACACGCCCCGCTTACGAACACCGCACTGATTGCGCACCTCTAGGACTCTTTTATTTGTGTGCGCTATCTCACATGTTTAATGCGCTGGCGTCTTCGGCTAGCCGAGTTTGGTTATGAAGTCACCTATAAGAAGGGAAGTCTCAACGCGCAAGCGGATGCTCTTTCACGTTTGGGAACGGAAGGCGAAGCGTTACGCGTCGATGACGATGATGAAGATATCCCCTGTTTCCTCATTGAGGAGGGTGAAGAAGACTACGAACTGATTTCGGGCGACATCTGTGCTGAATTACTCGTCGCAGACGGTGAAGACCCGGAACCCGGTGCGTTTGTCCCAATCACTCCTGAGGAGATGATCAGAGAACAGCAGGGAGACCCGTTTTGCACGAGGATACGCGCCCAGATTAGTGGCGGTGCGAACATCCTTTTTGGGGTTAACACTCAAGGTTACCTCGTTAGAGTGGTTCCTTCATCCCCACAGATTGTGGTTCCTCACTCCTTGCAGTCAAGGGTCCTTCATCTATCACACTTTTCTAAGGTTGCTTCCCATCCTGGTGCTAGAAGACTGTACACGACGTTACATCGGGATTTCTACTGGCCCGCGTTAGAGTTGGATTGTTATACCACCCTCAAGGCGTGTACGCACTGTGCTCGTGAACGAGTTAAACTACGTCGCCATGCGAAGAAGCTGACTCTGTTCCACGCACGGGCGCCTCTAGAGTTTATTGCCATCGATATACTCGGTGAGTTCTTACGGACATCCCGAGATAATCGGTTTCTACTCGTCATTACGGACAGATTCTCAAAGTTGGTCCGGACAATTCCGTTGAGGAAGATTACATCACGCACTGTTGCGGAAGCTTTTGTTAAGAATTGGGTTCTAGTCTACGGGCCCCCGGTCAATCTCCTTTCGGATAATGGTCCGCAGTTTACTGCGCGTTTCTTCCAGGACGTCTGTCGGATACTCGACGTGAAGAACCTCTTCACGACGACGTATCATCTCCAATGCAATGGGAAAGTCGAGCGATTTAATCGAACGTTGCTCTCCGTATTGCGGGCTTATACTGTGGAACATCCAAAGACTTGGGATCTCTACAGGGATACCGTGACGTATGCGTACAATACGCAAGTTCACAGAGGTACTGGTTTATCTCCTTTTGAGCTTGTGCTGTCGCGAACGCCCCCGCCAGTTGCGGTTGAAACTCAGCCAAAGCTGGATACGTTCCCGTCAACGGTTCGTCACTACCTGCGTTGGAAGCAGTGGATTTCGTACATGGTACCTGTTGCCAGGTCGGCAATGGCTAAGGCACAACACGCTTATTTGCGGAACTTTGATGCCCGTATTCGGAGACCACTACCACCGCTGGAACCGGGACAAACCGCCTTTGTAAGGAAAGAATATTACAATCCTCAGAAAAGGAGAGGCGACACAAGCTTTCTCCCATCGCTGGTGGTCCGTACCGCGTTATTAGCGTGAATAAGGACACAGTTGTACTGGACGTTGGTGGCGCTCACGAACGTTTTTCTCGAGATCGAGTTGTACAAGGACCTACCCGTCATACGGAAGTTGTTTTGGACACTCAGCAGGATGCTGGACAGTCGGAGAACCGATCGCTTCAGTCTAGAAAAGCCACACCACCTGTGGGACTTCCTCACCCATCAAGGGGATTGTCGGAGTTACCGATGTTATCGTCGCGAACCGAATCTTCGAATTCTACACCGCTTGTGAAGTCGCGCTTCACAGCGTCTATTACACCGTCAACTGACGTGATGACCGCTCCCCTTAACGCTCCACCTCAGGAGGGGGAGGGGAATTCACGCGTTGTTGCGGAAGAACAGGGATCACCGGTGTCGCTACCGTCGCAGACATCCCGTGATTCACGGAGAGAAGAATTGGAGACTGTATTGTCTCAGGACACCGTCGAGGACGTGATTGCTAAGGATACCACTCTCAGTGGGCAGGCAAACCCGCTACAGGGTGCTGATATTGCCAAGGGCGCGCAACGCTCTACAGCGGATCGCAGCCTTATCAGCAAGGGACACACGCAATCTACGGACTCCTGGACTGTCCAGGATACTGGAATTGCTCACCCGCACGGGGAATCGCCGCATGATCATCCCTCTGTCGTCGAGGAGACACAGGAGGAACAACCCGATCGCGCTCGCGAAGTTACCTGGGCACCGCCGGAACTCGACGCTGATCACCCGATTTCTCGGAAGAGGACGGCTACAGCACAGGTGGATACTACTACACGGAGTATTCCGGACGCGCGCAAGTCGCAACCCGTCGCTGACGTTCGTCGCGCACCGCCTACGCAGGCACGGAGTAGAGAAGTCACGGTTGATCCCGGTATCGCAAGCCCTGATGATCAGGAAGAGAAGACGCTCGCAGAAGCGAAGTTGGAGCACCCCGGAACGAGTATGGAGGAAGGACCACCGCACTCATCCGTGGGGAAGTCGTTAAGCGCTCTTCATGACGTTTTGAACCGTCATGAAAGTGCACGCACGGTTGGAGATACGGAATACCGCCCTGATTTAGGGAAAATACACGCTGCCAGTGCAGGAGTGCGCGCGCGCCACACGTCGCGTGGCACACGCCGTGCACCACACAGTGGGCCTACACTCTCGACCGGCAGCGCCGTAGCCACGAACCGTCGTCCGGAGTCACGTGAACCGGCACGTGTCGTGAAAGGTAATCCGCCTCCACATCCGAAACCACCGTTAACACGGGAAACTACTCGTAATCGAGACGTTAACGATCCCGTCGCAACGGAAGAACTGCTTGAGAAACCCCGGAATTCGGTAAGGAAGACTCAGCAGAGGACGACAGAACGGCCAAAGGCGTCAGAAGCACACAGAAACGCAGCTGTTATCCCTGTTACAGTACCGCTACGAAGCGTGGACAACCCTTCTCAAGGTCGTGAAGAACGCGAAGTTTACTCGAAAGAGTTCGTTGTCGACCACATTGCGGGACACAGTTGTCACCCGAAGGAGTATAGGCAGTACCAGGTACGCTGGTATAGCTACCCGCCATCAGCAGACACGGATGAACCGGTTGAGCATCTGCCACGATCCAAAATCGTGCAGTATCACCGCCGCACTAACACGGATGTTCCGACTAAGTTACACCGCGCCCTAGTAAGGTAGACGCCCACCGTCTGTGACGGAACGTTCTCTCGTGTCCGACGTAGGCGTGTAAACGACAATGGACCTCGTGTGAGGAAACATAACGACCTCCAGTGGAGTACAGTACCGAAGTATATTTCGTGAAGGTACGCTCTAGAAGAGGAGAGTTGAAGAAGAAAAGAAGACTCAGAAGAGGAATTCGAAGACTCTATGGAGAGAAATTGGTATTCAGATGTGAAGTTTTAGAGAAGGAGTCTCTACAGTGGCTCTCACCCATGTGGGGTCACGTGGTTGCTCGCATTGTGCGGTGGAATCCGACTTATGTTGTGTCTAATCGCGCTTTATTCGTTTCTCGACGTTCTTACCCTGTTAGGTTTTTTGTCCAGCTTGCTGGTTCTCTACCACCGTGGTGGACCGCAATCACGGTTTTTCCCTAACAGAAGGATGTACTGTTTCCGTGTACATCACGTGTATCTATCGGTTTGGATCACCTTTGTTAAGGTTCGTCACTCTCGTGTTCGAGGATCATTTGTGGTTGACCGATTTCCCGGGAGCCTCGCTTGCGCCCGCATTGCGGTTTATCGTATCATTTCACCGTTTACACGGATTCTCGAACGTCTACCTAGACATTCTCGTGAGTTCTGGCACGGTCTGATACCGGAGGATACACTTCTTTTTCGAAGGTTTTTATTTGTTGGTTTACCCATTTTCATGGTGTCACTGTGGGTCTCAGCTACGCTGGCATGCATATCACCGTTTTCACTGGCTTTCTACAATGTCTGTTGACGGCCCTTGTTAAGGTTTACACATGGTTCAGGTTTGATCACCGTTCTCGGGATGTGGACTTTCACGGACTACCGGTTTAATATATTGCCGATTCTCGGACTGTCATTTCGTCTGTGACGCTGTCTCTTCCCCATAACTGGGTTTCGTTGCACGGCTTGCCGGCGCTGTGCATGGCTGGTTCATTCCCAGTCGGGATCTTGTCACGTCCAAGACGGATTGGGAACGCCGAAGATTCGGGGTTTGCATATTAATTATATGTTTATTGAATGGACGCCCGTATCTTCACGGTGAGAGCTCCGTTTCCTAAACGGGATCGTTCCCCTTCAAGGGTGCCTTCCACGCTTTAATCGCGCAGCGAGATCTCATCTTCTGATGGCTTTTGTTCATGCTACAGTAGCGGTTACATTGCCCATGTCTGGGATTTCGTCGGAAACCCGAAGTTGTCGGTTTGGGAGCCCTCCAAGGGGTAAGGAAAGTCTGCGTTGTCGCTTGTGAGGACTCTGGAAGTGTACCGCATGTTGCGTGTCGCTCTAAAACTCCGTCAGTGACGTTGGGAAGATTTAGGACCCCGTTTTCGGGAGAAGTTCGAGACTTTGCACCCATGTGTCTGGGAATTTGGCGATCGTGTCGCACGATGCGGTACCGTCGTCGACGTCGTTCTACGACCCAATGGGGGACTCACACCGCACGTCTGCGTGGATTTTCCGTCATCCTCAGAACGTCGTTCGAGCGCAAAAGACCCCAACCTGGGCGTACTGTAAGAAAATTTGCGACGATGTCGAGAAGGTAAGAGCACGTCTTGGGACGGTTGTTGCGACTCTAGAGGAGGTTGGGAAGGACGTAGAAGGACACGGAAAACCGGGACACAACCAAATAATTTGGCGATCGCTCGCATGTACCGCTCCTGCGTGATCTTGCACAGCTTTGTGGGTTGTCCGGTGCTGGAACCGTCATCGGGACGTGGTGTTCGCACCTCAGAAGGGGGATATATAGTGCAACGCATTTCGCTGTTGATGCTCCCTTTTGCGGATGAAGTATATGGTACCTGCTGTGCAGTGGGAGGTTGAATGCATTGCGCACGATGGCACAGCATTGCTGGCTGGGTGACACATGTGCATGGTGGTCTACACCCATTGTTGGGAAGATTTGTATTGCATATTGGATAGTTGTGATGTGCACAGCATTGCTGGTCAGCCACACACGTGTGGGAAGTTTGCACCCATTGTATGGTGTTTTGGATATTAATATTAGATATGTAGTTGCCACTGACACTGGGCGGCTGCACTACTTAGTAGGCTGAGCTCAGACCCAAGTCGGGGAAGTAAACGACTCAACCGAGTGTTCGGCTCCAACTGCGCACCCGCGGTACGCAATAGCCTCCTTGCGGAGAGTCATTGCCTCGTGCAGGTTTATTTATCCGCCTCGCGGCATCTACAGCACTACTACCGCTATTGCGCGTCTTTATTCGTGTGTTTGTTTCGCTTTGTCCGTCTCTGTCACAGAGATACTATTGTCGTAGTGCCGGTGTTTACCGTGTTGCTATTCGCTCACTACCGTGGCCCGTCCCGCATACCGCGTGCCGCGCCACTCTCCCAAGTATGGCCGTCTTCGCTCGTGAGGTCACCACCGACTGCGTCGTGCTCTCCGGCTCTCCACCCGACTTCTCGGTATATCCGCGACCTTACACGTATATCGTGAGGGTGGATCCCGATTTACACCCGGCTCGCGCATCCACCCATAAGGGGCTCTATTGCTACGCTACCTCGACAAGGGAAGGCCTGAATACCCTTTCTGTGTCTTCTCCCTTGCAGGGGTTTTGCACCACAAGAGGTAGTACATTCCTGTAGCGCACCAAGGCAGGCGTACCCAACCACTCGGTTACTGTGCACTACTAGTAGTAGCTTGGTGCTGCCACCTATTAGGTCTACGTTCGATTCAACCTCCTAGGTCGAGCCCTACCGGCGCTCCCTAGAACGCATTCGCACCGTACGGTTATACCACATAATCCATCGGATAACCACGTTACCTCGTCGATACACTATGAATCCTATCACGTCCATAATTACGCCATCGTGTTGCTCCACACGTTGCTCTACATTCTTTGCGTTGGTACTGTTGTACAAATACCGATAAGGTGTGAGGTCCGCCTCGTAGAGGGAGCGCGCAAGGGCTCAACCTAAAGGAGAATAACACACAATCAATATTGTAGTAGGGCACCTGAAACTCGCAGGTGCAAACGGCAGGACAACTAGTCTAGACCGTGTAGATGTACGGTAGTAGACGTCGACGTGAGATAAAACCTGAATAAGAGTAGAGCAGCAATTGAACAAGATGGTATAGTTGCTGCTCTAACGATGTCTGACTTTACAATCCCTAAAGAGAAAGGCGAGATGCACTGAAATATATACAAGGTGCACCAAGGCCGATCTCTCTTGCGGGCATGAAGTACACGGCACAAGGCGGGGTTCGTTCTATAAGGGGTCGAACGTAACAATAGTTGATAAAAACTCTCAATATTGGGATTCTTTAGAGGACGCAGGGTGGATAGGAGATTTGTGTGCAACGGTGTACCCCTCCTTGAAGGAGTTGATGATCGCCCAAGGCGTAAAAGTCTAGAGCCAACCCTGGTTGCGGGAGCTTTACTAGTACGAAGGCAAGATCGCCGGCGCGCTAAGTAGTGCAGCTCGCTGACTAATAATTAGAAATAAACTAACTAAATCAGATGGCAGGTATAAAGCGTACAAAGAAGTAGAAGCCTTAAAAGCAGTATTTGGGCATGATGTGGAGCGGTAGGGGCGGTTAGAGAAGAAAACGGTAAGTCGTCGGGGGCACATATGGTGCACGGACGCGGCCACTGACATTGGCGCAGAAGTGCGGAGCAGGCTATAGAGATAGTTTTGAAAGGTTTGAATTCTAAATCACAAATGAAATTGCTATTAAGTGTCAGTTTGTATTTGTGCTTTGATTATGGATATATTCATATTTACAAACTGCAAGTGAAGATATTGTTTGCTCATCTCTTTCGTTGGACTCCAGAACCAAAAGTTGTTTGCTATCGTACTTCCCGGAAATAAATTGCTTTCGGCATCAAATGAGTAGAAACATAGTTGACCCAAATGATACTGAGTAGGTACAGAATCATCATGATGGATGTCGTGCTTGTTAGAAAGGAATGTGATGCCGGTTGAAATGCTTCATCTTTCTTTTTGTTAGAAACATAAACAGAAGTTGTGGACACGGGCACTAGTGACGATGGACAGTGGCAGAGTCCTTATTTGGTGTTGGACAACCCCGCGAGCTGCGAAGTGCTTCCTGTTTGGTCTTGAACGACTAGAATCTTATCCTACGGGGTGCTCAAAGAGCGAACCGCGATTCCGGGCAGAATCCATGAGACCGTGCTCGTTCACGCCGATAGATTACGTTCATTTCGGGTCGCACCCACTCCGCTTGGCCCGGTTCATAACATAATAGCATTCATTACTCACGCTTTCATCCAATTCGCGATAACTACATACTGGATGGAATACCCTATATTGGAATGAATGTATTAAGCCGTCCAAAGCAACACGGACATTTACGAGGCCGTTCAATACATGCAAATATGGCGGGTAGATATCCTATGGGCCATTATGTACACGCTTATATGAACGTAAACCCCGCTTTGCGGTTATTCATGTGTTCTGGACCAGCTTCTTGCCCGGTGAATTAACCAGTTTTAGTATTTGTTAAAAAATCATAGCTGATGGTTTCCCCTATTCATGATGCCCATATCCCGCTTCCTCACTTTGGAGTACATTGGGTTGCTGAGGGCCTCAGACCATCATGGACACGTCGGGGGCCAATTTCTCCACGTATATAGACCCGAATGTGTAGTGGAAAACCTGCTGCTTGTTGTACAACCGCACACTATGCGGATTGTACAACAAGCTCTTGGAATTATTTTGCTTTCCAAGCTCGAGCAAGGGCAAAGTGGTTGAAGACAGTGAGAACGGTTTTGCCCAGTTTTCACTGTAGGCGAGGAACGTATATGGGCCCAAAGTTTCCATTTCAAGGAATACTGCAATTTTGTTCGTAATTGGCACTTGATCTGCTCTCGAAACCCCTTTTCGGGTGATGAATTGGGTTGTTATTTGCGTCATGGTCACTGACTTGCGTCATAGTCACTGACTTGCGTCATAGTCGCTGACTTGCGTCACAGTCGTTGACTTGCTTCGCTATCACTCACTTGCGTCATACGCTTCTCACAAGATGTTATGTGGGGTATCATTCGATCCCGAAGATACTGAATCTCTGATGGGCGTTGAACTTTCTTGCCCACGTAACAGAAGATTTGCACGCCACTCTTCAGAATAATCGCTGTTGCTCACGTAAAGAAACAGAAACCAAAACAGTATAAAAGCAGCTGGAAACAGATGTATCGATTGCATCCCAAAGAACCCATCCACCCGATTTGAAGTGCTTCGCCGCCCGTGGTCAAATTTCTAGCACTCTCCTGTCAGGTCCCACAACCTCACGAAGTCTTCACAATGGCGCCGAGCGGAATGCTCTTCTTTCTTTTCTTCATTTCTGGACTTTCTAGCATTGCCATTGCTCGGAGTTATGTTCATCTCGGGCCAAAGGGATCAGAGACAACAGCTACCTTGCGTGCTCGAGTTGTAGCAAACGCTGTGAGACCAGTTCCGAGGCAAGGCATGGAATCTGAATTTGGAGCTGCTGAAGGATTTACTTTTGAAGATGACAAAGAAGGAGAGCCAGTAGTTGTTGACTTTGAAGCAGAAATTACGAAAGATGTAATCATCTGGGAAGAGCTTGAGGAGGATGGAATTTCCATATTGTCCTGCTCCCGTGATACTGAGACGTTCAAGGCCAGCATTGTTCTCTCCGGGGATAATCTTAATGTGACAGACTACCAGAATGGAACAGCTTTTGCAATCGGAAGCGATTCATGGGAGCAGTACTGTGGCGCTGTGGAAGAAGTGGAAGGAATAGATCCATCCGATGATTACTTGTTCTACGTAATTGATGATTCTATACCAAAAGAAGGACAGGTTTCATTGAGCATGACCATCGTTCCGGGTTCTGAGGTTGTTCCGGAAGTTGAACTCAATGTGATTCCTGAGGCCAACGCGCGATTGATGCCCAAGGGAATGATATTTGAAGACGACACTACTCTTAGCGGCAGTTCCAGGATTTTGGCTGGATTTGGAAACGACACGCTTCCTACTTTGGTGCGCCCTAGTGTTTCTGGAAGTGGTACTGTTAAACTGTTCGACGGCGCCACTTTGAGTGTCGCAGCTTCTCTTCGAGCAGATATCAAAAGTTTCAAAGTGCGTCGTTCGTTGAGACTTAAAGTTGAATGGACACAGATTCTGGAAGCCAATTTCGATGCATCTCTCCTGGTCGATTTGAAAGAGCTCTCTGGAAGAAGAAGTGGAGATATATTTAGGAAGCCAGTTCCAGGTTTCGGGTTTTCTAAGAAAATTTGGCTTGTCGGTCGTGTGCGCGCCGGTGCATTTGTTATCTTGCAGTGGCTGGTAGAGCTCGATCTCAGTGGCGGTCTTGATGCATCAGTGTCCGCTGCCTATCAGAGTCACCGACGAGTCAAAGCTCAACTTATTCCACCGAAACTATCATCTTCGAATTTGGCTGCTCCCGATCAAGGTAGCTCTGGCAGTTCTGCAATTGATTTCACAAAGGCCATTGAGGTTGATGATCCAAAATTCACAGGGTTCGCTGGCTTGCGTCCAGCTCTTGGTCTAGAAGCAACTTTGAAAGGAAAGGGGATTGGAGGCAACATCGGGGCTTCATTAGGACTTGAATCTCAAGGAATGGCTCGAAAGCCGCCATTCCTTCCTTTTACTGGAGCGGGTAGGACAATTGGATCATGCTCGGATTGTCATTACTTCCGTGGAAGTGCTGCGGTGGTTGGAAAGGACCTGGGTTTGGTTCTTGAGAAGAATGGAAAGCCGAAAGCGCCAAAGATTTTGATTGAAAATCTCTTCAGGATTCCGCTGGGGACACTGTGTGCCTTCAAGGGCAGTTGCCCTTCGGCTACGCCTTCCGTGTCCCCGTCACCGTCGCAAAGCACTCTACCATCACCCACACCCAGCGTGTCGCCATCGGCTTCTGCGAGCGTTTCGCCAGCTCCTCCATCCCCGACACCCTCATCTAGCATGCCACCGTCACCCACGCCCAGCGCATCATCATCGGCTTCTGTGAGCAATGTCCCGTCGCCAAGCTCTAGCCCGTCGGCCATCCCGTCGCAGAGCTCTAACCCGTCGGCCATCCCGTCGCAGAGCTCTAGCCCGTCGGCCATCCCGTCGCAGAGCTCTAGCCCGTCGGCCATCCCGTCGCAGAGCTCTAGCCCGTCGGCCATCCCGTCGCAGAGCTCTAGCCCGTCGGCCATCCCGTCGCAGAGCTCTAGCCCGTCGGCCATCCCGTCGCAGAGCTCTAGCCCGTCGGCCATCCCGTCGCAGAGCTCTAACCCGTCGGCCATCCCGTCGCAGAGCTCTAGCCCGTCGGCCATCCCGTCGCAGAGCTCTAGCCCGTCGGCCATCCCGTCGCAGAGCTCTAGCCCGTCGGCCATCCCGTCGCGGAGCTCTAGCCCGTCGGCTATCCCGTCGCAGAGCTCTACCCCTTCGCCTATTCCGTCGCAGAGCTCTACCCCTTCCCCTATCCCGGCGCAGACCCCCAGCCCTTCGCTTATCCCTGAATTTGACTCTAATGGATGTAGAACTTGCAGTTCTACGAGGCCGTGTTCATCTGGACTGAGCTGTATAAACAACAGTTGTAAGAAGTTGATATCATTCGGCTCGCCATGCGAGAGCTGCGGTTCGTGCAGCGGATTCTGCTTTGGAGGACGCTGCATGCCCAACTTAGGGGGTATAGGCGGGGCTTTTGGTTTTAGGAAGGGCGAGGATATGATCGAAGCCAGTCCACTCCCTGAGATGGAAGACGAAGAACTGACCTTCACTCCGGACCCCGTCGGAGTATTTTAGTGCTCTCTAACGGCTGAACCGGGATCATTCGACATGATGTGGTGTTACGTGTCCAGGCGACCGGTTAATTTGGGATGGCCTTTGCCGACCTGGTTAAGATCAGAACGTCGCGCTGTATGTGACAATGTCGTGATCAGTGACCACTCCACTGTGTGACCACTGGTCACACAGTGGAGTTTTTGTTTTCGTGGGGACTCCGGTGCACATCTTGAGAGCCTCAAAATCCACCGTAATTCATGAATCTTGGAAGGGAAGTACTGTACCGTTTTTAGTACGTAGCCAAATTATTTCAAGTTTGTCACCATTCGGTGACGATTCTCAAATCGAGTAGATTAAATAAATAATAAAACCTCTACTACAAAAGTTTTAGAGACCTGGAGGGAGCTCAACAGATGTAAAGGTTCTTGGAGCGTTAATCTTTTTTTTGCACATCTCACGGGGCCTAGATTCTCCGCAACCCCTCTTCAAAGAGGGGTTCTTCCCAAATTTGTTACAAGGATATGGAGGATCTGCCGGCCTCTTCCCAAGCACCTCACTGTGCGTGGATTCTCCGTTCCCCGCTTGTGAGTCAGTTCTACAGATCAATAGAAGGGTTGATTATTTCTACCCTTCATACCTGACCGAAAATAAAGATCGAGCATGAGCTGTCTTGGACGCTCCTCAAAAATAAAACAAGGCGAAGGCGAAACTGAGGTTGGGTCCTTCATTTCATCGTTCATTGCTGTGAACGAAAAGTAAACCATAATATTAACTAGTATGCAGGATATCCAGCAATGTAAATAGGTTTAGGGCCACTCTCGTGACCTTGTTGGCATCTTTGAGTCTGTGACGTTGCCTCCTATACTTGTTGTACTGCAGCTCTATCTTCTTAAATCCTTGGAAGCCGAAAGGCCTCGGGTGTTCCCCGACAGAAAGAACTACAACCTCAGTCACAGCTACGCCGCGTAACACTATCCCGATACCTTTGGCGTTCCTGGTCAACCGCGAGCGGATTAGGTTGTACAGCTTCGATATCTGCTCCACGTTATGGAATCGTCAACCTTTCGCTACTACGAGCTCAAAATCTCTGCGAAGCGTCTTCCGGGTCGTTCGCTTCGGATAGACCCTATTGCAGTCGTCTATTCGAAGAACGCCTTAAATTCAGAATGGGCGGAACTGGGCCGCACTGAAAAGAGGTTGAACGAATGGAACCCAAAATTCTCCACTCCTGTCGTACTACCCGCTGACAACGATAATCAACGTCGAGTTGACCTTCGAGTTGACTTCTATCACAAGGAAGTCAAAGATGGTCGATTCTTAGGAGCTGTGGAAGTCAACATATTTTCTCTTATCTTCGCCAAGGGGCAGCCGGTCGAACTAGAACTAAAGACTCCAGAAGCAACTCGAGGCAGTCCGCGAGTGTTCCTCACAGCCCTGGAAGGCTTTCGAACAGCATCGGAACCATCGTCCGTGAAACTGAGCTTTCAACTCATGCAAACGAACTACTATGGTGTCAGTATGCGAGTGTTTTACGAGATTTCGAGGGCGGGGGAGGGTACATGGCATCCGGTGTTCAAGAGCTCTCATATTCTAATTGACCAACAGGGGTGGGGCCAATTCCCTACACATGAAATAAGCATGCGCGATCTCACAATGGACGCCGAAAGTGCGGGATTGCTCATCAGTCTCTATCGCTACAGACGCATCGGGGCACGGAAACTTCTTGGTCATTTCCAAACTTCTGTCAAGGAATTGACGAGAAAGAGTACAGGAGATTTCATTCCATTCACTGCGAATCCAAACGAAGACCTTTTGTCCGCTGATGTCCAAGTGCTACATGCACAGAAGAATGGTCTCTTATACGAATTCGGCCTCAAGCTTATCAACGTTCACTGGAACGCCACTAATCTTTTGGAAACCCAAGCCAGCCGAGACACTGTCGGGCTTTGACGTGTTGTTATTTTCCTTTTTTCAAAGTTCTGAACGCATCCCCTTAGTAAACTCTAGACTGTTCCCGAGAGCTGCGAAATTGCTTGTATTGCTATTGACCGGACGTGGCAAGATCAGGGTCTTCCAGTTCATTACCCGCCTCAGCCAGTATGCGCTCTACTCTTTGTTTCTTCTGATCATTTGCGTTAGCTTTGCTAGGAATCTCTGAAACATCCTTCATATTCGAGTCCGTCCTTGTCTTTTCGTCAAGTGGATATCCCGTATCTACCAAATCACGTGGAGGGTCAGCCAGGTCTTCGTCATAAATCCTCCTACTCCCGCTCACAGGGGGAGCTAGGAACGGATTGTCAGGAACAGCAGCTGCTGCAGCGGCCAGCAATGAGGCGCTGTCATTGTCTTTCCTTTGAGCCTCTTTCAACTGTGCCAAGGATTTTTCTACCGCTCTGCGCGTTTCACCAGCTTCTGAAGCGTCCTTCTTCCTTCCGTTCGCAGCGGTGTACACTGGAGTCGCGATATAGGTGTGAGGACTTGGAAAGGGTGGCATCCATGTTTCCACAAAGCTTTTGGTTGTTAGCTCAGAAGTTTCTTCGCTTTTCACATACAGATCGTCTGGCTTGGAAGTGACCGGCACCGGAGCTGGGAAAGATGGAACCTCATACGGAAACGGAACCTCCGTGTACATGGCGTACTTGACAAGGTCCTTCACACCAGACCGCGTATGATGAGAGATCCATTCAACAGCATTGAGTACATCCAAAACATTGGACAAGGTACGGCCGTTGTGTGCAGTGAATCTTTTGGACGTGTAACTTAGTCGTTCAATGAAGGCTTTCGCTATATCAGCAAGCGAATCAGCGACGCTATCGGTTACGGAGATTGTAGAAGCTGATACAGGCTGTTTTTTCGGGGCGTGTTTAGTGAGACTCTTCTTCGAAGATACATTTTCTGCGGTTGCATATACAATCTGTGCGCACGCTACGCGCATGAGGTGGTGGGCAAATGCGTCCACTCCATCGGCCATGATGATTCAGCAACAACTAGTTGCGAACAAATGCATATAGCACACTCTCGATGACTGAGTGGTGGCGAACGACCTAAAGACCAACTTGCAGTTGACGATGAATGAATTTGATACAAAAAGCCTTTCGTGAAAAGGCGTTCAGTCGCCTTGCATGTCCAATTTGGGGTCGATGTGACGCGCGAAAAGAGCCTTTTTTTTGACCATTGTACAGTACGAGGACGGTTGCCAATGGCAACTTGCCACCCGTCACTGTGCTGCACTCGACGTCGCCAACAGCTTTTCATGTTTTAGTGCTTCACATTGCACTCCGAACACATTTTGCCCTTAATGTGGTACTCTGGCTTGAGGCGAAGGACTTGTTCAGCTCCTGCGAGGCGCACTGCATGCGGAATAGCCGGCAAAACCGGGTCCAAACATTCGGCGATAGCCTTCGGACTACCAGGCAAATTAACTATGAGTGAAGTACCACATACGCCTGCAGTTTGTCTAGAGAGAATAGCAGTGGGTACTTTTTGTACCGAAACAGCTCTCATGAGTTCACCAAAACCAGGAAGAAGCTTCTGACACACAGCCTCAGTAGCCTCTGGGGTGACGTCTCTTGGTGCTGGCCCTGTTCCGCCAGTTGTTAGCACTAGACAGCATTTCTCTGCCATCGATTTCATGGTCTTTTGAATTAGTTCCATTTCATCTGGTACAGTTTGTGGCACGATTTCATACGGAGATAAGAAATGATCGCTAATGTATGACTGAATAGCTGGCCCTCCTCTGTCTTCGTATTGGCCATGAAAGGCGCGGTCGGAGATTGTCAAGACTCCAATGTTCGGTGTCGGGGAGGAAGATTCGGTCATTGTGGAGGCGCACGGCGTGTTTCAACGCAAAGCGATAGGTTTTGTATTCGATGATTTGTATCTGAAGCAAGTTCGAGCTCCTTGAAGAGAACTCAACGCAGTTTTTGAGGGATGGAACAATTGTGATGACGTGAATGCGATTCAGATGTATCTCTACCGAAGGTATGTGCGAAACGCTGATCCCGTCTGCTATGGGAGACTTTCTGCAACGCGATTGGATACGTACGCCACATGGCACAGAAGGACTGGATGGGTCAAACGCCACCCCTAAAACATTTTGAAAATCAACGGCGATGCGTTGTGACGACGCACCACAGCCATCGTCTTCTCAGCCCTCTCGCCCTCGCCCACGAAAATTCTTCCTCTTCGTCGTTTCCTCTTCGCCCCAACCCTTTTGATTCAGCTTCCGTGACCCCTCGACCTTGACGCAACTCCTTTGGCCTGTTACGTGCTCCTATTTACATCCTTCTGTTTGGTGTTGTGATTCATTGACAACCATGTCGTCCCAACGGTTTCTTTCTCTGGCGCCTCAGCTGCGTCGCCGGATCTTCACCGCAGCACAGGAAACCGCTGTGGAGGCAGCAGCAGCTGCAGAAGCACAAGCCCCGCAGCAAAGGCCAATGGTATTGAAGCCGCGCCCGATATATCTCGACATGCAATCCACAACGCCAGTAGATCCCCGTGTCGCAGATGTAATGATCCCACATTTGACCACGCATCATGGAAATCCACACTCTCGAACACATGCGTATGGATGGGATACTGAACGCGCAGTGGAAGTTGCGCGTGCACAGCTAGCGTCTCTGATCGGTGCTGATCCACGCGAGATTATTTTCACGTCTGGGGCCACCGAATGTAACAACATGGTGGTGAAAGGGGTTGCTATGTTCTACAAGTCTAGAAAGAAACACGTTGTTACCACCCAGACAGAGCACAAATGCGTTTTAGACAGTTGTCGTTGGTTGCAACAGCGCGGCTTTGAAGTCACATATCTCCCTGTTAAATCGGACGGTCTATTAGATCTTGATGAGCTTAAGGACGCCATCCGTCCAGATACATCGCTAGTAAGCGTCATGGCAGTCAATAACGAGATTGGTGTTGTGCAACCGCTTCAGGAGATTGGTGAAATGTGCAGAGAAAAGGGCGTCTTCTTTCACACTGATGCTGCTCAGATGGTTGGAAAACTGCCAATGGATGTGAACCAAATGAACATTGACCTAATGTCCATATCCGGCCATAAGTTTTACGGACCGAAAGGAATTGGTGCGCTGTACTTGCGGAGAAGGCCACGCGTGCGTATTGAACCACAGATGAGCGGCGGTGGGCAAGAAAGAGGTCTACGTTCCGGAACTTTACCAACCGCGTTGGTTGTTGGTATGGGTGAGGCTGCCAGAATTAGTCAGCAAGAAATGGAATATGACTTGGAGCGAATGACAACTCTTAGCAATCGCCTTTATGACGGAGTTACAAGCAGAGTTCCAAATGTTGTCTTGAATGGCAGCAAAGAGCATCGCTTTCCCGGTAATCTCAACATGAGCTTTGCTTATGTGGAAGGCGAAAGTTTGTTAATGGCATTGAAGGACGTAGCTGTCAGCAGCGGAAGCGCATGCACTAGTGCTAGTCTAGAGCCCAGTTACGTCCTTCGCGCTCTGGGAGTGGACGACGAGATGGCCCACACAAGCATTAGATTTGGTATTGGCAGGTTTACCACTGAAAAGGAGGTAGACTATGCTGTCGACTTGGCAGAAGAGCATGTGCAGAGATTACGAGCGATGAGCCCTCTTTGGGAAATGGTACAAGAAGGAGTAGACCTGAAGTCAATCAAGTGGACCCAAGAACACTAGTTCGGGCATCTATGCTACAAACGATCTAAATTTCAGTTATAACCACGTCGACTTCCACGTCAAAGTATTGGAAGATCCCCAACAACACTCATGACTGGTCCCCGCTCAACAATTGCTTATAATGGTTCGCACCATCTCCATCGCAGTCTGAGTGTTAGTAACGTTTTTTGATGATTGAAACCATATCTCCGTAATAGACCCTCGCGCTAATGAAGCCATCAGCATTGCGTTTCGATCCTTTACTGCTTTGTACGAAACTTGTTTCCGTCATGCATTGATCCCCGAATCGATTTCCGGCAAGTTTCAAGTACAACCGTATTTTATTGCGGCGCCACGGACCTTGGAGTAAAGCCAAATGATTTCCCCAATTAAGATTGACTATAAAACTCGAGTCCCTCTCTTACCAGATACAAGGAAATCCTTTGCTTCATTAACTTTTGTGGCAACGAATGTGCTTCCCCCATTATCTGGATGATTGAGTCTCATCAACCTTCGATGTGCTTCTCGAATCTGTTCCTTTGATGCTCCTTCTCGCAATCCAAGGATTTGGAAAGCTTCTCTCCGGGTCATCTCCGCTCCGAAGCCGCCAGCCATTGAACGTGGAAAGCGAACTGCTCCTGCTGCGCCCTGCCGCATCATGAATCCCCGCCAAGACAAAAGCACATAGCGAGAGGCCCACGCAGCACCTGCAATCGCCATTCCTGCTAGTACTGGAGTCGCCATATTTAGTGGTGGTAGTCTACGCAGCTCTCTCCAAGCGCTAAACGGATTTGACTGCGCGTTCTGGGAGAAAATCAATTCTGTGCCCGTAGTATGCGATAGAGCTCTCAGTAACTCTGGGGGACAGAATTAGGAACTTTTCCTGGGGTCGTCGGGGGATAATACTGGCGAGAGTCACACTTCAAGGAACCATCAGGGACGGCGCCCTTCACCAAAGAACTCTACGACGCACACATTATTTTAATGAAAGTGTTTTGCGATTTTACAAAAAGTTTTCCAGCTCGAAGTTTAGCATCACACATTCCCCCGATTCAACCACAATACCAATACCTCCGAACATCGACCGACCGATGCGAGAAGAGCATCTTCCTCATCGACTTGTGAGGGCATCGGTTCCTATTGTTCCCCGTTGATCCATCTAATCCATCAGAAGGATGATGTTGCGCACCGCGGCGAAGAGCGCTATGCGCTTAGGCGCTTCGAGATCGCTGCGCGGACTAGCAACGAAGACCGATGTACTCCCTCCTCTCAAGGTTGCTGTCACTGGAGCTGCCGGCCAAATCGGCTATGCTCTTGTCATGCGTATCGCAAGGTATGTTTGTATCAATCCCTGAACCGAGCCAATATTTTTCGCCGCGAAGAAGCAATACTGCAATGGTGTTGCGCTCACCGAAGATCACAGTTTATCCTTTCAATCACGAGCCGCACTTTGGATTTCTTCGTGCTGTCGAGCTCATTTTTCGGAACTAAGAGATTCCTTGAAAGCACCGCTATGTGCGTGCTTTATAAAGCGCTATCGATCACCCTCAAAGTGTTTCAATGAGCTGTATCTAACTTGTATTGTCTATGTCTGCGCCATTCCTCTGTTAATAACACGTACTGTCTCGAAGCGGGGAAATGCTGGGCCCAGATCAGCTTTTGGAGCTCAGTCTTATTGAGACTGAGGCGGGAATGTCACCACTGCGCGGGGTTATGATGGAGCTTGAAGATGGTGCGTTCCCCTTGCTTTCCAAGGTTACAGCGACTACGGACCTCAAGGAAGGCTTTGGCGATGCGTCATTTGCAATGCTCATTGGGGCACAACCGCGCACGAAGGGCATGGAACGTTCCGATCTCATGGCTGCTAATGCGAAGATTTTTGCGGAGCAAGGAAAGGCTCTGAACGAATCCGCAGCGCCAAACGCCAAGGTTCTTGTTGTTGGTAACCCTGCCAATACCAATGCGCTCATTGCGTCTGAGAATGCGCCGGATATGTGGCCGGAGCAGTTCATTGCAATGACTCGTCTCGACCAGTCTCGCGCGAAAGCTTTATTGGCTGAAAAAGCAGATGTTCCTGTCAAGGATGTTGATCGCGTGATTATCTGGGGTAACCATTCGGCTACGCAGTACCCCGATCTTTCCCATGCTCGCGTTGGCGGCAAATGGGCGAAGTCAATTGTCACTGATGAGAAGTGGATCAAGGAAGACTTTATTCCGCGCGTTCAGAAACGAGGTGCGGAGGTTATAGGCGCACGAGGCGCATCATCGGCAGCGTCGGCCGCGTCAGCTGCACTTGACACCGTGAGAGACTTGCACCAAGGTTCGGACGAAGAGTGGCTGTCAAACGCTGTTGTATCTGATGGAAGCTACGGAATCACGAAGGGTATCTGGTACTCTGTTCCAACGGTGTGCAAGGGAGATTCTCACTTCCGACGCGTTCAGCGCCTGCCGATTGATGAGTTCTCAGCTCAAATGATGAGCAAGACCGAAAAAGAGCTGCTTGATGAGCGTGACTCAGTCCGCCATTTGTTGCCGGGACACGCGGCGAAACCAGTATCCTGGAACGTTTTGGAATCACTTCAGGAATCATTCGAGGCAGGTGATATGGCGACGGTAGATAAGATAGCTTCAGAATTGCCTGAATCCATGCAGAAGAGCGTGAATGAAGCGAAGGCTGTGGCCTAATTGAGGCCGATATTGATATGGATCGAATTCGTTGTAGTAAGCGAGTTGCGAGTTGATTAAAACGGCTATTCACGACGTGATGTGATGTCATGATGATTCTAGAATTTTTGTCTACTGGAAAGAAGAGGCGTTGTTGTGAACAAAAAAAGACGGACGTTCTTGTTGTTTACGAGAGTACATTTGGTGGTACATGTTTGAAGACTGGGACTGCTTTCCTCGTCTTCTTTCAAGAGTTGCGATTTCCGAAAATAGTGGCTCTTGCACATTGGATGGAAGGCGGTACAGCAGCTGGTAATCACCAAGCAACCGAAACATATTATGAGCGCGAGTACGACGTTTGATCTTTTTGCGCTTAGAGGATCATGTAACAGAACCGTGGTTAAACAAACCATCACGACATTTGGTATTTCGACCATTAAGCGATGTACGTTGCGATCTGTCCAAAGCAGCAGACGTGCCAGAATTGGTGTGTGACGGGGGTAGTCTGCGTTCACGAACGGCTAGACATACGGTGGGTTTGGGGAAACCGGTAAGCTCATCGCTGTATCCCGTATTATCGATGTGCCACAACATGACTTGTTTAACGCTATTACAGGTGAACAGAAACTTTTCGCTGTCCTCAATGAAGGATGCATCCCAAATCCAGCCTGGACGACCTGTGAATTCGCGGACCGGCATGACGGAATGCTCCTCGATTTCGTTCATAGTAGCGGATTTTTTCAAAGCTGGATCAGTAAGAATATCAGACATGGGAAAGATCTTGATGGTGCCCGATCGCGTGGTACACACAAGAAGAGCACCACTATGGCTGAGTTTTACACGCGGGATGTACGAATTGTTGGCTCGAATTGTTAGTGGAGTGAGAGGTTTAGTATTTGGTCGATCCTTATCGCAGGCAAGTACACTTCGAGTATCGTAGATGAACACGAAACCATCAAAATTAGCCATGACGAGAGTGGAATAGTCATGACTTAGTTCGATGCATTGCAGATTTCGACGACTTGGATGTGGAATATGTTCGCTTCTCAATTTGGAAGTTCGATGATTCCACACGCGCAAACGACCAAGAAAGTCGACGGTGAAAAACACATCGAGCGGAGGATAATACGCAGCGTCGTGAATGGCGACAGTGGTGCCATCCGGTTTGTTGTTGATGAGTTTGGCCGGCAGAGAAAAGGCAGCAGAGGCGGCAGAAATCATGGGATGTTGAAGAGAGTGTGTATGGAAGCTGGGATAAGGGGATTGTGGGGCGGTAGCAAGTTTTGGGAGCCATGTTTGTAATGTACCATCCTCCGAGGCTGAGTATACAAAGGCAGTGTGGTTGGGTTCGAATCCAACAGCGGTGACAGCTTCCAGATGACCCTGGAAGATGGCAAACGTGTTGGGAGAGGTGTGATTGGTAGACACATCGTACACGGCTACGCTTGGGGAGCCTGCAACAGCTAGAAATAATGGAGCGTCGGCGGGAACAGGAGCGGAGCCTGAAAAGGCGAGTCTCAAAACCTGTTGATCACAGAACTGCAACATGCGGACGGGCTCACTGTTGACGGAGTCAAATAGACGAATGTTGGTATCGTAACCACCAACGGCCAGCAGGAAGGGATTCATAGCGAGACGACATGGATCGAGCGCTGCGCGACGTACTGAGGAAGGCGGTGAGGACGACGGGGGAGGGGCAAACTGGGGTGGGGAGTTGAGGGGAATGGGAGCTGGGGGGGGGGGGGGGGGGGGGGGGATGGTGAGGTGTGTATTTTGGTACAGCTTGTTTGGTACAGTAGATACACTGGTGTTGGGGGGGGGCGAGGGGGAGAGGGCGATGGTGGATACGGCAGTCATGCTGAGCCGTTGGCACGGGCGCTTCCGGCTGCGCTTGGAGCACGGACTGGTGGGGCGGCTCTGCGTTTACGTAAATGTATGGCGCTGCGTGCGTGACATGCACGCGGCGGCTGTAAAGCAGCGCGGTGTAAGCGCTGATTTAAAGCGGCGCGGCGGTGAGCGCGTGTGTGCACTCCCCAGCAGCCAACTGTGCAGAGTCTGCACTGCAGACGCGCGCCGTCACCACCGATGAGCACAAGTCCGCCACCGCAACCGGCGGCAGTCGCCCAAGCGCAAGCGCTCCCGCCAAATAAATAAACGATGCCAGCGCACGCCCGCCGCACTCGCCCCGTCGCCCGTCACCCGTCGCCCGTCGCGTCTCTTCCGTGCGAGTGTGTGCTTCGTTCCGCCTCTCCTTCGCCTTCTTCACCTGCCCCCACCGCGAGTCTTGCCGCGCGTCGTGTGCCAAGTCTTTCCGCGCCGTCTTCTCCTCCACGCGCCGTCGCTGCTGCCTTGGTTCCGTTTCGCCAATTTTACGTCCCCGTGCGCACGTTGCCGCCCCTTGCCCTTCCCCCCCCCCCCCGCTTTTTCCGGCCTCAACGTTCGTTTCGCTCGTCTCGTTTTCCACCTGCGCTTTTTGTCACGTACTATGGGCGGTCGTCGCGAAGCTAATCAAAAGGCAAGGTCGCGCTTGCTTGCTATGCTCGCCGAGGAGCAGTTGATGCTGAGGATGGGCGCCGTGCGTGCGCAGCGCCGCGAGCGTCGTCGTCAAATCCGAAAGGAGGATGCTTCATTAGCCGATGCATTGGTAAGTTGTGCAAAGTAAAACTTGTTTCATATCAAACACCACTTGTGTATCTAACCGTGAGCAACAGAATGCAGTGTCTGTCGGAACAGAAGCAAAACGGGATGCACCAAAGATTGGCGCGCCTCTCAAGAAGGACATAGAAATGAAGTCCATGAAGGTGGCGCGTCCGAGAATCCAAAAGCGTTGCAAGAAATGTCAAACACGTCACGAAAAGATTCGAGCGCGAATGACCAAACGGGCCATGTCATTAATGAACATAGATAGCGCACCAACAAGCGCTAAAGCCGCCTTCCCTACCTCCGCGCCCCCTTCTTCGCCCATTACTAGCGCCGCGCCAATGTAACACCAAATCACCAAGACAACTCTGCTTTGGTCGCATTTCTTTTACCACGCAACAAAATTGACTAGCGATAGTGTATGTGACTACACGTACCAATAATTCAGCGACACGATTAACGGAATTCAAGTCGTCGACTCTTGTAAAGTGACCACTTAAACCTCTTCATGTACAACATAAAGAAAAACAGAATGGTAAACGCGCCCATCCATTCCATGCCCATCTTCTTTCTCTGGTCGTGCTCCGGTTCGGCAGCCCAGGCAAGGAAGGTAGAGACATCCTTAGCCATCTGACTGGTGGTAGCTTCAGTACCATCATCATACTCCACAGCGCCGTCGTACAGCGCCCTGGCCATTGCGATCTGTCCTCCCGGGAAGTATGGATTATAATACAATCCCTCGCGGACGTTAATCCCCTCCGGAGCATCACGGTAACCAGTGAGCAACGCCCACAGATAATTCTCGCCGCCATGACGCGCCTTGCTAATCAAGCTAAGATCCGGCGGCAATGCGCCATTGTTGGCGTAGCGAGCAGCCTCTTCATTCGGATACGGAGCCGGCAAGATATCGGACAACCTACCCGGACGAGAAAACATCAAGCCCTCTTCGTTGGGGCCATCATCCACCTCAATGTCCTCCGCCATCTCCTTCACCTCATCCTCCGTGTAGGCCACGCCGACCAAATTGCGGAACGCAATGCGATTCATAGAATGGCACGACGAGCAGACGTTGCGATACACCTCGTAGCCGCGTCGAATGGAGGCCGCATCGAACGACGCCAGCATGGACGAATGCGGCCACTTGATGTGCGGCGCGTGCAGCGCCTCATCATCCGCAAGCACAGCCGTCATGCGCGGACGTGCCGCATACAAAGTGGCGCCGGCGGCCGCCGACGACGCGGCGGCGGCGGCGGCGGCGGCGCGCGGGAACGATCTCCAGAACGCGCCGGAAGCCATGAGCGCGCACGGCGGCAACCACGACGCGATCGATCGTCGCTGCCGCAGCCATCGACCACACACACCTTTCACGCAACGCACACAACAAATCATGCGCGCGCCACACCGCTACTGTCAGCACCGCTGTCAGCCGCGACGGTCAATTACTTGCGGCGTCACTCAATTGCGGCGTTTCGGTTCGCGCGCATGCGCGGCGGCACCATTTGAAGCGGCGCGCGCGCGCGGCGCGCCGCCCGCGTGGCACGAGCGCCCCGCGCACGATGAAGCCGCCGGCCGTCGCAACGCCGCCGCCGTTGCGCGCGCCGCCGCCGCCGCCGCCATGGGCCGCCGCCGCGTCGTTCCGCCGCTGGAAATGGGACGCGTCTGCCGCGTACACCTCGGCGTCGCCCTTGTCGTCGTCAGCCTCCTCCAGTGAGCGGCCCGCATTGGCGGCGGCATCCGCGGCGTTCCGCGCGCTGGCGCCGTTCCTGTCGGCGCAGGAGGCCGCGCAGCTGCGCCGCGCCTTCCACACGCACCCGCCGCTGCACTGCCTGCACCTGGTTGTCAGCATGACGCACGTGGTGGTGGGTCGGCTGCGCGCGGCTGGCGGCGACGCCGTTGGCGCTGCGCGCCGCTCGCGTGTGGACGACGCGCTGGCGCTGGGTGTTGGCGACGCGTTGTGGGGCAATGCTCTGGGCGTTTCGCCGCCGCAGCTACCGTCCGTGTCCGAGCCGTCGCTCGACGTGCTGCCCGCGCCGTCGCGCGCGTCGTTCGAACTGGTGTCTACGTCCACGACGCTGGCAGAAGCGCCGTTCGTGATGGCGCCGCTGGCATCGACGTCGTCCGGGCCGCCGTCGCCGGCGCGCTCGCGCTGGGACGCGTGGAACAGTGGCACTTCGTCAAGACGCGCCTCTCTGTCGCGCGCGCTCACGTCTTCGTCGCCATTGGACGCGTCGGCGACGCCGTTTGAGAGTGATCGTCGCGCTTAAGCTCGCGCCTATCTCGGCCGGCGGCGCGCGCCGCACCTTTCGCTCGCGCGTCGTCGCGTGCGGTGGCGCGCCGTCAGCCGCGCACTGCGCGCGCCGGCAGCGGTGCCGGCGACGGCTGCTGCCAATCAGCGCGTGTGGAATATCCGTTCGCATTGGCGCAATCCGCCGCCGCCCGTGCTCGTGCGCGCAGCAGTGTAAGCGCGCCCGTGTACAACAGTTGCTCCTCCTCCCCGCCCCCCCCCCCCTCCCCCCCGGTTGCGCCCGCGCTAACTTCCCTTATTATCCCCGTAGATACGAACCTGACCTCTTCGACCATCGCACCGCTCTACGCTTCCCCCCCATCTTCCCCCTTCACCCCACACCCTTCCTTCTCACCGCTTCCACGTTTACCATGGCCTTCTGGTCTGCCGCCCTTATATGTTCTCAGAGCCATGGCTTGGTCTGCCGCACCTCCGCTCTGGCTGCTCATGTCTCTTCTTCTCCTTCTCGCCTTTGCTGCATGCATCAATGCCCATTACGTGGATACGCTAACCTATGAAAAGTTCACCGCCTCCTTGGGTTCCCACCCGCTATTGCTGTTCCTCACCGTCTCTTGGTGTGATCATTGCCGTGCCTTGTCGTCCGAGATCAAAGCGATCGCTAAGGCCGTGCGAAATGATCCCAATGTGCTCGTTGCGCGCGCCGATGCCGATGAAGAACCCGCCATAGCCCAAAAACTCAGCGTTCGTGGCTTTCCTACCATCCTTTTCTTCCCGCACGGTTATGACCTGCACGACAAAGCTTCGCACCCCATGCACTTTTCTGACTGGCGTTGGGCGGAGCTTATTGCTGAATTTGTCAATAACCATACTAGTGACTCCACCATTCATCTCACTCCACGCGATGCCTTTCTCAAGTGGCGAAAGAAGCATCCGTATAACTTGGGTTCAAGTGCTTCAGAGCAACCGATCCAAGATTTGGCCGAGGAAGAGCTTGACGCTGTCTATGATGATGGGATCAGCAAGATGGGAATTCGAGAACCAACTCCGTTGACAGCTCACAATTTTGACTCGTATGTTTACGCGAAAGCTGACCACCGCTACATGGTATTATTCTACGAAAGCGACGACCCCTTCATCAAAGACATCATCCTTCAATGGAGACAGGCTAGCAGTGCGTTTACAGGTGCCGATAATGTTACTATTGCATTTGTAGATGTCACTGCCGATCAGTCTTTGATAAGTCGTTTTCAACTACATGACACCCCGTCCTGCCTCTACTTCCCGGCATGCGAACAGGCTGATATGCCGCAATGCAAGGAACCCATGCCCTGCAGCGATGATCTTGATGACACCGAGAATATCATCCAGTTCATTTCTGACCGCGTCATGTATGAAATAGGAATTGAACCACTTGACGTGGAGAAGAAAGGGGCCACCTACAGCTTGACCGAAGAGGAGTACCAAAAGATGAAAGAGAACGGTGTCTTGTTCGCCAACGAGGAAGAGCATGCCGAGCAAATCAGGCACATGTATGAAGAGCGGCGGGCCGCGAAGCAGACAGCGGAAGAAACCGACAAGGATGAGCTGTGATGAGTTTTATGATAATCCCTTTAGTTCTTGTTTCTATTGGCTGTGTGCGACGGATACTCGCGTAGATTTTGGTTATCACAGTTATACTTGATTGTTAATCTAACGTTTCACATAGAATGTAACTTTTATGTCTTTGTAACTAGTACACGACGTCTGAGTATATGGGATTGTATATTGCATTTGCTTTGCTTCATTCATGTGGCACAGGTCGCTGCATTCCTCGTGGAAGATGTGAGGGCCCCCTATCTCTAGTGAAGGAGATTCCATGCCCACACCTTCCGCAACTCAGAAAAACCTCTTAGTGCAGAATAGGCCATCCCGTGCAGTTTGCGATGCAAGCAGATGTTCCTTGAGAACGGAGAGTAAATGTTTCCGATGAACAAGTCTGCTTGGGAACCTAGACTCCACTCGAGCATCTTCAATGAATCATCAGATTTGAAAAGCGTGTGAAATTCCGTATCCCCCAGAGTTCCAAAGAATATATCTCTTGGAACCTCCGATAAACAATTGTAAATCTGAGCGCAGTCATGAATGTGTTCGAACTCTTCCTTCAGCAAACTGATTACCTTATTCACGTTCTTTCCGTGCTTGGCGGAAATTATATAGAGCGTTCCACTGATAGCTTGGTTGTTTCTTAGCGAGTCCACGATTTGACGTGCATACCGCTCGATTTCCTCTCCCTCGCGTTCCCTTTGATGTTCTAATACGTCGTTCACGTGAATGACTGTGACAGGTCTAGTACTCTTAGCTAGGTAACGATTGGCGATGTCCAGGTACGACTTCTTGGGAGTAATGCGATGTCGAATAGTGTACCACCATGGCATGAACTTCTCCGTACAGAAGTGAAGGAAATGGATTCGATCGAGAAAGACGAATCGCGTCTTCCCATCGGCTGATATATGGATTGTCCCGCCAAAGCGATCGCATCTTTGGCTTGTGTTTTCGGGGTCAATCGAGGGCATGTTAAGAGCGATTTGAGAAACCTCCAAATGTCCAAACACTTTCAAATGAGCTTCATATTCTTCTTGAGAAAGTTTTGGAAACGGGATAGAGCCTGTTTTCTCTGCTTTTAACTTCCCATACTCATCTGATTTCAAGAAGTCGGCCAGGGTGATCACCGGTTGCAATCGCTTCACTGGTGCAATTTCAAAGTAGTCACCCAGAAGAGATTTGTTTGAGTTCAGCGAATGGTCTTTTGAAGGAAAAGGCGGAACCACTGCTATAGAGCTGGTGTTCCGCGCCAGAGCTAACAACGTAGCAACTGTGGTCAACTGGTGATCAATAGACTCCCACCAGTGCAGGTTGGTGAACAAATACGTTTTTGAAACCCCCGACCCTGCACCTGCTTCCAGGGGCAGTATCTGCCTAAAAGAAAAGTACGGAAGAAAGAAGCTGTGACCAGTGGTGATCAAGCAAAGCAACAAAATGACGAGGTAGGTTGCGTTCGAACGCGAACGCCGATGGTTTGACATATTCCAAACTTATCAGATGAGCAGCAGAATTATAGTATCAGGTACTCATTGCATCCATTCTGGTCCCAACGCTCGTCTTAACTGTCTTCCTGCCGTTGAACATCTTCGAGCAGTAGAGTTTGGCGTCATATTTCACCTTTCAGCAAGTAGTCTGAAAAGTACATGAAAGAATTGTTTAGCTTTCGTGTCATGCAGCTCTCCAAGAATTCAACACATACATATTCCTGAGTATTTCAGACTCCGGGAGAGTTTTAAGAAAAAGGTATGCATTGAACACGGATATCATTTCAGTTCCTTTTCATGCGTCTCTGTTTTCTACGATGTTGTTTCCAAAAGTGACTCCCACATTCTAACATTCAGATGGGCTCATCTTGTTCACTCAAGGCTGCAAGGTGCGTGCCGAAAAAAGATCGAACCTTTCTGGGCCAATGATGACACAGTCACTATATGTAGATGGTATGGTTCTCCCAGTGCTTCGCAATAAGGACCAGTGGACCACACCAAAGAAGAAGAAAATAACAAAGTCACTCATCTCTCTCCCTATCTTTTTGAACATACAACCTTAATCGGAGTCCAGTGCAGAAGGTCTCTATGGAAAGAGAAGCGTCTTCGTTTGGATATGATTATGACGGAGTGGCATCAGAATAATGTATGAGAGCCGTTATTCTAGAGCTCTACAGCCTGTCCAACTTCACTACTTAGATCGACCTGAACGAAAATTGGGTTTGAATTGTTGCTTGCAGGGGTGCGACTATCCCTTCCATTGGGTCGGAAGGTTTGTGGATCGACAAAAAGGCTGCGATGCGCGCGGGGGGGAGGGGGGGTTCTTTGTGTTTGTGTCCTTTCCTGGGCTGTATTTCTGGTGCGGTGGGGCGAGGCGCAAATTGTGTTGGTGGTCAGAACTTCATAAGGTAAGCGGGCTACCCGTAGTTCATTACCGTTGTGCTCTCATCCTGAAGTGAACGGTTCCTGTGAGGCCGTACGGTGCCTGTGCGCCGTACTTGAAACAGATGCCCCGCGGCTTCGGGATATCTTGGCTCTTTACTTGGTACCTCTCTCAAAGGAAGTCATAGTACTTTCAGATGGTTTGTTAGCGTAATTCTTCTTCTTCTTCTTTATTGTGGACAACAGTACGTGTACCTTATTCCGATACTGTAGTAGAGCTTCAGAGGAAGCTCTCTCTCTCTTTAAAAAGGCCAAGAACTTCTGAGGGTCGTTAGCGTACTGCTAGTTGCGAAGTCAATAAACGGGAAGTTACTTGCAGTAGGACGATACATTCGCAGCTCTTCTCAATTCATCGAAGCGATTCTTCGGTACGCAGTGCTATGATCACCTTTTGCCACATACTGAATCTCCGCTTGGCGCCCTTCCGTCTGACAAAGCCAGTCAAACGCTAAATCCTCAAAGTTTTCCTTCCTTAATGCCACTATGCGTTTCTCCAGACGGTTAAGAAGTATTAGTGTCGCAATGGGAGTGAGCTGGAATCTAGGACGATGCCTCCGTCGTTCATTCCATGTGCTGTGAGGCACTGTATCTGGGCTCCAAAAGAAAAAGTCTTGATGACGCCGAAGCAGGATGCTTCGCGAGGAATGAGGTGTACGTCGCACGCATAGCTTTGTACACGTCGGAATCATAGATCAATTCTGCAGCTTCTGTCGCAGGTGGGTCTGCGATGTTTCCTTGTCAAAGCTACGAACGGTGACAGGTGCAGAGCTTGCAGCGGTCTAACTCCTTCAGCACAGCCTCATGATTCGCGAGGCTCTCGAAAACCACAGTCCCGAAATTTGTGGTACATGTAGCGTTTACCCTTGTATCTATCTAGTGAACAATCCAACTTTACAAGATTCATGGTCACGACGAAAGTGGCCCGAGCTTGTGGAGAAGTAGGTTTGCACTCGCGGACAGCATATTTGATGTTATCTGCGGGTGCAATGTAATCCATTGCCAAGCCGACCGAACATGGCGCACAACAGACTGATATATGTTGGCGACTCTCTCCTTTCCTCTCTGAGGAGCGCACCCTTTCCTGGTTTCAGGGACACAACGATTCAGTACGCGAAATGAAACAGGGAACCCTTAACCGACAGCATGCGGATGGTCCGGTCAATGGCCATTCATGGAGCCATATCCACAAATGGGTTTGAGAATTGCGTCATATACACGAGTACTTGGCCCTTGGCCTGTCGGACCAAGCTCTCACAAACAGCCGTTGGGCAAGTTGTGGAGATTGCGAGCGATTGGAACACTGCGCTGCGCAGCTTCCCTGTGCATGTACATATATATGCTTGGAAACGGGGCAGCACTTTTGTTTTATATCTACACGTATCGCTACGCTGAAACTGAATCGATGTCGTACAAGTTTCAGCAGCGTTGACTAGAGAGGTGGAGATCTACCTGTAGAGTTACCTTGGTTTAAATGAGCTACGACGGAACACCATATTGATTACGAATAAAACGGACATGTAAGTATCGCGATACAGGGGTAGTTACAAGTTGAGCACTTTTTGAAGTGTCGCGGTGTATTGAATGAAATGCGTCGGAATCAAGTAGAGAAGATGATGTGAGCTGTTTCTAGATGAGCCACCATGTGTGACATGACATTCGACATGTCATGTCGATCCAACGTCGTAACACCAAGAAGTAAGAAAAAAAAACACACACACCGAAACAAAAAAAGTTAGAGAGAAGAAGGGAGCGCCTCTCAGCAAGAAGAAAGCAAAAGAGGCAACACCAAACACATCTCTGTATCTCAAACCAACCAAACGGCGACAGTACCAAAACAAGTTCAACCCAACAGAAATCTTAAGCCATCCACCTTGGGCGTCTTTGAAGTAGCAAAAGGATTCCTACCATTCGCCAACATAATCTCCTCACCACTGGCGCTAACACCACCCATAGACAAGAACGAGTCATGTCGCTTCAAGAAACCCTGCACGGGTAAGCTCTTGGCACTAACCGAGCCAAAACTATCCACCACCGAATGCGCCTCCAAGTTGAGCAAGCGCGCGTCTGCGCCATTTGCAGCGTCTACCGCACCGCCCGGCGGCAAAGCATGGTTCTCGCTGGCGCGTTGTCTCCAGTCCAGGATGCGCCTGACGGTGTCGGCGTTGGCGCCATGTGCCGGCACGGGCGGCAACGACGCGCGAGTTGGCGGGGGCGGGGGCGGGGGCCTCCCCTGCTCCGGTTGAACAAGCAATCTGTCGCTACTGTGGCGCCTCAAATTGACATGCGGCGAGTGCGACGACGGGCGGTGCGAAGGCGATGGCTTTGCGCAGCGTTGCTGCAACAGGCGTTGTATGGTCTTCTTGGCGGCATGCAGCTGCGACTCGAGCTGCACGTTGTTCGCCAGCGCTTGGTCAGCCTTGACGGCGCGCTCGGCCATCTTTTGCAGCGCGCTCACGCGCGCGGTCATGTCACGCAGCTGTCGCTGCGCCTCGCGCAGGCGCGCGTCCGCGTGCGGAGCGGCGCCGGATGCGTCAGCGTCGGGGTGGGCGTCGGCGTCGGTGTCGGCGTCGGCGTCGGCGGCGCCATTAGTGCCATTGGCGGCGAGCGACGGCGGCGACGGCGCACGCTTGCGTTGGTGAGCGGCGTCCGGCAGACGCGCGCGCTGTATGGTACGTCTGGCCCTGGTGGCGGCGGCGGCGGCCACGCCATTCGGATCAGCAGTGGAGAGGCGCGACTCGAGCAGCTGCACAAGCTCGACAAGCGTATCGAGCTGTGCATCGCGATCATCGGCCAGCGACGACGCGAAGGAGGTGACGCTCTTTGCGTCGTCGTCGTCCAGGTCGGCGGCGTCAAAGGGCACAATGGGCACAGACAGGTTGACGCGCGCCAGCTCGGCGGCCGACACGAGGTGCTCCACGGCGGAGCGCAGCGCGGGCGCGGGCGGGGAGGGGTGCTGCGGCAGCGCGTCGTTGAAGACGGCCACACAGGCGTCGACGTCATCCAGCAGCGTGGCAGCATCGGTGCGCTCCGCCAGCAACGACGCCTGCTGCTTCCTGAGCAAGGCGGCCAGCCTGGTCAGCTTGACGGCGGCAGCGTCGCGTTCCTGGCGCGCGTGTCTGGCGCGGATGAGCGCGCGGCCCAGCTGCTTCTTGAGCGCGAGCAAGGCGGCGTCGTTGTCGCGCACCTGCTGCTCCAGCAGCGCCAGCCTGGCGCGCGCCTCGTCGTCCAGCGGCGACACGAGCGACCGCCTCCGCGCGTCCTTCCTGGCGGCGGCGGCGGCGGCGGCGGCGGCGGCGGCGGAAGCAGCGGCGGCGGCATTGGGCGGCGCGCGCGGCGGCTTGGGCGCCGAAAAGCTGCTGACAAAGGACGAGACGTCGCGGCGCGCAGTGGCGGCGGCCTGCAGCACGCGCTTGGTGCGGATGGCGCTGGCGTCGCTGACGGCGGCGGCGGCGGCGGCGGCGCGCGCGCGCGACGGCGGCGGAGGCGGCGGCGGCAGCGGCGGCGGTGACGGCGAAGACGACGGCGAGCCCATGGCGGCGGGTGCGGCTGACGCGCGGCAGCGACGGCTGCGCGCGAGCAGTCAACAAGCGCGCGCGCGCGCGTGCGCGTGCGCCTTACACGCGCACGTGGCCACCGTATTCCACGTGCGCCAGCGCGGCAGTGAGAGTACGCCGCGCGCGCGCACTCACGTCGCGCACAAGCTCGCCGCCGCCGCTGCCGCCGCCGCCGCCGCTGCCGCCGCCGCCGCCGCCGCCGCCGCCGTCGTCGTCATCGTCATCGTCATCTCTTCCGCCACCACCGTAGTTATCTCTGCCACCACCGTCATCGTCATCTCTTCCGCCACCACCGTAGTTATCTCTGCCACCACCGCCACCGCCACCGCCACCGCCACCGTCGTGGTCATCTCGTCCGTCGCCGTCGCCGTCGCCGTCGCCCAGGCCCAGCCGCTCGACGGGCAGCGTGGCGCAAAACGCGCGCCAGAAGCTGTGGGCATCGCGGCCGTCGCCGCGCCACAGCAGCAGCGCGGCGCGCGAAAACGCCGCCGCCAGCCGTCGCTGGCGCGCCCACTCGCGCACGGGGGCCGGCGCGGCGTCCGGCGGCGCGGCGAGCTTCGCAGCCGCCGCAAGCGCGGCGGCCAGCTCGTGGTCTGCGACGGCGAGCGCGCCAAGGCGCGCGTGCACCACGGCGCGGTTTGCAAACAGCGCGGCGCGCCACGCAACGTCGTCGCACAGCGGCGCTGCGCCTCGCCGCGCCGCCACCACCAGCCGCGCCGCGTCGCGCAGACGCGCGTTGGCGAGCGGCGCGTCGTTGCGACGCACGTGCGCCTCGGCCGCGCTCCACGCCGCCAGCAGCCGCGCGCGTGCGCGCGCGTCCTGCACGCCGCGCGCCTCCAACGCCAGCGCGCCGCGCACGTCGCCCAGCGAAACGCGCACGAACATGCGCTCCGCGGGCGGCAGCGGCCCCGCGTGCGCGTCGCACAGCGACGCGGCGAGCGCGAGGCGTCCCGCGCCAACCGTCGCGCGTACGCGCTGTTCGGCCGCGCGGCGCATGCACAGCTGGCGCGGCGCCAGCTGCACGGCGGCCGGCGGTCGTGACGCGGGCGGCGGCTGGACGGGGAGCGCGAGCAGCACGGCGAGAGTGCGCTGCTCCTCGTCAAAGGCGCACAGGCGGTTGAAGGCGGCGGCGGCCGAGTACAGCGCGGCGCGGCGGCTTGGCTGACGCGCCAGCACGGCGTGCCACTGCAGCACGGCGTGGCGATAATCGGCGCGGCGCGCCGCCACTCGCGCAAGCAGCGCCAGACAGTCGCTGTTGCGGTATGACTGCGCGCCCAGCTGCCGCAGCAGTCGCTCGCTCTCCCGCAGCTGCGGCTGCTGCGACTCGTCGTGCTGGCCGCCGCCGCCGCCGCCGCCGCCGCCGCCGCTCAGCAACGGAAGCAGCGCCAGCAGATACTTGCTGGGCGCGTGCTGCATCTGCTCTTCGCGCTCGCCGCCGTCCGCAAGCAGCAGCGCGGATCGCGCGCGCCGCACGTCGCGCTGCGCGGCTGCGTGCAGCGCGTGAAGGTAGCGCACGCGCACCAACGCGCCGCCGCCGCCGCGCGCTCGCTCGTCGCCGCGCGCATCGCCCGCCGTCTGCAGCCGCCGCAGCTCGTACGCCAACGCCAGCGCGTCGCTCACGCGCTGCGCCTGCTGCTGCTGCTGCAGCGGTGGCGGCTGCTGCTGCGGCGCCAAGAGAAGTGCGAGCTGCAGCTCGATGCACGCGGCGCCGGCCGCCGCCACCGCGCGCAGCTCGCGCAGTGGCGCGGCCGGTAGCGTGGCGGGCGCGTGCGCGGCCGCCAGCGCCGCCAGCTGCTGCACGCTGGCGCGCGGCGGCGCGGCGCATAGCGGCATGGCCGCCGTGGCGGCGCGTAGCGCGCGCGTCAGTATCGCACCGGCTGCGCCGCCGTCGTGCGGCCGCGGCCGCTGCTGCTGCGGGCGCGGCCGCCGCTGCGCAAGCTGCAGCGCGGCGTTGTGTTGCTGCACCAGCTGCGCGCGCGCCACGTGCAGCCGCAGCGCCAGCGGCGTGGCGCGCGGTAACGTCGGCAGCCGCGCGCTGCCGCCGGCGGCGGTGCTGCCGCCCGTCGCGTGCGCGTCCACTGCGCGCAGCGCGGCGCGTAGCGTCGTCGTCGTCGGCGCCATTGATGCGCGATGCGCGCGCCGTCGCCTCCGCGTCGTGCGCGCTGTTCGCCGTCGAGAATGGGTGTCGTCGTCCACGGCGCTGGCGCTGGCGGCGGCGACAGCGCGGCGGCGTGGACGCGTGTGCGTGCGCCTCATATTACACCTCACGCGCAGCTTCCATGTGTCTCTCGGCTGCAGCTGCCGCATCCATGCGCATGCGCATCATGCGACCACGCAGCGCCCGCCACGCCGCTCCATCTTCTCACGCCGCTCCATCTTCTTCTTCGTCGTCATCCTCCGTCTGCTGCTGCTGCTGCTGCTGCTGCTGCTGCCGCCGCCGCCGCCGCCTGTGTATCAAATCGTCATGACGGCTGCCTCGGCCGCCGCCGCCACGGCCGTTGCGCCGCCGCCCACATCCGCACCGTCCAGCGTGCTCAGCGTGGCGCCCGCCGTAGCGCTGGCGCTGGCGCGCGCCTCGCCGCCAGCCGTGCTGCTGGACGCGCGCACGCCGGCGCTGTACGAGCTGGAGCGGCTGCGCGGCGCGCTACAGCACGCGCCGCCTCACATCCCGTCGCGCATCGTGATCGTGTACGACAGCGGCAGCGACCGTCTGCCGCAGCCGCTGCGCCCCACCACGCGCGCGCTGTGCGCGCTGCTGCGGCTGGCAGAGCAGCGTCCCACCGGCTTTGCGCTGGCGCTGCTGGCAGGCGGGCTGCCCGCCGCGGCGGCGCTGGACGCCGACGCCGTCACGCGCCTCGACCGCGCCGCGTTGCAGCGCGTGGTGCGCGTGCTTGGCGCCGCCGGCCGCCGCCGACTGGCTGCTGGCGTGCGCGCGCACTTTGGCGCCGCGTTGCTGCCGCCCGCGCAGGTGCTGCCGTGGCTGTACGTGGGGTCGGCGCGCTTTGCGTCCGCGCCCTTTCTGCGCGCCAAGCGCGTGTCGCACGTGCTGTGCGTGAGCCACGAGCACGCGCGCGCAGGCGGCGCGTCAGCCGAAGCCGCCTCGCTCGGCGTGCACTGGCACGCGCTGCACATGCACGACCGCGCCGACTACGATATCCGGCAGCACTTTGCGCGCGTGGTGGCGCTGCTCACGCACGTCAAGGCGGCGCACGGCGTGCTGCTGCTGCACTGCGTGGCCGGCGTGAGTCGCAGCGTGGCGTGTGTGCTGGCGTTCTTGCTGTGGCAGGGCTATCGCCTCGCCGACGCGTGGGCGCTCGTCAGCGCGGCGCGTAGCTGCGCCGCGCCGAACGACGGCTTTTGGACGCAGCTGCGTCGCTGGGAGGCTGAACTGGCGCATATGAGGGCGTGTGAGCCGTGTGCGGCGCGCTTCAGGGCCGAGCTGCTGGCGCTGCGGCGGCTGTACATGACTGCTGCGCTGGATGCGCCCCACGTCGACGGCGACGGCGACAGCGACAGCGACAGCGACTGCGACTGCGACTGCGACAGTGACGCGTAGATTTAGCAACTTGTATTGTACTGTTCTCTTTTGTTGTTGTGGTCTTCGTCCCTCTGTCGCTCCCCATATGTATTTTATCTCTCTCTCCCTCCCCATATCTCTCTCTCCCTCCCCATATCTCATCTCTCTCTCCCTCCCCATAATCTCTCTCGGAGCTTTCCCTCCCCGGGAAGAGGAACGCGCACGCGTGCGTTGGGTGTGTGTGGTGGCGCGCCGTTGGCGACCAGCCACCCACCGCGCTGTGCGTTGCGCGCACACGTGACGTGGCGCTGCTTGCGTATAGCCACGGCTGCCACGTACGATTGTGTTAGATGCCATGCCACGCGTGCCACGTATAGCCACGGCTGCCACGTGCGATCGTGTTAGATGCCGTGCCACGCGTGCCACGTGTGGTGCATCTCGCGAAGGCACAATCACATGATCAATGCCTGACCGCGCGCCGCCGCACCACCACCATCAGCACCTGATGCTCAGCGAGCGAACGCGAGCCTGAGCGATAACCTCGTCTATCGCATATCGACCACGCTTATCGCCGCAGGCGATACTAGGGCCCTGGTGCCCATCTGCGATAACCGCAGAGGACCTTACCGATATCCCCACGACCGGGAATCGGTCCAAGGACACCTTAAATAGCCAGCTGTGAGTCGCCCCCATCAGTAAAGTCTACCATCATGTTTTAAAGTTTTCAGTCTATTCACTACTCTTCCAACTCTCACCAACCGCATCCCACCTGCGTTATGCAGCCAGTTTGACCCAAAAGTAGACCATCAATCGATTGACCTCTTTTGGACCAAATTTGACATCCATCATGGATCCCAACCAACCCGCCTCTCCGACTCCCGATCAAGCAGGACCCTCCAACCCCGAGCAGATCCCCCAGACCACCGCTCCCGTTCCTACCGACCCCACCGAAGCCACCGTCGCTGATACTATCCAAAGTATCACGCTTCATGAAGCCTCGAGTCCCATCCGCCCGTCAGGTCTATATGACTTCCTTCCGCGTGCCCGACTCTCCACGACTCACCAGCGCGTCTTTGCCGCAATAATTCGCGAAGCACTTCGCAACAATCCCTCCGCGGATCAATTCATTGCTCAAGTACGTTCTGACCTCGACCCCCCCTTCTCCTTTGCGCACCGAGTATTACCAGCAACTTCAACTGCAACCGCGCCCTCGAGAACAAGCTCCGTGCTTTTGGTTTTCACGTCCCTGGTAATCACATCTACAAGAGCCCAACACTTCGCGTTGCTCACGCGATTTTTACTGGATTCGATGACGATTCCTTCAACACCGTATTCAGACATGTGATGTTAAAGGAACTCCATCCTTGGCATGAAACCAACGATCCCGATCCTACCGATGCTAATATTCAGCCCGCTCCTGCTCTTCTGACACAACCAAACGTTTCAAGTGACCCGGATACTATCCCATACCAGCTACTCACGCCTCAGAATGCACCAGCAACCACCGTCCCTGCCGTCACCTCCTCGCCTGAAGCCGCACAATCCCCTCGTGGCTCTACGTTGAGTGCTGTTGTCAACAGCATGAACGATGTTCTGAACCGTTTTCAAGAACGACAAACCTCCGATGCCGCCGAGTTCAGGAGAATCCTCAACACCATGGCCACTGAAGGTCGTGAAGCTCTTCAAGCCTCCCAAAACCCCCCAATTGCCCAACCTCCTCCACTCACACAACCGCCCGCCATCTCCGAACCACCCCCTCCCGCCGCAAATGCCGTTCAACTCGCAATCGCCCAACCCCCTCCCCCGGCGACTCATCACTTCCAAACCGAAACTCAACCACCCCCCCACCCGCAGCCAATGCAGCCGACACATGCTGTAGACGCTGTCAACAACCACTCTGCAGTTCGTGACACGTCTCACTACAATGACCCGTCTTCCTCCCGCGCCATCACAATCCAGAAGGCCTCTACGCAAGCGTCAACCCAGTTTAAGGATAAACGCTTCAAGGGCACCATCAAGGACTCCTGGCCCCACACTGTGCGCGACTATGAGCAATACGTCATTGACGTATTTAGTCTAACCAGTTCCGAAGCTCTCCTACTGCTGCCGTTCATCCTGGAGGATGAAGCTAGAGACTACTACGATCAGGAAGTACGCCCCGTTGTGCGCGACTACGGACAAGCCAAGTCGATGATGGCTCTCCGTTTCGACAATGCTGCCACACAGCGTCGAATTCTCAGCTACCTGCAGAAGCTGCGCCTATCCGATTTCTTGGACGGAACTACTTCAATTAATGATGCTTTTGGCAAGCTTACCGCTGACATTCAGGCCAACTTCTCCCGTATCCCCAAGGGATTCCAAGGCGAACATTTCAAACGAGAACTTTTAATCTCTGCTGTCGAAGGCCAAGATTGGTGTGCAATTGAAATACAACGGCCCACGTCCACCTACCCTACGTACCAGGACCTGGTCATGGCACTCGCCGACTGTTCACAGCGTTTCTGCACGAACCAGAAGAATGCTGGCAACGAGCGAGCAGCGTTCGGTAACGTTGACAAACCATCATCCGTCAACTATACTAACCCTCGCTACGGTCGTCCCTTTAACAACCGTTTTCGTTCGAAGTCCTCGTACCAACGCTCGAACCACCGTCACCAACAACACCGCCACAAGCCGAACGATCGCTGCCACTATTGCAAGCAAAAGGGCCATTTCAAGCGGGACTGTCCACATTACCGCCACGGCCGCAACCTTCATCGCAACTTGTTCACTGAGCTAAACGACTCCAACCCTGAAGGTGCAGATAATGGCGAAAATCAAGATCGCGTTGCGTCTATTCTGCAAGCAGCCCTGACAGACTGCACTGGTGGTATCACCGAAGAAGTACTCCACAACGCCGTTCAAATGTTGGATGACAGCCCGCGCTCCTCAGACAACGAAGATGAATCGCACACCAATGATCAAGACAATCCGACTGCAGACGACGCTCCAAAGGTCACTCACTTTCTGAAGTCTTCTTCTGTCTTGCACACAACGACGAAACCCGACGAGACCGACATTTCCCAGCAGCCTTTTTAATGGGAGACAAGACCCGCCAACTCGTCTCCGCCAACAGGCGAATTTGCCCCCCTGATCCCCCAAATGTTAACAACATTTGGCTTGCGACTTCCCAATGTGCCCCTCTCAAGCACGTTCCCTCCACAGACTCTCCTCCACCCGTACTCTCCAACCCTCTCCCGCCCGTACAGCACGATCCAAATCTCTCCTCGCTCTCAGTCTCGGATCAAAGGAATGTAATAATCGCCAGTACCCGCCCCCCGTCACTCCCTCTTTGCGCACCGATACCCACCGGCACCCGCCCTGGCGTGATAACTGTACCCAAACCCACCTCTTTTTGGTCTCAGAATTTCACATCCAACATCCACAGCACCTCCATCCCTTCTTTTCTTGGTGCTTGTCTTGACTCTGGAGCCAGCAAGTCAGTTATCGGCTTACCGCAAGCCCGTCTCTTTTTTTCAATGTCCAACCACCGTCCGCCCCTGCACGATGCCTTCGAATTCTCGGCCGAACACTTCAAATTCGCCAACACCATCCTCCCTTCGATGGGTACCACCAACATCAACATACCATTACCCGACGGCACGAACATGGCACTCTCCATTGATGTTGTGAACGCCACCATCCCGCTGCTTCTTGGCCTGGATATAGGCGAAACCAACCACTTCATCCTAGATATGAAACTGCGACTCCTGACGTGCGGATATGCAGACTGGACCATTAAGCTCACCAAGAAAAATGGCCATCTCTTCATCGAATGGGACATCGATCACCCTTCCTCCATTCTCCACACCTCCTACAGTCCGTACACCGAGAAGGAACTCCGCCGCCTACACCTGAACTTCTATCATCCATCGACGTCTAAGCTACTCAACCTTCTCAAACGCGCCTCACTCCGTGTTACTGACTCGCAAACACGACGACTGTTGGACCAACTCTCAAAAGCTTGCACCACTTGTCAAACACTGCGCACAAAACCGCTCCGATTCCGCGTCTCTATTCCCCCCGAACAAATCACCTTCAACAACAGCATATCCCTCGACTTAATGTACCTCCATGACAATGGAACTAAGTTCCCAGTTCTTCACATCGTCGACCTCGAAACCGGATTTTCAAATGCTACGTTCCTTCCCGGCGAATCTGCAGATACAGTTTGGAACTCCTTCCTCACCGCTTGGTTAACTGTCTACACTGGAGCCCCTAACAATCAACGCGTGGATCAAGGAAGCATCTTCACTTCCAAGGCTTGGACCCAACTGACGGAGTCACTTGGCATAGCTCTCATCACCTCTGGTGTAGAAAGCCACAACAGCCTCGGTCTAGGAGAGCGCTATCATGCACCGTTGCGCAAGGTATATAACAAGGTTACTGTTAATTACCCAAAAATGCCTCGCGATGTTCGCTTACGTCTGGCTGTTAAAGCCATCAATGACACTCTGGGACCAGAAGGACTTGTACCATCTCTGCTTGTTTTTGGAACACTACCTCGTCTCTCCCCATCGCATTCCAACCATCGGGATCAGAAGATTCGTCTACAAGCACTAGAATCTGCAAGGACCGAGTATGCAACCCTCGTGGCTAAACTAAGAGTACTCGAAGCTCTTCGTGCGCGCGTGCCTCCTGCAGCACAATTCAAGTTCACAGCCGGTTCCTGGGTACGCGTTTACAGGGAGAAGCACAAAACTTTCCTTGGTCCCTATAAGGTTGTCTTTATTGATAACAAGCAACTGCACGTTCGTACACCATCTGGAGTACAGCAATTCTCCATATCCCAGTGCATACCTTCCGACCTATCTTCTGATGCAACCATCGTCAAGAGATTCAAGGCACAGTTTGACGCCTTCACCACACCCGAACCCGCTGAACCGCACCAACCACCCTCCATCCTTGTCACCGACATACTCGCTCCCAACGATCCCCGCCGCGACTTACCCCAATTCGTCCCCGCACGACAATCTGAACTTCAAGGTTTAGCAGACCGCAAGGTGTACACTGTCATTTCCCGTGCTGACGCAATCTCCGAATGCAGGCAACATGGTGAAGCACCAAACATCATCGGCTCTCGCTGGGTATTTACCATCAAGAATATCGAAACCAACTCCCCGACATACAAGGCCCGCCTAATTGCCCAAGGCTACTCCGACCGCGAGAAAGGTTCTATCGTTCACGACTCCCGCGCCCTTCGGCTTCAGAACATCCGTATCATTACTGCTGTCGCCAGCACACTACGCCTACGAGTATGGCTACGTGACATAACTCTCGCATACTTGCAAGCCCGCGAGAAGATTCAACGCCGTGTCTATCTCCGCCCACCTCCAGAACTGAACCTCCCGGCCGACTCACTACTCAAGCTTCACCGAACCCTTTATGGACTCACCGAAGCCGGCGACTACTGGTACCACACACTCACCGACCATACCCTTCACGACCTGAAGATGACCAAATCCTTCTCCGACCATGCACTATTTTTCAAACGCGACACCAACGGCGTTCTACAAGGACTAATGGGCACGTATGTGGATGACTGCCTCCAGTCTGGCACTAAGGAATTCGAAGCATTAACGGACACCACAACGCAACAATTTGACTCCAAACCGAAGCAACACGACTCGTTTTCCTACGCGGGAATACACATCGACACCAAGCCCAACTACATCGAGCTGCACCAACGTCCCCAAATCCAGCGACTGCGAACCATCAACCCCTCTGCCTCCTTCAGTGACTTCAAGTCAATGCTAATGAAGATCAACTGGATCGTCTATACCCGCCCTGATGCCGCCTGTCGCAGTGCGCAACTGGCACAAGTAACGGAAGGCCAGTTCGATGCAACTCATGTGAAGGCTCTCAATGGAATTGTTCAACATTTGCAGAAAAACAGCGAAGTGTCTATCAAACACTATCACCTGGACGCAGCAAGTGTCTACATTCGAGTCTACTCCGACGGCTCTTTCGCGAACAATGCGGACCTATCCTCTCAACTGGGTTACATAATCACACTCTGTGATTCCTCCGGACGTTGTAGCATCCTCAATTACCGAAGCTACAAGAGCAAGCGTGTCGTACGCTCTATTCTCGGCGCTGAAATTTATGCCTTCGCTGATGCCTTCGATACAGCTTTTGTGATCAAGAAGGACTTGGAAGCATGCCTAAACCGCCCCATTCGCATGTGTCTGCTGACCGACAGCCAGTCTATCTTTGACACCATCACGAAGTCGTCTTACACACGCGAGAAGCGACTCATGATAGACCTCACTGCAGCACGTGAAGCGTATCAGCGCGAAGAGATTTCGGACATTGGACACATCAGCAAGAAGGACAATCCTGCCGATGCACTGACGAAAACGAAACCGTGCAACGCCCTCGACAAACTACTCCGCACCGCGCGCGTCGACCATCCTGTTCAACAGTGGATCATACGCTCGAAGGGAAGCGTCTTTTCGCGTTCCGCTAGAGAAAGCGAAAAGAAAGAGAGCGAGTGATGCTCAGCGAGCGAACGCGAGCCTGAGCGATAACCTCGTCTATCGCATATCGACCACGCTTATCGCCGCAGGCGATACTAGGGCCCTGGTGCCCATCTGCGATAACCGCAGAGGACCTTACCGATATCCCCACGACCGGGAATCGGTCCAAGGACACCTTAAATAGCCAGCTGTGAGTCGCCCCCATCAGTAAAGTCTACCATCATGTTTTAAAGTTTTCAGTCTATTCACTACTCTTCCAACTCTCACCAACCGCATCCCACCTGCGTTATGCAGCCAGTTTGACCCAAAAGTAGACCATCAGCACCTCCAGCGCGTCCGCCATGTGCACGTCGGCGGCGCGCGCGCTGCTGCACGGCGTGCGCGTGCGCGGCGCCACCGCCACGGCGGCGCTGCGCGCAGACTTGGCGCATCTGCCCGACGTGCGCGGCCACTTCCCGCAGCGCGCGCTGCTGCCCGCCGTCACGCTGCTGCGCGCCATGGCCGAGCTGGCGGCGCGCGCGCACACGCCGCGTGGCGCGCTGTCGCTGCGCGCGCTACGCCGCGTGCGCGTGGCGCGTTTTCGGCGCGCGATCGCGCCGCGCCGCGGGCTGCTGCTCGTTGTGCGCGCCACGCGCGTGGCGCCCGGCCTGTTTGACGCCGTGGTGCAACACGCGCCGCTTGCCGACGCCGCCCACGCCCACGCCCACGCCCACGCCGCCGTCGTGGCCGAGGCCACCTTTGAGATGGACGAGTGAGCTGCACGAGTCAAACCGTCAATCAACCTCAGCTGTCCTTTTTAGTGCGCGCTCACGACGCCGCCGCGCCGGGAAAGCGCTGCGCGTACAGCGCGTCGTCCACAAACGCCGCCGCGATCTTCTTGCCGCCAAACCAGCGCCCGCTCAGTTCGTTGCGCGCACGCGCCGCTTCCTCCACCCTGCTGAACCTCAAGTAAACCACGCCGTGCGACTCGCTCTCCACGTGCAGATGCACCACCTTGCCGTACTTTGCCATGCATTCGTCGCGCACCTCTTCCAGCAGCTCCTTCTCGAAGCCGGCCTGCTCGGCGCCGGGGTCGAACATGTTGCTCAGCACCACCGACCGCGTCGCCGCCGCGCAGCTCTTCAGCTTGTGCACGTCGCCCTTGAGCTTGCTGCCCATCGTCTCGCCGCGCGACAGCTCCTGCATCAGCATCACGCGCTGCGCGCAGTTCATCCCCAGCCCGCCTGAGCGGCCCTCGTCAATCTCGCCCGCCACCTCCACCAGCGGCAGCGGCACGCGTTCCACCACGCCCGTGCGCCCCGTCTGCGCCGCCGCCAGCGCCACCGTCAGCGCCTTGGCGCCCACCACCACCCCGTTCGTTTGCAGCGCTCGCCGCGCCTCCTCCGCGCGCTCAAACTCCACAAACGCAAACCCCTTTGAGCGCCCGTTCGCCTCGCGCTGCAGCTGCAGCCACTGCACCTTTCCGTACGGCTCGAACAGCGCCCTCAGCTCCGACTCGCTCACGTTGTATGCAATCGACCCCACGTAGATGCGCCGCGCCGCCCCGTCCGCGCCGCCCGCCTCTCGCTCGCCGCCGTCCGCCGCCGTCGCCTCACCGCCGCCGCGCGCCGCGCGCGCGCCGTTCGGCGCGCCGTCGGCTGGCGCGCCTGCCTTCGCTGCGGCTGCTGCCGTTACCGGCAGCTTGTTTGGGTTGAGCAGCCGCTTCAGCTCGTCGATTGACACCAGTTCGCGCGTCAGCCCTGTGGGCGCTGGCGGCGCCGGCGCCGGCGGTGTGCGCACCAACGCGCCCGCCTTGTCCACGGTGCTGCGGATGGGCCGTCGCGTCGACCACCCAATCGAGTTGGACGGCGGCGCCACTCCGCCGCCGCCGCCGCCGCCGCCGCCCGCCTCATACGCGCGCTCGTGTGGGCGCGCGCGCGACCGCCGTTCGCGCGCGTAAGGCTCATCGCCCGCCACGCCGCGCGCGCCGGCGGCGGCGGCGGCGGCATCGCCAGCGCCGACGCGCGGCGAGATGCGTCGAACGGCAACCGGCACGCCGCACAAGTTGACGCCGCTCATGTTGATGGCGCGCTCCACGGCGCGCTGGTCGTAAAACTCGACGTAGCCCGCGCTCTTGTGGCGGCTGGAGTAGCGATCCATGACGAGGCGCACGTCGCGCACGCGCCCCGCGTCCGAGAAGAGGTCGAACACGTCCTCGGCGCACACGCGCTTTGCCAGCTGCCACACAAACACCGTGCGCGCATCGCAGCCACGCGCGTCGTACTCGCCGCGCGCCGGCGCGCGCGGCCGCTTACGCCGAGGCGACCGATCGCGCGCGCGCCGCGGCGGCGGCGTGCGCGTATAGCGTCGCCGCCGATACGCGTGGCGCCGCGCGCCGCCGCCGCGCGGCGAGTACGCGCGGCGACGCCGGCGACGCCGCCCGCCGCTGCCGCCGCGCGGCGACGCGCTGCGGCTGCGGCTGCGACTGCGGCTGTATGACGACGGCGAGCGCGAGTAGCGCGCGCGGCGCGGGCTGGCGCTGCGGCTGCCGGCGCTGCCGCTGGAGAACGACTCCGAGTCGGACGAGTCGTAGCTGTCGTAGCTGCTGGGCGTCGGCGAGCGGCGGCGCCGGCGTAGCAGCGACGTGCGCTCGCGGCGCGGCGTGGAGCGCGAGCTGTCGCGCGAGCGCGCGCGCCGCGATGGGCGCTTGGCGCGCGCCGCCGCCGCCGCCGCCGCCGCCGCCGCCGCCACTGCCGTCGCTGCCGGCGCTGCCGGCGGCGGCGGCGACGCGCGCGACGCAGCGCGCGACGCAGCGCGCGCCGCGCTTGGAGAGCGGTGCCCTTCGGTGAGCATTTGGGAGTGCGCGCGGCGGCGGCGGCTGCGGCGGTGCGCGCGCGCGCGCGCCGCTTTCGTACGCGTCCATCGACGCGCGGCAGATGGGCGTGGCGTTGCGCGGCTGCCGTAATTACGCCGTGCGCGTCGTAATTGCGTAATTGGGCGCTTTCGCTTTCACAGCGCCAGCGCGACGCCGTGCGCCATGCGTGATGATGATGAGCGTGCGCCGCTTCTCCCTCGTCGTGCCGACCGGCCACGCACGCGCTTCGTTCAGCTTCGTCCGTTGTAGACTCACAACTTTCCCATACGAGAAGAAGCGGCTGCGCAGCTCAACGCCTCCCCCTCCTTGCCCCCGCCGAACGAGCCATGCTGTGCGCGTCTCAAAGCTGCCAAGAGGACGCCAAGCTACGCTGTCCCACCTGCGTCAAGCTCGAAATCGACCTCGTCTCCGAGAGCTTCTTCTGCTCCCAAGAGTGCTTCCGCGCCTCATGGCCCGTGCACAAGCAGCTGCACAAGGGCTCCGCCCTCCCTCGTGCCATGGACCCTTCCGCCAAGCGCCGCCGCGCTGCCTTCGCCACCTACCACTACACGGGCCAGCTGCGAGCCGCCGAGCTTGTCATGCCGTTGCGAACCGTGCCCGACTCCATCGTCAAGCCCGACTACGCGCTCGACGGCATCCCGCGCAGCGAAGAGAAGTTTAATCGAACCAGTACCAACTTTTGTATTTTGGATCACACCGCCATTGCCGCCATGCGAAAAGTGTGTCGCTTGGCGAGAGAGGTGCTTGATATTGCCGTCAACGCCGCCAAAGTGGGCGTCACCACCGAGCAAATCGATCAAATCGTCCACGCCGCCTGCATTGACAGGCATTCATACCCTAGCCCTTTAAACTACTACGGCTTTCCAAAGGCGTGCTGCACTAGCGTCAACGAGGTCATCTGTCACGGAATTCCAGACCAACGGCCCCTTCAAGACGGCGACATTCTAAACATTGACATTACCCTGTATCATGGCGGCTATCACGGCGACCTCAACGAAACAATATGCATTGGCAACGTCTCCCAGCAAGACAAGCGCCTCATTCGCTCTGCGCACGACTCCATGTGGGCCGCCATCAAACGAGTCAAGCCCGGCGTCCTATTCCGTGAGTTTGGCGCTCACATTGAGAAACTTGTCAAAGCAAACGGGCACTCCGTCGTGCGCAGTTACTGCGGCCATGGAATCGGACAACAGTTTCACACCGCCCCAAACGTGCCGCACTACAAGAAGAATAGGGCTGTTGGCATGTGCAAAGCCGGTATGTGTTTCACTATCGAACCTATGATCAACGCTGGCGGCTGGCGAGACGACACTTGGCCGGACAATTGGACTGCCGTCACAGCCGATGGCAGTCGCTCCGCACAGTTTGAACACACCGTGCTAGTAACGGACAACGGTTTCGAAGTTCTCACTGCGCGTTTGCCGGACGGGCCAAAATTCTGGTGGGAGAACGACAGCTAGACCAAGTTGTTCTTCATCATCACAAGCCAATGATGCCCAGCCACCTCACGCGCTTGTGGGTTTATAGAGAGATACGCACGAAATGTTCGTTTCTGAGCTTCTCCGCGACGCCGTCGTGCGCTCGGAGAATCACACCAGTTTTTAGTTTTATGCCAATACGCACGAGACTCTTGTGCATATGCATTTAGAGCAGCTACACCTGACACACACGCGAATCTTCACCTTCCACAGGGAGCCGACAGCAAAGCTAAATCTCGCTGAGCAGAAAAGAAACATGCCCACCTGCACAAACCCCCGAATCTATCTACTGTATCTACGGCTCCCCACCGCTTGATCACAACTTGTCTGTGAGCGCTCTGCTGCCACTTGCCTGACCACTTGCGCTGAATGATTCAGCATTGCCCTTTTTCCTCCGAGCAATGGCGCAACGCCTTCCATGAACGGTGCTCCATTTTTTTGCTCCCGGTGGCACGCTTCTCCAGCAGCAGCAAGGGAAATGTCCGACGGTTGTAATTCACGTGTTGGCAACCTGATTTGACCAGAACGTTTTCGGGCTTGTGCTTTTATTTGTACAAGTCATTTCGTGTCGTGTACCAGTATAGAGCAGGACGTGTGCCTTGTTGGAACAAGGGTGGAAAGCCTTGGGGGTGCCATAGAACTTACGCTTTCCTGCTCCATCCCTATCAGAATGGTTGCAACTTTGGGTGGCTAACAGCGATACTGACGCGTCAAGGTTATTTGCTGGGTACTGTACCAGTACCAGTACCAGTAGAGCGGCAGCGGCGAAGAACCGGTAGAGTACACTAGAACTCGTCCTGCCTTTGATCGTGCGCATGTATACCGTTGGTACACACAAGTTTGCGGAGGTCCTCTCCTCTCAATTCACCATCTCAAAACGGAAATGGAAGATGGCGGCATAGCGCTGTGCCAGCAAACAAGTTTTGTTGATTGTATGTGATAAGTGTGTGTTTAAGTGTGTGTTTGTGTGTGTGAATGTATATGTACTGGTATATGTAAACATAAGTATAAGATGTATGTAAAAAGGGATGAATATCAGAACAAGACGAAGACGTTTCAATGCAGGCCTATTGCGGGTTGTCAGAACCGTTTCTCTCCGGTGTGGATCCACCACTGAACCAGGCTAATAGACCATCCAAAAAGTTTGTTGGATGCGCACTGCCGTCGCCGCTGTTGCTCGGCGACGAGTCATTGGCGTCACCACTGGAACCATCACGGCGACGACTATTACTTGCGCTGCTGTCCGGAGTGACATGGCTGGAGAAGCCAGAGACATCTTCCCGAAACATTTCTTGCTGGCGTCTCTTGCCAGATGAACGCATGTGAGTGGGGTGATCCTTGCTTGTAAATGAATCACCCACCTGCCTGTCAGCGAGCATGTTGCTGATTCGATTCACCTCTTCCAACGCGCGCGCTGCATTCGGTCGGTCGGAAGGCTTGAGAGAAAGACAAGCTCCAATGAACTGCTTGGTGTCATTGCTCACTCGCTCCCACTCGGGAGAGTTGAACGAAAGCGGGGTGTTTGCAATCTGTTGCAACACCTCTCTCTCCGTACGTCCGGTGTACGGGTTTCGATGCGCGATAATTGAGTAGAGCACAATGCCCACACTCCAAATGTCGCAAAGCTCTGGAACATAGGCAGTCTCGGTAACGATTTCCGGCGCGGCATAGCGCACAGTGCCGCACTTTTCAGAGCTGAGCTTCTCCTTTTCCGACGCGTTCGGGTCGCGTGCACTCGCCAAGCCAAAGTCGACAAGCTTGACTGGCGCCAGTTTGCCATCCGCGTAGAAGGGCTTTTCCGTGAACATGATGTTCTCCGGCTTGACGTCGCGATGCGCGTAGCCAAGCGAATGCATGTAGCGCAAGGCGTCCAGCACCTGGGCGCATATTTGCAAGGCAAGAGGCTCTGGAAAGCCGCGGCGCTCCCTCTTGAGAGCGGTGTACAAATCATTGCCCTTCAACAGCTCCATGGCAAGATAAATGCCAGCAGAGTCTTCAAACACCTCGTACAAGGCAGCAATGTTGGGGTGTTCCAAATTGCGATGAATGGCAATCTCCCTCGCCAAGTAGTGCTGCGCGCGTCGCGTAAGGCCCTTCTTCGACACGGCCTTGAGCGCCAGCTCGTTGGGCGCAATGTACGAAGCGGCCAGCGACTCGGGCACAACCTCTGCGCGAAACACGGTGGCGGTGCCGCCGGACCCCAGCATCTTGTTGAGCGTGAAGTGGTGCAGCTCCAGCGGGCAGCGGCGCGTATTGAGCGGCACGGGCGCGGACGCGTTGAGCTGCTGCTGTTGCTGCTGCTGCGGCGGGGAGTGCGCGCGCTTGTGGTGCGACAAGTACGTGGCGGGCACGCCCGACTCGGAGGCGCGGCGGCGGTGTCGGCGCAGCGCGGACGCATGCGCGGCGGCGGCGGCGGCGCTGACAGAAGGGTGCTGCGAGGCGGCCAGCTCCGTGAGCGACGACACGGAGGAGGAGGCGATGGGGTGGGCGCCGCGCAGTCGCTTTGCGATCTGCGCGCGGCTGGCGTGCTCGCGGCGGCCGATGCGCTCCGACAGCGACGCGACGGACGGGTTGGTCGGACGCGACGCGCGCGCCGGCGCGCCCAAATGGCGGTCGTTTTTTCGGCGCGTGGAGGACATGGTGAATTGAAGGCCGCGCGGCGGCGGCGGCGACGGCGGGCTGCACGGGCGCGGCGGCGCGGCGGTGGATTGCGACGGCTGTTGCGCGGGGAGCGGCGATGGTAACGGTTGCGGCTGCAGTTGGGAGGCGGAGAGACGGCGCGCGGCGCGCAAGGTGGTGGTGGTGGCGGCGGCGGCGGGGTCGGTAGAGGGGGGCGGAGTTAGCGGGGAGGAGTGCATGCCAAGCGCGGTGGGGGGCGGGAGCAGGGCGTCTGTTAACGAGGGTTGCGGCGGCGGCGGCGGCGGCAGCAGCGGATGCGGATGTGGAATGGGGATGTTGGAAGTGATGCGGAGCGTGGGCGACAGGCGGGCGGATGATGTACAGGCGGCATGAATCATGCGCGACGGGGAGACTGCGACATGTTGGTACAGAACGGGGGTGGGGGGAGTTTGGGGGGGAGGCGAGAAGCGGGAGGCGGAGGCGGTGGGTGGGGGGGATATGGGACGGGCGAAGGGGGGGGGGCGGGGGGGGAAAGGGGGGGAAGGAAGGGGGGGTAAGGGTGGACGGACAGCGTGAGAGGGAGGGCACATTTGGTTGGGTGCGGCTAATTAAGCGGGAAAGGACGGGCGCACGGGCGCGCGGACGCGTCACGACGGCAGGTGCGGCGGCAGGCGCACCAGCGCTGTGCACGTGGAAGAAGCGACGCGTGTGCGCAGCGCGGCGCGCGCGCAACGCGCTTCGATTGGACGCGCGAGCGCGACGCACGCGCGCGCCACACGCGGCGCTTTCCGGCTGCGCGCGCGGACACGTCAGCGCGGCGCGCGGCGCGCGGCGCGCGGCGTGCGCGCGGACACGTCGCGCGCGCCGCCCGTGACGCGTCTGCCGCGTGTGCGTGCGCGCGCGCTTTCCACTGTGCGGTCGCGAGCGGCGCGCGCGCGCGCACGCGCGCTGCTGGCCGCGCGTTGCGTATCGGCGCGTGTTTGGTGCTACTGTACCGCCTTGTTGATCACATGGCGCCAAACTGCGCGCTTGTCCGCACCCGCCGCCGCTTTCACGTGGCCCACACGCCGCCCGCCGCCCGCCGCCCGCCGCCCACGCCGCAAGCGCCGCAAGCGCACAGGCTTACATAACTTAACTTACCGCGCCGCTCTCGCGCTTGCTCGTCGTGCATCTGCATGATGCAGCGCTGTGTCACTCTCTGCTCTGCTCTCTCTCTCCCTCTCCCTCTGCCAGACGGACACCGTGCAGCTCCTCACCGTCGATCTACCTTTGTGGGGCGCCCCGCCCATTTGACGTGCGCAAACATTGTTCAATTATCTCCCTTCAATTATGTGTCTCCTAATGCACAAAAATGCAACAATTCGAACGCCAAGCGCCGCTTGCCGCCTTGAATCAAACAATCGTGACTGCAACGCACAACACATTTGCATCACGTATCTATCTCTACCCCACATAAGTTTTACATTTTCACTGATATCGCCCATGCGGCGCCGTTGATGCATGCAATTTGCACCTTGAAGCATGTGAATTAGCCTTTGAGCCAACTGCTCGCCGCATCGCAAATAACCTTACATCACTGCCGTGCTGTTCGCTACATTTGTTCCCTTGCTGTCGGAATTTCCACTCGGCCTTCAATAGTTAGTTTGACCCAGGGAAGCAGAGGTCACTTTTTCGCAATTGTATGTTGGTCCATATGCCGTCTTTAACCCTTTTGGGACCCGTCTTTAACCCTTTTGGGACGGTTTGCTTACGTCATAGAAGACATAAGCCAGCCATATTATTGGACAAAGGTCTGTAAACTGCTAATACCGGAGTGCCTCGTGCAAGGTAGAAGCGCCACATGTGGCCACGTATGCGTGGCACGTGTGTGCCGTGCTCCGTAGCCTGCGTACTACGCAGTGCGTAGTAACGAATAAATTGCACTGCACTCGGCCGGCGGCCTCGCGGACGGAGGGCAGCGAGCATTCCTGTCATCCCCTCAGTCCTACCCCGCTCGCTACATTGTAGCATCGCCTGGGGCGCGCTGCCTCGGGCCGCCATCGTTTGCGCACATGCTCCGCCCCGAAGGGGCGGAGCGTGCTGCCGCGCTTCTACCACCTGCACGCTCAACAACCCAATCTTTACACTTTAACACATTGCGCGCGACCAATGCCAAGAATTGTCTGCCTGTAGGTATGTTGTATCTTAGAATTTGACCGCACGATCTACCGTAAACAATTGTGTAAATAATAGACCTCCTGCTTTGTTACGACGTAACCGTGCAAAGCAGGAGTTATATGCCTTTGTGCACCTGCGCCCTTGCAATGCGCCTCCTGACTAAACATACATTAGATTTAGATGACTAAGAGCATCTCTATCAAGGACCCAAAAACCCAAATATTTGGGTGAGCGTCCAAAAACGCAACCCTATCAACTGGCCAAAACCTATAAATTTTAGGTTCCGACCTAAACTACTTGCTATTCTCGAGCAAATTTAGCCAGCAATTTGGGTCGCCACCTAACCTCATAGACCATTCATAATCTGCCACGTTCACCTCTTGTCACTTGTACCATTTGGCGCCAAGTCCAAACGGAAACACTCAATCGCCGCCAATCTTCCCAAGTGCATGCAACCATGCTTTCCTTCTCTCTCGTGACCTGCTTTCTCCATCGTGCCACTACGACCAGCTTGAACATGGATAGCACCAGGAGACCCAATTTCACGCCCAATGAAGACCTCGCACTAGCCCGTTCATGCATGTCCGCCTCCCAAACAGTCTTTGAGCAAAATGTTGAATCATTCTAGAAAGCCGTAGTAACCACATATGCCAAACAACCAGAGTGCACTCGACCTCGTGTGCAAAGTACTTCTGGCTCACGATGAACGACTGTAGCGCAAACAGCCCAAACGTATTTGGCTGCAAAAAAGCTGTACAGATCATCAATTCTCTCAGGAAAATCTGAGAAAGACACGGTAAAAAACATCATGATCTTGTACCAGAACAACAACAAGATTAAGTGTAAAGAGGAACTGCTAACACCTGGTGTCAATCGATTTGTGTCAGCCATAGAACTTTTTTCGTCATGCCCAAAATTTTCTGGGCATATTTAAGGCAGTTCGCACACCGCCCCCGGGTATAAACCCAAGAACAACGCGAACGAAAGCGCATCAGAGGAAGAGAGTGCAGCGAATATTTCAATGTCAAGCCCTGCCTCGTGTCGCCCGACAGGCGCAAAAAAGCGCAAAGCAGAAGAAAAGTGGAACAAAACCTATCGAAAGTTGCCAAAAGTATGGACGCTATGACCGCAAGCCTTCGCGGATCTGCCGAAAACAAGAAGATGGCAGCTTCAATTGCATTGCAGTTAAAGATTTTGCACCGAATGTGCTTGACTCCTGCCGAAACGAACAGAAAACTTGAGGATCTAATGAGAAAAGCCGCATTCTTGGAGGGTTTTGAGGTTTCATGCAGTAATGCGAGTGACGTCAATGCGACGCGTGATTCAGAGGAAAGGGCGAATAATATTTCCCATCGCATTGGGAATACGTCCTCCTACCAGTTTACTGATGGCAGCTACATTCAAAATGCTGAGCAGGAGGATGATATAGATCACTCAACTGCAGAGCCTGAAGTGGTGTCCATTCTCACTCGTTCCGGAGTCAAAGATGACGCATGAAAGAGGAAAAAGAGACGAAACCTCACATTTCGGAGCTCTCCGCTAGGAGCGGGGTCTGGGGTGGAACCCCAGCCGCTCGTGGCGTCTACGGCGCCGCAGGCGCCGTAGACGCCTCTTTCTCGCACTGTGTTAAGTCGTGAACCCTCTTCTTGCCCATAAGTGGTTGGTGAGGGCCTGTTTTAGTTGATGATGTTGATGCTCATTCGTAACGAGATCATATTGCTCTAGTAAAGAAGTCAGGCCAACGTTGTTCGTCTCTGTGTTGTCTTCCTCGCCGTTGTTCTGCGCTTCCACATCATCCGAATCCTGTGCTTCGTCAGCGAACTCCTCAATGACGCTGATAGCCTCTCCGTTTTCATCCGTTTCACCTCTCAGTTCTCCTTTGAGGTCTAAATCTACCAACATATTGTGGATTATGACGCATACCTGACTTATGAGAATAATCTTTTCGTCACTCCACTCGAACAGTTTGTGCCTGAGCACTTTGAAGCGTCCCTGTAGCGCTCCGAAGAAGTGCTCTATATCCTTTCGCGTTCCTTCTGTGGGGCAAAGCCGGGAACGGAAGGAAAGAACACAAACCGCGCCAGCGGCTACGCACCCAAGGTGTTCAGCCTTGCTCCCTATTGGGGCAGAGCAGTGGCAGAACCCTCCGATGAGGCTGACACGTGCCGGGCGTAACTCCGGGCGGCCTCTTCCTGACTTACAGACGGAGGTTGGGGGTGGCAATCGGGGTGCCAACAGGATGGATTCCACTGGGTGTGGCGTATCCCGTAGCAAAAGGGGCGAGATAGAAGGTAGCAAAATGAGCCGCACTGCGGAGCACAGACTCGTGAGAGCTGGGAATAATCCCGAGACAAAAAGGGGCAAACCTGTACAACAGGGCGAAGTGTAACGAAGCCGTAAGACGGGAGAAAAAGAAAGAGTGTATGGAAGAATGATAAATAAGAGGCCGTAACGACGGATCGGTGCTTCTCGGTGACGGAGGTGGATAACTTGTCCGGATAAGCGGCGGTATTCCCCGGGAATGGGGCGAAAGACCGTGCGCAAGCGGAACGCAAGCTAGAGCCAAGGTCTCGTTGAGGTTTACTTCCCCGTACAGTGGCGGCAAGTGCCGCCACTTATATACGGCTGACAAATATCACTAAAATATCTAAGTACCCGGCACGCCGGCCATCACTACCCACGTGTACCTCCGTGGCACACTTGCAACGGCGCATCCGGTAATCGGGCGCGGGCATACACGTGTCGCGCCAATCCTACCCTTCATTGGCGGATCCCTAATCCGGGCCAAATAGGCAAATAGACTTCATAATAGTAGGAAGTTCAGCCGAAAATAACAACGGATGTATGAGTGCCATCCCCCTCAGTCCCTGCCAAGGGCAATTGCTCTACATCTCCCCCTTCTCAGGCTGAAGCTTCCGACTCGTTCGGCTTCTCACCTCCCATCATGGGCCTATATAGTCCGGACTCCGGCGGTGAGCCTAACGACCACTCGGACTCCAACAACTTGGCACTCGTTTGGCGCGTGGCAGGCCTCCGCTTTTGCGGGCGGGGCCGGTTCGAGTACTGACCCCCAGGCGATCGTCATCCGCAGTTTCCTTCGCGGCATGGGTGTGCCCGTGTCTGACACGGTGACCGACTTGGCGCAGCTGCAGGGCCTTGCAGCTCAGTGGTTCGCCCAAGGTCATGGGTCCGGCTCCGGACCGTCCGGCGTGTGATCGAACTCCGTAGATACCAATATCTCTTGGCCCTATCATTAAATGTGTCCGGTTGCTACCGGCTTTTAGCAAATTCTCTTCATCCCTCCCCCTCCTCAGGGGGCAGCACCCCGCGAGGGGCGCCTGTTCCTTATCTAAGGGAGGTATTCCGCTTGAAGCGGCAAATTCCTGTTCTTCGACTTCCTCTTCTTAGGCTTCTTCTTCGTCTTCTTCTTCTATTCCACTGTATAGTGGCTTGTCCGAAGAAGCGGCAAATGTTCCGCGTGAGCGGCATAGCTAATGCGGGGGTTAACCCACTTGGGCTTTGTCGAGCGTGTCCGGTGTCGGCGTACCGGTCTTCCGGTGGTACTGAAGTACTTTCGAGCGGGGCAGGTGCTCGATAGGTTCGTGTGTGTCCTCCGAGGGGGGGGTAGCCGTACCAGCGGACTTGGTATACCAGCTCTCCAGTAGAGTCTAGGCCGTGTTTGACTATACGGTCCACTACGAACTCGCGTTCGTAGACACTCCGCTCTGGCGCCTTGACCAGTGGGTCCTCGCCAGAGGCGTTCGATGGGTCCTTGTTAGCGGGGCGGACTGCTCTTCCACTGTCGTGGCGATCGCGGGTGATGGCCTTCGACTTCCGTCTAGGCGGCAATGCATCCTGTACACCAGGTCTCGGTTGCGCTCCCCAGGGAGCTCCTCGGAGGGTTACGCTCCCCAGTGAGGGGTCTGGAGCCACTTGTTTCTGCGGTTGCTGTGGGATCCCGTCTGGACGGACTCCGAGCTTCCGGTGTTCCGGCGAGATCGTCCCCATCGACGGGAAACCAACCTCCGTGTGAGGGGCTAGCGAGCGGTGTTCCGTTACGCCCGTTGACGACGGTTCGCCGCCCACGGCGGACTGTGTGGTACCAACCGTCGCGGCGCCGTGGTGAGCCGTATCAATTACGGATCTCCCGGTTTTTGGCGGCTCATCACTCTCCGTGGCACGCGCGTGCCCACGGCGTGCGTTGTCATACGCATTTTCATCCTTCAACGGAGGCGGTTCATCCACTGTGCGTGGCCCGTGTCGCGCCGTGCGCGCGTCCAACTTAATTGGCTTCTGTCCACCTAGAGTGGTGTCCACCTGTACTGATGTGGCCGTGTGCTCTGCGGTTCGCGTGCCATCATCGACCAAGTCGATTGCACCTCCCAAACTTGGGTCTGCCGTCACAGCACTGTCCTTTAACAACCAATTTCTCTTCCGAATGATCGGTCTCCTCCGCTGTCGGGGCAACATCGGTCTCCTCTCCATTCCGCAATAGCGGTGCGTCGCCAGGTTTGCTCCCGGACGTCGGGTTTTGAACGGCGCCGCTGCTGTTGCGGGTCTGCGCGTCCTCCGTGGGCGACGGCAGTGAGCCAGCGACAACTTCCACTTCATGGCCCGCCGTGTCTGGGTGCGCATCCCGTTTGGGGCGTAGTCTCTCTAAGTGAGGACTCCGCTTGCAGCGGCGACGTTGAAGACCATAACTGGGCATCCCGTGACATTGGGCTTTCGACGGGGCGCTTACTGTCCCACGTCCGTGCGTTCTCCGTCCGCGACGGCAAAGCAACCTCCACTCCGTTCCTGGCGGTGTCCCGCGAGGGTGCAGTATCCGTTTGCAACGGCGTAGACTGCAAAGGAGCGGCGCACCCTGAATGAGCGTCCCCCTTCCCCTCCTTAGCTGGAGCGGCGGGGCCCGGAGCGATAATCCCAGTAGTGGGCACGTATGCGTGTGTGCACACACGCATCTGGCCCAATTTTTGGGGTACGTTCCGATTCCGTAGGGAGGTCGGCCAGACCGCGCGCGGCGTGCGGTAGAATTGACAGGCCGAGCGGGGCGTCCCTGCTAATAGCCAGAGGCGCTGCCGGGGGTAGCATCCGACCTGGTCGGTCCGGGATGGGCTTCTTGCACGGTGGGTTCCGGCGGTGGTGCCGGCGTAACGCGATCACGCGAGAAGCGTTCGTGTTCACCCTTGACGCCAAGGACAACCGTTGTATCGGTAGTAGAAATATCCCTGTAAGGGCCGTCCGCTATCGGAGAAAGTTTATGGCGTTTCTCTTTTTCCGGATTGTAGTATTCTTTCCGGAGAAATACATAGCCACCTTCCTTGATGTGTTGGGCATTCTTTCGCACACGTGCGTCGAAGTTCCGCTTGTAGGCGGCTTGTGCCTTAGCGATTTGCTGCCCAACTACGGAATGATTTGCTTCAGCCATTGCTTCCAGGCGTTCCTGTGTAGACGGGGTGAAGGGTGGGACACGCGATAAGACCAGTTCGAACGGAGAGATCTGGGTAGTGCGATGTACCTGCGTATTGTAGGCATATGTCACCGCATCGGTGTAGAGATCCCATTCCGACGGGTGGTCGGCGACAAAGGTTCACAGCGCATTCAGCTTGGTGCGATTGAAGCGCTCCACCTGGCCGTTACTTTGCGGATGGTAGGTCGTAGTAAACCAGTTCTTAATGTCCAGTAATGTCCAGTATTCGACAAACGTCCTGGAAGAACTTCGCAGTGAATTGCGACCCATTATCCGATAGTAAATCAATCGGCGGTCCGTAGACAAACACCCAGTGGGTTACGAAAGCTTGCGCGACCGCACTGGCGGTGATCTTCGTCAGAGGAACTGTCCGTACGAGCTTAGAAAAGCGGTCGGTTATGACAAGTACAAACCGATTACCTCGGCGTGTCCTGATAAACTCGCCGAGTATGTCAATCGCCACGAACTCGAGTGGGGCCCTTGCGGGGAAGAGTACCAACTGTTTGGAGTACTTCCGCAGTTTGACGCGGTTCTTTGCACAACCAGAACATCCACGAGCAGTGGCATACGCATCAAACGCCATAGCTGGCCAATAGAAGTCCTTTCTGAGGGTGTAGTACAACTTCCTTCCACCAGGGTGGGCTGACAACTTCGCGTAATGCGACAGATGCAAGACTCGAGATTGAAGCGAGTGGGGTACCACAATCTGTGGCCGGTCAGTAACCGTTCGAACCAAGAATCCTTGGTCGTTCATGCCAAAAGGCAGTTGAGCTCCATCGTTCAGACGGGCACGAATCTTATTGCAAAACGGGTCCGTATACTGTTCCCGAGTCAATTCTTCCGGTGTTATCGGCACGAACGATCCCGGTACTGGCTCCGTATCTGAAACGGCTAAGACAGCGTCATAGACGTCCCATCCTTCCAAATCTTCGTCTTCGTCATCCTCCATAAAGAAGCAGAGTATTTCCAGATCATCGACTGGCTCAGCTTCGGCCGCAGTCGGTAAGCGGGAAAGTGCATCAGCCTGAGTGTTCAGGATTCCCTTCTTGTACTGCACGTCGAAGTCGAACTCCGATAATCTTAGCCTCCACCGCATCAAGCGGCCAAAGGGCTCCGCAATCGAGAGAAGCCATCGCAGAGCCGAATGGTCGGTATGAACGGTAAAATGTCCTCCCATGAGGTACGGTCGCAGCGTCTGGAGAGCCCAGACTACTGCTAGGCATTCTTTTTCGGGTACCGAGTAATTCCTTTCATGCACGTTAAGGCTTCGAGACCAAAAACCAATTGGAAGTCGTTCGCCACTCTTCGTGGTCTGAAACAGGGCACAGCCGATCAGAAAATTGCTGGCATCCGTATCGATGGCATAGGGCAATCCGAGTTTCGGCAGGGAAAGAATTGGCGGCGAAGTTACTGTATCAATGAGCGATGAGAATGCCGTTGCCTTACGGTCATCGAATGGTTCCAGTTTCACTGGCTGTCCCTTTCGCAAGAGTTCATTCAATGGAGCTGCTATATCCGCGAAGTGCGGAATAAAACGGCCGTAGACATTGCAAAGGCCGAGGAAGGATCGCAGTTCTGTTTGAGTCCGTGGGTGTTTAGCCTCCTTGAGGGACCGCACGCGTACAGCGTCTATCGATAGCCATCCCGGATGGATTATGTGGCCGAGATATTTCACGGTATCGGTAAAGAACTCGCACTTCTTCAACTTCAGTGTAATGCCTGCCTCTCGTAGGACTCGCATCACCTCCCGAACGTGGGTCAAGTGCTCTTCCAGGTTACTGGAGAACACAATGATGTCATCTAGGTATACCAGGCACGTTTTCCACTTAAAGCGGGCAAGCAAAATGTCCACTGCTCTTTGGAAAGTAGCAGGGGCGTTCGTGAGCCCGAAGGGCATCCGGTTGAATCGGTATAGTCCTTGACGACATACAAACGCCGTTTTATCACGGTCCTCTGCCCTAACTGGGACTTGCCAATATCCCCAGTTCGCGTCGAGGGTCGTGAACACTTTTGCGCTTCCGAGCGAATCGATACATTCGTCCATCCTCGGGATGGGATACACGTCCTTGACGGTAGCCGCGTTAAGCTTGCGGTAATCGATACAAAAAATCCAAGACCCATCGGGTTTGGGAGCGAGTACCACGGGCGAGGCCCATGGCGACTGGGCCGGTTCAATGACTCTGGCGCGGAGCATCTTCTCGACTTGAGTCTTCTCTTCTTCCCGGCTGTTGGTCCTGCCCTGTAGGGGTGTTGCGAGATTGGCCGAGTGTTCGGCATCAAATCTATCCGATGTTCGGTGATCCCAATTTTCCCAAGGGAACCGTCCCACATGGGGGTGAACTCACGTAGCATATCCCGTAACTTCTCACGGTGAGACTCTGGGACATGGTTAAAGTCTAGAGACTGGAGCTCCTGTACGGGGTCCTTCTTCTCAGATCCAGGTGATTCTGGCCTTCCCTCCGACAGTGTCGGCGTTGCTTCTTTCGACGAGTTCAACACTTCTTTACCCGACGAGTTCGGCTCAGCGTCTCCCGACGAAGTCTTTGGTGCAGTTGTGTCAGCGCACTTCCCCTCTCCCTCCTCAGCTTCGAGAATTCCGAGAACCTCGGCGGTAGAGACCTGTGTGGGTACAATAGCCACCGGGTGTGGTAACATGGAACCAATAACTTGGTTGTTTACCAACCTTTGTTGGGAGGAGCTGAAATTAGCAACCAATACCCTGAAGGGCTTTTCTGGCTCAACGAGTACAATACCATTCGCGAGGGCCACGTTCTGCCTTTCGTAAAGGAGAGGCAATGGCTGAACGGTTTGCAGGCCGTGCTGTAGGGACGTGACCGTGACCCATGTCTGGGATTCCGGTGGAATGCAAATAGACCGAGCCACTCGGAGCTTTGTAGATGAACGGTGCGATTCCGCTGGCTGCTGGGCCACTGGCAATGGAACTTGCTTCTTGAAAGCCTTTCGTAAAGGTCGCCGAACAATTGGCACTGTTGTGCCGTCCTCCAGCTCGACGGTCCTTTTCCGTGGTCGAATTGCTTCGACAAAACGGTCGCAGAAATCACATCCGAGTATGACCGGCGCAGCTAAACGCTTGCAGACTATAAAGTCCAGGCGGACAACGCAACGGCCAAGCCTGACAATCAGGTCAATTACTCCCACGATTGAAAGGGGCCTATTGTTTGCATCCGCTATCTCGGTCGGCGGGGCCGGCCGAATCTGAGACAATAACTGCGGCGGAATAAGCGATTGAACCAAAACGTTTGGACCAGCACCCGTGTCGAGAACGGACAACTGCCGAACCATAGAATGGTCGGATATCCCGAGGTCGGCGAAAACTTTGTAGTTTCGTTTCGCCATGACCAGGACTCTATCCGGAGCGCGGAAATTGCGTGACCGTACCCACGGGCGACGGAGAACACCGAGATGTTCCGAGTCCACGTCTGTCGTGGCCATCTTCCTCGTAAGGATCGTGACCGGGGAGCGAGGCTTTGCAACCTCCGGCGCAGTTGAGCTCGACTGCGTTTGCGCCGCTCCTTCAAAGGAGGCTCCCATGCTCAGTTTTTCTGAGCGTCGCCGCTATTTTGCGGAGCCGTTGGGTTCGCAGATGCGGCTGCTGCTTCACCATGATGCGGTGAAGATTCCTGTTTTCCAGGCTGAGTATCCGCCTTCGCACGAAGGTACGATTTGTCGGGAACACGTTCCCGCTCGGCGGGCGTCAACGACTCATAATGGAGAACAATTTTTGCCATCTCCCTGAATGGTAACATACAGTTCGGGGCAATATGACCAGGTCTGTAGCAAACATGGCATATGAGCTGGCGAAGAGAATCCGCATTGGGCGGCCTTCGCTCCTGTCTCGGGGGGTAGTGATCCCTCCACCCGGGACGGGAGTTTCTGTATCCGCCAGAGTGCGGCACTGGCAATGCCGGAACATGATTACCGGCGTACAGAGCAAGATCCGAATCTTCGGTTGTCGGTCCCATCGTGGATGGCAGGTCCGACGTTGCCAAAGATTGGTCACTCTGCACTAGGGGCACGTTGTCGTAGTTAGCATGGGCTGAACCTCTCGATTGATGCTGTGATAAATCCCTCTCTTCCAGATAAAATAGACGGCGTGTGCGAGACTTAATGCCGGCACGTGCCCGTGCCGCATCACCCTCAGCTTGGGCAAATTGAACCAGCTCCAAGTAGGAGATCTTGCGCTTGTTCTCGCGATAACGTGCTACCAAAGTCCTAATCGAGGGAACCAAGCCATCCACAAACATGGTACATCGCTCGGCCGCGGAGTAGACGTTCCCACAGCGGTGAAAGGCCTTATTCAACCGTGTAGAATAAACGGTCTCCGTCTCTTCCGGTCCTTGCTTCGTGTCGCGCAATGCGAGTATGGCCTCTTGAATTGCGTTCCCTGTAGCGTAGGATCGCAGGAGGTACTGTACAGCCTCTGGCCAACAGGTCACTCCTCCCTCGGAGGCACGAGACGATCCGCGGACAGAGTTGTACTGGTCCTCGGCCATACCTTTTAAAAAGTAAGGCAGTGCGATGTAGGCTTGCGCCTCAGACATCCGAAGTACATCGGCTTCCCCAACATATCGGGCGAGAAAGTCCAACACTAGGATTGGATCCTGCCCAGAGAACTTATTGGGCTTCAGTGTGAGCTCCAGCCTCTTAATGTGGTCTTTCACTCGTCCAGTCCCGCGAGGGGTCCTTTCTCCACTGGAGTCTTCCAGCCGATAATATCGGTACGACAGCAACTTCCGATACAATAAATTCGTCGGCTTCAGTTCCTTGAGTCCAAGGTGCTTTCGTCCTTTAGAACGGCTCCGGGCAACGCCTTGCGTGGCCTCGGTGGCCCGGGAACGGGTAGCACGAGAGCGTGGGGGCTCGTCCTCACTTTCCGAAGAATCGGTTGACGAATCCCTGACTTGGGCATTAGACTCAGAGGATGAAGAAGAGGACGAATCAGGTTCCAATTTAACCTTTCTCTTCTTTCCCGCATGGCGGTCCTTGGAGCGGTGCGACTTCCGAGAACCTTCGGAAACCGTCACGCCGGGCGCCACAGCATCGTGAATGACGGTGTGCTCGACCGTTTCCAGACGGGCCGCTAAGCGATTTAAACGATCAGCTGCCTGCTCATGCAGGACAGCCGATTCCTTTCGGTCTTCCATGATCTGGTTGACATCAGACCGTAAGACACGGACGTCTTGCGAAACATCACGAACATCGGCTTCGTACAGCCGTTGCCGGAGTTTCGTAATGTCGTGAATCAGAGCCACGTGAGAGTTTTGCATCACGCGCACTTGTGCCTCTAATTCACGGAGGGTATACTCGTCGGACCTCCACGACATGGCTTCAGCCGCTTGCGCGGAATTAGCCGGTCCTTGAGCTGGTGGGCCCCATTGTTGGTACGGGGACCCCGGGAAGCCGGTGCTTGAGCGGTATCACCCGGGACGTTCAGTACATCCGTTGGTAACGGCGGGAGGCTCTGAGCCAGTCCAGATGATTCCGGTGGTCCGGCAATTGGGCCAGGTGCAGACCCAGCCTTCGAGCGACCGTTGTTACGGCGAGATGTCATTGTCCGCCGAAGCAATCGGGAGTTTTAACGAACGGATGCGCATCAGTTTCCACTACAACAAAAGTTGGCCAGAAAGCCGTTTCTAGGTCGGGAGACCACTTGTGGGGCAAAGCCGGGAACGGAAGGAAAGAACACAAACCGCGCCAGCGGCTACGCACCCAAGGTGTTCAGCCTTGCTCCCTATTGGGGCAGAGCAGTGGCAGAACCCTCCGATGAGGCTGACACGTGCCGGGCGTAACTCCGGGCGGCCTCTTCCTGACTTACAGACGGAGGTTGGGGGTGGCAATCGGGGTGCCAACAGGATGGATTCCACTGGGTGTGGCGTATCCCGTAGCAAAAGGGGCGAGATAGAAGGTAGCAAAATGAGCCGCACTGCGGAGCACAGACTCGTGAGAGCTGGGAATAATCCCGAGACAAAAAGGGGCAAACCTGTACAACAGGGCGAAGTGTAACGAAGCCGTAAGACGGGAAAAAAGAAAGAGTGTATGGAAGAATGATAAATAAGAGGCCGTAACGACGGATCGGTGCTTCTCGGTGACGGAGGTGGATAACTTGTCCGGATAAGCGGCGGTATTCCCCGGGAATGGGGCGAAAGACCGTGCGCAAGCGGAACGCAAGCTAGAGCCAAGGTCTCGTTGAGGTTTACTTCCCCGTACAGTGGCGGCAAGTGCCGCCACTTATATACGGCTGACAAATATCACTAAAATATCTAAGTACCCGGCACGCCGGCCATCACTACCCACGTGTACCTCCGTGGCACACTTGCAACGGCGCATCCGGTAATCGGGCGCGGGCATACACGTGTCGCGCCAATCCTACCCTTCATTGGCGGATCCCTAATCCGGGCCAAATAGGCAAATAGACTTCATAATAGTAGGAAGTTCAGCCGAAAATAACAACGGATGTATGAGTGCCATCCCCCTCAGTCCCTGCCAAGGGCAATTGCTCTACATCTCCCCCTTCTCAGGCTGAAGCTTCCGACTCGTTCGGCTTCTCACCTCCCATCATGGGCCTATATAGTCCGGACTCCGGCGGTGAGCCTAACGACCACTCGGACTCCAACAACTTGGCACTCGTTTGGCGCGTGGCAGGCCTCCGCTTTTGCGGGCGGGGCCGGTTCGAGTACTGACCCCCAGGCGATCGTCATCCGCAGTTTCCTTCGCGGCATGGGTGTGCCCGTGTCTGACACGGTGACCGACTTGGCGCAGCTGCAGGGCCTTGCAGCTCAGTGGTTCGCCCAAGGTCATGGGTCCGGCTCCGGACCGTCCGGCGTGTGATCGAACTCCGTAGATACCAATATCTCTTGGCCCTATCATTAAATGTGTCCGGTTGCTACCGGCTTTTAGCAAATTCTCTTCATCCCTCCCCCTCCTCAGGGGGCAGCACCCCGCGAGGGGCGCCTGTTCCTTATCTAAGGGAGGTATTCCGCTTGAAGCGGCAAATTCCTGTTCTTCGACTTCCTCTTCTTAGGCTTCTTCTTCGTCTTCTTCTTCTATTCCACTGTATAGTGGCTTGTCCGAAGAAGCGGCAAATGTTCCGCGTGAGCGGCATAGCTAATGCGGGGGTTAACCCACTTGGGCTTTGTCGAGCGTGTCCGGTGTCGGCGTACCGGTCTTCCGGTGGTACTGAAGTACTTTCGAGCGGGGCAGGTGCTCGATAGGTTCGTGTGTGTCCTCCGAGGGGGGGTAGCCGTACCAGCGGACTTGGTATACCAGCTCTCCAGTAGAGTCTAGGCCGTGTTTGACTATACGGTCCACTACGAACTCGCGTTCGTAGACACTCCGCTCTGGCGCCTTGACCAGTGGGTCCTCGCCAGAGGCGTTCGATGGGTCCTTGTTAGCGGGGCGGACTGCTCTTCCACTGTCGTGGCGATCGCGGGTGATGGCCTTCGACTTCCGTCTAGGCGGCAATGCATCCTGTACACCAGGTCTCGGTTGCGCTCCCCAGGGAGCTCCTCGGAGGGTTACGCTCCCCAGTGAGGGGTCTGGAGCCACTTGTTTCTGCGGTTGCTGTGGGATCCCGTCTGGACGGACTCCGAGCTTCCGGTGTTCCGGCGAGATCGTCCCCATCGACGGGAAACCAACCTCCGTGTGAGGGGCTAGCGAGCGGTGTTCCGTTACGCCCGTTGACGACGGTTCGCCGCCCACGGCGGACTGTGTGGTACCAACCGTCGCGGCGCCGTGGTGAGCCGTATCAATTACGGATCTCCCGGTTTTTGGCGGCTCATCACTCTCCGTGGCACGCGCGTGCCCACGGCGTGCGTTGTCATACGCATTTTCATCCTTCAACGGAGGCGGTTCATCCACTGTGCGTGGCCCGTGTCGCGCCGTGCGCGCGTCCAACTTAATTGGCTTCTGTCCACCTAGAGTGGTGTCCACCTGTACTGATGTGGCCGTGTGCTCTGCGGTTCGCGTGCCATCATCGACCAAGTCGATTGCACCTCCCAAACTTGGGTCTGCCGTCACAGCACTGTCTTTAACAACCAATTTCTCTTCCGAATGATCGGTCTCCTCCGCTGTCGGGGCAACATCGGTCTCCTCTCCATTCCGCAATAGCGGTGCGTCGCCAGGTTTGCTCCCGGACGTCGGGTTTTGAACGGCGCCGCTGCTGTTGCGGGTCTGCGCGTCCTCCGTGGGCGACGGCAGTGAGCCAGCGACAACTTCCACTTCATGGCCCGCCGTGTCTGGGTGCGCATCCCGTTTGGGCGTAGTCTCTCTAAGTGAGGACTCCGCTTGCAGCGGCGACGTTGAAGACCATAACTGGGCATCCCGTGACATTGGGCTTTCGACGGGGCGCTTACTGTCCCACGTCCGTGCGTTCTCCGTCCGCGACGGCAAAGCAACCTCCACTCCGTTCCTGGCGGTGTCCCGCGAGGGTGCAGTATCCGTTTGCAACGGCGTAGACTGCAAAGGAGCGGCGCACCCTGAATGAGCGTCCCCCTTCCCCTCCTTAGCTGGAGCGGCGGGGCCCGGAGCGATAATCCCAGTAGTGGGCACGATGCGTGTGTGCACACACGCATCTGGCCCAATTTTTGGGGTACGTTCCGATTCCGTAGGGAGGTCGGCCAGACCGCGCGCGGCGTGCGGTAGAATTGACAGGCCGAGCGGGGCGTCCCTGCTAATAGCCAGAGGCGCTGCCGGGGTAGCATCCGACCTGGTCGGTCCGGGATGGGCTTCTTGCACGGTGGGTTCCGGCGGTGGTGCCGGCGTAACGCGATCACGCGAGAAGCGTTCGTGTTCACCCTTGACGCCAAGGACAACCGTTGTATCGGTAGTAGAAATATCCCTGTAAGGGCCGTCCGCTATCGGAGAAAGTTTATGGCGTTTCTCTTTTTCCGGATTGTAGTATTCTTTCCGGAGAAATACATAGCCACCTTCCTTGATGTGTTGGGCATTCTTTCGCACACGTGCGTCGAAGTTCCGCTTGTAGGCGGCTTGTGCCTTAGCGATTTGCTGCCCAACTACGGGAATGATTTGCTTCAGCCATTGCTTCCAGGCGTTCCTGTGTAGACGGGGTGAAGGGTGGGACACGCGATAAGACCAGTTCGAACGGAGAGATCTGGGTAGTGCGATGTACCTGCGTATTGTAGGCATATGTCACCGCATCGGTGTAGAGATCCCATTCCGACGGGTGGTCGGCGACAAAGGTTCACAGCGCATTCAGCTTGGTGCGATTGAAGCGCTCCACCTGGCCGTTACTTTGCGGATGGTAGGTCGTAGTAAACCAGTTCTTAATGTCCAGTATTCGACAAACGTCCTGGAAGAACTTCGCAGTGAATTGCGACCCATTATCCGATAGTAAATCAATCGGCGGTCCGTAGACAAACACCCAGTGGGTTACGAAAGCTTGCGCGACCGCACTGGCGGTGATCTTCGTCAGAGGAACTGTCCGTACGAGCTTAGAAAAGCGGTCGGTTATGACAAGTACAAACCGATTACCTCGGCGTGTCCTGATAAACTCGCCGAGTATGTCAATCGCCACGAACTCGAGTGGGGCCCTTGCGGGGAAGAGTACCAACTGTTTGGAGTACTTCCGCAGTTTGACGCGGTTCTTTGCACAACCAGAACATCCACGAGCAGTGGCATACGCATCAAACGCCATAGCTGGCCAATAGAAGTCCTTTCTGAGGGTGTAGTACAACTTCCTTCCACCAGGGTGGGCTGACAACTTCGCGTAATGCGACAGATGCAAGACTCGAGATTGAAGCGAGTGGGGTACCACAATCTGTGGCCGGTCAGTAACCGTTCGAACCAAGAATCCTTGGTCGTTCATGCCAAAAGGCAGTTGAGCTCCATCGTTCAGACGGGCACGAATCTTATTGCAAAACGGGTCCGTATACTGTTCCCGAGTCAATTCTTCCGGTGTTATCGGCACGAACGATCCCGGTACTGGCTCCGTATCTGAAACGGCTAAGACAGCGTCATAGACGTCCCATCCTTCCAAATCTTCGTCTTCGTCATCCTCCATAAAGAAGCAGAGTATTTCCAGATCATCGACTGGCTCAGCTTCGGCCGCAGTCGGTAAGCGGGAAAGTGCATCAGCCTGAGTGTTCAGGATTCCCTTCTTGTACTGCACGTCGAAGTCGAACTCCGATAATCTTAGCCTCCACCGCATCAAGCGGCCAAAGGGCTCCGCAATCGAGAGAAGCCATCGCAGAGCCGAATGGTCGGTATGAACGGTAAAATGTCCTCCCATGAGGTACGGTCGCAGCGTCTGGAGAGCCCAGACTACTGCTAGGCATTCTTTTTCGGGTACCGAGTAATTCCTTTCATGCACGTTAAGGCTTCGAGACCAAAAACCAATTGGAAGTCGTTCGCCACTCTTCGTGGTCTGAAACAGGGCACAGCCGATCAGAAAATTGCTGGCATCCGTATCGATGGCATAGGGCAATCCGAGTTTCGGCAGGGAAAGAATTGGCGGCGAAGTTACTGTATCAATGAGCGATGAGAATGCCGTTGCCTTACGGTCATCGAATGGTTCCAGTTTCACTGGCTGTCCCTTTCGCAAGAGTTCATTCAATGGAGCTGCTATATCCGCGAAGTGCGGAATAAAACGGCCGTAGACATTGCAAAGGCCGAGGAAGGATCGCAGTTCTGTTTGAGTCCGTGGGTGTTTAGCCTCCTTGAGGGACCGCACGCGTACAGCGTCTATCGATAGCCATCCCGGATGGATTATGTGGCCGAGATATTTCACGGTATCGGTAAAGAACTCGCACTTCTTCAACTTCAGTGTAATGCCTGCCTCTCGTAGGACTCGCATCACCTCCCGAACGTGGGTCAAGTGCTCTTCCAGGTTACTGGAGAACACAATGATGTCATCTAGGTATACCAGGCACGTTTTCCACTTAAAGCGGGCAAGCAAAATGTCCACTGCTCTTTGGAAAGTAGCAGGGGCGTTCGTGAGCCCGAAGGGCATCCGGTTGAATCGGTATAGTCCTTGACGACATACAAACGCCGTTTTATCACGGTCCTCTGCCCTAACTGGGACTTGCCAATATCCCCAGTTCGCGTCGAGGGTCGTGAACACTTTTGCGCTTCCGAGCGAATCGATACATTCGTCCATCCTCGGGATGGGATACACGTCCTTGACGGTAGCCGCGTTAAGCTTGCGGTAATCGATACAAAAAAGCCAAGACCCATCGGGTTTGGGAGCGAGTACCACGGGCGAGGCCCATGGCGACTGGGCCGGTTCAATGACTCTGGCGCGGAGCATCTTCTCGACTTGAGTCTTCTCTTCTTCCCGGGCTGTTGGTCCTGCCCTGTAGGGGTGTTGCGAGATTGGCCGAGTGTTCGGCATCAAATCTATCCGATGTTCGGTGATCCCAATTTTCCCAAGGGAACCGTCCCACATGGGGGTGAACTCACGTAGCATATCCCGTAACTTCTCACGGTGAGACTCTGGGACATGGTTAAAGTCTAGAGACTGGAGCTCCTGTACGGGGTCCTTCTTCTCAGATCCAGGTGATTCTGGCCTTCCCTCCGACAGTGTCGGCGTTGCTTCTTTCGACGAGTTCAACACTTCTTTACCCGACGAGTTCGGCTCAGCGTCTCCCGACGAAGTCTTTGGTGCAGTTGTGTCAGCGCACTTCCCCTCTCCCTCCTCAGCTTCGAGAATTCCGAGAACCTCGGCGGTAGAGACCTGTGTGGGTACAATAGCCACCGGGTGTGGTAACATGGAACCAATAACTTGGTTCTTTACCAACCTTTGTTGGGAGGAGCTGAAATTAGCAACCAATACCCTGAAGGGCTTTTCTGGCTCAACGAGTACAATACCATTCGCGAGGGCCACGTTCTGCCTTTCGTAAAGGAGAGGCAATGGCTGAACGGTTTGCAGGCCGTGCTGTAGGGACGTGACCGTGACCCATGTCTGGGATTCCGGTGGAATGCAAATAGACCGAGCCACTCGGAGCTTTGTAGATGAACGGTGCGATTCCGCTGGCTGCTGGGCCACTGGCAATGGAACTTGCTTCTTGAAAGCCTTTCGTAAAGGTCGCCGAACAATTGGCACTGTTGTGCCGTCCTCCAGCTCGACGGTCCTTTTCCGTGGTCGAATTGCTTCGACAAAACGGTCGCAGAAATCACATCCGAGTATGACCGGCGCAGCTAAACGCTTGCAGACTATAAAGTCCAGGCGGACAACGCAACGGCCAAGCCTGACAATCAGGTCAATTACTCCCACGATTGAAAGGGGCCTATTGTTTGCATCCGCTATCTCGGTCGGCGGGGCCGGCCGAATCTGAGACAATAACTGCGGCGGAATAAGCGATTGAACCAAAACGTTTGGACCAGCACCCGTGTCGAGAACGGACAACTGCCGAACCATAGAATGGTCGGATATCCCGAGGTCGGCGAAAACTTTGTAGTTTCGTTTCGCCATGACCAGGACTCTATCCGGAGCGCGGAAATTGCGTGACCGTACCCACGGGCGACGGAGAACACCGAGATGTTCCGAGTCCACGTCTGTCGTGGCCATCTTCCTCGTAAGGATCGTGACCGGGGAGCGAGGCTTTGCAACCTCCGGCGCAGTTGAGCTCGACTGCGTTTGCGCCGCTCCTTCAAAGGAGGCTCCCATGCTCAGTTTTTCTGAGCGTCGCCGCTATTTTGCGGAGCCGTTGGGTTCGCAGATGCGGCTGCTGCTTCACCATGATGCGGTGAAGATTCCTGTTTTCCAGGCTGAGTATCCGCCTTCGCACGAAGGTACGATTTGTCGGGAACACGTTCCCGCTCGGCGGCGTCAACGACTCATAATGGAGAACAATTTTTGCCATCTCCCTGAATGGTAACATACAGTTCGGGGCAATATGACCAGGTCTGTAGCAAACATGGCATATGAGCTGGCGAAGAGAATCCGCATTGGGCGGCCTTCGCTCCTGTCTCGGGGGGTAGTGATCCCTCCACCCGGGACGGGAGTTTCTGTATCCGCCAGAGTGCGGCACTGGCAATGCCGGAACATGATTACCGGCGTACAGAGCAAGATCCGAATCTTCGGTTGTCGGTCCCCATCGTGGATGGCAGGTCCGACGTTGCCAAAGATTGGTCACTCTGCACTAGGGGCACGTTGTCGTAGTTAGCATGGGCTGAACCTCTCGATTGATGCTGTGATAAATCCCTCTCTTCCAGATAAAATAGACGGCGTGTGCGAGACTTAATGCCGGCACGTGCCCGTGCCGCATCACCCTCAGCTTGGGCAAATTGAACCAGCTCCAAGTAGGAGATCTTGCGCTTGTTCTCGCGATAACGTGCTACCAAAGTCCTAATCGAGGGAACCAAGCCATCCACCAAACAATGGTACATCGCTCGGCCGCGGAGTAGGACGTTCCCACAGCGGTGAAAGGCCTTATTCAAACGTGTAGAATTAAACGGTCTCCCGTCTCTTCCGGTCCTTGCTTCGTGTCGCGCAATGCGAGTATGGCCTCTTGAATTGCGTTCCCTGTAGCGTAGGATCGCAGGAGGTACTGTACAGCCTCTGGCCAACAGGTCACTCCTCCCTCGGAGGCACGAGACGATCCGCGGACAGAGTTGTACTGGTCCTCGGCCATACCTTTTAAAAAGTAAGGCAGTGCGATGTAGGCTTGCGCCTCAGACATCCGAAGTACATCGGCTTCCCCAACCATATCGGGCGAGAAAGTCCAACACTAGGATTGGATCCTGCCCAGAGAACTTATTGGGCTTCAGTGTGAGCTCCAGCCTCTTAATGTGGTCTTTCACTCGTCCAGTCCCGCGAGGGGTCCTTTCTCCACTGGAGTCTTCCAGCCGATAATATCGGTACGACAGCAACTTCCGATACAATAAATTCGTCGGCCTTCAAGTTCCTTGAGTCCAAGGTGCTTTCGTCCTTTAGAACGGCTCCGGGCAACGCCTTGCGTGGCCTCGGTGGCCCGGGAACGGGTAGCACGAGAGCGTGGGGGCTCGTCCTCACTTTCCGAAGAATCGGTTGACGAATCCCTGACTTGGGCATTAGACTCAGAGGATGAAGAAGAGGACGAATCAGGTTCCAATTTAACCTTTCTCTTCTTTCCCGCATGGCGGTCCTTGGAGCGGTGCGACTTCCGAGAACCTTCGGAAACCGTCACGCCGGGCGCCACAGCATCGTGAATGACGGTGTGCTCGACCGTTTCCAGACGGGCCGCTAAGCGATTTAAACGATCAGCTGCCTGCTCATGCAGGACAGCCGATTCCTTTCGGTCTTCCATGATCTGGTTGACATCAGACCGTAAGACACGGACGTCTTGCGAAACATCACGAACATCGGCTTCGTACAGCCGTTGCCGGAGTTTCGTAATGTCGTGAATCAGAGCCACGTGAGAGTTTTGCATCACGCGCACTTGTGCCTCTAATTCACGGAGGGTATACTCGTCGGACCTCCACGACATGGCTTCAGCCGCTTGCGCGGAATTAGCCGGTCCTTGAGCTGGTGGGCCCCATTGTTGGTACGGGGACCCCGGGAAGCCGGTGCTTGAGCGGTATCACCCGGGACGTTCAGTACATCCGTTGGTAACGGCGGGAGGCTCTGAGCCAGTCCAGATGATTCCGGTGGTCCGGCAATTGGTGCCAGGTGCAGACCCAGCCTTCGAGCGAACCGTTGTTACGGCGAGATGTCATTGTCCCGCCGAAGCAATCGGGAGTTTTAAACGAACGGATGCGCATCAGTTTTCCACTAACAACAAAAGATGGCCAGAAAGCCGTTTCTAGGTCGGGAGACCTACTTGTGGGGCAAAGCCGGGAACGGAAGGAAAGAACACAAACCGCGCCAGCGGCTACGCACCCCAAGGTGTTCAGCCTTGCTCCCTATTGGGGCAGAGCAGTGGCAGAACCCTCCGATGAGGCTGACACGTGCCGGGCGTAACTCCGGGCGGCCTCTTCCTGACTTACAGACGGAGGTTGGGGGTGGCAATCGGGGGTGCCAACAGGATGGATTCCACTGGGTGTGGCGTATTCCCGTAGCAAAAGGGGGCGAGATAGAAGGTAGCAAAATGAGCCGCACTGCGGAGCACAGACTCGTGAGAGCTGGGAATAATCCCGAGACAAAAAGGGGCAAACCTGTACAACAGGGCGAAGTGTAACGAAGCCGTAAGACGGGAAAAAAGAAAGAGTGTATGGAAGAATGATAAATATAGAGGCCGTAACGACGGATCGGTGCTTCTCGGTGACGGAGGTGGATAACTTGTCCGGATAAGCGGCGGTATTCCCCCGGGAATGGGGCGAAAGACCGTGCGCAAGCGGAACGCAAGCTAGAGCCAAGGTCTCGTTGAGGTTTACTTCCCCGTACAGTGGCGGCAAGTGCCGCCACTTATATACGGCTGACAAATATCACTAAAATATCTAAGTACCCGGCACCGCCCGGCCATCACTACCCACGTGTACCTCCGTGGCACACTTGCAACGGCGCATCCGGTAATCGGGCGCGGGCATACACGTGTCGCGCCAATCCTACCCTTCATAGGCGGATCCCTAATCCGGGCCAAATAGGCAAATAGACTTCATAATAGTAGGAAGTTCAGCCGAAAATAACAACGGATATATGAGTGGCATCCCCCTCAGTCCCTGCCAAGGGCAATTGCTCTACACCTTCCTGCGCTTTCGTCATCGTCTTTTCTCTCGCGTTTGCAGGTCCATGGTTTGGACCTATAAATATGGCCCACGGGGGATAAATGCCGTCCACCAAGTAGTACAAAAGGGCCGTTCGAACCGCTCCGTTTATCTCATATCCTTCTGGGAGAACCATCTCTCGTTTGCTGGAAAGAATATCAATAAAGAGTGGACTATTTCCGACCACTGTTATGTCATTATTCGTCCCACACCGCCCAACAAACCAGTGCCAACAATAGAGGTTGTGGTCGCAAAGAGCTTCACAGCTTATGGTCGCCAGTTTCCCATCTTTGGGGTTATGATACTGTCCCTTGAGGGACTTAGGACAGTTTTTCCAATGTAGATGCATACAGTCTATGCAACCGATACAACCAGGGAATCCAACGCCGGCGTATTGTTTCTCTACACCACGTAGCTCCTGTAGAGTTGGTTCCCTGTTTAAATACGTTGGGCCAAATCGATTGAAGATGCTTTGTAGTACTATCCCGAAGTAGTGCCGCTGGCTTTCTGGAGACATTCTGACCATGTCCATCCATTTGGTCAAACGATAATCCTGTGGCGAGCTTGCGGAGAGTGCCTAGCAGTTTTTGATGCGAAGAATGCCCAGGCACACCAGCACCATTTACTAGTTGCTTTAGTCGCGGTTCGAATTCGAGTAGTTCCTTGTGCAGAATCCAATAAAGCTTCAGTGGTATGCGGAATACCTTTCTGAAATGAGAGGGTGGGTAGACTGGGATTGGATGAAGATAATTTGCGTACCAGTCGCAGTTGCCGCGTCGGATGGTACTACTTGAGATTTGTCGCCCCATATACGTTCTGTCTGGAGTAATTGCCATTGGGATTACTGCTGTCAATGCCACCATGCTGCGGGCGGCAGCTTGTTCTTCATCGTCGCTGAATGTCAGAAACTCATGATCTGAAGAGCTCTCGCTCATTGTGCATGACAGATGGGCACAATAGGAAGCCGAGGAGAGGCAGAGATGCTTGAATGATCTCGCCATATGAAATTCTGCTGGCGACTTTTTTTGGACTGTCAGGCACTGATAGGGGTGCTGCCTACTTGCTAAACCAAATTTTAGGAATTTGGCTTGTTTGAAAGTTTGCTTTGGGTTTCTTGATAGAGATGCTCTAAACGTATATGTCCAAACCTTAAATGGACAAGGCAGCCCAAAATTTTGGGACTTTTTTGTAGAAAGGCCGTATCTCCGGAACCAAACCACTATTTCTGCCCATTAGAAGCTTAATCTATTAGGAAAACAAATAGCTAACACGCCTACAACAAATGTATCGCTACGTTTTTAATGTGTCGTTTCAAATCTGGTGCTTTCAACGCCAGATTTCGGCGTTTCACGCATTTCCTCTCTGATGATCGTAGCATTTCAAAAGACAGTAAACACCAAAATCGTATGACACATTGCACCACAGCAGCTCGTAAAATGCCGACCGACTCAATCCAAAAAACCGACCGTGCGCAACACCAGAACTTGTCGTTGCGCAGGAAAAGAAAGGTCGCGACAGTCACTGGCTACCAAACGGTCGTGCATCCAGAAGTGAGAGTGGACAGTGTCCAAGTTGCGAAAGAATGCCGAACCATGGCCTACAACTTGGAAATCTGTCGCACGCATTGCAATCTTCCGAAGTCTCAAACAGTTTTGCGCCCTTGGAAGAAAACGACACAACACAGACCAACACATCCTGTACTACGGGCTCCCTGGACCTGGCCGATGCGATACTGACGCAGGACAGCACGCACAGAGTCATACTCGAGAAGCGATGTGTATAAAAGTGCGCCATTCTCGAACGGCAGTAGACAAAGAGCCACACCAACCTCGCCTTGAAACAAGTCTGTGCTTCTAACCCTCGTTCATCAGTATTATGTCCGACGCGCTCAGTTTAGCCGAGTTTCACGACGTCATCAAGCAAGCCCTCTTCCAACGGTTCTACTGTAACACGCCATTCAGTGAGCTTCAAGTCAAGTTCAATATTCTTGAATGGCGCCTGCGCCGCTGGTTTAACCTCTCGGTCGACACTTTTCCTTCGGCACAACCGACGCGTTATGCAGACATGCATATTCCTCTCCGAGACCCGGGTCGCCCAACCGCCCTAACCGAGGTAGAGAAAACGGCAATTGTGCAATCAGTGAAGTATTTCACCCAGAACAACACACCGTTAACGAAAGTGGGTCTTTGTGATCTTGTTCAATCGTACGTTTCTTCGCTATCGGCCGAGAAACAACTTCGAATCGGTTTCGCAAATAACCGTCCTTCTTTAGGATGGCTCCATCGGTTCCTTCTCCACCATGATTTTCAATACGTCAATGTTCGCATCCTTGAAAAAGACCGGACTGAAGTTACCGCTGAAAAGGTTGCCAGACATTTTGCTCTAATGGAGTGCCTGATCGATCGTTATCATATTATAGATCCGAGACGCATATTCAACCTAGACGAATCCGGTGTTTCATCAGTGAACAAGATTTTGGGGCGTAGTATCCGAAAGGACATCGCAAGCCGGAACTCTGTCTTGATTCAGAAGAACGTTAAGGTGAAAGGCGCCAACGACCGTGTTACGATTATGCCTGTAATTTGCGCTGACTGAAAGGCTTGGGAACCAGTAGTTGTCTTCTGGGGAAAGCGAGCCCATTATCGTTTCGTCAATGGGACACTGCAGACACTTCACGACTTTCTTCCGCCGTGCTACCTGTATCAAAGAGAAATACCCGGCGTTGATAGCAGTATTTTCTACGACTGGGCCACTCAATTCGTTTCCGAGACGGAATCACTTCGGCAGGGAGGAAAGTATTTGTTAGTTATACTGGATAGGTACCTGTGTCATGTGCAGTTCAAGACTTTGAACTACCTGAAGGAGAACCGTATTATCGTGGTAGCGCTACCTTCCCATACATCCCATGTGCTTCAACCACTTGACGTTGGTGTGTTACGCTCCTACAAGTCCTTCATTCCACGCGAAATTCACCGGATGTCTCGAAGTCGTTCGGTTCTAGATGTGTTTGATGTGGCTCACTGTGTCTCGGTAGCAATGTCAGAAGCTCTAGTGTTCTCAAATGTGCGCAATGGCTTTGCACTGACAGGAAACTGGGTTCATTCGAAGGGACACCCTTGTTCCTCCGCGCTGGAGATCTGTTTTTCTTTCTAGTGTGAAAGAAGAGGAGGAAGTTACCGTCCAGTGCCTCTTAGATATATATTTGAAGAACACTCGCGCGCTTTTGAACGAGTCCGATGTAGACGAAACGGGAACTGTACGGGTTACCACAGAATACGGGAGACATCTTACCGCGGATAATGTTCTCCAGGCTCTAAAAGCGCGAAGCAAAGGATCGCGATGCTTCGAAAGTGCTGCCGATTTGCGGCGCCTTCTGGAATTTGCGCCTTGTCGTCAGACGTTGTTTGAACATTTGAAAGCCACGCGATTGGAGCGCAGGCGGAATGCTTCGTATCGGGTTGCTCGTCAGCAAGCTGGGCGAGCCATGCTAACATTGCAAGGGAATGACATTATCGTGGTGACGGATTCTGAGCCGACGCCCGGAAGTGTGAGAGACATTTTGTGGGATGCGTAAGTAAGGGGGGGAGAAGATTCGGTGGTACGGGCTGTTGTATGAGATTTACGGGTTTGAGTTTTTTGCGATTTTGGCCTGGTTTGGAGATGTGCATGTAGTCGTAGATATTTGTTGTTATAGAGTATATGAGATAACCTGCTGTGCATTGCGTGGAAGCTGAGACAAAGGCCTTTCAGATGCACTAAAAATGAGTCAAAATGGGTAAAAGATGGTGGAGGGACAGACGTCGGAAAAGGTCGAACCTACTGTCCGAGCCCCACAAATTAGAACAACTTGAAAAGCAAAAGCCAAACTGGACTCTTAAGGCTCCTTATTCTGCTTTTCCGTTCGAGTAACAGGTACATAGCCGAGTAGAGTATACCTCAAGGCCGCGGAAAGAACAAGAAAGGATCTTTTCAAGAGAAGATCGCAACCGCAAGAAGTTTTGAACAAACACGCACACTTTCTTATTTATTTCTTCATGCACTCAGAAACAACGCAATTTCACTACTCGTATGCAAACGCAAATCAGGATAGCGAAAAACTCAGACCATCCAAACCGCCGGCGGCGGCCATTCACAAGTCCATAAAATTCTCTCTACAACCCTTCCCCACGTTCAACACGGTGCCTAAACGCGTGACTCTTGGCGATGGCTCGTCGAACTGGCAAAGGCCGAGGTAAGTTGAACGCTTCTCCATATAACGAAACACGTCGAGAAGCAGCTGAATGTTCAAACTCTAACCGGATCGAACGCTTTTTTTTTCTCCTCCGCCAACGCTCGTTCTTCCTCCGCAAACTTCGACACGCGCAAATTGCGTGCTCTTTCCTTCCTGCCTTCATGAATTCTCATCAAACCGAGCGCGGCATCGAAAGTTAACACGGCTCCGTAAGTATTGTCCAGAAACCCAAACGAATGTACTTGCACATTTTGTAGAATACCAGCGATAGTTTTTTCTTTCTCTTCATCCATCATGGCAACCACAACATCAATGCTCGCAAACCTATAAGGTTCTTCAAAGCTGTACGGCCGCGCCTGGGCAAACAAGTGACATTCATCGAAAGGGTACAGTCCAGTTTTGGCAAAGGCAGCAGAAATATTCTTTCGCGTGATACTTGTGTGATACGCTCTTGAAATAACCTGGGAAACGTCGAACTCATCTAATGGCATGCGAGCTCTACGACTTGAACGATACACTTTCTCCAAAAGCGATCGGTAGTGATACTTGAATGACCAGAACACCCCGACATCCAAAGGTTGTGTAGTGCCACTTGTATGCGCCGGAAGCGCGTATGCAATTATGTCGTGATTTGACATCAACTCGAGGATAGGAATGTCGAGATGACTGCGGTACCCGTCATAGATCAATAGAATCTTGTTCCCATCTTTCCTCTTCGGTTCTGTGTCTTTTACTAACGGCTCGGCCCATTTCAAGAAGTTGGATTTGTCCACGGACGCGACATCTTTTCGTGCATTAACAAGCGATTCGGCTGGTAGAACCTCACTGATGCACTGACTAACCTCACTTCCACCATTCCTTGTGATGCGTCGCGTTCGGATCCGCGTTTCTTGATACACAACCATTGCCCGTCCTTGCGTACCGTCGGCATAGACACTAGAGAGAACGGTGATGCAATTCACATTCTCAAAATATGGATTAGTAACATGTGGCGTCACGCCCTTTTCCGCAATTACCTTCCTCTGGTTTCCGTACTTTGTGTAGTGCAAGGCCCTCTTATGGAGGTTTCTGACTACTTAGTCATATTCCGACCTGTCGGGCGGTTGCCCCAAGTGGGAGTATATGAATAGTAACAACCACTGTAGTGGGAAGGACACGTGGGACACGGTTGAGCCAGGAGGTTGGCCACGTACACGTGGGACGGGCGCCACGGTGCGTGGGTAATTACCACTGGGCGTGGGCCTAATTTAGTTAGTTTATTTAATTTGTGTTGGTGCGAGCTCACTACTTAGCCCAGCGGCGACCTCGCCGCCGTGCACAGTAAAGTTCCCCCAACCAGGGTTGGCTCTATACTTCTTCGCTTTCGGCGGTCATCGACTCCTTCAAGGAGAGAGGCTCCGCTTCCTACTTGTAGTGTATCCTCCCTGCGTCACCTAACAGGACCCATTCGTGGGAGTGTTTTCCGCTTGTGTCGCGTTCGACCCTGTACAGGGATAATCCCGGTGTTTACCGTGGCCTTTTTGCCCTTTTCCTCCTTTTTCCTTCTTCCCCATCCCCCGCTCTCGCGGATTCCTTTTTCTCTTTCCCCACTTCCGTGGACTCGTGCCTCTCTCGAGGGCCCGTTCACTCACACACGTGTTGTCAACACCGATCCTTGCTCAACTCTCTACGCCCGTCGTGACGGCTTGGCCTCGGCTTACACCCGACTTCGTCGTGCCTTGCCAGAGAGGCTCTGTCTGCTGACTACCCTCCTACGGAGGAAGATCTCGGACGTCTTCGTGGTGTCTTTCCGCCTCTGGCGTTGCACTACAAAGTGGTCTCCCGACTTAGAATCGGATATTCGGTTTAACACGTACTCGTGTGTGTCTTCCGTCTTCGAGGTTTCGTTTCTACTTCTGGAAGTTTCCCGTTGCACGGTTGGTTGACAAATCATGTCCCGAAAGCCGTCTGAGACGGAAGCTGCGTTCACTTGCAGTCGTTCTCACAGTGGTGGTGTCGCTGGGGATGATCGGTTCGTCTCACGCATCCCCAGGCGTGCTGGCTCCACCCTCGGTGTGAATAATCCGTCCAAGACGTCGGGCCAACAACCGGCACACAGGACACTTCCTTTTGCCCCGTTGCTTCCCCCTACTGATGGTGCTTGTCCGGCCCCGGCCGTTGCTGCCGCAGCCCCGTCTGCTACGGCTACATCCGCGGCCGCGGTGATTCAGTCCCATCGGGAGAAGGACAACATCCCCCAGGGTACAGCTCTGGAAGAGCAGTTGCGTCAGCTGCGCACTGCTCACAACTCCCTTGTAGGGGTGGTCAACATTCTACGCCAACAGGCGGAAGACTCCCCTGCAACGGGTATTTCTGATGATCTTCGTACGTTACGGTCCGACGTCAACAAAATGTTGGAGTGCTTTGGTCAACCCGCCACCTTCGTAGAAGGAATTCAGGACCGATTTGATCGTGTAAAAGACCGCCTGGAGATGTTGGAGCAAACCATTCCTATGGATGCTGCCACTCCGGGGGAGCCGGTCGCTGTGTCGCACAGGGCCAAGGACTCGGCACGCGAGAAGAACCGCCGCAGGCGGAAGGGCCAACAGGACGATCAGGGTTCAGACTCGTCTACTTCGTCGGATGTGGACCCGAACAATTCGGACAATGCTGACTCGTCAGACTCGTCGTCTGACGAAGACCGTGCTATACGGGCGTCGCGCTCTAAGCGGTCTGCAGCCACGCAAGGTGCGGTTCGTGCTCGTACAAAAGGACGGAAGCACGCGGGCTTGAAAGTCCTGAAGCCCACCAACCCTCTCTACGAGAAGCTGTTGTCATACCGGTATTACCGTTTGGAAGACTCCTCTTTGGATCGAACACCCCGTGGTACAGGCAAGTTGAAGGACTGCATCAAACGGATGCAGCTCTCGCTTCGTAACCAGTTGTTTACTGGAGAAGACCCAATCTTGGTGCTAGATTTTCTCGCCCGCTTCGTCGCGGAAGCCGATATAGTCGGGATGAATGAGGGACAGCCTACATTGCCTTACCGTATTTCTTACGTGGTGTGGCCGAGGACCAGTATCACTCTGTAAGAGGTTCTTCGCGGGCCTCCGAAGGAGGAGTTACTTGCTGGCCCGAAGCAGTGCAATATCTGTTACGGCCGTACGCCACGAATGGTGCCATTCAGTCGGCGATACTCGCTTTGCGAGACACACGTCAACGCTCAGGCGAGACGGAAACCAATTTTTTCGGTACGCCTGAACAAGGCTTTCCACCGTTGTGGTAATGTCTACCCCGCTACAGAGCGTTGTACGATGTTCATCGACGGACTCGACCCGGCTATCCGGACTTTGGTCGCCCGCTATCGCGAGGACAGGAGGAAGATCACCTACCTGGAGCTCATCCAGTATGCAAGAGCCCAAGGTGACTCCCTCCGCGCCAGAGCTCCGAGTACTCGGTCTAAGTCTGCCAAGGCGTTGTTGATGGAAACGAAATCCCCATCTCTGTCGCTCGTCGCGGATGGAGTACCTCCGAAGGAGTATGATAACGTCCAGCTCGCCCACGGCGATATCGACTCCGTTCCGACAACGGAGCTCCCGTCGACGACGGACGCCTCCTTCGAGACCGCTCAGAACGGCACCGTGCTTTATGCCGATGCCACCGGAGTTCGCGGGCCTTACATCCCGTACTCGAACGGAGGAATCCGCTTCCAACGACCAGGATGGCAGGACAGCCGCCCAGCGGGACGTTTCACGGATAACCGGAGTGGGACCCCTTCGACAGGGTAGGCAAGCATTGATAGCGTTGATATGCCATCTCTGCTATACCCATGGTCACACGTCACCGCAATGCCTTCTCTCCCTGAGAGACCTGGGCAAGGTGACGGTGAACTATGAGGCCCTCACTCCAGAGGAGAAGCGATCCGTCCCAATGACGTCGTACCTCCGGGCCAAGACGGACTTCGCCGACGTCATACCGACAGCGCCGGCCTACCAGCGTGCTGCGGCACAGCCGGCTCATCCGGTAGCACTGGTACACCGCGTCGTAGACGATCCAAACACCGCTGTTGCGGGACCCCGAGGCCAACGTGCCCAAGCACTCGTGGTCTAGGAACCTGAGCAGCCGCCGCAGGCGGAAGCCCAGGGAAACTAAACGAGGGAGTCTCCCATTCGGGAGAGACGTCCTCAGAGCAGAGGCTGCCGACGTCCGAGGCGACGCCGCCTCGCTCCCCGGTGAAGATCCTTTCGAGGAAAGACACCGCTGACGCGGACTCGGAACACTTGGGTGTTCTTCGTCGACCTTGGATACGAGTAAAGAAAAACCGGTTCCCGGATAGAGTCTTCGTGATGGCCAAGCGTAACTATAAAGTTTACGCCGACCTTGGCCTCAGTACCCAGTTTATGGTGCGCACTCTCACAGTATTAGACACCGGTGCAGGGCCGAACTTTATCGTGGAGTCCCTCCTGCCACCGCTGGTGCGGACACGTATTCGCCGCGAAGCGACGCCCGAAGTCGCCGACGCGAATAACAACCCGTTAACAACGGTGGGAACAATCGACTTAGTCGTGCGTTTGGGGACCTCCGTGGTCAAGCTCGACTTTGTGGTATGTCGGTCATTGGCTGCCCCAGTTATTTTGGGATGTGATTACTGCGACATATTTGTCGACGCAATCAGACCCCGCCTAAGGCGGGTGGAATTCGAAGACGGTTCGTCGGTCCCGATAGTTCGTCGGCCGCTGAAGCGTGCATCGAGGAAACAAGTTCCACTACCTGCTGCGCAGGAACCACCACCGGCTACTCGTGAGTCCACAAACCTCCGCGTCGCAGCGTCGGTATGCACTCCACCAGAATCCCAAGTAATGGTGCAGGTCCATTCCCGTCAACACGGCCTTCGGGTAATTCAACCCATTTCCTCGTTATACGAGAAGTATCATCTCGCAGTGGCGAACGGTGTTGCACAGGTGTCACCGAATGCTCCTTTCCGGATACTTGTTGCCAATCTTGGCAACATCCCCCAGTATCCGGTAAAGAACCAAGTCATTGGATCGGTCACACCGCACCCACTCGCGATGCTCCCTACACGAATGACGGCTGCCGATGTCCTCGGTTTGGTTTTCTCAAAAGAAGGCGACAATCCAGGACACCCCGACGTTCCGTTAAAGGAGGGGGAGGATACTCCCGTCATAAATCCGGTTTCAACGGAGAAATTGCCGAGTGACTCGGAAGTCGCGCCTGCGCCTGAATCCGGTACGGAACATGGCCCAACGAGCTATGACCGGATTGATCCCGTGAAGGCCCTTGAGGAGCTCGATCTCGGCCACGTGCCGGAATAACACCGTGAACGTCTGAGAGATCTGTTACGGGAATTTACCCGAATTTGAGATGGATCTCTTGGTGAGATAAATACAACGGAACACCGGATTGATTTGCTACCGGACGCGCGACCCGTTTCGCAACCCCCTTACAGGGCAGGACCGAAGGCTCGGGAAGAGGAGCAGTTCCAAGTGGACAAGATGCTCTGCGCAGGTGTGATTGAGCCCGCTCAGTCACCCTGGGCGTCCCCAGTAGTACTGTCAATCAAGGCCGACGGAACCTGGAGGTTCTGTGTCGACTACCGCCGGCTCAATGCCATGACGATCAGAGACACGTACCCAATCCCTCGCATGGACGAGTTCATCGATTCGCTCGGAAACGCAACCGTATTCACGGCATTGGACGCCAATTGGGGATATTGGCAAGTCCCCGTAAGGAAGGAAGACCGCGATAAGACCGCGTTTGTATGTCACTCTGGGTCTTTCCGCTTCGGGCGTATGCCGTTTGGTCTCACCAACGCTCCCGCTACATTTCAGCGTGCTATCGACATCCTGTTGAACCGCTTTAAGTGGCGGGCGTGCCTAGTTTACCTAGATGACATAATTGTCTTCTCCAGTAATCTGGACGATCATCTCACCCACGTAAGGGAGGTAATGACCACACTGCGTGACGCAGGAATTTCCCTCAAGCTGAGGAAGTGTGAATTCTTCACCGACACCGTGAAGTACCTGGGCCACGTTATCCGTCCAGGACGGTTGTCGATCGAGGAAGCTCGAGTGAAGTCTCTTGCCAAGGCGAAGGAACCGCGAACCCAAACGAAATTGAGCTCCTTCTTGGGATTGGTCAACGTCTACCGACGGCTCGTCCCGAATTTCTCGAATATCGCGGCACCCCTCAACGCCCTACTGCGAAAAGGCCAGCCACCGAAACTGGTACCCTTCACGCCTGTCGAGACAGAGGCGTTTAACTCCTTGAAGGAGGCTGCCACATCTGCTCCGATTCTATCGTTGCCAAAACCCGGACTACCGTACTCCGTGGGCACGGATTCGAGCGACTACCAAGTTGGTTGCGCTCTTTTCCAAACCACCCCCGAAGGGGAACGTAAGCCCATTGGTTACTGGTCGCGCTCGCTCAATGTTCATGAACGGAATTACTCCGTTTCGGAGAAAGAATGCCTCGCCGTTGTGTGGGCTCTGGCAACTCTTCGCCCCTATCTTATGGGTGTCCACTTCACCGTGTACACGGACCATTTCTCGCTGAGGTGGTTAATGAACATCTCCGACCCGTCGGGACGCCTCATGCGATGGAGGCTCCGCCTAGCGGAATTCGACTTTCAAGTCGTGTATAAGAAGGGAGCGCTGAACACACAGGCCGACGCACTGTCGAGACTACCCACGAATGGGGAAGCCCTCCCCTCGGGAGACGATGAGATACCTTGTTTCGTCGCTGACGAGGTGGACACGGAAGATCCGGAAGGTGAACTCGACATTTGGCCAAACGACTGGGAATTCGACGATGAAATGGACGAACTACTCGTGGCAAACCAGAATGGGGCTCACAAGCCCCTACCGAGAAATTTCGTCCCGGTAACACCGGAGGAAATGATCCGAGAACAGCATGGCGACTCGTTCTGCGTGAACATTCTTGCCCGTTTAAACGGTGGTGCGGTCCTCCCGTTTGAGGTCAATGACATCGGCTATCTCATAAGAATGGTCGAGTCTAACCCAAAAGTGACGGTCCCCCACACGCTGCAAACGCGGGTCCTCCAACTATCGCATTACGCGAAGCTGGGCGGCCACGCAGGTGGAAGGAAGTTATACCTAACCCTGAGAAGAGGCTTTTACTGGCCCGCCATGGAGGTCGATTGCTACGCAACAGTGCGGCTCTGCACGGAATGTGCGAAAAACCGGGTGAAGCTCCGGAAGAACTCAAAGAAGATGAGGCTATTCCCCGCAAGGGTGCCCCTCGAGTTCCTCGCAATCGATATACTTGGACCCCTCCTGACGACCCGGAGAGGCCACAAGTTCTTGCTCGTAATAACGAATCGTTTCTCGAAACTAGTTCGGACTGTCCCTCTGAAGAGGATCACCGCTTTCACGGTAGCCCAGGCCTTCGTAAAGCACTAGATTTTTGTCTACGGTCCGCCGGTTCAGGTACTCTCCGATAACGGGAAACAGTTTGCATCGCGGTTTTTCCAGGATGTATGTCGCATCCTGGATGTAAAGAACCTGTTCACTACAACGTACCACCATCATTGTAATGGTCAAGTCGAACGGTCTAACCGGACGATGCTAGCATCTCTCCGTTCTTACGTGGCCGATCACCCAAAGACATGGGACCTGTACACTGACGCGCTGACGTTCGCGTACAACACGCAGGTACATAAAATTACCGGTGTTTCACCGTTCGAGTTAGTACTCTCCCGTACCCCCCCGCCGGTGGCGTTGGAAGCACAGCCTACGCTGGGTAATTTCCCCTCTGTGGGTGACTACCGCCAGAAATGGAAGCAATGGCTATCCAAGTTGGTACCCGCCACTCGCCAATCCATGGCGAGGGCTCAAGCCGCTTACAAGCGTGATTTCGATGCTCGCCTGCGAGGAAGTAACACACCGCCAGTTAAGGCGGGTACCTACTTTTTCGTACGGAAGGAACACTATAACCCTGATAAGGAAAAACTCTATAAGCTCTCGCCCGTGGCGAATGGACCATTCAAGGTAATCTCCGTCGCGGAGGACACAGTGGTACTGGAAATCAAGGACGTGCATGAGCGGATCTCCCGCGATCGCGTGGTCCTGGCCCCCCTACCCTCGTCTCAGGTCGTGCTGGCACCTGCCAGCCCCGTGTCTACGGAATCAACAACCCCCGAAACAATCGTGCTGAATCGCCCGCTGATTCTACCACACCCGAACCGGGGACTGTCAGACCTACCGATGGACTCGGATACACCGATGATATCGGAAAACGTTGCTGGCCAGAAGGGCCATTCCTCGGCTCAGCCCGCTCGCGGGGACTCTACCCGCGTAGCGGAACGCTCTACCCTATCTCCCGCCGCTCCGCCTAAGGAGGGGGAGGAGGTCACTTCTGCTGAAGGTAATCCGCCGTCGCAACGGGAAGAAGACATCCGTGGTACACGGCAGGCTGCGGCCACACCAAAAATGCCGTCAGACACGCCGCTGCAGGCGGAGAAGCTACACGCTGAAGCGGACAGAACAACCACACCCTTGCCCAAGACGAGCCGTGACCGTGTCCTGGTACCATCTCAGCTTGGTTGTAAGTAACCAACCCCACTGGGGACGGCTCCGAACAATCGGTCGCACGCGCCCACCGCAACGGCGGACGCGGCGCTGAAACGCACCGCTGGACGCAGGACGGCAACTCCTGTACAAAGGGAGGACGACACCGTAAGGCCACCCACGGTTGCGGAAGTTCCGAGTGTCTCGGTAGATCCTGGCATCGTTCCCAGACAGAACCCGGTCCCCCGGGATGATGTTCGCGTCATGGACGACGAGGACACGCCATTCGAGGCGGAAATTTCCCAAGTAATGGGGGCGGCTCGCGCTGCACCCAGCACTGCTGGAAGTCCCACGAGGAGCTCGGAGCCACCGCAAGTAACCGTTAGGAACGAACCGCCACGGCGCGGCCACTTGGCAGGCGCCGGAAAGGACACCCTGTCTAGAGAGGCGGATCGCACCACGGCGCCCCACGGCCACAGGTCAGTGAAGTCACGTGCAAGCACGAAGGGCGCGCGTGGCGCTGCACCGCTCGCAGCGCAACGCGGGAAAGCCGCGACGAGCCCGTCGGAACCATTATCAGTACGGGTTGAATCACGCAGACTTGCGGTTCGCCCCGAAGCACGCAGACTTGCGGTACGCACACCAGAACACCCGCCTCCGCGGAGGACCGCCCGGTCAACCGCGACGAGCGTATCGACACCAGACCCGGGAAATTCCCCTTCGCAGGGCGATAAGCGCACAGCCGTGACGACGACTCGGCAAGGCCGGCAGGTGTACTTACAAGAGTACATCGTCGACCGAATTGTCGGGCATTCCTGGAATCAGGAGGGTATGCTACGTTACCACGTCCGTTGGTACGGGTATGATTCGGCTCAGGACACCTCCGAGCCGATCGAGCATCTCCCACGTTCAAAGGTGGTTCAGTATCACCGTCGAACGGGAACAGCCCCACCAGCCACGCTGGGAAATGCCAAAGTGGGATGAGGGAGAACCGTGGAAAACGGGAAGAGCTGAAGATGAGGAGTACACGTCATGGACGGGAAGAGATGACCGCTCATGCGCTGATACCCCGACCATGGTCGTGCATAATGTTTCGCGAACATACCCGAAGGGTTTTTCACCCAGCTTGCTGGTCATTACGTGCCAAGCACGGTTTTCCATGTCGGAAAGGTGCGCATTTCCGCGCGCACCGCATAAAGGAGCCGGTTCACTACCAGTGACTACAAGAACACGTCATAGACGGAAGGAACCCACAAGCAGGTGGTTTTTATTGCTACTATTCGGACCCAGTCTTACTGGTCATGACCACTCCCCTCGTTCGGAGGCTGGCCATCACCGAGGCGTTGCGCCAGGGCTTCCCGCATAGCGGATAGGTCGCCGGTCGCCGTATCGGCGCCGAGACCCACCTCTCGGAAAAACTGCGCGATGACGGCACCGGGATTCCCGCTCGTCTGGGGAGTACTACCGGCAACCGCCGTGGAAGTCGGAACAGCCGAAGCTGACGCCGACGCCGCAGCGGCGGGCTCAGACTCCTGTGGGACAGGTTCTTTATTCTCCGGAAGAGTGCCGACAACCATCGCGTCGTCGTCACCGCCCGCCGCATCGGATGCGTTATCCAACATGGGTTCATTCTCCCCGCTTGAGCGGTAATAATCGTCCGAGTCGACGAACCCAATCGGATGACCGCCTGGGATTTTCCTCGGAGCATTCCGGAGTTCGGCTGCTTCCTCAGCGAAAATCTCCCGTTGTTCTCACGGATCGAAGTACACGAAATCCCCCGCCAAGGCGGTATTGCGCCCCAGACCTGGGCCATGTCCCCCGCTGCCGATGAGGCGGCCACTCTGCCCGATCGGGACCGTTTTCCAGTCAATACTGTCGATATAGTCGAGTAACTCGAGGACTTCTTCGGCATTAGCTTGACCCCCAAGGGGGATGGTCATGTCGAGTTGACGGATACCAGCCCGCACGCGCGGAGGAAGGAACCACAGCCGGTACTGTTCGTAAGGCTCACTGAGGATGTACGCCGCGGCGCGGACGGCCCACTCGGTGAAAAAAACCGACCAAAGCCCGCTACGCGGATCCGTTAGAAGGTATGACCCTAAATAGGTGAACACCGGGGGCAGCTCTATGTAGCACCCCCGGCATGCCTTGAGCTGAGCCCACCAGGCTGGCAGAGGGACGTACCGACCTTGTCGGTGAGCGGGAGCATTGCGCTCCACCTCCACGTTTTGATACGGAACGAAGTACCCGAAACGGGAACGGCAGCGACGCTCGAAGCGGATGAATTTCTGAAGGAAGGAGGACCGGTAATGACGCGCGAGATAGCGGAATTCGGCCCGAATGATCGGTTGTTGCCAGCAAAAGGCTTCTTGCGGCACAACCGGGAATCCTCGCCAAGCGAATGTCTCCAACGGCGACAGCCGGTCGCAATAGCTCATCTCCCCGCGGGTGCGGTACTGCTCGACGTCGAACCTCATCCCTTGCGGGATGAGGAACTCGAAGGGAGCCCGGCTCTGCCGTTGGTGTCCGATCCGCACCAGCGCGGCATGAGCCTGAGCTCGGGACTCGCCCGCATGGCGGAGAACTTGGTGTGCAGGTATGGCAACGCGCCGGCGCCAATCCCACGAGGTGGTGACGATAGCCGGCAGGTCCCCGGGAAGGCGCTCATTGCCGTCGACGTACTGAGAAATCAGCTCGTCGTCGGACACCAAGATCGGGTGGAACCACGGCGCAAGCCGGAGGCGCATAGCCTGCTGCCGATTGTTCCGGTTGAGTTCCACGAGGGAGTCGTAGGACGGCCAGTTGCCACCCGCCCCGGAACCGGTTGACGCCCCAACTTGGGAAGGGATCGTCACCGTCCCGGACGGTTGCCCCTGGTTCGCACCAGTCTGCTGCCCGCTTTGCGGTAAGGGCACGGAACGGAAGCCGGTGAATCCCCCTGATTGGGGTTGCTGAGAGCCACTCATGGTGAGGTCGATGACAGGTTCGGAGGAGTGTGGTAGTCGGTGACCGAGGTGTCGAAAAGAGATGCTCGAGCAAGTGCAACTGCGGAGGCAGGAGTGTGCGTTGGTGGAGAACGAGAAGTGTCCGGCGAGCCGGGAGACGGCGTGCTTTTATCCTCCATGGTTGCCGCCGTCGTTTCCCTCTGTGAGGTGATACTTCCGCCTAAGGAGGAGGATATGTAGTGCAACGCCCTCTTATGGAGGTTTCTGACTACTTAGTCATATTCCGACCTGTCGGGCGGTTGCCCCAAGTGGGAGTATATGAATAGTAATAACCACTGTAGTGGGAAGGACACGTGGGACACGGTTGAGCCAGGAAATTGGCCACGTACACGTGGGACGGGCGCCACGGCGCGTGGGTAATTACCACTGGGCGTGGGCCTAATTTAGTTAGTTTATTTAATTAGTGTTGGTGCGAGCTCACTACTTAGCCCGGCGGCGACCTCGCCGCCGTGCACAGTAAAGTTCCCCCAACCAGGGTTGGCTCTATACTTCTTCGCTTTCGGCGGTCATCGACTCCTTCAAGGAGAGAGGCTCCGCTTCCTACTTGTAGTATATCCTCCCTGCGTCACCTAACAGGACCCATTCGTGGGAGTGTTTTCCGCTTGTGTCGCGTTCGACCCTGTACAGGGATAACCCCGGTGTTTACCGTAGCCTTTTTGCCCTTTTCTCCTTTTCCTTCTTCCCATCCCCCGCTCTCGCGGATTCCTTTTCTCTTTCCCCACTTCCGTGGACTCGTGCCTCTCTCGAGGGCCCGTTCACTCACACACGTGTTGTCAACACCGATCCTTGCTCAACTCTCTACGCCCGTCGTGACGGTTTGGCCTCGGCTTACACCCGACTTCGTCGTGCCTTGCCAGAGAGGCTCTGTCTGCTGACTACCCTCCTACGGAGGAAGATCTTGGACGTCTTCGTGGTGTCTTTCCGCCTCTGGCGTTGCACTACACTTTGTGTCCGTCACCGGAGAAAACCCGGTTTCATCAACATTCAATATGTTTCCAGTAGTGATCTTATGCGTTTCGATCAACGCGCGGGTTGTCGTCATGTGTGGCACCAAGACTTTGGCATTGGTGGCATGATATCGTTTAGAGTTTTGACGAGATGGTTTCCTGAACGTTATGCGGTCACTTTGTCGGGCTTCGAAGAGCTCACAGAATCGGCGCCCAGGACTGCCATCGCGAAACCGAATAGCATCTTGCCGCCACGGTGGAAAAGGTCATCGCCATGGCTTCTACAACATCCATCAAGTCGGTGCGGGATACTGGACGGCCGCGTCGTGCGTAATGCAGCAGAAGTTGAACAACTTCATCCTTTTCTTTGGCTCTAATTGTGGTTCTCGACTCCGTACGGTGCTGTGTCTCTCCTGTTTGCCGGTGGTAGTGGTAGTGGAGTGTCGAAGGAGAGAGATGAAATTCTTCTGCGGCTTTACGGAATAAGTATCCGGCGTCTACGAGTCTGATTCCACCCTGGATATAACGCTCAACGCGGTCACTACCCAGACGATAGTAGCGGTTACGGCAGGCTGGCGGCATTTTCGAATGATGGGAAGAATGGAAGGAGCCGAGAACGGTTTTGTGGGGTGTGAAAACATTATGAGGGGTTTATGTACTGTTGCAAGTTACTAGTGGTTGCTACATGGCCTTGACGTTTCAAAAAGAGGGATTGAGATTGTTTCGTTGGAGGAGCAATGATTGGTTTGTATACATGTACTGGATGCGGCTAAGAGAATTGTTTTGTCCGCTTTGGTTACAGGATGCACAGGGTTTTGGTTGTGAGGCTCACTTGCGACGAATGAAGAAGGGGAGGGCAACCCGGGCTATGCAACCGCTTGTTTCTGCGTTGCCGCGTTTTTGAACCTCAAAAAACCTCGGCTTCTTCCTTGACGACGGGCAAACCGTGCCGCGAAGCCCAACGAGGGGTACAGATTCATCTTGTTCCTGATCGCATAGAGGTATGGAGTGCGCTGGGTGGGTTTGTGTCTTTTTCGCTAATTTGTTTGTAAAAAGTAGCGGTATTGAACACGAGGTACCTGTCCACAACTTGAAGGACACCAACAGTACTTTTTTGTCCGAAGCGACGGTTTTGATGTACGCATTGTTGGACACGTGTGGTGCTTACGCACCACACGTGCCCTGTAAAATTGTGTCCACCCAATTGGGTGGAACGCTGTCCACTCATCCTCCATCGCGCCTGCTGCGGACCGGTAAAAGTAGCGGTCGGCAGCACGGCGCGCCTGGGGGACGGGGGGACAGGACAGACAAGTAAAAGAAGAGGGGTACGCTTGCCCCCATTCACCACCCCCGCTGAAACCAAGCTTTTTTGGTACCGCATCCAAGGTTCGAACTTGGGACCCATGGCGTTTAAGGCCTTTGCTCTAGACACTGAACGTCCTGCCAAGGTCGCCAAATAAAACCTTGGTTTTAGAAGGGATTGTGGTTGGGGGAAAGCGTACCCCTCTTCTTTTACTTGTCTGTCCTGTCTCCCCGTCCTCCAGACGCGCCGTGCTGCCGACCGCTACTTATAAGCGCTGTGCTGCCGACCGCTACTTATACCGGTCCGCAGCAGGAGCGACTGGAGGACAGGGGGACAGGACAGACGAGTTAAACAAAAGGGGTACGCTTGCCCCCATTCACCACCCTTCCTGAAACCAAGCTTTTATGGTACCGCATCCAAGGTCGTCTTATCACTCAAAGATGACTGATATCAACTCCCGTGTCGTGTTCGACGGAGCGGCGTCTTCGGACGTCGTCAAGTTTTTCTTCGCGTTTGAAAACGTCGTTATGCGTGGAAAACCTGACATAGAGAAGGCGCTTAATCTTCTCTGCCACCTGGAAGGGAGGGCTTTCGATTACTACTATAAAACGTTCTCTCGTGATGGTTCGCTGACACAAGAGGCCAGTAACTACCCTGCCGTCAAGGCAAAGTCCCTGGCAGAATTTGCTAATGCACCGAAACCGGAAGAAGAGGTTCATGAGGCTGTTGCTGGGCGTTTGGACCCAAGCGACATCATGGGCTCGCTGGCAAAATTGGACTCGTTGTACAAACGAGTTGGGTTCAATGAAACCGCTTCATTTGGGATGCTTCGCAAAGCCGTTGCGGACATCTCGGACATGGCACAATTTGTTCTGTATCGTGCTCCGAGTACCTATCTTGCTCTGAAAAAGGCCATTGTCGAGTTTCAGATTGGTCGGAAGGCTTTCTTCGCCAACGATGGCCAGCCGTCTCCAAGTGGCCAGAGAAGAATCCTGACCAGGGCCAGCGCCCACTCAGGAAGTCCACAGCAGTTGGAGGGCAAGGTCGACTTGCTCACCGAGCGACTCTCTGGGCTCTCGCTTTTCGTGAAGAAGAAGTTCGAAAGTTCTGGAACTCCCTCTGGGTCTCAAAATAGCAAGGACTGGGTTTGCAGTTACTGCAAGAAGACTGGACATGGTGCAAACTGCTGTCCCGCCAACCCACATCGAGAGACTCGTTGTTCTAGTTGTGGCAAAATGGGTCATGCGGAAACCATTTGTTGGTCCAAGGGTAAGAAGTCGGACTCACATTCTGTGGCTTTCAGCGGAACGAAGTCCGAGTCTTCAACCGAAGAGAAGTGAAAGAACCACGATAGTCAGAAGCCAGTGGCTGTGGTTCAGGAGAGTGCTACTGTTGGTGAGGTCGCGGCCGCCACGAAGAGGAATGTGGATGGCCAGTCCCTCCCGAAGCAATCGCGTAGTGGGGTGATGGACATTGATGTCCTTGCGAACAGGAGGCCTCCGCCTCCACCCCCGATGGCAAGGAAGAAGACCAAGAAGAACTCCAGAAAGGCCAGGAAGACCAAGAAGCCCTCGCAGGGCCTCCAGGACCACGTTGGCAAGTACAACGTGCTAGCGGAGCTGGCAACGGCAGCTTGTGGCCTTTCGTTTGGACAATTGTTGCGTGGTGACGCAGAGGAAGCCAAGAAGCTGCTCAGGCGGCTCCTCTCAGGAAGCATGCCAATGAGTTATGCTTCCGTGCTGCACACCTCAGAGGTCCCGCGCCGGTTGAAGGTCGTGACCGTCAAACTGTATGGTTTGGACACCAACGCCCTGTTGGGCACCGGTGCTGTCCCGAACCTCCTTCCTCGATCCATGTGTGACCATTTGACACTAACGCCCGAGCCCACCACCAGGAAGGTCACGCTAGCAGATGGTACTGCCGCGACTGTGTTGGGTAGCGTAAAAGAAGTGCCGGTCGCATTCGGTGACGTAAGGATCCCTCTCGACTTCTTGGTCGTGCAGAACACCCCGTTTGAAGTTATTGTTGGATGCCCCTCGCTGGAGGCCTTGCAGGCGCAGCTGAACTTCAGTCGTCAGCAGGTGACTTCTACCTTGGGAGATGAATAAGTTCTGTCGCCAATGTACAACGAGCCCCCGGTCATCGACGGGGCTCAAACGGATAGCGATGATTTTACTTCGGCTGACGAGTCTGGTCAAAAGGGACTCTCCGATGAGAGCGCATCTTCTTCCACCGGTTCTAGTGACGAAAAATCGGACGGAGAGCCAGAATATGTACTCGCCATCATAAACAAGGATCCGTACGAACCGGATCTGGAGGAGTTCGATTGCACCACAGAGGAATCTACTGAGGACGAGGAAGGCGATCGATCAGCTTTGCTGGCCTCAAAGCTGAGGCACCTTCTTTTGGGTAAACAGGAAGAGATGCCAGACGTGTTAAAGGAGACGGATATCATTGCGTGGGACATCAGTGGCCTCCGGCAGGCAGATGTCTCCGTAGTGCATTCCTTTGAGCTGACGGATGATACGCCCATCTACCATAGCGTTCGTAGGATGCCTCCCAAGCATAATGCTATCGTGAAAAGAGAAGTGAACGAGCTCTTGAAGTCAGGAATAATCACCCCTTCGCGTTCGGGCTGGACCTTTCCGGTGGTGATCGCAACCAAGAAAGATGGGAGACCTAGGTTTTGTGTGGACTACCGTCGATTAAACCAGGTGATGAAACCTGACCGTTGGCCGTTGCCCAAGGTGGAAGAGATTTTCGACGACCTTGCTGGGTCGAGGGTGTTCACCACCTTGGACTTATACACCGGTTACTGGCAAGTGCGAATGTCGGAAGCCAATAAAGAGATGACAACATTCACCTGTCGCTACGGGACTTACAAGTTTGAAGTGATGCCGTTTGGAGTGATGAACGCGCCATCAACCTTTCAGAGGATGATGGATGAAGTTCTTTGCGGTCTCTCCTTTGCGATGGTCTATGTGGATGATGTTGTCATCTTTTCGAAGGATCTCCGACAGCATTTGACGCACTGTCGTGAGGTGTTCGAGAGGATTCAAGCTGCAAATCTGAAAGTGAAGGTGACTAAGTGCAGCTTCGTGCAGCCCGAGATTAAGCTCCTGGGTCACGTCATCAACGGAAATGGCGTGCAGGTTGATAGGGAGAAGATCGCAAGAATTTTGGATGCACCCCCGCCAACTAACAAGACCGAACTACGGAGCTTCCTTGGACTAGCTGGGTACTACCGGCGATTCATCCGGACCTTTGCCGAGAGTTCGGCGGTTTTTCATGCAGCAATCTCGGTAAAGAGCGCCTTTAAGTGGACTTAAGAGATCCAAGCCGCGTTCGAGGATCTGAAGGAAAAGCTGACCACGCCGCCTGTTCTTGCATACCCGGACTTTGAAGAGCCCTTCATAGTAGAGACTGACGCCTCTTCGGTTGCACTTGGGATAGTCTTATCTCAGAAGAAAAAGGATGGGAAAGTACACCCTATCCAGTTTGCGTCACGCACGATGACGGCCGCAGAGAGGAATTACTCCACGTGTGAGCGTGAAGCCTTAGCGGTTGTCTTTGCATTGAAGAAGTTTCGTGTGTATCTCTTGTCCGAACTACCCTTCAAGATACTGACCGACCACCAGGCACTACAATACGCCTTCAGGAAGAGGGATATACATGGCAGGCTGGCACGTTGGATGGACCTGATGGCGGAATATGACTTTGAAGTGAAGTACCGTCCCGGGATAGCGAACGGCGCCGCAGACTTCTTGTCCAGATTCCCAACGCGCTGACCTGAAGAAGATGTTGTTGGATTGAGTTCCGTAGAGGTGGAGGTCGCAAGAGAACTCGAGGCCACCATCACTTGGTCGGACCAGCCCCTAAGTGGCCTAGAGCCGTATATGCTGGATGTAGCACGATTTCTCTCAGGAGCCCGTGTTCTTGAGCAAAACTCGCGAAAAAAGACGGCGATCCGCCGTAATGCTAAGAACTTCATGCTATGGAACAACACTTTGTTCCGCCGGGAGAAGGATGGGCTACGCGCAGTCCCTCCCGTTGGTGATCGACTGGAGATAATCCAAATGCTTCACCATGATAAAGGCCATTGGGACGCCGAGACGACGATGAAGTTTGTCGGGGAGAGGTTCTGGTATCCCGGTGTCTACCGAGACATCACGGACGACGTAGGAGGCTGTGACGGGTGCCAAAGATCGGGAAGGCTCCGCTCTTATCGCACGAATCTCCGAGCGCCCATCACGGGACTATTCGAGACGTTCTCTATCGATTTCGCAGGCCCTCTGCCCCCCTCCAAATGAGGTAGTAGGTTTTCCATCATAGCAGTAGAACATTTGACGGGCTGGCCTATCGCTTGGGCCACGAAGCATTCCGTCGCTGACACCGTGGTAGGCTTTGTTGAGAAAGAGATACTCCACCCGTTCGGTCCTCCGAAGACAATGGTGTCGGATAACGCGAACGCCTTCACGGCAGGTGTGGTAAGGACCTTCATGAACCGTCACGGTATCTCCTGGAAGACGGTCCTGCCATATGCTCCGATGGCAAACGGTAGAGCAGAGAGAATGGTTGGGATGATCAAGCTTGCCATGAAAAAGACGGTTCTTCGTGCTGACTTGGACTGGGAGGAGGCGCTACCGAAAGTGCTTTATGGGTACCGTCGCCGGGATCGAGGGGCATCGCCTTCCCCTTTCGAGTTAATGTACGGGATTCGCCCCAGGATGATTGCGAGCGATAGTGTCGCACTCTTACAGGACGCCACCCCTAGACACAGAGAACTCGAGCTACTGGGGTCGTCAGGTCATCGTGCCTTTCGAGTAGCGTCGGCAGGTGTTCCCAGGGAGGCACTTGGCAAGGTGAAATACTATCGAGTGGGTGATGAGGTTCTGGTCGCACACGGCCCGGCATTGAACAAGTCTAAGAAGTGGCCGGCGTTCGAGTCATACTTTTGTGGACCATGCCGGGTGACCAAGGCAAATCACCCTCGCTACGAGCTGGTCTCTTTTACAGGGAGAGTCACTCGGAGCGCTGTGCACGCAAGGAGACTTATGTTGTACAAAAGACCACCGGCACATCTCAGCAAAGAGTCTGATGGCGTTGGAGGGATTGCCGGCAGTAACTGATCCTTCGGCCACCCAAGAAAGGCTCGGAAGAAGGGCAGTAGAAGAGAGAGAGATTAAAGTTAATCAGCAGTGGGTTGTTACTGGAAGGCTAGAGGACCGACATATCGTGCCAGGAACTGAGCAGAGATCACTGTGATGAAGAACGCAAGTTGGTCGGGCTACAAATGCACGGTATAGAGTTTACTAGAGGCCAGGAGTCGTGGCCGAGCAACAACTACGACCTTGAAGAATGAGGAATGATGCAATGTTGAGGGAATTCATTGGGAACTAGTCAGAGATGACGATGATGTCATCGTCGTCTCGTCGTTGGGCCTGACGCTTGCGCGACTTTGTTGCGTTTCTTTCACGATGGCGAGGACGTTTGGACTTCTTGTCACTTCGAAGAACAAGACGTCGAACTTCGAGGACAGTACGGAAGGTGGAACTTCTCCCGACACAGTCTCGTATGGCTGCCGCGGTGAGGGTCAGAGCCCAGGGTTCCGAGGGGTCCAGGATGAATCTAGAACTGGCATTAATCATGATGCAGTGTTTCACTCCGTTGGATCCCTCGAGGGTGACCACGTACGGACCCCCTGAGAGGTCGACCACCGACGATAGGGGAGGACACAAGGGAGGGACTCTCTCCGATGCAAGCTCACGCGGAGGCAAATGCTTCTGTGCATCGAGGAGCCTTCTGATGCGACCACCACGAGGCTGATGTGCTCTACAAAGCCAAGAATTCCTCTTGAAGTAGGAAAACCACGTACGGGCGTCCTCTGACCTTCCGTAGTGACAGAGAGCATTAGCCACTGAAGCTGCGATGCACAGGTCTGCGTGGTCCGTAAAGGGAACCGGAGTGGGCGGTAAGAACCGAAAGGCGGTTGGGTCAGATCTTGGCTCACGGCTACTCGCATAGTTCATAAGTAGCTTCCGACCAGAGTTCTTTTGGCACCACTCGTGGATGTACGCGACGGCGGATAGCCGGCCATTGCAGCCATAAGAGAATCAACTTTCGGAAACCTCATGATCACCGGCCGCTTCACCTCCGGAGAGGCAGAGTGTGTACAAGAGGACGGTGTGGTTTTGTCCTGTTTCTTCGTCTTCAGCTCGATAAACTCGACGTCTTTGGTCCCACCATATCGTCTGGATCGACCAAGCATCTTCTGGGACCCCATCATACCGTTCTTGATCGTCCAACGACTCGGTTAACCCGAGCTGGTAGGTTTCGACACGTGAGACTTCGTTTCCAACCATAAAGTCCACCCAATCGGTGATGTGCTTCCCAAACAGGTCTAACATGGCCCCTCGATCGATTCGGAACGGGTGCGGGCATTCGGTTGTGAACACAGCATACGGTAGAGGCGGGGAGTTGTAGTTGGTGATTCTTTCGATATCCTGACGGCTCGAAAGGTTGTATATCGTGTTCTCTCTCGAAGCGAGATACGGATCGCAAGGAATTTCGCCCTTTTTGGGTTTACGCGCCGCCTTCGTCGCGATGCTATCACGAGGTGCCTGACCACCCGTACTGATAGCGGCAAGTTGTTTCGTCCTCGCCATTGCTTGAGGAATGATGCGCCGCAACGATCGCTTGAAGCGCACGAGGTAGTCAGGAATGATGGTGGAAGAAAGGGAGGGGATCAGAGACCCTTAACCCAGACTATGCACTAGGCTTGCCGCGCCGTGTATACCTGTGGTTCGTCCACACTTAGGTACGTCACAGGCGCGGCCCGCTTCGTACGTCGCGCGCAGCACAGGCCTACGGGGAGGGGGAAGGATAGGATGCAGAAAGTCGGGGGAAGGAAGGGCGGCGCGCAACGGAGTAAGAGATGGGTCGACAGCGGAGATGGAAAGACGCACGTGGGAGATGGCGGGCAGGGTATTTACGGCGCCAGCCAGCTTCCAGCAAATCTGGGTAGAGAAGATATTTTATTTTGAAATGCCAATCTGGCATCGGTTGTTTTCTACGCACTGCGCCACGCTGGCGCAGTGTCGGTAGAGGGGCGTGTTGAACGCGTGTGGTGCTTACGCACCACACGTGCCCTGTAAAATTGTGTCCACCCAACTGGGTGGAACACTGTCCACTCATCCTCCATCACGCCTGCTGCGGACCGGTATAAGTAGCGGTCGGCAGCACGGCGTGCCTGGAGGACGGGGGGACAGGACAGACAAGTAAAAGATGAAGGGTACGCTTGCACCCATTCATAACCCCCCCCCCCCCCCCCCCGAAACAAAGCTTTTAGGCGTGTTAGACCTACTGAGAATATCAGTATTCATGTTAGGATAGAACTGGTAAGATTTGCATAACAATCACCCCTCTCTAGCACCCTGAAATCGACGTTTCCCAAAATCGACAAGGCATTTGCAGCCTTTGGTCTAATTAAAATGCAGTTTTTTTGAACCGAACTGCCAGGTCTCAATCTTCGCCAGATTTCATGTCTTATCTCATTGCCTCCTGACCGCTTTTACTCAAGTTTTCACTAATAATAACAGGTTCTCTTACTTTCCAGTGAGTAGTAGATATAGTAAATGTTTTGTATCTTACGTATAGAAGCCTAACAGGTACTACAAAACTTCCTAAATGCTGTTAGACTTGTCACTTTTTGAGATCCGAATGTACCCGCTATAGCCTCAATACAAGACCATTTTGCAATGTAAATGCGTTTGAGGACCGAAGAGACGAGCCAGAAGAAGATATTTTTCAGATAATTTTTACTCTCAGATGCTTCTAAGTTGTTTTCATGTCAGACCTATGTTACGCATTAGGCTCAAAGATGAATACGTTACAGATGTACCTAGTGGTTTTTTTTATCAAAAAAATAGTTTCAAAGTGAGGAAGGGTTCTGCTCTTGACGGCAACACTGTAATATGTAGCCAAAACCAGCTTGTTAGTGAGTCATAAAAGGTTTACTACCGAACACTTTCATGCTCTGGACCAAACGGCAGAAATCGTCAATACAGTGCCTTTTGGGCCTTGTCGATTTAAGGATTTTTGCCGATTTAAGGGTTGGACGGATAATGCTAACGCACAATAAAGACTACGGTCAATCCTTGCTACAGTGATGTTGCGCAAGAAGAATATACAGCTTAAAAGGATACATCCAGCTCTTTCTATTTCCGGGTGGTTTATTGAGATATAGAGAGCCTTTTTGTAAGGATACGGATATATCAATTTTACTGGTAGTATTTAATGCGCCGTAGCCCATAAAAAGCTCTTGCTTTGAAGGATCACAGTTCTCGACATAAAGATATGTATTCCAATCCGTCTTCCAAATCGTTACTCATCTGCTCCAGAAGCACGTTACAAGTCCAGAAGACGCTGCTCGTAACGACCGACAACCTTTTTCTGCTTACCATATAGCAGCAGCTAGAATGTAGAACTACTAAGAATTGTAGCCACCGCATGGCTCATCTCTTCGCCAACAGCTCACCACTATAAAGAGACAAACAATTACTTTTTCCCAGAAACAACAAATACAGCACGAATCCAAACGTAGAAAGCGACAAAAAATCGCCTACGGCCAAGATAAGATAGCCAACTGAACAAAATCATCTCTGAAACTGTCCAAACGTTCAGGACAGTCCACAATTTCCCGCATCATCAACTCTTCCTCAATCAAAGGCAAATTAACCCACTGTGCCCGAAAACACCAAGCCCAATTCCCGCATTTTGAGAGTGCTTTGCACGACGGGGTAACTGCCCAGTTTGTGGCCCGCTGAGCAATAACAAGACCCCTCATAATCGAGGCGGCGTGGAAGCTTATGAACGAAATGAATACGTCGCTGGAGCCAACAAAGAAAATAACCATGACTTTAAGCAATGGTTGGCTCCAAAACTTTCAACGTCGTTTCAATCTTCGTAGTCTCAAGTCCTACGGAGAAAACGTTGATACGGACCACGCCGCTATTGCAGCAAATCTTGAAAATATACGATCAAAAGTGATGCGGTACGCAATCGATGACAGGTTTAATGCAGATGAGTTTGGGTTGTTCTACCGCATGGCACCTGATCGCACTATTGCAGAGAATAGAATTCCTGGCAGGAAGAAGGAGAAGACAAGAATCACATACCTTGCTTGCGCGAATGTGAGTGGTTCTCACCGCTTTCCTCTTCTTTGTATCGGAAGGGCAAAGAAGCCGAGGTGTTTTAAGGGGAAGACGGGAAGTGAACTGGGATTCGAGTATCATTCCAACTCAAAGGCGTGGATGAACTCTACTATATTCACAGATTGGCTTAATATGTTTGCTGGTTATATTCGAACGTCGTCCGTCACTAGAAAGGTGATACTTCTATTGGACAACGCAAGTTATCATGGAAACAATGATGTTATTCCAGTCCATGATAACTTTGTTGTACTGTTCCTGCCGCTGAACACCACATCCAAAATCCAACCCATGGATGCTGGCATAATTGCGTCTTTGAAAAAGAGGTATAGAAAGTTTAAGTATGAAAAGGTTTTGGACAATATTGATGCTAACGTTCAGAATGTCTACCATATAGACCAATTACAGGCTATGCGAGTTGTGCAAAGGGTATGAAAGGACATACCAAACACTGTGTTTTGGAATGGTTGGTTGCACACGAAGGCAATTGATGGTGTGAAGATGACTTCTAAGATCTGTGACAGAGAGAAAACAATTCTGGAGGATCTGACCACGTTTCTGAACCAATTGGTGTGTCCGCAGCAACGTAGGACTGGTCGCATTACTGTAGAATCACTACTCAACTTGGAAAAAGAAGATGATGCTTGTGTATTTGAAACTACGATTGAGTGCTTGGCTGGGGCTGCTGTAGAGGCTTGTCAGGAAGAGGTCAATGAAATTGAGGACGTCGAAGAAGAGCAAAGTTTACAACAATTGTTTACGTTAGATGACAAGTTACTCTCTCTCGTTGTAGCAAAGAAGGTACTGCGCGAGCAAGGAATTGATCGTGAAGGTGTCCCTGCTTGTTTACGCCGAGCTCAGAACAACTTGAAGCGCGAGGTGAGGCATAGTATGCGTCAGACGTAACTGACGTCCTTTTTCAATGCCAAGACAGTTGCAGATGAAGTGTAGAAGGGACTGGAACGTAGTCCTGTGTTCCAACTACTTGTTCGTTATCTACTTTCTCTAAGAGATAAACGGTCTACAAGGATACTGTGGAGATATACGCTCCGCATGCTTCTATCGAGGATTGACTGTACGTCGTTCCAAATCATATTTACAGCATTAGGATAGCATGACTGCAACAATAAATTGCTTAGCAGCAATTCATTACATAAACAGATAGAACACTAAGTCTTTGCGTTGTTTGTCGATCTTTCAACGAAACAAAGCATTCTACCAACAGCAAATACTTTTTCCTCACCATGGATATATAAAACCTTCTCAATCCCGAACAAGGAGACAACGCTCTGGAACTCTTGACCGAAATCGACCTCAATTACAAAAATGACCTTGACAAATACAACAAAACCAAAGATGTAGAAAATTCTGAAGATGAAAGCGAATGAAAAGCACCATACTATGATTCATTTTATTGTAGAAGGGGTGCTAAAACAATAATGAGCTTAACTAATTTCACCGACAAAGAGTTTCATAATATTTGGAATTGTTTTGAGCCTCACATAAGTGCTTCGTGGAATATAGGACGTCGCAAGAAGTATGGAAGAAAACCAAAAAATATTTTATTTATGTGCTTAACTACTTTGAGACATGGTGGACAATGGGATTTACTGGCAAGAATTTTTCGAATCAATGGAAATTCTTTTCAACGAATGATCACAAGATTTATTTTAATGCTTTGTGATGGCATGTATAAGACATATGTGCAGAAGGTTTTATTGCAGGTTGTGCAACAGATGTAATATTCCATCAATCCAATCGACCAAGTGGTAACATGCAGGAGGCTAAAAAAATTTTTAGCGGAAAACATAAACTCTATGGATATAAGACAGAAGTTTTGGTTTTACCTAATGGAATGGCAATCAATTTTTCTGAGCACTACCCAGGGTCTAAGGCTGACAAGAAAATGCTTGTAGAAAATATATCGTTTCATAAGAAAGCACTTAGTAAGAAGGAGAAAGAGAAAACGAAGTATGCTGATGTGGGAGAATTAATTGAAGAATATGAACACTCTTGGGCTACTTTATTAGAAAAAAGGTATCAAGGTACTACTGAAAAGCTGCGTGGTATTCACCCATCAAAAAAATCCGCAGCACGGATTTTTATCGGCGCCGGAACAGAATCGCAATCGAAAAATTGCATCTGATAGAATAATTGTTGAAAATTGTTTTGGAAGGATGACTGGTTTATGGACTTTATTTGGTAAGAAGTATCGCTGGAGTGAGGAGAACTACGATACTTTTTTCTCGTTTACTTTGGCAATGGCAAGCATACTTGTTAAGTGGAACATTTTGAGGGCCAAAGATGGAGAGCGCTATAATCAATTGGTGAACAGGTTGTGTTTTATTGATGAATATCTCAGTTCTAAGCGCAAGGAGGCGCAAAAACGCTATAGAGAGAAGAAAAGGCGTCGCCTTGATTCAAAACTTGGCCGTGTAGATGTGGAAAAGGAGACAGTTGAGCCATAATGGTTTTAGAGATTTTCTATCGTATTGCGTAGTTCGGCGATCTATGCTGTGCTATCTTTTATTTGGTAATTAAATAGAGACCTCATTGCTATCTGAGTAAATCTGCTGTTTTCAACTAGTTACCTTATTCACCCATTGTATCAGTATTGAAACAGTACTGGTTAACACCTTACAGGATTTAATGGGTCCGTCCGGAAATCCCAAGAGTCGTAGATTCCACGAGAAGAACCCTTTGAGCTCAAAAAGACAGTTCGGGCAGGATTACACTAAAGCCTGTGTAACCGTTTCATGTCTTTTTGCTTCATACAAATAAAGCTTCTCCATTCTTCAAGTCTCCCAGTTCTGTTCACGATGCACCAGCTGTTCCACTCGAGATGCGCATTATTCTTGAACCGCTTTCGCTTCACCAGTATGGCCAGATTTTGTTATATATTAAAAAAACAAACCTAGCAATTGAAGAACTAATCAATCCGGACGAAGATGAAGGCCAAGAGTGTGTAGAAAAGTGTGAATGCGGCGAAAAAGAAAAAGTAGAAAGCAAGAAAAAGGGAAAGAAGCATGTCAATCGTGAGGGTACTTGGAATTACACATTCAAAGACGTCAGCAACCTTCCAGATATCATCGAAGAGTACGAACCAATTGATTCAAAGGGTGGAAGAAAGTATCTCGAGAATACAATATCTTTGGGTGTCGTATAATGCACAAAAAAGAGAGAGTCCGAAGCGGTTTTAAGACGGGAGCGGCGGCAGCGTACAGTCCTGTGACTGTAATGAATCCGAACGGAGAGAGGGGGCGGAAGCACCCGGCGGTCGAGGGGATAGTGGACGATTGGTATCACCAGGCACGTACAGGAACGTGCGGAAGGGTACGAACGGTGTGAGAAACCCAATAAAGAAGTAGCCGTGTGCTCGATCGTGAGTTCAAACTAACGAAGAAGACGTTCGGCAGAAAATGCTTGTCGTTTACGATTAGGGCCTCGGGAGATCCGATCTACAACTAAGTATCGGGTCTTGGCCCCCTACTGACTACTGTACGATCGGTCTCATTTGCATTGTCACCACCCAGCACCACACAACTTGTACACGTGTCCAACTCGTACGCTCGGCCAACCCGTCTGGCACTTGATCACCAACTTGTACACGTGGCGGTGCCACCGCACCGGCCAACCGTGCACTACCCCTTCGTACGTGAACGGCCAATCGGATATACAGAGCACCAACTCGAGCCTACTATACTACAGATCCCCCTCCTAGGCTTGCGCTCCGCCCTCGGAGAGCCGCGTAGCGTCGCTGAGTCGCTACGCTTACGTCCGCCTGGTCGAGAGGGCGTCATAATATCCGTTCGGAAAATTTGCATGGAAAGGGCGGGGCGAAGCGATGCCAAAATTTCCTGAGTGGGAGCGACGAAAAGAGCCCTGATCACGTGTGGTGGGGATCCAACCGAGCGAAACGCTACGCGCTGGTACGCGTACGGTGGATCGAAGGCGTACGATGCGTTACCCAGGACGTACGCGACGGCGTATAATTGTACAGACCACAGGTGTCTGTTCGGGCGATGTCAATGTCACCGACAATGCGTATGCCCAAGCCCGATTGGAGCGTACCTGGGAGAGCCGACAGGTTGTCAGCTCTGCAGACTGTGGGGTGGACGTTCGGTGTCGCCCGTCCGGTAACACGTACCAAGTGTGTGCTGAGTCCGTACGGTGAACGGGAGACTGCAGCATCCGCTTTCGGAAAGTTTGCCCAGAAAGGGCGGGGCGAAGCCATGCCCAATTTTCCGAAGTTGGCTGCAGGAGATACTATACGATTGGACTCGTCGCGGGGTGCTCACCGTGTTACGTACGAGCGGATATGACGACGGATGTTGGCCACAGCGCAGGCGTACGGGGATCCGAATCGGCATGTACCGTAGTACGGTTCGTCTTGAAGGAGAGCGTCCGAGCGGTGTCCGAATCGGCGCGAACGCGCCGTCTCGAAGGAGAAAGACCGACGGGTGTCCGAATCGGCTCGCATGGTACATCTCGAAGGAGAACGTCCGGTGTCCGGTTCCTTAGCGGTCGGGCATTCGCCGTTGGGCGTTTGCCTCTATAATGCAATTACGTCGTTTCCGTATCGGTAATCCACGTTCGTGAATAGACTGACGATCGAAGGACTGTCAGTGCTCATCATGACCGTACGGGCGAGGGAGGTTCGTGGGAGTAAGGTACGACCGTACGAATTGGACGCGATGCGATGCAACGACGAAGCGAGTGTATCTCGTGTGAAGGCGGTGGCGGAACGTCAGCTCCTGATCCTCCAATAAATATAAATTAGTCAGCACTGACATTTCGTCCACGCGGCGCCTGTACGACGACATAGTCATCGTGGCGATTCCAAACGGTCGGGAATACCTCAAGTACCGCGTTGTCGTGTTCACCTCCCCCTATAAAAGCGCCAGCCAAGCGGCGACATGCCCGAGTCGGTTCAATCCGTATCCAACCCCACTCACGCAACGGCGCCGAACCCGAGCGGCTCTGGTACGCCGTCGACACCTTTCCGTTCGGTCCCGTTACCTGGTCAGAAGTATGACCATCGTTTCCGTCGCGGTTTTACCGCTCCTCGCCGGAGGAAGCAGGTCCCGCTATCCGTCTCGGAATACGTCCAGAAGGGGATCTTCGACAGCGAGCGTCGATTCCGACGGCACTACCGATGCGGGATATGGCGACTCGCAATCCGAAACGGACAAGCATCGAAGCTTCGCAAGCCTGCTGGAACCACTTGCCTGGTGTGACCGGACGGAAGAGCGAAGAGACCTACGGGCGAAGCGACATGTTATACTTGCGCTGTCCGGAGTAGAAGACCTATCAGGATGCGTTGCAGCGTTTGTTCCATCGCTGCTCATCCGATTCGGGCTTTCCCGAGAAGAACATGAATCCGCTGGGGTTGGTGATGTTCGAACTGCCGTACGACAAGTTGTACGGGCTGGAACGTCAACGGTGGGGAAGTAATACTGCAGCGGAGGCGAGAATCCGAGCGTCTCATCGGTTTCTGTACAATTGGCACAACGTAGAGTTCTTTGACGTCCCTGTTCATCGCCGATCGGACTTGTGTTGCTCCACGAACGCAGTGTGGACCAGCCTCGATGTGTCCCGCAACCTATTCGTACCGACTCCGTCCGTGTCGGCTTACCATTCGGAAGAGCTCCTCAAAGGTTCACCCATTCAGGATGTTGTCTGTCAGGTCGTATACGCTGAGTGGGCAGTGTGTGACTTTATGGCGTTCCTCCAGGCGGCCCACAAAGGTATCGAGGTCTTCACCCGTGAGGGAGACGAGCGTCTGTACCATAAGGACGGCAAAACCAAGTATGGGCGGTTGTTTCCGATGCCGTACAAACTGGTATGTATTCTGGCCGAGATGGGACACCAGAACGTTCTCCGCGGCACCTTGTTTCCCCCGCAGGTCGGTGAGAAACTGTTACAGTACTCGTTGGAGACCAATTGGGACAACACTCCGGGGTTTCTGTGGTACGACTACTACTCCGATATGTTCCTGGCGATGCCCTCGACCGGATCGGTCGCGACGCCGATCACTCGTGTCCTAAAGGGTCCAGGGAGTCTCCCCCCCGGCCCTTCAAAACTGTTCCGGACTTCTTCCCGTATGGATTCATGGCGCAGGACTTTGAGGACGTGGCGCCACTGCCGACTCCGATGGTTACACCCGTTGAGGCGAAGGCCGTTGTGGAGGCAGTAGTACAGGCAGGATCCAGTCGGAAGCCTTGGGACAAATCCGGTTTCGCCATTGAGGACAGCGCCAGCCCGCATTCGGACGGTGATACACACAAGGCCTTCATGGCTCTCCGTGCGGCTTGTATTCCGTTCGGCGAAGAGAAGCCTGCGACGCTTGACGACGCCCTGTTGGCGGCCTGAGCATGGATGCGCCGTGCATTCAACTCCGAGACTTCTCTCTGTGAGCAGGCTCAGGCGCAGCTTAACCTGCTCGGTTACGTCCGGGCCCACTCTTTGTTGGTCCTGGCGTTTTACGAGAAGTCGGTGACGGCTGATCTGGGTATGGCGCCCGGTGTGGATGGGACGCCAATGTCGACGTTCGTGCCGCAGTTAGAGGAACTGGTGACCAAATCCTATGAGGGCATTGCGCAACAGGTCGATGCAGAGCGCATTGTCAACCATATCTTTAAGGACATGCGCCAAGCGGCGGAGTCCTCCTTGAAGGGCGTCGAGCTGGTTTCGCCCTATATTCCGCCCGGGGAAGAGCCTGATGGTGAAGGCCAGTCAGATGACGGTGCAGGGCCGAGCGGTACGAACGCGGCTCGCGAAGGGGAAACTCCGCCAGAGGAGGTAACTCCTGCGGTCGAGGATGTTCCCATGCCGTCTCCAGGCGGAGATCAAGAGGGAACGGAGACCGTCACGGTTGAGGAGGACCTTATAGAGCCGGCGCCTGCACCCGCAAGCCAATCGGGCAGTAAGTCGGGTGGGAAAAAGAAAGTCGTGGCCACTACGCCGTGGCCTGGGGCCCCCTTGGCGTTCCAGCCGACGAAGACCGGTTCGGGTTCGTGTGGTGGTTCCGCTGCGAGCCATGGTACCTCTACGTGGGGTACTCGAGGGCGCGGTATTACGAAGCCCGGTTGGAAGAAAACTACTTAGTTCACCGTGCGTACTAGTAGCTTTTTTTCTCCCAAGTAAACTTGTGATTGTTTGTGATGACCTGTGGGCCAATGGCATGTCGTTCTGCGTGTGCCGTTGTTAAAAAAGGCGGCGTTTTGTAAAAATCGGAAAGTAATTGACCAATAGGCGTACGTTGGTGGCGGTTTGCCGCCCAATGATGACGTAGTGGCGGCGCCTTTTGGTGCCCCTTGACGGTTCACCTCTTGCGAGCCAGTACGTACGATCTCGGATCTCGGATCCGCCCCTTTCCCCCTCCTTAAGGTCTCGCCGTTACCGAAGGGTTTCAGCGACGCCAATAGCGGGCGATAAAGTGCTGGGGGATGTGTTCCGGCTGTTCGAAGGTATCCTGATCGGTGCGGTACCCGTGCCATCGTACGCTGTATTCTTGTCCGTTCGGGGTGTCGCGATGGTCGACGACGCGTTCCACCACGCTCGGAACTGTTCCGGGGGGTGGAGTAGGTTGGTCGTCGACTGGTTCGTCCGCATACGGTCCCTCAGGGTCAGCAGCTACTGTGCCGCGTGTCCGTTTGGAAGTGACCAGTGTGGTTGTTGGCCGTGCGGTTGGGGCTTTTGTCACTCTGTCAATACTGACGGTGTTGTGGATACCGTCTTGGTTCAGAGTGACAGTAGCATCCGTTGCGGATACGACCTTAAACGGGCCAACCGTCTTCGGTGAGAGCTTCCGATACGTACGCTCCTGATCCGTAAGGTCCTTCTCTGCGTTCTTCTAGTCCGGTCGGTTAACGAACACCTCTTCCCCAGGGCTGAAGCTCGGCTTGTACCGTACAGACTTATCGAAGTTTTTCTTATAGCGCTGTCGAGCGCGGGTCAACTTTGTCCGAGCGGTCTGCAGCGTGGCCTGTATGAGTTTGAGCGTGTAGCGTTTTAACCGAGCGGCAGTGGGATGTGTAGGAGTCGTTGGGTCTAGTGACGTACTGGGCTCATCGAGCAGAACGCTTGGTGGCTTACGCGTTAGTGCAACGTCGAACGGTGCGGTACCAAGGGATCGATGGACCTGTAGGTTGTAGCCGTACGTAAGAGGTGGCACATACGCGTGCCAAGTGTTCTGATGATCTGCTACGTAGTGGCGTAACCTCTCCACGAGTATTTTGTTAAACAGTTCGGCCTGACCATTCGTTTGCGGGTGGTACGCGGTTGTCAGTACGTGTTTGGTTCCCAACGCGGCGCACACAATGTCAAAGAATTTGGAGACGAATTGAGTCCCGTTATCTGTCAGCAAGTAGTTGGGAATTCCGTACGGGTAAACCCAGTACTCCAGGAAGGCCTTCGCCACTGCGGGAGCTGTGATTGACCGCATGGAGATAGAAAGTGCTATCTTATTAAACCGATCGGTAATAACCAGTATGTACTGGTAACCGTGTACGGACTTCGTGAATGGACCGACGATGTCCATCGTGACGAACTCCAGCGGACTGGCGGCGGGGAACAGCTTCAACAGCTTCTGCGACTTGAAGTGTGTTCCCTTCGTCGCCGGGCAGGTGCGACAGTCCTATAAGGTCTGGAATACATCATTGGCCATATGTGGCCAGTAGAAGTCTCGACGGAGACTTTCATACATCCGAGTGGAGCCCGGATGGCCGACCAGACGGGGATAATGTGCCTAGTAGAAAACGCGTTCCTGCAGTGATGCAGGTACGACCTTCTGAATGGCGCCGTCCAGTGAGGCTTTGCGCACGATAAGTATGTTTCGGTCAAATGTCGAACAGAGTGACACCGTTGCCGATGTCTTTCCGTACGGACTCACAGAAAGGGTCATCTGCTTGAGCCCGTACCAGCTCTTCGACCGTGACCGGATCGATATTGGTTTCCTCCGAGGTGACAGCAAGCAACTCGGGGATGCCAGCAGATTTCCGGTCCGGCGTTGGCCAGTCGAGGCAAACGTCACTGTACTCATCACCGTCAACCGTAATGTTAATGATGAGGTAGCCATCGTCCGTGCGGTCATTCACTAGCAGGCAGGGGACCTCTTCGTCCAATAGGGCATCGTCTTCGCCGTCCGTCTGGATCCGAGAAAGGGCATCAGCCGCTTGGTGCTTGATACCCGGGCGGTGGACGACATCGAAGTCGTACTCCATGAGACGCAACCGCCACCTCGCCAGTCGTCCTGAAGCGTCCGAAAGGTTCAGTATCCACCTCAAGGAGTGGTGATCCGTTCGGACTGTGAATCTCTGACCTTCCAGGTACGGACGGAGGTCCAGTATGACCCAGACGATTGAAAGGCATTCCCGTTCGGTAGTCGAGTACTGCCGTTCGGTCTTGGATAGAGAGCGGCTCCAGTAACCAATCGGTAGCAATAGTCCGTCTGGCTGTTTCTGTAGCAGGGTGCATCCTACCTGTCGGTCGCATGCGTCCGTATCCAGAACATACGGGTACCTTTGACGGGGAATGCCCAAAATGGGCGGGGGTATCAGTCTCTGACGTAATTCGTCAAAGGCTTCGTATTCCGTATCGGTCAGTTTCTCGAACTTCGTGGGTTGCCCTTTCTCCAACTTGCGGTTCAGTGGAGCCGCAATTCGGGCGAAGTTTGCGACAAACCGACGGAATACGTTACAGAGCCCCAAGAACGATTGGAGCTCCGTCTGGGTCGTAGGCGGTTTAGCCTGCTTGATAGCGTTCTGTGTCTTAAGAGACACCTGCAGCTTTCCCGGTCGGATTACGTGTCCTAGGTAGTCCACCGTGCCACTGAAAAAGTAGCACTTGTCCTGTCGGAGAGTAACACCAGCCAAATGGAGCATATGCAGCATGGTCCGCACATGGTCATAATGCTCTTCAACCGTCCGGGAATAGATGATTACGTCATCAAGATACACGAGTTGCGTACTGCCATTTCACCCGTGAAAGAATGATGTCGAGAACACGCTGGAAAGTAGCCGGAGCGTTTTTGAGTCCGAACGGCATTCTCCGATAGCGGTACAGTCCCATGTGCGACCTGAACGTCGTTTTGTCCCGGTTGGCTTCATCCATGTCGGTCTGCCGATAATCACTGTTGGTGTCCAAAGTGGGGAAGATTTGTGCATCTCCCAGGGAGTTGATGCACTCGTCCATTCTGGGTGGTGGATACGTGTCCCATACGGTCGTAGCGTTGAACTGGCGGTAGTCGACGGAGAAGCGAAGGCTTCCGTCTTTCTTGAGCGCGAATACGACCGGGCTGGCCCATTCTGCCAATAACGGTTCTATGACACCAGTAGCGAGCTACTTTGTCACCTCCTTACGTTAGAGTTCTCTCCGAGCGGATCCGGCACGGTACGGCATCTGGAATATGGGCTTGGTGCCTGGTTCCAGATCGATGCGGTGCTTCGCTGCCGCAATTGTTCCGAGATGGCCGTCCCACATATCCGCAAACGGTCGAAGTAACTCAATGACTTTACCCCGTTCTGAAGCATACTCAGGACTGATCTGTACCTTGCTGGGCCATTCGTTCTCATCTTTCCGTACGGTTTCTTGCTCCCATTTGGTATTCTTGTCTTTCAGTTCGGAGTTACTGTCCGAAATCGGAGTGTGTTCCCCATCTTTAGACTGGTCGCTCCGCGACGATGGTTGCGGAGTAATGAGCGCTACAGGAGATGAAAGGGCGAGTCCGATAACGGTGTTCTCGTGTACGTAGGTGTTCTCGGAATGCTATTTTAGTATGCTAGATGGCTAGTTATGAAAATAAAAGTTCGAAAAAACTAGCAATTTTGCAGATTGCGCTAGTTGGCAAGGCAAAAAAAAGTTTTTAGAAATCGCATTTCCACGTGCCGCAGTTGAACTCAATTTGTTGAAGTTGTATGCTAGTTTGAAGTTCGTGCGCCACTGCCCGTTACCTCACATTCGTCGCAGGCGTCAAAATCACTCAAAATATTTACTCTCGGGTCACCAGCGCTGATTTATTCCAACTCGGCATACGGATCCTGAGTCTCAGTTTCTCTAAACGTGAAGTTAAAGAAGTCCAACGGACAACTCTCCCCATTCTGGTACACCCCCCGAGCCCCGGAGCGGCTTTCAACCCCTCCCAGCCTCTTCTCCTCCTGCTCCTCCAATATACGCTCCGCCGTCCTCGCAGCCGCCGCTGCACTCCCGAAACCCACCAACGGCGCGCCACACGGCAGCTGCGGCTGCACAAACACCTTCCCATCCTCGTCCACCATCACCCCACCCTTCCCTCTCTTCTGCAATCGACTCCCCACACCTTCTCCTCCCTTCTCTTCTCCCCGCTCTCCCTCACACTCCCCCGCCCACCCCGAGAACCAGGCGTCACAGGCAACCCTTTACCTGCTCCCTCTCCCACCCCTACTCCTCCCCCCACCACCATTTCTTTCAAATCCATCAGCAATTTGCACGCCTTCTCCACCTGTCCAACTTGCTCCTCTAACACTTCAACCCTACCCTTGAGCCCCATGTTCTCCTTTCGCAGCATCCCCATCTCCCTCCCCACGCACTCCAACATCCCATTCACATGTCCCACAGCCCCCACCCCTGTCAACTTCATCCTCTTCCGAGTCGGCGAAATCAATTCCATCGGCACCCCAACCTCCGACACACTCAGCACCACCCCTCCCATGTCTGCCACCATCTCCGACTGAATTTCGTCGAAGTGCTCCTTCAAACTCGCCCCAAGCTTCCTCACCCGTTCCTCTATCTCCCCCATAAACCTTCTCTCCGGTCCTCCTCCTCCATCCCCATCCCCATCACCTCCACCGCCTCCTCCATCCCCATTACAAACCCTCTGTCTCACACAAACCCCCTCAGTACCCCCCCCCCTCCCTCCCGCGGCGGCGTCTCTGGCACTTTCGTCATATGCAGCAGAGCCGTTTGCTCCTCGTCACCAATGTATTCATTCGACATCCCGAGAAAACACGGCGTCCGGCGATAAACGACTTGAACAGGCCTGAGCGACTTACCACAACCCTCGTCTTTGCCACCCCTGATAACAGCCGTTACACTCGTGACCACACCCCCCTCTACCCCGCAGGCCTATTTGTATCACAATTTTCTGTACCTCAATTTCCCGCCATTCCCCAAAAACTCCATTTCTCCCAGATATTTCCATATTTTCGTTTTTTCCTTTCAGTACCATCCCACAGAACCAATCGACAGCGCCCGTTCCTTAAATTTTTACCATTACATCTTCCCCTTCATACTTCATTTCGACACATCTCTTTTCATAAACACATCCATCAGTCCTAATCCCTTCATACCCACCTACCTCATTCTTTCAACTACTTAGTCATAAAAACTCTCTTTTTTTCTGAAACCACTTTATCGATGTATACATCGGCAACGCCGTTCTCTACTTAAGCATCTCTCCCTTCCTCTCCTGTACCACAATATAACCTCACAGCATCCAGCAAACTCGAGATAATGACCTCGCCTTCCTTTTCTCTCCGCTTCTGCCACACCCCAGCTGTTGTTGTATGCAAAGCCCGCATTGGCTCTATGCTTTACGACCACGGTACCCCACAAGATACCATTCTTTGACTCCAAGATTTCATAGCCGCACCAGCATTCCGCAAGGTCCCATTTTCTTCTGCGGCAGGAGCAACTTGTTGGAAACAGTAATTCGCTCCTGCCCTCCATCTCGCAGACAAGACTTGGTCTTCATTCAGAACGGCCACGTTCCCTCCATTCTTTCAAAACATGGTCTTCATCACACCAGACGAGCAGTTCTTTACATCGCCGTACCCCCTCTCGCTGCACCTCCGCAGGATGGCGTCACCCCTCTTACTCCCAAAGGCCTCACAACTGTCACCGGAAAAGGGGCTTTCGCACTAGCACAACGCTTCTTTAACGCAGGTCTCACTTGCAATATCGTCGACGAAGACGCCTTCTCTAAATCCTACTACAAAAAGCTCGTCTGGATCTCTTCATTCAACGTAGTTGGTTCCTCTCACGGCTTCATTACCATGCATGACGTGGCCACCAGCTACAATACCGTAGTCTCAACGATAATGAAGGAACTACTCGGCATAGTCTCCTCCAACACAGCTATGTCCTACAATATCCCCTCCACAGTACAATCCCCCCTCGCATACGGCAGCACTACTTCCTCCTTCCACGCCTCATTCTCTGAGTACGAATTCAGAAATGCTTACTTCTACCTTTCCTCCGAGGGTACTAAGAGAGCGGGCTTGGCTGACCCTGCCCCTTCTCACACCAACTATGTTAATGTCCTTATAAAAGACATTCTCTTTTAGTACCAGTACTACTTTTGTCTCATTTTGTAAAAAAGATATCTTCGCACAATACTCTCTCTCCTTACCACACGCTTTGTAACTCATTTCCTTTCTTCGACAATCCTTTTATGCTCACATTATATCAAAAAATTCGTTCATTTCTCAGTTCTAGTCAAGTCACCTTACTCTCACACACATAACACTACACGCCCTACATGTTTTATCTAGTTCTCCTCATAATCCATTATAATCGGTCCCTCCTCGTAGTTCCCATCCGTGTAATCAGCCTTGTGGCCTTCTACCTCGTCATCTTCCTCTTTGTAAACCTCCTCCCTAACTTCCTCTTCCTCCATTTCAAAGTTGCTCACAAAACTTTCCTCCTCGTCCAGCTGGTCGTTCGGGTCTTCCCCGAGTCCAAATTTCTCATCTAAGAATTTGAACCGAAAAGCAGGCTGCCTGTGCACCGCATCAGAGAGCTTGTATCTCTCTGGCACAAAGTACATATGATACCGTAGACAATTCTCTTTCACCAGCGCATCAATGTACCCAGCCCCAGCATGAAACACATCTCCCCTTCCAATCAACATGGAGTACGGTGGAACCCTGAACTTCTTCACAACCATCGTACGATACAGCCTCTTCAAACTCTTGTCATCCGTCACATACATATTATGTGACCTCTCACATACCGATATCATAAAAGAGCTCCCCCCGGAGGACATCATGAAGAATCCTGGAATCTCCCCGTTGTTCTTTCCCACATTCTTCAACCCTCGGAAATCGGTGTGCAACCCCTGCCTCGGGCATCCCTCCTCGTACACAACACACATTCTCCTGTTTCCGGCGCATACATTCTCTTATTCGCCCTGCTGTTGTTACACAGACGAAGAGCGGCTGCTATCTGCCCAAACCTAGCATCCAACAACGCCTTCTTTCTCACCATCATCACATTCTTCTCATCCGATTCCATGTAATCCACAATCCCCTTCTTCGTGGTAATGTATCGCCCAATGCCCTGCATCCTATCCCCCGCGTCCTTCCCATCTCCCGCATTGATGATAGGATTCCATCTCTTGCGGTTCTCCTCGAACTTGAGGTCTGGCTGTTCCAAGAAATCCTTGTGAAAGAACTCCAACATACTCTCTGTCACATCTTCATCCAACACCATCACCCTCTTCTTCGCCCCATCTGACATGCCTTCGTCACTTCCAAATTCTTTCAGCACACAGAATCCTCTCTCCATCAACTCCATTCTCTTCGCTGCAAAATACTCTCGCGCGAGGTCATCCCTCTCCATCGCCGCCATCCAAAGAGCCTCTTCCTCTCCTTTCGGCTTTCCCTTCAACGGCAGCTTCACCCCAAGAACTGGTTCCTTCGTAGTCCCCAGTTTCTTGTGCGAATTCCGGGCTGCATGCCAGTACACCGCGTGATGCACCGCCTTCAAATCCTCCACCGTTAAACACCCCGCCCTATGCTGCTTTTGTAGGTGAGGCATATCCATCCACGGGTGCTGGTGTTTCACATCATTCTTCCCTTCCGGCCACTCACTCGGCAGTGCACTCACCATATTCATCCACGACATATCTGATCCCCCGGTGTACTCTCCAGCTGTCTTCATCCCCTTCGGGAGAACGTCCAGATTGTTATCCTCAAAGCTACGCATTCCTCCTTCACCTTCCCCCCCCGGTTCATCCCCAACAAATCCACTATCCTTCCCACTACTATCACTCTCCTCCTCGCCCTCACTGGACGACATCACATTGATTTTCTGCTTCTTAAAGAACTTCTTCAATACAGACCTCGTCATTTTCCTGAACAGGTTAACAACCTCCAAAGGTATTTCCACAGAAGATGTGTTCACCGTACCCTTCCTTCTTGGCTTCGGGGCAGGTTGCACATCATCTTCATCCTCGTCGTCAGTAAGCACCACAGAAGTTCTCTTCCTCGTTTTCCTTTTCTTCCCCACAACCCGTCCAACCTCCTCTTCTCTCAAGCGACCCGAAACCATCTTACGTCTTGTGCTACGTCTTAACACCGGTGGTTCCGGTTCAAGGCTTTTGACCACCATGGGATCGTTCTCCACCTCAGCAGAAGGAGTCCTGGCCGTCCCGTTCGGTTCCACAACCTTTTCAATAACCTCCTCTACAACATCCTCCTCCTCTGGACTTTGCAGCGATACTTTAAAGTGTTGTTTCAGCTTGTTTCCTGCAGTCTTCACCCTTCTAGACACCATCCCGTCCCACAAACGCTTTGCTCCCGCGAGCTCCATTTTGGCTGTTTGCTTCCCGAGATATTCCAAGACAGATACCCCCTTTCCTCCAATCTTGAGAACCGTCTGGATCCCTTCCTCAACTTTCATCTTCTTCTTCTTGTCAGTCATGTCGCAAAGCTTAAACATACCAATTGTACACTGAAATAAGTGCTTCCTAAATCCTCAAAACGGCCCGTCCTCCCTGCAGAGAACATTCTCAGTCGCACATACCATTGCAAGCAACGGACGAAGACACGGAATTCCCCATCTGCGAATCCCATAAGGAGGTCACTGGACACATGTGTGAGCGTCAGCGGCAGCCCCTCGTCACACAACTTCTCAAAAAATTGGAGGAGCCCCTCGCTTTGCACAAACTTCAGAGCCAGTGCCGCATAGCGATTCAAGTGACGCATACTATAGTCCCCGATAACCTCACTTCTTTTCAACGCGCCCGCTATCTGTTTCGGCGTCACCTTTCTAACATCAACTCCTCCTTCTTCAATGATGTTTTCAACGAAGAACATTGTGCTGTGAAGTTTGTCTGCGAAAGAAATCTTCAGAACCTTGGAGCTCATCTCGTTCAGGAGATTGCCAAGTGCTAGCACTTCATTCATGACCATCGGATTACCATCCTTCCTCCTCCAGAACACAACATCCAGAGACTTCACTATATCCTCCCACTTCCCTCCTTCCTCACGCAGGTTCTGTAACACAAGAAATCGGTGATATCCGCCTTTAAGTGTTACATGCAGCACAAGTCTCCCGTCAACGATGTCACTCGCATCCAAATCGCCTACAAGTGTAACGACAATCGAACCGGCGGAGGGAAGCCAACCAAAGTTGCGGCACTTCATCTTCGTGGCCTCCTTGTGCGCCAGGTTCTCACTGCGAACCGTCTTCTTCGGGATTTCAATCATCTCGATATCCGTCGTCAACCGCTGCTGAACATAGTCGGCGAGGGATATCTTCGGTAGCGGCAGCGTGATGTCCACCTCATCCGACGGAACTTTATCTCCTTCATCGAACAAATCCCCCTCAGTTCCACCCAGGGAAGCCTTAGTAGTCCTAACCACCTCCACAACATCGTCATCGGAGTCATCCACGATGTTAGCCCTCTCAATTGCTCCCACTGGTTTCTTCATCTGTTTAGAACCTCCTCGTCTTCCTCCTCTCGTTGGTGGAGAATGGATTTTGGCGGTTTTAGAGGACTGCTCAGCCGATTCCTTGACCTCCTCAACATCTTCACTATCAGGCTGAGAGGTGGACGACTTCCCGGCCCCAGGGTGCGGAGGGGGGTGCGAAGTGGGACTCTGCGGAATCTCAATCCAGGCCATCATCGACGTATCCCAGGCATACAACCCGGCCGATAACAATTCGGCGAGCTTACTCGGGGGTTCCTCCGAACCTTGGAAACGGTAAGGGTACTTCGCGTCTAGATGACTTGAAATATTCGTCCTCCAGATAACCACCAAATCGTCACCCTCTAAGGCAGTGGTGCTTAGAAGATGGCCATGCATCGAACGGCAGAGTCCCTTCCCGGTACCACCAGCAGGCCCCACGCCAAGTACGGCCGCAGTACCAACTTCAACCCTGTTCTTGTCTTTTCCAAGGCTGATGAACAAAGATACACAGTCGCCACCTTTTACCTTATGTGGCGCGGGAGTACTCGTCTTCTTCTTCATCGCGCGCGGTGTGCCCCGCTCGTAACGCGATTTCGCCCTACGAGACGTGGAGACCTTCGTCTCTCCTCTTCCTCGCGTAAACGGCGTTATTTCTGACCCCTCGCTGTTCCTCTTCGATCGCAATGACTCCCGCCCCCTTTTATGGTTCAGAGGCGCCATGTTGGATACAAAGGGTTCAAACAATTCGAAACGCGGATTAAGACCGTCGAGAATGCTCACGAGAACGTATAGTGATGTTCCCTTCTCAATCACGTTCGTTGCCTTCACTTCCTGACCGAACACTGCGCCCGCTCAATATAGGATTGAACTCAAGGGGTTCCGTATTTCACGTTTTAGAATCCACTATCGCTTTATTTAGAAAGTTAAATGATCTTCATAACTACTACGTACGCATAGCTATAGAATAAAGGCACCCAGTTTTGAAGGAAAAAAAATGAAGTGCGTCCGTTAAGTTTTCTTCATGGAAAGCGGTCCGGGGTGGAGTGGCGCTTCATCAGTGCCCTGATGAAGCGCCACACCACCCCGGACCACTGTCCATGCGCAGTGGCCGATGGAGTTGGACGACACCTCGGACGGCTGTCCACGTGCTGTGGCGGAAGAAGTTGGACGACACCCCGGGCGGCTGTCCACGGCAAAAAAAAAAAAATTTTTGGACAGCGGTCCGGGGTGGAGTGGCACTTCATCACGGCACTGATGAAGCGCCACTCCACCCCGGACCGCTGTCCACGCGCCGTGGCTGATGAAGCTGGACGACACCTCGGACCGCTGTCCACGCGGGAAAAAAAATTAATTTTTCGGACAGCGGTCCGAGGTGGAGTGGCGCTTCATCACGGCACTGATTAAGCGCCACTCCACCCCGAACCGCTGTCCACGCGCCGTGGCTGATGAAGCTGGACGACTCCTCGGACCGCTGTTGACGACGGTTTTCACTTATGATTGTTTTATGAATATTTAAAGCCCTGCATCTTCTTATAATGACGGGAGGACGTAAGGGCGTCAAATCATATGACTGTCTTTTAGTGAGTTTGTTGGAGAGCAATAAAAATTGCTCTTCATAAGCACGGAGAACAGTTTAGATTAGAAGTAGTTCGCGGCTTGTTGGTCTCTTACAAAACAAAACAAGTAATGCATCCCATCGATCTGGCAGAATATGCGCTATATCAGAAACTTTACATCTTATCAAATCGAAGAAGGTAGTTCTACCGACTATTTCCTCCAATTTTATATGATGTAGATTTTCCTATAGCGCCCAAGGTCGTGACCGATAATGAATACTCCCTTTGCGACAACCACGACCATTATGTGGTTGTTGGAGAAGAAGAACTCATCACTGGCCACGACATTCTTCTAGTGATTATATTGGGGAGTATTCTTCCTCAGTGATTGAAATATCAGTCATGGCTTAACACGATTATATGAGTTGAACAACTCATATAATCGTAGTCCACCATCACCGGTAGCTCAACCACTTCCGATAGTTCGACCTAACGCAGTCTAGTCTAGTCGGTCTAATAACTAACCACAGTCCAACAGTGATTGAGCTGGCTGTCAAATCCAAAGCCGATTACATGAGTTGAACAACTCAAATACTCGTACTCGACCATCACGGCCAGCTCAAGCTCTTCCGAATGTTCTCAGTAAAGCAAGGATGCAGAAGTGGCATACAATGTGTCCGCCGGCGGCGACTCTGGCTTGAATACGCAATAGCATGGAAAATAGAAGAGTACGCCAGTTAGTACGTACGATTCACAGAAAACGAACAAAATTGTCGAACGTACCTTGTGTGCCACTACGTCCGCGCAACAGAACAAGGATAGAAAGAGCACCTCCCTTACACAGTTTCCGGCGATATTTTTTTCTTCTGTCACAACCGAGAGGATCGCTTGGTTGTGACAGGAGAAGAAGAGATCCCCGAAAACCGTAACGGGGAGGTACAGAGCGTTGTGCTTACCGAGGCAGTTCGCAGGAGAGCGAAGGTGCTTAAGTACACGCGGCGTCACATTACAAACAAACGCCAGTCGCAAGGGGGCCGCTGTCCAGGTAGAAATTTTTTTTTTCGCGTGGACAGCGTTCCGGGGTGTCGTCCAGTTTCATCAGCCACGGCGCGTGGACAGCGGTCCGGGGTGGAGTGGCGTTTCATCACGGCACTGATGAAGCGCTACTCCACCCCGGACCGCTGTCTGAAAATTAAATTTTGTTTTACTTTTTCTCCCACGGCGCATGGAAAGCGGACCGCCTCGAGTGGCACTTCATCAGAGCCGTGATGGAGCGCCACTGCACCACAGACCGCTGTTCGGAGAGCCGTAAGTTATAATTTCGCCTATACTTCCATATCTAGGAATTACAGCACCCCCCTTCCATCCCTGCGTTCTCTTATAACTGTTTATCACCGCATAAGCCCCTCTAACATCGCCCAATTCCCTTCTACTCCTCTACTTTAGAGTTCTGGTACCGTTTTGGCGTCTGAACTCCTCATTCACATAGCTAATTCCGCAGCCGTCTGCCGTCCACTCCCGTCTACCATCCGCACTCATCTCTCGTTCGCTGCGGTCTCTCGTCAGCTTCCGTCCGTTCGCCGTCGCCGTCCGCTGCCGACGTCAATCATCTGTTTTCTCACGACCACTCCCGTTCTTCTTCCGTATTCATAATACAGCCCCTCTTTATTGTTTAAAATGGCTGCCGCAACCACACCCAGGTCTAAATCACCGTCACCGGCACCTCCGACATCCGACATGAAGGTTGGAAAAATGTTCGGTTCTGGGGATGAGCTTCTCACCACCTGTCTCGCCATCCGTGATCACTATGCGTCGACGATGCGAGAGGAAGACGAACCTAGGAAAGTGGGACACAGCGAATTCGTTCAATATATCATCAAGAATCGCACTGTCCTAAACGTTGCCAAGAAGTACTTCTCTATCCTTCTCGGACCCACTCACCCGTCATACAGCGACGATGAGCTCAAGGCTGTGTGCGGGAAGAGTTCGTACCGTCAGCTGTATCTGTCGACGAAGTTGCTTGACATCGTGGACGGAGAGAGAGACAGGCGTGTGAGGGATTTTTGGAATGCTTATACCAAAGTGGACTTTCAAGGAATACCGAAGAATGTGACGTTAACCGAATTCTTCAAGTCCATGAGTATAGCTCCCAAGCGTGTGGGCCGGATAGTTCCCCCTTTCGGTACGAGCATCGCTACACATTTCCAGAGAGTTCACTTTCTTTCTCTTATCCAAAAATTATCTATGGAAAAGCGCCTTCGGGTCCATAAGAGGCGTAAGGGGGAGAAGGGATATTCCACCCCTTTTGGGAATTTGTAAATATTGCAGAATCTCCAAGCTCAGCGTGCGGGTTTTGGTGTGCAGCTGGTAACAAAGGCCTCGGATTGTTGCCCCCAATTTCTGGGATTCCCTAGCGCTGAGGTCATGGTTCTCTCTTTCCTACTGCTCGTGTACGATGACATGCAGTTTAAACCCATTGAAACGCGTTCCGAGGGGTTTTTGCATAAGAACAACGACCATCGCTTGCTACCGAAGAACACGCAAACTCTTCGGGAAGACGAGGTCTAACCGTGGGCATGGAACCTTCCGGAGAACATTGATGTGGCCCTCCGAACGCTTGCGAAGGAGTTCATTTCTGATCTGAACAAGGTTGTTGTGAACGACCAGTTGTACACAATATCAGAACCTAGACGATGGGCCGTTCTAAAGACGTTTCACAGGGACCCGTCAAGAGCGTTTGCTCAGAGATTTGATTGTTTCTCTAACTCGCTTATGTCCTCCATCTTGGAGATGAAAATCAAAGAAACACTCAGGGTCCCTGATATACCTCTCACGCTGATATCAAAACCGGAGCCTACCATCGAATTTCCTGACGATGACGATGAGCAGTTGGAAAGAGGGAATCCTTCTGAGGGGAAACAAGGAGGGGATGGAGATGGTGGAAGTGGAATGGATGTAGTGGGTGAGAGTGGGAATGAAGATGTTGATGAACAGTCGTCCGATGCTGACGTACAGCCTCCATCTGCAATTTCCTCGTTGGACGATAAAATGGCATTCCAACGTTGTGAAGTGGAGATGGAGAAATACTTTCGAATGTATAATTGCGGGTTCGAGCATATGGTGGAAACGGACGAGACTCTGCGAAACAACGGAGTTTCTCTATTGGAGAAAGTTCAAATGGTTTTTATGGACCCACCATACAACATAAGGGCCGATAAGAACCAGTAGAACAGTTGGTACGATATGCTGAGCGCTGAGCATATGGAGAAGGCGGCAAAGCTTATATCAAGGCTGCTACGTCCGGGGGGTCATATCGTTATCTTCTGTGCATTGGAACAGGTGAACCAGTGGAAGAGGGTGCTGCTTTCCCTTATGGGAGCAAAGAACGATCACGGGGTTCCCAGGCGATCGTTTGTTGTGGACCAGGTCCCAATTCATTTTATACGGTCGCAAGGCAACCCCATACAAAACCCGAGACGCAGGTCCTGCTCCTTGTTCCCTGCCATGGAGTATGCAATACATGGTGTTCGAAGTGGGCTCGCTTATGCACAGAAGCATGCGATGGTGAACTATGAGAACTTCAACCACGTGCAGTCCAGATATCCAGGGTAATACAGTGTCATTGACCAGGTACCGCCCATTTCCAATGGGAAGAATCTTCAACGGAAAAGAAAGAAGGAGGGTGGGGGCTACATGTTGGAAAAGGTGAGGTCGGAACAAAAACCTCGCGCGTTGTTGAAGGAGCTGATCAGCAGATTTTCGCAGCCAGGTTATACAGTGGTGGACTTGTTCGCGGGAACTTTTTCGACTGCCATGGTATGAATGGAGTTACAACGCCATCGGAAGTTTATTGGTTGTGATCTGGAGCCTGACTGTTTTGCGCATGCTAGGCACGCGGCAATTGTTCAGTTCGCGATGTGCATGCGCGATAATGAGACGGACATTCAAATTATGCAGGAGGTCCGAAACTCTGTGAATGGCGTGATGGACTTATTTCCCAAGTGGAACGCTCGTTCTTCACGATCATGGAAGGCTCCATCCGGCTTCCCACAGTATCAGAAGTTCCCACCGTATATTGTAGACTTCCTGGCATCGATGTGGCAGGAGGAGGCCATGGCCATGATCGGCAGGCGCAAAGCGCTGCATGAGTGGGCGAAAACGTTGCAAGGGAAGATGGGTCCCGTGGATTGGAACGCGATGTTGGCACTGGAGGCCACTATGTGTGGTTGTCGCATTGGAAAGTCGTCGATTCGTCACCATGACGCAGGAGTGGGAATGTTTACCACGCGCCGTTTCATGAAGAACGAAGAGATATGTTTCTTTTACGGAACTGTAGTGTATCATGACTTAACGAAGAAAAAGAAGGTACACAAGAAGTATGGGGAAGGGTTGTTCGGAGCCACTGCCGCACGTTTTCGAACTTATGCGATGGAGGTTAGCCTGCGAGGCGAGGTATTCCGGAAACTCCCGGAAAGGAGACGAGAAGTACCTACAATCCCTGTATGGATTGTCCCCGCTCCATTTTCGTTGGGTGGAACAATTAATGACCCAAAATATATGGAAGGGGATAAAGATAGGGATGCAGTGGAGGATGGCTTGAAGCAGCGACGGACTGCCAATGTGGCGGTGAGTCGAACCCCAGGAACTGGGCGAACTCCACTTCAATTAAGAGAATACCCAATGCTTGCCGTCCGGGCACTTCGGGTTGTAGAAGTGGGAGAAGAGTTGTTTCCAGATTATGGAATGGATTGCACATGGGATACGTCTTCGAATCCTATAGTAGTCGACTAGAGCTCAATTGATTATTGACTTATAGAACCGAAAGATGTACCGAAGTTTGTGTGAAATCGAATTGTGTATATTTTATTACGCTTTCTCTCTAACTCTCGTGTTCTACAGGGGAGGACGAGAACTCCCCCAAGCGAGTGGGTGTCGTCACTTTTATCATCCAGTGACGTGAACAAAATGGAAATAGGATTCGGGGGAGTGAGGTGAAGTTCAAGTACATAGAATAGAAGATACGGAGTACATGTGATATCATGTGAAATTGTAACAGGTTTTGGCAGTGAGGTTTCGTACAGGAAGGGAAATTTCCGTCCCAACTTTCGGAAAGTGATTCCGAAAAGTACTAAAACGGTGCGATTTTTCTACCACACGTCGAGGGGAGGTGTGCGTTTTACGGGAGACCTGCGATCACATCGAGCGGTGAACACGTCTTGCAGCGAGCGGCGACAACATCTAGAGCGCACCGCCGGGCGCATCGTCGTCGTCCGATTCCATATGGGGAACCGTAAACCGAGAGGTGTGAATGCAAATGCGAATGCGGAGGATGCAAGCGGGCGCGCGTCAAAAGGGCGAACGCGTGCAGAGGTGGTAGGTCGGGGTCGCGGGGATGGCTTGGGTAGTACTACGCGTGCGCCTCGAAGCGGCGATGTGGAAAATGGCGAGGGTGGTATTGGGCTTACTTCGCGCCCTCCTCGAAGCGGATTACGTGCGAAAGGTAGGAAGAACACGGGGAGACGTGATCGAGGCCAACCTTTGGAGCGAACTGAGCGAACCGAGCGAACCGAGCGCACCGAGCAAACAGAGCGAACCGAGCGAACGGTAGATTCTTTGGTACCAAAAGCTACTCCGCTTCCACATGAGATGAAAAATGGAGAAGGGAAAAACAGGAGAGTGATGGGAGGAAGTCAGGGGGATGATGCGTGGGGCGGAAGGGATAGAGGTGGGCTGCGAAGGGGCGATGACTCCACGCAGGTTGTAGAAGAAGGCGAGTGTGGAGATTTCATAGAGAAAGAGAGAGAGTGTCGCAGTGGGGGGTAGGGGAGTGCGATAGCAAGAAGTACTAGTGGGATAGTTAGCCGTGGTATTCGAGGGAAGGAGGGAGAGAGAGTGGCTGGGGTTGGCGTTCGGGAGGGGAGGGGTCACGAAAGAGAAGTAGGAGGAGGCGTTCAGAAGGCGAGGAACGAGGGCATGGAGGTTGTGGTTGATTTTAGGAGGAATCGAATGGTGGGCAGAGAAAGAACTGGTGGACCGAGACACACTGCGATGCGGGAGGAAGAGGAAGTGGGGGATATGAGGCATATGAGGGAGCATGGAAACGCAGAGGACAGTGGGAGGCGAATTGGGCGTGTGGGCGATGGAATGGGGAGCCACGCCAATGTGGAGAGGATGGAATGGCTCCGAAACAATTTGCCCGAGAGAGTTGTAGGACGTAGCAGTGGTGGATCAGTGATTGAAAATGTGAGAGACAATATACCAGTGGATGGGAGAGTATTCGAAGGAGAAGATGTCGTTATTGGAAACAGGCATAGAACTGGAGGGAACTTGGTAGAAACCGCGGTAAGAATGCTTGAAGGAATACGTGTGAGGCATAATGCCGTTCGGATTGAGGACGATGTGCATGGAGCAGGAGTCGACGATTCTGGGGATCGTGGAGAGAGGAACGGAGCGAGGGAAATGGGAACTACAGGAATAGCAGAAGGAGATGAAGAGAACTTACGCGTGTTGCCAAGGTCTGCACTGGTTGAGAGGGTGAATTCGTTGAAAGGAAAGCTGGGAAATATGAAGGAGGATCACTATACCATGATGGTGAGTTTGAAGCTCACGCAGTAAGAATTGGAACGGGTGAGGGAGGAGCTGAAGCAGCAAAATGTGTTGATTGAAAGTTTAAGGGAGGCTGTGAAGGGTAGGAAGAAAAGAAGGTGTGGGAAGGAAGTGAAGGGGCGTCGAAAACATGAAATAGAGGTGCCAGAAAGTTTTTACGTATTTGCAAGGGCTGTATACGATAAGATTCTCCATTGTGCGAAGTTGGAGGCGTCAGAACTCTGTTTTGACATGAAGAAAGTTGGTAGGAGCTGGAAGAACAGGAGTGAGACGGTGGGAGAAAGTAGGGAGGGCAGCATATTTGTGGGTGGGGAGAAGGAGATGGTACCTCGGGTCCCGTATCAAGTGGCATATGAGATGAGGGCGTATACGCCATCAACGGAGGGAGGAAGTGATGTGCTGTTGAAGTATGTGGTGGAGACGGAAATAATGTGAGATAATTGGGAGACGATACGAGAAGCGGGAAGGAAACAGGAGTGTGTGGATAATGTGAGTGCGGACAAGTGTCTGAGGCAGCGGATGAAGCAGACATTAAGCGATGTGATTGGGGTGCGGAAGCGGGCGGTTCGCGAAAAGTTATTCTCGATCCTTGGATATGATTTGATTGCGAAACGTGCGAAACCTACTGGGGGCACTGAGCTATAGGAAGAGCTAAAGCAGCAGATTGGGGAGGCGCGCAAGAAGCTGATGGAAAGGGAGGAGGGCGGGGGGAATGAGTTATGTGCGTGGAGAACGAGCCGGTTCGAAGACCTTGCGTATTCCGGGTCTCGTGCGGTTGGGCCACTATGGGAGGTTGATGATGAAGATATTTACTTCAAAAATGGGATGGTGGTGGCAGTGTTGGAGGAGTATATGGGATACGAAGTGGAGAAGCAAAGTAACGGTGAGCGGCAGTACGTGGATGGGACCGTGATGCACCTTGCGAGACTTGACCCCTGGATTGCCTGTGTCGTGAAAACTATGAACGAGGTTGTGGGACGTGGAGGGCAAAGACAGCTTTTGTTCTCTACTTTGTATGGGAATTATCTACCTGGGGCTGTGGAAGGAATACTGGGGGTAGCCTGGCAATCGCTACAGGAGAAGCATGCCGAGTAGTTTGAGAACGATGGGTTTGTGGATGGAGATCCGAGGTGTGTGTCGGGAAACTCCGGGAGAACTGCGACAGTTGAGCTGTGGGTACCATCGAGGGAGAAGATATACCTAGCTCTGAGAGAGAACTATTCTATGGCAAAACTAACACGGAGACCAGGTGCAGTTCTTGATTGTTACATAGCGGCCTGTCGACCGGAGGACGCGAGTTTCGGGTGGTTGGTGGCACACCGGGCGGAACGCAGGGAAGAGACAGGGGTTGATGGTAGGGAAGAGGCTGGCTACTAAGGGTAGGGTGAGGTGCAGTGGGGAGGAAGGGGTGGAGGTATGTGTGGGATGGGGAAGAGATGCTTCTTCTTTCTCATGTCATGCGTATCTTCACTCTTTCCAATTGAAACAAAGCAGGTTTAAATATTTATGAAGCTGAAGCTAACAGGTAATAGAGGCTACGTGTTGGATGGTAAATAAGGCTTGGCGGTGGGGTCTCGGTAGAACCGATTGAGATAGAATCGGTGAAAGCGCCAGTGTAGACGAGAAGCGAAGGGAGGAGCGGGGTAGTTCTGGCGGAGAACATGAACGGAGTCGAGGATGAAGGAAGAGGGGATGAGTCCATACCAAGGAGAAACGTTATCGGAAGTAGAGTGGGTAGAGATAGGAACTGGGTGGATGGTGGGGTTATGTTCGTCGTCTGTTGCGAATCGGAGGCAAACGAAGTTGAGGGTGAGATCGACGTCGTCGCTGGGTGGGACGAGTTCCATGAACTGGACGAAGGCGAACTCCTTGGGAGAAGAAGTTGAAGAAGGAAGGGCGAAACGAAGAAGGAAGATGAGTTTGCAGACCCGGACGATGGATGCGGAGGGGGGGGAGGTGGAGCCAGCGACGAGAACGTGGGAGAACTTTGGGGACTTGGATGGACCGAAGAAGGGGGTGGCAAAAATTCGTTGGATGAGAGGGACTGCAGGATCCTAAGGCGCAAGCTCGTTCCGCTCTTCAATAAAGTTGTCGAGTGTTGGGATGTAACCGCCGACGACGTAAGCGGAGTTGAATATGGTGAGTCGAGCCTGACGGAGGGCGGGGGTGTTGTCAGTGAGTTGTAGGACTTCGAGAGAGAGGGTGATGAAGGATGGGAGGGCGTCTCTTCCGAATTGTGCAAGAATAGATAGGGTATCGGGGGGGAAGAGGTCTTGAAGAGATTTGTGAGGGTGGTGAGGATTGGAGCAAATGAATATGTGGGCATTGATTAGGTCAGCGAAGGAGATGTGTTTGCCATCACGGACGAAACCGGGTTCTCCGGATTGGAGAGGAAAAGAGAGGCCAGAAGAGGAGGAGGTTATGGAAGGGTTTATGGAGACGGGATTCCAGTCCTTGATGGCGTTGGAACGGGGGATGGCACGAATGGTCCCTTGATGTGCGGTGGACCTGCGCTTTGAGGTTTTGGAGTAGTGGGACTTGAAAAGGGTGTGGGCGTGCTCGAATATAGCAACATCATTGAAGTGGAGGCCTCCAAAGCGGCGAATGTCCTCAACAATGTGGTCGAGGAGGTGGTACTTAAGGGTTCCGAGGCTGGAAGTGTGGTAGAAGCCGAGGACGAGTACGGCTGTGCGCTTGAAGGAGCGGATTTGCTTGTGGAGGTCGGTGAGGCGAGCGTAGGTCCAATCGGTGACGGTGTTGTATCGCATGGAGGCGAGGAGGAGGTCTGAGTACTTAGAGAAGACGGTAGTGATCGGAGCCGAATCGACTTCGTCACAGCATCGGTCAAAGAAGGCGCCGATGAAGGGGAAGACCATGTCGAGTGCATGATAATCTTGTGATTCCAGCATACCACGCAAGCCGTCGGTAGTGAAGAAACTGTTGAGAGTTCGACCGTTGTCGGAAGTGGAGAAGTCGATGTGGAGTCCGTTTGCGGGGGAGTGCTTTTCGATGGCGGAGAGGATGGTGTTTGAAGGTTTGAGGATGGAAGAGCGGACGGAGTTGAAGGGGCGATGGGACTTGGAGGAACGGGGGGTGGTGAAGAGTGCTTCTGAGCGCAGTCTCTCGATGGCGGCGAGCTTGATGAGCTTGGAGACGCCGAGGGGGAAGTTGTGGAGCGGTTCGAAGGTGAAGATGTTGTAAGGGGAGAGGAGTGGGGTGATGTTGAGAAGAGGGTATGATTCGAAGAAGGATGAGTACATTGCGAGGCAGAGGGAGTGGAGGCCTTCAAGGGCTTTTTCATTTGTGTTGCGGGAGATTCTGGGCTTACGAGCAAGGAGAGCGTCTTCTGATTGTTGGAGGAGAGTGGAGTGTGATTTGCGTGCGGCGAGGGTCTGGTGCTGAGTTCGGGGGGAAGAGGATTGAATGTGTAGGGGGAGGTCTGCGCGGGAGACGGTGCATCTATGAAAAGGGTGTTGGGGGCGGGTTCCGTGAAAGATGGCGAGGATGTCTTTTGCTTCGGGGATGTCGGCGCAGTAGCTGGCGATGATTGGGGGACAGTGGCGGAGAACGCCATGGGCGTCACGGAAGGGGAAGCCGTTGAGACCGGAGGAGAGGAGGGGGCCGAGGAGCTTGGGGATGGCGAGCTGAATTAGTTCCATTTTGGTGTGGCGGGGGATGTGAGAGGAGGTTTGAAAGATAGAGTCGAAGTCTTGGGAGGGGTTGGTTGGGAGGAAGGAGGTTGGCAAGTATATGAGAAGGTTGAGGTGTTCGGTGATGCACTTGTGACGGAAGGCATCGGAGAAGTTGAGAACGGTGATGTGAAGGGGGTCGGAGGTGATGGAAGAGGATTCGAGGGAGGTGGAGGACTTGTCGGAGTAGATATGGACTAAGCCGTTGAAGGAGTCGATACCGGTGGAGTCGGGGGTGTGCCAGATGCAGGAGTCGTTGGAGGAGCGCATGATTGCGGCTCTGAGGGCGGGGACTGCATCTTTTCCGAGGGTGGAGGCCATGGGGTGGGCGAAAGCGGGAGAGCCGGAAGGTGTTGTGTGGGAAACGGGGTGAAAGAAGGTGTTGTGGAAGTGTGCGAGGGCGAGTTGTTGTTTGAGGACCTGTATGGGGTTCTTTCGGAAGATGGTGGGGGACAAGTGCTGCTGTGGGTCGGAGAGGGTGGTGGGAGCGAAGCCCATGTTGCTGACTCGGTGTTGGAAGAGGTCTGTTTGAAGTTCGAGACAATGAGAGGCGGAGGAGACGGCGTTGTGGAAGCCGGATTTGGAGAAGGCGGGGTCGTGGAGGAGGGAGATGAGTTCGTCAGCCTTTCGGAAGCCGAGGGAGGAGGCGATGGAAGAGATGTAGAGGACCATGCGTTCGAGGTGGGGGTTGTTGAGGAGGGGGAAGGAAGGGGGAGGAGGGGGAGTAGGGGAGGGGGAGATGGAGCAGACGGGGGGTGGTGGCGATGTGGTAGGCGTCCTGGGTGTGCAGGGAGAGGCAGAGTTGCTGGTGGTGGTAGGAGTCGTCGTCTGCGGTGGGGAAGTTGTCGGAAGGGCGGTTTGTGGGAGGGGGAGGTGTATGGAGGTGGGGGGTAGACTTGTGACGCTTGATGCGTGGGGGGAAATGGGGGAGGCCTCCGCCTTGGGAGAGGAAACGCTTGTCTGGGTTGAGGCGATTGGGGCATCTGCTCTGGTGCCTTTGCATGGCGGGGATGGTGCGGGCAAAGAAGGAGCAGCCTTCAAAGCAGCAGTTGGGCATGGCGAGGAAGGTTGGGGGGGCTGTTGGAGAGGATTGGGGATACGTGGCGGGGAGCTTAATATGGCGCACGGACGGTGGGACAGAGTGATGGGGATGATTGCACGTGATTCGAAGGCGTTTCATATATTTAGTAAACGAATGCCTGATGTGAAAGATGTTGACTAGTGAACCGATCTCCACAAACTGGAAAGGTATTCGATCTATTTGTATACTCCTATTCCTATTCGATAAACAGCTATTTAAGTTTCTAGCTAATTGTCTATCTCGCTATTCGCCGCCGTATACATGAACGTAGGTGACACTAACAAACTTACATTGTGCTGCGAAACTACCATAAACGAAAGAAGTATGCTAGTTTTCCTTCCATCCAAACTAGCAAAAATGGAAGCAATTTGGAATAATTTTTTCGAAAAAAAAAAGCACAAGTGGAAAGGTGGAAATATTTTCGGAAATTAGCACTTCCAAATTTGGATAAATTCACCGGTTTTTCGTTCGTTTTAATTCGGTCATTTTTGACCGTCAAACGAGCATTCCGATAACACCGACGTAACCGGACCGAGCGGTCAGAGAAGTTTGCTACGCGAACGAAAAAGGGCACGTTCGGTCGGAGCTCCATAACTCCACCCGCAAGGAGTCTTAGTTCGATCGTCAATCCCGTACGGTGATGACATTGTAGAAAGACCAAGTCGGACGTTTTGGTGGTTACCAAGACGTTCGTTTCCGATATTGGGGGTCGAACAACCGGACGGGCAACGTGTATCTTATTAGATGGGGTTTCCCGTTCGGGTTCTGGTTCCGGCGCGGAAGGTGCATTTGGTCCGTAGGCGGAAGACTGTATAGACACCGGTTTGGAGTGCCGTAGGAGTATTGTCCGTTTCGGTGGTAGAATTGCCAAGACGTACTTGTCAATAAAAGAAGTACCGAGTAGTACGCTGGTGGAGAGGTTAGAAACCACCAGGAACTGTACTAGTACGTTGAGGTCACCGATTCGGACCATAAGGGAGAGAACTCCGACAACATCCATTCGGTTCTTCGACGCGTCCGTAATTCAGGGTCTTACGTCCGGTCAGAGTTTTGAGCGCCAATTCGGAGAGAGATGGCGTTCGTGAACCAGACAGGGTCCGGCTCCGGTATCAAGAACTCCCGTTAACGGATAAATCAGTGCCATATTGAGGCCAACAGACACGTGCACCTTGTAGTTCGCGCTAGAAAAGAGGACCGTTTCAGCTTCAATATCCGTATCGGTCAGGTCACATGTCAGAACAGCGGGCTCTCCTTGGATGGAGTCCGTTCCGTCTGTCGCTGACGGGGCGAGGCTAGGCCTCTGTGGAGGAGGCGATGTCTCTACGCTTTCTGCTGGTCGGCTTCCTGGTCAGGAGTAGGCTCCTCGACCAGCATGGCGGTCTGTGTCGGTCGTGGTGAGTACGGCTGGCGAGGCTGTCCGCCCTGGTGATGTCCTACATTGTCCTTAGGGGTATCAGTTTTCCGTCCGGTCTGTTAGACACAGTAGTAGCCCTCCTCGCGACGTTGCTGATAATCAGCCTCCCGTATCGCTAGCAGCTTCTCCTTTAGGTCCGGCGGGAGCAACTGACAGCAGTTGGGCTCCCGCGAAAGGCAAATCCGACATGTTCTAACTGGTGCCTGCCCCTGGAGTTGCCGTACCCTGGAGCTGGCAGGACAGGGATAAGACCGAACGGACTGAGCCGGCGTTGAAGCCGAGGGCGTAGTGGGAGGCGAGGGCATGGAAGACAAGCGGGACACCGCGAGGGCATGTTCCTCTTTTTCATCCGATATGAAATAGATCGCTTTCGACGGGGTATCGATACTGTGAACCTTCTGGGCGGTACGAGAGGACTCTTTCCGAGCGGATGGTTTTTGTGTATCGACCCGAACGGACTGTTGACGTGAGCTACAGTGAGTGTCTCCGTACGATTCCGCATAACGGGCAAGCGCATCGTATGCAATATTGGGGTGCGAAGTGAGGTGATTCCTCACCTTTGACCGTATGGCAGCAAGGAAACCTTACACGAAGATCCCCTTTAAAGTTCCGATCGATAACTACATTCCCACAGCAGAGCGCTTTCGTCCAGAGCTTCTAGGCGAGCTCCGTTTCGGACATGCCAGACGCCTGGCGGTAGAGGGTAACCTCTGCGGCCGCGTCGGCAATGATCTCATCCGTTGCGTACGTGGTCAATAAGAAATTGACTACCTCTTCGTACGTATAGAGAGACTCATCTCGAGTACGGTCGAGAGCGCCAGACTCACCTTCGAGCCGAGACTGAACCAGAGCGTGCGCCGATCCGGTCAGGTAAAACTGGAAACACCAGAGGGCTGCCCCGTCAGTGAGGCCGTTATGGTTGCAAGGGGTTTTAAACCGCTGTAAGAAATTGAGGACTGATATCGGATCTGTCTCGTAAAAGAAGTGACCCTTCATCTGGACATTCAATTTCTTTTGGTAGCGCGCAATCTTGCGCGCCACCCGCGAATTGTACGTCTGGCTTTTCCTGAGCAACCTGTACGTACGGTAGTCCACCACTTTGGAAAACTCCTCGTTCAAGGGCCTGATGCGTTTTAACATCAACTTGTCCGAACGGAAACGATACCGATCGGACTTCCCCCTCCGTCGAGGGCTACGGGAGTGTCGGTCGACTTCAGAATCCGTGCGGTCGTCATCCGACGATGACTTTGAAGAGTCCGAGGCCGTTTTGGCTGATCGTCGCCTTCTCTGGCGGCGGCGATCTTTCTGTTTACGGGGCGCGTCATCCGAATCGGAACTTCCGCTCGGTCTACCGCCTCTGCGGCGGCGATTCCTTCTCTCGTCGGAGGAATCTCCTGAGCTTCCGTTCGGATCGTCCTGCCGGTTGACTGGTGGGAGGTACACTCCGGTCGGACCCCTCGTTGGGCCCTTCTCAGTTCCGGTCGGTGTTGCCTCTCACCGCTAGTGGGGGCATTGTCCGTACGGTCAATAAAAGATTTGGGTGGGTGGGTCGGTAGCTGAGCTACCAGTGCGGCCAGTGTGCTGTTCAGAGCTGACGTAGCAGGTTCCGAACGGTCTGTCTTCAGGATATTCCTTACCATATCGTGTACGATCGGTGGAATATCCTGGTGCAGAAGCACCGGGATGCGGTCCTTGAGGTACGTCTCCACGGCCATGGGGGCGTGGACCTCAATTTCCGTTCGGAGACTTTGCAGGGCATAGGGAGCGATCCCTGCCCAGAGTTCCCGTGCGGTAGTCCGTTCGGTAAGGAGTGGCGGCGCGGGGCCAGCGTCGCCCCGCGGCGTCTTCTCCGTTCCAGGAAAGGGGGCGAGGGCAGTAGCCTCGTCCTCGTTCCGTGCGGACTTTGACCTGTTACGTGCGGACCCGTCAGGGATCATCCGTTCGGGTTCCTCTGACGGCGTCGCATAGGCAGTCGCGTTGCTTGGGATGCTTCGGCGTCCTACCGAAGCAGCATCGGAAGCGGCGTGAATTGCGACCGGTACGGACTTTGCGGAGTCTTTTTCGATCAAGGACCCTTCACCCATTTCTCCGTGCGGACGATGACTCATACTGTACGTATCGGTTCCATGATCGGTTCTGCTGCTCCGCACGGTCTCGAATCCCACTTCTAGGTCGAGAGACCAACGTGGTATAATGCACAAAAATGATAGAGTCCGAAGCGGTCTTGACACGGGAGCGGCGGCAGCGTACAGTCTTGTGACTGTAATGAATCCGAACGGAGAGAAGGGGTGGAAGCACCGGGCGGTCGAGGGAAGAGTGAACGATTGGTATCACCAGGCACGCACAGGAACGTGCGGAAGAATACGAACGGTCTGAGAACCCAATAAAGAAGTAGCCGTGCGGTCTATCGTGAATGCAAACTAAGGAAGAAGACGTTCGGCAGAAGATGCTTGTCGTTTACGATTGGGGCCTCGGGAGATCCGAGCTACAACTAAGTATCGGGTCTTGGCCCCCTACTGACTACTGTACGATCGGTCTAGTTTGCATTGTCACCACCCAGCACCACACAACTTGTACACGTGTCCAACTCGTACGCTCGGCCAACCCGTCCGGCACTCGATCACCAACTTGTACACGTGGCGGTGCCACTGCACCGGCCAACCGTGCACTACCCCTTCGTTCGTGAACGGCGAATCGTATATACAGAGCACCAACTCGGGCCCACTCTACTACAGTGGGCGTGAAAACGACCGACCCCTTGAAGGCAGAAGCGATTAGGTGAAGAATACGACCGGCTGTTGCACGTTCAGAAAGAAACTGGTGATCCATCTTGTCCTACCTTAGTGCGTCGGGCAAAGAACATTCAGAAAGAAATATTGTCCAAGATAGTCTTGAAGAACTTCAGTGGTAGACTTGATGTGGAAGACGTCCGTGAGGGATGGCAAGGACCAAGTAACAACACATTTTGAAACCAACCTGCCCATTTCGAAGCCCTCAATGAACCCAGTTCCCTATCTCCTATGAGACCATCACCACAAACGCGTCAGCGTTCGGCCAAAAGAATATAAATTGAACTGCTCGAGAACCTCCAGCGTATGACCTAATCTTTGTCGGACCTTGCAACCGCTCAGCTTCAGAAAGAGAAAATAGAAGAGCTCGAAGAGCAGAATATGAAGCGGTTAATCACCTCTGCACTTGAAAAAGGGCAAGAGAAAATGGAGGCAAAGATGGACATTTGCATTTGAAGTACTCTCCCAGAACTGTTTGGGCACTCTTAAAGTAAAACCGCCAATGAATAATGGGCGCCAGAGTCACAGCTTACGATACGCCGGACGACAGCCAGCAAGATGGGCTGCTTGGCGGCAGAAAACCCACATTGTGGCGTTCTCTGGTGCGCGGAAGCCGTTTGCTGCCAGATTGTTCGTAGGCGGGGCGTCATCGGCCGTCATCACGTCCCTAACACTGCGATCTACAACGTCCGGCAGCACTGTGCGCCACTCATATGCGAAGCAGGAGCAGCGCGGCTGTGGCTCCGGTAGGGGCGAGATGCGTGGTGGCACCGCCACAACGGGCTACCCACACGCGGTGTGTTGCGTTCCGTGGGCGCAGCCCCATTGGTGGGAGACGGTGTTATGGATGTCGGAAGAGGGAGAATAACAGTTACACGACGAGGTCGAGGACGAAGAAGGGAGAAGAGACATTCCTCAATGACGGCGACCATTGAAGCAGCATTAGCACAGCCTTATACACAGCAGTGCGCCATGGCTGCGGCGGTTGTGGCTACGACCTTCGGGGCTGCAGCAGAATCGGCGCTCGCTCGCGAAATTTAAAGTAACGCGCATGATAGGGGGCGACCACCACACGCTTGGGACGGTATGAAGCCAAAAGGGTGGCAGTTTATGGCGAAACGGGTCGGTCGATGTTTAGCGCAGTCTACGTCGTTCGTTTTACCGTCACTGCTCCCTGGCGCTGGCGCGGCGCTGAGAATTCCATTGCCACTTCCACGTGCACATTAGTTACAGCTGTAGCTTCGGTAGCCTTCGTTGTTGTACAGCACGTTGGCCACGTCGACAACATCTGGGACGCCGTGCAGGTGCGTGCCCATGCTCGTTCGTGGGCCGTCTTCGAACACGTGGTGCTCGACGTCGGTGGGGGTGGTGAGATCAACGTGGTGAGGCAAGCCAGGGGCCAGCTCCGCCTCTACATGCTGGGGGACAGAAACACGGTCGTGAAGTGTGCAGCGCAGCCGGCCGAAGAAATAGCGATCATGGAAGCTCCCACCGCGTCGCGCACCAGCTGCACCAGCTGCTCGTCGAAGCCATTTCTCTGCCTGCCCTTTTTCAAGAAGCTGAGCACAATTTCGTCCGTGCTGAACGCCTCAAACTCCAACTGCACTACGTCCAGCTCGCACCGCTCACGAAGGCTCTCTAACCTCTACTGGGAGCAGCAGCGCCACCCTTTTCCCAGCATTATCCCACGCAGGCAGTTCGTCGTTTCTTTCTCTTTAAACCGCATGAAATTGTCATGTGTATGGAATCCAATCATGACCATAAAACCACTGCGCTTGAGAGGAGCAACAATGAAGAAAATCTCAAGTCTTTTGTTCTTTGTCTGTGGCGTACCGATGAAAATCTTCGATCAAAGCCCAAGCCTGAAGATGAGGCTCGTAACATTATTCCTGTAATCGAGGACGCTGTTCGGAACGCCATTCCAACATACATATCTCAGATGGATCGCTATCTGGAGTTGAGGCGTCTAAAGCCACTTCCGCTTGATGCTACGGCGTTCCTTGTCGGATCATCCGCTGGTGGAGACCACGAAGGGAATTTTTTTTGTTACCCCGGCTGTAACCCGTGAGGTCGTTGCTATCAATTGTTACAGAGCCGCCTGTCTCTGCCTCACAGAGATTGAGAATCTTTTGTTCGATCTTTCTCTACACTATGGGTCTGAAGAATTGCTCAAGTACAACGAGATGATTGACGCGTTTGTCGAGAAGGCACGCACGGAAGCACTGGTCTTTATGTCCCGAATAAGATTCGATACAAAGAGTTTTGGAACCATGTTCCACCGACAGAACCGTTCCGCATGTGCTTTTATCACGTTCGCGATCGTATGACTGCGTCAAGAGAGTATTGTGAAGCTCTTCTGGGAAAACAGAATCCGCTGCTTCCCGACCCTGCTTCTCCCATCGACACACCAAGGCTGACCTCTTGGAGCCTTTTCTCGTCATGTATCGCTCCCTGGTTGAAACAGAAGTTCAGATTCTTTCTGACGGAAAGCTGAGGGACCTCGTTCGCATGGTGGACATCTTCGGTCTCACTTTGGTCAAGCTCGACATTCGTCAAGAGGCTGATGAACATCCCAATTCCATGTCAGTTATCACGGAATACCTCTGCATGGGTAAGTATGAGGACCTGAAGGAGGGACAGCGACTGGAGTTTCTCACAAGCGTCCTGGAGCGTAAACGCCCTCTGATTTCTAGGGACCACCCGGCCACTGGCAAGAACGTGTTGGACAACTTCGAACCCATTTCAGAGATTGGGTAGGAAGCTCTGGGAGCTTATATAATCTCCATGTGCATGTGACCGTCGGATGTTATTGCTGTGGAAGTTTTCCCGAGAGAGTGTTCAGCAGATTGTGGTACAAACTCATTACGTGTTGTGCCGCTTTTCGAGACTATCTATGTATTGCAAAACTAGACTATGGTGCTGGAAACTTTGTCCGAGAATATGTGGTACCGCCAGAATCTCCAAACCTGTCTAGATTTAGTTCAAGAAGTCATGACTGAATGTTGCCACAGCGGAAAAAACGGTGGTCGACTCACGTCCGCGTGGGAGCTGTAGAAGGCTCAAGAACGAATTTTGAATGTGCTAAAAAGCATGGAATCACTCTGCGTTTCTTCAACGGCCGTGGAGGTGCTGTTGGGCGACTTGGAGGCCCGCAGCATCTGGCCATTTTGTCACAGCCGCCACGCACGGTGAAAAAGTATCTGAGGGTGACTGTATTCAAGAGTGACCATCCAAGGTGGGGTGGTGGAACAGGACTTTGGATTACTGGCGTTCGCATGGAAGAATTTAGAATTTCATACCACTGCGGTGTTGAAGGCGGATCTGAACGACCCTGTGCCGGTGAAGGAGTATCTCGGTGTGCTGGATATGTTTTCTGAGATTTCTGGCGTCAAGTGTCGTGAGATTGTTCACGGCGATGATCGTTTCGTTCAGTCGTTTCGCTCAGCGACTCCTGAACAGGAGCTTGGGCTACTCAACATTGGTTCGAGACCGCAGAAGCGAAAGGAAGGAGGTATTGAAACGTTGCGCGCCATTCTTTGGGTGTTTGCACGTACTCAGACGAGACTGCACTTACCTGTATTGTTGGGATTTAGCTCTGCGCTTCACGCTGGGATGAAGGTGGGGAGCGGCAATGATTTTTTTGAGAGATGTATGAGAAATGGCCATTTTTCAGGTCGTTCTTTAATCTTAGTGAAATGCTTTTTGGCAAAGCTCGCACCAGAACTCTAGTCAGCCGCCGGAACGGATCTTTCAACCCTCGCACACCCCACTCAGCCCATTGTCCCTCACTGGGGTATAATCGCTGGAGAACCAGGTCAATTGCCGCACATGCCGTTGATATGCACAGATTTCTTCATTCGTTTAACTTCCGAGCTCGTACAACCTTTCCCGCCGTGATTCGAGTATCGTTCACGAACGCCAAGTCTTCTAATATCGCATATCCCGCCGGCATGTTGTAGTCAGGAATTAGTTTGGGCCAGTATAATCCAGATATGTACGTTAGTTTGCTTTCATGGTAACTCCCAGGATAATTCAAAGCTACATGCATGACTTCACCTTTGAAGTTCCAGACTAACAGATTGGTTGCCTCAACACGTTGTGTTATTGCGTTATAGAATGCGTTTTGCGTGTCAGAATCGCTGAGGTGTGGTACATCCATTCGAGCGCCGTCATTTACACCAAACACTCCACGAAGCGCATATCCATGGATTCTATTCTTCTCCGATAGTGCACAAGACTCTCTCATTTCTGGTTCTGTCGGCCATTCTTTTCTGAATTGTGGATGGGCAGTGTCTTGCATTACATTCCAAAGAACTGCAAAAGCGTAATCGAGCCACTCAGACAAAGAAGATGGTTTTATTCCGAGTATGGGGCAGAGAGAATATTCTACACCTCCTGTCTTCATGTACCACAGAGCAAGGCCCAACAAAACCTCAGTATGCAGTATTGCTTTTCTTCCCCACGTAGTGCCTGATGTTCGAAACGGAGAACCATATCTAGTTCTTGAACGTGTTGCAGAGAACCAAGAGAGTAGATCATCGAAAAAGGCTGCTTTGTTGAAATTTGTTGCAACAGTATAGTCTGCATCTGTTCCACACAGAAACAGACGGCGCCATGGTGTTTTCTGCAAGTGCGGGCGTACAATCCAAGAGCGCAGGAACTTAAGATCGTTTGTATTTTTTCGTTTACCTCTTCTATGTTTTCGGCGTTTGCTATTACGATGACGGACAAGAAGAAGTATGAGAATAAAGGCGGCCTGGAGCAGAAAAATAGAATTTCCTTTTGAGCGTGGCATGACGTAAAGTTGTATTGTGAGAGCAGGAGTGAAAGCTTGTCCAAAGGCTTTGCATGTTGTTATGCGTTTCGGAAATAAAGATGCGTTTCACTTACACGAAAGCTCCTTGCTGCCAGAAGTTGGCGTCTGGACGGGGTGCCGCTGACCCCGTCTAGACGCCAAGTCTCCGGCAACTAGAACGTCTACGTGCGCGATTTTGATTTGCTCGTCAACTTGGCGTTTGGAACTCTTGGGATTTTCGGACGAACCCAATAGGCTCGCAAATCTGTAGACTCTGCTGTGACTCAGCAAAACGATTAAACTAGGGCAAAGTAGAGAAATTTTACTTTATTTTCTTCCGTTTACTTTTTCTTTGTACAAAAAGTGTGGATTACGATGAACTACATTTGCCAATCTCAATTTTATCTACTGTAAGGCAGATATTTTTTTTCTAAGCTACATTGGCCGTTCTTTGCCCGCATATGACTACACATCAACTACGCACGTGCAAACGGCGTAATTGTCTAGGCAATATCATTTTTCTTGCACACTGAACCAGACGCCTCTTAAAATTAATGCACTACAATCCGTTCTTGCTTTTGGAACTACATAAGAATTAGACCTACTTCTATTTCGCGACCAACTTTAATCGCGAAACAGTTTCACAATGTCGTTATATCCATCTTTTGTAAAGAATAATTTCTCCAACATGAAACCCTTACATAATCTACTCTTTATGGAAAAATCTACTCTTTATGGCAACCGCTACTTAATTCAACCTGTAGTATAGTGGGCCCGAGTTGGGGTGCAGTGTATGCAATTGGCCGTTCACGTACAAAGGGGTAGTACACGGTTGGCCGGTGCAGTGGCACCGCCACGTGTACAAGTTAGTGATCGAGTGCCGGACGGGTTGGCTCAGCGTACAAGTTGGACACGTGTAAAAGTTGTGTGGTGCTGGGTGGTGACAACGCAAACTAGACCGATCGTACAGTAGTCAGTAGGGGGCCTAGTGTGGCAGAAATAGGAAAGTTCGTGCGCGCGGGGAAGGGAGCGCGCGAGGAAGAATGTAGATAAGTGTTGGGTGATGAGGATGATGAACCGAGGAGAAGCCGAACTCCTCGGTTCACCCCGCTTTTATAGGCATTGCGCGTTTCCTGAATGGGAAACGCGCAATGCCCTCTACTATCTAGAAGGCCACGCAACTGTCAGTCCGACAATTGCGTGGCCATACAGCTGCATTTAATTATCAGCCTCCCGACGTGGAGGCTGATAATTTTGCACTTGTTACCACACTCGATCTCTTTCTAAAGTCCTAAGAGACGATGCGTACTATAGATTCCTAACTACCCATTGTTCCGTAGGATGGACAACTTTGTTATCTTGCGTTATCGTATCCAAAACATGATTTCCCGTGAGTTTTGTGAAAACGTCCGCGGGATTATATTCTGAGCACAAAAACCCAACCTCACAAATGCACTTTGATTCGAAGCCCTCTCGAACAACGGCAATGTCAATCATCAATCTTCGTTCTGCGGTAATAGAAGACTTGGTTATAACGTCGAACAACTCTTCGAGTCGGTGAACATACGCCACTCCAAGTCCTTACCAATCATTTCCTCTATGTCCGTTTTCAAAGTGAAGGCAAAATCAAAGGCGTCTGCGAAGGCGTAGACCTCTCCTCCCAGTACGCTTCTAACGACTCTTCTAATCTTATAACTTGCATAATGAAGAACGTTGTAGTTATCGTGCTTGTCGGTGAGAAGCACTATGTAACCGAGCTGTGAAGTAAAGTCTCCATTATTGGCAAATGATGAGTCAGCGTAGACCCTGAGGCAAAGACTGTCGAAGTCAAGTTTCCTGCAAGAGAGCATTTTGTTGCTCGTGCCTTTGAGATAAGAAACCGACTTGTTAATTAGTTTTCCATAGTCCTTGGGTTTTTTCTGAAACATTTCTTCGGTTACTTGCGAGAGTTTGTTCATAATGAAGCAGATGTCTAGGCGTGAGTTACATATCCAAGCTAATTTGGCTCTAAGCTATCTAAATGATGCAAAACTGTCGTCTGGCAGTGTTTTCAATTTATCCACATATTCTTTTTGACTTGTGGTGAACCCATTTGGTTCTGTTTTGATGTTCATTCCTGGGAACTTGAAGTTATCAAATTCTCTGGCTCTAGATTCGAAACGTTTGAGTGATTTGTTTGTGAGTTCGAGAAATTTCTCGTTTCCAGATAGGAGTGAATCATCGACGTAGGTTCCAATCATTCCACCAGGTTTCTTGTCGAATTTTCTGTAGAAGAGTGAGATATCGGATTGAGCCTGTGCCATTTCGAGTTCATCCTTTACATGTTCCAACATAGTTCTGTTCCAATAGTCTCCGGAGTCCTGGAGGCCGTAGAGAGGTTTCAGCAGCTTTAAAGCAATGTTTGGGGGCATTTTGAAGTCTGCTGATGGTTCTAAATATACTTCTCTCTCCAATTTCTCGTTGCTTTGTAAGTATGCCTGGCTTACGTCGTGGCTCCAGATTCTAAAACCAAAAATGGTGGATAAACTGCGAATAGTTCTAATTGAACACTTTCTATTAGTTGTCGAATGATGAATAAGGATTTTTTGTCCTTATCCCGATATCCTTGGGCGATGAATCGAGCTTTGTAAAGCTCCTCAGGTGTCTCTTTGTTCTTCATACTAAGAGCGAAACGTCCTCCGAGCATATTGGCGTTCGGTGGGATGTCTTCAATCTTGACCGTTTTCCAAGTTTCCCTTTTGTGCAAACCCTCGATCTCTTTCTTTCTTGCCACGTCAAACTGTGGAAGATGCTTTCGGGAATCGCTAGGTTGGAGAATTTCCGTAATATGGATTGGAAACTCTTCTGGAGAGCTAAAACTGGAGAAAAACGATTGGAGTAGGTCGTTATAGGAAGGTAATTGAATCTCTGTTTCAAAACTGTTGTCGTCGATGTAGGGGTTGATTTGAGTGACGTTGTGTTGGACTTCGGAGCCATTGCGATCGATGAATATTTGTTTGTTGTCAGTCTTTGTGATCTTGTCCGGTCCGGTCCAAAGAGGTATAACGTCTTCAAGATACACAAGAACTTTTTGACCAACTGTAAAGTCGATTTTGGTGACCGCAGGGATTCTACGGTTCAATGCGGTACGGAGTCTAAGTTCATTAGAGATAGTCTCCATTTTGTGGCGAGCTAGCTTCAACGCTTCCATGCATGCGTGCTGGTCTGGCAGCTTAGATGCGACGCCAGAGAAACGAGGAAGTACTTCCAACACCAGTAGCGAAGTGGCGAGCCCTCCTGGGTTCATGGTGTCGTTCATAGCATTGACAGCAAGGTTAATTGCTTTTCTAAAGTCTACGTTAGGATGTTCGTTTCGAATCTTAGTGTAGATTCTGCGAAGGGGGTCGTGGTATCTCTCTCCGGAACCAAGTGAGTTGTGGCTTTCGATCCCCGGGAAGAAAGATTTGACACCGTTCTATTCCATAAGAGTCTGCCAACGTGGGGAGGTGAAGACCGAGCCCTGGTTGCAGCGAATGAAGTCAGGAAAACCGGTGTAAATTGTTGTCCAGCACTCAAGGAATGCGTTCCAGACAGAATCGAGGGATTGGCCACTGACAAAAACGGCAGCGCTGAAGTGCGTTTGAAGATCGACGACGTGTAGTATGGCTCTTTGATTAATGAACATTAGATCTAGAGATAACTCTCGGTTGAGCTCGACGCCGTGGGGAAATGATACTTGAAAGCTTTGGGGTTTCGGGGTGAAACGCTGACAAGTTTTGCAAGCTTTGGTGACTGCTTCTAGTAACTCTCTTGTGGCCTTGTTGGCGTCTTCGGGTTGGGCCTTTTTGATCACATTAAAGAGTTTTCCGGTTGAGGGGCGGTAAAAATGAAGATAACGTTTCCGGATTTCCGCTTTCGTGGAACTGATGTCAATAAATTCGTTCCAATCGAGGTAGAGCTGACCAAACTTTCGTGTGATTGGCATATTCCAGCCTCTGGGGCAAACCAGTTGGTTAATAATATTGTTGACATAGATTTTCTCGTGGTCCATGAAGTTGATGCCAAGAAGAAGGGGAATGTTGGCGTCCATGACATCAACGGAGAACTTCAAGATACGTCCGTTGGGGCGTTTATTCGGATTGGAATGTTACCAATCGGCTTGAAAATTGTGTTACCGAGACGGTATCTCAGGCGCGACTTGTGGTGCTAAAAGCGGATTTCAACTGTAGGCGCGGGCCTGCTGTAGTCCAATGATGCTTCGTTGGGCTCCAGTGTCCAAGCATGCGCAATTGAAATGCTCCGTGGGGGGCTTGTCCGCGATGGTTGAATCATCGCAAGCAAGAATTTCTATCGGTGGCTTTTTGTACTTATTTCTACCACTACGTTTACCAGCTATCGTACGTGCTACTTTGAGGAATAGGGTCGGAATTCTATTGCGAAAGGCAACAGAGTTCCCGTCTTAAAATCCAAATGGTTATCGGTCGCGTGAAGGTTAAGCGACTCGAAGAAGTTGTTTACGACTTCCTCCGGCGCGTTGTTGTCGGAGTTCGTAGCTTTCTTTGGGGTTTCGTTGCCTTGGTTCTGTAAAGTAGTGTTGAAAAACGTACTTGCGTCTTTTGGCTCCGAGTCGGAGGATTGGTTCCACTGTTCGCAGAGTTCGAATAGAACTTGCTTGAGGGCCTTGTTTTGGTTATGGCCGAAGCGTTTCTTTTCGTAGTATTGGACTCCACTAGCTGAGATATTCGCAAGATTGCGTGGGTGTTTGCAATTTCTTACGGTGTGGTTAGGTTCTCCGCAGTTGAAGCAGGTAATTTCCGATTTATTTTTGTGCCTAGAAGATGACGACTGGACTGGGTGTCCGTACCGAGTGAAGAAGGTATCTTTGGAATTCGAGGGGAAACCGGGTTTCGAGGACCTTTTTGAAGGGTTTTGTTCTTCTTCGACTTTAAGTTGAGCGCAGGAGTCCAGTTGGGTGAAAATTCCTGATACGGAAAGCTGTCCGTATCGAGGCGATGTATGGCATCTCGGGAAAATCGATGTCCTACCTCAGCCTTTCGGAGGTATGTGATCTTGTGTTGATCAGAGCGGCTGTAGGTAGGGCATTGTGGGGTAAGGGTGGAGATTTTTTCGTCCAGAAGAGTAAGGGCCTCGGGGACGGTAGTGCATTCCGACAAAAATTGGTCTATGCGAAGGTTACTAACGACTTTTCGGCACGTTTTCGGCGACCGACGGAATCGTAGATTGTCCTCATTTTAACACATGCTTCGTCGAACGTTTTGGGGTTTGGTAGATCGTGTGTCAGAAAGTGACGTTTCGCCTTTCCCGTTGGGAAGTGTCGCATGAACTTCACCCAGTAGGTCTCCGGAATTTCGTATTCCTCGGCCGTGGCGGTGAATTCGTCTACGTATTCCTGCCAACATTGATTTAGGTCTCCTGAAAACTTGTTGGAGTCGTCCTTGAATCTTTTTGAAATTCTTCGGGCGGCGTACTTCCGTTCGAATGTCCTAGTTATGTTTGCTCCTGGTTGACTCGAACCTTGCTCAGACTCGGTGTTGCCTCCCCCACGGTTGTGGTTCGCGATCCTAGGGAGCGTATCTTTAGACGTGTGTGAAACTCCAGGGTGGGAGTCACTGTCCAATGCTTGCCGAAGTAGGATGATCCTGCCGGAGTATTCTTCAAGTTCACTTTCCGTGTCAAAAATTGTCACGGCCAAGTTGAACAGAAGATAGTTGGGTTCATGGGTTCGGATTTCCACATCTCGGTCTCGGAGGAAGTTGAGAAGTAGACGCAGAAGGGCGAAGTTTGTAGAAATGTTGAAATGGAACAGAAGATCGGGGGGATAATCTGTTTTAAAAATATTCAAAAAATCCTGACCTCGGACGTCTGGGTCAGTGAGGTCATAACTACGAACGGGATCCGCCAATGTTTTTTGGGCAACATTGTCAAGACGGATATCGTTGGCAAATCTCTCAACCATAGTGTTAAAAAAACTTGCTCAAGCAATTGAGAGGGATACGCAGAAGTTCTGTGTTTAACTAGCAAGGGGCCAATCTAATTTAAAAAGTGGGTGTTTTGAGAGGAAATCACTTTTTGGTGAGCTTTTCCTTGAAGATGGCTCTCCAGATGGCGGTGGGAATCGAAATCACGGTTGCACACGTTGCAGCGTGGCGGCGTACGCGTGTTGTCTACGTTGCGACGGTGCGCCTTTCTGTTGTTGTGTGCACGCCACGTGGTAGCGGAATTGCTGTACACGTCACACAGCTTGCAGTGACGTGTGAAGCGATTTTTTGGCTTGGCAATTTTCGCTGTCTGCTGGCGCAGAGTTTTTTCCTTGCGGACCGAGAGGATTTGCAGTCTCGCCTTCTCGGCACGTTGAACCCGTGGCACCGATATTGGATCCGGGTGGGCTGGTGCGGTAGAAGGGCCTGGCCGAGATGGCGCAGAGCTATGGCTTACAGCGCTGTCGGTCGGTGCAGAGGAACTCGAGCGACGCGGTTCGGAGCGTAATCCTATCGAGCGGCGGTTGGGAATGGGGGATGCGGGAGGACGGGATGCGGTGCGCGGTCCTCTTGAGGCGGGACTCGTTGCGGGGGCTGCCGAGGGACGCGGTGCGGAGCGCGGTCCGGTCGGGGCGGCAGCGAGATATTCGGGGGCGGATGGGGGCGGGTTGCTGTAGTGTATGGGTGCGGCACGGGTGCGGTGCTGACGGGCGCGGGTGCCCGACGCAGCGCTTCCGCGTGGTTCGGTAACCTTTGGTTTGGTAGCCGCGGTGGTCGGCGTGACCTGCTCCGTGTCCACGTGGGTGACGTCTTCGACGACGACCCCGAGGTGCACGGGCACAGCTTGTCCACGTCTGCCACGTATACGTGTTGTGGTCGGCAAGATGACTGCACCGAAAAGTAAAAAAATTAGTTTGTTTCCTGGTGCTGTGCCTCAGCCAATGTTGGCAAATTTAGACAGAAATTTATCACCGGTTTTGGGTACTCTATTTACGGAAATAGATTATTTCTATTCTAAGACACCTAAATTAAGATTCATTGGTCTCAAGACCCATTTAATCTAGAAGGAATAGAATAGAAAAATAAATTTGGATTTAAATTAAGAATAAGTAAACATACCTTGTTTGTTCATGGTTACCTAATTCGCGAATGTGGTAGAAATAGGAAAGTTAGTGCCAGCAGGGAAGGGAGCGCGCGAGGAAGAATGTAGATAGGTGTTAGGTGATGAGGATGATGAACCGAGGAGAAGCCGAGCTCCTCGGCTCACCCCGCTTTTATAGACATTGCGCGTTTACTGAATAGGAAACGCGCAATGCAATCTACTATCTAGAAGGCCACGCAACTGTCAGTCCGAAAGCTGCGTGGCCACACAGCTGCATTTAATTATCAGCCTCCCGACGTGGAGGCTAATAATTTTGCACTGGTTACCACATTTAGACCCGATATTTAGTTGCAGCTCGGATCTCCCGAGGCCCCAATCGTAAACAACATGTATCTTCTGCCGAACGTCTTCTTCGTTAGTTTGCACTCACGATAGACCGCACGGCTACTTCTTTATTGGGTTTCTCAGACCTTTCGTGCCCTTCCGCACGTTTTTGCACGTGCCTGGTGATACCAGTCGTCCACTCTCCCCTCGACCGCCCGGTGCTTCCGCTCCTTCTCTCCGTTTAGATTCATTTCAGTCACAAGAATGTACGCTGCCGCCGCTTCCGTCTCAAGACCGCTTCGGACTCTCTCCTTTTTGTGCATCATACCACTTTGGTCTCGCGACCTAGAAGTGGAATTCGAGACCGTACGGGGCAGCAGAGTCGATCGTGGAACCGATACGTACAATATGAGTCATCGTCCGCACGGAGAAATGGGTGAAGGGTCTTTGGTCGAAAAAGACTCCGCAAAGTCCGTACCGGTCGCAATTCGTGCCGCTTCGGATGCCGCATCGGTTGGCCGCCGGAGCACCCGAAGTAACGCGACGGCCTACTTCACGCCTTCAGATGAGCCCGAACGGATTCTTTGAGACGGCTCCGCACGTTACCGGTTAAAGTCCGTACGGAACGAGAACGAGGCAATTGCCCTCGCCCCTTTTCCAGGAACGGAGAAGACGCCGCGGGGCGAAGCTGGCCCCGCGTCGCCACTCCTTACCGAACGGACTACCGCACGGGAACTCTGGGCAGAGATCACTCCCTAAAGCCTGCAGAGTCTCCGAACGGAAATTGAGGTCCACTTCCCCATGGCAGTGGAGACGTACCTCAAGGACTGAATCCCGGCGCTTCTGTACCAGGATATTCCACCGATCGTACACGACATGGTGAGGAATATCCTGAAAACAGACCGTTCGGAACCTGCAACGTCAGCTCTAACAGTACACTGACCGCACTGGTAGCTCAGCTACGGACCCACCCACCCAAATCATTTATTGGCCGTATGGACAATGCCCCCGCTAGCGGCGAGAGGCAATACCGACCGGAACTGAAGAAGGGCCCAGCGAGGGGTCCGACCGGAGTGTACCTCCCGCCAGTCAACCCGCAGGACGATCCGAACGGAAGCTCAGGAGATTTCTCCGACGAGAAAAAGAATCGCCGCCGCAGAGGCGGTAGACCGAGCGGAAGTTCCAATTCGGATGACGGGCCCCGCAAACGGAAGGATCGCTGCCACCAGAGAAGGCAATGATCAGCCAGGACGGACTCGGACTCTTGGGAGTCATCGTCGGATGACGACCGCACGGATTCGGAGGTCGATCGACACTCCCGCAGCCCTCGACGGAGGGGGAAGTCCGATCGGTATCGTTCTCGTTCGGAAAGGTCGATGCTAAAACGCACCAGGCCCTTGAACGAAAATTTCGCCAAAGTGGTGAACTACCGTACGTACAGGTTGCTCGGGAGGAGCCAGACGTAAAATTCGCGGGTGGCGCGCAAGTTTGCACGCTACCAAAACAAATTGAATGTCCAGATGAAGCATAGTTACTTTTCCGAGACAGATCCGATATCGGTTCTCAATATCTTACAACGGTTTAAAACCGCTTGCAACCATAACGGACTCACTGAAGGGGCAGCCCTCTGATGTTTGCAGTTTTAACTGAGCGGACCGCCGCATGCTCTGGTTCAGTCTCGGCTCGAAGGTGAGTCTGGCGCTGTCGACCGTACTCGGGATGAGTCTCTCCACACGTACGAAGAGGTAATCAACTTTTTGTTGACCATGTACGCAACGGATGAGAGCATTGTAGACCCGGCCGCAGAGGTCACCCTCTACCGCCAAGCGTCTGGCATATCCGAAACGGAATTCGCCCAGAAACTCGGGATGAAAGCGCTGCGCTGTGGGAACGTTTTTACCCGATCGGAATTTGAAGGGGATCTTCGTCGAAGGAATCCTTCCCGCCATACGGTCAAATGTGAGGATTCACCTCACCTCGCATCCCAATATCGGATATGACGCACTTGCCCGTTACGCGAAATCGTACGGAGACACCCATCGTACCTCAGGTCGACAGTCCGTCCGGGTCGATACTCAAAAGCCGACCGCTCGGAAAGAGTCTTCTCGTACCGTCCGGAAGGTTGACAGTATCGATATCCCGTCGGAATCGACCTATTCCGTATCGGATGAAGACGAGAAACATGTCCTCGCGGTGTCCCGCGCGTCCTCCATGCCCTCGCCCCCCACAACACCCTCGGCTTCAACGCCTGGTCAGTCCGTTTGGTCATACCCGAGCCCTGCCAGCTTTCGTGTGCAGCAATCCCACGGGCAGGCACCAGATAGACCGTGTCGGATTTGCCTCTCACGCGAGCCCATCTGCTGTCCGTTGCTCCCGCCGGACCTAAACAAGAAACTATTGGCCATACGGGAGGCTTATTATCACCAACGCCGCGAGGAAGGCTATTAGAGTGCCTACCAGACCGGACGGAAGCCTGATAACCCGAAGGACAACGTAGGGTATCGCCAGGGCGAACAGCCTCGCCAGACGTACTCATCAAGACCGACAAAGGCCGCTATGCTGGTCGAGAACCCTGTCCCCGACCAGGAAAACGACCGGGAAGAAGCGTATAGGCATCGCCTCCTCCACAGAGGCCTAGCCTCGCCCCGTCAGCAACAGACCGAACGGACTCCATCCGAGGGGAGCTCGCTGTTTTGACATGTGACCTGACCGATACCGATATTGAAGCCGAAACGGTCTTCTTTTCTAGCACGAACTACAAGGTGCACGTGTCGGTTGGCCTCAATACGGCACTGATGTATCCGTTAACGGGAGTTCTTGATACCGGAGCCAGATCCTGTCTGGTTCACGAACACCATCGCCCTCCAAATTGGCGCTCATAACTCCGACCGGATGTAAGACCCCGAATTACGGACGCGTCGAAGAACCGAATGGACGTTGTGGAAGTTCTCCCCTTTATGGTCCGAATCGGTGACCTCAACGTACGAGTACAGTTCCTGGTGGTTTCTAACCTCTCCACCAGCGTACTAAACGGTACTTCTTTTATTGACAAGTACGTCTTGGCAATACAACCACTAAAACGTACAATACTCCTCCGTCACTCCAAACCGGTATCTATACAGTCTTCCGCCTACGGACCAAATGCACATTCCACGCCGGAACCAGAACCCGAACGGGAAACCCCATCTATTAAGATACACGTTGCCCGTCTGGTTGTTCTACCCCCAATGCCGGAAACGAACGTCTTGGTAACCACCAAAACGTCCAGCTTGGTCTTTCTACAGTCTCATCACCGGACGGGATCGACGCTCGAACTAATACTCCTTGCGGGTGTAGTTATGAAGCTCCGACCGGACGTACCCTTTTTCGTTCGCGTAGCGAACTTCTCGGACCGCTTGGTCTGGTTACAAAAGAACACCGTTATCGGACTTGCCCTTCCATCTCCTGTAGCGCTCATTACTCCGCAACTTTCGTCGCGGAGCGACGAGTCTAAGGAGGGGGAACACACCCCGATTTTGGACAGTAATTTCGAACGGAAAGACAAGGATGCCAAAGAGGAGCAAGAAACCGTACGGAAAGGTGAGAAGGATTAGCTCAGCAAGGTACAGATTAGTCCGGAGTATGCTTCTGAACGGGATAAAGTCATTGACTTACTTCGACCGTTTGCGGATATGTAGGACGGCCATCGCGGAACGATTGCGGCAGCGAAGCACCGCATCTATCTGGAATCAGGCACTAAACCCATATTCCAGATGCCGTACCGTGCCGGACCGGCTTGGAGAGAACCCGAACGCAAGGAGGTGAAAATGCAGCTCGCTGCTGGTGTCATAGAACCGTCATCGGCAGAATGGGCCAGCCCCGTCGTATTCGCGCTCAAGAAAGACGGAAGCCTTCGCTTCTGCGTCGACTACTGCCGGCTGAACGCTACGACCGTACGGGATACGTAGCTACTACCCCGAATGGACGAATTCATCGACTCTCTAGGAGATGCACAAATCTTCTCCACTTTAGACGCCAACAGTGATTATTGGCAGACCAAAATGGACGAAGCCGACCGAGACAAAACGACGTTCACGTCGCACATGGGACTGTATCGTTATCGGAGAATGCCGTTCGCACTCAAGAACGCACCGGCTACCTTTTAGCGTCTTGATATCATCTTTTCACGGGTGAAATAGCAGTACGCACTGGTATACCTTGATGACGTAATCCTCTATTCCCGGACGGTTGCAGAGCATTATGACCATGTGCGGACCATTCTGCATATGCTCCGTTCGCCTTGTGTTATTCCCCGACTGGACAAGTGCTACTTTTTTAGTGGCACGGTGGACTATCTAGGCCACATTATCCGACCGGGCAGGCGACAAGTTTCTCTTAGGACACAAAACGCTATCAAGCAGGCTAAACCGCCTACGACCTAGACGAAGCTCCGATCGTTCTTGGGGCTTTGTAACGTATTCCGTCGGTTTGTCGCAAACTGCGCCCAAATTGCGGCTCCATTGAACCGCAAGTTTGAGAAGGGGCAACCCACGAAGTTCGAGACACTGACCGATACGGAATACGAAACCTTTGACTAATTACGTCAAAGACTGATATGCCCGCCCATTTTGGCCATTCCCCGTCAAGAGTACCCGTATGTTTTGGATACGGACGCATGCGACCGACAGGTAGGATGCACCGTGCTACAGAAACAACCGGACGGAGGCTTATTACCAATCAGTTATTGGAGCCCCTCTCTATCCAAGACCGAACGGCAACACTCAACTACCGAACGGGAATGCCTTGCGGTCGTCTGGGCCATACTGCACCTCCGTTTGTACCTGGAGGGTCAGAGGTTCACAGTCCGAACGGACCACCACTTCTTGAGGTGGATAATGAATCTCGCGGACGCTTCAGGGTTACTGGCGTGGTAGCGGTTGCGTCTTATAGAGTACGAATTCGATGTTGTCCACCGTCCGGGTATCAAGCACCAAGCGACTGATGCGCTTTCTCGGATCTAGACGGATGGCGAAGACGATGCCCCATTGAACGAAGAGGTCCCCTGCTTGCTAGTGAATGACCGTACGGACGATAGTTACGTCATCGACAACATTACCGTTGACGGTGATGAGTACAGAATGGCCAGCGCCCGAACGGAAATCTGCTGGCATCCCCGAGGTGCTTGCTGTCACCTCGGAGGAAACTAATATCGTTCGGGTCACGGTCGAAGAGCTGGTACGAGCTCAGACAGATGACCGTTTCCGTGAGTCCACACGGAAACACATCGGCAACGGTGTCACTCTGTTCGGCATTGACCGAAACGGACTTATTGTGCGCAAAGCCCCATTAGACGGTGCCTTTCAGAAGGTCGTACCTCCATCACTGCAGGCACGCGTCCTCTACTTGGCACACTACCCCCGTCTGGTGGGCCATCCGGGCTCCACTCGAATGTATGAAAGTCTCCGTTGAGACTTCTACTGGCCGCACATGGCCAATAATGTATTCCAGACCGTACGGGACTGTCGCACATGCCCGGTGACGAATGGAACACGCTTCAAGTCGCAGAAGCTGTTGAAGCTGTTCCCCGCCGCCGGTCCGCTGGAATTCGTTGCGATGGACATCGTCGGTCCATTCACGAAGTCCGTAAACGGTTACCAGTACATACTGGTTATTACCGATCGGTTTAGTAAGATAGCATGTTCTATTCCCATGCGGTCAACCACAGCTCCCGCAGTCGCGAAGGCCTTCCTGGAGAACTGAGTTTACCCGTTCGGAATTCCCAGCTACTTGCTGAGCGGTAACGGGACCCAATTCGTCTCTAAGTTCTTCGAGACTGTGAGCGCCGCGTTGGGAACCAAACACGTACTGACAACTGCGTACCACTCCCAGACGAATGGTCAGTCCGAACGGTTCAATAAGACGCTTGTAGAGAGACTGCGACACTACGTCGCAGATCATCGGAACACTTGGCACGCGTATGTGCAACCTCTTACGTACGGCTACAACCTACAGATCCATCGATCTCTTGGCACCGCACCGTTCGACGTTGCGCTAACGCGTAAGCCACCAAGCGTTCTGCTCGATGAGCCCAGTACGTCACTGGACCCTACGACTCCTACAGAGCCCACTGCCGCTCGGTTAAAACGCTACACGCTCAAACTTCTACAGGCCAAGTTGCAGACCGCTCGGACAAAGTTGACCCGCGCTCGAAAGCGCTATAAGAAAAACTTTGATAAGCCCGTACGGTACACGCCGAGCTTCATCCCTGGGAAAGAGGTGTTCGTTGACCGACCGGACTATAAGAACGCAGAGGAGGACCTTACGGATCAGGAGCGTACGTATCGGAAGCTCTCACCGAAGACGATTGGCCCGTTTAAGGTCGTATCCGCAACGGATGCTACTGTCACTCTGAACCAAGACAATTTTCACAACACCGTCAGTATTGACAGAGTAACAAAAGCCCCAACTGCACGGCCAACAACCACACTGGTCACTTCCAAACGGACACGCGGCACAGTAGCTGCTGACCCTGAGGGACCGTATGCGGACGAACCAGTCGACGACCAACCTACTCCACCCCCCGGAACAGTTTCGAGCGTGGTGGAACGCATCGTCGACCATCGCGACACCCCGAACGGACAAGAATACATCGTACGATGGCACGGGTACCGCACCGATCAGGATATCTTCAAACCGCCGGAACGCATCTTCCAGCACTTCATCGCACGTTATTGGCGTCACCGAAACCCTTCGGTAGCGGCGATGCCTTAAGGAAGGGGAAAGGTTCAGATCGGAGATCCGAAATCGTACGTACTGGCTCGCAAGCGGTGAACCGTCACGGGGCACCAAAAGGCGCCGCCACTACGTTATCATTGGGCGGCAAACTGCCACCAACGTACGCCTATTGGTCAATTACTTTCCGAATTGTACAAAACGCCGCCTTTTTCGACAACGGCACACGCAGAACGACATGCTATTGGCCCACAGGTCATCACAAACAATCACAAGTTTACTTAGAAGAAAAAAAGCTACGAGTACGCACGGTGAACGAAGTAGTCTTCTTCCAACCGGGCTTCGTAATACCGCGCCCTCGAGTACCCCACGGAGAGGTACTACGGCCCGCAGCGGAACCACCACGCGAACCCGAACCGATCTTCGTCAGCTGGAACGCCAAGGGGGCTCCAGGCCACGGCGAAGTGGCCACAACTTTCTTTTTCCCACCCAACTTACTGCCTGATTGGCTTGCGGGTGCAGGCGCCGGCTCTATAAGGTCCTCCTCAACCGTGACGGTCTCCGTTCTCTCTTGATCTCCGCCTGGAGACGGCATGGAAACATCCTCGACCGCAGGAGTTACCTCCTCTTGCGGAGTTTCCCCTTCGAGAGCCGCGTTCGTACCGCTCGGCCCTGCACCGTCACCTGACTGGCCTTCACCGTCAGGCTCTTTCCCGGGCGGAATATAAGGCGCAACCAGCTCGACGCCCTTCAAGGAGGACTCCGCGGCTTGGCGCATGTTCTTAACGATATGGTCGACAATGCGCTCCGCATCGACCTGTTGCGCAATGTTCTCATAGGATTTGGTCACCAGCTCCTCTAACGGCGGCGCGAACGTTTACATCGGTGTCCCATCCACACCGGGCGCCATACCCAGATTAGCTGTCACGGACTTCTCGTAAGACGCCAGGACCAACAAGGAGTGGGCTCGGAGGTAACTGAGCAGGTTAAGCTGCGCCTGAGCCTGCTCACAGAGAGAAGTCTCGGCGTTGACCGCACGGCGCATCCATGCTCGGGCCGCCAACAGGGCGTTCTCAAGCGTCGCAGGCTGCTCTTCGCCGCACGGAATACAAGCCGCACGGAGAGCCATGAAGGCCTTGTGTGTATCACCGTGCGAATGCGGGCTGGCGCTGTCCTCAATGGCGAAACAGGATTTGTCCCGAGGCTTCCGACCAGATCCTGCCTGTACTCCTGCCTTCACAACGGCCTTCGCCTCAACTGGTGTAACCATCGTAGTCGGCAGTGGCGCCACGTCCTGGAAGTCCTGCGCCATGAATCCATGCGGGAAGAAGTCCGGAACGGTTTTGAAGGGCTGGGGAGGACACTCTTCAAACCCTTCAGGACCCGAGTGATCGGCGTCACGACCGATCCGGTCGAGGGCATCGCCGGGAACGTATCGGAGTAGTAGTCGTACCAAAGAAACCCCGGAGTGTTGTCCCAATCGGTCTCCAACGAGTACTGTAACAGTTTCTCACCGACCTGCGGGGGAAACTCCTGCTACTCTACTGTCTACGGGCTGAAAACTCCGAACGGTCATGGCATCGATGGCGAGCAGAGACAGAGTTCTGCTCCTCTGCCTTCCGCACGGACGGGTTTCGAACCGTTCACGGACTGCGTGGCTTTGAGACGTCACTCCGTAACGGGAACCCCACTTCGTAACGCCAAACGTACCCCGCCACGTTATCAGTGTGCTGTCCCCGAACGGAATTGCATGCGCTCTTTCGCCGCATACGCGCGGCCAGGCGGGCAGGGCGGCGCGGTTACTTACAAGGCGAATAAAAAAATCCGTCGCGGAAATTGCCTGCCCGTTCGGTATCAAAAACGGCGATTCAGTGTTTGGTTACTAGCTTCGAAACGGTTGCGTTTCAGGCGCTCAAAATGCACGATTTGGACTCGCCGCACGGTCAAAATACTTAAGGTTTTTCGGCTTGCACGCGCGCGCCTCTACACGCAAGACTGTGTACCGAATCGGTTACCGACGCATGCTCGGGGCGCATGCACTCTTGGCACGATTAATTCGTAAATTTTTGAGCCCGACCGGTGCGCGTCATTGCTAGAAGACTCGTCTGGCTGGCGCGATCGCTTCCCTTCGGACCGTGCGCCGTATCATACTATGACTGTCACCGCTTGATCTCCGTCACCGCATCGCGTCCAATTCGTACAATCACGCCTTACTCCTACTAACGTCCCTCGCCCGTTCGGTCATGATGAGCACTGACAGTCTTTCGACCGTCAGTCCATTCACGAACGTGGATTACCGATACGGACACGACGTAATTGCACTATCCAGGCAAACGCCCGACTGCTAAGGAACCGCCCACTGGACGTTTTCCTTCGAGACGTACCGTGCGGGCCGATTGGCACACTTGTTGATCGTTCTCCTTCGAGACGGAGCGTTCGCGCCGATTCGGACACCCGTCGGACGTTCTCCTTCGAGACGAACCGTACGTGCCGATTCGGATACCCGCACGCCTGCGCTGCGGTCAGCATCTGTCGTTGTGTCCGCTCGTACGTAACATGGTTAGCGCTCCACGACGAGTCCATTCCTACAGTATCTTCTACAGTAAACTTCGTAGAATTGGCCATGGCTTCGCCCCGCCTTTTCCGGGCAAACTTTCCGAAAGCGGATGCTGCGGCTTCCCGTTCACCGTACAGACTCAGCACACACTTGGTGCGTTTTACCGAAGGGGTGACGCCAAACGTACACCTCGCGGTCGGCGGAGCTCACACCCTGATAGCTCCGCCAGGTACGCTCCGTATGGTGGCCGCCATGGACGCCAGATAGGCAAATGTTCATACCCGATCGGACTTGGGCGTCTGCATTGTCAGGGACGTCGACATTGCTCGCACGGACACCTGTGGTCTGCACAGTCATACACCGTCGCGCAAGTGTAAGAGGGGGATGTGTAGTATAGTGGGCCCGAGTTGGGGTGCAGTGTATGCAATTGGCCGTTCACGTACAAAATGGTAGTGCACGGTTGGCCGGTGCAGTGGCACCGCCACGTGTACAAGTTGGTGATCGAGTGCCGGACGGGTTGGCGGAGCGCACCAGTTGGACACGTGTACAAGTTGTGTGGTGCTGGGTGGTGACAATGCAAATTAGACCGATCGTACAATAGTCAGTAGGGGGCTAGACCCGATATTTAGTTGTAGCTCGGATCTCCCGAGGCCCCAATCGTAAACGACAAGCATCTTCTGCCGAATGTCTTCTTCGTTAGTTTGCCCTCACAATAGACCGCACGGATACTTATTTATTAGATTTCTCAGACCGTTCGTACCCTTCCGCACGTTCCTGCACGTGCCTGGTGATACCAATCGTCCACTCTCCCCTCGACCGCTCAGTGCTTCCGCCCCTTCTCTCCGTTCGGATTCATTACAGTCAGAAGACTGTACGCTGCCGCCGCTCCCGTCTCAAGACCGCTTCGGACTCTCTCCTTTTTGTGCATCATACCACACAACATTTTTTGGTCATTGTGGTTCTTTTTTCCTGCACACGCGTTTTATTTTCTTTCGCAATCGAAAATCGTTCGTCTCAACGGCAATCGCCGGGAATTTTCAATCAGCGGCACCCACACACGCCGGCTTTGAGGCTTCAATTTCCTGGGCACTTCTCCCTCTTCTTTAATCACTTTTCTTGTTTCCAAGTAACCCTAACCTGCGGAACGGGATTTCTTTTATCTATACCTCCCTTATTTCTCGGACATTCGTGTTTGTTGCTCAGCTTCGACTGTTTTCCTGCCACCGGGCGTGGCTAAATATTGCTGCAAACACTGATTGTTTTCACGAGTGAAGTATCCACCGCTACGCGTTCGCGAGAATCTCTTTCGAAGTCTGGATCGTTGTGGTGCGGTGGTAGCTGCTTTATAGTGGGTATTTGCCTTACATCGATTGCCTAGCTCTCCGGATGGGACTGAGGTCACCTTAAGTTTCACACCAGAAAAAGAAGATTGCGGATCCCTTTCTCACTCAAGTAGATGAACTTTTCTTGCGAAACCCTTTCCCGTCTAAGTAGGTCAGTGCGCTTACGATTTCGGGTGTGGTGCAACGTCATAGGCAGACCGACACCAAGAAGACGTCCGAAATCTTCCTCCCTTGGAGGCCAGTCAGCAGACAGAGCCTCTCTGGCAAGGCACGACGAAGTCGGGTGTAAGCCGAGGCCAAGCCGTCACGACGGAGCGTAAAGAGTTGAACAAAGAATTGGATGGGCACCACGTGTGTGGGTTGAGGTATCCTCGCAAGAGGTATGGGTCCACAGAAGTGGGGAAAAGAAAAAGAGGATCCGCGAGAGCGGAAAATGGAGAGGTGGAAAAGGGGTAAAAGGTACGGCAAACCCCAGGGTTATCCCTGTACAGGGTCGAACGCGACAAATAGCGGTAAAACAATCCCAGAGTTAGGTTCTTTCAGATGAAGCAGAGAAGATAGACTATCCGTTGGCAACTGAGTGTAGAGCAACGCTATTCGCGATACTTAGCCGTTTCCACGAGTCATATACACCTCATTAGTGATGGTAGCACTTGGCTCTGTATATGAGGAGATAATGCACCCTTCGTACAGGATGATGGAATCCAAACTGGACTTTGGCTCCCTTGGCAAGAGGAGTACAAATTATACACGTGTGGTTGTGCATGACACCCTTCGTAGGAGAGTTTCTATATATAATTCACTTTATTTAGTGCACGACCTTACAGTTGGATGGCCGACGCCATAGTATATGACTTGGTCATCTTGGGCCATCTCGGTCAAGTAAACGCTAACAAGAGCGTGTTCGGCTCTGACTCAGGAACGCCTGGTACTCGGTAAACTCCTCACGGAGAGCCGACTCCTTGCGCAAGACTAGTCACCTACCGTGTGGAGCTTCCAGCACGTCCACCGTCGGTGTGTCCTTTTAACCGCATGTGTGTTTGTGTTCCTCGCCCTTATTGTACAGTTATCGCTGCCCCACATACCGGTGTCGCCTTTTTTGTCTTGGGTTGGCTTTGATCGTAGCCTCGCCAGTCGCGGTCCGTGTCCCCACTACTGTGTACCCTTGTTCCACTTCTATGACGTCATCCCCGACCCCGTCGCCGTATAGAACCGACTTCTTGGTTTCTACACCTGTTCGCTCGTCGAGACGGTAAGTACTGGTCTTACCCCCGGCTAGCGTACTTAACAAAGGTGGCTCTGTTCGCCGGGCTGCTTTCACTAGAAGGAGGCCCCGAACACCTTCGCCTGCCATCTCCCTGTCAAGGTTTTGCACCACATGGAGCCTATCTCCTTGAAGGAGTCGACGACCGCCAAAGACGCAGAAGTCTAGAGCCAGCACTGGTTGGGGAGGATTTACTGGGTGCGGCGGGGTCGCTGGCGCACTAAGTAGTGTAGCTCGCCTCCAACTAATTAAATAAGCTAATCAAATTGGCCCACGCCCAGTGGCAATTACCCACACGTCGTGACGACCGTTCCACGTGTACGTGGCCAACCTCCAGACTCATCCGTAATCCACGTGTCCTTCCCACTGTACTGGCTATTTCTATTCATATGCCACGACTCAGGGGGTTGACCGACTTGTCGGAATATGAACAAGTATTGGTAGCCACCTCCCACACGGCGTTGCCCCAAACCAGGTTCTCAAGAAGGCATCCTTTCAAAGCTTCCGGAGCTCAAGGTAACAACTGACTATATCTTGTGGCGCCGTCGTATACTTGCGTATCTCCTTCGCGAAGACGCATTCCTGATTGGCTTGAAACCCCGGCCCTAGGGATTCCACGTGGACAACCGGACACACAGAGACTGGTTTGAGAAGTCCTTCAAAGCCAAGAGCACTATCAAATTGTCCCTTTTTGACTCCCCTCTCGTACTCGTCGGAACATTTGTGGACGATGACGAGAAGTCTGCCAAAGAGCTATGGGACGAACCTAAACGTGTACATATCACTTCGAATACGCAAGCCGTCTAAAAAATTCGTCACAAGTTGTACACAGTGATGTACAAAGAGAAAGATGACTGGAACAAACATGTCTCAAAGTTCTTCGAAATTGTTGGAGAACTGGCCACGTACGACGAAGAACTTGCGGATATGGAGGAGTTTTCAAAGCTCATCCAAAGCCTTCCCGATTCCTTCGCCCCTCTGGCCATGATGACGAACCTTATTGGCATTGGATTCGAATCTATCGTCGACGCAGTCGAAGCAGAAGTTGCTCGGTGCAAGAATCCGAACAACCTTCAGCAAACCCAGTCTACTACAACGACAACATCGACCCAACCCAAAGCAAACATGGCAAACAAAGGTGAACGCCGATAACGCCATCGTAATAATAATAACTCCTAAATGATAAAAGGCCGAAACGATGACAACTGCTATTACTGCGGACGTCGTGGACATTATGCGAGGAATTGTTAAAAACTAGAACGCGACCAGTCGGTCAAAAATCAACGTGACCACTCCCGTCTTGACCGTCGACAGCAGACCCGCTCAAAAGGTGGCTCTCGTCGATCGCTACGCGATCAAAATGAAAACCGAAGTGGACAATGGCAGTCTAACTAGAAGTCTCGCTTTGCACGAGAAGGTGAAGGATGATGGAAACCGAAACTCTTACCCCAGGTCCTATGTGGTGCAAAAAACATGACGATCCTCCTCCCTCACCTCCGTTCAACTGTAACATGGCGAAGTATATGAGTAACGCCGCACTCTTATCTCAAACCAAGATTCAATCTGCCTCAATCGACTCGGAAGCCACACATCATTTCTTCCATTCGCGTAAATCATCCATCCGATACCAGCGCATTGATATTGAAACTGTCCAGGCTGCTTCTAGCACAGCTCGTCTAGTCGGAAAGGGTCACTTCCGGATCCCTTTCAACATAAACACCGTCGCTGAAGCCTACCATGCTCCTGAGTTTCAAGCGATCATTATCTCAGTAAGAATACGAGCTAAGCGAGGGTGACTAGGAGCCGAGGAGTCGGAAATGGAGAGGTACACCGTGGGGTGGATCGAAGAACTGACCCAAGTAGGATGTTTCTCACAAGAGTGGTACCGTGGACCACCGAATGCGAGACCAGGTAGGAAAATGGGGCGATTGCAAACGAAGAACACCGGTAATCGGGATGAGCGACACTTGTTAAACAGCGACAAGAACCGTACAAAATCACTGGTGACATACGCACTATTGGCGGCAATTCGTGCTGTTGGCTTCACGAGGTGGATGATTAGTCCTATTCCAGGAGCCGACTTTCCGTAAGGTGGATACCGTGCACCAGGGGTTCCTGAGTCAAAGTCGAACACTCGCTTGTTCGTGTTTATTTGACCGTGACTTCCCGAGCCTAGACACTTAAGTAGTGGTGGTTGGCAGTCTTGCACAGTAGTGTAATAAATAAATATATAGATAGAAATAATCTAATGTATCCCCAAGAAGGGCAGCCAGCACACGTAATATGTATTATCGTACTCACTGCCATAGCACTTATAACCAATACCAGTTGAGGTCCTTCCAACATGAACCATGGGCTGACAAACTATTCATAATTCCCTTCCCTGACGTACAGCTTATTAGTGCTCCATATGACTCGCATTAGCGGTGAACTCCGCGGGAACGCGTTGCTTTTCAATTTCGCGCTCTTAGAAGGCCTTATTGACCGCTTTAACCTCATCGATACTCGCCGGATCTTCAATGTAGATGAATCAGGAGTGTTTATTCAAAAGATTCTCGGAAGTAATGCACGGAAGGGAGTTGGGAGTAAGCAGTCTGTTCTCATTCCGAATGATTGTATGGCCAAAGGGGCAAATGATCGTATCACAATAATGCCAGTAGTATCCGCCAATGGCCGGGCTTGGAAACCTGTTGTTGTCTTCTGGGATAAGAAAGCCCATTACAGGTTCCTCAATGGAAAGTTCCAGACTTTTCATGCTTTTCTCCCGCTTTGCTACCTTTATCAATGGGATATACCGGCCATTGATAGCAACATTTTTCATGACTGGGCGCAGCAGTTCCTATCTGAAACTAAGGAACTACGGGGTAAAGGTAAGCCTCTTTTGCTGTTTCTTGATAGATATCGTGGGCATGTGCAGCACACAACATTGAATCTATTGAAGGAGAATAGAGTTATTGTTCTCGCACTGCTTTCCCACACGAGCCATGTTCTCCAACCTCTGAATGTTCTGTTTTCAGCTCACATAAATCGTATTTCCAGCGTGAGAAGCACTACATGTCACGTTGTCGGTCAATCAAAGATATGTTTGACGTCACATACTGCATCTCCGTCGCGATGTCTGAGTTGTTAGTATTCTCCAATATACGGAGTGGAATCGCAAAAATCGGTAACTGGGTGCATGAAAGAGGTTGTCCGGACTACATGCGCTTCGAGGAATATGTATTCGTAGAGGACAAAGACGCTAAAGAACCTCTTACTGCGCATTGCTTGGTTGACTCGTTCTTGGCCGATACACTTTCTCTTTTTCACGAATCTGAGTTTGATGAAATTGGCACTGTGAAAGTCACAACAGATCTTGATCGGCATTTAACGGCAAACAATGTGTTGTTGGCAAGGAGGGCTCGTACAAATGGATCAAGATGTTTCGAAAGCGCCAGAGAGTTAAGAAGGTTGGTTGAATTGGCGCCTAGACGAAAAATTATGTTTGAGAATCTGAAGCAAACCCGTCTTCACAGGAGGTAGATAGCTACCCATCAGGCTGCACGCGAGCGCGTGATGGACGCTATGCTGCAGCTGCAGCGACACAACAAAATCGCCGTTCGCGACAGCAAGTCTGCTCTAAAAACGGTTTTCGATATCGTGTGAGACGCCTAGAATGTTGCGGAAGGCTGCATGCAAGTATGTTTGATTTGGTCGCGTATGAGTATCGAAGAGTTTAGTTTATATGCGTTGTTAACGTGTTTTGAGATGATGGTCTTTGGCGCGCTTTGTATAAGTTTAAGAAGATTTCTGAGGCCAAAGATCATTCTGACAAGTTCACCGTTCTTCTGAGACAGACAATATATGATGTACTTTTGAGAATGTTGAGTAGTGGCCATTGGGTCTCTGCCACGTTCATCATTCCTGAGTTTGCGATAGATTAGTGGGAGGACGGTTAGGGTTCTCAGACCAGTTAGACAATGTTTCTCATTATATGGAAAAAAAGAACCACATTTGCACCTCTCAATGCCCTAGAAACAGTTCCCAGATTTTTAATATCAACAATCTACCATGTCAAGTATTCTTGGTAATTATGATCAGATAGCCTAATACGTTACCTCATGCAAAGCGCTATACCTGCCGGAGCGTGTCCGAATAATTGATTTTTTAAGGTTAATAATTCTATGTACAAATTAAACGATAGTTGTTGCATTAACCATTAAATACGTATGTTATATACTATTCACATATTGCCAATTTTGTGAAAACTGTATACCCAACGCTGCTTCTATCCCAAATGAAAGCCTCTTGATCACTTCCAACAACTCCTAACGCACCTATTCTTCAGTACTAGGGCTCTCTTTTTAAACTCCGGCACTACAAGAGCCCGCCCTCAGTCAGACCAACTGGCTTGTCTGGTGGTGCAAAAGTTGGGAAGGCCTTGTGTTGTAGTTTGCCAGAATTCTGACTTGTCCAATATCCTCGCCGTGGTGCGTTCCATTTCAGAGCATCAGAGCAAGTTCGTCCAGCTCTGACTCTACAAGAGGCCCTCTCTTCCCCACACCCCCTGGCACGTCCGGTGGTGTGAAGCTGGGGAGGGCCTTGTGTCGTAGCGTGAGGAACTCTGGTTGGCCCAGCATTCCTTCCGTGCTGCGGCACATTGTAGAGCACTATAGAGCACTAGAGCTTGCTCGTCGAGCTCCGACTCTACAAGAGGCCCTCTCTTCCTCTCACCACTTGGCGCGTCCAGTAGTGTGAAGCTGGGGAAGGCCTTGTGTCGTAGAGTGAGAAACTCTGGTTTTTCCAGCATTCCCTCCGTGCTTCGGCACATTGTAGAGCACCAAAGAGCACTAGAGCTGACTTGTCCAGCTCTGGTGCTCTGCAACAGGGCCACCCTTATTCAGGCCACCTGGCTCGTCCGGTAGTGTGAAGCCGGGGAGGGCTTTCTGTCGCATCGTGGGAGAATTATGGCTTGTCCAGCATTCCCGCCATGCTGTAACACATTGTAGAGCACTAGAGCTGGCTTTTCAATCTCTGGTTTTGCAAAATGCCCCCCCTTATTCACGCCATTTGGCTCGTCAGATGTTGTGCAGGTGATGCGTGCTCAAAAGGCCCTCAACCATCTTGAAACCACCGGGCTCGTCTGGTTGGGCGGTCCCCATTTCACTGCGAGCGTAAATTCTATCTCGTCCGGGATTACTTCCGCACTTTGAAAGTTAGCAGGACTATATACGCTGTTTGGAGACCATTCTGAGCTGCGGGGCTCATCGGTAATTTTTCAGCATCACAACGCTCGTTCACTGATGGGAAGGATATTGCTCAATGTCCTATGCCGAACAAATTGTGGCACCTCTCTAGTTCCTGTCAGCGGCAGAGCTACAACTTTCCCTTTTTTCTGTATTCGTCTACTCGTGTTGTGATTATAATCATGGCTACGTTATATGTTCCGAGTACCTGTACTTTGCAATATCTTCGATTTGTACTAACAAACCATTCTTTTACAACAAAGTGCCTTCAAACAATTTCAATACTCGTAACACTACTTAAAAGCACCACTATCATGGGGGTACTGCAATTTCTCAAGAGTAATTGTTTCTGCATGCCGAGAAAATTCTTGCACCGATGCAAATCGGGGAAGGTCGCTTAGAGCACAATCATTGTAGGCAGCGCAATAATTATGATACGAACTAGTTCCAGACATTTAAACAACTGCTTGATCATTTCGTCTGGAGACGCAAAGATATATATAATTGAACGCCACCACGCTTAATTGAATGACCACAGCAGGACTACAGATCTCCTTCATCAACACCGACTTCCCTCAATCTCTGACGAATATGATTGGTAAAGTTTTTAACATGCCATGGTTTGGCTTAGTTAAGGACCGCGCAGAGATTGTTGTCTCGAATATAACAAAAAAATAACCGTTTGCAGCTCCACGTACTGCTAACCAAGCGAGCAAAGCAAGAAAGGGATCGTGATCAAACGACCCACTGATACCATCCGATTCTCGTAGCTTGTTCTCGAGTTGGATAGTAGAGTTTTTGATTGACTTTCGTATTGTGAGCCAGACGCCGCCAGATCCCACGGTTTGTTTTCAAGCTTCAGTTTAGATACTTCTTCGTATCGTCAGCCCAAACAAATTCTCAGAACAAGAATTGCATGAAGTGCAATATCGCACGTAGCGGGCATATTAGTGTTTCCATACCAAATCATTCGGCTATGTTACATAGGTTATTGACTGTAGTTGGTCGAGCAAGCATGCTGAACGTTCCATTTTTAGCGAGATGCACACGATGTGCTTTGCGAAGTCGCTCAATATCTGGGATTTTGATCAATGGAAATGGAAATCCTTGTGCTTCCTCATATTCCTTCACGTACCGAGACTGATAGTATCCGTGTTTTGAGTACACCAGCCTCAATCCCTGTCCTACGGCCCCCATTTTATTGTTCTTCAAAGCATATTTCGTTACAAATACGCAGTAGTCAGCCAAATAATTAAATGACAACTTCAAAACTGGTGTTAGTCACCTTCAAGAGATCTGAAGCATGTTTCAAGGCAACGTATTGCTTGAGAACCTTTTCTGCTAAAGCATCATTAACATCTGTTGCCGGACTGTGCGCTCATGATATAAGATCGTGTCTGCCTCGAAGAGCTGATCCAGAAAAAGATTTATTGGATGACACTCGACGCTCTGTACCTTTCCGAATGATCCGTTTACTTTGTGGATTCTGTAGTTCTTTGGAAACTCTTACAAGATCACTGTCGCTCTTGCACTCCATGTAGATTTGCGAGGAGGGAATCAAAATCAGGTAAGCGGAAACTCTGTGAAGTCTTTCGGATACGAAGGTAGTACGATGATTTGGGGCAGTTCCAATCCTGCTTCATATCGAGAGCATTGTTATAATGAACAGATTCAAAACAGATTCGATTGTTTTGCTTCAAAAGAGCCAAAAAACGTATAGTTTTCAAGCTCCAAAACCTTGCAACCAATTTTCCCATCTTTCAAGGAAATTTCATGGCATCCACGTACGCCTGGAGCCCACCGGCAGATAATTTTATTTACTGCTCTTCCAAGACAGAGAATGGAACGTCATGACTACGTCCTAGCCATTCAAGGTGGGGGCACTGAAAGTAGATTAAAAGAGAAACGTCAGATATCTGAATACGAGCCTCTCGTGATTGGGAAACTGTAGTCGCAGCTTTTTTGGCATCCTCTCAAGTTGAAGATAACTATGAACCAGATGGAAACCAGAAGAACAAAAGATTGGTTTGGAGACGCGAGGCCCCCAGGATCGTTTCAATTCTCTACTTAAACGAAAGAACACTATTCCTTCAGAAGTTTATATGCGTCGTAATATGACTATGCTGAACATGATTGGGGTGAATGACAGATCGAAAGCCATTTGAAATTACAGTTCGTTAGTCCAGAAGCATCAGGTTTATCTTTCACAATCCGACACCAACAATGCAAAAAAAAGACGATGTGGGATACAGCCTACAGAACGCAATATCAGTGATTTGCCAAGGCCTAAAGTTATTCCGGATCTTCCAAGCACGATTGAGGATACGATTAGACTATAGCGATTTGGGTGCAGAAAAATGTGCTTAAGCCGGTGCGAATGTTTTTCACGGCTTCGTCACGATGAACTATAATCAAAAGCTACAGTGATAAGTATTGAAAAGAAGAGCGTTCTACATTTTCGAAGATCTTGTCCAGTTTGTCTCCGAGCACGGACCTATGACTTTGTCGTTGACCAAAGAAGGAAATGATTAGTCGTGAGAATATGGAATTGCTAACGTGAAGAAACTGAAATTGTTTACGGAAGGAAGATTCTCAATGAGTACATTGCTCAGATTTGTTCGTGGCAAACGAAACTTGGTTTGAAGGGGCGACAACCGTGATAAAGTTATAATTAGCGCCAGCAAAAGTATGGTTTTGGAGCGAGAGTTGACCAGTCCGTTCGATAAACATTCTGATAGTATGTACAGCTACAGACGCTCCGTATCGCCATATGCATCTTCGCAAAAAACAAAGGCGTTAGTAAGCAACAGCCGACAACGGTGGATAGATCCCGGTACGTCGCGCCTGATGCAGCATCTTAAGGCCGTATTGCACTTGACTTACCAGAGGCACCCACAACGGTCATTCTGCCTTCGCGCAGAGGCAGAGGCACGTCGGGTGCATCTCTGCGCATTGGAGACAGGGCCACTGAAGCGAACGAGCCAATTCAATGACGAGTCTACACAGCGTAGATGAAGACCAGGAGTGGACGGGCCAGCCCCCCACACTCTCTCAACGCTGCGCACACGGAGAAGCACCGGCTCCTCCGGAGCATCCATGTCTCTGTCGCTTCGCATGAGCAGATGCATTGGCTCGTCCGGGGCTTCTCCGTGTACTGAAAACAAGGCCACTGAAGCGCGCGAGCCATCTTCAATAAACAATTCTACACAGCGCCGAAAGAAGGCAGGAGCGCACAAGTCTCGTCTGAACACTCCCTTAACGATGCGCATGCGGAGAAGCACCGACTTCCGCGGTGCATTCGTTTAGCTTTCGCTTCGCACGCGCTGATGGTTGATGCCAACAAAGAGAGCTCTTGGGCCTACTGTGATAAGAGCGAACCGGAAAGGAAGCTCGTGAACATTTATGGAGTCGTGCACGCACAAAAGAAATTCAGGGTTGATCCAAGCAGTAAATAGGGCTGGAAGGAACTCTCCAATTAAAACCTAAATTTTTCTTGATTAAGACATGTACGTTTTAGATGGTGGAAGCTTTTCATGTATGATGACAAAAAATATGCGGCGCTGTATCAGCCTTTGATGACCAAAGACGGTTCTCCACGAGAAGTCAATTATCACAACGAAGTTTACGGCTGTTGAGTTTTGTCGTCACTCTGGGTGTCGGCGATGAGCGAAAGCTGTTTGTCTACACGTCTTCTTTTATATCCATTCAAAGGAATGTTCAATATGTTTGGAGGATTTGGGAGGTTTGGTTGAAGTAACTAATTGCTCACACGTTTTACATGGCTTGTGTTTGGGCAAATGGATGAGGGTGAACGAACGAAATTCATCGCCACTACCCGTTCTGTCTGGAACTTATCTTCGAGAACATCTGGAGGCTCTTCAGGAGCACCAAAGCTTGAACGCCAGAAAAACAAGTGACAAATGTCCCAGTTATAGAAATATTTTAGTACACAAGGAGTTTGTTACATATGTAGACTAGGAAAGCAACTTCCAGAAAATTGACAGGGAGGGAAGGTCAGAATTTGAGAACAAGAAAATCGCAAAAAGGCTGAGGAAGAATAAAAATAGTAGGAAACTCAGGGAACGTCGAAAAGAGCGTCGCTGTGCACTGACCCAACCAAGCGAGTCGCGGGGAAGCGCGTCGAAGTAGTTATGTGGCCCTAATCCCCCTTCTTGCTTAGAATTGTAAAGCAACATTGAGGCGCTCTTGTTCTCGCCGTGCGCGGCCGTCAGCCTGTGGGAACGTGGATTGTCACGGGGGCGCCACCACCAAGGCAATAGGCGTCACACAGGTAAACCGACACCCTCGACGGCATGAGCAGCGATAGGAGCAGCGGTTAGGTGCGGCAGGGAAGGGGGAGCGTACGCCTGGGGTCAGCAGCAGTGGCAGAAGCAGCGGTTGGAAGCCGCGAGGGGAGGTTTGATAATCGAGCCGCAGCGGCATAAGCAGCAGCACAAGCAGCAGTTATGGGCGGGGGTGGGGAAGGCTTCGGCTGCAGCAGCCCCTAGAGAAGCAGCGGGTGAAGAGCGACCGGAGACGCCGGTATCTTGTGACAGAACCAGCGGCAGGAGCAACGGTTGGGGCCACTGGGGTGGTATGTGCTCGCGCCACAGGGGAAACAAGAAAGACAGCGCTTCGAAATGCAGAGCGGGTGGATGCGGGCGCCTAGTGGCAGCAGCAACGGCACAGGTAGTGGTTGGAGGCACGAGCATGGGCACCCAGAGTGAGCAGGAAGTGCAAAAGCAGTATTTATGGGCACCGAAGCAAACCAGCGCCTGGCCGCTGCAGCCATTCCAGAAGCAGCGGGTAGGGGATTAATAGGAATGCGCGCACCCGGCAACAGCAGTAGAGCAGAACCAACGGTTAGGCGCGGCCGGCAGGGCGGACTCGTAACACAGCATCAATTAGAAGAACAGCGGTTGACGGCAGCACGGGGGATGAACGGGGGTGGCCAGTGGCAGCAGCAGAGGCATAACCAGGAATTGTGCGTTGTGAGAGGGTACGGATATCTGGCCCAAGCACCACCTCCACCAGCAACGAGGTGCCAGTGAGGGGGGGTGCTGGCATCCATCACGAGCGGCAGCGGCACAAGAAGTGGTTGTGGGCGGCGTGGTCGGGCAGTTGCCCGGCGTCAGCAACAGCTTTGGAAGCTCCGGATCGTAGATGACCGGGAGCTTGCGGGGACCACGCCCGAAGAGCAGACCCACAGGCAGCAATTAGAGGCAGCGGGGCGGTGGAATTGCGCCCCACAGTGTAGTGCAATGGAATTTATCGCCTTGATGGGTGCATAGTACAGTTAGTAGTAGTTAGTGTGCACTGGGTGCACCTCGGGGTCCTCCACGTGTAGAGTTGTGACAGTGGTCGTATCAATTTACTGCATCCCCCCCTCATAGGTAGATAGTTTATTATTTGCGACACGTGTATAATACCCGTGAGAGTTGCACTTAAGCATCTCTCGTCGGGCAGGGCTTACAATGGTGAACCTCAAGCACCCCCCAGCCGATCCATCAGCGTCTAGTTTCTCATAGAGTCGTTCTGCGGCCACTACCGGGGCTGCACGCCTGTATCATGCCTCGCTGTTATCGTCGCTGCACGCTCCTTCTTCCCTTCTTGGGTGCTTCGCATAGTATCATCTTCATCGTCGACTTTTCCATAGGGCCGTTCTGCCGCCACTACCGGTTCTGCACGCCTGTATCATGCCTCGCTGTTATCGTCGCTGCACGCTCCTTCTTCCCTTCTTGGGTGCTTCGCATAGTATCATCTTCATCGTCGACTTTTCCATAGGGCCGTTCTGCCGGCACTACCAATACTACCAATATAATTACGGCAATCAATAAGAACATCATCCCAACGTTTTGCATCCAAATGGATCTGCTTCTGTAAAAACTGTTTTGTCGTTGTGTGAACGAGACCAGATCTTCCATTACTCAAATATCTCTGCAAAGATTGAAACGACTTCCATCTTCCAGTCAAGGCAATTGTTTCTGCCGAATACCCTTCCAAATAATCTGAAAGGGCTCCACCGATGCGTGTCGAGTGCGTTGTAAATCTTTCCTGATCCATTCTAGAGTGCGATGCCGCGTTTTTGAAAAGAGAGTTGGAGATGTTGTAAGACAGATCAAATAGCTTTGTACTCGCATGTTAAGGAATTAGTTCCATGTGGGCACGTAGTAGGATGATTACAATGTCATCGCGATTCGGCGTAAATTGTGTTGGGCCTGTCTTTGCATGTTCAATATTTACACCCCCTATCGCATGACCTTCACGTTCCAAACACACGTCTTCTGGAAAGGCTATATCGCTTTGGAGGAGAGCGATCACTTCAGAGGCTCGCATATATGTATCCCATTGTAAACGAAGAGCGACAGCGGCGGTAGAGTTCCTTTTTTCACGAAAGTATGCAGAGAAAGCCAGCATAAGCTTTCGAGTCAATATGGGTTGCACTACCTACCCAGACAAATTGGGAAAACTATGTGTTAAAGGAAAAGGTGACCTGCTTATATCGATTGTTGTTAGGAGCCAAACGGTGATTGATTTGCACACGAAAGGGCGCGCATGACTTAGTAGAAAAACTCTGTTGAAAAGAAAATAAGTTGGTTAGTAGATCGAGCCGCTGTGTGATGTCTTTGGGGATTCTAAAATGGGTTTGAAGACACAAACGGGGCGTCAAGGTGACATAAGCCTGAAGAAATTAGCAATTTAAGGAACTTTTCGTTCCGCCAGAAGTAGATGAAACAATGAAACTGGCGGAGTGCGGTGCGGATTGAAAAGAGATCCAACAGTGTAGAGCGGCGAACGTAAAGAGTATACGGTAAAGCGCAGTATGGGGCTGAAGCCGAAAAGGAATTCTTGTGAAATGTAGCAGAATGATGTCGATGTGAAATGTAGCAGAACGATGTCGAAGCTTGTGAGCCCAACTTTCCATTTGTAGCTGTTCTATGTTTTAAAATCTTCTTAACTTCATAAATTGGATCATCATAGGCTGCGCTGTCTCCCTTGCGCACAACCAATTTCAAATGATCAGAAGGTACTGCACGTTTCAGATTGCCCAATTCATCGCGCAAAACGTAAGCGTCTCCACGATTCTTGCGTACTACTGTAAACGGCCTTTCAAATCTTGCATCCCACTTTGAGTCCTTGGTCACGTCTTTCATCATCACCAATGCTCCTGGCGGAAAGGCGTCCGTTTTGAGCATTCATCGACCAGCTGCAAAGTACCTCACGTCCTTTTCCTTGATCTCCTTCACCCTCTCAGTCACAGATGGGAAAACCATTTGAGCTACTTTATTCTGGTGTGATTTCCATAGTTCCAGACTGAGAGGTGAGGATGTGGCGGTTGTTCTAAACTTCGAGAACCCGTTCATCTTGCGACCAAATATGAGAGAAAAAGGGGTAGAGCCAGTAAGAGCAGCAACCTTACAACTATATACTAGCTGTACGAATGGCGCATACTCTTCCCATCTGTGTGTTGCACCATCCAGTTGCTTCAGAAGCATTGTTTCCGCGATCCCGTTTACCCGTTCGACTGCACCATTCGCTCGAGGATTAAATGGCGAAATGGTGCGATGGTTGATACCGTTCAAATTGGTAAGCTCTGTGATGAGTTCGTTGACAAATTCCGAACCATTGTTCGACTGGATGATCTTCGGAGTGCCGAACACGGACATCACCTCCCACAATGCGCGAGCTACTCGCACCATTTTATTGCTTTCGAGGGGACGTAGGATGGCAAACCTAGTCATCATACAGACGATGTTCAACAGCGTATTTTGACCGTTATCTGATTCGGGTAGGAACGTGATCAGGTCTACAGCAACGTGATGCCATGGAGATTCTGCAATGATGGAATTGAGAGGATGAAACCCTCTCTTTTGAATGTTGTATCGCATGCAGGGAAGGCACGAGCTAGTTTCCTTCTTGATATTTGCTCTGATTCCGTTTCACCAATAACCGTTGTGCCAGAGCTTGTTGAAGAGTTCCAGCTCCCCGAAATGCCCAAACTCATGTGCTCCCTTCACGAGCGTTTATCGTTCCTCTTCAGATGAAGGGCCCTTCTTATCCCGGACAAGTTGGGATACAGTAAGACTAGCCAGCGTCACGCTTGGCATTTCCTACTGAGTGCGTCGGCGAGGTAATTATGGGGCCCTGGAAAGTGTACGATCCGGAAATTGTACTGGATGATGCGGTCAAACCATCTAGCCGTCATAGGGTTAATGTCGCGTTGGGTGTGGAGAAACGTTAGTGCTCGATGGTCAGTGTAAAGCACCAACTGTCGTCCAATTAGGTAGCACCTAAACTTCTCAAGAGCCCAGACTATGGCCAGTAATTCCTTTTTCGTCGCTCCATAATTCCGTTCCGAGGGTGATAACGATGGCGACGCAAAAGCAATAAACCGCACTTCGCCATTGGCTTGACGCTGTCCTATCCATGCGCCAAGTCCATAATTGGATGCATCTGTGCCGACCATGTACTCCTTGTCATCTGCAGGGTACGCTAGGGTCAAGTTCTCGGTCATATTTGATCGAATAGCATCGAATGAACGTTTCTTCTCCTCGGTTCACTTCAGGGGCCCTTTCCATTTCGAGCCAGATCCAGTGGCTTTGACACATTATAAAACTTTGGAATGAACTGTCGGTAGTAATTAGCGGCTCCTAAGAAGCTCAACAGCTGCTTAGTATTTTGAGGTCTTTCCCAGTTTGCGATTGCGTCCACCTTCGATGGATCCTTGCAAATGCCCTCGCCAGTCACGACGAAGCCGAGCAGAGTCACTTCTTTTGGGCCAAAACGACATTTGTTAACTCTGATGGGTATCTTCCACTTGGCGAGCCTCTCTATGACGTCCCGCACATGCTCTGCGTGCTCGATCATGTTGTCTGAAAAGATGATAATATCAGCGATGTAGACTGCAACGTACGGGACGTCGCCAAGGATTTTGTCCATTAACTGTTGGAACTTGGCCGACATAGTCTTAATTCCAAACGGTGCGGCGAGCATGCGATAGTGCGTGCCCCTGCAGTGGAAAGCGATCCGGTTCCTGTCTTCCTCAGGGATGGGAAATCAGAAATACTCATATCTGATGTCTAGTGTAGTGAACACCGCGTTGAGTCCGGATACAGAGCCGACGGCGTCCAGTATGTTTGGTACGCGAGGCAGAGGGTATTCTGAGTCTAGCAGGAGCGAATTGAGGCGATGTAAATCCACGCATGGGCGCCCACCAACAAGGTTGCCTTGTCCATCTTTCTTCGGTACGCTCAGAATCGGAAACGAGTTTGGGCAGTCTGCAGCAGCGGGTTCGATGACTTTGGCTGAAAGCCATCGACTTATCTCAGCGTTGACACGATCTTCGTCTCGGCGTGAGACTAAGTTGACACGGCTCCAGATAAGAGAAGTGGTTGAAGGCCTGACTCTCAGTACAGCCAACGGATGGGTGCACCTAGCTGATAACAGAATATCATGATTGCGCTGCAAAGCTTCATCCACCTCTTGAGATATATCCGCAGCACTTCGTGATCTTTCGAGAGCTTCGTCCGGCTTCTTGGGAACGGGGTCGGGTGTGAGCTGTTTGGCGTCAGCTGACAAGCTGACTGCTTGAGGTATGCCTTCGATAGAGATAGATACTACCGGTTCTGCACGCCTGTATGATGCCTCGCTGTTATCGTCGCTGCACGCTCCTTCGTCCCTGTTTGGGTGCTGCGCATAGTATCACTATATATTGGGCATTGCTAATTCTCACTCGCGTGAGTGTACTACACACAGAAGCAGCCGGGGAGGGCAGTGATTGTTGGTGGGGGGGCCGTGGGCCGCAGGCAGAGCAAAAAGGCAGAGGTTAGGGACGGCTAGGGGCACGCGGATATCGCGAGCTAGCAGAACACGCACATGCAGTGGTTGAAAGCAGCGAGGCCTCACTCTGGCACTCAGGAGCACTGAAGAAAGTTGTGGTTGTTGGTAGAGATGAACGCTGGCACGCCGGAGAACAAACAAGCAGCGGCTGGGGACTTCGCGCGGAGCGGTGCTTCCGAGCGTAGTGCGGTGGCATCAGCGCCGCTGCCTTAAACTTGTGGCAGGTACGCGCCGGAATACAAATCCCTCGCTGCAGTCGGTTACCGTAGCATATGCTGGCTAGGAGCGCGTAGCGCGCTGCGCGCGAAGCTCACAGCGGCTTTTATTCGAAGTAGCTGGAAGCGGCGCAGTTCAGAAAAAGACGGGTGGAAAGTGTGCGGCGCGCCAGTAGCGCACGGTGCAGCTCTTGTGCGCGCTGGACTACGTGCATGCAAAAAGCAAAAAATGACGGCGGCTATCAAAACTACCTAATAGTTCTTGTCAGTCTTCCAAAGTTTGTGACTTCTTACGTAGTCACTCACTCAGGAAGGTTCTCGGTTGATTGCAAACTACTGTAGTACAACCTATGAAAAAGCCACTGTTGCATTTTTTTAGCAGGCCTTAGTCAAAATCCGCGGTTCCTATGGCACGTAATGTATGGAAGAATGGAAAACTTCTTCGAGACATGTTGTTTTTGCTAAAACGATTGCTTGGTTCTGGAGGCAATTGCATGGTCTTTACAGCCCGAAGTTCAGCAATGAAACCTAGGGCCGTATTGGTGGCTGCGGGGATCCCGAACCCGCAAGTCAGTAGTCATGACATTTTTAAGCCAGTCAGTCATTTCAGTCACATGGTTGTAACCAAAGTACCATGATGGCATTCATAAATGAAAATAAAGGATAGTGCCCAAAAACGGCACATTCGTGACTCAGATAGCGTATTTATAGGTTTTTTTTGTTTTTGATCAAGAGGGTGGCAAGTGGCGGCAACTTTATGAAAACAAAAGACACATCAACTCCACCTCTCTCGTAGTTTTCTGCAATCTTTGCCTTAATAGTATTAACCAAATCATGCAAGTAAAGAAACAACCTACATTTGTTAGTTGAATACAGAGGAGTGTAAGGGATCAATTCGGTAGCGTGGTGTTCGAAAAACAGTTTATTCAACGTCAAAAAGGTTTATACCAAGATTCATTTCTCTAAGTGATGATCAAATTGTGATCTGCACACATATGTTTACACGTGCAACATATTTTGGTTACACGTGTAACATGTTTTGGGCGAAATATGATTTTTTACAAGGGTTTTCTACAAAGACTACACTGCTCAGTGAAAGGGGCAGTCAGTCAGTCATTACCTGTCATAAGAAGAGCTTCGCTTCGCTAGAAACTGCTACAAAAAATTTGGCTGCGTTTTTGTTTAGGCCTCATCAAATAGCTTTCGAGCAACCGAGAACCCTTGTCAGTGCGTGACTCCGTAAGGAGTCACACAGTTCAAGAGCCTGACTCGGAGGGTCAAATAGCTCTGAAACACCTGCCATACGAGAAGGCCATGGCGACAGAAACGACAGGCGCGTGTGCGCCCTCTCCCACCTGCGCGTTCCCAATGCACGCAAGGACGCCCCTGGTGGCAGCGTTGCTGCGCATACAACGGGGCTGAGAGAAGGCGCCTAAAAACGGAAACTTGTTCTTGCGACTGCCGTCGTCTTTGCAAATGTCTTTGCCTTCCTGTACAAACGGCACATGGCGTGTTTGCTCGCCCGCCTGCCCGCCTGGGGGCGACGTACAGTGGTTGAAATGATTTCCTTTGATGAAGCTCTCAATTCTTCAATCAATGCCACATTCATATGCGACTCTAGGCTGTACGACACGCCCGTCATACCACCGCCGCTCAACTCCCCGCCGTCACACTCATCTTTGCCGCCCTTCCTGCACATTCTGCACGCCTGATCCGCGCCCGCTCAGCCGTTGGCGTCCCTGAGAAGACACAACCGGCTACAGCACAATTCCACTAATCGCCAATACACGACCTTTGCCGCCTCAGAAAACCAATCGAGTTTTTTCGCGTTGCCCTCCTGCAGCGTTCCATCCGCGCTGGCGCCTGCACTGCCGCCATTGTTGCAATCCAACGCTCCGCACAACCGCCATAGCAGCGCTCCATACCGCACCACCGCCATAAAAGCGCACCGCCTCCTGCCCTCGCCCACGCCGGCGTCGCACCACGCTGCCCTGCAGCGAGGCTTCTGCATGTCGCCAGCCGGCCACGACGCGCAAACGTCCCGTACGCCTCTGCATGTTGAAACGTCGTTCCGTCACTGGCGGCGAATTTCGTTCGGACACGGGCGCAGCTTATACTTTTGCGACAGGCCGTGGAACGGTTCTCAGCTGCACGCTGGTGCCATAATGCTGCCAGAACGCCCCAGCCAGCTGCAGGAAAGCCCCACACGACAAGCTTTGCGGCAGCAGACAAAAAGTCGAGTCGTGCCACGCCGCTGCCCGCCATGCAGCTTTCTGTCGCACAGCTGGGCCGCCGCACTTGCAGCGCGTCACGCTGGCGGCCCAGCGCGGCTTCCACGTGGTGCCAATTGCCACGACGCCACTGCCTGTCGAGCCGCTCTTCCGCCACAAACGCAGGGCGCCGCTCCACGGCGGTGCCCGCCGTTTTGCTGCCAGGGGCGCCACGGCAGCCCCCTGCAGCCCCATGCTACCGTGCTACCAGCACCCCGCAGCCGTCTGTATCTCAGCTTCGCCCCGCGGCCTGTGCCGCAACAGATTAATAGTCGAGTCGTTTCGCGCCACTGCCCACTGTGCCACTGCATACCGCGCCACCCTGCTGCTCTGCCCCCAGTACGCCACCCTCCGCGGCTGCCAGCCACACCGCCGTTATGCTGTGTGTCCGGCTCTTTGGCACTGCCCCAACTTTAGTCTTTTCCTGTTTTTCTTTAACCTCTTTGCTGTTCTCTTCTTGTCCATTTCCGTCTTTCCTTCAGTATCCATTTTCTTGTAGTCATTCTTGTAATCTCCGAAGTAATCCCGAATCATCCGATTCCTTGCTGGAGCCGCAACCGTTGCAATATTGCAAATCGACATTGTTCTGGCTTTCCTCACCTCCCACGATCTTCTCAGTACGTTACTATCGCTCTGTTGAACGTTGGCAGCCGTATCCAGTCCGCAGATGCTCAGAGCCTTTCCTTTTCCTACAGCCAAATACCTCTGAAAATCGGAAATCGCACCGGACGTGGCGTCCAACGGCTGCACACCGCCTTGCGTCAATCTTTCCAAAAGAACTCTTTTCGAACATTTTGCCGACCCAGTCTCATCGTCTGGACACATTTTGGAGCCACGACAGTGGAAGAGCAATCCGCCCCTCAACTGAGAACCGTTCGACCGCCAGGGATGAGAACTCACTGTTCAAGCCGCCAGAGCGGAGTGTCTACGAACCCGAGTTCGTAGTGGACCGTATAGTGAAGCACGGCCGAGACTCTGCTGGAGAGCTGGTATACCAAGTCCTTTGGTACGGCTACCCCTCTTCAGAGGACACACACGAACCTATCGAGCAACTGCCTCGCTCAAAGGTACTTCAATACCACCGGAGGATCGGCACGCCGACACCGGACACGCTCGACAAAACCCAAGTGGCTTAGCGCACACACTAGCTACCCCGCTCACGCGGAAAACTTGCCGCTTCGGCGGACAAGCCACTATACAGTGAAACGGAAGAAAAAGACGAAGAAGAAGCCTGAGAAGAGGAAGTCGAAGAACTGGAATTTGCCGCTTCAAGTGGAATACCTCCATTAGGTAAGGAGCAGCCGCCCCTCGCGGCGTGCTCCCGCTTAAAGAGGGGGGAGGGGTGAAGAGAATTTGCTAAGAGCAGGTGGCAACCGGAAACATTTAATGATAGGGCCAAGAGATATTGGTATCTACGGAGTTCGATCACACGCCGGACGGTCCGTAACCGGACCCACGATCTTGGGCGAACCACTGACTTGCAAGGCCTTGTAAATGCGCCAAGTAGGTCACCGTGTCAGACAAGGGCATACCCATGCCACCAAGGAAATTGCGGATGACGATCGCCTGGGGGTCGGTACTCGAACCGGCTCCGCCCGCAGAAGCGGAGGCCTGCCACGCGCCAACTGCGTTGGGCGTATCCTGCACTACCGCATCAGCGGATCCACCGTCATCTCCGGTTACGTCGGTCACGTCGATGTGCTGGTCTGCTCCCTGGTTCATAGGGCTTCCTGCCTCATCAAGGCTCTCGTCGTCCTCGTCTTCGACGAAGACGAACCCGTGAGGATGGCGCTCTGAGATACTCCGCTCGACGTAACGCCACTCCCGTGCCTCGGCGGCTGTGAATATCACCCATTTCCATGGGTCGAAGTATACAAAGTCGACAGCGTGGACGTCGCGTCCGAAAGACCGGTCTGTAGCCCGACGGATACCCTAGACGACCTGACTTGCAGGCACTGAGTTCCACTCGACACAGTCGATGACCTCCACCAAGGACACTCCTTCCCGCGTGTTGCAGACGGATCCGAGCACATCGGTGAGGTCCAAATTCCAAATGGATCGGCGAATCATCTTCGGCAAAAACCAAAGCCGGTAGTGATCATTCGCCTCCAAGAGGAGGAACGCCGCGACACGGACATTCCACTCGGTGGCAAGGATGCTCCCAAGGCCGCGCGGCGGATTCTTCATGTAGTACGACCCGACGTATATCAGGCATGGGGGGAGTTCCACATGGCACCCTCGAGGGACCTCGACCGCAGGCCAGAACGATGGCAGCGGAATGTATCTTCCTTGACGGGAATGCGCCGCGATTCGCTCAACCTCCGGGCATTGGTACGGCACCAAAATCCCGAAGCGGGATCGCCACTTCCTATCGTGACGGAGGCCTTCGAAAAACTCGCGCCGCGACGACTTGCCGAGGTACCGGAACTCGGCCCGAAGAATCGGACGAACCCACAGGATGAGATTCGGGTGGGACTGGAAGACATCCGCATAGCGGTCAATCTCGTCGAAGGCAACAGCAAGACGATCTCCGTACTCAACCTCGCCAAACGTATGGTAGTAGGCCACGTCGAACCCGTAATGGGACGGCACCGTATGCTCGTTCGGAGACCGGAAATGTTGCGCATGCCCAATGCAGGCAATCTCCCGGCGAGCGAACCCCTGGCTCTCGCTTCTCGTATACCAGAGACATTATGGATGGAACGTGATACGGGCGAGCCAGTCCCATTAGCGGACGACGCTAACGGGAAGCTCTCTGGGGAGGTAACTGTCAACGGCGTAAGAGTTGATCAACGCTTCATTCCGAACGGCTTCGGCATTGAACCACGGGGCTTGTGCAAACAGGCCGCTATGGCGGTGAAGGTCGCGTACGTGGAGACTCCCAACACTGGGCCATCCTTCCGTATTTGTCGGCACGCTGGCATGGAACCAATCCCACATGGGAGCTGGATTAGGAGTCGCTGCCGTCGCAACGGACATCGCGCCAGAAGCGGAAGCCCCCGACGATTGAGGCAAGGGCACCGACCGGAACCGCGGTCCCGCAGCTGTCATTCGCGCAGTCCCACCCGAGGGAGCACCGGGGTTACCGGAGGTGTTGTTGTTGGTAGGAATTGCTGTGTCGATGATGGTCGAAGGTGCAAAGTATGGTACGAGTGCCAAGTTTTGGAGTCCGAGTTGTCGGCAGGCTCATCGCCGGAGTCCGGATTATATAGGCCCATGATGGGAAGTGATAAGCCGAACGAGGCGGAAGTTTCAGCCTGAGGAGGGGGAGATGTAGAGCAATTGCCCTTGGCAGGGACTGAGGGGGATGCCACTCACATATCTGTTGTTATTTTCGGCTGAACTTCCTACTATTATGAACTCTATTTGCCTATTTGGCCCGGATTAGGGATCCGCCTATGAAGGGTAGGATTAGCGTAACACGTGTGTGCTCGCGCCCGATTACCGGATGCGCCGTTGCAAGAGTGCCACGGAGGTACACGTGGGTAGTGTTGGCCGGCGTGCAGGGTACTTAGATATTTTAGTGATATTTGTCAGCCGTATATAAGTGGCAGCACTGGCCGCCACTGTACGGGAAGTAAACGTCAATGAGGCTTTGGCTCTAGCTTGAGTCCCGCTTGGGCACGGTCTTCCGCCCCATTCCTGGGAAACACCGCCGCTTATCCGGACAAGTTATCCACCTTCGTCACTGAGAAGCACCGATCCGTCGTTACGACCTTTTATTTATCATTCTTTCGTACACTCTTTCTGTTTTCCCGTCTTACGGCTTCGTTACACTTCGCCCTGTTGTACAGGTTTGTCCTTTTTTTCTCGGGATTATTCCCTGCAGTCACGAGTCAGTGCTCCGCAGTGCGGCTTGTTTTGATACCTTTTATCTCGCCCATTTTGCTACAGGATACGCCACACCCAGTGGATTCCATCCTTTCGGCACCCCGATTTCCACCGCCAACCTCGGTCTGTAAGTCAGGAAGAGGCCGCCCGGAGTTACGCCCGACACGTGTCGGCCTCAACGGAGGGTTCTGCCACTGCTCTGCCACAATAGGAAGCAAGGCTGAACACCTTGTGTGCGTAGCCGCTGGCGCGGTTTGTGTTCTTTCTTTCCATTACCGGCTTTGCTTCACAGTACGCAAAAAAGCCGCCCACCCAAAGGCTCTACACATCCAGCCAACTCGGTACCATACCGATATATGCACCCAAAAGGAAGATGAAAGCACGAGCCGACCCGGCACGGTACATGTACCCCGCATCCCACACACACATAGTCGTCTTCAACCTAAAACCAATGCAGTACCAACACATCCGAAGCATAGACTTCAAACCTTACCACATACAAATGGACCCCACTGTACAGACCGCATCAGCTCTCAAAGCACAAACACGCCATCAACAACCCACGCCAGCCAACATCAACGTAGACACACCGCCACCAAAACACCTTGCACAAGCAAGAGCCTACCCGGATGCCAAAGACTGGCAGAAAGCTCACGATGAAGAACTGGACAATTCTGACGGCTACGACAACATCCACTGGCTGCCCAGCGAAAGCACATCACCACCAGAGTCCATCATACCACTCATGATGCACTACAGCTACAAAAGAACAGAAAATGGAACCGTACAACAAAGAAAAGCCAGATGCAACCTGCGCGGCGATCTAATGAAATCCGGCCTCCACTACGACCCGCGCCATACAACAACTTATACAGCTGACCACAGCACACAACGAATACTCATAGCCCTCCACGCTAGCCTGCAACTTCCGCTAGAACACATGGACATAAAATTGGCGTACCATCATGAGAAGTACCAGCATGACAAACCCGTGTATGTCTTGCAAATGCCACGCTTTGAAGGTAGTTACAAACAAAACAGTCGATACGGCCTTCTTCATGGTAATCTATACGGCTCCCCAACAGCAGCCTATTATTACAACCACGGCCTCAAAACCAAACTTACCCAAATGAGCTGCCAAGCATGAGAGCACGACCCCTGCCTCTCCACGAAATTAGAAAATGACAACACATTCACACTCGTCAGCACAACAATTGATGGCTTCTTAGTTCTCGAATCGACACGCAAACACATCGACAAACTATACGAATATCTCTTGTCCAAATACAAGATCAAACAACTCGGACTCCCAACAAGATTTCTGAACTGGACAATAAACGATAGAAAGGACAGCTCTGTCCTTGTCTCTCAACCTGACACGATAGTAACCCTGCTCAAGTAAACCGGAATGAACCACAGTAACCCAGCTACAATACCATATAACAGCCTCACGCATATAGACCAAACTCCAGACAGCCCAAAACTATCAGCGGAAGAAGCCGCAAGATATGGCCAAATCTATGGAGAGATACGATATATTACAGACAGCACGCGCCCGGATCTCACATTAACTACCAATCGATTGGCGCAGCACATGGCCACACAAAAAAGCACCACCGACAAGCCCTGAAGACCATTTTTCGTTACCTTCGCGGCACGGCAACACATAGACTACTGTACAAGCCAACAGTCACAGAAGAATCACCCTCGCTCTCCACGTACAGCGATGGAGGCTTCGCCAACGCACGCAATCTCAAATCTATGACTGGAGCTATCCATCCGTTTAATACGAATCTTATAACATGGTCACCTAAGATGTAAACTGTGGTAGCACAATCCCCAACTGAGGAGAATACGTATCAGCGACGCACGCAACGCAACACTCAAAATGGTTACAAAAACTGTTAGAATCCGAACAAATAAAGCAGTAACATGCCACTTCTCAATATATTGACAACCGTAGGGCTGTGCTAATAGTAGAAAGTTAAGTGCCAACGAAACGCAGAATGTACATCGACCTACGTCACCACTATCTGCATTACCATGTGGCTGAAGGCACCATCAGACTGAGTCGAATCCCAACGACAGAAATGCTGGGGGACATGGTCACGAAACAAATTTACAGCGACCGCTATCGTACGATACGCAAAGAACTCACCATCGTACTCCACCTACGACAGGACTTAAAATACAATGCGCCAACCGGAGACTGTCAAACATTCGAGTGACACACTTTTCCGCATTGCATTTTTTGCAAAAGTCAAACATTACAGTGACCAGTAGATATTTAAGGAAACCAAGACCAAACTCGCAAAGCGAAAAGTAAAGGAGCTAGCGTCTTCATTCCACAATTATCAGGAGGCAGGTTAAGTCGGGACAGTGTCAAAGATTTATAAGGGAAAAGTACTTCCTTTGCGGCTGAAGCTCTGAAACTTTGTGAGACATTTCAGAACGCCTCCGTCCTCCCATCACCAAAGTTTGAAGGCATTCTTGGAGCAACGATTGGCCGAAAACACACTTGAGAAGTTCCTACCAGTATCCCTTTAGTGTACCGTGTAAAGGGTAACTTTGGGACAAATACTAAATATGGACCCCTCAATTTGGCCTCAAAATGCCGACTTACTTAAAAAGTCTGCACTGAGGCCGCAGCCCTTAACCTGGATATTGCCCGACGAGCGCGGCGAGATCGGCCAAGCCGCTTTCCACGCAAGGGACTGTTCCTGAGCCACTCCTCGTTCATTATCTTTTCACGTTCGGCTTGCACTCGCTCGGTTCGACGCCGCCCGGATTCCGCTTCACGAGCATACTTCCGGGCTTCGGTCTCTGCCGCGCGACAAGCGCGGGCTTGATGAGCTGCTCTCCGTTCCTCCTAGCGCTTTCCTAAAGCCTCAAGTACCAATGAAGACGTCAACAACGCTCCCCTACTGGTCACAAGCGTTCCGTTCTCCAGCACAGCGCCGTCAGTTTCGAGCAAATTACGAGATGTTCTGAACTTTTCCACAACTTCATGGAAAGACTTCAACGCCGCGTCATGTGATCCGTAGCCTTCAATGTTTGTGATATCGTTCACGCATATAACCCGAGGGTTGGCAGTTTTTCTGTGGTTCTCCCAAACCCCACACGCTTCGAATCCTTTCACAATGTTGCTGTAAGAAACAGCCTGGTTATAGGAAGCCGTTAACATCTCACAAAGTGTGCAAATATCGTTCCGTTTGTGTGCATCTACCGTCAGAGTTCTGTTGTTTAGCAAATTCCTGAACAAATTTTTGAAAGAAGAGAACACAGTGTAGTCGAAAACCTGAGTACGATGCGAGGTGTGAGTTTAAAGCCCTACGGCTATTATGTTGTTCTCTTTCATCAGATTCAAAGCGGCGTCCGTGCAGTGTGCGCCGTATCCATCGAACGTCAGCACAATACATTTGTGCGTCCCCCTCAACTCCTCTGTCTCTTTGACAAACGCCTCCAACCAGTCTGGAGCAACGCCTTTGGCGGGGAAAGCGCAGGCTCACGAAGACGTTCGGAAACTTCCCCTCGACAGGGCAGCACAGCGAACGGAGCACTCCGGGAATGACACAGCTAAGCCGGGTTTAAATCCGAGGTCAAACCACCACGACAAGCGTCGGAGCGTTAGGCTGATTAGTAGTCGGTAGAGATCCACGTGTTCACACGGTCACGAGATGAGTCCTCGAAAGAGAGTAGCACGGCAACGACAAGGTGTCGGAAACGGGCCACTGAGAACAGGGCAAAAAGGCAAACCAAAAAAGGGGAGAAAGCAAACCACCAGAGTGGGGAAGAGAGAGAGAGAATAAAGCAAACCCAATACAGGGGCGAATATACGACAATAGGTCAGAACGAGACACACAAATAGTGGTTATACTCTGAGCGCCACAAGGTTGGGTAACTATACGTGAACAACGCAGTCTTCACTCCACTTGGAGGTGAACAATCCGCGAAGGAGTGATAGTTAGAGCCAGAAGCCCTTGCTTGGCAAGGGGCAGTTTACTTGGGGGAGTGGTGCTCAACCCTCTAAGTACTGAGCTCGGCGCACCACTGACAGTGGGTGCGCCGGACAAAATAATCTATAAAATATCTAAGTAAATACAGCAATGCTGGGTGCACTGCCTCCGGCATATCCGTGCTACACGTGTGCTATTCACACCCGTTAAGCAGCGCCCCGAGCCGTGCAATCCACGTATACATGTGTGGAAATTACCTCAGCGAGGCGACACGCTAATAGCGGTGTAGCTCATATGTATCTACTAACGCATGATGCGGAAATTAACAAAGTACCTCAAATCGCCTCCAAGGAGTGTTGTCCTTCATATCCCCTTCTTTAAGAGTGAGCCACGCCGTCGCAATGGCGGGTCGAACTCCCAACCGTGGGCATAAAAGCGCATCCCCGAAGTCTTCGGATTCCATCTCGCCTCGCGAAGATCAAGTCACTACCACTCCAAAGTGCAAACCTCGCTACAGCGACGACCATTCCTGTTTACCACAGTGTGCTTCGCTCTGTCGCGGTTCGCTCCCTGTTTCCAGGTCCATGAACCACAGTGTGGGGTAACCGATTCGAGTCTGAGTCGCTCCACGAAGGTGTTTCTCAAATTTCTTTGAATATCCCTCGGTATGAAGTGTTGTGACCCACAACAAAGTAGAACGACCATTGCAGTCACGCGGATCCGCGGTACATAGCCCTCAATAGGTGCGCAGCTCGTTTCGAGATCGATTTCGTCACGCTTGAAGCGGTTCCCTCCACTCTGCAGCACAAAATCGGGGTGTGATACAGTACTGATTCTTCAAAGTCGGATAACGTTCGAACCAGTACAGCTGTGAAGAAACCTGAGACAGTGTAGAACTCCTGAAACCTAGAGCTTTCATTTAACACCAAGATTGTTGGCGTTTAACACCATTGAATGGGAAAGCGCGGTCCATTTCAGTTCACCGAAATGCAGTCTGAAAATAGAATCCCGAACTGAAATGGCGCCATAACTCCGAAGTTCTTCGAGATAATTGAGTTTTGTCTTCACGAAAAAGTTTATCGACGTCCAGAATACACTACTGGTGGCCGGTTAAGGAGACGGAGGGAAAACCAGTGAGTTACGGGTATTGCGCAGAAGGCCTCCAGAAAATACTGTAGCAGCAAGATACCCGAGATCGGGAATCGAGAACCATTACCAGAAACGACTGGGAATCAATGCCAACGCATTATGCGGATACTGTGAAGACCGCAAGAGCGTGTAAAAACCGAAGTACTTCGCAGTAAGCGGTAACAAACATGGTTGAACATAGGCGACTGAACATTTCTGCCTGGGGCGTGTACAAGACACACGGTATTCCTACCGGTAATTCGCGTGATGCTCACGGAAACAGCGCACCCTTGTTAGAAAAAAACCATGCGCATGCGGTCGTAATGAGAACAGTGAACCAGCGAGCTGGGAGAGAACTCCTCAGGATAATTAATCCGAAAAAAACAAACGTGGGCGACCGAAGACGACACCTGTCGAACTCCGTCCACCAAAAACCAATCTCCACTTCATCTTCATCCACTTCCTTCTAGGTGAGCTAGCTTCTTCCCCTTCGGGGCGTGTTATCTCACTTGGGCGTTGACAATTGTCGCCGGGAGACCCGTGAGAGTACGCCGATAGTACTGCACCACTTTCGATCGTGGGAGATGCTCGATTGGCTCATCCGAGTCAGCCTCGGGTCCGTAGCCGTACCAACGTACGAGATACTGTATGTACCCAAACGGGTGGTATGAGTGTTCTACTATGTGGTCGACTACGAACTCCTGTCGGAAGACTTCCCGGCCTTGCCGTGTGATTACGACATCCTGGTTCGGAGAGCTCTCCGGTGGCTTCACCGTGTGTGGCACTGCGTCGGTGTTCCGGTTAGACCGTGTTGCGTCCAACAAGGTTGGTGGCACTGCTTCTTCGCGTTGTGGTCCCCCACTTGGGTCGATTGTCACGCGTCTCGCGGTTTCGGTGTTCCCGATGCCTTGGTTTGGTAGAGTTCCTTCTGCCGCGGGAGTCACAAGTGGGCGTACCGCAAGTTTGCGTGGTAGCGACCGTTTCGACGGAGTTGTGCGTGGCGTCGAACGCGCTGGCGTCAACGGTAGCCCTGATTGAACCGGCCTCGCCGTGGTGGCACGTGACGTTGTCACCGGGTGGCCGTCATTGGTCTGCGCCGTGGCGTGTTCCGCCTCCGTATGCACGGGAGGTGTCAGCTCGGTTTGTCGACGTGATTCGCTCGCTGAGATGATCTCCCTTACAGGTGTGGTCCGTGTGCTACGGTTGGCACCTCCCTGCTGGGCATTTAGCGACGTGTCTACTGTGTGGCCCGCCTCAGGCGTGTTGGGCGAGCCAGTCTCCGACGACTCTTCTCCGTCTTGGAAATGCGAGCTCAACGGCGCCTTAGGCGGTATTCTCACTCCGATCTGCGACGTAGTCACTCCAGGCGCGCTTTGAGGCGTAGGCAACGGCTTTGGCGGTAACGACTGAGTCTCCTCGGTCCTGTCCCGCACAGCGGTAGTGTCTGGTGACGATTCCGCTTCTGCGTTGATGCGCGGCGACCTTGACGAGACGCCGGGCTCTCGAGAGGACTTTGATTGCGCATTAGCGCTCTTCCGTGCCACACGGTGTTCCTCACGCGACAGCGCGGAAGCATGACGATTAACGAGTCCCTCCCCATCCTTAGATGGAGCGACATGGGGAGTGGGTGTCAACGCGCCAAGGCGGCGAATAATTACGCCAGGCGGCGGGGCTTCAGACAGCAAAGCACCAGGGCGCGTAGAGTCCGATAACATCGGCAAATCCGAGAGTCCCCTACTTGGGTGTGGTACCTCCCTAGGGCGGTCGATCGGGGGTGGGTCCGGTGTATCCGTAGTGTTAGTTTCCGCTTCTGCGGTAGAATGTCCATTTGATGGGTCGTTTCTCGCAGGCGGGGGTGCAAAAACCACACGATCGCGGGAAATGCGTTCGTGTTGCTGACCCATCTCCACTACCACAGTGCCGGATTCTACAGCAATTGTCTTGAAGGAACCGTCGGCGACGGGTGAGAGCTTGTGGCGTTTCTACTTGCCTGGGTCCAAATACTCATTACGGATGAACACATAGTCTCCTTTTTTAAGGGCGGGTGGTCTCCGAGGGGCTCGCTGATCGAAATCACGCTTATATGCGGCTTGTGACCGGGCCATTGACCGTGGTGCTGCAGGGACCAGCTTGGTAAGCCATGTCTTCCAGGTTTCCCTGTATCTCTTCGTCGAAAGAAATTGATCCAGCGTTGGCTGTGCTTCGAGCGCCACGGGCGGCGGGGTGCGAGACAGAACCAATTGAAATGGAGTCGATCCCATAGTACGGTGTACCTGAGTGTTGTATGCGAATGTCAGCGCATCGGTGAACAGGTCCCACGTGGTGGGGTGATCGGCTATGTATGAACGGAGTGCTGCTAACAGCGTCCGGGTAAACCGTTCAGCCTGCCCATTACACTGGGGGTGGTAGGTTGTCGTGAAGAGATTCTTGACATCCAGAATTCTGCATACATACCCGAAGAACCGGGAGGCAAACTGTTTCCCGTTGTCGGAGAGTAGATTCACCGGTGGACCGTAGACGAATGCCCAATGGGTGACGAATGCTTTCGCAACTGTCAGTGACGTGATTCCCCGTAAGGGTACGGTACGAACGAGCTTCGAGAAACGATCCGTGATCACGAGTAGAAATTTGTTACGCCGCTTAGTAGCGAGGAACGGTCCCAAAATATCGATAGCTACGAATTCCAGGGGCGCCCTTGCGGGGAAGAGCTTCAACTTCGTTGCATGGCGGCGAAGCTTGACGCGATTCCGAGCACACTCGGGGCAGAACCGCATAGTTGCGTAGCAGTCCACAGCCATTGCTGGCCAGTAGAATTTCCTTCGCAATGTAAGGTACAGTTTCCGTCCTCCGACGTGGCCACTAAGTTTGGCATAGTGTGATAAGTGTAACACCCGAGATTGTAGGGCGTGTGGCACCACTATTTGTGGGTTTCCAGTTACCGTGCGAATGAGATATCCAATATCATTCACCCGAAAGGAGAGATTAGCTCCTCCATTGAGTTGCGCCCGAATCTTCTTGCAGTAAGGATCGCTGAATTGTTCCCTAACCATCTCCTTCGTTGTGACGGGTACGAAGTTCCCTGGTAGGGGGTTCGCACTTTCGCTGACAGCGAGTAGGTCATCCAATTCCTGGTCAAAATCCAGTTCGTCTGGCCATTCCTCTTCGATATCATCCATTTCACCTGCGGTGTAGTCGTCAACTGCGAAGCAGGGTATTTCCTCGTCATCGACGGCTAACGCTTCCCCTGTGGTGGGTAGGCGAGAAAGGGCGTTGGCTTGTGTATTGTTGGCGCCCTTCTTGTAGGCGACGTCGAAGTCAAATTCTGCAAGACGCAGTCTCCAACGCATTAAGCGGCCTGAAGGCTCCGATATGGAGAGTAGCCATCTCAATGATGAGTGATCCGTGTAAAAGGTGAAATGAGCACCCATGAGGTAGGGGCGTAGTGTGCATAATGCCCACACTACTGCAAGACATTCCTTCTCCGAGACGGAGTAAATCTTCTCATGCACGTTTACCGAACGGGACCAGTACCCAATTGGCTTGCATTCCCCCTCTGGGGTGGTTTGAAACAAGGCGCAGCCTACCGGGTATTCACTAGAATCCGTGTCCGCGGTATATGAAGTCCCGGTTTCGGTAGTGACAATACTGGTGCCGTGGTTACAGCCTCTTTGAGAGAGTTAAAGGCTTCCGTCTGAGTTGACGTGAATGGGTCCAACTTAGGCGGTTGACCCTTCCGCAGAAGCGCGTTGAGAGGTGCTGCAATGTCCGCAAAGTTGGGAATAAACCGTCTATAGACGTTGACTAATCCTAGGAAGGATCTCAGTTCAGTCTGGGTAGTCGGTTCCGTCGCCTGTTTCAGCGACTTCACACGAGCTTCCTCGATCATGACACGTCCTGGATGGATTATGTGACCCAGATACTTGACAGTATCCGTGAAGAATTCGCATTTCCACAGCTTGAGTGTCACTCCGGCGTCCCGTAACGTGGCCATTATGTCTCTCACATGTGTGAGGTGATCATCCAGATTATCTGAGAATACAATGACGTCGTCAAGGTAGACGAGACAAGTACGCCACTTGAAGCGGGCCAGTAGGATATCAATAGCATGCTGAAAAGTAGCGGGAGCATTGGTTAAACCAAAGGGCATCCGTTTAAAACGGTAGAGGCCAGAATGGCAGACAAACGCTGTGTTGTAATGATCCTTCTTTCCCACTGGAACCTGCCAGTATCCCCAGTTAGCATCCAAGGCCGTGAATACGGTAAAATTTCCGAGAGAGTCGATGTATTCATCCATACCTAGAATAGGGTACACGTCCTTGACGGTAAGGGCGTTTAGACGACGATAGTCGATACAGAAGCGCCAGAAACCATCCGGTTTCGGAGGCGGTACCACTGGTGATGCCCACGGCGAATGTGCCGGTTCTATAACTCCTGCACGGAGCATCTTGTCCACCTGAAATTGCTCTTCTTCTCTGGCCTTGGGCCCTGCCCTGTACGGATGTTGGGCTACTGGCCGAGAGTTCGGAAGGAGATCAATCCGGTGTTCCGTGGTATTTATCTCTCCGAGAGAACCATTCCACATTGTGGTGAATTCACGAAGCATATCGCGCAGTCGTTTGCGGTCTGTCTCCGGAACATGTCCGAGGTCGAGTTCTTCCTATTCCTTCAATGGGTCCAATTGGTCGTAACTCGTCGGAACGGGTGTCTTCTCTGTCTTAACAGGTTGCTGACCCGAGAGACTCGGCGACGGAGACGAATGAGATTCAGACTCCTCCCCCTCCTTAGAGTGAACGATTCCGAGCACATTGGCAGCAGTCATCTTCGTCGGTACCAACGCAGTTGGATGCGGCATGACCGAGCCAATCACCTGGTTTTTCACCAGATACTGGGTTGTTTTGCCTAGATTGGCTATCAACACGTAAAACGGATTATCTGGTTCCACCTGGACCACTCCATTAGCAAAGGCAAGAGAGTATTTATCATACAACAACGGCAATGGCTGGACGATTCGTAAACCGTGTTGACGAAAATTCACCTGTACCCATACTTGAGACTCTGGAGGCACGCGTGTCGCGGAGGCAACACGAAGCTTCGTAGATTCCCGAGAACTCGGTGGTGCTTCCTGCGCCGCAGGTAGAGGTACATGATTCTTGGAGGCATGCCTCAAAGGACGACGAACAATCGGCACGGACGAACCATCTTCCATTTCAACACGCCTCTGGCGGGGCCTAATGGCATCGACAAAGCGGTCGCAAGAGTCACAACCCAAAATGACTGGGGCGGACAGGGACCGACAAGCGACAAAGTCGAGCTTCACCACGCATGAGCCCAAGCGGATTACCAACTCGATGTATCCTATCGTTGACAACGGGTTGTTATTCGCGTCAGCGACGTCAGGAATGTCGCCACGGCGAATGTGGGACCGCAAAGCGGGTGGCAATGCTGTCTCAACAATGAAGTTCGGACCTGCGCCTGTATCTAATACAGTGAGATAACGCACCATAAACTGGAATGAAAGGCCAAGGTCGGCATAGCCCTTGTAATTGCGCTTGGCCATCATCATAACTCTATCCGGGAACCGGTTATTTCTTACCCGTATCCACGGTCGACGAAGAACACCAAGGTGTTCTGAGTTCACGTCTTCGACGGCCTGTTTCCTCGAGAGGATTCGGACCTGGGAGCGAGGCAGGGACGCCTCGGGCGCCTTCAGCCTCCACTCTGAGGGCGCCTCTCCAAGAGAGGAGACTCCTACAATTAGTTTCTCTGAGCAGATTCCGCCTGAGGCGTGTGCTCAGTGTTCTGAACCATTGATGCCTGGACACCAGCGGCAGAAGCGTCCGCAGCAGCGGTTGAATTTCCCTCAAGAGAGGTACGGGGGTGAGAGGTCACCATGTTCTGGGCAATCGGAGCCGCAATTGTGCGTGGAATATCCATCTTCGCGCGGATGTACGATGCCATCAGAACGGAAGCCTTCTCCTCGGGTGAGAGGGATTCGTAGTTGGCAATGACTTGTGACCATTCACGCTTGGTTAAAACGCACTGCGGAGAAGTATGCCCTCGCGTATAGCAGAGGTGACAGATCAATCCAACAAGGGCATTGACGTTCCGAGTACTCGAGAATCTCACCGCTGGGCGGGAAACTTGCCAGCCAGGCCGTGAAGCCCGGGTTCCACCGTTCTCATATGACCGTCGAGGCGGTCGAACCCGGTTCGAATCTGCATACAGCAGAGTATTGTCCGGAGCCGTTTGAAACGAGGCATCCGTGGTTGAGGGAAGCTCCGTTGTCGGGATTGAAAGCACGTCGCTACGGGCAAAGTGCACCTGATCATACTTCTTTTGGGAGTGTTCATCAGCCAGCATTGACGCCGACGGGGTTCCCGATTCCAACATCAACGCTTTAGCGGACTTCAACCGAGTACCCGGGACTCGTGCGCGTAGCGCATCGCCTTCGCCGCGTGCATACTGCACCAGTTCCAAGTACGTAGTCTTACGGTTCTCTTCACGGCGACGGGCCACTAGGGTCCGCATAGCCGGGTCTAGTCCATCAACGAACATGGTACAACGCTCTTGAGCGTAATAAACATTGCCAAAACGGTGGAAGGCCTTATTCAGGCGCACCGAGTAATCGCTTTCCGTTTCGCCGGGGCGTTGTTTGGTGTCCCTCAGAGCGAGGATAGCCGACTGGATGGCGGTACCAGTGGCATAGGACCTCAGTAGATACTGAACTGCTTCAGGCCAGCAAGTAACCCCTCCTTCAGAGGCGCGCGATGAACCTCTTACAGAGTTGTACTGATCTTCCGCAAGTCCGCGTAGAAAATAGGGCAGCGCGACAAACGCCTGTCCTTCATTCATCCCAAGGATGTCGGCTTCCGCTACAAAACGTGATAGAAAATCCAACACCAAGATGGGATCATCGCCTGTAAACAGTTGATTACGGAGCGACAGCTGCATCCGTTTGATACAGTCTTTAACCTTTCCCGTCCCACGGGGGGTTCTATCCAATGAGGAGTCCTCCAAACGGTAATACCGGTATGACAACAGCTTCTTGTAGAGCAGGTTGGTAGGCTTCAACTCCTTTTATCCGGAGTGCTTCCTTCCCTTCGAGCGGGCGCGTATCACACCTTGGGTGGCTGATGACCGCTTTGAGCGTGACGAACGCTCACGAGGGGCTTCTTCTACAGACGAGTCGGACGAATCAGACCCGGTTGACCGGTGAGAAGAAAGAGAAGATGCTGACGAATCAGAGTCGTAGTTCTTCCGCTCTTTGCGTGCTTTGGATCCACTGACCTTCTTGTCACGGTGTGAAACAGCAACCGGCGCAGCCGTGCGATTGGCTCCAACCAGGACGGTTTGTTCCACCGTTTCTAGACGAGCGCGGAGGCGAGTAAACTTCTCAGCCACGTCCTCCACGAAATTAGCGGGTCCTCCGAAAGCTTCCAAGAGGGAGTTGACATCACCACGCAATACGCGGAGATCCTCAGAAAAGTCCTGCAAAGCAGTGTCATCCACCTTCTTTCGAAGTAACGACAACTCCTTAGCAAGGGTAGCATGGGCAGCCCGCGTGGAGCGGAGCTGCTCTTCCACAGTTAAGTGGGGGGTGTCATTGACAGTAGCCCTCAGAGGTGCCTCAGGGGCGGGACCAGCAACGGGAGGAGCCGGTCCATCACCTCGATGAGGGTTGATCAACGACGTGGGCGGAAGTCGAGTGGTCGTCGGCACAGCTTCAGTAGCCAGCATCCCTTCGGTCCGCGACCGTGAACGGGTGGGGATCCGTGACGGAAGTGGCGGATCCGATCTTTCAGTCTGACTGCGTGTCTTCGGACGACCTGACAGAGTCATGACAAGAACAACCGTACAACGGGATAATCGACAGCCAATTGTCTGGGTCTTCCAATGAACTTCCAAATGGAGACAAGGGCAAAAGGACTAACCTCGAAACGAGTGAATTCACGAGTGAATCTTCCTACAAAACTAGTCGTTCTAGGTCGGAAGACCACTTGTGGAGCAACGCCTTTGGCGGGGAAAGCGCAGGCTCACGAAGACGTTCGGAAACTTCCCCTCGACAGGGCAGCACAGCGAACGGAGCACTCCGGGAATGACACAGCTAAGCCGGGTTTAAATCCGAGGTCAAACCACCACGACAAGCGTCGGAGCGTTAGGCTGATTAGTAGTCGGTAGAGATCCACGTGTTCACACGGTCACGAGATGAGTCCTCGAAAGAGAGTAGCACGGCAACGACAAGGTGTCGGAAACGGGCCACTGAGAACAGGGCAAAAAGGAAAACCAAAAAAGGGGAGAAAGCAAACCACCAGAGTGGGGAAGAGAGAGAGAGAATAAAGCAAACCCAATACAGGGGCGAATATACGACAATAGGTCAGAACGAGACACACAAATAGTGGTTATACTCTGAGCGCCACAAGGTTGGGTAACTATACGTGAACAACGCAGTCTTCACTCCACTTGGAGGTGAACAATCCGCGAAGGAGTGATAGTTAGAGCCAGAAGCCCTTGCTTGGCAAGGGGCAGTTTACTTGGGGGAGTGGTGCTCAACCCTCTAAGTACTGAGCTCGGCGCACCACTGACAGTGGGTGCGCCGGACAAAATAATCTATAAAATATCTAAGTAAATACAGCAATGCTGGGTGCACTGCCTCCGGCATATCCGTGCTACACGTGTGCTATTCATACCCGTTAAGCAGCGCCTCGAGCCGTGCAATCCACGTATACATGTGTGGAAATTACCTCAGCGAGGCGACACGCTAATAGCGGTGTAGCTCATATGTATCTACTAACGCATGATGCGGAAATTAACAAAGTACCTCAAATCGCCTAAAAGGAGTGTTGTCCTTCATCCAGTTATAGAAAATAGCCGCGTCAACCCCGGCAGGGTCTTTTAAGCACGTTGTGGCGTTAAAGGGCAAAAAAATTTGTGGCACTTCCTTAATTCCATCTAGTCGAACTCGGTACTTCATCCATCAACCAGAAAGAACGAGCACACGACTCCACACTCTGCCGTCTGTTGACACTACGTGCATAACTGTCACATGCTGCGCATATCTGCTCCATTTCAACTCCGTGGAATTGCTTCTGCCTCTCGCAGAAAACAACACCTTGGATCTCGCGTCAGCTGTGGTTTGCACTGAGATTCTACTCTCATCAATGTTTAATATATGTTCCACGTGGTGGGTCTTGTATTTTTTATACATTTGCTCCAGACGCGCGAAGTAGTTTGTTAAGGTTTTCGGTGACATCGCCATGGCTGGCAGATTTTCCAAGGTGGACCGAAATTTTAAACTCACTTCTGGATGTCGCTTTAGAAAACCAAAGATGTAATCGTCACTTGGTGTATTATCCGTGAATAAGAGTTGTTGTTGGCGGTGGCAAAGTAAGAAGATAACCTATATGAAAATGAGTTGCTTAAATGTTTGCGAGATAACAAAGTTTGATTGTGCAAAAAGTAAAGCCGGGAATCAATGATAAGAACCTCTTCATTTTTGTAAAGGGCTGGCGGACACTCTAGTTGTTTTGGTGAGTTGTGCATGGCGCGGTAAACGGCAGACTTGGAGAGTTGGAAACGAGCTGCAGTAGTCCGAATTGAAGATTTGCGCTCTGATCGTGCACTGTTGCAATCCGTAGTCGTTCTATTTTACCTTGGCGGGCCAAATTGCGCTTTTGCATTCTTGCAAGTATCCGCGGCTTTAGAGAGGAGCTAAAGATGGCTCTCGTGTTCGATGTCGCGATTGTGAAGCCATCGTGTGGGTTGACAGCTCGACGAGACGTGCTCCCATTCGAAAAAGCGCGCTCATAACGAAACTAAACTCTAATCTGAATATAAATGAGACGTTCGGCCTATACAATGCCACGAAAGCCATTAATAAGAGCTTTTACTCATAATAATTGTTAAAAAACAGTCCCGGTTTAGACTACTGTCCCTTATTTCAGCAACTTGATGATATAGCGTCAGGAGAGCCGTTTGGAGACGGAATAGGTTTGCCAAATCTCAAAATATCGTCTCAATCTTTGAGACGTGGCATGATAGGTATGCTCTAATGGTGGTTTGCAATCCGCAAGCTGCGGCAGCAAGCGCGCTAGCGCGGAGTTGCTAAAACGACGAAGTCGGGAATATAACCGTCGGGGACGTTGCACCACACTTGGAACGTATAGAGCTATATGCTGGGAAGCCATGGCTACGGCCTGGTGCGGGATGTCTTACGCAAGCTGGAAGGATTCTAGAACAGACATGGATACTAGAGAAAGACTGGCAGGGTAAGATACAGCATGTTTGGTTTGCCAGAGATGGTTCAGTTGGTTTTATTCGAGAAAGAGAGAATGCACTTGGGGTAATGTATGGAGTGCAGAAGCTTTATGAAGTCGGAGAAGAAGGACCAACTTGTACGTGGAGCGTACAAACTAAGAACAAGATTCGACAAAGTGTGGTATGCAATGACGGAGGCTAGATGGGCGTAGTAATGCATGACGGTCACGTTGAGGCATGGAATTTGGAGAATAAGGCTCGGCTAGAGTTCGGAGAGCATATCCAGGACGTAACACAGATCGGAGAGATTTCACCTTTTGGGAAATTCTGGGCGTTTGTTACTGGAGAGACGAACGTCAGAATCTGGGAGACTGTTCATGGAGGCGTTGAGGAGCTTTGTGTATTGCAAAATGAAAGCCCCGTCAGTTGTGTTTCTTCTTCGGAAGATGGCACGGCAGTAGCAACAGGATGTTCGGACGGGCTTGTAGCGATGTAAGATGTGCGAAGCAGATCAGTTGTGGATTTGTTTCAAGTGGGTGAGGAAGAGGCGTATGATGGATCCGATTCGGAGAGCGTCACGAGTATCGAGAGCAGTTCTGAGTTTTGGAGCGATAACGAACCCGACGAACCTGAGGGTCGAAGCACTATTAGCATTGAGGCCAATCATGTAGAGGACGGTGGGGCAACTGGATTCCAAGACAAGAAAACCGACAGAACTGAATTCCTATGCTTCAAAACAGAAAAAGATGAAGCCGAAGCGATCGAAGACTATAAAACGGACGGAAGCGAATTAGGAAACACGGAGGATCTACAAGCAGAAGATAATGAGCTGGAAATCAGAGGTTTAGCATGGTCGGCCAATAAAAACTTGATAGGGACATCATCTTTGTCAACTGGAACTTGTGTATGGCAGATGAGTTCGAAAGAGTACCAACAGCCCAAGCTAAGGCGATCATTCATGATTGACAAGCGTCTGGTCTCCGAATGGATTTTTTTTGGCTGTGTCAGATAACAAATCTATCGAAGTGTGGGATGTGCGGTATTCGCAGGTTTTACGAGTCAAGGCTCGAATATTGGTGAACACTGTCTAACGAAGTTGTTTTAACTGGTCTCCCGATGGTACTCGCCTCGTTGACGCACATGGATCCAAAGCTGTGCACGTAACTCGATTCTCAGAAGACACGCATTGGTCGGGAAAATTAGTCGAGAGGAAAACATTCATGTGGCATCGCGCGGCAAGTTGCGAGGACAGAACGATGCTGGCTATGCAGGGGGATGATGGTGTATTTGTACTGGACCAAAGCAAACTAGAGACAGCCGAAGATCAATTACGGCAGCACAAGTATGAATTGACAACATCACTTGCTGTTTCCGACATGGCGATGACAGCTGATGGGGAGCTTTTAGGGTGGTACGTGCTAGTGTGGAATGCGCGAAAGCGAGAAGTTGTGTTTTCACGAAGTGACTTGGGCAGTGCCCGCTATTTCTCAAAGGTAGCGCTGAGCGCGAATGGTTCCAAATTGGCTACGCTCTCGCATCGAAAAGTACTGATATGGGGACTTAAGCGACGAAGAATCAGCACCAACGCAGTTAACGAACATTATTCCAACTTTACCGGAAGCTTGCTTGGCCACATGCGGTTTGTGGTTGTCACGTGAAGGGGACTTGATAGCAGTGTTCGGTTCCCTTTATCTCAAAGTGCTGCAGGAGTGGCAGAAATGGTATCACATGGAAATATGGGACGCAAGAAGTGCGTCGGCGCGCACAAAGTATGCTAAGCTGGAGGTGGAGGGAAGAGTGCGTAGGATTCGGAGAGTGCGTAGGATTCGGTTCACTGAAGAGAATGATTTGCTCATCGAATGGCTGCTCCTTACACGACGATAAGCATAATTGCATCGGCTCTTTCGATAGCGATGCTAGGGGTTGGGACTACAACGAAAACACCGGTGTGTTGACAATGATTTCAAAGTATGGTCGCTTGTTCACATGTTACCATAAGGGAAGGTAGAGGGTAGTTATAGACTGGTTGTACCATAGAATGTATGTATCAAAATAGTTTGATACATAGCGGCATCCATGGCTGTGCACAGTGTATGAGGCATGAAGGGGCAAGAGAGGGCACGAGAGGGAAAGAGTCGGCGTTAATTTGGAAAGCTCCCCAGAGAGTCTCTCTAAAGAGCTGAACTACTCAAGAGCTGAACTACCTTCGTAGCTACCGAAGGTAGAAGGAAGAAATGTGAGGATGGTGAGATGGTGTTCGGGAATGTACGCCAGCGCATCCGCAGCTGTAAACAGGGCGTGCGCGCGGCAGTTTTTAAAGCATGACGGCGTAGGCGTGGCGTGACGTGTCACGGCGCCCAATCAAACAGCAGCGCCTCAAATGGCGGCTCTGAGCGTCAGAAGGGAACAAGCGCATAGTAGACCGCCGGCGGGCACAGCGCCCTGCAGAAAGGTCAACCCATTTATTTGGTCAGTGCACGCTACCGGCGCTACGCTGTGCTCGCGGTACAGAATTAAGGCTACAGTGGGGGCGATCCATTTGGTCAGTGCACACTACCGGCGCGGCACTAATGACGTGTGGCGCTGTTGCGTCGCGTGAGGCGGACGCATGTCAAGTTGACATTTTTCAACACACGCTCGCGCGTGACACGACGCAAGCCACCACCAGCAGAGCGAAGCGCGCCGCAGTCCACCACACGAACCGTATCGCCGTCCCTCGCGTCCTGCTTCGTCCGTGCCGCCCTACCTCGTCTCAGCAGATCCCCGTCGGCGCCCATGATTACCAAGACCGCGCCACAGCTCCCTCCTTCTCCCTCCGGAAACGCCGCTTCATTCTCAGACGACGCCCCAATGACCGCCCGACAACTCGCAGAGCCCCTTCTTCCGCAGCACGTCTCCTCCTCGCCGCGCGTCTACGCCAGTCGACGCCTTTACCTCAACGCTTTCTGTCTCATTTTCATTTTAACAACCGTCGCTTTCTTCACTACTCCGCTTCTCTTGCAGTCTTTCCCCCGCTTCCTTCGCCCCATGCCAGCTAATAGTCGTCGCGCCAACGGCGCCAACTCCATTGTCGCCGCCTGCACAAACCGCCATCCCATGCTGCGAGAGGCTCTCGCCTCTTGGCTGCACGTGCGTCAAGCCTCCGAAATCATCATCGTCGATTGGTCCTCCAAGCCTCCGCTTCGACCCATCGTCAACCAAGTCCTCTCCGCCTCCAACTCCTCAATCCCTGTGCGCGTCATCCGCGTCGACAACGAACCGGAATGGGTGCTCTCGCGCTCCTACAACTTGGCTGTTCACCACGCATCGAATGAAATCGTCTTCAAGGTTGACTGTGACTACGTCATGCATCGCGATGCTATCACCGTCCATCCGTTGACGCAATCGCAATCCGCATTCTACACCGGCTACTACATGAACTCGAGAAATGCAAACGAAATGCATCTCAACGGCGCGCTCGTTGTGTCCCAAACTCGTTTTTGGTCCATAGGAGGTTACGACGAGCGAATTCAAACTTATGGCTATGACGACGATGACTTGTACGAGCGTCTCGAGGCCTCCGGCGCCGAGCGACTTAACGTCAGTTTCGACCACTTCACTCACATCTCCCATGCGGACAAAATCCGCGCCCAGGAGGGTGTCAAATTCCCGCGCGTGCAGATAGATGTCAACCGCCTCATTCTTGAGAAGATTGCACAGCCATGGAACAAGACATTCCAAAGGTCTGAGTACGAACAGGAACAAGGCAATCGCGACTTACTTCGCGCTAACTACATCCCGCCGGCTCTCAAGACGCTTGTCACAGCTGATGAATTCACGGAGATACGCAGACTTTCGCTGGGTCGTCGTATGCACGATGACTATGGTATGCCGTGGGGTATCATACAATCTATGGCTACTCGCAGCGCGGAGATTTTCCTGGACAATATGAACAAGCGCAAAAAGGCGCTGGGCATCGACGAAGTGGTTGACGGCGATGTGAGACCGCGTTTTGTACTCATTCACGTGCAGAACGGACTGGGTAATCGCTTGCGGTCTATGGGCAGTGGTATTTCGTTTGCGGAGAGGACCGGACGAGTACCTGTAGTCATATGGGAAAAGGACGAGCACTTTAGCGCGCTGTACTCTGACATATTTGACGACTCTGACATCAAGTTCCCCGTGATGAACGAGTTCGTACCAACGTGGCCAATGGCTGGAAACATCAAGTACGACGCTGTTTGGGGAGACATCGATTTCTATAACTATATGCTAAAGGAGGACGTAGGAAAGTTCATTGCCGACAACCCAGACAAGAGCATATACTTCAAATCTTCTGCCATCATGAATTCGAATGTCACCACATGGGAATCTGAGAACGAGCCGATTAGAAAGCTTCCTGTCCGAAAGGATATCATTTCCCTTGCTAGTCCTATATATAGCAAGGGTATGGCAGAGGTCGGAGGCGTTCATATCAGAAATCGTTCGCTCGACGATGACATTCCTGGAGCGGACAACAGAGGGATGTACTACAAGGATGATGCAGAACTTCTGGATAAATGGAGAGCAACTACTAAGATGCAAAACTTTGTCGGGACTGTTCGCGAAATGCTGAATAATGGAACAGTGAAGAAGTTCTTCGTGGCTTCAGACACGATACAAGTGTGCCGGAAACTGAAGCATATGTTTGGCGATGATCGAATCATGTACATTGACAGAGATTGCAATGATCGTGGCGTAGAATGCGAGAAGTACGCTATGGCTGATCTGCTAGTTTTGTCCAAGGTGAAGGTGTTGCTAGGATCTACATGGTCAAGCTTCACCGGCGCTGCGATGCGGCTTGGAGGTCCAAAGGCTCTGTTAGCAGGTACGCTTCCCCTTCGATATCTGCATGTGATTTTTGCGCTATTATGTACAAGCGAACGTTAGATCTGACAAGTTTTTTTTTTGTGGTTGCAACATTCAACAGGTACTGATTTTGGGAAAGGACCAGAAGAATCGAAGGGATCACAAGGGTCAAGTTGATGAAGTATGAAGGAATAGATATTGACCGGAAGAACACAGCCAAGGAAGCCACTCGACGCCATCCATGGAAGCAGTGGATGTCTTTTGATAGACGATCATTCTGTCTTTTTCTTTTTTTTTCGAAAGCAGATGCTACCTCGTGGTGGAATGAGGTGAGGTCGTGATGTCGAGGCTCAAAATGAAAGTGTTTTTTTTTTTCGGACAAAGACGCGCAGCTGGTATTGAGCTCAGCAACAAGAAACTTGTTGGGCTAAGACTGGCTGGTGAAGGACGACGATGTGGAGTGTAAATTATGGTGGGCATGAATGATTTTGGGGCTCGTGAAGGCTGTTCCGCACGATAGGATTTGCTAGCTAGTGTGCTTAAATGTGAACAAGTTAGGTGGCATACCATTCTGGCATGTTGTCGAGTAGGAAGCGGCACGATGATCCAAACCAGCAGCAATCGATCGTAGAGTAGGACGGCTTGAGACTCTCAAGTTGAGAGCGTCTCTCATCGTTGTTCAAAAGCTTGAACTTTTGAAACTGCGCAACGGAAGCTTTCCGCAAGCAATGCCGCAGAGAGCCGATTCGCTTGGCGCGCGGCGCTGACACTGGCGCGCGCCACACGCGGCGCTGTGGTGCTTGAAGCCAACGGTCAAACAAAAGGTCGGGGGCGGGAGTACTACACGTACTCCGTCACGTCGCGTGACGCTTCCGCGTGCTGCAAGTTGTTCAGAATTACAGTAAGTTGCAACGCACGCTGTGCCACGCGCCGCCAGCAGCGACACCGCTGTTGCTGTGCCAAAATGTTTTGGTTGTTTTCTGCGCGCTTTTGCACTAAGCCACTTGCAGCCGTGGCCGCCATTGGATCAAGTCGCAAAGCAATTCAACTCTAGATCCGCGCGCCGTGCTCTCGCCTGCAAGGCGCCGCGAGCACGTCCATTCATTCCCGTGTGGGCGACGGCTCCCGTCGAGAGCCCGAGGCAAAGCACACTGTTCTAGCTATCCTTCACCTGTGTCTCTAGTGCATATTCGTCCTCAAAGGTTCACTGTTCCCCTCCAAATTGCCAACCATGAACGGCCTCGCTTTCGCCTCGTATCGCCCAATCGTGCCTGTTAAGCGTCCCAATTCGCCCTTGTTCTGCCGCTCTAGCCGTCTTATTTGCAAACTCAGGACATCTGCCTCACGAAGCGTGCCAAACCACAACGAGCCAGCGGAACAGAATCCAATTCGTCCCAACCCAAACCATCCTCAGCACTTTTTTCGTTCTCCACAATCCATTCTTTCCTCCCCGCTGATCGCACTGCTGGTAGGCGCAACCTGCGTTTCCGATTCTGTACGAGCCACATCTGCTGTCATCTCGGAGCGCGCAGTCTCAATCCAGGAAACGGCCTCTCGAAGGGACACACTTCGCGCTTTGAAGAAGGAGAAGCAATACATTTCAAGTGCGTTAAACGCAACCATCGCAAGAGTACGAACTATTCAAGACAAGCTCCATTCTGAACGCACACAGTTGCAAGCCGTCCAGTCTTCATTACGAGAACGAACCGTGTGCCCGAACGAGCTTCAACGCGCACTTGACAAGCAAACCGACATATCCGAACACCTCCAATCAGCACAATCTGAGCTTGAACAAACCCACCGTCTCTGTGAACTTGAAGAACAGCTGGTTGCCAGTCTGGTCGAAGACTTGTCGACAATACGACAGCAGCTGGTAAGACTGCGCGCTGACGTCGCCAACGCAAGGCAGCGACTGAGACGCGCCAAAAACAGCTTGACTAAGTGTTTGGACAAACATGACCTCGCGTCGGAATACGTGAACGTGTGATTCCTTCATCCAGCCCTACCTCCAAAAGGCTGTGCAAGTCATGCACTACATACGTCCGATTTCACAGCTGTAGAACGTTGAAGGGCCCACAACGGTAACTGGTGCTTCGTGCTACCTGGGAGCCATACAGGGCTCTCGGATCGCTCTTCGACATTTGTCGCACGCTAGCAAGTCTAGAAGGTCACTTCTGCCGATTTATTGTTTTCAAATTCCCCTCTCCGATCTAGCAAAGAGGGAGGGGACATCGATGTGCACCTTGTAAGAGCCTAACACCTCTGCTTTCACGACGAGCCAAGTTTCAAACTCAATCGCTGGGCTCATATATGAAGGTTGCATTATCATCTAAAGTACATAGAAGCATTTGGCAATATGAGGCTGTGCTGCGCTCCAGGAAACGTTGCGACCGGGGGTACAGGAGGAAGGTATAGAAGGAAGAACCGGCCCGTGACGTTTCATCAATTTTGACAGGGGGCTTTGTTAGATAATGGGTATTCCCGTGAACCCTTCTTTCGGAAGAAGAGGGATGCCCCTGAGAAGACGCAGTCGGCGTTGCGATACATGGTCTAGATGAATGACTGCATTACTGTACACAAGTCAGGGAGGGTGGCTCCGTGTTTCGGTAACTACAAACACAAGCGACTACTCTTGAAGGTCCGGCTTTTCAAACAGGGAGGATGTCAAGCCTCCACGGCGCCCAGCAGGGGCTTCACTCGGATTATATCGCTTGAAGGTGAAACCGATGAACTCCTCAGCCTGTGGTTCTTTGATGTAAGACGGTCGAGCGGACGACCTGTCTTGAGTAACACCGTTCTGCGGTAATGGCTTATGATCCTCAAAATAACGAGTATCCGTGGGTCCGCGCAGCTCCGGCAAGAACGGAGGTTTCATGGTAGAAAGGTTATCCCAATCGATTCCTTCAAAGAACGGGTGATCCCGAAAGTCATCGATGCCGTTCCTCGCCCCAAGTCGGTGTTTGGCGTCACATACCAAACACTGGATGAGATTTATCGCAGACCAGCTGAGCTTTGCTTCTGGAGGGAATCGCAGCGTCTCGCGCCAGTTGAGGATCTTACGACAGGTCTTGAGGGCATCTTCTGCGTAAAATGGAGGATAGCCCACAAGCATTTCGTATAGAACAACTCCAAGACTCCAATAATCGCATTCCTTGTTATACCCTCTCTTCATCAAAACCTCGCACGAAATGTAATCCGGACTATTATGATTGATAGAATAAACGATCGAAGTTATGGTCAGTACTCTTTCGATAATGTGTCACAGGGGCGCTTGCTGTGATGAAGTAGCAGTAAAACTTACGTTCCAACGGTAGAAAAGGCTTGCTTTCTGGCATTTCGTCTCCAAGCCGCCGCTCTTTCGGTCATGGAGAGGTCGTTGAGCGTTGAATGAGTATCACTACTCGCAACGTCAACATTGGACATTGGTAACGCATCCATATCCACATTGAAACTCTTGCAGAGTCCAAAATCGCTGAGCTTAAGATGTCCGTCTTTGTCGATGAGCATGTTATCCGGCTTGACATCGCGGTGAATAAAGCCGAGCTTATGGATGGTGTCAATAGCAACAACCATCTCAGCGACGTAAAAGCGAGCTTCGTCTTCCGTGAGGGTGTCCCGTTCAATGAGCAGAGTCATGAGATCACCGCCTGGCAAGAACTCCATGACAAGATACAGGTAATCCTTGTTTTGGAAGGCGTAACAAAGCTGGCATATGAATGGGTGATTAGCGGCCACAAGCACATGGCGTTCCGACCAGGCGTGATTCACCTGTTCCTTGCGCAGCATGTCGGCCTTTTGAAGCTTCTTCATGGCATAATAGTTGGCGGTCTTCTTGTGCTGCACAAGAATAACTTCGCCAAAGGCGCCACGGCCAATGATACTAATCATGTCAAAGTCGGCCTCCGACATGGGGCGGCGGCGCTCCCTCAAGAAGGCCATCTCGCGCTGCGCGTGCTGCTTTCGCATGCGGTCCTTGTCAGCGTCGCGGATGGACATGGTAGCCAGCCTGTGCTCCAGCTCGTGTGCGCGCTTCTTGGCGGCCTCACGCTCCTGCGTGAGCGTGGAGAACAGAATCTCGATCTTGCGCTTGGCAAGCTCGGCCTTGCTCGCGTTGCGCAGCGCGGACGGGCCGGACACGGCGTCGGTCATGGCGGGCGGCGCAGCAGCGGACGGCTCCGGGCGCGGCGGGACGCGTGAAGAAGGCGGCTTCCAGGACAGCGGCGACGCGCGAGGAAAGAGCGAGTTGATGATGCGCGCCACCGTAGCGTGTGAAGAGAGACACTTGGTGCCGAAACAACGAACAGACGGAGATGGGGGGGAGAAGCGCGTGGTGGAAGGGCCACTCGCGCGTGGGGGTGGCGGAGGGGGAGCGTGGCTGATTGTGCTGCCACTATGCGCCGCTCTTGACGAGAAACGCGCGCAGCAGTCAACTTTTCGGTCCGCAGCTCACACGTGACGTGACGGCGGCGGCAGCCTCACGCGTGACGCGGCGCCGCGGCTTGGAACTTGGAACGCCACCACACCAGCGCTGCACCACACACAGCACGGCGCGGAAAACGCTCGCATTGGGCGATGCGCCATCGCCATCGCCATCGCCATCGGGCGCGCCGCCTCGAGTTGCGGCGCTTCTGATGAGCAACCAGCGCGCAGCGTCCAATTATCTACGCGTCTCCCCCCGCCGTCGCGCCCGACCGCCGCCGCCTCGCGCAATGCTTACCGTCGCGCCGTCCGCTCTGGGCGCGATTGCCGTCGCCCATCGCTCGTCGGCCTTCGCGCGCGCGCCGCCGCTGAGCGGCGCGTCGCGCGCGCTACGCGCCGCGTTTCGGCGTAGCGTCTGCCCACATGCGCGTCGCCACGCCGCGCCGCGGCTCCCGCTTCGCGCCGCGGCGCGTTTGAGCAAGGCGCAGCTGCCGATGCTGCTCACGTACGCGCGCGTGGCCGCCGTGCCCGTGCTGGCCGCCGTGCGCTTGTGGCCGCCCTTTCCGCACCAGTGTCTCATTTCGGCGCTCATCTTCGCGCTGGCGTCCGTCACCGACTTTCTGGACGGCTATCTGGCGCGGCGCTGGCAGCTGGTGTCCGACCTGGGCACCTTTCTGGACCCTGTCGCCGACAAACTCATGGTGGCTGTTGCGCTCACGCTCATCACTGCGCGTCTTCCGCACCCGCTTATCGTCGCCTCTACCGCGCTCATTGTGTGCAGGGAGATTTTCGTCAGCGCTCTGAGGGAGTGGATGGCAATCCTCAACAAGAGTGCGCTGGTTAAGGTCAGCGTCTGGGGCAAGTTGAAGACCGCAACGCAGATGCTTTCCATCACCCTACTGCTCGCTGCCTTCACCACCCATGTCTGGTACGCCAAACTGGGACTGCTTATGCTGCTCGCTTCCGCCACCCTGGCCGTAACCTCCGCATCACAATATGTGCAAAGCGCCATCCGTGCCGTCCGAAATTCGTGAATACCAAACCCCATCATGGCTTGTGTCAACATGCCTCGCAGCCACGCTTCATATCATACCAATCTCCCGTGAACGCGCTAGACAACAACACCATTCGCTTGTCGTCATATGCCGCGCGTCGCCGATAATCGCCTTGGTCCGCAATCACGCCATGTCACCTAACCGTCTGCGAATCCTTATGTGTGCGAACATGGCCCAAGCATTTCTCCTTTGTGCAACACATCGCCACGCTCACCAGCTCGTATCCTATCTCCTCTGCCTCTATTTCACTTCCGGACACGCTTCCTATACTGATTACATCATTTGCCAAATTGCTTCTGCGCTTTACATTGTATTGATTTCTCAGCTGCTGATCTGCACCAACTGGTGCTCAACAGCAGTTTTTTTTCTTTGTATACAGTTGTGAACAGTTGACCAGCTCTGCACCAAGCCCTGTTATTGACCAACAATTAGTCCCCGTTACCCCGGCATTGTGAACAGAACGCCGAACCATGCGTATCATTTTGATGACGCGACGTGAGATCAAGCATACAAAAGTATATCTGGCGTGGAGGCTTTTGATCGCATATCAACCGCTAAGATCGTCATGAAGAATGCGAAGAAAAACGCGGCTGTATACTCAGCAAACGCCAGTGCTGCAAGTAATGCAATCTTGACCAATTTAATCTTGGAAATCGAGAAGGAGTCCAACGCAAACCAAAGCCCCACAATCTTGATGACACAAACAGCCTGGCCAGTTAGACAAATGGGTCTCAAAACTACGATGAGTCGCGACGCCCACAGCTTGATACGCTGCACAACGCGAGCGAACATATGCGGTGCCGTAGCGCCGGTTCTGGGCGTACTGGACTCGGTTCCTTCGCCGAGCTGGAGCGGAAGATCGGGGTGAATGCGATCTGGCATGTGCTGCAGCTTCAAAAAGTACCAGATTAGGAAACACATGGCGATGCACCACGTGACGCATAGCACGTATGCAGCCAGTTTGAGCAGTTGCGGGCGACGAATGACCAGCCTCGGAAACGAAGAAATGCCGAGGTGTTGAAGCACGGCGTATGCAAGCACCGCGCACAGAAGAAGAATTAGAAGAAGAGGAAGGGGTGAAATCTTGGAAAAGCGACGCTTTGGAGTGGTAGCTTTGGCGACGATGGGCGAAAGATCATCGTCGCTCATGTGCACATGGTGGTCAATGGGATGGATATGTGAGGGGGCGTCTTGTGAAAATAGTTGTAAAGCGCGGCAGTGTTGAAGCGAGGCGGTAGTGGTGGCGAAGAATAAGGCGGTGGAGGCTGCAAAGGCAATTCGCAAAATTGCGGCCTCTGGTTGATGTTTCGATACATCAGAGAGTAGTGGGAAGAAGTAGGAACGGGTTGGGCGCAGGAGTAGTGAGAGTGAGACGGCGATGAAGACGCCGATAAAGGTGACGAATGCTGTTAGACCGGCCAGTTTCCAGGCGTGTAGCGCAGCCCAGCGCGAGAAGCGGCGGCGGTGAAAGGGCTCATGTGAGCCTTGTTTGACATGCATAGGGGGGTGGAGGGTTTATGAGGATGGAACATGGACTGTTGCCATGCGGGGGGAGGCGCTTGGGGGAGCGTTTGGCAAAGTAGCGACGCGGAGTTAAAGAATGTCGGAATGAGTGGCGCAGCGCGTTGATCTGTTGGCGTCCAAGGGGAAGTTAGTGCGATGAGGGGAGGCGACGGGGAGCGCGATGACGACGGGAGGCGGGCATCAGAAGCGAGCGGATGCTAAAGGACTTGTTGGCCAAGGTGGCAATGCTGCGTCAAATGTTGCGTCATGTGTTGGTGGAGACCGCGTGCCGCTGCCGCTGGCGTAACTTTGCACAGCCGTGGCCGCCTCACAGACGTTGGGCGGCGGGGCGCCGTGCGCCAATCGGCGCGCAGCTCTCGCACGCGCGTGCATCGCCATTTGGCGTGCGCCGTCACAACTTGGCACTCCGAAACACAAAGCGCCACGGCGCACACATCGAGCCGTTCACGCTGTCCACGTCGCCAACGCCGCCACGTTGCCAGCGCGCGCGTGCGAGATTGGGGAAGCGACGGCTTGCAGATCATCCAAATCGCAGCTCAGGTCGCTGCTCGCGCGTCGAGCTCGCCCATTGGTCGCGCCCACCCGGCGCGCCGCACTCCACGTGCGCCAATGCACCTGCGCCACTCGTCGCGTTGGTTTTTGCCTCATCCAGGCGATCTTCGCCAGCACTTGGGCGCGCGTCGTGCTGCTGTACGCGCGCGTACGTTTCCCCCTTCTGCCCGCCGTTGCGCTCGCCGTCTCTCCCGCCAGCCCTGCATTGCCGCTCTTCCTCGCGCTCCCGTTGGTGCCGCCTCCTTCCCCCTCCATTTCCTACCGCTTTTCACGTCTTGCACGGCTTGAGCCGCCTTTTCTTTTTCCGTTTCACACGCAAGCAAGCCGTCATGTCCGCCTTCGTTCCCACCACCTCCTTCAAGGGCGTGCAGCTCACAACAGCCACCTCGCGCAGCGCCGTCTGCACGCGTCGTCGCGCCGCCCCAGCGCGCGTTGCGCCCGCCATGAAGCAGGAGGCGTGGGTGCCGCTTCTGGAAACGTCTGAAATCGCGCCCGGCGAGCTCAAGGGCGTGCTTGTAGCCGGCCAACAGATCCTGGTGTCTTGCGACTATGACGGGCAGGTGTATGCGTCAGCCAACATCTGCCCGCATCTGGGAACGCCTCTCACGGACGGAAGCATAGGCGATGGAGTTCTGACCTGCACGCAGCACAAGTCTTCGTGGGATCTGTCTACTGGTGAATTAGCGGGCGACTGGTGTCCGTTCCCCCCGGTTATCGGCCCGCTTCTAGGTAAGTTGCAAGCCGCTCGTCCGCTCACGGTGTACTCTGTACGTGAGAACACTGGACAAATTGAGGCGCTGCTGGACGTTGAGGCCAAGGAGGATTATGAGAAGGACTACTGGAGGGGTTTGTTGGACGCCAGTGGCAAGGCTACCGGTGGCTACTATTAGCTTTAACATTTTTCTGGCGTTGTTGTGTGTGTGCGTGCTAAGACCATGTAGATGCTCGTTTGTCTGTTCTCCTCAGTGGTAAACGTAAAGGAACCCAATCCGCACAAGCATTTTGTTGACGCGCGCGAGGCGGCGGCTGTGGCTGTGGCCAGAGCACGGGCCTCGTAGAAACGCGGCTGACAGTTATTGTTGGCGTGGTTGCCCCAATCAGCTGCACCAGGCCAAAGCAGAGTCATGCGCGAGTGGGCCAACTGCACGCGGCCGTCAAACACAAGTGGGGAATGTGAGTGTGCCAAGAGGCAAGCGACGGCGAACCTGTACCAACGGTACCTTCGCGAAAGATGCACGTACTCGACGAATGAGGGGTACTATCGCGATCATGTCTTACTGTCATGGCAGTGGAGACGTGACGAACCACGGCAAGGACCAAGATTCACATCGTGATTCAAGCGATCTGCACTTGGACGGGGGCGGTAAGGGTTAGCTGCCGCTCCACCTGCAAACGTTCTTTCGACCGACATTATTGCTCACACAGTGTGGCGGCCACACGCCACACGACGCAGTGAACGCGCCACTAGCGTCCGCAGCCGCACGTGTACGAGCTGTAGAGTCGCATCGCACGGCGCGCGCCAATGGCGCGTCGCCACGTTGCGTGGTTCACGCGCGGCGGCGCGAACGACGGCGCGGTGCGCGCACCAATGCGCACGCGCCGCGCATCGCGCCGCGCCACGCGCACTGGCAGCGCCCGCGTCGCGCTCGCACCCCGCCGCCCTCGGCAGCGCGCGCGTGCACCTTGACGCTGCTGCCGCCGCGCCCTTCGCGCCCCCCTCCCACCCTCCCCCACCCACCGCGCTCCACTCTCATCGCCAGATTAATCCCCACGTCGCCCCCGTACAGCCGCCCGCCCCTCCTCCCTCTACTTCTACTCTTGTCCGCATTCCTGCCCATCCCTTCCACGCCCCGAACTTCCACCGCGCCATCCCCCCCCTCCACACTCCCTCCCCCCACACCCCCTACACCGCTCCCTTCCACTGCAATCATTCCTCCCTGCGTCTCCCCTCCGCTCTTCCACCCCTCCCCCTCCCCCTCCCTCCTCTCTTCGTCTCACTCCTCCCGCTTATTGCCCATCCCGCGCGCCCTGCATCGTCGCGCCTTGGCGCGTCAGGCGCCTTCGCGCTCCGCCCGTCGCTCCACCCGTCGCTCCGCACGTCTCTCTTCGCCGCCTAAACTCCGCGCCGCTCCGCATCCCCACAAGCTTACACCGGAACTACTCCGACCCGCTCTCCCATCATGTCCAGCTTCATGCGCTCCTACGAACCCGACATGAAGACCGCTATGGTATGCTCCACATCGACCCTTTCCCTGCTGACGTTCATTGCGTCGCCCCTCGCACTTGAATGCGAATGTTCACTTGTTCCGTTTCTCATGCACTGACACTATCCGTCAACACCCCTTTTCCCTTTCTCGCTTCCCCCCTTTCCAGGTAACGGGCTCAGCCGGCGTGCTCGGGCAGGCCACGGTCCGCATGTTGCTGGAGGAAGGTTTCCGCGTTGTCATACACGACAGCGACGAGCAGGCCCTTTCAGAGCTTCTAACGGCGCTTGGCCCACTCGTGAACGAGACTCAATGTTATCCCATCTGCTTCGATGCATGTAACTCCGATTCCATTGAACGTGCCATGGAGCGAATCACCAATGACTTTCATCCCGTGTATGTTCTCGTCAACAACAACGGAATCCTTGCCCGAACGCCCATCGCACAGACTAACCTTGAGGCATGGCAAAAGTGTTTCTCGCAAAACGTCGATTCTGCCTTCCTCATCTCGCGTGCGTTACTCCCTAACATGCGAAAGCGAAAATGGGGACGAATCGTCAACACCTGTTCCATAGCTGGCAAGACAGGAGGCCATACCACTGGAATTGCGTACTCCACAACCAAGGGCGCTCTTCAAACGTTTACGTTCGCGCTCGCGCGCGAGTGTGCAAAGGACGGCATCACTGTGAACGGCATTGCGCCCGCGTACATTCGTACGCCGGGCGTTGAGGCGTATCCAAAGGACATGGTCAAGATGCTGTTGGAGTATATTCCAGTGGGTAGGTTCTGTGAGCCTGAAGAATTTGCTCACACAGTCAAGTTTTTGATATCTCCTCTCGCAGGCTTCATCTGCGGGGAAATCATCGATCAGAACGGCGGATTGCTCATGAGCTAGATGTTTGGAGTTGATGCAAATCTACTCGTATGCCAAACGCAACAGTGCCGTACCGTAGCGCCAGACAGCGCGTAAGGTGGTTGTGCAAGAAGCCATTTTGCGCAAATTCTCAACAGTAGCTAAACAATACTCTTTTTTTCCGAAGTCGTAACTTAACCGATTGCTGCTTTGTAAATGAAACCATATGCCGACACATTGTACACCATCTGCTGAGGCTCACTGCAGCCTCAACTGTGCATATGGATAGTAAACGGAATCCACTTTTATCGGCTGCAGTGTTGTTGCTTTATTGAATCTGATTGTGATGCTGTTACACTTGACGACACTCATTTCTTCACCACAAAGTCGTTCTTGTCGTCCGTGCCACCTCGTCGAATGCGATCCACCGTGCCCACGCCCATGCACACGGTGCATTGCAGGTAGGTCTTGCCGTCGCACATCAAACAAGTACCAAGCGCATCCTTGCCAGATCCTTTGCATGCGTCGCAGTCACACGAACCTGTTCCTTTGCAAAACACGCACTCTAACAGCTGTTGATTCTCTCGGCCGCTGCCCGGCACGCTGACAATCGGGCGCAAAATGGAATCCTTTAAACTGTTGAAGAAACCTTTGTTCTTCTTGTTGTTTCTTGACATGACAACCACTCTCGACCGGCTCGCTTTGCTCTGCTGCGACGTGGGATGGCGAGCACTGTTGAGACGCAGCAAGTGTTGGGGGCTATTGAAGGCAGTTGGCGCCATTGGGTCAAGTCGGCAAGAGAGTAGGCAACGAATTGGTTGGGATGAAGAATAGATATGGGTGTATGTTTGAACGAAACGCCTGTGCGTTGGCCGTCGTCAGAGGTATCTACGAAGGTAGATACCGAAGCGCTTGAGCGCAAGGATCATCTTGGTCGAACCAACGAACGAACGAGCGAACAAACGAACGAGGTATATATCTCGACCGAGGGTTTAGTTTTTTCGAAAGTTGCTCTGAAATGTTTGAAAATGAAAATATTTTTTAAGTTTTTACATACAGTCTTACAGTAGATTGTACCTTCGAAGTAAGGCTTACCGACTTCAACGTCGGCAGCGAAGCGTGTCGCAGCCACAGCGGCGTGCTCGAAGCAGCACATTTGCGTGCTGCCGCATCGCTCGCGCGCCGGCGCGCGACGTGGCCCAAGCTAAAGTTATCTCTAGGGCTACGCAACGTGCGCACACGTTATCACGTTGCGCGCCGTGCCACCGCGACCACTGCCACTTCATACACACGCCTGTTTCGGCGCTGGTGAACGATGCAGCTGGCTCCCCACCTCAAAATAGATCGCCGCACGCCGCACGCCGCGTGCAGCTCGCTGCCGATGGCCACGCTTCCCACCCGCGCCACCGGCGCTCACCTGCGCGTGTATCGTCGTCGTACAACTCTCCCCCATTACAGCGACGCCCCGCACAGCGCAGCGCACCCAAGCGTTGAAGCTATCCAAGTTTTCATTCCCGGAGCCTTTCGGTATATCCACTGCGGATCGATGTGTAATTTTGCTCTCTCTGTCAAAATGCTTCGACTCCCATTTATCATACCAATGAAGGTGAAGCCGTACCGCGCGACGCAGCGCCCACAATTCTCCGCCGCGCTTCCGCACGCCACGTGAACCCGCAGCCGTTGCCTTTCAATGGCAACTTTTTCACACATACCACTCACGCCTCATGCTGTCTGCCGTCCTGTCCATTCCTCATACACGCCGTCCTTCTCTCATCGAGCTCTACGTATCCTGCTTCCCCGTTTTGAACCGCCCACACTCCAGCTCTAACGCTCGCCGTCGCCAGAACTTACCGCATCCTTATCAGCTAAATAGCCTCTTCCACACCATCCTACCACTCTGTGCCCACCTTTTGCGCCCAGACGCTCCGACGATAAGTTCAATACCAGAACGTGTGAGCTCTCTCTTCAACTACCTTCTCCCGCCTTCCACCGTCACATCTTCGTTCAAACATCGGCCGCAGCGCCATGTTTCTCCGTCGAATCGCTGTTGTGCTCACGCTTCTGTCCCTCATATCATCGAGCGCCCACGCACATGGCGCTCTGGAAACGCCCCGTCAACGGGGCGCACTTCTCAAGTCGGAGTACTTTCCAACCACCATTGACCCAGACGCCCCTCGCGATTACTTTGCCCATTTCCCATCCGGCGTAAAGTCCAGTCCGAAGCTCAGTGCAAAAGAGTCTCAGAAGATCACTGCCGGCGTCAGAGGCTGGTCCCCATACGACCCGTACGATCCCAAGTTTGCGTGGCGTGCTGGCGTTTGCGGCGACGCCGTGTGGCGCCCGCAGGACCATACTAAAGGCGGCAAGTACTACTACAATGCAACCATAGTTGCGCGTTATCGACAGGGGGGCACCATTGGAATTGGAACCGTCATCACCGCTCATCACAATGGCTTTATGGAAGTTCATGTATGTGACGCTGCGAAATGTCCGAATGGAGACATTTCTAGGAAATGCTTCCTTTCGGGCGGGTGTGTGCAGCTCAACCGAGCGGCCAATGCAGAATGTGATTCGGGAACGTCCATGAAATGTGGGCCCATTGATCGTAACTATCCCGGTCGTTGGTACCTACCATGCTCACACGACTTCACGGCTGGATATGATTACTATCCTCCAGAGTATGCTCTTTTCCAGATACCGAATGATTTCTACTGCGAGCATTGTGTGCTGCAGTGGTATTGGGCTACCGCCAACGATTGTAATCCACCTGGGGTGTTGGATTACTTTGATGGACCTGACCGACCGAACTGGGGAACCTGTCCTGGGCAGAGCCACGCCAAGGGTGGCGTAACGCGAAACAAGGAACCCTGTGAGGGTCCTGAATTCTTTGCAGAAGAATACTATCAGTGTGCGGACATCACTGTAGAACCCGTCAGTGGCGCTAGGTCTGCTCCACGCGTAATGTACAATAAGATGGAGCTCACAGCAGGAAGAACAGCCCCTCGAGCGCCAGAGTTCGGGAAAGGTGTTTTCAAGCAACTGCTGCTTTGGTCAGACAAGGCTCAGAACCGCCAGCTTCGAAACGGCAGTACGATTGATATCAGCATGTATGACCGCATCGGCATAGAGGCTGTCGTGAACAAATGGGTTAGAAAGGTTAACTTTTATGTGGATCATGAACTTGTATATACTGGACATTCTGCTCCCTACTTTCTTTACCGTGACACGAATGAGATACCGTTCTACTGGGATAACAAGACGGTAAACCGTGAAGTGACACTGGGAGCCGAAGCTAACGATGAATTGACACAAGTAACATTGTTGTTCAAAAAGTAGGTCATGTGGAGTGTGCTTTGTGGTCCTCATGGCTGATTGCATCTACATAATTTACACACGTTAAACGTAGGAAACTTTACTTTCTTCCAAACCGGTTCATTGAGTCCAACCTTTTCTCTGTCCATGCGGCCATGACGGAGAGTGACGCCTCAATTGTATCATAAGGTGTGTTCCGGCGCCTCTCTCTCAAATCTGTTAACTTCAATGCATTCAATAAAACCTTCGTTCTGGCGATGAGATCTGTCCTGATTTTGTTTGCATCCCTGCAAGCTTCATAAGGGGACTGAAGGTCAAAATACAATGGTTTGCAACGGCTAATATTGAAGCACAGTGAACAGAGCCGAATGTGTCCCACCCACAAACCATTGATGGGTGTCAAGTCGATTGCGTATTTTCCAACACTAAACTCGAAGGCAAGATTCAGTTGGGACTGAAATATTCCCTTCATCTCCGCTGACAATGCAAATAGAATGCGGAAGACATTAAGTGTGTTGGAGAAAAAACATAAATTAGGAGCGTGTTGCCTTTTGCGGCGACCAGATTACTGAGACAAACGAGAGAGAACGAGAAAGATGATGAAGAATAGAAATGATATTGGTCAACCTGCTTTCATGGTCTTATAACACCTATGGATTTGTACAGCTTTGATACGGCTAGTGACGTCTTCCTCACAATCAGTGCCGTTTGGGTATTGGGTACAACCCCAAAACCCAATAGAGACCCCCCACTCTTGGAGCAATCCCGTTTAGCAATCTCTCAATCGATTGAAACCCACAGGTGTGCCTACCTTCGAAGAAAGAACTCACAAGCTTTTGGTAGAAATGACTAAGCAATGGCCTTCACAGTTATACCTTTCTTAAGGAGAGCGAAGTATCTCTAGCATTGTCCTACCATGGCCTCGGAATCAGCGGAATCAGACCGTAACAAAGAAGAAAAAGACTTATCTTCAATCAGAATCCTTCCTGTGTTAAGAGGCGCTGGGTACTTCTTATAGAAGGTTCTTTGCGCCCTTCTCACATGGACTCAAAGCCAAAGTCAAATTAGCAAACAGAAAACGCTTTCATGCACCTAAGCGGCAGAATGATAGCGTTGTGAAAGATGTGATCAGCAGGCTGACATACATGTCGACATGCTTGACGTCAAAGCAATGCTGCCAAGCCGGAAGAGGTCGACTCCTATTCTACCATACATTCCCGAGTTTTTGAAAGATAGTGGTGGGATACGAAGAGCGGAAGTAACTCTTGCTCAGTTCCATGCAGGGCATGTTTTTGAGCTTCATCCAGTTGCTACGTTTGTTGGGAACAAAGTGTGTCGCTGTAAATGCGCAACAAAACCAAAAAGAGATGTAGAACATGTAGTCTTGCGCTGCCCTCTTACAACCTCTTCTAGAAGAGGAGAGCTGCCAAGTAAGGCCGAACGAAGTCAAAAGTCGGTTAGAAAATTGATTAGACAATGGCCACAGAAGTTTTTATCCTTCTTAAGGAAAGAAAACTTTGTATAGACAAAGTGTTCCTCTAATTCTAGTAATAGAAGAATTAAAGTCCACAAAGAGAGCGAGAGAGATGTGATCGACTGAAACTGTCCAAGTATGCGAAGCTGGAGAGTTTCATCAATTCTCCCAGTATGGGTTCGCGACGATGCAAATGGGCGGATTCTGCTTTGGGTCGGGAACAATATGGAGGAATGCCAATAAAAACTTGAACGATTAGTAAACACTTAAGAACACCTTCATCAAACATTGTGGCTCCCGAAGGAATTCAGTCTTCCGTTCTGGGATATTACTCCAAAGTTCTATTTGGCTGCGATAACAATATACAACATTCGCGCTGCGGAAGGACTCTCCCAGCCTGGGAGTCCCAGGGAGTCATTTATTCACTCAATCAATCAATGATTCAATAATTCATTCATTCATTCATTCTCTCATTGACTCATTCACGCATTTTTTTTTTCATTCATTCACATATTCACTCTTTTACCCACTCATTCATTCACTCATTCATTCCTTCCTTCTTTCAATCAAAGCAGGATTCTGTAATCGGTTCCGACCAATTAATGAATACTACCATCGTTACCGCTTGGCAGTTACTGCTGATAGAACGATGACAAACTCGATAGCCATAGAGCTATAATGCGCTTATCTGGGCTGCATAGGACTACACAGAATCTGAGGTGCATGCCCCACGCCGACAAGATTCTCCGTAAGTACAGTCATCATCGTTAGAACACTCCGCGAGCTCACGAAACGGGTTGAAGCAAAAGCATTGCTCACGACCTTCACACGGCTCTAGAGCAAATGTAGCACAGAGTCTGGGATTCTTGCAATCTGTGTTATAGAAACAATGCTCTCCGCTTAATCCAGGCCCATTCAGATAAGCATTTGATGTACAGTATGCCGCAGAGCCGTGTAAAGTTGGACAGCTTTCCCCGGGGACGCACTGCAAGTCGCCAATACAAGGCTGATGGGCGAAACATCGGTTTCCAGTTGTGGTTGAAACACACTTTCTTGGAGGTTTACAATCTCTGATATCTGAGCACCGGTCCATTGTCAGCTGAATGCCATTTGACAGCGCTTTTGAGACGCAAATGCTTGTCGAACCTTCAATCTGGGCACAGAATTCACCAGACAGGCAGTTGATGTCTGATTGACAAGCTGGATTTTGTGACTTGCAGTAGCAGTAGCCCAGATCACATGGGAGCTCGAACCCGTTTCTCTTTTCAACACATCGGTAGGAATAGCACTGAAGTAAGTTGGTGCAGCGGTCGAAATTGTATATACTGGGGGTGTAAAGGTTGGATAGCGGACGTTCACTGCCATTTAGATCAAACATGGAGATTCTGAAATCTGTGTCATTTCCAGCTCCTTTTGCTTCATACGAAGATACTTGCTCAGTACTGACATCATCCGTACCCTTTTGCGAGATGTCTCTAAAAGAACGTGAGGATAAATACTTTTTCACAATGTGAGTTTTTCCTTCAGACGGTTTCTGAGGAGTTTGGGATACCGAAGAGAGGTTCATATCATCACTTCTTCCATTGTTCAGAATTTTGGAGATTTCCGGGCGCACCACCTGAGGCTTGACGTTGTCTTCAACTGGAAAAGACAGAGCAAGAGAAAGTTCCACGATCAGAAATGCGAAGATAAACATAAATACCATTCTTCTTACCCTGTTTGGAGGTCTTGTAGAGAAGATACTGGGTGTTGTGGTTGACAATTAGGAGCAAACATTCTCCCTCTCTCGACTTGTGTCGACATCATGTTGGGTTTTATATAGCGGTTTTGTTCATGGAAGGGAGCACTGTCGTTTTAAAGCTGAGTCATATTTCTGTAATTTAGCAACGCATATCAGAGATTGGATGAATGACTATATCCATGAAGGCGACAAGCCTTCTTCCCCCCGTCTTTGTTCCTTCTCTGATTCGCTGCGGAGAAGATTAACACGTGTTTCGCATCAATACGTTCTTGTGGAAGGTCAATGTAGCATTGGGTCAGTCCATCAGCTTACTCCGCGTTTACAATTAGTTTCGAGCCAATGCTATAGGATCAAGGTGAAACAGAAATACTTCTACCCCACAACCTTTTGATGAAATAGGGAAACGCCTGACGCACTATTAAGGTTCGATTTCCATTTCTACAGTGTTTGGAGACAGCGAAGAAAACAAGAGAAGAAGACATATAGAGACCTCTTGATCGAGGCATGCCATCGATTGATTCGAATTCCGCTATGATGCGCTATATAGATGCGCGGCGTTTTCACTTTCTCGTTGTACTCTGCAGTATACTAGAATCATCTCAGGAAAATCGCCTGGTTTCGTTGATAATGAAGGCATCTGTCCCAGTATCTACCCAGTCCCAGCCTTCTTGTAAGTCTCTCGTTGAGAGCATGTTATTTTAGTGGTCCGGTTAAACTTTTGTGCTGTAGGGCAAATGCCAAGCCTTTTGTCCCACATCGCTGTTATCATTTCGCAGACAAGACCCTAGCAAATACTCAAGATTTTGGGAGGCTATAGCAATTCTCCCACGAAGGAACAGTTAGCGCTTCGTTGCTTTGAACAGTTCCAAAGTTTAACTTGTCTTGTGTAACTCGGTTACACGAATACCCGAAGGCAATCCTCAGACATGGATCCATTGAGGTCGCTCCGTCGGAATTATATGGTCCTTCGTTTCCACTCGAGTTGTGAGTCAAGGTTATCGTATGCTACTTTCTCCTTCTCTCTCGCTCTAAAGTTTGCCCCCTCTCTTACTACTTTGCATGGAGTTTCCACTCGTACCTGATAAGTTCGCAAGCCTTCTATCTCCGCCACACTCTTGGAGTCTTTTGGAAGAACCTTTGTGATTAGACCTTAAACGAATGGACTGCCGCTGATAGACCAACATTCTGGGGCGAGTGGAGCTACAGTCCCTACAAATCCCAGGAATCAACAAACGTTGAGTCGAAAGAACAATCATGCACGTCCCATCGTTTCTAGATGGTATGCAATACAGAGTTCTACCACTCGCATACATCTATCATAGTCCGGGAAACTCAGGCCAAAAGATTCTTCTGTGTCTTGAATAATCTTTCAAGACGGGCGTCATGGCTGGAATACCGCCAGCCACAAAAGCGTCGATTAAGTCCCTTGTTAGACACGACCCTCAGAAGTCTTGGCTTTCTTAAAAAGAGGTAGCTTCGTTTGAAGCTCTACTACAGTATCGCAATAAGGTATAAAAGAACGCTCAGTAGACGTCTTTGTCTACCATCGCTTCGTGAACGCCGGAATCTTGTTGTTGCTGATATCATCCGAAAATGGCCTGAGAAAATGCTGGCCTTCCTAGTGAGAGAGCGCTTCTTTAATCAGAAACGCACTACATTTAGTTGTAATTAAGCTACATGTGCCTATAAATGAGAGAGAGAGAGAGCAATAAGGTATTGTGCGACTGTGGCACTGCGATGAAGAAGGACGTGGAGCACGAGTTGTTTCGATGTCCTTTGACCAACGCGACGGGTCGCAATGAGTTGCCACCCGTTCAAGACAGGAAAGATTTGTGGCTAGTAGAGATGATAAGACAATGGCCGCTGAAGTTTTTGGCCTTTTTTAAGAGAGAGGATTACCTGTAGGGTAACTCTCCTGCCGTCTCGGAATCAGGGGCGACAGGCCATAATAAAGAAGAAGAAGGTATTGTTGTCTACAATTAAGAAGAAGAAGATTACTCTCCAACTGCAAGTGTTAGTGTCAGTAGAATATGCAGATGTGAAGTCTTTACTCAAATTGAAGACGCACAGCAAAAGCATGGCGCAAAGATATCCGGAATTGATTGGCGATGGTCGACAGTCTCGAAAAGCCGACATTCTTCTTGCCCAGGTCTCGACCGGACATATTTCTTCACTGCACCGTGTGGTCATCTAAATTGAGGGAAAACGTAACCGATGCGATAGGGGTATGGGGGTGAAGAAGAACGTCGACCATGTTCTATTTCGCTATCCACTAACCAACTTGTAACGAAGAAACGAGCTGCCTGCGAGGGTGCTGCGTGGTGCAACGTAAAGAAATGAGAAGAAAATGATTGAAATGATTAAGCAATGACCCTCCAAGTTATTGGGCTTCTTTTCTAGGAGAAAGGGCTATAATGTAGATAGTATAGTTCTCCAACTGCCTTGAAATAAGTGGTAGTGGACCGCATTGAAGAAGAAAAAGAAGAAGATATATCATAGCTTGGTATCGCTTTATACTGTCAGGGGAGGAAGAGGTGGCCTTATGGAGCGGCCCTCTTGTTTATTATGGTCTGACCGCCTCGCAATCAGAGAGGACAGGGGATATCTCACAGATCCTTTCATTCTCTTGGAGAAGCCAAAAACTTAAGACTTTCAGGAGCCGGAGCTCCCTGCGCACCAGAAAGCACCTGTACAACGGTAACGTTACCAAAACCGACCAAAACACTGCAAATAAAAGGGTATGACAGAATTCTTGGCGAATGATTTTGTAAATGTGGATTTAGGGTATAGATATGTCAGAATGCAAGGCGGTATCATCACTTGAGATCGTGAGTTTCCATTGGCCCCGGGCGGCACGCAGAATAGCAGTCCGCCGCCCAGCTCGCCGCATTCCGACCGCAACATACCGAACAGAACACCTCCCAGACCACAGCCCGAGTTTCCGACCCGCAAACACGCATCTCGATTCTCGAACCTGCTCGACGCCCGTCAGCCAGCACAACCTTTTGTTTGGGAGCTCAAATCCCCGCCCCCGCGCCCCGCCTTCATCTCAGTCCGCCTAAACGCGCGGCGCCGCAGTCGAAGTCTTGCCATGGAAGCGGCGCTTAGCTGGTTGTTTCCCACGGGACACCGTGTTCCCTCTGGCCGCTCGCCGTCCTTCACCCAGCCGTTGTTGCCGCCTTCAGTGGCCACGCGACCGTCGCCTCCGCCCGGCGTTTTGGCATGCCCGCTTCCGCAGCCCCGCTCGCACGCGCGTCATGCAACCGTTGGCTGGCGCGTGGACGAATGGGCTGATCACAGTGCGTACTACGTGCTCAATTCGCGCGGGCAGCGAATCTTCGTACAGACGTGGAGACCTCCACAACAGAGGCGTTCATTCTGGAGTCGTCTCTTCCCGCGTCGTAACCGAGAACGTGGCATTGTTTACATCATACATGGCTTGAATGATCACTCGAACAAGTACACGCGCGTGGCGAGAGCTTGGGTCGACTCGGGCTATGTGGTGATTGCGCATGATTTTCATGGTCATGGACGGTCTGATGGCTACAGAGCATACACTTCGTCCATGCAGCATTATGTGGATGACGCACGCCATACCATTCAACACGCAAAAGAACGACTGCCGAGACGACTTTCCTCGCTTCCCAGCTTTATCTTGGCCCATTCTTTGGGCGGTGCCGTCGCAATTCACCTAGCCCGAGATGCTCCGTGTGGCACGTTTAGAGGAGTCATGCTCACGGCGCCCGCCGTTCGCGTCTACCCGAAACCGATTTTGAAACTATTTGCACCGTTGCTGGGAACTCTTGCGCCGTTGCTGCCGGTACAACGGCTCAAGTTTGATCGAAGGCGGCGGCGTGTGAGGCAGACGGAAGACGACGGTTACGACGTTCGCGATGATCCATTGGTTGTACGTAGTCCTGTACGAGCTCGAGTTGGATATGAAGTGCTCAAAAGTTGTGAAAAGATTATGAGCGAGGCAGAACGATTTAAAGTTCCTGTCTTTGTCGCGCACTCTAGAAGGGATCGGGTGACGAACGCAAAGGGTACCATTGATTTTCATGACCGTATTGGAAGCAGTGACAAGACTGTTCGTTTATATGATGGAGGCGTTCATGACCTACTGGCTGAGAAGAGAGGTATGGTGATGGAGGATATGGTTTCGTGGGCTTCCAAACGTCTGTAAGGGGGCTTGTTCACCGTGAGCGTCACGAGCAACATCTTAGGATATGTATCACTCTGCATTGACTAAGTTTATGAACAATATGCTACTGAAACAAACTCAAGAGTTATGCTCGCTAGCGAACAGTAACGGAGATCATGGATGTAAACGAGTCTTTCAGTATGACATATAAGGGATGGAGCATAGTTGTATGCACTGATCTTGTCGTTCGTCAATACAACGTGTATTAACACAGAGCACAAAGAGCTTCACAGTGTCGAAGGCACTAGGAATGTACTCAACCATTCTGAACTTGCCGATGATGTGAGGGTTGGGTGGAAAAGACGCTTCGCAGTCCATTCCTGGCCTCCGTTGGAGATGCGTCTGTGTGCTCATTTCGCTCCGATCACGAAAGAGTAGATCGGTGGCAGGAACGAAAGCTTCATTTGAAGCTTTACTGCAACTGTTGTCCACAATTAAAAAGAGAAGAGAAGGGACACTGCCGTTGGTTTATTGGGTGGCCAAAATGGTAGATGCAGAACGCCTTGTTGCGGTGTATTCCTCTGCCAACGGTCTCTGGAGGTTGAGTGAAGATATTAATAGGAGGAAGAAGGCGATAGGCGTCGGTAGCGAAATGCCTGCGGTCGAAAACACCCTAAGGGATCTAAGCTTATTTGTCGTAGCCCAAGAAGTCCAAGAGAGCTACTGAAGGACATTAGGTGGCTGAGATGTAGAGGTGTTAACAGTCTTCGGCAAAGTTTTGTTAAAGACCCTAGCAAACCACTCGTACGATGAATCGACGTACGCGTTTCATATATAAAGCGAGAGAGAGACATCATTCTCAAATCTAATGGGTGGAATTGAGGGCGTACAGTGATCCTCGTGTTGGACTTATTAAGCACATAGATAGATAGATGTGCCCATGCAGCGTTTGGCGCCGTGGTCGGGCTTAACGGTCACGCATTGCCAGAGCGTACGCTAGTTCTGCCCCCAATCTTCTGCGCCCAGATCGTTTGGAGGAACGCTACATTACTAGAAATCGTGCGAGTTGGAGGGCGAGGGCTGTCGGGAGCTACAAACTGGCGTTTGGGTGGGCAGTGGGACTTGTTGAATGAGGAAGAGAGTGAAGAGTGATCAAGAGAACTTCCAACGCTCTGCTGAGGAGCTGCTCGAATTGGGTTCCTGTTACGAAAAGTAACGGAGAAATGGAACGCGTCAATCTGCGTCGCAAGACCAATCAGTGGTAGCGAGCCTGAACTTGGAAATTGGAAGGAAGGCTGCTGAGGCGCGTTCCCGTTTACAATGACTGTTGGTCGATGTCTCCCATTTGTGAATGCACGACCTAAATTACGACAACGTGTGGAATGCTTCTGTGGCAAGAAGCGTTCTCTCAATAGGAAAGCCAGCTCTTTCATGCTTTTCCTATAAATATCCCAATCAAGAATCCAAGGCAGCACGAGGGTCAACTCATTGTGAGTTGAGTACGGCATGAGAGGAACCGACAAACTTGTAATCGCTCGGTAATGGGCAGCGCGGATTCATTGGATTGCTCATGACATTGTGACGATGATGAGGGTGTCAGTTATTCTTGGACAAGATCAGCGTGATGCTCAGAGCGGCTTCTCCAAATTTACTTTTGATATCAAATCAATCCGTAACTCCAGATACTACGAAGGTACAAGGATATAAACGGCGGGTAAAAGCCAAAACCCCTTATAAGAGTAGACCATAAAAACTTAGTTTCAATCGCCCCATCGTTGAATTCGTAGGGCATGCGAACAAGTTTCGCAATTGGTGAGAAGGATGCCCTTTTCCTTTTGCCTAGTGGGTTTATCTCTTAAAGACTCGTTGTGCTCCTTCGGTAACGGGCCTTGCTGACGAGACGATGGTTCATTGCATAGGAATTAAAGTTTGGCGAAGCAGGGGAATGCTGGGCCATGCGGTAAGCAACTTGCGGTGCATGATAATATGTGTGTTGTGTATGAGTAACACTTGAGAGTTACGAAGGATGACCTTCATGAAAGCTGTCAGAAGTACCTTTGTCGCCCTGTTGATCTGCGGAGGTTACAAACACAGTATTGATTATCTTTCCATAATGCCGAGCGTTGTGAGAGAAACAGCGCACGGGATCAGATTCGGGAGTTCGCGCAATGTAGAGATGGTCTACACTCACATGGGAGAAGAAAGGTCGCAAGGAGCGCTGGCATGGAGGCTGTTCCGCAGCACACCATGCAGGGGCGGCAGTCTGTGCCGCTATAGCAATATCAGGACTCATGTCATCTGGGAGTGGCTTGAGATAACGCTCCTCCAAGAATGGTGGAAGCTGAGGGGCATCGTTTGGAAAGTCACTCGTTGGAGTTTGATTGTAAGACGAAACGGGAGACAGCGGTGGAGTGTCGGAAAGCGGGGAACTCATGTCGAACTGAGGGTTTGGCCGTGCCACTGTGACTGAGTTGTTTTTGTTGCCTAGAGAGTCAGTGCATGTTGGAAGATTAGGGGCGCATTGCCAAGTGTGATCAACATAATACTTGAACTGATGCTGGCCACAAGGGATATATACAAGGGCAATGTGTTGCTGGCCGTTCTTGCTCATGAGGGTTTTCTTAGCCCAGTCATCCCAGTCGCCAGCCACATACACTTCGCAGCCGCCAAAGTTCCACTGAAACATAGTGGGAACAAGGTCGTCCTCGTCAAATGCGTCATCGGAGGCTGTGGTGGCGGCGGAAGCTGACCAAACTAGATCATTGCATGGGTCGTGTCGTGGGGTGAGGCGGGAATCGGGTGGGCCAATTGGGGCGTCTGAGCAGTGAGTTCCGCAGGCGACCGCGGTGTGTTTTTTGCACACGGAAGAGGGCTGCTGATGATTGCACGCTGGAAGGTGAGTGTCGACGCAGGAAGTAGAGCAGGCGTCTGCGTTGCTTCCAAGGGAGGAACAGGGCGAGGCACGGGGGCGGTCGACTGCTAGGGGGGCATAGTGGCGACTTGAGGAAGCGCCCATTGGGATGCCACGGGAGCACATGCACAAGGGAGATAGCGCGGAAGAGGACGAGAAGGAACCGAGAGCTATCCAGAGGCAGCCCAGTGTGGGGCGGCGGACACGCGGATGGTGACGCACACAGCGACCAGGATGTTGAGCCGTGCGTGAGTAGATTAGATATCAAGTGTTACTGGTTGGTGCAAAGGCAGCAACAACTCCGGTATTTATTATTTAGCAGCACGAAGCACGAGCAGTATCGCGATCTGCAGAGCGCAAAAATGCGCTTTTCGACTGTTCTGTGCCTGTGTGCCAGTGAGTGACTGGCCTGCCAATACGGCACCAGTGCATGCGCATCCGTCTGAAAGACTCACTTACGTTTCGACCTGTATTACCTTCGATATTGTATACTCAGGATGTTCGCAGCGGTGGAGATATCAGAACAACACAATCCCCGCGAACAAATAACATCGGAATTACACGCTTGGACGTTTTCAACAGCTCTTCGAATGTCTCTGGATCTACATCCGTAGTAGTGACTGTCTCCTCCACTTCTCCCAGAATCATGTTAAGATGTTGGTCAAACGCCTGTATAGGTATATAATTTAACACGTTAGTCAACTGGCGCTAATCGCTTTCGCTTCAAACGCGAGACGCCCTTTGAGGTTTACTTACATGCAGTTTTCCCCGCAACTCGCGATCCCCGCGCATTTTCACTCGGATTGTTTCGTCCAGAGAAAGTCGAACAAGATCAAGAGGCTGCTCTACAGTCCCAGCTGTCATTAGGAGCAATTGGAATATTCACGACAACGAATCGTTCCACCAATCTCGTCTCAAAGTACGGTTTGCTCAATGCTGCAGTGAACGATTTTCTTCGAAGCGGCCAGGGCGGCAGATTAGCACCATATGATCTATCGCGAATGCACAACGTAGTGATAGATGACTCTCAAAGGTTCGCAGTTTCACGATCAACGACAGGGATCAACTGAAAAATATATCATCATGATGTTGTGGGCAGGCTTTTTGACCATCTGCGAGGGGTTTACTGTATAGCCATACCAAGGGTACACGTGCACAATGTGCCCTGCATATGTCGCCAGGCGCGATGGTGGGCGATCCCGACAAGAGCAGATTTGACTCTTTGGAGGCTTTCCAGCTGGTTAGAAAGAGAGGTTAAGAACGACCGATAGCTAAATCGCGCAACAAGTACGTCTAGCAGACTACCGTATTCCGCCCCCGAGTATGGAAACGATGGAGCGCCAAGCTGGGTTTGTTGATTCCTTGCCAATTCAACGCACCGGCTCGAACCGAGTTCTATCGATGCCTGCCAGACCAGCTTCGGTGGGCAGAGGACAAATTGCTATGAAGATTATGCGTTTTCGCCCCTGCATTGATATCCATCAAAGTCGTGTCAAGCAAATCGTTGGAGGAACCTTGACGCACAAAGAAATGCCAGAAACGAACTTTGAAACAGATCTGTCGCCTGCTTACTTCGCGTCTATGTATCGCGATGATAATTTGCCAGGAGGCCATGTCATAATGCTTGGACCCGGAAACGAAGAAGCCGCATGTGAAGCATTACAAGCTTTCCCAGGGGGAATGCATGTTGGTGGTGGCATCCAGCCGACTACGGCTGGTCGCTTTTTGGATGCCGGAGCTAGTCACGTAATCGTAACCTCGTACATATTCCGTGAAGGAACAATCGTATGGGAAAGGGTAGACGAAATGATTCGCACCGTTGGCAAGAATCGTCTTGTCCTAGATGTCAGCTGTCGAGAACGTGATGGTGAATACCTTGTGTGCACCGATAGGTGGCAGAAGTGGACAGACTTCAAACTTAATCCAAGAAACTTTGAAAGGCTGGGTAATTTATGCGACGAAATCTTAGTGCACGCCGTAGACTTCGAAGGCAAGATGTCCGGCATTGATGTGAAACTGATCCGCTCGCTTGCGGCGTGGGCAACTGTACCGGTTACCTATGCCGGTGGAGTTCGAACATTGATCGATTTGGAACTGGCCAAATCAGAAGGCCGAAGTCTTGTGGATGTCACAATTGGGTCTGCGCTAGACATCTTCGGTGGTCAAGTGAAATACAAGGATGCGGTGCGATGGCAGCGCGAGCAGGAGACAACATGTGTCTGAAGAACATACTATTTACGTACATGACTCTATTGCTGTGGAAACCATGCGGCAGTTGCCCCGAAAAGAAACCTCGAGAAAGAGAAAGACGCACAACGTTATAATGAACAGGAATGTGCGGATTGATCTCAATGTGTCTTGGCTCAGCAATGACTAAGGTGTGTAACGAAACCACGAAAGGGGAAGTCTGCTGGCGTCCTACATGGAATGGTGATATCTATCCTGTTAAGATCGTATTGGGGTACCATATCAAACCCAACTTCTCGGCAACAATCTGCACAATCGATTTTGAAAGTAGAAACAATCCTCACCACCTGAAAACACTGATATACTTGCAGTGAAGCGCTTCCAATAACGGACAGGAATCCTTTGAGCAGACTTTGGGTATATGATTCATCAATGGGGGTTGACTTTCAAAAGTGCAACATAGGCTTTCAAGCTAACCGTTTGAATATCGAAGAGATGTGAATACATGAACAAACTTTTTGCCGTACCCTCCATTCTCAGTCCTCCAATATCACAACTCGCTCTCTAAGACGGGCATGGCGATTAGACTCTTGCATTCGCCTAACCTCCTCCCGCTGCAGTTTTTGCATGTACGGAAGCAAGAAGAACCCAAACATATATATACAAACCAAAAATAAGGAAGCAATGGCAAGCATGTCGCGAGGTTCCATGATACCTCCAGCCGAGCGCCAAGTGAATACTGCGCCATCAAAGTGCTCTTGGCGTCTCTTCAAGACATAACTGCTCAACCCACAGAAGAGAATTATGCTCAGCACGTTGGGAATTATTAGATCTGGCGTTGCTGGGACGTGGGGAACGCATATGTCCAGGACGCAGTTCAGACGCTGACGAGTTCTATCAGCGTTCGGATCGTGAGGTTCTATTTTCTGGATGATAGCCTGGGCACATTCAAAGAACACCTTGTATACAACGTCCATGTTGTTAGTGCGTAGGACCAAGTCTGCGGTTTTTGAACGGCGTATCTTAACCACACCTTCGAAGATTTTCCCATTGTTGTACAACTCGGCTAGGGTGGCTATTGCCATGACTTGTGGAATCGCTACGAATTTGAAGACAGTGTCAGTTCGAACTCGACTCATGTATTCTAAACAATCAGGAACGTGACTTAAAGCATCCGTCACCATGTGGTTCAACGCAGCGAGCGCAAACTTGCGATTAGCTCGATCTCTGAAGTCGGAGAGCTCGTTTCCGTAATTGCTCCATATCTCCTTCGGCCAGAACGTTCGGCCTTCGTTGATGTCCTCGAGGTAATCACGAATGATATTGGTCTTTTGTAAGAATAATCCCATGGAATTGCTCAAATCCGTTCGTTCGGAGAACGATGCATTTTCGTAGCCAGATTGCGCAAATATGTCGGAAAGGCCGTATCCAACTAGTCCCGCAACATAGTGACAATACAGATCGTAATCTTTGACGGTTTCGCACGACACGTCTTCGATATGCTCTGCCATACCATACCCCATTCGACGGGTAATGTCTCTTATTGTTACTTGGTATTTTGTGTGAAGCGATTTGTAGCAACGTAGAACGCACGGAAATTTTTCGCAGAGAGTCTTCTCAAATCCTGAACCAAACTCGGATGATGACCATGGTTGGTAAGACTCATCGGTGACGAACGACTCAAGGTTGTTCCAAAAGTTGGTACAAAGTTGGTGGCGTACGGCGGGGTTCACAGAAGTATCATCCTCGATGGTGTCAAGGGCGCGCAGCACGAGATAAAAGACGCATATTGCATGACGAAGCTCGGAATCGAGTTCCATTATAACGAGCGCAAAGGAGCGAGATACCGCGCTGAGGGCTGTGTAGGCAAAGCTCCAATCTTCATCGAGAGCGGCAGTCATCAGAGCACTGGCTGCTGCGGCTTTGCGCTTGTAGCGAAAGAGCGCGATCAACTCGGTGAGAGAGCCCGCCGCCATGGCTTCTTTGAGAACGCCCATGATGAGGGCAAGAGCGAAGTTTGAAGAAGGACGCCAGCTTCCGATAGAAACGCAGACGTTGTGGGAGCGGCGAGAGGCGGCTGAACAGCGGACGGGCGGAAACAGAAAAGCTGAGAAGGTAAGATAAACGAGCGCCGTCGGTTGCGGAGGGGGGGGGGTTGGGGGTCTTGAAGCCGATGGAGGTGATAAAGCGGATGGTGGCACGGTGCTCATGCTGAACTGCGCAGTGGCATTGGCGGATATTTGTTATCCGTTGGTGTCCACCGTTCAGCGTTGCCCATCAGCGCACCCGAAGATGCCACGACATCATCAGGATGTCAGCACTTGTGTGATCGGCTCATCCTCTGTAATGCTCATCACACGCCAGCGTGTACACGTCGAACACACGTGGCACACAAAACTGAAAATTTGCGCAGAACTAAACTTTACACGAATAGAGTCCATTGCGCCAATAGATAGATAGATATCTGCACGGGTCCTCCGTCGTATCCCTCAAACATCAACGCCAACAGCGAACGTCTTCCCGTGCACGGCACGGAGGGACAATCGTGTGGCGCATTTCATGGCGCCGCAGCCTTCCTGCCATCGCTCCGCAGCCCCAACAAGCGCTCCTGCCCCGCTTGAGGCCAATGCCGCCCTCTACGAGAAGCGGCATGTCAATGATGTCTACGATACGATTGCTAGCCACTTTGCCTCTACTCGTCATGCGCCATGGCCCCGTGTGAACGAGTTCATCAACTCCTTGCAGCAGTACTCAGTCATCGCTGACGTTGGGTGCGGGAACGGAAAGTACATATCTGTAGTGCAGAGCAACGCCTCCATCCATCATGTGGTTGGAGTTGATATGTGTGCACCTCTCGTGCATTATGCTCAACAACACCTCAAAGCCGCCCCGTCTACTTGCGACCTAGCCGTCGCCCATGGTTTGCACCTTCCCTTCGAGGATAACTGCTTCGACGCAGCAATTAACATAGCCGTTGTGCACCATTTTGCTACTCCTGAACGTCGCGTTCACGCCTTGAGAGAGACTGTACGAATCCTGCGCCCGAGCGGAAAGGCTTTGATCTATGTCTGGGCTCTGGAAAGACCCAATGTTATCAAGTCCAAGCGTGGAAACACATCTAAAATGCTCAACAGACGATTTGATACACAGGACGTATTCGTTCCGTGGCATATGAGGTACAAGAAAGAAGGCGCAACCGATGATCGTATTTTGGATGATTGGAACGCAGTTCATCAACGGTACTACCACGTTTATCGTGAAGGCGAACTGGAACACGAGTTAAGTCAAGTGCCTCGCGCTCACATTTTGCAGTCCTACTATGATCATCAGAACTGGTGCGTACTGCTCGAAAAACGATAGTAGTGTGCATGATGATCACTCTGGGTTGACGCTTAAGCTAGTTGAAAATGGCTCATCCCTTTTATGATTCTTCCGAAAAGCTTTCAAGGGCACACCAGACAAGCATTTTAGTCATGCGTTGCGCATTGTTCACCTTTCACATCGGCTCTTGTTAGAAAGACATGTTGCAATGTCAGCTTTCAGAAAACTGCGAATGGCCAGTTTGTTTGGCGTGGACGGCAACGCCTTGCTCCCCTTTCAACTCGACGCCACACTGACCGCACTTAAAAGTGGCGTTGGCTGTATCTGTGTACTTTCTTGCGTCGTGTTGTACTTGGGCTACCTTCCTCACGTGGTCGTGAACGATGCTGTCATGTACTTCGAACTGCGTGACGTCTAACTCCAGCGACGAAGATGCGCCACCGAGCGCAAGCGCCACGTAATTGTAGTGGATACCGTCGTAGATGAGGAAACCCACTGTGTCATATCCATTGCCTTCGCCGTAGCGATCCAAGCGCATGGTCTTGACATCAAACGCGGCGAGCTCGATTTTGAAGTGTTTGGCCAAAATAGAAAGTTCGATGGCTCCACCCCATGAGTTGTGATTCATGATCCACAACTGGTACTCACTGTTGGATCGACCCAGGAAAGCTTCGCCGTACAAGGCCGGTTGAGCAGCCACGGCGTCTCTCACAATGGTTCGCAGTGAAACCGGTGGTTGTGCTGCACGGCCGAGAAGGGCGTTGACGGCGCGGAAAAGACATGAATTGTCGTCTGGAACCTCGCGGATAACAAGCTTGCCATTGGACAGGATGGATGAGGCGGGAATTGATGAGTTGGAGTTCACGGAGGATGTTGTGGGTTTCGAAGCGTTGTATGCGGGTTTTGGTGGTGCAGTCGGAGCGGCGGACGTTGAGGACTGGACTACCAGCACATCTCCATGGGACAAGACGGAAGAAACGGGCGATTCATCATCGGCGGCAAGGGGCTTGGGAGGGAAGCCGCTGCGTACTTGGCGCGGAAGAACAGAGCGTGCGGGGGGTACGGGAGAGTACAAAATGAGAACAAGTCAGAAGGATGTATGTTGAGAACGTTAGGGGAGCAAGAGAACGTACGCGATGTAGCGCCTAACTGAGCCTTGAGCGAACCGAACGTGGAGGTTGGATCGACCTGCAGGTCAGACACGCCCTGGCTGGAGCGCACTCGCAGCTTCATTTGACTCGCGTAGCAATTGGAATTGGATGAATGGAAGCGTGAACGCGAACTGGAGAGGGTTTCGCTCGGAGCGAGAGCTCTGTGGCGACGAACGGGCGTAGCTGCAGCGAGAGCGATGCCCCGATGGTGAGGCGTGGTTACAGTACAATATTTTCTTTAGCGTTCGCTACTCTCCTTCGTAGTACGAAGTTCGTACAGTACACGCCGTGTACTACACGCCGTGTATCTACTAACAGCTGCCGCGCGCTTCTGGACCCAAGTTGCGCTTCGACAGCCAGACGTGCTTACACCTGCCGCGCCGAGCCGCCGCTCGAGACGGTTCGAATTACGATCGCGTCCCGGCAGCATTGTTGGTCGCGCACTGGAGTGCACGGTGTGCAGTGCACGGTGCCCACGCGCGTTCTGCTCCGTCACATGCCTCAACCCGCCATCCCCGACTTCGCCCGCGAGGTCACCTTCGTCATCTACCCGTGAGCGCGTCTTGCTCATCATGCCGCCAGCGCCTGGGTGAAGATCCTAAACACTAGTCATGCGCTTCCTTCCTATTGTCCTCCTGCACTTGTTGCTTCCGTCGTACCTGTGCTTTGAGAGCTTGATCCTCGCACAGGGTGAGCTTCGAAAGGATCGCCCAGTGCGCCCGTTGCGTTTTGCCACCCCTGACTGGAACCTGTACCATCGCACAAACCATCTGTTCAAGGCGCTTCTCGCCACTGCCCAATCATGTCCGCGCTTCGTGGTCACCCCATTTATCATCGACTCTGCCCTGTCCCTCAAACCTGAGCAACCGCCCAGGTCTACCCCAGTAACTACTGACTCTCACTTGCCCCCAACTGGTGCTGAGGGCCTCTTGTATTTTACCGTCCGATCCCGCCCGTCGCCCCACTTCTCCCTACGACCGCAGCCATCGCCAAGCACTAGCTCTGTGTTCGTCTTCGGCGAGGAAGGGCGCGACTTACTAACTTCTGAGATCTCTCTACGTGTCCTCACCAAACTTTGTGCCAATGATACGTCTCAGCTCTCTCTTCCACCGCAGGTGCAGCTTATTCTTGTCCCAGTGGCAAACCCAGACGGACGCACCATTGCCGAAATGGGCCGTCGCTGCGACCGCACCAATGCAAATGACGTCGACCTCGACAGAAACTGGCCCTCGTTCTGGCGCTTTGAAGAAGATCAACCGCAGGATGCCACCAAGACCAAAGTGTCCGCCATTCGTGCCGCCGTTTCACGACGCTTTTCTCGCGCAGATACGGCTGCGGACGACATCGTGTCCCCAATATCCGGCACCCACCCCTTTTCGGAGCCGGAGTCTCGCGCGCTGAGAAACCTTGTCTTTCTTACGCGTCCGGCTAGTTACGTCAGTGTTCGAACGGGAGAGCCGGCCATCACATTGCCGTGGGACTGCAAGGACCAGCCGTTACCTAGTGAGCATAATACACGCCTGTCACAAGTTATGAAGAGCGTTAACGCAGCGCATTGCAATCGATGTAAGTCTGGATCATTGCGCAATGTCACTGGCGCCATAAAATGCGGAACGAGCATGGATTATGTGTACGGCACCATGCGTGTACCATTCGTTTATTCTTGGTATGTATACGATGCCGTAGCTCCGCAAGGGGATTGTTTCCGGAAACACAACCCCGTTAACCAGGTCGCATATGATCGCGTCACGAATAATTGGGCAGGCGCAGTTCTCAACTTCACACTGGCTGTGCATACTTGGATGCGATTGGAATCTGAACAGGGTCTCCCTGTTGCGGAGCAGAACGCGTCTCTCGCGGCGGCAGAGGCTACTGTGTGGCGAGCACAGGCTATTGCCGAAGGTATGCCAGATCCAGAAAGCGCTGACTCCGACGATGCCACCATATCTGATAAGCACTCAGGCACGGTGAAGGGACCAGTCTTGAGAGATACCGAAACGAAGAGAAGCGATCTCAAAGACGATGAAACTGCGTCGTTTGGCAATGGGGGCGGAGATGCTCTTGTGCATCATCATGATGGGGATGGGCGGGATGTCAAGCATAACGAGCAAAAGGTTTCTGACACAGAAGATGAAGAGAGCCAGTTTGGGTTCCTTACCGGATGGGGAGGGGCTTGGGCGTCTCTAGGCATGCTTAGCCTCGGTCTGTTTATTGCTAAGCGTTACTTCTTTGTGGAACAAAGCAAGCGATACAAATTCCGTTCGCGTGGTCCTCGATTACCAGGGAAAAGTGCCTGATGAGGGACTCATGTCTGACAACAGAAAGTACCAAGGTTTCGGGCAATAGGGTTACAACTATTGGTATGCGAGCAATCACATTTTGTGGGACCACATGGTAAACTTATTGCAACGATTCAAGGAAAGAGTACAGCAATTGATTTAGCTTTAGAGCCAATGAGAACGTGAGAGTAGCTCTGTACGTGAGGTGAAGTAAGCAGAAGAATGTGGCATAGCAAAAGATGAGCTTGCCATGAAGATACAATTATCGTACTGTGTAACTACATTATAGACTTAACTTCCCAAACCGTCAAGTGTCGTCTTCTTCGTCTAATTTAGTTCCGCTAGTCAACGCCGACCCAATGAAAATAGTGTTCGAATGCCAATATTCATGTGTGGCAAACCGTTCCGGAAAGCTTTCCGCCTTAAACGACGGACAATCTGCCGAACTAATCCCAGTAGGCGGACTCTCCGGTATGCGCGGGTGGTGCATCGAAACATGTACAGGCACCGGCAAACGATGTACAACCAGAAACTCAGCAGTGGTAGAGTCCGGCTCCGCATTCGACCACTCCACTCGCATACTCAGACTGACAGAGCCGAGAATGGTCATATCTGTCTTGGCTATAAGCAGCGACAGCGGCAAGACAGAACGCATGTTAAGATAGATAGCCTTTCCATTGGGGAGCGATCGTAGGTAGCGAGCGTCGATGTAGTTGTTGGGATCATTTCCGGACGTGAGTATGTCGGTTGAAGCCAGGGTTTGGTTTCCGAGAATGCTTACGGGTAACGTGAAGCATAGACTGGGGTAGTACACTGCCCTGGTGCGCGGGGGGCTCTGCTCTGTTCTGGCGATTCTTGCAAGTTGATCGGCGCGCTTATTCTGTGAGCGGGGACAGTGGATGCAGGCGACCTGCAGAAAACGGTCGGCCAGACTTCTGGCCAGCGCGAAGAGCGGCTGCAAATTGGCGGCTGAAACACGGCTGCGGCCATTGAGCTGGTTGATGACGAGCTGGCTGTCGCCGCGAATCTCCAGAGTGACAAAGGAGTAGCGGATGCGTTTTAAGTGCAGGTAGGCCAGAAGGGAGCGCAGACCGTGGATGAGGCCGATGTACTCGGCTTCGTTGCTGGTGACGGTTCCCAGAGGGTAGGAAGTTGAAAGGGTGTGTGTGCTTCCATCGTGGTGGGTGATGTGCGCTACGGACCCGCTGCCGGAGATGTTTGAGTCGTCGTTTCCGGAGGCACTGCCATCGAAGTGTAGCGTTACGGACGCGAACGGGCCATGCGTTGGGAAGCGTGGAGTGGTTTGCATCCTGGTCTGCGGTGGGGATCGAACGAACGAACGCGGCCTTTATTTAAGGTATTTGAAATGGTCGTTGATCGAGGCCAGGCAGTTGCGTGTGCCCGGGTGGACAGCGTCCAGCGTCGCCGGTTCACGGCTGCGGCTGTCAGCTGAAGGACGGTTCGTTCGAGGCGTAGGACCAGCGTGTGTCCATACATGTATGGACTCCATACGTATGGATACCGTTGCCAACGGTCCGTTGGTAGCTAACTTTACCAACGGTATCTAAGTTACCCAACATTCGCCCGTATTGATTGATTTTAGATGGCTCGGAAAGCGTAAGGTGTATTGTTGTAGGGATCCCAAATTCTGTCATTTTGTTTTCTGAAGTTGTGAAACAGTAATTAAGGCCTCCATCGTACACTGCGCGGTTTCGCCAGATCGGACGAAACCACAAACATTTCTTCCGCCAAGTGCAACCTAGAAACTACGGGATTCTCGCAGCCAAGGAAGCTTTCACGCGGAACAGTTTTCTGTGGCCAATGCAAAGGATTACTAATGTCAAAGCATATGTGAGAGCTGAAGTATAAACTCGGTACCACCGACAGTAAGCATAGAGCTGATATCGTTAAGAATGCATACATAAATCCGTCTGGCACAATCGTAGCATCGTCACGATTCTTGAAATCACACATACCTTCACCGTCCGCAGTGAACACTTCTCGGCGTAACGTGATGGGATGTGGAATTGAATCAAAGAACATGATCGCTGCCCTCTTTGCGAACTCGTTTTCCAGTCCAGTAAAGTTGAAGTAGACATCGGTGTGCCAAACTACTAATGGTATTTTCTTGTCAGTTGCCAACGACACTTCCGAACTATTAACGAAGTACGTGAAGGTCACCTTTGGTCCATTTGTATATAAGAACACACAAGCTTCTGTTTGGTTCTCAGGTGCAGCTTGCTCGGGATAGAGGACACACTCTTTAAAGTAATCAGCTGCAGGCAGGGATTCTTTCGGGGCATTGTCGGTCGAAAACGAGTACAACAAATCCGAGCATTGAGTGACAATCTGTTCAGCGTCGCGGAACAGATTCCCTGCACTTTGTTTTATCACAGTTCCTTCTGTTTCAAGGCATCGAAGCAAAATGATACTCGACATAGATGTCAAATTAGTGAAGCCTTGTCCTCCTTCCCTTCTAGAACTGAGAAAAGTGCAATTCTTTTTCTCCCACCTCTCCGTGGTAGTAGGCTCGCTGTAGTGCGAGAAGAGGACTTCGATGATGATGAAAACAGCGGTAGTTGCAGCTATTAGCAGCCTGGTGCGCGTTTGATGGTTCCGCACGTTGATAGATCCGCGTTTTTGAAGCGTTTTATTCTCGAAAACACAATTCCAACGTAGTGCGGCGAATGAGAGGGCGAATTCGGAGGCGGCAGAGATAAATATGACGATGAGACTGACATACTGTGACTTGAGTTGGATAACCGCCATATAGACTGGAAAAGAGAAGGAGAGGAAGCTAAAGTCAAGAAGGAAGATTTGAAGCGAAGTTCTTGATCATTACATGCGACCTTTCTCAAGATATATAGAGCGAAGAGATTACTCCCGTCAAGGAAGAAATAATACAATGCCTGCAATGTCTGGTTCACTTACTGCATCCTTGGGTATGATGCACCAGTAGAACAAAGCACGAGAATACACGTGCATCTCGCCTTCACGTGGTGTGCCTGTCTCCGATCCACTCTCGCGTGGACGGAGCGAAATGAGAACGCAGACGGATCTCCAACGGGGGCCAAGAACTGATGAGACAAATAAGGGTTATCAACTGGCACGAGAGTGCGATATGAGCCCGAGGGATTGTTATTCTCCCGGGGCGGAACCGAGGGAAAATAACAAAAAAAGAACATAACACATCCCTCGGAGCCGCTCATATCGCACTCTCGTGCCAGTTGATAACCCTTATTTACTACTTCCAAAGATAGCGAGTACCGTTGTGAAGATCCTGATGTCTTATTGTCGGCGGAATAGAACACAGTCCTTGTTAGAGACATCCATGCACGAGTATATAGTTGTAGCAGGGAAGAGCAAGCCAGACCCAAAGTCCTGATCATGGTTCTTCCTCGGTTCTGCATTCAACATGATTGTAATTCCCCTAAAGTCGCAGTATGTCAGTCTTTTCATCTCATTCATCTCTGCCGCCTCTGAGATTGTTTTCTTGCTTGCGGTACTCAACTGGAACTGCTTCTGCGAATGCAAGGCGCTTCAGAAAGGAAAAAGTCTCACAGTACGCCGCCATTTGAATCGTACAAAGTTAGTGGGCTTCACAACAATCTCCATTTTTATCATCGTTGAGATTTTGAGCTCATTCTACAGCGGCCCAACTCTTATCGAGAGAAAGGGGGAGGCAGAGCCTTGCAGGTTTCTGGCCTCCAACGACGGGCGAGAAAACTTCACGAGTACAACCTTTCGCTTCAGTCCCATTGTTCATTCATGTCTTGACGCAGATGAAACCAAGATCTGGCAGAATGGAGGAAATTTGTTTGAGGATGAAGGATTCGTCGTGCAGTGCTCGGAAAAGCTTTACTCCTTTGATCGCGAGACTCACTTCGATGAATCGCTACCGGAAGATCACGTTGTGGAATGCACGTCAGTTCGGATAATAAATCCCCAAGAGGAAGAAATAGAAATAGAACTCTGTTCATTTTCTTATCGAAAAGGAAATCGAGTTACCTTCTCAGAGTTACTAACACGAAGTGACCTAAACAGTGTCACTGATAAATTTGAAAGCATCGAAATGTGGCATACGGATGTGTTCTTTGATGTTTCTGGAAGAGAACGAGAGTTTGCATCGAGGGCTGTGTTTCATCTGTCCAAGGGTGAAATAGACGAAGTAGAGCTGCGTCGCAAGGTGTTCAGCACGGATGGAGAAGGGATGTGCCGTTTTAAAGAACAGGTCGACGCTACAGAAGTGAGCTCAGCACTCATCTACGTGATGGTGGGGGTCTGGATAACAACTTTGCTGATGTTCACAGTTTCATTGCTATTTCGCTCTCACAATTTCTTCAATATGAGCAATCCATTACACTGGGCCCAGAGAGCTGTTATGGACAAAGACATTCGAGGCGATGAAAACCCCGTAGTGTCCACTGCCGACTTGGAGGGGAATCGGTTCGTGTTGATATCATGTTCGCCGAACTCAGAGCAGGGTGGAAGTGGCGCATGAAACCCTCTTCACCACACGTGCGTGTGGTGAAGCAAGGGTGATCAGGAGAGTGACATGATTCATAATCTTACATGAGTTGAACCCAATTAATTGTGATCGGTGCGATGTGCATCAGACAGTCTTTGTGTTGCGTATTTCTTGAACACTTGTTCACTATCTCCGATACCTCCAGAATGTATCATCTGGCCTTCCTAGTGAGAGAGCGCTTCTTTAACCAGAAACGCACTACATTTAGTTGTAATTAAGCTACATGTGCCTATAAATGAGAGAGAGAGAGAATGGATCGCGATTCGAAGACACCTTTTTGAGCGAAACACCTGACTCAAGGCAAAAAGTTGGGCTCACAAGTTTTCAATGCGTCTGACGCAAACTCCCCTAAAATACTATCAACAAAGCTACGACAGTAGAACGAGCAGGTGAATCATGCAACATCGTGCCGCTTCTTTGGCTCCAACCTTGAATGCTTGTCCACAATGACATGCCAGCAAGCATATCTTTACCAAGCCTATGAAGACAGCTTGTTTCTGCTCGGCACCTCCTTCCAAGCAAATCAGAGACGAGTAGAATACGTAACCAATAATGTTAGAGCATCTCCACCAGCAGCCAAAAATCCAATCCAATTTCCTATTTGGATTGGAATGCCATTTTGACCCAGCCACCAGTACCGTTGGTACCAAATCCAATTGAAATGAATTTAGATTTTTTCGATTCCAACCGAACTAAGACAGATCCAAATCAGGCCCCATTTGGATGCACTTCCAATCCAAGAACATGCACTGCTGTTGAGGCAACAAAGCCTTTCGAAGAGGCAACAAAGCACACCGCCCCAGACCTGGCGCGAACACCAACCAAAACAGTTCTCGTGCCGACTTGCTGCGCGTATGATAGCTAACAGCGTTTTGAAGCGCTGACTAAACTTATCCATTGCAACTATCTACCTTCGTACAGCATAAAGTTAACTGAATCTGCTCAGGTGCTTTCCAGGTTATTTGCTGCAACAAGAGGTGTGTGCTTGTGTGAGGGAACGTTACCGTTGGTATGATAAGGGTTAAAACGCTACAGTACCTGTACCGTTGCTGGAAGTCAAAATTTCACACGGCCAACAATATGGCTCATTATCCAACAACACATCAGAATGCTTTTGGCAGGAGGAACGGCTTTCGGAGTTCTCCTTACGGTTGTACACCTCCTTAAACATGGATTACACAACAGCCCTTTTGCATTGTTGGTTTTAGGGGAGCTATTCTTGTTTCTCGTCAATATAAACTGACCCCAAGCGTGAGCTATATATTGAGCCGGCACATCTTCTTCTGATAATCTTGTCGTCTTCTCTCACATGATTTCCGGTCTACCGAGCTACTCGCAACAACATCTCCGTACCAGCAAAAATCTCATATCTCAGGCACTATGTTACGCCTGCTTTCATTGCTTGTTATCACTGCATTGACGGTTCCATGCTTGGCGTCGGCCCTTCTTCCCGACCAATCAATACATTCAGTTTACATAACGTGTGAAAGCGACAAAGTGGATGTTTGTCTTGGCGAAGACCGCGCTTGTTACAACTGCACAAAGGGAACCTACAAACCGTACGCTCGTCAAACTCCATATGTCATTGTGCTCAAGGCAGAATTCTCTTCGGGAAATTACGTAGCGAGTAACTGTTCAACTGTTTTGCCAGAGATAGACTCGAACTATTCAATGTCAGGGACGTCTAGGTTTCCCACAGAGGCGATCCCGAACCTGTGCAGGGAAGTTTTCGATTTCGAAAACGAGGCGTCCTCGGTTTCGTGCCAATTATATTCGGAATACAACAGGCCTCAGAGAAAGACAAGATTTACATGTCGACCACCGAGTCGAGTTTTGAGAACCCAAGACTTTGCGGGCAGCAGAACGTTGCTCAGAGGTTTAATACCCACCGGGGGACTTTCTTGTGGATTCGGGAGGTAGGATGAACTGAGTTTCTGATTTTTTACCTCAACTGAGTTTAGGAGAAAGGATTAAATGTGAAGTATCAGCTCCACATCGAGTAAACGATCTGTACCACAGGCTCACAGCTACAATCTTAGAAGAGCGGGCTGTACCTAGCACTAGGGTAGGGAGGGTGAGAAAAGGGAAACATTTGGCACTTCGATGGACTCGGTTTGAGGCAGCGAGGATGCGGACGGACTTCTCTTCCAAAGTTCGACACTCGGTTTGAGACGCAGAGAGCATTTACCGTCGATCGCCGGCGTCGCCAACACGTCGGCTAAAACAAATTATCTTCTACAGTAGATACCTTTGAAATCAAATTGAGCACAACATCTTAAACAGCAGTAATTTGGATGTGTTTTGATGATGGCATCCATAATCCTGTCTGAACGTGATGAGCTTCCACATCTTTTTCAAGTACTTGGTAGACGTTTCTATTGCTTTTACAATCAAATCGATGTGTTATTCTAGATTCTCTTCAACAGATTTCTTGGGAAACTAATCGGAGCCAGAAGATGATCATCATTGAACACAATTTCGGCTACTCTTGTGGCTGGGGTTCGTCCAATTTCCTATCTCTTTTGTAGACCAAAGAGGGTTACCCTTGCTCTCTTGTTCTGCTCAAAGTTTCGAATGCAACCACAACACACTTAGAAATCAAAAGCTGGGCACAGATGTGGCAACCGGAATATATTTGTCGTTTGTTCCTTAAAGATTGCGGTCACCATCTTTTCTGTTTTGCCTCAACTCTACGGAGCTTCACTCGTGAACTATAACAATCAAGAATTGTGTTTTTTTGAACCCTTTTCTCCTCGAGGATGCATTGAAGGTAGATAAAGAGGTACGAAAGGCGCACGACGTACGTCACGTGCGTTCGCAAAAATTGATTGATGAAAAAGCCAATGGCGATGAGGCTCTGCAAGTGATGCTCAGCGAGCGAACGCGAGCCTGAGCGATATCCTCGCCTGTCGCATATCGACCGCGCGTATCGCCGCAGGCGATACACTTGGTGCCCATCTGCGATAACCGCAGAGGACCTTATCGATATCCTCACGACCTGGAATCGGTTCAAGGACACCTTAAATAGCTAGCTGTGAGTCGCCTCCATCAGTAAAGTCTACTCATCATGTTTTAAAGTTTTCCGTCTATTCACTACTCTTCTCAATCTACCAATCGCAACTTACCTGCGTTCTGTAGCCAGTTCGACCCAAAAATAGACCATCAGCGAAGGCGTTGCATCGTTGTACGCCTTTGCATTGGCCTAAAACTAAAACGATTCTTGTGAGCAAAATTTTTGATTAGAATGAACCGAACACAGAAGTTTATTGAAAAAAACTAAGATGTCAGCATACGTATGCCTCCATATCCCTAATGCCAATATTTATTGATCACTATAGTGATCATCAATTTTAAAAGCTTTGTAGTTCGCCATTTTTGAAATTTTTTAATTTTTTTTTGCGAAATGTGTTCTCTACAATTGTTTAAACCTATGCGTAGAATGTCGTGAAGTTAGGTTCAATACTTTTGTAAGGACAATTCGACTACCTCTCACTCTTAGAGCGAAACATTTGGGCACCCAGAACCACTATTGATCACTATAATGATCAATGGAAATTTCGAAAAATTAAGTGCATTTCACGGTTTGGCATGAACTGTAATACAAATTATTTACAACATAGAGTTTGCTATCAAGTTTAACGACTGTCTTTTATAGCTCTAAATCGTCTATTTTGTTGCTAGAGCCGTACTTACCTGATTCAATGGATACTAGTACAGCTTTAAATACATAATATCTTTTTCTGGACATTTTACTCATATAGTTAGTCATTTGTGATCTAAATACGGTTTTACTACTCTTCAAAAGCTCTTGAACTTACACGGTAGCCTTCACATCCAAAAAAGATAAATAGAAAACTTTGAGAAAGTATAAAGCTTTAATTTAGCAAATATCAGACTGTCAAAAATCCACTTTTTGCGCTCTATTGATCGCTATACTGATCATTAAAGCCAAAAAAAATTGCCCAAAACCGCTATGGATCGCTATAGTGATCAATAAAAGCATTAGGGATATTGGTTGACGTTTTGTACCAGACTGTCACGGGCACCTATGGCGTAGGTCTACGGCGACCACGTCAGCGCCTCACGCACCTAGCGCAACACGTGGCGGATTCCACGGGCGACAGCCATTGGGTCCGCTGCAAAAGCGTTGAAGCCACCAATAACGAATTAATCGACCGTGCTGAGGCTCCCAGCAGCTTCTAGGTCAACAACGGGGGCATCTAACAGTGAAATGTAGCTCATTTTGACGGAAACGGAGGACGACATTGCAGATAATAAAATAGGCCGGAGGCAATTAGTTTTATTAGCAACTAAAAATAACGGTAAGCAAGCTGCTTTCCACTAAACCTGACGGCCTTTCATGGGTACGTTTGCAGCTCATTTGGTGTTGTACAAATGCCGATATAATGTACGGTCCGCCTGGTAGAAAAAGCGCGCAAGGGCTCCACCTAAAGAGGAAAAAAACAAAAAATATGATAGTAGGGTACCTAAACCCCGCCGGGGCAAATGGCGGAACAACTGGTCTAAACGGTGGAGGTGTACGGTAGTAGACGTCGACGCGCGGTAAAACCTGAATTTTAATAGAGTAGCAAGTGACCAAAATGGTAAACTTACTGCCTTAATGGTGCCTGACTTTACAATACCCGAGGGGGAAGGCGAGGTGCACCACAATATATAAAAGGTGCACCGACGCCAATCTCTCATACGGGCATGACGTCATCGGCTGCCTACATGACCCGCTGTCATGGGCCAGCAGTATTAAGCTAAACCAAATTAGAAGTTAGGAATTAGAAATTGTAAAATAGAGAATGTAGTGCAACGCCAGAGGCGGAAAGACACCACGAAGACGTCCGAGATCTTCTTCCGTAAGAGGGTAGTCAGCAGACAGAGCCTCTCTGGCAAGGCACGACGAAGTCGGGTGTAAGCCGAGGCCAAGCCGTCACGACCGGTGTAGAGAGTTGAGCAAGGATTGGTGCTGGCAACACGTGTGTGGGTGAACGGGTCCTCGAGAGAGGCACGAGTCCACGGAAGTGGGGAAAAGAGAAGAGGAATCCGCGAGAGCGGGGGATGGAGAGAAGGAAAAGGAGGAAAGGGCAAAAAGGCTACGGTAAACACCGGGGTTATCTCTGTACAGGGTCGAACGCGACACAAGCGGATAACACTCCCACGAATGGGTCCTGCTGGGTGACGCAGGAAGGATACACTACCTGTAGGCAACGGAGTCTCTCTCCTTGAAGGAGTCGATGACCGCCGAAGGCGAAGAAGTATAGAGCCAACCCTGGTTGGGGAAGTTTACTTAGTGGCGATGGCCAAGTGCCGAGCCACTATATAGTGTAGTAATCTCCCTGCAACTAGGCAAAAACTATTAAATAAATATCTAAACTACCAGCAATGCTGTGCCAACCATCCGTTGCAAGAGCTCCACACGTGTCTTTGTCACACCCAAATTGGAGCTGCGGCGCGAGTGCACGTTTGCACCGTCCACACTATGCAGACCGCATTGCGGCACACAACCCGTGTGTAGCGGCAGTAACCATCAGCACGCGCAAGCGGAAAAACGACTAAGTCGGTGAAATATCCCTTGTAGGGCGTTGCACTACAGAGAACACCAATTGGGTGAAGTGTAGCCACCAAAGCGCACAAGTAGGCCCACGTGGCACCAACCCATTGAGGTTTCATTGTACTACAGAGCCCCTCCCTGCCCTGAGCCACGTCCTCGTGACTCCTAGATCCTCTCACCAAGTTGATTGCATCGTCGTACCAATTTTGTCAACGGCGCAGCCGTTGTGCCATTGCGCACCGTGCTTCGTGCTCGCTCTGCGATACGGAGCGTTTCTGTTAACTATTTGGGTCACTACCGACAGCGGGTTCTCCTTCCCCATTCGTGGTTTCGGGCGCGACGCGCGCCCTTTGTAGGCCTTTGAGGTTCGACCACCAGCCCGTGTTGGCGTACACCTTTACGGATTCAGGGCTTCGATCGCCTTTTCTGCGTCGACGCACCCATTGAGGTACGCGGTGCGACTTTGCGCTCCTGGGCGGGCTGTACTGTGCAGGATTTTGGTGCCCCCTTGGTGCGGCTTGTCGCACTATTCCTTTGATGTTCCGTCTCCGTCACTTGGAGGTGCTGCCGCTGGCTCCTTCGAGGTTGTTCCACCGTTCTCCTTTCTGGTTACCTTCGTACCCCCTTGCGGTTTGTTTATGCTGGCTCGCGCCACCGTGGCTTCTTGCAAGACCGACAAGGTTAAATCCGTTTATGGTTACCCCCGATCCCTATCTGAACCACATTGGTAGCGCTGGTACCAGCGTGCGGGCTCGCACCCGTAGCGGTACACGGCGCTTGTCGGCCCCCCATGTTGGTCAGCCAGAAGAGGTAACCCCAAGGGACGGGGCGCCCTCGGCGACCAATGCCGATACCTTAGTGGTTGAACCAGCATGGAGCCCCGAACGGGTGGAGGTTTTGAGCATCAACTCTGGCGACTCACCCATTGTGGATAAAAAGCCAACTCGGTTCACCCCTGCGGTTCCGTGCCAAGCGTCTCAGCCATTCCCTCTCGGTAATCATCACACCATGTCGGGTGCCGGTTCTTCACGCGGTCGTGGAAGCGGCATTACCAAGTCTGGTTCGCGCGGTGTGGCCCTGTACCATACCCGTATCCAAACAGGTTTTCGAAGCCACCCGATTCAGTCGTCTTCACAGCAACCTCAAGGGATTGACGAAGGGATTCATTACCCGTATGGTCCAGAGCCCGAGATTCCTCGTGGGATTTCCTACTATGGTTTGGAGACGTTCACCACGGCCGACTGGAACGTTTCCCAACATGGTACCTTCGGGATCGATCCAAGAATGGTTTCGCAAGCGATGCTGTAATGCCGGCATTGGCCACTGGCGCCGGGAAACACTTCGCGCCCAGGGTCTTGCGATGTCCGACTGTGGATCCCTACTTGGGTTTGTTTTCTTGGGACTGTGAGCGTCTCCGCTCAGTCCCGCAGACACTCCACCGTCGAGATAAGGAATCTCAACCTCGTCAGGTTCGGCTTGAGTGCTACTAAGGTTGCCAGCGGCACACACCAATGAGTTGTTTCATTCCCCCGCTGTATCCTAGTGACTTGTCGTACGTTTTTATTGAACCCGAGCTCCACTATTACCTACGCCTGGTTGTGAACATCTGTCAGTACGACTCCCTTCCGCAGCAGTACCTTTCGGCTTCTCCACAATTGGTTTGCTTCGATAGGCCCCGCAATACCATCCATTGGGCTAACCGTCGTAGGTGGGGCGTGGATGCCGCCACCAAAGCTCGCATCCGCACCCCGTCCAGCTTCAACCGCGTCATGGATGGGTTCCACAATGTAGAGTTCTTCTCTCAACCTAATAAGGGAAGGACCTCTTGGTATGTGTGGTACAATGCACAAAAAGGGAGAGAGTCCGAAGCGGTCTTGGGACGGGAGCGGCGGCAGCGTACAGTCGTGTGACTGTAATGGGTCCAAACGGAGAGGGAGGTTGGAAGCACCGGGCGGTCGAAGGGAGAGTGGACGGTCGGTATCACCAAGCGCGTACAGGGGCGCGCAAAAGGGTACGAACGGTCTGAGAAACCTGAGTAGAATATACCGTGCGGTCTATCGTTAGCGCAAGCTGGCGAGAAAGACGTTCGGCAGAAGATGCTTGTCGTTTACGATTGGGGGCCTCGGGAGATCCGAACTACAACTAAATATCGGGTCTGGGCCCCATTACTAACTACTGTACGATCGGTCTAATTTGCATTGTCACCACCAAGTCCGTACACGTGGCCAACTTGTACGCTGTGCCAATCCGTCCGGCACTTGATCACCAAATCGTACACGTGGCGGTGCCACGGCACCAGCCCATCGTGCACTACCCCTTCGTACGTGAACGGCTGATCAGACACACTCTGTACCAACCAGGGCCCACTCTACTACAGATCCCCCTCCTACACTTGCGCTCCGCCCTCGGAGCGCCGCGTAGTGTCTTCAAGTCGCTACGCGTCTGTCCGCATGGTTGAGAGGGCGCCCTAATGTCCGTTCGGAAATTTTGCCCGGAAAGAGCGGGGCGAAGCCATGCCAAAATTTCCAGAGCGGGAGCGACGAAAAGGGCCTTAATTACGCGTGGTAAAGATCCAAGCCGAGCGGAGCGAAACGCACTGGTGCGCGAATGGGGGATCGAAGCCGCTCGAGGCGTGATCCGGGGTGTGCGCAACCGTTATACCTGTGCAGACCGTAGGCATTCGTTCGAGTACCGTCAACGTGCTCGGCCCCGCGTACGTTCAAGTCCGATCGGAAATGAGCATTTCGTCCTGTAGGGCATCCGCGACGGTCGCCACACGGAGCGTGTCCGGCAGGGCTTCGAAGTCGTTAGCCCCGCCTACCGCGAGGTCTGCACTTGGTGTCATCCGTTCGATAACACGCGGCACGCGTGCGTGGAGTCCGTACGGGTTACGGGAAGCCACAGCGTTCGCTTTCGGAAAATTTGCCCAGGATGGGCGGGGCGAAGCCATGCCCGATTTCCCTAAGTGGGGGAGATATCATATGGACGGAACCGTTGGGGACGCTTGCCGTGTTACGTAAGAGTGGGCTTGAAGACGGGTACTGACGGCAGCGAAGGCGTGCGTGTATCCGTGTCTTTCCGTGCGGTTCGTCTCGGAGGAGAACGCCCGATGGGGATCCAATCGGTACACCCGGCACGTCTCGATAGAGGGCGTCTGGCGGGTACGCATATTGGCGCGCGCCGCACGTCTCGACGGAGAGCGTACGGCGGATGATCCCTTAGCGGTCGAACGCGTGTCCGTGCGGGTACGCCGTGTCCGAAGCGGTGGTCCTATTTCGTAAATGGACTGGCGGTCGAAGGACCGTCAGTGCTCATTGTCACCGTACGGGCAAGCGACCGTACGAATTGGACGCGATGCGACGCTGCGACGAAGCGAGTGTATAGTGCATCTCGTGTGCAGTGGGTGGCGGAACGTCAGCTCCTGATCCTCCAATAAAAATAAATTGGTCAGCACTGACATTTCGTCCGCGCGGTGCCTGTACGATGACATAGTCGTCGTGGCGATCCCAAACGGTCGGTAATACCTCAAGTACTGCGTTGTCGTGTTCACCTCCCCCTATAAGAGCGCCAGCCAAGCGGTGACATGCCCGAGTCGGTTCACTCCGTATCCAAACCCACGCACGCAATGGCGCCGAATCCGAGCCGCCCTGGTACACCGTCGACACCTTTCCGTTCGGTCCCGTTACCTGGTCAGAAGTATGACCATCGCTTCCGTCGCGGTCTTACCGCTCCTCGCCGGAGGAAGCAGGTCTTGCTATCCGTCACGGAATACGTCCAGAAGGGGTTCTTCGACGGCGAGCGCTTCGCGTCGATTCCGACGGCGCTACCGATGCGAGATATGGCGACTCGCAATCCGAAACGGACAAGCATCGAAACTTGGCAAGCCCGCTAGAACCACCTGCCTGGTGTGCCCGGACGGAAGAGTAAAGAGACCTACGGGGGGAGTGACATGTTATACCTGCGCTGTCCGGAGGAGAAGACCTATCAGGATGCGTTGCAGCGTTTGTTCCACCGCTGCTCATCCGATTCGGGCTTTCCCGAGAAGGACATGAATCCGCTTGGGTTGGTGATGTTCGAACCGCCGTACGACAAGTTGTACTGGCTGGACCGTCAACGGTGGGGAATTAATACCGCAACGGAGGCGAAAATCCGAGCGTTCCATGGGTTCCTGTACAGTTGACACAACGTCGAGTTCTTTGACGTCCCTGTTCATCGCCGATCGGACTTGTATTGCTCCACGAACGAAGTGTGGACCAGCCTCGATGTGTTTCGCAACCTATCCGTACCGACTCCGTCCGTGTTGGCTTACCATTCGGAAGAGCTCCTCAAAGGTTCAACCATTCAGGGTGTTGTCCGTCAGGTCATATATGCCGAGTGGGCAGTGTTTGCCTTTATGGCGTTCCTCCAGGCAGCCCACGAAGGTATCGAGGTCTTCACCCGTGCGGGAGACGAGCGTCTGTACCACAAGGACGGCTACACCAAGTACGGGCGGTTGTTTCCGATGCCGTACAAACTGGTATGTATCCTGGCCGAGATGGGACTCCCGAACGTTCTCCGCGGCACCGTGTTTCCCCCGCACGTCGGTGAGAAACTGTTACAGTACTCGTTGGAGACCGATTGGGACAGCACTCCGGGATTCCTGTGGTACGACTACTACTCCGATACGTTCCCGGCGATGCCCTCGACCGGATCGGTCGCGACGCCGATCACTCGTGTCCTGAAGGGTCCGGAGAGTCTCCCCCCCTGGCCCTTCAAAACCGTTCCGGACTTCTTCCCACATGGGTTCAAGGCGCGGGACTTCGAGGACGTGGCGCCACTGCCGACTCCAATGGTGACACCCGTTGAGGCGAAGACCGTTGTGGAGGCAGGAGTACAGGCAGGATCCGGTCGGAAGTCTTGGGACAAATCCGGTTTCGCCATTGAGGACAGCGTCAGCCCGCATTCGGACGGTGATACGCACAAGGCCTTCATTTCTCTCCGTGCGGCTTGTATTCCGTTTGGCGAAGAGGAACCTGCGACGCTTGACGACGCCCTGTTGGCGGCCCGAGCATGGATGCGCCGTGCGGTCAACGCCGAGATTGCTCTCCGTGAGCAGGCTCAGACGCAGCTTAACCTGCTCGGTTACCTCCGGGCCCACTCCTTGTTGGTCCTCGCGTCTTACGAGAAGTCCGTGACGGCTGGTCTGGGTATGGCGCCCGGTGTGGATGGGACGCCGATGTCGGCGTTCGCGCCATCGTTAGAAGAGCTGGTGACCAAATCTTATGAGGGCATTGCGCAACAGGTCGATGCAGAGCGCATCGTCGACCACATCGTTAAGAACATGCGCCAAGCGGCGGAGTCTTTCTTCAAGGGTTTCGAGCTGGTTGCGCCCTATATTCCGCCCGGGGAAGAGCCTGAAGGTGAAGGCCAGTCCGGTGACGGTGCAGGGCCGAGCGGTACGAACGCGGCTCCCGAAGGGGAGACTCCGCAAGAGGAAGTAACCCCTGCGGTGCAGGATGTTCCCATGTCGTCTCCGAGCGGAGATCAAGAGGGAACGGAGACCGTCACGGTTGAGGAGGACCTCATAGAGCCGGCGCCTGCACCCGCAAGCCAATCGGGCAATAAGTCGGGTGGGAAGAAGAAGGTCGTGGCCACTTCGCCGTGGTCTGACGCCTTGGCGTTCCAGCCGACGAAGACCGGTTCGGGTTCGCGTGGTGGTTCCGCTGCGGGCCGTGGTACCTCTCCGTGGGGTACCCCTGGTCGTGGTATTACGAAGCCCGGTTGGAAGAATACTACTTAGTTGACCGTGCGTACTCGTAGCTTTCTTTTCTCCTAAGTAAACTTGTGATTGTTTGTGATGACCTGGGGGGCCAATAGCATGTCGTTCTGCGTGTGCCGTTGTCGAAAAAGGTGGCGTTTTGTAAAAATCGGAAAGTAATTGACCAATAGGCGTACGTTGGTGGCGGTTTGCCGCCCAATGATAACGTAGTGGCGGCGCCTTTTGGTGCCCCTTGACGGTTCACCACTTGCGAGCCAGTACGTACGATCTCGAATCTCGGATCCGCCCCTTTCCCCCTCCTTAAAGTCTCGCCGTTACCGATGGGTTTCGGCGACGCCAATAGCGGGCGATAAAGTGCTGGGGGATTTGTTCCGGCTGTTCGGAGGTATCCTGATCGGTGCGGTACCCGTGCCTTCATACGCGGTATTCCTGTCCGTTTGGAGTGTCGCGATGGTCGACGACGCATTCCACCACGCTCGGAACTGTTCCGGGCGGTGGAGTGGGTTGGTCGTCGACTGGTTCGTCCGCATACGGTCCCTCAGGGTCAGCAGCTACTGTGCCGCGTGTCCGTTCGGAAGTGACCGGTGTGGTTGTTGGCCGTGCGGTTGGGGCTTTTGTCACTCTGTCGATACTGACGGTGTTGTGAACACCGTCTTGGTTCAGAGTGACAGTGGCATCCGTTGCGGATACGACCTTAAACGGGCCAACCGTCTTCGGTAAGAGCTTCCGATACGTACGTTCCTGATCCGTAAGGTCCTCCTCTGCGTTCTTATAGTCCGGTCGGTCAACAAACACCTCTTCCCCAGGGGTAAAGCTCGGCGTGTACCGTACGGACTTATCAAAGTTTTCCTTATAGCGCTGTTGGGCGCGGGTCAACTTTTTCCGAGCGGTCTGCAGCGTGGCCTGTAGGAGCTTGAGCGTGTAGCGTTTTAACCGAGCGGCAGTGGGCTGTGTAGGCGTCGTTGGGTCCAGTGACGTACTGGGCTCATCGAGCAGAACGCTTGGGGGTTTACGCGCTAGCGCAACGTCGAACGGTGCGGTACCGAGAGATCGATGGATCTGTAAGTTGTAACCGTACGTAAGAGGTTGCACATACGCGTGCCAAGTGTTCTGATGGTCCGCTACGTAGTGGCGTAACCTCTCCACGAGTGTTTTGTTACACCGTTCGGACTGACCATTTGTTTGCGGATGGTACGCGGTCGTTAATACGTACTTGGTTCCCAAAGCGGTACATACAGTCTCAAAGAACTTAGAGACAAATTGAGTTCCGTTATCGGTTAGCAAGTAGTTTGGTATTCCGTACGGATAAACCCAGTTCTCCAGGAAGGCCTTCGCCACTACAGGAGCTGTGGTTGACCGCAGAGGTAAAGAGCGAGCTATCTTGCTAAACCGATCGGTAATAACCAGTATGTACTGGTAACCGTTTACGGACTTCGTGAATGGGCCGACGATGTCCATCGCGACGAATTCCAGCGGACCGGCGGCGGGGAACAGCTTCAGCAGCTTCTGCGACTTGAAGTGTGTTCCCTTCGTCGCCGGGCAGGTGCGACAGTCCCGTACGGTCTGGAATACATCGTTGGCCATATGTGGCCAGTAGAAGTCTCGACGGAGACTTTCATACATCCAATTGGAGCCCGGATGGCCAACCAGACGGGGATAGTGTGCCAAGTAGAGGACGCGTGCCTGCAGTGATGCAGGTACGACCTTCTGGAGGGCGCCGTCCAGTGGGGCTTTGCGCACGATAAGTCCGTTTCGGTCAATGTCGAACAGAGTGACACCGTTGCCGATGTCTTTCCGTACGGACTCACAGAAAGGGTCATCTGCTTGAGCTCGTACCAGCTCTTCGACCGTGACCGGAACGATACTGGTTTCCTCCGAGGTGACAGCAAGCACCTCGGGGATACCAGCAGATTTCCGTTCGGGCGTTGGCCAGTCGACGCAGACGTCGCTGTACTCATCACCGTTAACGGTAATGTTGGTGATAAAGTAGCCATCGTCCGTACGGTCATTCACTAGCAAGCAGGGGACCTCTTCGTCCAATGGGGCATCGTTTTCGCCATCCGTTCAGATCCGAGAAAGGGCATCAGCCGCTTGGTGCTTGATACCCGGACGGTGAACGACATCGAAGTCATACTCCATTAGACGCAACCGCCACCTGGCCAATCGTCCTGACGCGTCCGCAAGGTTCAATATCCACCTCAAGGAGTGGTGGTCCGTTCGGACTGTGAACCTCTGACCTTCCAGGTATGGACGGAGGTGCAGTATGGCCCAGACGACCGCAAGGAATTCCCGTTCGGTAGTCGAGTATTGCCGTTCGGTCTTGGATAGAGAGCGGCTCCAGTAACCGACCGGTAGTAAGCCTCCGTCCGGTTGCTTCTGTAGCAGGGTGCATTTTACCTGTCGGTCGCATGCGTCTGTATCCAGAACGTACCGGTACCCTTGACGAGGGGTGGCCAAAATGGGCGGGCGTATCAGTCTCTGACGTAATTAGTCAAAGGCTTCGTATTCCGTATCGGTCAATGTCTCAAACTTCGTGGGTTGCCCCTTTCCCAACTTGCGGTTCAATGGAGCCGCAATTCGGGCGAAGTTTGCGACAAACCGACGGAACACGTTACAGAGCCCCAAGAACGATCGGAGCTTTGTCTGGGTCGTAGGCGGTTTAGCCTGCTTGATAGCATTCTGTGTCTTGAGGGACACTCGAAGCTTTCCCGGTCAGATTACGTGGCCTAGATAGTCCATCGTGCCACTGAAAAAGTAGCACTTGTCCAGTCGGAGAGTAACACCAGCCGAGCGGAGCATATGCAGTATGGTCGGCACATGGTCATAATGCTCTTCAACCGTCCGGGAATAGATGATTACGTCATCAAGATAAACCAGTGCGTACTGCCACTTCACCCGTGAAAGGATGATATCGAGAGCACGCTGGAAAGTAGCCGGTGCGTTCGTGAGTGCGAACGGCATTCTCCGATAGCGGTACAGTCCCATATGCGACGTAAACGTCGTTTTATCCCGGTCGGCTTCATCCATTTCGGTCTGCCAATAACCACTATTGGCGTCCAGAGTGGAGAAGATTTGTGCATCTCCAAGAGAGTCGATGCACTCGTCCATTCGGGGTAGTGGGTATGTGTCCCGTACGGTCGTAGCGTTCACCCGGCGGTAGTCGACGCAGAAGCGAAGGCTTCCGTCTTTCTTGAGCGCGAATACGACCGGGCTGGCCCATTCTGCCGATGACGGTTCTATGACACCAGCAGCGAGCTGCTTTGTCACCTCCTTACGTTCGAGTTCTCTCCGAGCGGGTCCGGCACGGTACGGCATCTGGAATATGGGCTTCGAGCCTGGTTCCAGATGGATGCGGTGCTTCGCTGCCGCAATCGTTCCGAGATGGCCGTACCACATGTCCGCAAACGGTCGAAGCAGCTCAATGACTTTGTACCGTTCGGCAAGATACTCAGGACTGATATGTACCTTGCTGGTCCAATCGTTCTCATCTTTCCGTACGGTTTGTTGCTCCTGTTCGGTATCCTTGTATTCCCGTTCGGAATTATTACCCGAAATCGGAATGTGTTCCCCCTCCTTGGACTCGTCGCTCCGCGACGATGGTTGCGGAGTTATGAGCGCTACAGGAGATGGAAGAGCAATTCCGATAACGGTGTTCTTGTGTAGTCGAACCGAGCGGTCAGAAAAGTTCGCCACGCGAACGAGAGAGGGTACGTCCGGTCGGAGCTCCATAACTCCACCCGCAAGGAGTGTGAGTTCAAGCGTTTATCTCGTTCGGTGATGAGACTGTAGAAAGACCAAGCCGGACGTTTTGGTGGTCACCAAGACGTTCGTTTCCGACATTGGGGGTAGAACAGCCGGACGCGCAACGTGTATCTTATTAGGTGGGGTGTCCCGTTCGGGTTCTGGTTCCGGCGCGGAAGGTGCATTTGGTCCGTAGGCGGAAGACTGTATAGACACCGGTTTGGAGTGGCGTAAGAGTATTGTCCGTTTTGGTGGTAGTATTGGCAAGACGTACTTGTCAATAAAAGAAGTACCGAGTAGTACGCTGGTGGAGAGGTTAGAAACCACCAGAAACTGTACTCGTACATTGAGGTCACCGATTCGGACCATAAGGGAGAGAACTCCTACAACGTCCATTCTGTTCTTCGACGCGTCCGTAATTTGGGGTCTTACGTCCGGTCAAAGTTTCTAGCGCCAATTCGGAGGGAGATGGTGTTCGTGAACCAGACAGGGTCCGGCTCCGGTATCAAGAACTCCCGTTAACGGATACATCAGTGCCGTGCTGAGGCCAACCGACACATGCACCTTGTAGTTCGCGCTAGAAAAGAGGACCGTTTCGGTTTCAATGTTCGTATCGGTCAGGTCACATGTCAGGACAGGGGACTCCCCTCGGATGGAGTCCGTTCGGTCTGTCGCTGACGGGGCGAGGCTAGGCCTCTGTGGAGGAGGCGATGCCTCTACGCTTTCTCCTGGTCGCTTTCCTGGTGGGGAGCAGGCTCCTCGACCAGCATGACGGCCTGTGTCGGTCTTGATGAGTACGTCTGGCGAGGCTGTCCGCCCTGGCGATATCCTACATTGTCCTTCGGGGTATCAGTTTTCCGTTCGGTCTGGTAGGCACTGTAATAGCCTTCCTCGTGGCGTTGCTGATAATTAGCCTCCCGTATGGCCAGCAGCTTCTCCTTAGGTCCGGGGGGAGCAACTGACAGCAGTTGGGCTCCCGCGAAGGGCAAATCCGACACGGTCTAACTGGTGCCTGCCCCTGGGGTTGCTGTACCCTGGAGCTGGCAGGACTGGGATAAGACCGAACGGACTGAGCCGGCGTTGAAGCCGAGGGTGTAGTGGGAGGCGAGGGCATGGAGGACGCGTGGGACACCGCGAGGACATGTTCCTCGTCTTCGTCCGATACGGAATAGATCGATCCCGACGGGGTATCGATACTATGAACCTTCCGGGCGGTACGAGAGGACTCTTTACGAGCGGTTGGCTTTTGAGTATCGACCCGGATAGACTGTCGACGTGAGGCACGATGGGTGTCTCCGTACGATTCCGCGTAACGGGCAAGTGCATCGTATCCGATATTGGGATCCGAGGTGAGGTGATTCCTCACCTTTGACCGTATGGCGGCAAGGAGACCTTCGACGAAGATCCCCTTCAAATTCCGATCGGTAAAGACATTTCCGCAACGGAGGGCTTTCGTCCAGAGCTTCTGGGCGAATTCCGTTTCGGACATGCCTGACGCTTGGCGGTAGAGGGTGACCTCTGCGGCCGCGTCGGAAATGATCTCATTCGTTGCGTACGTGGTCAACAGAAAGTTGACTACCTCTTCGTACGTATGGAGAGACTTATCACGAGTACGGTCGACAGCGCCAGACTCACCTTCGAGCCGAGACTGAACCAGAGCGTGCGCCGGTCCGGTCAGGTAAAACTGGAAACACCAGAGAGCTGCCCCCTCAGTGAGTCCGTTATGGTTGCAGGCGGTTTTAAACCGCTGTAAGAAATTGAGCACCGATATCGGATCCGTCCCGAAAAAGGAATGGCCCTTCATCTAAACATTCAATTTCTTTTGGTAGCGCGCAATCTTGCGCGCCACCCGCGAATTGTACGCCTGGCTCATCCTGAGCAACCTGTACGTCCGGTAGTCCACCACTTTGGCGAACTTCTCGTTCAAGGGCTTGATGCGTTTCAGCATCAACCTGTCCGAACGGGAACGATACCGATCGGACTTCCCCCTCCGTCGAGGGCTGCGGGAGTGTCGGTCGACTTCCGAATCCGTGCGGTCGTTATCCGACGATGACTCCGAAGGGTCCGAGTCCGTTCTGGCTGATCGTCGCCTTCTCTGGCGGCGGCGATCTTTCCGTTTGCGGGGCGCGTCATCCGAATCGGAACTTCCGCTCGGTTTACCGCCTCTGCGGCGGCGATTCCTCCTCTCGTCGGAGGAATCTCCTGAGCTTCCGTTCGGATCGTCCTGCGGGTTGACTGGCGGGAGGTACATTCCGGTCGGACCCCTCGTTGGGCCCTTCTTCAGTTCCGGTCGGCGTTGCCTCTCGCCGCTAGCCGGAGCATTGTCCGTATGGTCAATAAAAGATTTGGGTGGGTGGGTCGGTAGCTGAGCTACCAGTACGGCCAGTGTACTGTTCAGAGCTGACGTAGCAGGTTCCAAACGGTCTGTCTTCAGGATATTCCTGACCATATCGTGTACGATCGGTGGAATATCCTGGTGCAGAAGCGCCGGGATTCGGTCCTTGAGGTACGTCTCCACTGCCATGGGGACGTGGACCTCAATTTCCGTTCGGAGACTTTGCAGGGCGTAGAGAGCGATCCCTGCCCAGAGTTCCCGTGCGGTAGTCCGTTCGGTTAGGAGTGGCGGCGCGGGGCCAGCTCCGCCCCGCTGCGTCTTCTCCGTTCCGGGAAAGGGGGTGAGCGCAATTGCCTCGTCCTCGTTCCGTTCGAACTTAGACCTATTACGTGCGGAACCGTCTCGGATAATCCGTTCGGGCTCCTCTGAAGGCGTGACGTAGGCCGTCACGTTACTTCGGGTGCTCCGGCGGCCAACCGAAGCGGCATCCGAAGCGGCGCGAATTGCGACCTGTATGGACTTTGCGGAGTCTTTTTTGACCAAAGACCCTTCACTCATTTCTCCGTGCGGACGATGACTCATACTGTACGTATCGGTTCCACAATCGGTTCTGCTGCTCCGTGCCGTCTCGAATTCCACTTCTAGGTCGGGAGACCAATGTGGTACAATGCCAAAAAGGGAGAGAGTCCGAAGCGGTCTTGGGACGGGAGCGGCGGCAGCGTACAGTCGTGTGACTGTAATGGGTCCGAGCGGAGAGGGAGGGCGGAAGCACCGGGTGGTCGAAGGGAGAGTGGACGGTCGGTATCACCAAGCGCGTACAGGGGCGCGCAAAAGGGTACGAACGGTCTGAGAAACCTGAGTAGAATATACCGTGCGGTCTATCGTTAGCGCAAGCTGGCGAGAAAGACGTTCGGCAGAAGATGCTTGTCGTTTACGATTGGGGGCCTCGGGATATCCGAACTACAACTAAATATCGGGTCTGGGCCCCATTACTAACTACTGTACGATCGGTCTAATTTGCATTGTCACCACCAAGTCCGTACACGTGGCCAACTTGTACGCTGTGCCAATCCGTCCGGCACTTGATCACCAAATCGTACACGTGGCGGTGCCACGGCACCAGCCCATCGTGCACTACCCCTTCGTACGTGAACGGCTGATCAGACACACTCTGTACCAACCCGGGCCCACTATGCTACAGTATGGGGCTCGACCCGATTGGTGGAATGCCTATGAGGTTCCGATGTCGCTTAGCGTCCCAACTCCACCGGTGTTGGCCTACTTTGGGAGCTATAGCACCCGTAACCACGATTGGTGTTACCTCATTTGGTCGATTGCCCTCGCGGAGTTGGCCGTGTTGGTGGCCGTCCTGGCTCTGCAGGCTGCCCCTAACGGTATTGACTGGGTCTGCCGTTCTCGCGAAGCCGAGATTTACCGTGACGGGGTACAACCTCCTGGTCGTATGTTCTTCATTCCCGCGAGGGTCATTCGCGACATCCCATCCGACAGTTCGGACTCGGAACCATTGTGGCCGGTACGGACTACTCCATTGAGCAACGGGAGTCGTTGCTTGCCCAGGTGGAGAGTTTCCCGTGGGGAGCCAAGCTGGGGTGGGAAGGTTTCAATCCGGTGTCCTGGAAGGTTGTATCCCGCGCGGAGCAACGCTACCCCGGGCACCGACCGATCAGGAACCTCCAGGGAGTCCCGGACCATTCCCAACCGTGGTGGAATCGCCAGCAGCTACCCCTGTGGCCACTTTACCGCCTACTTCCGCTCCGGAAGGACGCAACACGGCTGCCCATACTGGTGTAACTCCTATTCTTTCCAGTACCATAAGGGTTGACGGGCCTCCGCGGGGTATCATCGGGGGTGTCATGGCTGCGGCTACGACGCCTGTTCTTTTTCAGGTGGATTCCCAGGCCGTTTCAGGTTTAATGGCCCGGGTCCGCCAAGCCTTTATGGTGAACTTCAAGGGGGCGGGTCCTACCTCTGTGGTCGAAGCGCTTACCTTCCTGGAAAGCATCCTGCCTCGTCATGCACAGTACATGCGATCCTTTCCCAAATTGGTGGGTTCCGGAACCGGTTCCAGGTCGAGCTCTACCAGATGGCTACCAACCAGATGGCGTGCCTAGCGACGTTTATGGACCTGACGCCTACAAATCCTTTTGAGGATCTCCTATTTGGTGCCAGCCTGAACCCCGGCTTTCTAGCCGCTCCGCAGGCTCCTCTCCACACCGGGTGGTCGGTACCTCCGTTGGTTGCGCAAGCGAGCGCGCCACCTCCGATGGGTCCTGACGTAATGCCAGGCGCCAATTTGCCTACTAGTACTCCAGTGGGTCATGGTAGCGCACCTATCCAGGCTCCAGGCCAGGCTCATTTCTTCCAGCCTTGGCCGGGAGCGCATCAGAACACCACTCCGGGTCGGGGATCTTCAGCTGGAGGCTCCTCGGGGCCTCACTTTGCTACTCACCTATCTGGTTGATTCCTGTCTCCACTTCTGCATCCCTGTTGGTGTTACTCTTTAAGTAAAGTTAAAAGTTATGCGTTTCCATGTTAGGTTCCAGTTACTATAGAGGTTCGTTGCGAAGCGAAGAAAGAAGCGCGAAAACAACTCCCCCTTCCTTAAACCATCGTACCACGACGGGTGAAGAGTAATTCCTTGCAGGTAAATTGGTTCCAACCGGAGCTACTGTGTGTGCTCGTAGTATGGATTGGCCATGTTGATACGCCGCCTCGTCTCCGTGTGGCGCAGCGAGCGGTTTCGTCTTCCCATGAGGTGAGGTGTTGTGCCACGCGCTCGCGCGTGGTGGCAAGCAAATTACCGGGATGGTTCTGCATGGCCTCTTACCATGCATGGGCGCACGTGCGGTGTTTCACCCCGGAGGTTACTTGCAAGGCGAATCAAAATATTCGGCCTGGAAATTACCCCTCCACATGGTAGTGAAAACGCAGAAAACCCTTTTGGTCTGTATCTCGAGAACCAAGCGGTTTCAGAGGCTGATAATGGCCGATTCGAGAGCACGGCACGGTGAAAATACTTAAATTTTTTGACCATGCCTTTGCTCGATCCTCACACACAATAGTGCAAACCGAATCGGTTACTCCGCACGGCGCGCCACGAGCAGCGCGCGTAGACCTCGACACATAAAAAGGTACAATTTTTTGAATGTTTCCACCGTTCGGGTTCGCGCGTGTATGGCGTGCGCCTTCGCGCGTGTATGGCGTGCGCCTTCGCGCGTGTGGCGCGCCCGTGCATGGCGCGTGTACAACGGCGCGTACAGCCTTTATCGATACTGTTCACTGTACGTACCCCCGTGGAATGCTTCTTTTCTTGTAATGCCTTCTTGGTGAGCGTTCACTAACCACTTTTGGTCTTCATGATTACGATGCTTATCCCCCTTTCTTAGGGGACTGCATCACGTGTAAGGTTCAGCCATCATTCGGCATGTCCTCTCCCTTGCGGTTCCACTAGCTTACCCTGAAATGGTGTGGTATGGCTGAAGACGGCTCGGCGGAATCACCGTCGGCGCCCCAGCCATACCAGCGTACTGCGTCGGTGTTCTCGGAATGCTAGTTTAGTATGCTAGATCGCTACTTGTGGAAATAAAAGTCCGAAAAAACTAGCATTTTTGCAGTTTGCGCTAGTTGGCAGAGGCAGAAAAATTTTTTTTTGGAAATAACGTTTTCGCTCAGTGCAGTTCAAACTTCACCTACTGAAGTTGAAGGCTGGTTTGCAGTTCCCCTGCCACCACTCGTAACTTTACATTCCCCACAATCGTCCAAAACACTCTAAAAAATTACGAACCCACCACTAGCGCTCCCTCATTCCAACCCTGCATTCGGATTTTGAGTCTCAGTTTCGCTAAATGTCAAGTTGAAGAACTCCAACGGATTACTCTCTCCATTCTCGTACACATTTCTAGCCCCAAGCCGGCTCCCAACCCCTCCCAGCCTCTTCTCCTACTGCTCCTCCAGTGTGCGCTCCGCCGTTTGCACAGCCGCCGCCGCACTACCAAACCCAACTAGTAGCCCTCTACCCGGCAGCTGCCGCTGCACACACACCTCCCCATCCTTGTCCACCATCACCCCACCCTTTCGCCTTTTCCTCAGCCGACTTCCCCCAACCTCCCCTCCATTCCCTTCACCGCTCCTCCCTCCCAACGCTTCCTTCCCTCACCAGCTCCTTCACCTCCAAGAACAATTGGCACGCCCTCTCCACCTGTCCCACTTGCGCCTTCAACCCCACCACACGTCCCCTCAGCCCCATATTTTCTTCTCTCAGCTTCACTATCTCCCTCCTAACGCACTCTACCATCCCACTCACATGCTTTCCAGTCCTCACTCTAGCCAATTTCATCCTTTTCCGAACCGTCCAAATCAAACTCATTGGCACCCAAATCTCCGACACACTCAGCACCACCCCTCCCATTTCACCCACCATATCAGAAAGCCAGTCGTCCTAATGCTCCTTCCGTTCTCCTCCAGGCTTCCCCAAGCACTCCCCCATCTCCGCCGCAAACCTCCTCTCCGGTCCCCCATTCCCTCCACCCCCATCACCCTCACCCACTCTCCATCCCCACATCCCTCCTTCTCTATCATTCAAATAATGTCCCCACCCTCCTCCTTCCTTCTTGGTGGCGTCTCTGGTAACTTCGTTTGGTGAAGCAGAGCCACTAGCTCCTCGTCCTCGGCGTACCCATTCGACATCGCAGAAATAAGCGGCGGTTCACGATAACGGAGATAGATAAGAACAAGAGAGATGAACCCAACAGTTGCAGCAATCTTCCCCACTCCGCACACCTGTAGCACGGTCTGTCACACACCCACTTGCGCTGCACGACCATTTGTACCCGATTCATATCCACTCGTATTTCCCGCCATTCCGCATATTTTCCTTTTTTTCTCAGAAATCCCCACAATGTCCCCCCTTTTGTCCATACCATATCCCATTGAAGCCCTCAATGCACCAACACTTAAGTACCAACGGTACCATGGACTCTTACTTTCTATGCTTTACTTCACTGCATTCCTTCTCATAAACACACTCTTCGGCCTTACCTCCACTACAATCCTGCTGCCTATGTCTTTTCATAACTAATCATACAAATCCCCTTGTCTCCTGGAACACGATTTCCCATGGCCACAAGAACAGCCCTTACCTCTACTTAAATCTCTTCTCACTCCCTTACATGTAGACAGATTTCTTTTCAAATCTACCAACACCGGACAGCTCCTAACAGCCCATACCTTCAAATAAACTCGTCGCAATGTCCTCCCATCCATTTTCCCTCCCTTCTACAATCATGGCAGCTTTTGTCATAGGTAGAGGGCGTATTATCACCATGGTTTACAACAATGGTTCTCCTCAAGAAGAATTCATTTCTCCAGATTGCCTTCCCCAAGGTCCAATCTTCTTCTGTGGCGCGAACGACCTTCTCAAAAGAGTTATTCTATTTTGCCTGCCAACATGTATAGAAGACTTGGTCTTCATCCAGAATGGTCGCATTGTTCCCATATTTTACCAATACGGAATTGAGCACTGCATACGAGCCGCTCTTTACATCGCCGTTCCTGCTGTCGGCGCTTCCCCACAGGATGGTATCGCGCCTCCCTCTCCCAATACTCTAGCCACAGCCACCGGAAAAGGGGCTCTCGCAATAGCTCAAAGCCTCTGGACCGCAGGTTTTACTTGCACTATCGTCGACGAACGAGCCTTTCCCTAGTCTTACTACCAAAAGCCAGTTTGGATCTCTTCCTTCAATCTCGTCGGTTCTTCATTTGGATTCGTTACCATGCATGAGGTGGCTACCGAGTACAAAAGCAGTGTCTCAACTATTGTTAAGAAACTTCTAGCGATACCCACCCTCAACAGATGACTCTCCTACAATATCCCCGCTACAGTGGAATCCATTCTAGAATACAGCAACACCCCTATTACCTTCCCAGCCCCCTTCTTGGAGTATGAATCCAAAAATGCCTACTTTTATCTCACCTCCGCAGATGAAAAATCAGCCAAAATGCAGGATCCTACCCCTTTCCACACCAACTTTGACACCGTTCTTGGAAATGACATTCTTTAGTAATTAGAACAAATTGTAAACCTTATATTCCGTGTATATACACAAACTCTCCTCAGCCCATGCAGATTAACCCATTTTTGTTCTTCAATTCTCTTTACGTTACAGTTGAAACCAATCATGTGTTCATATTTCATGTCAAGCCTCTATCAAGAACACACACAACAACACAGGCCATATATTAAAACTACTCATCTTCGTCATCTATTAGCGTCTGTCTTTCTTCGTAATCCCTTTCTTTATTTTTATCATGGCCACCTAACATCTCTTTATTTTCATTTTCGTGTTCGTCCTCTCCATCATCTATATCTTCCATTCCACTCTCTCCCTTCTTCGTACCCCTCTCTCTCATTCACTACCTTCTATTCCATCATGTCCGCTCAGTATTAGTTTAAAGTGTATCCCGTGCGCATATCGTATTTTAGAGCATACTCGTGCACCATCTACAAACATACATTAAGCTCATATCATCTATAGCACACTTACAAAACAATTTTTGAGCAATAGATAAATAAAAAAAGTCTCTGGCGCACTAATTCCAGCCTTGGACAGCGGACTGGGGTGGCGTGGCCTTTCATCGGTGCACCGATGAAGCGCCGCACCACTCCGGTCCGCTGTCTTAACGCGCCGTGAGTGATAAACGTGATTTTTTTGCATACGTGACACCGTCAACAGGCCATGAGCAATGAAGCTAAAGTGCACTCCGGCCCGCTGTCCACGTGCCCTGAGTGATGGAGCTTGGGTGGTTGCATACTTGGAACCACCAGCGCGCCGTTGACAGCGGGCCCAGGTGTCGTGGCGCTTCATCGGTACATCGATGAAGCGCCATGACGCCCGGGCCGTAGTGAGGACAACAGACCTGCGTAAGCTACTGAAGAATGTAGTACAGGGGGCTGTGAAACAGATCCGAACGGGAGTTAGTTGTACATGGCTGCGATGTTTCTGCGAACACGATAACCAGTAGTAGTAGCACGTGTGCCCCGGATACAGATATTCGGGACCGACCGGGGCGGCAGGGCAAAAAAAATTTTAATTTTTTGGACATCGGACCGATGTGCAGTGGCGCTTCATCGGTGAACTGATGAAGCGCCGCGACACCCGGGTCCGCTGTCCGGAGGGTGGTCTAGACCAACGGTCCTGTATGCCTTTGGAGAGATTGCAAGCCACCCTAACACACTAGTTTAGGATGGTTCCAGAGCATCCGCAGCAATGCTTACTGTACTAGCGTGACTAATAAATGCAACCCCATAAGTGTCTTACTAGGCTCAAAGTCCCCGTGAAGAAAGATTTAACTTCATGTGAGCCTATTCTGTAAAGGAATGACTTATATGATGTTTGCGCACGATCATTCGTGCGTGACAGTAGTCTGTAGAGATGCGCGTGTTTCGCCTCCGGCTATGCAGCGATATGTATCGAGCGGACGGTGTCCGCGCTAGACAGTCGCCTCTGTGACGTTAGTTTAGAATTGAAACAACTCTACTGCTATATATATTTATATTATTACTTGGATTTTAGAAAGACCAATATCTTGGTGGAAGAGTAAAAGTTTCATTTCCTTAGGGAAAGGTTCGTATTACATTCTTTGGAAAACACGACGACTGGGCAATGGCCAGGAGTGCAATGGCGCTTCATCGTTGCATCCATGAACCACAATTCACCTCGGTCTACCGTCTACCGCGTGAATGCACAGTAGCGGGTCGCGCAACTGGTTCCCTGGTCGACACGCCGACAAAGCAGACCTACAAGAACTCCAGCTTTATCTTTCATGGCGCGCGGAGAGCGGATCAAGAGAAAGTGGTACTTCATGTATGGCAGGTGATGCGTCAAAGAGATGTTAAGGAAAGCTTGAAGACGCGAGAGACACGGAACTAAACAAATGTGGAGATATACGAGATGTTACTAATAAAGACAAGTAGGACAGTAGAGTGGGGTCTCATTGCGCTTCCTCGCTGCGCCGATGGAGCGCCACGCCACCCCGAACGGCTGTCCCAACAAGATTATGTAATCCCAATTAATGAAAACGACAGCCTGGGACAGCGGACCCAGGTGTCGTGGTGCTTCATCGGTGCACCGAGGAAGCGCAAGGCTACCTTGGTTCGCTGTCCCAGCGCCCCGTGTGTCGCAAACCTGTGGTAGTGGCATACGTGGCACCACCGGCGCGCCGTTGGTAGCGGACCTGGCTGTCGTGGCGCTTCATCGGTGCACCGATGAAGCGCCAGGCTACCTTGGTTCGCTGTCCCAACGCCACGTGTGTGGCAAACCTGTTATAGTGGCATACGTGGCACTACCGGCGTGCCGTTGACAGCGGACCCGGGTGTCGTGGCGCTTCATCGGTGCACCGATGAAGCGCCAGGTCACCTTGGTCCGCTGTCTCAACGCCACGTGTATGGCAAACCTGTGGTAGTGGCATACGTGGCACCACCAGCGCGCCGATGACAGCGGACCCGGGTGTCGTGGTGTTTCAACGGTGCACCGATGAAACGCCAAGCCACCTTGGTCCGCTGTCCCAACGCGCTGTTTGTCGCAAACCTGTGTTAATGGCATACGTGGCACCACCAACGTGTCGTTGCCAGCGGACTTGGGCGCGGGGGCGCTTCATCGGTGCACCGATGAAGCGCCACCGCACCCGGGTCCGGTGTCCGAAAAAAAATTTTTTTCCACCTCATTAAAAAGCCGGATCCTCTGAACGGCATCCATGGAGCGCCACGACACCTCCCTCCGCTGTCGCAGGCATTTGTTTTAATTAGTTGAAAATAAAAAAAGTTTTGGTACAGCGGACTGGCTGGGTGCAGCGCTTCATCGATGCACCTATGAAGCGCCACGCTACCTCGGTCCGCTGTTCAGGGGACACGGCGGACAAGAAATGAAGTAATTCTTTTTCGGCATGGATACCGGCCTTAAGCAGTACTGGGACTACATCGATGTTCAATGGAGCTCTCTCTTGCTCTGGGCCTCTTTCAGACTTTGCTGGTTCCCCCTTCTGAGTATAGGCCGTGGGGTGGGCCAGAGCGGGTCTTTATCAATTTTACGGATTACAATTCATAATAAATCGTTCCGCTGTCCAATTGACCTGGCAAAGTTGGTAGTATTAGATTGTCTTCTAGGTTCATGCTAACTCTTTTCCCAAACAAATTGAAAACTGTGAATGAAAGAGTTGCACCATGGAAATACGGTGACCTTCGCATTGAGTGTGGGGTTTTTGTACACATAAAATAGTTGGATAATTGAACAGAAATTATGGTATTTCGGTTATTCGCTACCTAGCATGACTGAAAGTGGTGATTTGGTGATAAAAGACACTTTTTCTGGCGACATTACAACATATTGCACCCCTCACAGTGATAATGCCCCAGAGCCCACGGATATCTCGATAGGAAAGGATCTGTCGACAATAGGAAGAGTTTGTGTGCTGGCAGACGTCTGAAAATGATTGTAAGAGGAGCTGTATCAAAGGTAGTACACGTAATGAGAGTTTTAGAGAATTTACAGACCGTAACAGGAGGCATTTTCGCCACGTAGTGCAGTGGCCGTTGTACACTGTAATGCATTCCTACTTGGTAGAGAGGCACCTACTTATGCAACTTTTCTTTTCCGCAATCCACTAAGAGTAGCGGGTAAGGGTCCGATCCACAAAATTAGTATTTCTCATCCAGATCTAGATTCAACAGCTCGTCGAGTATATTTCTACTATGTGTTCACGGTGTTTGGACTCTTTTCACATACCTCGATCGCCTTTGACATTGCGTACCTCCTATGTTTGTCACGACCGCCAGTACGTACGCCCACTTACAAGATCCATTCCTATCCCGACCGTCCCATGCGACTAACCGCACGCTAGCTCACTAACCTACCAATCGGGCGTTTTAGAGTTGCGGGGATGGAGATCCATTGCTTGATGATGGAATAACGGACGGAATGGAAGGATGTTCGAGCTGTAGGTGAACGAAATACCATGGAGAATGTTTCTGTCCTGATTTCCTAGATAGAAACCAGCTTGACGAGCTTGAAAACGCTGAGGTGCAATTCAGTGAGTGTTTCGAGGCGGAAGGTAATGTAGGAACAAAATCTGGACATGACGAGGTGGAATCTATGGAGTGATTCGAAGGGGAAGATATTTTACGGGGAGAGGAGAGGGTAAGAATCGAAGAGGGGGAACTATTTGACAAGGGAAAGGGAGCGGAATGCTTCAACTGCCTTTTTTTGGTGTTTCGGGCGATTCTAGGCTCTCTGGCGAGGTGAACCTTCGCAGCATCTTGGAGGAGGGCTGAGTGCTATGTACGAGGAGCGAGAGTCCGGGTCTGGGATCGAAGAGGGGGGATGGAAGTCGTAGATTGGGCTCGGAGCGGGGGACGATACATCGTTGGCATGGATGCTGGGCGCGGGTGCCGTGAGAGATGCAGAGAATGTCCTTTGCTTCAGGGATGCCTGCGCAGTAGCTGGCGATGATTTTGGGACAATGGCAGAGCACACCATTAGCATCACGAAAGGTGAAGCCAGTGAGACTGGAGGAGAGAAGATGGTCGAGGAGGTTGGAGATGGCACGCTGGATGAGTTCCATTTTGGTAGAGCGGGAGACGCTGGAAAATATTTGGGGAATGCAATCGGGGTGTTGAGAAGGGGTGGCGAGATTGAAAGAGGTTGGAAGGTATTTGAGAAAGGTGAGGCTGCCAATGATACATTTGGGACGGAACGAGTCGGATAAGCTGACTAGGGTGATGTGAAGGACGTGGGATGTGCTGGTAGAGTATTGGAAAGAGTTCGAAAACTGGTCGGAGTATACTTGGACGAATCCGATGAAGGAGTGGGTACCGGTGTTTTCAGGGGTTTGACCGATGTAGGAGTTGTTGGAGGACTGCATGATTGCCACCGTGAGGGCTGGGACAGCTTCTTTTCCGAGAGAGGAAGCCATGGTATGAGCGAAAGCAGGAGAGCCGGAGAAGTTTGTATGGGGGACGTGGTGGAAGAAGGTTTTGTCGCAGTGTGCGAGTGCGAGTTGTCGTTTAAGGATTTGGATAGTACCCTTTCGTAAGGTAGTGGCTGTGAAGAGGTACTGTGGGTCGTGGAGGGTGGTGGGGGTGAAACCGATGTTGCTGACTCGGTGTTGGAAGAGGTCTGTTTGAAGTTTGGGACACTAGGAGGCGACGGAGAGGGCGTTGTGGAAGGCTGACTCGGAGAAGGCGGGGTTTCGGAGGAGAGAGATGAGTTCGTTTGCCTTGCGATGGCCGAGGGTGGAAGCGATGGAAGATATGTAGAGGACCATTCGTTCGAGGTGGGGGTTGTTGACGAGAGGGAGGGGGGGGGTGGAAGAGGTGGGGAGGGGAGAGGGAGCACACAGGGGTGCCAACGATATGGTAGGCGTCTTGGGTGTGGACGGAGAGGGAGAGCTGTTGCTGGTGGTAGGAGTTGTCGTCGGCGATGGGAACGTTATCGGAAGGGCGATTGGAGAGAGGAGGAGGTGGGGGTGGTGGTGGGAGTAAGGGGGTGAACTTGTGACGCTTTGTGCGTCGGGGGAAGTGAGGGACGCTGCCGCCGGGGGAGAGGAATCGCTTGTTGGCAGTGAGACGGTTGGGGAATCTTTTTTTGGTGCCTTTGAATGGCGGAGATGGTGCGAGTGAAGAAGGAGCAGCCTTCACCGCAGCAATTAGGCATGGCCGGCCCTATGAACAGTGATTCTGGGCCAGCCAGGTACTAAAAATGGCCGGTATATATGCACAACTTTACTGTAGGTACCGAAAAATGGCCGCATGATGGCCTTGTGGCATGGAATGATTTTTTAGAATTTTTTAATTGGGACAGTAAGTGTCCGTTAGAAGTTCAACGGAATTACGGTGGCCAGCAGAGTGGCGCTTTGTTCCTCAAGGGCATATTTTGGCATACAGTTATGTCCCTCCAAGATGTGAGCATTTTCACTGAACTGCGCGCGTGCCACCACTCTTGCTGCGCGCTGCCGCCGCGTGAGCGTGCCCGACAACCTCGCCAGCGCGGCGACTTCATGCGGCGACTTCATGCCGCGGTGCGCGTCGTGCGCTTCGTGTGCGTCGTGCGCGTCGCCGCGCTCAGATTCAGTCGAGATGAACGCAATGTGCTGGAGTGTCCGCTGCTTCTGACAAACGCGCCGAACCTCACTGCGCCCCGCCAGCGTTTGTGTGCCATGACTGACGTGGTTCGCGACGCGAGACCCGATCTTGGTGTTGCGGCCTACAACGTCGTGCTCACGGCGTGTGCCAGGGACGCTGCTCGACTCACGCACAACTCCGCCGCCAAGGCCTTGTCTTGCGCACTGCCAGTCCCATTTGGAGTCAGCTGCTCCGGCGCCACTCGCACTTCCACCCGTGTTCCACCCCGATCATGTACAGAATATGCGACGATTGCAATAATCTCCAACTCGGGCGTCGCATTCGCCTCCATACCAATGACTCCGTCATTCCGCACTCTCGTCCTGCCTCCCCAAACGCTCGGTCGAGTGGACTGGCTACCGCCGCCTTCATTCTCTTCCTAGGCAAATGTTAGCGTCCACAAGAAGCGGAGCAGTTGTACTTTAGCCCCCATCCAGCTCATCATCGCATAAATGACCGTGTCTTCAGCGCCCTGTTCCGAGCATATGTCGCGTCCAATGCCATCCCTAAGGCCGAGTCCCTCATTGCAATGTACGGCCCCTCTTTCCTTAACGTCCAAAGCTGTAACCCCTTTGTCAAGCAGTGCGCCCTGCTGCGTTTACACGACACCGCCATGGAGTCTGTCAAGCGCATGGCTAGCTCCGCTACCACCCGCTTTCCGCCTCCAACTGCGCGTATCTATAACCTTCTACTGCGCGGCCTGTCGGCAGGGACAGGCGTGGAGGACCCCGACGTTGCAGCTGATCGAGCCTTGTTGATTTTTCAGCAGATGAACCAGCAGAACATTCAGCCGACTACCGTCACTTGCAATACACTCATAAGGGCGTTTGTATTCCGGGATCAGATAGAAGAATACCTCAACTTGTACCGTTCAATGAGCAACACAAATCGAATCACCTTTAGTCACATGATGCAGGCCGCCGCCAACACGCGCGACAGAGATCTGGCGGATGATCTACTCCATCATTTGGCGCAAGTGAAAGAGCGCCCTAATTATAGTTTGCTCAAGTCATACCTGGAGCTTTTCGCTGATACGGGTGGAATCCAGGCCGCGTTTCAAGAGACGAGACGGCTGGCGGAGCGCTTCGGCAATCTTGTAGTCATTGGTGATGTTGGTAGTGTTGCGGCCATTCGGATGGGATTGATTAGCGCCTGTGGAAAAGTACACCAGTTGGAGGCGGCGTTCGACTCGTTGGAACTGCATCTAACAGCCGATAGCAGTGGCGAATTAGCGCCGCTCTATGTGTCTACTGTTCTTATGCAACTGTGCTTTTTTTGTGGGGAGCATGGATGCGCGCTTGAAGTGTTCGAATCCCTGAAGCAGGTTGGATTGAAACCCAATTTTGAGTTGTACGAGAGCCTAATCTATGGTCTTGCATCTCATGTCAGGAAGGCCGCCTCAAGAGAGAGCCAGCTGCGGGTAGAAGATGAAGATGCCAGAGGTGTGAGGGAGGACGGACACCTACTACATATGGTTGGAACGGTAGATGGCACCGTAGAGGAGGGTGTGCACACCCAGGACTTGGGGATGGATAGAGTTGATTGTACGTCTCATTGAAGAGATGCATGCGGATGGCGTAGCAAGGTTGAGCCGTCAGGAGGCGTATGTGTACAATACGTGTTGGCACCAGCACTCGCAGCGGGCGAGTTTGACCTCTCACTGCAGATCTTCAACAGAATGACGACGAGGAACAATCTCAATGTGGTTTATGTGGCGTGCGATCAGGTAAATGGAGAGGAAAGCCATTCGTTTGAAAGTGAACTGGAGTTCCCTACTGCAACGGTAGGGACTTACAATTCGATGATGTTTGCGGCATGGAAGTGCGGCGTGCCTTCTTTTTCGTTTAAGGCGTTTGATTTAATGCTGACGGATCGGGCTGCCCAGCCGAATGGGGCTACATTGAGTTTGTTAGCAGATATCGCTTTGCAAGAGGGGGAGGCAAACGCCGAATCGTTGCAGAAGTTATTGCATATTTTGGACAAGGTGCCCATATTGCCGGAGCGAGTGTGCAGAAAACGAGTGAGGCTGAGACAAAAGCTGCTGGCGCTGAGGTGGTCGTAGACTGTTGTTAGGTACAAGCGATGTGGGTTTGTGTCACTGGGTTCATGTTGTAATAACTCGTGCTGTTGCAGAGTTGCTTTGATTTGATTGAGGTGGCGGATCTCCGTACATATATGAGCAGTGCTTTGGGAACGGCGGAGATAACATGGAGCAGAAAGCATATGGGGCGTTGACCATGTCTTCAATTGTGGGGCGAAAGCGTTGTGTGGGTGCTTTGGGGGATACGAAAGGCTGCGGACGCCTGTAGGTGAGGGTCGGGATGTAAAACGTCCTTCGACCAGTATCAGTGGCGCGGGTTGAGTGTTGAGATACCAGCGATATTAGCGCAAGGCGACGGATACTAGCAGCATGAAAACGGATGCGAATCGAGTGCGCGAGATGGAAGAAAGCGATGGCTTTTGTGGTGGCGAAGTAGTGGAAGACCCGCTGAGATCAGCGGGAAACAGTGCAGTGCTGCGATGACGGAGGTGATGCAATGTAATCTGATTGTGACGGAGGTACTTGGTACAACATGAGCACCTTCAGCGCCGAAGGATACCTTTGGTACCCGTTGGTAGAAAAGGTGAAGCAGCAAGTTCACAGATCAAGACTCGGGTGGCGAACGTGCGCGGGAATGTACACACGTGTGCGCGTGGCATATATTCAGAGCTGCCAGACGCGAGAGCGCGAGCTGGGCGAGCCATTTCGCACCAATTCCCAATAGATCGTCACCTTGACCGCCTTCATCATCGCTCCCGTCAACGTCGATTGCGCACAGACCTTAGCGCTCTTGCGCTTTCACAAAGATGACGGCGCTTGAATCTATGCATATGATTGGCCCGCGAGGCGGCGTAGCCTTTTCGAGTTCAATGGCAGTGCCGATTGCTTCATGGAGCCTACCGATACACTGCTCACGGCGACGAGTATTGTCATCACTTTGTGTTTCCTCATTTGCGCGCAACGTGCTTCACCATGCTGCGATGAGTGAGCGTTTGCCATCAGGAACGCGCGTTGCTAACACACGTGTGTCGCTTGGTAAAATCACCGACGCTGCAACGTCATTGTTTCCGCTGTGGACTGTTCTTTATTCTTGGTTAGCGCTTAAGTATCCAGCTTCGTTTGTTCCACTCACATCCCCCACAGTTGTTCAAACAGCGCTATCGGTGCTCATGCTTTCTACTGGCATGACGCTGACGCCAGAGCAGATCCGACTGGCTACAGGACGAACGCGATTGATTGCGTTGTCATTTGTTGGGTGTTATCGGTTAATGCCTGCTTTGGCTGTATTGCTGTCTCGTTTGTTTTCACTGCCGCCCGCTTTGCACGCAGGGCTGGTGCTACTTGGGGTCATATCGGGTGGATAAGCCAGCAACTTGTGCACACTGATTGCGGGCGGAGATGTTGCGCTTTCGGAGACTATGACTACGGCCAACACGGTTCTTTCCGCACTGGCTCTTCCTTCACTCTCTGCATTGCTTCTGAGCCAGGTGCTGTACGTAAAGCCGTTGGCAATGGCGAAAAAGCGTGAGTACATTGGTTCTGATTCCAGTGTTGCTGGGAGCCGCAATCGCGGCGACGTTCAAGGAGGGCGTGAACAAGCTCAAGCCCGTGCTGCCAGTGGTGGGCATCGCAACGGTGCTGATACTTATCCTTGGACCAGTCTCCACGAGCGCCACGATGGTTCAACAAGGCTTGGGTCAACTGGCACAGGCTGTAACACTGTTGAACGTTCTGGGCGCGGCAATAGGCTTCGTTGCAACAATAGCGTTGCGAGGTGGGCGCAGGGAGGCAGTGACCATCGCTTTCGAAACAGGTTTCAAAATTCCGGCGCTGCCATTCATGTTGGCGCAACGACACTTCAGCGACGCGCTGGTAGCGCTTCCTAGCGTGGTCTCCATCGTGTTACTGGCGCCCACGGCAGCGGCGTGTGCAGTTCTGCTGCAAGCGAAGAGATGCCTCGGCTTGTGATAACGCCTCTGGAACACGTTCAGATCACGCCGATGACTGAGCTTAATTTCGGTGATGCGGTGATTCACAGTTCTCATTCGGGCAAAACTCTCTGTCTCGGTGGGCACTCTACAGGAGGATAATAGCCAAAAGCTATGAAACGGCCCAAGACTCTCCGTTGTACATGAGATTGCCAATTGAGGAAAGAGGCTTTTTACCAAGAGTGCAACTGTGTCGTGACCGCTGACGGTGCTGGCTTTCGTGCTAGGCAAATACAACAATAGTGTGACAGTTGTGGGAGAGGGTTGTGCTCAACTTCCCGCTTCCGGAAGCGAGGTGAAATAGGTCAACACATGTTGGAATACATCTGAAGTTACTACTGTTCCACTCTGGCCTGCGAAGACCTTATTCGCCAGACTTGATCGTCATACTCCTCTCTAAGCGAAAGTCATTAGGTTCAAGAAACTCTGGATCTGATGTATATAAAAACATGACATACACTTTCCACATCCCCCGCCTGAAGGGCATTTGGAAAAGACGTTCCGACGCACTTTTTTCCACATGCATTAAAGCACCTTGAACAAATAGCTTCATATTCCCGTTCATGAAGTTCACCCTTTTTGTGTACAGCTTATCCTGGTCATGTGGTCTAATTCGAAGAAGTTCTTTTTGAAGTGTGGATGGTAAGGCTTACAATCTCCAATCCCACAACACTTTCACAATGCATCAATTTATGATGGTGAGCCAACGCCTTTTCTACAGCGTTGCTACATGTTCTTGATTCGTTTCGTCAGACTGCAAGCTGGACGGGACATCGACCGTTACATGCCAGCAGCTGGGCGTGGCATTACCTGTGAAAAGAATTCATGATTACCGGGGATGAGTTGTTAAAACAACGTTGTTGCATGACCCAGAGGGTGCTGGTAGATTCCGCGTGCAAGATAGAAATGGATTCATGCCACTGTCATCACAATGCGGGGAGCTACCTTCGTAGAAGATCAATGAAGATCTCTAGAAACCAAATATGTACTGTATCTGTACAACCAAGTTTTTGTCATTGACATCTCTTACTTTCGAAACTATTGAGATAGTTGCGACATAAGCCGGAGCCAACCCCTAACTCCAAAAGGAGCAGCCCACAAACACCTCGTGCCATTTGTGCGAGAATCAAGAGATCCGTGACTTAAAAAAAAGAAAAGGCAATTCCATCAACGATGACGCCGCGCGCGCCTTCGCTGACACATCACTGCTGGCGCCAGCGACTCGCCCCGTCCCACCCGCAACCACGCCCAAGGTGCCACTTTGCGGGTGGTTAATCGCCATTTCGTCAGAATTCCCACCCCCTCTGACGCGCGCACATTGAACTCCGCCGACCCGAAACAGGCTCAAGGCGAACCACAGCCAGTGATGTCGACAGACACTCCCTCCAGTCCGACCGTGAATGACGCCGAAATCGAGTCGCACAGACAGATTGAAAATGACGTGCAACAGCTCTTATCCGAGATGCAATCAAGTTTCAAATCGTTTTCCGACAACGTTTTCACTCAGATCGACCAGATGAAAGCCACAATAAGCGAGTTGGATGCGACCCTTGTCAGTCTTTCAAACAGTGTGCAAGCTTCATCTGAACAAGCCAGTGTTTCTGCTTCGTCCTCTGTATCCCCGAACAAACGCGCTGCTGTCTGAACGAGTTGAAGGGGATAATGTGTCTGTTCAGTGTGAAATTTATCTGTTGAGGGCCACGTTGTGAAGGGAACCACGGCGAAAGCTGAACTAGATGAGGAAAGGCGAGCAAGAGCATTGCAGTTATATACTTTGTACAAATGGGACACGCTTTCAACTCTTGTAGCTCGTAGGGACTAGTTGCGAAAAAGCCAGGAACATAAAAGGTGGTATATGACAGCAAAAGAAACGCAGTCAGCGCTACAAGAAATGACGTTAAGATAGAGCAACAAAGACAGCATGCAGGAACATGAATAATGAGGAATTTATTGCACATAGAGGGGAGAGAATCTGTGTGTGAAACAACACTGCTGCTCCAAGTTAAGCCAACGGTGAAGTAACGCGTCCGATAGTGGTACTTTGTACTCGAATGTACCAAATTAGGACAAGGAATTTTCGCTCCAGAAGTAACTCCGCCCCAAAGCGCTCCAAAAGAATCGGGTCTCGCCCTCGGGGACGCAATGGTGTTGGTGAGGTTGTCCAACCTTCACAGATTATCGTCAACTGGGGTACATTCATCCAGGTAGAGAGGCGTAAGAATGCTGAACGGCCAAACGTCTTGTTGATAATCCCCAACGTCACCTCGTCCAACCTCTGGAGCTATATGGGCCAACTGCGATAACGATGGAGATCCATTATTTGTACAGAACTGCGAAATACTTGTGGTGTTCTTTATCTCGGCGATCTACAGGGCGTATTCTTAGTTGTACAGAACCGGCACGGCGATATTCTCATGATGTGGTAGCAACAATGTGTTTTGAGGGCAGATGCAATTGAGTCTGTGAACGAGTTGTGCGTGCTGTATATGCACCAATGCGCGAAGCAGACCGGATACAAGAGTAACTACAAGTAGCATATCTCGGTACTGGTCCACTTCCGTCAAGGTGTTGGCATCGGCATAATCGATGAGGAGGTACAGAGTTCGCGCACTCTCGTACATATCGACAGTGGGAACAATATTGGAAGGGTCAGTCATACAAAGCGAGATGAAGGCCTCGTGCATGGCCTGCGCAACCTGTGAAGCGCTCCGTTTTGCCTTGGTAGTGTCCTTGACGACAGTGAAAGTGACAGGCTCTTCCAAAAGCAAACCAAGAGAGCAAAGTGGGAACATCATTTACCTCAATAATGATACAAGGACAAAGCAGGTTGATATTTCGAGCCTAGAGATTGTATTGTATTGTCTCTGCAAGTATCACTGCTGGTGCAGACACACAAATATCATTGTCTTCCGCTTCATATACTCTTGACATTAATGGGGTGCTGACGGTGGGGGAATGGATTTTCTTGGGCATTTCATGCCCCGTACTGGGTGCGTGGATCTTGATTTTGAATAGTAAGCGTTTCGAGGGGATTTGATTAGACGGTTTCGATGTTCCGATGTTTTTTCAATAGAGGCTTGATCAGAATCATGGGTGAGACGAACGAGAATGGCATCCGATGTTGGCAAACTATCCGGTGGAGTCAGGAAGTGACTATATACACGCACAAGCCTTTCCTCGACTTGCAATTCATACAGATATTCTTCGTGCTCTAAATTCGCACTTGATACCATGCTCTCGTTATAATTATTATCGTCATCATCATCGCATTGGCTGACCTCCTTGCTTGATACAATGTGAGAGGAGTTCAACAGTTCACCATCAACAGACATATTCTTGTCAGTACTGGGCACAAGAGACGGCGCATACTGAGATGAAATGTCTGTTCCCTTGCTCGGACTGCTCTGAGAATTACTTTCTGCAGCTAACACTCTCTTCTTCCTAGCGTATTCTGCATACCAAGCACGCCGCTTCTCGAGACGTTTCTTCTTTATCGTTTGTGACTCGGAGTCCCGTTGAGTTCTATACGTTTTGCGCTGGTTTTTATTTTCCTTAATCCGTTTTTTTTCACATTCTCGCCAGATCTTCTTTCTCAAGAATCCGCATGAGGCAGAAGACTTTGTCGGCGCCTTTGCCAGGTTTTTTTCCCTCTCTGTAACAAAGTGTATGTGTTCTGCATTTTGAGCAGTTTCAGAGATGCTTGTTTCTCTGATAGACACCCACTTTGCAGTGCATGGTACCAACAATTTTTTCAGAGAACAATTCGATTCCTCCGGAAGAGTAATCTCCCGATACCTACCACTCATGTCCGATCGAAAGATGGTTCTGTTCTGAACACTACGGAATGGATTTGGAATGATATGCACCTTCTGCCTCGGCGTTCTCGTGGAACATGCCACGGACCTGTGGCATGTTACAACTCACCTTACAGAAGCATCAATCCGTGCAAGGGTATCCTCCAGCTGTATACAGATACTTGTACTGTACACTGTAACCAACACCGCTGGTCGCACAAGTGAAAATCGCGCCTTCGGGGTTTCATGCGACTCTTGGGCTGTCGCCACCACCCCTGCAGTCCTTCCACGGGCTACCGCACCGAAGCAACCTCACCCACACGCCTTGACCGTGCGCCGTCGGTGCGGGCCCAATTTGGGACCGGCACACCTAGCTGGATGGCTTGCTTGCATCCGTTGTAGGACGTGTAATCGGAGCAATCAGCGCTGCTCATGTACAGCCGTGCGGGCGCAAACCGAGTTCTCCCCTTCTACGATTGCGTGCTCTCAAGCCAAGCCGGAACAAATATCACCTCAACGCAGAAGCCTCAAGCCTCCAAAAGACCATCAGCGACGAACGAGAACCTGAGGCCTTTCCGCCATACGACAAACAGGAGAACGCTGCGCACCGCGTTCATTACCAATGACAAGTTGCATGACGTCGGGGTCTGAGGCACTCTGCATTCAATTCAGAAAAAAGTTGCTCTGCAGTGGCTCGAAATCCGGATTCCATAGCGCTCGTGGTACCGCATGGGCATGTGCATCCAACGAACGTGCGTGTATGCTAAGGTTGAACACTCACTTCTGTGGCGATGAAGAAATTTGTGTATTACGGAACATAGAAGGAAGCTCCCTAACTACCACAACCGTCTCATAGAAAGGCAACAGCAGGATACTGCCCGTATGATCACCTTGCCGGAACCCGGGGAGTTGGTGATAGGTACGGCATGGATTGGGTCAGACGCATAATCCTTTTCCTCACCAGGTTCCTTGTCTGGTCTTTCACGCAGATCTGCATTGCCTTTTCCTGCGTGCAGTTCACTTAGGCATCAGTCATTCTTGTTTATTCTGTCTGTCGTGATATGAGCATGTAATTGGAGTGATTTTTTGCGATTATTTCTCATGCTGCCTTACAACCTTGCAGAATGGATTTTCTCTCCCTCTTGTCTTTGAAGCGACACGGATCAAGGTAGTACCTGCGGCCTTCAATATCCAGGAAGCCAATTACTCTTTGGATACAGCTCACATGCTCCGTCGTAATTTGACCATGCCCCTTCTTATCGGTGTATACCAAGTCGAGCATGTCATCTTCTACCATGTTACTCTGCCATTTCACATCTGTGAAGATAGCAGCTACTCGCATTTGGGGAAGGTCGAACACAACTTCCATAATGTTGTGAACGGAACCATAATATAGATGCCAAAACTTGCTCGGGCTGCCAGAATCTGATGTGGTATCTAATTGCGAACATGTTTCTGGGGAAAAGCGAGCAGCAATGCAGTACCTTTGTCGAGCATGTTCTTGTGAGGAAGTGCGATTGGATCGGACATGATGGCATTCGATGGTTTCGATTGCGAACTCATGCCCACCTCTACTCAGCGTTGCTCGTCTGAACTGCTTCACTGATATTATTTTGGCTACATCCTTATCGCTCGGGAAATTGTCAACCAGAAAGTACCTCACAGCTCGATTTTGCTCCTTGCTAAGCTTGGTGCATATTGTTCCGGCTCCATGACCTTTGGCACCGGTATGGTATTCTGACCCACTCTTAGTAGCAGTGCTATGACCTGATATTGTCATGGGATATGCATTTGAATCCTCAAAAAAGTCTGTTAGTGCCTTTCCCCCGTTGGCTACTTTTAGAGCAAACAACTTGAAGTTTTTGTGGAAGAGATGTGATGAAATATTAGAGTTTGCTGAACTCGTCTCCCAATCTCTCCTAACAGTCTTTCCACAAGGAACTGTGACGTTATTGGGAGAGGGCCACATTCGCTGAGAAGCTCTGGTAAATGCAGTATGGAATGAGTGGTGGGAGTAAGACAGTATGAGTCATGCTTGTGCTGGCAAAAGAGTCGCACAAATCTTGCGTAACATTCTTCCACGACTGCTTCCAGATCCTTCACGCTCGTTTCATCACAATTGTATGCGAAGCTTAGGTTCACAAGATTCTTGGTCTGATTCCAGAGGTGGACGATCTGTCTGTTTACCTTGAATCGGTGAAAGAAGGGGAGAAGATACAGTTCCACATGACGCTTAAAATCTTCGGCCTTGAATCGAGACAGGTTTTGAAGAGAGAGTGGAGCTCTTCCCCATGAGCTTGGTATACCATGAGCACAGTTATCAAGGGATTTGTTCATCCTCTCCATAATAACTACAGGTATGCAATAGCTCGGCAGTTGTTGTTGTTTGCTGTGTCTGGGATGATTACCGGTAACAAGTCTGAGAACCTGCTTAGCCCATCCCAAGAGAACCAAGTGCATCACATCATACGGAAACGAGAACACAGCGTCAACGAACAATTTTGATATGCAGGAGGACCGTTTTATACCTGAACTGTTAGTTATTCGTCTTCTCGTGTTCTCTTCCGTGTTCTTGGAGCTCAATGTTTTCCAAATCGATCGAACGTCTGATGCCGATCTTTTTCGAGCACATTCTGTTCTAATGATGTCGCCGCTTTGGTACCAACTTCTCCTGTTTAGAGCCCTCTTCATAATGGAATTGCTTTCCGGTACGGCACATAAGCACCGTAGCTCTTTCATGTATGACCTTTCTTTCATGCAGAATCGACAAAATATTTTCCCGGTGTGGCCGACGTAACCAAGGACTTTGGACGCAGCAGGCCAGTCTGCGGTGAAGTACAGAACAAAGGCCTACAGTTTTCGAATTTTCCCATCATGACAAAGCGTTGAAATTCCCTTCTCCATCTGCTTCAAATCTGCAATAATGTCCACCATGAATGTATCGAAGTACTGGGGGTCATGTGTCGAAGGAATAACAGAGTGAATCAAACAATTTGATGCTCGGCTTCTTTCATGAGGATCATAGTTCAGAATGGTGGAAATGATAGGCCAGCAAGAGATGGCTTCTCCTTTGCGATTCTTGGAGCATTCAAATCCATCTGAGGACAATGTCAGGAAAGTGATCAGTGCGTCGCTCTCCGGTGTACACTTTTCCAGACGTGCACTATGCTGCCGTAAGAACATTGAACCATGGTAGTAATCATGCTCTTCTACTTCTGATCTGTTTCGCGTTATTGATTCCTTTGCTCTAAGAAACCCGTTCATGATGGCATGAAACGAATCAGGAGCACGACATAACGCTTTTAGAGCCGACGAAGGCTTCATCAACCAATACTTTTGTGAGCTTGTTGCAAGAGGTTTATCGCAGCTAGGGCACTCGGAAAAGGTTTTCAATCGTCCGGATAAAGCGGCATGCCCACTACGGCACATTCGTACAAACGTTTTCTCAACATGAGCCTTACGAAAAGCATACGAAACAAGAGTTCTGTACGAGAACGGCGAGATAATCGGTGCCACTTTCATCAGTCTTTCCAGAGCTCTCTGGGACACATTGGAAACTTCTGAAATGTATATGAAGCGAGCCAAACGTTCATATTCTCTCTGGGTGGGAGATAGATTCTCCTCCACTGAGCTCGATGCCACCCCAAGAGAGGACTCAGCCCGATTTGTTAACGACGCACAAGATGAGTGAATGTCACAAATAAGAGAAAGTGATGGTACTTCGAAAGGCGAACCAACGCCGTCGTTCATTGTTCCATTGGCACACGCTCCAATGTCAATCCCCTTCGTATTAAGTTCATGCGATGTACGGGCTTTCGCTGGAGATTAACTCTCACTAGGATTCAAAGGGTAATCGTGTTGGATCTCTGGACTTTGGTCCTCATTCATTTCTTTAATAACTTCACATTCTTGCGATGAAGTTCTGTTTCCATAACAAGGGTCTTGAAAACGTTGATCTTGGGAAACCCCTTCTGGAAGTACTACTTCCTCATTTCTACCGAGCGGAGTATCTCCATGAGTCTCCGAACTGCAAGCTCGCTTATGGGCAGTTGTATGTTCAGATGGGTATAAATCTTCATCGTCAAGATGATCTTGTTCGAAAAGCGATTGCTTACTGTGAAATGAGATTTTCCATCGGTATCGTTTTCTTCCTCGTCCCATATCAGAGTGCTGGCGGAGGATATTCTTATGTGATCTAGAAAGAAGGCAGAAAATAACTATACACCTATCGGATGAAGGAGATGCCATAAATTCGAGAAGACACAACAATTTCCAAAGAAGTTATTCTAAGATTGGACAACGAAAAAGTTTCAGGAATCATGTACTTTTCATTTCACCTACGGCTTTTCATTTCGCGTCCGTGTTACTTGAGCATTCTCCGCGCGCGCGTAATGATCACTCAGAAATTCTACCGCATCCCAGTCCATATCAACAGGGCTACTTCATCCCGTTCTCACCTCCTCTTCGTCATCTGTGACAAACATTCAGCCTCCAACTGAAGTACTCCATCGCACCTTTCGAGCCACGAGCAACGCTCTTTTGCGATACATTCGTAGCGTTCACCGCGAGTAAGTTTGTTCTCCATATTCTTTCGCAACCCATACGATCCTGGGTGACAGGATACTAACTATGAATCCATTCATGGCTCGATTTTGCATTCAGCATGAGTACCAGGACCCTTCACCGTGTCACTGCAGACAGTGCTATGCAGACAGTTCCATCTGCAGCACCCGCGCTATCTTATCAAGCATCCAATCAGCAACGGAACCCGAGTGAGAGTGTCAATCGTGCAGACCGTGGTGTTGATCGTTCAGATTGTGGAGTTTCCCGTGAGCAAGAACAGCAACTTCCTCCGAATTCTGTTATGATTCCAACGGCCTCAATAAGAGGCGATTGAAAGCTTCCGACAGATTTGGGGTGCCCACAGGTACTACACTTTCTGCGCGAGCACTCTTCAACCGTTTGTATCAGGAAAGGATGGGACGCGAACGCGACTCAGGCACGTGGCAGGCTGACTTCCCAATCTACACTGCAATGGCAAACGCCATGAAGGACGATATTCGCTCCTTCTTGTATCATCGATTGGGCGTGGAGCGCGGTACTCGAACGTACAGTTCCTTGAAGAGAGAGTTTCCCTCACAAATAATCCAGATGAAACGTAAGCTTGTCGAACTGTACCCAGTTCTGGCAGCGGCACAAAGCGGATGGGTCATGAATGAACTCATGAAGGAAGCAATTCAGAGGGATAAGAAGGCTGCTGCAGAGGCGTCAAAGCGACGAGCAAAAGCTGCAAAAGCTGCAAGCAGTCAGCAGGGTGCCAACCATAATGCAAATGGTAGCGACGTGCCTCAATCTAGTGCGAAGCAGCCAGAACGGTCTGTTCCTTCAAACGGAGCAAGAAATGTTGCGGGAGGCGCCGGCAGTATCAGAGCGGAGCGCCACAGGGTGACATCGATGGCAGAAAATGAGGAACCGCGAAAGAAAATTGAAGCAAACACTGGCAATCATGCAGCGGCTCCTTCTGACGCGGGGCAGTCCGATTGTATTGCTCGGGATGGAAACAGATTCAGTCAGAGGGACGTTCAGAATGCTGTCCGGATCGAAGACGAAGATGTATGCGATTTAGATCACCCAGGTTCAGAAGACGACCAAGATAATACTTCTGGTTTTCACTCTCTACGCGACCAGGACAATGAACGCGGGACGAGATCTTCACGGAGAAACAAGGACAATCGCGATCAAGCAGAGGATACAGAGCATGATGATGAATATGAGATAGTGTCACGTCGCGACTTGCGAGCCACTGTTGCGGAGAAGCAGCCAAAGAAGAGGGGAAACATGGTCACTCCTAGCCTCATGGAGTTTAATCAATCGGAGGAAGAGTCAGAGGAGGAGTGGGGCCATGATGGAGACGAAATAATTCAGCGAAAGAATCGAAGCACAGCTGCCGCGAAGCCCTCAGCGAAGGGCTCCCCTAACTGCGGCGAAAGTGATGAACTGGAGGAAGAGTTAGGATATGAGGACGAAGATGAAGTACGTCCGCGTCCGCGTCCGAGTTCACGAGCTACTATTGCTAAGAAGCAACCCAAGAACACCGGAAAACGCCGATTTGTCACACACGTCGAGGAGCCTGTGAAGCGTAGGAAGAAGAAATCATTTGAAGCAACCAATCCTTCCCGTAGCACGTCGTTGAAAAAGAAACCCCGGAACAATCGAATTGGACGCAGTTGTACATCGCGTCCCCAGGAGAAGACCCAGAAAGTTCAGAACAATACCGCCAGAAGGATTTCTCAGAAACGTTCTAGAAAGCATCTTCTGCACAAAACAACGGACCTTGTCCGTCCAACTCCTGCGACTGATCGCGAATGAAGGAACTACCAACCTTTCAGCCGTCGTTACAGCACTAACGTTCGTCATGCTCTGTTAATTCATTCTTCCCAGAATGGGTAAGTTTTTCTCATATTGTTAGCGTCTGCTCGCACAGCACTGACTTTTGATAATGTCCCTGTCACATCCTTTAGTACCACAGATTAACGTCGACCTTTCTCCGATGATGGGATTGCTCTGAAAGAGGGCGGCGAAAGAGAGCGGCACTAAATCGCAGCCCAGTGCTCATCACGACAAATTCCATGCTATCTCTGATTTCATTTACTTCCTCATTTCTACCGAGCGGAGTATCTCCATTAGTCTCCGAACTGCAAGCTCGCTTATGGGCAGTTGTATGTTCAGATGGGTATAAATCTTCATCGTCAAGATGATCTTGTTCGAAAAGCGATTGCTTACTGTGAAATGAGATTTTCCATCGGTATCGTTTTCTTCCTCGTCCCATATCAGAGTGCTGGCGGAGGATATTCTTATGTGATCTAGAAAGAAGGCAGAAAATAACTATACACCTATCGGATGAAGGAGATGCCATAAATTCGAGAAGACACAACAATTTCCAAAGAAGTTATTCTAAGATTGGACAACGAAAAAGTTTCAGGAATCATGTACTTTTCATTTCACCTACGGCTTTTCATTTCGCGTCCGTGTTACTTGAGCATTCTCCGCGCGCGCGTAATGATCACTCAGAAATTCTACCGCATCCCAGTCCATATCAACAGGGCTACTTCATCCCGTTCTCACCTCCTCTTCGTCATCTGTGACAAACATTCAGCCTCCAACTGAAGTACTCCATCGCACCTTTCGAGCCACGAGCAACGCTCTTTTGCGATACATTCGTAGCGTTCACCGCGAGTAAGTTTGTTCTCCATATTCTTTCGCAACCCATACGATCCTGGGTGACAGGATACTAACTATGAATCCATTCATGGCTCGATTTTGCATTCAGCATGAGTACCAGGACCCTTCACCGTGTCACTGCAGACAGTGCTATGCAGACAGTTCCATCTGCAGCACCCGCGCTATCTTATCAAGCATCCAATCAGCAACGGAACCCGAGTGAGAGTGTCAATCGTGCAGACCGTGGTGTTGATCGTTCAGATTGTGGAGTTTCCCGTGAGCAAGAACAGCAACTTCCTCCGAATTCTGTTATGATTCCAACGGCCTCAATAAGAGGCGATTGAAAGCTTCCGACAGATTTGGGGTGCCCACAGGTACTACACTTTCTGCGCGAGCACTCTTCAACCGTTTGTATCAGGAAAGGATGGGACGCGAACGCGACTCAGGCACGTGGCAGGCTGACTTCCCAATCTACACTGCAATGGCAAACGCCATGAAGGACGATATTCGCTCCTTCTTGTATCATCGATTGGGCGTGGAGCGCGGTACTCGAACGTACAGTTCCTTGAAGAGAGAGTTTCCCTCACAAATAATCCAGATGAAACGTAAGCTTGTCGAACTGTACCCAGTTCTGGCAGCGGCACAAAGCGGATGGGTCATGAATGAACTCATGAAGGAAGCAATTCAGAGGGATAAGAAGGCTGCTGCAGAGGCGTCAAAGCGACGAGCAAAAGCTGCAAAAGCTGCAAGCAGTCAGCAGGGTGCCAACCATAATGCAAATGGTAGCGACGTGCCTCAATCTAGTGCGAAGCAGCCAGAACGGTCTGTTCCTTCAAACGGAGCAAGAAATGTTGCGGGAGGCGCCGGCAGTATCAGAGCGGAGCGCCACAGGGTGACATCGATGGCAGAAAATGAGGAACCGCGAAAGAAAATTGAAGCAAACACTGGCAATCATGCAGCGGCTCCTTCTGACGCGGGGCAGTCCGATTGTATTGCTCGGGATGGAAACAGATTCAGTCAGAGGGACGTTCAGAATGCTGTCCGGATCGAAGACGAAGATGTATGCGATTTAGATCACCCAGGTTCAGAAGACGACCAAGATAATACTTCTGGTTTTCACTCTCTACGCGACCAAGACAATGAACGCGGGACGAGATCTTCACGGAGAAACAAGGACAATCGCGATCAAGCAGAGGATACAGAGCATGATGATGAATATGAGATAGTGTCACGTCGCGACTTGCGAGCCACTGTTGCGGAGAAGCAGCCAAAGAAGAGGGGAAACATGGTCACTCCTAGCCTCATGGAGTTTAATCAATCGGAGGAAGAGTCAGAGGAGGAGTGGGGGCATGATGGAGACGAAATAATTCAGCGAAAGAATCGAAGCACAGCTGCCGCGAAGCCCTCAGCGAAGGGCTCCCCTAACTGCGGCGAAAGTGATGAACTGGAGGAAGAGTTAGGATATGAGGACGCGAAGATGAAGTACGTCCGCGTCCGCGTCCGAGTTCACGAGCTACTATTGCTAAGAAGCAACCCAAGAACACCGGAAAACGCCGATTTGTCACACACGTCGAGGAGCCTGTGAAGCGTAGGAAGAAGAAATCATTTGAAGCAACCAATCCTTCCCGTAGCACGTCGTTGAAAAAGAAACCCCGGAACAATCGAATTGGACGCAGTTGTACATCGCGTCCCCAGGAGAAGACCCAGAAAGTTCAGAACAATACCGCCAGAAGGATTTCTCAGAAACGTTCTAGAAAGCATCTTCTGCACAAAACAACGGACCTTGTCCGTCCAACTCCTGCGACTGATCGCGAATGAAGGAACTACCAACCTTTCAGCCGTCGTTACAGCACTAACGTTCGTCATGCTCTGTTAATTCATTCTTCCCAGAATGGGTAAGTTTTTCTCATATTGTTAGCGTCTGCTCGCACAGCACTGACTTTTGATAATGTCCCTGTCACATCCTTTAGTACCACAGATTAACGTCGACCTTTCTCCGATGATGGGATTGCTCTGAAAGAGGGCGGCGAAAGAGAGCGGCACTAAATCGCAGCCCAGTGCTCATCATGACAAATTCCATGCTATCTCTGATTTCATTTATTGCTTCTACGTTCTACTGTTATGGGGAAAATGATCCCACTGTACCGTACATTACGGGCAGACGTTGGACCAATATATGGCTCGCTGAGGCGCCTCTTCTGTTCTTGTTGAGGACTGAAGACGAGGACAACTGGCCATGATTCAGTCCAAACTCGACTACCATTAGGGTCCCAATTCGTAACCAAGACGCCCTCATTTTGTACGTGTCATGGCCACCAGAATAAAGCTTCTTGAGTACCTGTCTAGTTCTTATTTAGGCCACAAAAAGGTCTCTCTTTAGATGCCCCATTTGTACTTCTCTTGTCCATACACGGGTCATGTAGTGGTCGATTTCTGAACTACTATCGCATATGACCGATGGAGGACAGATGCTCGTGATGTGACCTGTATATGACCCATGCGTAGTAAAGTATGTAGGATTTGGGACATATTTCGAATGCTTTCGGATCTGATCTTGGTCCATTACTTTCGTAGTTGCGGTATATATTGGGACATGTCTTTGGGCCACATCGTGTACCCTTAGGGACCTTTCCTCGGCATGCTGAATGGGGCCATTTCTAGGCCATTATTTTCGTCCTTCTATGGGACATTTTTCGGCCACTTCTGGGACATATAAGGCCACCATGCGGCAAGCATAAAATTGGCCATTTGTCGGTCAGCCATTGGCCATACGTGGGCCAGCCAATTTGTTCACAGGGCGGGAGCGGTGTGGGGATGTTGGGGGAGAGGCGGTGTACGTAGCGGGTAGCGTAATATGGCGCACGGAGGATGGGATGGAATGATGGGGGAGGTGGCACGTGATACGAAAGCGTTTCAATAGTGAGATGATAAACGGCCGATACCTGATATGAGACTTGTTGAATAGATGTGCTGAATTTCTATAGAGAGTTCCTATTCGAAGGGTTTGTATTCTTCTATTCGTATTTCATTAGCAGCTGTCTATGTATATATATATCCGTTTTCGGGGATATATATATCCCTATTTGGCGCCGTAAAGTTCTAAATATAGGCCACTTACACACTTACATTGGGTTCGGAAACTTGCGTGAACGGAAGTAACATGCCCTATGAACATCGAATCTGGCCGAAATATGGCCGAGATATGGCCGAAATGTGGCCGTTTAGCTCGAAAATTTGTGAGAACGTTTAACCCGCAAAGAGAAACAAGTTTCATTTTTCTTCATATGGCCGAAATATGGCCGAGATGTGGCCGAAATATGGCCGAATGTTACACGTGTAAGCTAACAAAAACTCTTATTTTCACTAGTTACACGTTCTCCCAAAATTTCGACTTAAACGGCCACATTTCGGCCATATCTCGGCCATATTTTGGCCAGATTCGATGTTCATAGGGATGCTAGTTCGTCTTCCATCCAAACTAGCAATGATGGAAATGATCGTGAATAATTCTTTTGACACAAACTAGCACAAGTGGAAATGTGGAAATATTTTCGGAAATTAAGCACATCCAAATTTGAATAAATTCACCGGTTTCTCGATCATTTTAATTCGGTCATTTTTGACACCAAAACTAGCATTCCGATAACACCGACGTGTGTACTTCAGACCTTCTTGAGTACGTCGGTGACCTACAAAGCGTTCCAGTGGGAACTCATTAGAGATCTGAGAAGGTATCCCGTCACCACTTTGGTTTAGATGAGTATCGGTACCACTAGGGGGAGGTATTTCCTCTGAGACAGCCACTGTAACCCCCACGGGTGGCACGTAGTCTGGGTCATCACCCTGTGCGTCATCATTAACCTCGATGGGTATCTCGTCCTCTGTGGGCCTAGTTCTCAGGGCAACCGATCGTGGTCTCGCGCGGATTCTCCGCATTCCTTCCTGGTTTGAACCGTTCGAGGTGCAACCGAGATTCGGTCAATAGAGATCGTGTTCTCTACACCATCTTGGTTCACCGTTGCCGTGTGGTCGGTTGATCCGACTACCTCGAAAGGTCCCGATGATTTCGGAAGAAGCTTACAATTGATATCTCTATCAATAGCTTCATCAGCGGCTTCATCACCCGGTCGTGGTTTAGGTCCTTTCGGAGGGTGGTCAATAAAGTCATATTGACCCGGCGTAGCCGTTACCACTTGGGTTACCTTTCGGTCGTAGTCCTCCTTGTACCGCTTCTCGGATGCTGTGAGCTTGCTCTCAGCACGTTTGAGAGCACGTCTCAACCTCAAAAGGGTATTCCGTTTACCCTGTAACGTGTGAGCGACCCGGCGGCTTCTTGTCCTATTGGGTCTCCCTCGACAACAATACCTGGTGGGTGTGTTGACAGTATCAGATCGAACGGCGTAGTCTGCGTCGCTCGATGAACCTGAAGGTTATATGCGTATGTCAAGGGCTGCACGAGCTCGTCCCAACCAGTTTGGTGTTCTTCCGTATAGTGGAGTAATCTAGATACCAGTGTTCGATTAAAGCGCTCCACTTGCTCATTCGTTTGTGGATGGTAGGCAGTGTTGAAGTAGTGCTTAATACCCAAGAGGTTACAAACAGCTTCAAAGAATTTAAAAGCCAAATTCGAATCATTGTCGGTAAGCAGATATAGCGGGGCAACATACGGGTAAATCGAGTTGTTCAAGAACGCTACGGCGAGGGTCGTAGACTTCGTGTCCTTCAAATGTATGGCTCTGGTGGGTTTCGAAAACTTGTCGGTGATTACAATGATGTACTGATATCCTCTTGTAGTTTTCGGCAATAGCCCTAGAAGGTCTATTGCTACGAATTAGAGAGGACCCGCAGCCGGGAATAGTTTCAATTATTGCCTGTGCTTGCGGGTTCATACGCATGATTCGCACTGACCTACAAAGGTAGAGATATCATGAGCCATATGGGGCCTATAATACCCTTGCCTCAAGGTGTAGTACATTCTCGTACCTCCAGGGTGTCCTGATAGCCTTGGGTAGTGGGCAAGATACAGCACCCTAGAGCGCAGCACCTTGGGCACCACCTTTTGAATGAAACCATCGATGGGAGATGGCCTGACAAGGAACCCATTCCGGTCGACGTCAAAGTTTGAGTCCTTCATACCTACTTGGTTCATAAGAGAGCGGCAATAAACATCGTTTGCTTGCTCTCTCAAGAATTCTTCACGGGTAATCGCCATGACTTCTGTTTCCTCAAAGGCGAATATTTCCCGAGCGATGGCGTCACTAAACCATGTATCCTCTTTAGGTGAAGTCCAGTAACCTTCTAAGGTATAAGCATCACCACTAGGGTTTATTGAGAAGGTAAAACATGGGATATCATCCTCTGCCGGCTCGGTATCCAAACCATCCGTGTTAATGCGAGACATCGCGTCGGCGACATTGTGCTTGATACCTGGACGGTATTGAACGTCGTACTCGAACTCTGAAAGTCGTAACCGCCATCAGGCAAGTTTGCTTGATGCGTCGGCAAGACTCAGTAATCACCGTATGGAGTCATGGTCGGTCCGAAGCGTAAAACTTTCACCATATAGGTAGGGACGGAGCATTAGCATGCTCCAAGCCACAGCTAGACACTCCTTTTCGGTTATTGCGTAGTTCTTTTCTGCAGCGTGCGGAGCAAGACTCCAGTGTCCTATAGGTAGTTTGTCGCCGTTTTTCTGCTTCTGCATAAGATAACAACCAATTTGGGCGTCCGAAGTTTCGTTATCCAATGTGTATCGTAAACCAGCCTTGGGTAGTGCCATTATGGGAGGTGTGAAAAGCGCATGTTTCAGCGCCTCGAGCGCATCCATCTCCTCATTGGTAAGGCATTGAAACCTTGTAGGTTGGCCTTTCAGCAGCTTCCTGTTGAGGGGAGCTGCTATCTTGGCAAATCTGTTCATAAACCGGCGGTACACACTCCGCAAACCTATAAAGGATCGGATTTCCGTTTGGGACATGGGTGGCTTCGCCTCCTCACGGCCCGAATGTTCTGCGGCGTCACTTCTAACCTTCCAGGGCTGATAATATGACCGAGATATTCTACCTCTTTGGTAAAGAATTCGCACTTGCGGAGCTTCAGCGTTACCCCGGATTCCCTCAAAAGGTTTAGAACTTCCCTAACATGGTGAAAATGTTCCTCTACCATTCTGAAATATATGATTACATCATCGATGTACACCAGAGCGGTTCTACACTTCACCTTCGAAAGGATTATATCTAACGCCCTCTGAAAGGTAGCTGGGGCATTCCGAAACCCAAAAGGCATACGCGTAAAGCGGAATAACCCAGCGTGGCAAGTAAACGTAGTTTTGTCCTTGTCTTCTTCTCTGATGGATACCTGCCAATAACCACATTTGGCATGGAGCGTAGTAAAGATCTTGGCGTTACCTAACAAACCTATACACTCGTCCATTCTAGGTATTGGGTACGAGTCCATGATGGTCACACTATTCAGTCTTCTGTAGTCCACACAGAATCGCATACGGATATCATTCTCCTTTGTGACCAGAACCACAGGGCTGGCCCAGTCCGCATTTGCTGGTTCTATGAAACCTTCACGGAGCATTCGCTCGACCTCATTGAGCTCAACCTCACGGGCTTTCGGACCTGCTCCGTGAGGCTGCTGGTAAATGGGTTTCCAGCCAGGCACCATATCAATACGGTGCTCTGTACCCTCCATTTGGCCTAACCGGCCCGACCACATGGGTTCAAATTCTTCTAAGAGACTGAGGATCCGGTTTCGGAGAGCCTGATTCTCCGCACCGATCTGGACTTCCTCTCTCCTATTCCTCACTGGGTCCAGTTCCATGTTGGTGTTTGTCGATAACGGGGGCGCATATGCGGGATATGGCGCATCTACTCCTCCCCCTTCCGTAGAGGTGGCGATCTCGCCCAGCTTACTCGGTGAGACCGTGAAAATGCCTTGTGGTGCTTGTAATGCATTCCCGAGAGTGATATTCTTGGGTAACTTAACAATATGATTGCTAAAGTTACTCAAGTACACCTTGAAGGTTGGTTAGGAACGTTGTCAATAATCCCGTTTGCCATCAATGCGAGATGTCTCTCTGCTAACCTAGGATGGTTCTGTAGCATTGCCAATCCTGGTATCACGCAAGAAAAATTCACTACCATTTGGGTCATAGCCGGGATTGAAACCAGTTTGGTGAGCCATATCTTGTTTGAGACCGTTTTTGTTGGTATATTGGACCTCGTCTTCTGACGCCAACCACTTTTGGTCTGCGTATTACCTAATATGGCAATACGACTACCTTGATGGAGAGCGACAGTTCGGGACCCCGGCAGAATTGCCTTGACATGTCTGTCAATAAAGTTGGTCCCGAGGATACAGTCTGTCGCCAGACGATCCACCACAAAGAAATTGAGCTTCACCTTCAGGGTTCCAAGTTGTACCACAGTAGTTAACATTCCTCTAAGGTGCAGTGGGCGCTCGTTAGCGTCCACCAATGGGTTGATAGTCGGGGCACGCCGAATGTTCCGCCAAACCGCATCGGGTATGACGCAAGCGTTTAGCACATTTAGACCGGCGCCGGTATCGAGTACACACGCAACGAGAACCTGTAGGTAATTGAGAAACCTTAGTGAAGCATTAACTTTACAGTTATTGTACTTCATCAGACACACCACAATAGGTACATCCAATTCTTCTTTTTCCACCTTTAAGGTTTCCCGTTCCGGTATCGACGGGCCTGCCAATTCACGGTTAGGAGTGGCCCCTACGCTAACCGTTTGGTGTTTTCCTGTTCCTCCTGAGGGGAACTGTACTTCTCCAAGTTTGGTGTTTCCTCGACAAGATGAACTGGAGACGATGATAGTTGAGCTTCTACCATGTTTCCTGATCCCTATAGGTTACGGTGGTTCTGCTGCATGGCACTGATTAGATGTTCTCGCAACCCTGGGGTATTACGTCACATCTGTTCGCCAGATGGTGTGGCGATGAAGAGAGCCAGCAAACTAAGCCACCTGTATGGGGATCAGGCATTGCCATAGAGGTAGGCCTGGTAATCGGATTGGTCGGTGCTGTAGCATATGAGGATGCTTGCGAACCACCCGTCGAGGTTTCGTCGGTGTTATCGGAATGCTAGTTTTGGTATCAAAAATGACCGAATTAAAATGATCGAGAAACCGGTGAATATCCAAATTTGGATGTACTATAATTTCCGAGAATATTTCCACATTTCCACTTGTGCTAGTTTGTGTGGAAAGAATCATTCACGATTATTTCCATCATTGCTAGTTTGGATGGAAGACAAACTAGCATGTTACTTCCGTTCACGCTAATTTCCGAACCTAATGTAAGCGTGTAAGTGGCATATATTTAGAACTTTACGGCGCCAAATAGGGATACATATCCCCAAAAACGGATATATATACATAGACAGCTGCTAATGAAATACGAATAGAAGAATACAAACCCTTCGAATAGGAACTCTCTATAGAAATTCAGCACATCTATTCAACAAGTCTCATATCAGATATCGGCCGTTTATTATCTCACTATTGAAACTCTTTCGTATCACATGCCACCTCCCCCATCATTCCATCCCATCCTCCGTGCGCCATATTACGCTACCCGCTACGTACACCGCCTCTCCCCCGACATCCCCACACCGCTCCCGGCCATGCCTAATTGCTGCTTTGAAGGCTGCTCCTTCTTCACTCGCACCATCTCCGCCATTCAAAGGCACCAAAAAAAGATGCCCCAACCGTCTCACTGCCAACAAGCGTTTCCTCTCCCCCGGCGGCAGCGTCCCTCACTTCCCCCGACGCACAAAGCGTCACAAGTCCACCCCCTTACTCCTACCACCACCCCCACCTCCTTCTCTCTCCAATCGCCCTTCCGATAACGTTCCCATCGCCGACGACAACTCCTACCACCAGCAACAGCTCTCCATCTCCGTCCACACCCAAGACGCCTACCATATCGTTGGCACCCCTGTGTGCTCCCTCTCCCCTCCCCACCTCTTCCACCCCCCCTCCCTCTCCTCAACAACCCCCACCTCGAACGAATGGTCCTCTACATATCTTCCATCGCTTCCACCCTCGGCCATCGCAAGGCAAACGAACTCATCTCTCTCCTCCAAAACCCCGCCTTCTCCGAGTCAGCCTTCCACAACGCCCTCTCCGTCGCCTCCTAGTGTCCCAAACTTCAAACAGACCTCTTCCAACACCGAGTCAGCAACATCGGTTTCACCCCCACCACCCTCCACGACCCACAATACCTCTTCACAGCCACTACCTTACGAAAGAATGCTATCCAAATCCTTAAACGACAACTCGCACTCGCACACTGCGACAAAACCTTCTTCCACCACGTCCCCCATACAAACTTCTCCGGCTCTCCTGCTTCTGCTCATACCATGGCTTCCTCTCTCGGAAAAGAAGCTGTCCCAGCCCTCACAGTGGCAATCATGCAGTCCTCCAACAACTCCTACATCGGTCAAACCCCTAAAAACACCGGTACCCACTCCTTCATCGGATTCGTCCAAGTATACTCCGACCAGTTATCGAACTCTTTCAAATCCTCTTCCAGCACCTCTCCCGTCCTTCACATCACCCCAGTACGCTTATCCGATTCGTTCCGTCTCAAATGTATCACTGGCAACCTCACCCTTCCAGGATACCTTCCAACCTCTTTCAATCTCGCCACCCCTTCTCAACACCCCGATTGCATTCCCCAAATATTTTCCAGCATCTCCCGCTCCCCCAAAATGCAACTCATCTAGCATGCCATCTCTAACCTCCTCGACCCTCTTCTCTCCTCCAGTCTCACTGGCTTCACCTTTCGTGACGCTAATGGCGTGCTCTGCCATTGTCCCAAAATCATCGCCAGCTACTGCGCAGGCATCCCGGAAGCAAAGGACATTCTCTGCATCTCTCACGGCACCCGCGCCCAGCATCCATGCCACCGATGTATCATCCCCCGCTCCGAGCTCAATCTACGACTTCCATCCCCCCTCTTCGATCCCAGACCCAGACTCTCGCTCCGCGTTAATCACACTCAGCCCTCCTCCAAGATGCTGCGAAGGTTCATCTCGCCAGAGAGCCTAGAATCGCCCGAAACACCAAGGAAAAGGCAGTTGAAGCATTCCACTCCCTTTCCCTCGTCAAATAGTTCTCCCTCTTCGATTCTTACCCTCTCCTCTCCCCTTACAATATCTTCCCCTTCGAATCACTCCATAGATTCCACCTCGTCATGTCCAGATTTTGTTCCTACATTACCTTCCGCCTCGATCCACTCACTGAATTGCACCTCAGCGTTTTCAAGCTCGTCAAGCTGGTCTCTATCTAGGAAATCAGGACAGAAGCATTCTCCATAATATTTCGTTCACCTACAGCTCGAACATCCTTCCATTCTGTCCGTTATTCCATCCTCAAGCAATGGATCACCATCCCCGCACCTCCAAAACGCCCGGTTGGTAGGTTATTTGGCTAGCGTGCAGTTAGTTGCATGGGACGGTCGGGATAGGAATGGATCTTGTAAGTAGGCCTACGTACCGGCGGTCGTGACAAACATAGGAGGTACGCAATGTCAAAGGCGATCGAGGTATGTGAAAAGAGTCCAAACACCGTGAACACATAGTAGAAATATACTCGACGACCTGTTGAATCTAGATCTGGATGAGAAATACTAATTTCGTGGATCGGACCCTTACCCGCTACTCTTAGTGGATTGCGGAAAAGAAAAGTTGCATAAGTAGGTGCCTCTCTACCTCGTAGGAATGCATTACAGTGTGCAACGGCCACTGCACTAGGTGGCGAAAATGCCTCCTGTTACGGTCTGTAAATTCTCTAAAACTCTCATTACGTGTACTACCTTTGATACAGCTCCTCTTATAATCATTTTCAGACGTATGCCAGCACACAAACTCTTCCTATTGTCGACCGATCCTCCTCTATCGAGATATCCGTGGGCTCTGGTGCATTATCATTGTGAGGGGTGCAATATGTTGTAATGTAGCGAGAAAAAGTGTCTTTTATCACCAAATCACCACTTTCAGTCATGCTAGGTAGCGAATAACCGAAATACCATAATTTCTGTTCAAGCATCCAACTATTTTATGTCTACAAAACCCCACACTCTAAGCGAATGTCATCGTATTTCCATGGTGCAAATCTTTCATTCACAGTTTTCAATTTGTTTGGCAAAAGAGCTAGCATGAACCTAGAAGACAATCTAATACTACCAACTTTGCCAGGTCAATTGGACAGCAGAACGAGTTATTATGAATTGTAATCCGTAAAATTGATAAAGACCCGCTCTGGCCCACCCCGCGGCCTATACTCAGAAGGGGGAACCAGCAAAGTCTGAAAGAGGCCCAGAGCAAGAGAGAGCTCCATTGAACATCGATGTAGTTCCAGCACTGCTTAAGGCCGGTATCCATGCCGAAAAAGAAATACTTCATTTCTTGTCCGCCGTGTCCCCTGAACAGCGGACCGAGGTAGCGTGGCACTTCATCGGTGCATCGCCGAAACGCCACGCCCACCCAGTCCGCAGTACCCAAACTTTTTTATTTTCAACTTATTAAAACAAAAGCCTGCGACAGCAGAGGGAGGTGTCGTGGCACTCCACCGATGCTGTTCAGAGGACCCGGCTTTTTAATGAGGTGGAAAAAAAATTTTCGGGCAGCGGACCCGGGTGCGGAGGCGCTTCGTCGGTGCACCGATGAAGCGCCACAGCGCCTAAGTCCGCTGAAAACGGCGCTTTAATGGTGCCACGTATGCCATTAATACAGTTTTGCGACAAACAGCGCGTTGGGACAGCGGACCAAGGTGGCTTGGCGCTTCATCCGTGCACCGATGAAGTGCCACGACACCCGGGTCCGCTGTCATCGCCGCGCTGGTGGTGCCACGTATGCCACTACCACTGGTTTGCAATACAGGAGGTGTTGAGACAGCGGACCAAGGTGGCCTGGCGCTTCATCGGTGCACCGATGAAGCGCCACGACACCCGGGTCCGCTGTCGACGGCGCGCCGGTGGTGCCACGTATGCCACTACCACAGGTTTGCCATACACGTGGCGTTGAGACAGCGGACCAAGGTGGCCTGGCGCTTCATCGGTGCACCGATGAAGCGCCACGAAACCCGGGTCCGCTGTCAATGGCGCGCCGGTGGTGCCACGTATGCCACTACCACAGGTTTGCCACACACGGGGCGTTCGGACAGCGAACCAAGGTAGCCTGGCGCTTCATCGGTGCACCGATGAAGCGCCACGACACCCAGGTCCGCTACCAACGGCGCGCCGGTGGTGCCACGTATGCCACTACCACAGGGTTGCCACACACGGGGCGTTGGGACAGCGAACCAAGGTGGCCTTGCGCTTCCTCGGTGCACCGATGAAGCACCACGACACCTGGGTCCGCTGTCCCAGGCTGTCGTTTTAATTAATTGGGATTACATAATCTGTTTGGGACAGCCGTTCCGAATGGCGTGGCACTCCATCGGCGCAGCGAGGAAGCGCAATGAGACCCCACTCTACTGTTCTACTTGTCTTTATTAGTAACATCGCTTATATCTCCACATTTATTTAGTTCCGTGTCTCTCACGTCTTCAAGCTTTCCTTAACATCTCTTTGACGCATCACCTGCCATACATGAAGTACCACTTTCTCTTGATCCCCTCTCCGCGCGCCATGAAAGATAAAGCTGGAGTTCTTGTAGGTCTGCTTTGTCGGCGTGTCGACCAGGGAACCCGTTGTGCGACCCGCTACTGTGCATTCACGCGGTAGACGGTAGACCGAGGTGAATTGTGGTTCATGGATGCAACGATGAAGCGCCATTGCACTCCTGACCATTGCCCAGTCGTCGTGTTTTCCGAAGAATGTAATACGAACCTTTCCCTAAGGGAATGATACTTTTACTCTTCCACCAAGATATTGATCTTTCTAAAATCCAAGTAATAATATAAATATATATAGCAGTAGAGTTGTTTCAATTCTAAACTAACGTCACAGAGGCGACTGTCTGGCGCGGACACCGTCCGCTCGATACATATCGCTGCATAGCCGGAGGCGAAACACGCGCATCTCTACAGACTACTGTCACGCACGAATGATCGTGCGCAAACATCATATAAGTCATTCCTTTACAGAATAGGCTCACATGAAGTTAAATCTTTCTTCACGGGGACTTTGAGCCTAGTAAGACACTTATGGGGTTGCATTTATTAGTCACGCTAGTACAGTAAGCATTGCTGCGGATGCTCTGGAACCATCCTAAACTAGTGTGTTAGGGTGGCTTGCAATCTCTCCAAAGGCATACAGGACCGTTGGTCTAGACCACCCTCCGGACAGCGGACCCGGGTTGTCGCGGCGCTTCATCAGTTCACCGATGAAGCGCCACTGCACATCGGTCCGATGTCCAAAAAATTAAAATTTTTTTTGCCCTGCCGCCCCGGTCGGTCCCGAATATCTGTATCCGGGGCACACGTGCTACTACTACTGGTTATCGTGTTCGCAGAAACATCGCAGCCATGTACAACTAACTCCCGTTCGGATCTGTTTCACAGCCCCCTGTACTACATTCTTCAGTAGCTTACGCAGGTCTGTTGTCCTCACTACGGCCCGGGCGTCATGGCGCTTCATCGGTGTACCGATGAAGTGCCACGACACCTGGGCCCGCTGTCAACGGCGCGCTGGTGGTTCCAAGTATGCAACCACCCAAGCTCCATCACTCAGGGCGCGTGGACAGCGGGCCGGAGTGCACTTTAGCTTCATTGCTCATGGCATGTTGACGGTGTCACGTATGCAAAAAAATCACGTTTATCACTCACGGCGCGTTAAGACAGCGGACCGGAGTGGCGCGGCGCTTCATCGGTGCACCGACGAAAGGCCACGCCACCCCAGTCCGCTGTCCAAGGCTGGAATTAGTGCGCCAGAGACTTTTTTTATTTATCTATTGCTCAAAAATTGTTTTGTAAGTGTGCTATAGATGATATGAGCTTAATGTATCTTTGTAGATGGTGCACGAGTATGCTCTAAAATACGATATGCGCACGGGATACACTTTAAACTAATACTGAGCGGACATGATGGAATAGAAGGTAGTGAATGAGAGAGAGGGGTACGAAGAAGGGAGAGAGTGGAATGGAAGATATAGATGATGGAGAGGACGAGCACGAAAATGAAAATAAAGAGATGTTAGGTGGCCATGATAAAAATAAAGAAAGGGATTACGAAGAAAGACAGACGCTAATAGATGACGAAGATGAGTAGTTTTAATATATGGCCTGTGTTGTTGTGTGTGTTCTTGATAGAGGCTTGACATGAAATATGAACACATGATTGGTTTCAACTGTAACGTAAAGAGAATTGAAGAACAAAAATGGGTTAATCTGCATGGGCTGAGGAGAGTTTGTGTATATACACGGAATATAAGGTTTACAATTTGTTCTAATTACTAAAGAATGTCATTTCCAAGAACGGTGTCAAAGTTGGTGTGGAAAGGGGTAGGATCCTGCATTTTGGCTCATTTTTCATCTGCGGAGGTGAGATAAAAGTAGGCATTTTTGGATTCATACTCCAAGAAGGGAGCTGGGAAGGTAATAGGGGTGTTGCTGTATTCTAGAATGGATTCCACTGTAGCGGGGATATTGTAGGAGAGTCATCTGTTGAGGGTGGGTATCGCTAGAAGTTTCTTAACAATAGTTGAGACACTGCTTTTGTACTCGGTGGCCACTTCATGCATGATAACGAATCCAAATGAGGAACCGACGAGATTGAAGGAAGAGATCCAAACTGGCTTTTGGTAGTAAGACTAGGGAAAGGCTCGTTCGTCGACGATAGTGCAAGTAAAACCTGCGGTCCAGAGGCTTTGAGCTATTGCGAGAGCCCCTTTTCCGGTGGCTGTGGCTAGAGTATTGGGAGAGGGAGGCGCGATACCATCCTGTGGGGAAGCGCCGACAGCAGGAACGGCGATGTAAAGAGCGGCTCGTATGCAGTGCTCAATTCCGTATTGGTAAAATATGGGAACAATGCGACCATTCTGGATGAAGACCAAGTCTGCTATACATGTTGGCAGGCAAAATAGAATAACTCTTTTGAGAAGGTCGTTCGCGCCACAGAAGAAGATTGGACCTTGGGGAAGGTAATCTAGAGAAATGAATTCTTCGATGGAGAGAAAATTATCTTGAGGAGAACCATTGTTGTAAACCATGGTGATAATACGCCCTCTACCTATGACAAAAGCTGCCATGATTGTAGAAGGGAGGGAAAATGGATGGGAGGACATTGCGACGAGTTTATTTGAAGTTATGGGCTGTTGGAAGCTGTCCGGTGTTGGTAGATTTGAAAAGAAAATTGTCTACATGTAAGGGAGTGAGAAGATATTTAAGTAGAGGTAAGGGCTGTTCTTGTGGCCATGGGAAAACTTGTTCCAGGAGACAAGGGGATTTGTATGATTAGTTATTGAAGAAACCGTTGAGAGTTTGACCGTTGTCGGAAGTGGAGAAGTCGATGTGGAGTCCGTTTGCGGGGGAGTGCTTTTCGATGACGGAGAGGATGGTGTTTGAATGTGTGAGGATGGAAGTGCGGACGGAGTTGAAGGTGCGATGGGACTTGGGGAGGAACAGGGGGTGGTGAAGAGTGCTTCTGAGCGGAGTCTCTCGATGGCGGCGAGCTTGATGAGCTTGGAGACGCCGAGGTGGAAGTTGTGGAGTGGTTCGAAGGTGAAGATGTTGTAAGGGGAGAGGAGTGGGGTGATGTTGAGAAGAGGGTATGATTCAAAGAGGGAAGAGTACTTTGCGAGGGAGAGGGAGTGGAGGGCTTCAAGGGCTTTTTCCTTTGTGTTGCGGGAGATTCTGGGCTTACGAGCGAGGACAGCGTCTTGTGATTGTTGGAGGAGAGTGGAGTGTGATTCGCGCGCGGCGAGGGTCTGGTGCTGAGTTCCGGGAGAAGGGGATTGAATGTGTAGGGTGAGGTCTGTGCGGGAGACGGTGCATCTATGACAAGGGTGTTGGGGGCGGGTTCCGTGGGAGATGGCGAGGAAGTCTTTTGCTTCGGGGATTTTGGCGCAGTAGCTAACGATGATTGGGTGGCAGTGACGGAGAGCACCATGAGCGTCACGGAAGGGGAAGCCGTTGAGACCGGAGGAGAGGAGGGGGCCGAAGAGGTTGGAGATGGCGAGCTGAATGAGTTCCATTTTGGGGTGGCGGGGGATGTGAGAGAAGGTTTGAGGGATGGAGTCGTGGTTTTGGGAGGCGTTGGTTGGGAGGAAGGATGTTGGCAAGTATCCGAGAAGGGTGAGGTGTTCGGTGATACACTTGCGACGGAAGGCATCGGAGAAGTTGAGAAGGGTGATGTGAAGGGGGTAGGAGGTGATGGAAGAGTATTTGAGGGAGGTGGAGGACTGGTCGGAGTAGATTTGGACCCAGCCGATGAAGGAGTCGATACCGGTGGAGTCGGGGGTGTGCCAGATGCAGGAGTCGTTGGAGGAGTGCATGATTGCGGCTTTGAGGGTGGGGGCTGCTTCTTTTCCGAGGGTGGAGGCCATGGGGTGGGCGAAAGCGGGAGAGCCAGAAGGAGTTGTGTGGGAGACGGGGTGGAAGAAGATGTTGTGGAAGTGTGCGAGGGCGAGTTGTTGTTTGAGGACCTGGATGGGGTTCTTTCGGAAGATGGTGGTGGCGAAGAGCTGCTGTGGGTCGGAGAGGGTGGTGGGAGCGAAGCCGATGTTGCTGACTCGCTGTTGGGAGAGGTCTGTTTGAAGTTTGAGACACTGGGTGGCGGAGGAGAGGGCGTTGTGGAAGGCCGATTTGGAGAAGGGGGGGTCGTGGAGGAGGGAGATGAGTTCGTCAGCCTTTCGGAGGCCGAAGGAGGAGGCGATGGAAGAGATGTAGAGGACGATGCGTTCGAGGTGGAGGTTGATGAGGAGGTGGAATGAAAGAGGAGGAGGGCGAGGAGCGGGAGGAGGGGAGGGGGAGATGGAGCAGACGGGGATGGTGGCGATGTGGTAGGCGTCCTGGGTGTGGAGGGAGAGAGAAAGTTGCTGGTTGTGGTAGGAGTCGTCGTCTGCGATGGGGACGTTGTCGGAAGGGCGGTTTGTGGGAGGGAGAGGTGTATGGAGTTGGGGGGTAGACTTGTGACGCTTGATGCGTGGGGGGAAGTGGGGGAGGCCTCCGCTTGCGGAGAGGAAACGCTTGTTTGGGTTGATGCGATTGGGGCATCTCCTCTGGTGCCTTTGGATGGCGGGGATGGTGCGGGCGAAAAAGGAGCAGCCTTCAAAGCAGCAGTCGGGCATGGCGGGGAAGGTTGGGGGGATGTTGGAGACGATTGGGGGTACGTAGCAGGGAGCGTAATATGGCGGACGGGCGGTGGGCAGAGTGGTGGGGATGATTGCACGTGATTCGAAGGCGTTTCATATATTTAGTATACAAATGCATGATGTGAAAGGTGGTGACTAGTGAACCGATCTCCACAAACTGAAAAGGTATTCGATGTATTTGTATTCTGCTATTCCTATTCGATAAACGGCTATTTAAGTTTCTATCTAAGTGTCTATCTCGCTATTCGCCGCCGTATACATGAACGTAGGTGACACTAACACACTTACATTGTGCTGCGAAACTACCATAAACGAAAGAAGTATGCTAGTTTCCCTTCCATCCAAACTAGCAAAGGTGGAAACAATTTGAAATAATTCTTTCGAAAAAAACTAGCACAAGTAAAAAGGTGGAAATATTTTCGGAGATTAGCACTTCCAAATTTGGATGAGTTCACCAGTCTTTCGTTCGTTTTAATTCGGTCATTTTTGACCGCCAAACTAGCATTCCAATAACACCGACTTCCTGTTGGGCCCACCGTTCTTCCAACCGAGCAAAATATACCTGAATCTGAAGGTCGGGTGGTATCAATGCAAGCCCATCTCAGCCGTGGATATGGTTGCAATGACTCAAACTAAAGAATGGGGACACTTGCTACATGATGAAGAAACAAAGTGCCCGATTGGACCAAGAACAAGGAGAATGTGTGCTCTTCGCGCTCCGCACTGGTAATGAGGTTCATTTTTGCAACAAGGGGCGTTTTCCAACAATTCTATATCATAGTCACTATAGGCTTCCACGTTGAGCTGGGAGACGCGGGAAATACTGTTTCTTGAATTTATGTAGCTCATTATGTTACTTTACGTATAATGCATTTACTGGTCACGCAACAGTTTGTAAAATAAGTGCATTAATGTGGGGAAATATTTTGCACGGGTAGACACGTGGACAGGGATAATGTATGTTGTGCATGCTTTACCGCAAATGAATGCAACCCATCTGTAAGTCAATAGTGATAACTAAGTGATAACTAGATATGACTACAAAATATGTCAAAACTATTGTGTCATGCTTTTGATAAAGTGCTAGACTTCATCCATTGATAAACTATATATACAATCAATAGTACAATGTGTACAAAAGTGGCGCACCAGAATTGCCAGATTCTCTTGGAGCACAGAATTTTTGGCGCTGTTAGAATGCATTTTTAGCTTTTTTTGGCGTCATATACGAATTGTGTGATGGCATGCATTTGCAGTTCTCTCACCCGAATTTTTGTTTTATGCGTATAGTTCGAAAGACCTGCTCTAGATCTACAAAGGTGTGTCTATATTTGGCCGGTTTTTGTACTTATCTATGTGTCTATTGCAACTTAACTTCGTCGTCAACCCGTCTCTGTGAGCTGCCAAAACCTTGCGTTGCAACAGTAAAACACATATATAAAGCTGACAATGCGTTTAAAAAAACGCGTGCCGAAACTACTATTGAAAAGGGTGTCATGCCACAAAGCCTTCCCATGAAAATTAATAGCCCCTGTATTAGTTACGTATCTGCAGCACCTAGCAAGGTTACTCTGTTCTACCTCGCGCTATCTATTTGTAAAACTGCCATTTCCCGCATTCACGCGCCCGAAAATTCCACGCTTGGGGCAAGAAGGAGCAAAACAACCTAATTTTGGAAGCGTGGTGATCTCAGCATGTGCGCGCTCACCCTTTAATGGCTTGTAGGTATCGGATGAAATCCAGATTTTGCTTTGTGGGGCTCACCGTCTGAGCAGAATGGCGTGTAGAGCTTCTACGTTCCCATTATTGTGTAAAGAAGCGCACTATTCGTCAATCTTTGACAATTACCTCTTTACAACACTCGAGAAACCCTCCTGGTGTGTGAGCCTTCTATCGGCCAAACATTTTAACCGATGTATCTAGAGCTGATGGAGTCTCTTCCGTTGTAAACCACTACCACGTGACCCTCCAACACATTCCTACCAGCCACGGAATCGTTCACTAGCGCCTTCAATTACTCGAAGTCATGTGAGTAACGGGAGACGACAAATTGTGCTAAGTCGGCGTACTCCATGACCGCGCGGCGAAGGAGACCAAACTGGGCCTTTGAAGTAAACCCTGCTTTCTCAAAAGCTACATCCATCTTTGTCATGGAACCAAGGAGGTCCCCATAAATCCAGACGTGCAGATGCTTCACGCCGAATGTGTTCTTCAGGTTGCTCCTCAATGCCCAAATTATCCAAGAAGGCTCTTTTGACCGCGGAATAATCGGATGCAGTGGCGCTGAAGACATTATCAGAGGAAAACTATTTGTAGTAGAACTCGAAGGCCTCTTCGTCGAAGAAACCGAGAAATTCAATCGCACGTTCTTCATCAGTTCTGCCACGGGAAGCAACATTCTCAAAGAAAAAAAAGAACTTACGGATATCGACGTTGGACCCGTCGAACGATGAAACTGCAGAGGAAGGAGTAGCGTTACTTCCTCCGCGAAAGTACTATCAGAACGCTATTTTTGTAAGGTGAATGGTGCGGGTGGTGACAAACCCAAGAACGGGGGGACACAAACACGACAGAAAGAGACAAAACAGAAAGTGGTCTCAAGAGTACCAGCCCAACACGCTGCGTAGCTGTAGTAGGCAAGAGTCCGTATTATACAATCAAACTGTGCCAAGTAGCAACGACGACTCTGAAATGTGTATGAAGCAGAAGCCACAGCACGACCAAAACTATAGGTCTAGTGCCGGCACATGCTCATACAAAATCACAGCCAACAGGCTGAAGCTCCATCTCGCAGGACCGAATTTAGGTCACCTGCGAGGAATGACACTTGAATCGCCGAAGCACAAGACATACCCAAACGAGGGATAATGCTATTCAGCCCTGTGTCAAAGGAATGCAGGAGACCAAGCCGCTAAGAGGGAGGGAAAGTTGAAGGAAGGGAAGAGAACGACAGAAGAAAGCAAGATAGAGTTTGCTATAGAGAAAGGGTGTGGAGGGTTGTCGAAGGGGAAGTGGTCTGGCAGGAGTTGGTCTGGATGCGATCGCTCCGGCCCTTTTATACGCAGTAAACCCTTCTTAACTAGACTACAAACGCATTTCTACATACAGCAACCAATGATGTGCTTCGAATTGCAACATATCATCTGATCCTTCCACTTACGATAGCGGTCGTGGCGCTTAAGTAGACTGAGCTTCCCACAAGGACCATGCAGTATACGGCCGTGCACCAAATGTAGAAACCAAAATATTCATAAAATATCTAGGCAGACCAGCTTCTAGAAGCTTCTAGAGCATAGCTTATGCCCCACCCGTGTACTACGCGCGCTGTGCTGCAACACCCAAGCTGTGCCAAGACACGTGTCACATTTACGAACAGTGCCCAAACGTAGCGTTCACCCAACCAAGCACTGTGCTGGAGAAGGTATCAAACAAAGACCTGCTGTTGGTTTATCTGATTTCAGGGCCTAAATTATACACATAACTCCCTTTCCACAGTCATCAGACAATCTAGCAAGGCGATATATTGATATCTTAGCTGGAGATGCTCAAGAAGTGCTCACGCCGACTGCGCAATGATGAACGCGTTGTCGGGGGAGGGGCATTTTTGAGCCCATGGGTGCTTTAACAGGTTTTCGTTGATTGTTGCGATTTTTGGCATGGATCTCGTTACAATCTAATCCAGCCATTGGTTGGAAGAACAGAAAGACAAGCTAGCACAGCTGAGCGTTCCAACCCGCTCAGTGTTTTGATTGTTCGGTTGCAGCAATGCGCATTCCCTTCGCGACTCGAGTTCAGCTGGTCTTCCATGCGTACAACGTTCCACATTTCAGACCTTGCTCTTCAGCTCTTCATGAGTCGTGACTTACGACTCAAGGGCAAGGTCTGAACTCGCAATTCAAAGTAACAGGGAAGAGGCAATGACGTCGCACACGTGTTTATCAGAACAACGTTTGCTTCTTATCTGCCGGTGTGGAAAATGTTACTACTTAAGCGTTGCATGGCACATGTCACAGTCATAAACGACAGACCAGCTCTGGCAGTGCATCCTTTCTTTAGTTACCCAATCATTTCTACCCACCTCTCGTCGTTTCTTGCTTAGATACCAAGTCGCTGAACGAATCAATTGAACATGATATACATTTGGGCACGCATAATGGCGCTTTTTGTTCTGGTTCAGATATTTGCCTCTTATGTAATGGGCAGTGAGTTACATTGCGTTCCAGAAGCACAGTTAAACAAACGCAGGACGTAAATGTTTTGACCTCAGAGCAGGTGGTTGTATTTGATTGTCTGAAAAATTCGAAGCAAAGGATTAGCGGGTTCGGTGGGGCTATTAAAACGAGTACAGGAGATGTAAGGTGTGGGGCGTCACCCGCTTTCGAATACAAGAATGGCGTGATTCGTATTTTGAAGCTTAGACAGCTTCGTTCATCATTATTGGAAGGGAGGGCTTGTGTGGGAGTCGGACGGTCTGGTAATTGTGTGCTGGGTGTTCGAGGATGGTACGGTGCTGAACATCTCGCTCCCTATTGCACCCGGTCAGCTCCATAAGATGGGAGTGGTGGGCTTTGCCGAAACCAAGGTGAAATTCGGTGCGTCCTTTGTGTCCCTGTTTTTGGAGGAGCTGGTGCGTTTCTACGGAATGGGCATCACTGATGCACTTGGCGTGGGAGTCTTCTGTTGCTGCAGTCCGATGAAGAAAAGTACAATCTGGAAGCGTTTGGTTTGTCTCCACCGTAATTCAGGTTGATTTAGGGCCTGGAGGACACGTGGCACGCATTACATTGGCGCTGGAAAGGAAAGATGTTTAAAGCCTTTATTTGAGAAACAAGTGGTTGCTAAGCAAGCCAGACTAACCGTTGGACTGGCTACCAACGGTACGTACACGCAATTGCACAAACGGTTATTACTGCATCGCTGTACCAATGCTATGTTTGCGTCTATCTCGCCCAGCTACGTGTAATGCAACTGCAGTGTGCCCTTCCAAACTTTGGCACCATCCGTTGCCACACCCGCAGTGTGCGCCCTGGACTCGCACGTAAGACAAAACGAGCGCTTTTCAACATGTTCCGGTTCAAACGCAATACTGCGCCCCACTTCCGTCAACGACTCAACTGTCACCTCTCTGTTATCAGACAGCAGTACTGCAATCCCACTGGACACGTAAGCTGCAGCATAAGAGGTGCCCAAGCACATCAAATCCTCTTCAAGTGCGATATTTACACCAGGAGCTGTAAGACTGATACAATCCCGATGCGATGTAGCAAAACTCCCTTCCAACATCGAACCATCCCTTGTATGCGCTTGAAGCGTGAACTGCTTGTTCCCGACTTCTGAATCAGGAGTTAGATCACACGATTTAGAACTAGTATCTTTCTCTGCCGCGAAGACAAAGAAAACCCGCTGTCTTCCAGCAGATTCAATATAGCTGTTGAGTGTGTGGTCCTTCTTAAGCGCAATCGATAGGTTGATAAAGTTATTCCTAGATTTCTTCCTGTTCTCAACCACGTACGTAATATCATTTACAGCATCATCATTAGATTTCAAGCCATTTGCAGATAGAACTTCGACGAAGTTTTGCTCTGCTTTGGCAGCCAACCGTGTAGTCTCTTCAGTAGAGAGCATACCCATATCAATCCCATGGCGGGAAGAAGCATTCATGGCCTAAGGCAGACTAGATAGGCTGGACTCTCCATCAATCATAGAAACACAATGGCCTCCTGCTGTTTCTTCCCACCCAGTGTCAAGAATCCAAATACTGACACCTTCAACAGCCCTATTTGTTGAGGGCGGCTGCGAAGATCGTTTCTGGGAAATCCGCCATCGATTTCATCAATACCCCACGAAATCGCAGCATCTGGCTGTACATTGCGATGCGGTTGGGATGAGTTATGGTCACGGTATGAGTTTGCAATACTCACTCCTCTGCTCGCTTTAATTTCAAGAACAAATACATCATTTGTTTCGAGTGGAAGACTGATGCACGCGATAAGCATTATTTGGCTAATTCCTGTTGAAGTCCGATGAATTGGATCTTCAACGGCTGTAGACTGACAAAAGATGTTTATATATGATAGCGGCCCTAGCGATAAATTTCGAACAGTGATGAACTTGTGTCTCCTTGTGCAGAAAGAGCATCTTGTACGTCCTCAATATGTCGTCGCACGGCTGGAAAAGCTTGAATATAAATCTTTCCATCTTCGCAAATGTTCCGCTTACTCCGTGAGTAACGGTGGTGCTCAACCACTTTTTGTTTGTGGCGGCTGAAGCGCCAAGATGCACAGCAAGCACAGTCAGAAAAAAACAAATCAAAAGTACTGTTTTCTGTTCCATACTTAAATAACACACGACAAATTGCTATGCGGATGGGGAGCAAACAGATAACACAAGAAGGTTGTCTGTGAAGCTTTGGAGTAGTTTTATAGCGAAGGCGGGGATGCGTTGCGTTCATCCTTTTTTACAATACTGGTTTGCAGCATTGAGCAATAAAGCAGCACTCAAGTTCGACTACTGTGTGAATATGTTACACCCAACGCGTCAATCTCCAACCATATACGTAAGCAGGGAGATTCATATTGTTTGTAGTATGCCTGCAGTTTTGTAACTAAACACGATTAATGGTCGAAGATATTGTATACAGTCTTGAAAGAGTCCAAGAATGGTTTTATGAGCTGCTTTTAGGGGCCAAAGCCGATTAAACAAGAGGATGAGAATTCTATCATCGCGACTATGGTCTATTTGGCACCAACAATTGACAGAAGCGCAGATTATACATGCAATTAGGCATACCGAGAATATCTTTATCCCGTCTCCAGTTGCATAAGCACCTACATTTTAAAAATTCTGGACACTTACGCTGCCGTAAGGCTTATTTGAAATAAACGATGAAGAAGTGTTCACATACTATGCTTTCCGCACATTGGCGCCGTGGAAGAAACAGTCCTTTGATACGGACGGATCTCGAGTCGCAGCCTCTATGAACTAACGCACAGGCTTAAGATTCGACTGCTGCCAGCAACTGCGAACTGATGGACGTTGGAGCCTCTCCTCTTCACAAATGCAACAGAGACCTACATTACAACGGACTGCCAAGACAGTTTTCATCTTTGTACTCTCTCTTCTTCTGTTTTGCGGGTCTATGGCTTCGCAGCATTCTTCAAAACAACTAAAAGGACCAGATAACACTATACAAAAAGGGTGCTTGACTAGTGATTTACCGTCGGTTCTAATATTATGCTCAAGGACGTGTGGCTGTGCTGAAGAGAATAGCAATGCTGTTGCGTGTCCTTTCTTCAAAAAGAAAAAGCACAGAAGTTCAGGTTGCAGCCATTCGAGCGGTTGAAAGAAAGTTTGACTTTTTGGAAGTGAAGAGTGTAGCTGAACTAAGTTTGTTCATCACACCCATGGCCCTGTGAACACCACGGTGTCCATATGGACAGCATGGAGGTCAATTCTGGAGATTTGGTTTCGCTCTCAATTTGCCCCCCGGGTAAAACCCGAACTCTCGCGCGCAATCCTGTATGTTCTAAATCCAAGAAGTCGATGAAGCCCACATCGAACGATAGCAACCGCACCGATGTAAAGAGCTTCTTCAAAAGCTCACCTTCTTCAGGTGGACTCGGTCCTAAAGGTGCCAGGAGAATCGAGCCTTTCAGGAAGAGGCCTGAGGTTGATTTGGTAATGACTCCTGTTGGGCCCATTTTTCTTCCAACCGAGCAAAATATACCTGAATCTGAAGGTCGGATGGTATCAATTCAAGCCCGTCTCAGCCGTTGATATGGTTGCAACGACTAAAACTAAAGAATTGGAACACGTGATACATGATGAAGAAACACAGTACCCGATTGGACCAAGAACAAGGAGAATGTGTGCTCTTCGTGCTCCGCACTGGTAATGAAGTGCATTTGTGCAACAAGGGGCGTTTTCCAACAATTCTACATCATAGTCACTATAGGCGTCCACTTTGAGCTGGGAGACGCGGGAAATACTGTTTCTTGCATTTATGTAGCTCACTATGTTACTTTACGTATGATGCATTTACTGGTCACGCAACAGTTTGTAAAATAAGTGCATTAATGTGGGGAAATATTTTGCACGGGTGGACACGTGGACATGGATACTGTATGTTGTGCATGCTTTACCGCAAATGAATGCAACCCATATATAAGTCAACAGTGATAACTAAGTGATAACTAGATATGACTACAAAATATGTCAAAACTATTATGTCATGCTTTTGATGAAGTGCTAGACTTCGTGCGTTGATAAAACTATATATAAAATCAATAGTACAATGTATACAAAAGTGGCGCACAAGAATTGCCAGGTTCCCTTGGAGCACAGAATATTTGGCGCTGTTAGAATGCATTTCTAGCATGTTTGCGCTTTATATACGAATTGTGTGTTCGCAGTTCTTTGAACCGAATTTTTGTTTTATGCGAATGTTTTGAAACACCTGCTCTAGATCTACAAAGTGATTTTTATATTTCGGCGGATTTTGTACTTATCTATGTGTCTATTGCAACTTAACTTCGTCGTCAACCCGTCTCTGTGAGCTGCCAAAACCTTGCGTTGCAACAGTAAAACACATATATAAAGCTGACAATGCGTTTAAAGAAACGCGTGCCGAAACTACTATTGGAAAGGGTGTCATGCCACAAAGCCTTCCCATGAAAATTAATAGCCCCTGTATTAGTTACGTATCTGCAGCACCTAGCAAGGTTACTCTGTTCTACCTCGCGCTATCTATTTGTAAAACTGCCATTTCCCGCATTCACGCGCCCGAAAATTCCACGCTTGGCGCAAGAAGGAGCAAAACAACCTAATTTTGGAAGCGTGGTGATCTCAGCATGTGCGCGCTCACCCTTTAATGGCTTGTAGTTATCGGATGAAATCCAGATTTTGCTTTCTAGGGCTCAACGTCTGAGCAAAACGGCGTGTAGAACTTCTACGTTTCCATTATTGTGTAAAGAAGCGCACTATTCGTCAATCTTTGACAATTACCTCTTTACAACACTCGAGAAACCCTCCTGGTGTGTGAGCCTTCTGTCGGCCAAACATTTTAACCGATGTATCTAGAGCTGATGGAGTCTCTTCCGTTGTAAACCACTACCACGTGACCCTCCAACACATTCCTACCAGCCACGGAATCGTTCACTAGCGCCTTCAATTACTCGCAGTCATATGAGTAACGGGAGACGACAAATTGTGCTAAGTCGGCGTACTCCATGACCGCGCGGCGAAGGAGACCAAACTGGGCCTTTGAAGTAAACCCTGCTTTCTCAAAAGCTACATCCATCTTTGTCATGGAACCAAGGAGGTCCCCATAAATCCAGACGTGCAGATGCTTCACGCCGAATGTGTTCTTCAGGTTGCTCCTCAATGCCCAAATTATCCAAGAAGGCTCTTTTGACCGCGGAATAATCGGATGCAGTGGCGCTGAAGACATTATCAGAGGAAAACTATTTGTAGTAGAACTCGAAGGCCTCTTCGTCGAAGAAACCGAGAAATTCAATCGCACGTTCTTCATCAGTTCTGCCACGGGAAGCAACATTCTCAAAGAAAAAAAAGAACTTACGGATATCGACGTTGGACCCGTCGAACGATGAAACTGCAGAGGAAGGAGTAGCGTTACTTCCTCCGCGAAAGTACTATCAGAACGCTATTTTTGTAAGGTGAATGGTGCGGGTGGTGACAAACCCAAGAACGGGGGGACACAAACACGACAGAAAGAGACAAAACAGAAAGTGGTCTCAAGAGTACCAGCCCAACACGCTGCGTAGCTGTAGTAGGCAAGAGTCCGTATTATACAATCAAACTGTGCCAAGTAGCAACGACGACTCTGAAATGTGTATGAAGCAGAAGCCACAGCACGACCAAAACTATAGGTCTAGTGCCGGCACATGCTCATACAAAATCACAGCCAACAGGCTGAAGCTCCATCTCGCAGGACCGAATTTAGGTCACCTGCGAGGAATGACACTTGAATCGCCGAAGCACAAGACATACCCAAACGAGGGATAATGCTATTCAGCCCTGTGTCAAAGGAATGCAGGAGACCAAGCCGCTAAGAGGGAGGGAAAGTTGAAGGAAGGGAAGAGAACGACAGAAGAAAGCAAAATAGAGTTTGCTATAGAGAAAGTGTGTGGAGGGTTGTCGAAGGGGAAGTGGTCTGGCAGGAGTTGGTCTGGATGCGATCGCTCCGGCCCTTTTATACGCAGTAAACCCTTCTTAACTAGACTACAAACGCATTTCTACATACAGCAACCAATGATGTGCTTCGAAGTGCAACATATCATCTGATCCTTCCACTTACGATAGCGGTCGTGGCGCTTAAGTAGACTGAGCTTCCCACAAGGACCATGCAGTATACGGCCGTGCACCAAATGTAGAAACCAAAATATTCATAAAATATCTAGGCAGACCAGCTTCTAGAAGCTTCTAGAGCATAGCTTATGCCCCACCCGTGTACTACGCGCGCTGTGCTGCAACACCCAAGCTGTGCCAAGACACGTGTCACATTTACGAACAGTGCCCAAACGTAGCGTTCACCCAACCAAGCACTGTGCTGGAGAAGGTATCAAACAAAGACCTGCTGTTGGTTTATCTGATTTCAGGGCCTAAATTATACACATAACTCCCTTTCCACAGTCATCAGACAATCTAGCAAGGCGATATATTGATATCTTAGCTGGAGATGCTCAAGAAGTGCTCACGCCGACTGCGCAATGATGAACGCGTTGTCGGGGGAGGGGCATTTTTGAGCCCATGGGTGCTTTAACAGGTTTTCGTTGATTGTTGCGATTTTTGGCATGGATCTCGTTACAATCTAATCCAGCCATTGGTTGGAAGAACAGAAAGACAAGCTAGCACAGCTGAGCGTTCCAACCCGCTCAGTGTTTTGATTGTTCGGTTGCAGCAATGCGCATTCCCTTCGCGACTCGAGTTCAGCTGGTCTTCCATGCGTACAACGTTCCACATTTCAGACCTTGCTCTTCAGCTCTTCATGAGTCGTGACTTACGACTCAAGGGCAAGGTCTGAACTCGCAATTCAAAGTAACAGGGAAGAGGCAATGACGTCGCACACGTGTTTATCAGAACAACGTTTGCTTCTTATCTGCCGGTGTGGAAAATGTTACTACTTAAGCGTTGCATGGCACATGTCACAGTCATAAACGACAGACCAGCTCTGGCAGTGCATCCTTTCTTTAGTTACCCAATCATTTCTACCCACCTTTCGTCGTTTCTTGCTTAGATACCAAGTCGCTGAACGAATCAATTGAACATGATATACATTTGGGCACGCATTATGGCGCTTTTTGTTCTGGTTCAGATATTTGCCTCTTATGTAATGGGCAGTGAGTTACATTGCGTTCCAGAAGCACAGTTAAACAAACGCAGGACGTAAATGTTTTGACCTCAGAGCAGGTGGTTGTATTTGATTGTCTGAAAAATTCGAAGCAGAGGATTAGCGTGTTCGGTGGGGCTATTAAAACGAGTACAGGAGATGTAAGGTGTGGGGCGTCACCCGCTTTCGAATACAAGAATGGCGTGATTCGTATTTTGAAGCTTAGACAGCTTCGTTCATCATTATTGGAAGGGAGGGCTTGTGTGGGAGTCGGACGGTCTGGTAATTGTGTGCTGGGTGTTCGGGGATGGTACGGTGCTGAACATCTCGCTCCCTATTGCACCCGGTCAGCTCCATAAGATGGGAGTGGTGGGCTTTGCCGAAACCAAGGTGAAATTCGGTGCGTCCCTTGTGTCCCTGTTTTTGGAGGAGCTGGTGCGTTTCTACGGAATGGGCATCACTGATGCACTTGGCGTGGGAGTCTTCTGTTGCTGCAGTCCGATGAAGAAAAGTACAATCTGGAAGCGTTTGGTTTGTCTCCACCGTAATTCAGGTTGATTTAGGGCCTGGAGGACACGTGGCACGCATTACATTGGCGCTGGAAAGGAAAGATGTTTAAAGCCTTTATTTGAGAAACAAGTGGTTGCTAAGCAAGCCAGACTAACCGTTGGACTGGCTACCAACGGTACGTACACGCAATTGCACAAACGGTTATTACTGCATCGCTGTACCAATGCTATGTTTGCGTCTATCTCGCCCAGCTACGTGTAATGCAACTGCAGTGTGCCCTTCCAAACTTTGGCACCATCCGTTGCCACACCCGCAGTGTGCGCCCTGGACTCGCACGTAAGACAAAACGAGCGCTTTTCAACATGTTCCGGTTCAAACGCAATACTGCGCCCCACTTCCGTCAACGACTCAACTGTCACCTCTCTGTTATCAGACAGCAGTACTGCAATCCCACTGGACACGTAAGCTGCAGCATAAGAGGTGCCCAAGCACATCAAATCCTCTTCAAGTGCGATATTTACACCAGGAGCTGTAAGACTGATACAATCCCGATGCGATGTAGCAAAACTCCCTTCCAACATCGAACCATCCCTTGTATGCGCTTGAAGCGTGAACTGCTTGTTCCCGACTTCTGAATCAGGAGTTAGATCACACGATTTAGAACTAGTATCTTTCTCTGCCGCGAAGACAAAGAAAACCCGCTGTCTTCCAGCAGATTCAATATAGCTGTTGAGTGTGTGGTCCTTCTTAAGCGCAATCGATAGGTTGATAAAGTTATTCCTAGATTTCTTCCTGTTCTCAACCACGTACGTAATATCATTTACAGCATCATCATTAGATTTCAAGCCATTTGCAGATAGAACTTCGACGAAGTTTTGCTCTGCTTTGGCAGCCAACCGTGTAGTCTCTTCAGTAGAGAGCATACCCATATCAATCCCATGGCGGGAAGAAGCATTCATGGCCTAAGGCAGACTAGATAGGCTGGACTCTCCATCAATCATAGAAACACAATGGCCTCCTGCTGTTTCTTCCCACCCAGTGTCAAGAATCCAAATACTGACACCTTCAACAGCCCTATTTGTTGAGGGCGGCTGCGAAGATCGTTTCTGGGAAATCCGCCATCGATTTCATCAATACCCCACGAAATCGCAGCATCTGGCTGTACATTGCGATGCGGTTGGGATGAGTTATGGTCACGGTATGAGTTTGCAATACTCACTCCTCTGCTCGCTTTAATTTCAAGAACAAATACATCATTTGTTTCGAGTGGAAGACTGATGCACGCGATAAGCATTATTTGGCTAATTCCTGTTGAAGTCCGATGAATTGGATCTTCAACGGCTGTAGACTGACAAAAGATGTTTATATATGATAGCGGCCCTAGCGATAAATTTCGAACAGTGATGAACTTGTGTCTCCTTGTGCAGAAAGAGCATCTTGTACGTCCTCAATATGTCGTCGCACGGCTGGAAAAGCTTGAATATAAATCTTTCCATCTTCGCAAATGTTCCGCTTACTCCGTGAGGAACGGTGGTGCTCAACCACTTTTTGTTTGTGGCGGCTGAAGCGCCAAGATGCACAGCAAGCACAGTCAGAAAAAAAACAAATCAAAAGTACTGTTTTCTGTTCCATACTTAAATAACACACGACAAATTGCTATGCGGATGGGGAGCAAACAGATAACACAAGAAGGTTGCCTGTGAAGCTTTGGAGCAGTTTTATAGCGAAGGCGGGGATGCGTTGCGTTCATCCTTTTTTACAATACTGGTTTGCAGCATTGAGCAATAAAGCAGCACTCAAGTTCGACTACTGTGTGAATATGTTACACCCAACGCGTCAATCTCCAACCATATACGTAAGCAGGGAGATTCATATTGTTTGTAGTATGCCTGCAGTTTTGTAACTAAACACGATTAATGGTCGAAGATATTGTATACAGTCTTGAAAGAGTCCAAGAATGGTTTTATGAGCTGCTTTTAGGGGCCAAAGCCGATTAAACAAGAGGATGAGAATTCTATCATCGCGACTATGGTCTATTTGGCACCAACAATTGACAGAAGCGCAGATTATACATGCAATTAGGCATACCGAGAATATCTTTATCCCGTCTCCAGTTGCATAAGCACCTACATTTTAAAAATTCTGGACACTTACGCTGCCGTAAGGCTTATTTGAAATAAACGATGAAGAAGTGTTCACATACTATGCTTTCCGCACATTGGCGCCGTGGAAGAAACAGTCCTTTGATACGGACGGATCTCGAGTCGCAGCCTCTATGAACTAACGCACAGGCTTAAGATTCGACTGCTGCCAGCAACTGCGAACTGATGGACGTTGGAGCCTCTCCTCTTCACAAATGCAACAGAGACCTACATTACAACGGACTGCCAAGACAGTTTTCATCTTTGTACTCTCTCTTCTTCTGTTTTGCGGGTCTATGGCTTCGCAGCATTCTTCAAAACAACTAAAAGGACCAGATAACACTATACAAAAAGGGTGCTTGACTAGTGATTTACCGTCGGTTCTAATATTATGCTCAAGGACGTGTGGCTGTGCTGAAGAGAATAGCAATGCTGTTGCGTGTCCTTTCTTCAAAAAGAAAAAGCACAGAAGTTCAGGTTGCAGCCATTCGAGCGGTTGAAAGAAAGTTTGACTTTTTGGAAGTGAAGAGTGTAGCTGAACTAAGTTTGTTCATCACACCCATGGCCCTGTGAACACCACGGTGTCCATATGGACAGCATGGAGGTCATTTCTGGAGATTTGGTTTCGCTCTCAATTTGCCCCCCGGGTAAAACCCGAACTCTCGCGCGCAATCCTGTATGTTCTAAATCCAAGAAGTCGATGAAGCCCACATCGAACGATAGCAACCGCACCGATGTAAAGAGCTTCTTCAAAAGCTCACCTTCTTCAGGTGGACTCGGTCCTAAAGGTGCCAGGAGAATCGAGCCTTTCAGGAAGAGGCCTGAGGTTGATTTGGTAATGACTCCTGTTGGGCCCATTTTTCTTCCAACCGAGCAAAATATACCTGAATCTGAAGGTCGGATGGTATCAATTCAAGCCCGTCTCAGCCGTTGATATGGTTGCAACGACTAAAACTAAAGAATTGGAACACGTGATACATGATGAAGAAACACAGTACCCGATTGGACCAAGAACAAGGAGAATGTGTGCTCTTCGTGCTCCGCACTGGTAATGAAGTGCATTTGTGCAACAAGGGGCGTTTTCCAACAATTCTACATCATAGTCACTATAGGCGTCCACTTTGAGCTGGGAGACGCGGGAAATACTGTTTCTTGCATTTATGTAGCTCACTATGTTACTTTACGTATGATGCATTTACTGGTCACGCAACAGTTTGTAAAATAAGTGCATTAATGTGGGGAAATATTTTGCACGGGTGGACACGTGGACATGGATACTGTATGTTGTGCATGCTTTACCGCAAATGAATGCAACCCATATATAAGTCAACAGTGATAACTAAGTGATAACTAGATATGACTACAAAATATGTCAAAACTATTATGTCATGCTTTTGATGAAGTGCTAGACTTCGTGCGTTGATAAACTATATATAAAATCAATAGTACAATGTATACAAAAGTGGCGCACAAGAATTGCCAGGTTCCCTTGGAGCACAGAATATTTGGCGCTGTTAGAATGCATTTCTAGCATGTTTGCGCTTTATATACGAATTGTGTGTTCGCAGTTCTTTGAACCGAATTTTTGTTTTATGCGAATGTTTTGAAACACCTGCTCTAGATCTACAAAGTGATTTTTATATTTCGGCGGATTTTGTACTTATCTATGTGTCTATTGCAACTTAACTTCGTCGTCAACCCGTCTCTGTGAGCTGCCAAAACCTTGCGTTGCAACAGTAAAACACATATATAAAGCTGACAATGCGTTTAAAGAAACGCGTGCCGAAACTACTATTGGAAAGGGTGTCATGCCACAAAGCCTTCCCATGAAAATTAATAGCCCCTGTATTAGTTACGTATCTGCAGCACCTAGCAAGGTTACTCTGTTCTACCTCGCGCTATCTATTTGTAAAACTGCCATTTCCCGCATTCACGCGCCCGAAAATTCCACGCTTGGCGCAAGAAGGAGCAAAACAACCTAATTTTGGAAGCGTGGTGATCTCAGCATGTGCGCGCTCACCCTTTAATGGCTTGTAGTTATCGGATGAAATCCAGATTTTGCTTTCTAGGGCTCAACGTCTGAGCAAAACGGCGTGTAGAACTTCTACGTTTCCATTATTGTGTAAAGAAGCGCACTATTCGTCAATCTTTGACAATTACCTCTTTACAACACTCGAGAAACCCTCCTGGTGTGTGAGCCTTCTGTCGGCCAAACATTTTAACCGATGTATCTAGAGCTGATGGAGTCTCTTCCGTTGTAAACCACTACCACGTGACCCTCCAACACATTCCTACCAGCCACGGAATCGTTCACTAGCGCCTTCAATTACTCGCAGTCATATGAGTAACGGGAGACGACCAATTGTGCTAAGTCGGCGTACGCCATGACCGCGCGGCGAAGGACACCCAACTGGGCCTTTGAAGTAAACCCTGCTTTCTCAAAAGCTACATCCATCTTTGTCATGGAACCAAGGAGGTCCCCATAAATCCAGACGTGCAGATGCTTCACGCCGAATGTGTTCTTCAGGTTGCTCCTCAATGCCCAAATTATCCAAGAAGGCTCTTTTGACCGCGGAATTATCGGATGCAGCGGCGCTGAAGACATTATCAGAGGAAAACTATTTGTAGTAGAACTCGAAGGCCTCTTCGTCGAAGAAACCGAGAAATTCAATCGCACGTTCTTCATCAGTTCTGCCACGGGAAGCAACATTCTCAAAGAAAAAAAAGAACTTACGGATATCGACGTTGGACCCGTCGAACGATGAAACTGCAGAGGAAGGAGTAGCGTTACTTCCTCCGCGAAAGTACTATCAGAACGCTATTTTTGTAAGGTGAATGGTGCGGGTGGTGACAAACCCAAGAACGGGAGGACACAAACACGACAGAAAGAGACAAAACAGAAAGTGGTCTCAAGAGTACCAGCCCAACACGCTGCGTAGCTGTAGTAGGCAAGAGTCCGTATTATACAATCAAACTGTGCCAAGTAGCAACGACGACTCTGAAATGTGTATGAAGCAGAAGCCACAGCACGACCAAAACTATAGGTCTAGTGCCGGCACATGCTCATACAAAATCACAGCCAACAGGCTGAAGCTCCATCTCGCAGGACCGAATTTAGGTCACCTGCGAGGAATGACACTTGAATCGCCGAAGCACAAGACATACCCAAACGAGGGATAATGCTATTCAGCCCTGTGTCAAAGGAATGCAGGAGACCAAGCCGCTAAGAGGGAGGGAAAGTTGAAGGAAGGGAAGAGAACGACAGAAGAAAGCAAGATAGAGTTTGCTATAGAGAAAGGGTGTGGAGGGTTGTCGAAGGGGAAGTGGTCTGGCAGGAGTTGGTCTGGATGCGATCGCTCCGGCCCTTTTATACGCAGTAAACCCTTCTTAACTAGACTACAAACGCATTTCTACATACAGCAACCAATGATGTGCTTCGAATTGCAACATATCATCTGATCCTTCCACTTACGATAGCGGTCGTGGCGCTTAAGTAGACTGAGCTTCCCACAAGGACCATGCAGTATACGGCCGTGCACCAAATGTAGAAACCAAAATATTCATAAAATATCTAGGCAGACCAGCTTCTAGAAGCTTCTAGAGCATAGCTTATGCCCCACCCGTGTACTACGCGCGCTGTGCTGCAACACCCAAGCTGTGCCAAGACACGTGTCACATTTACGAACAGTGCCCAAACGTAGCGTTCACCCAACCAAGCACTGTGCTGGAGAAGGTATCAAACAAAGACCTGCTGTTGGTTTATCTGATTTCAGGGCCTAAATTATACACATCACTCCCTTTCCACAGTCATCAGACAATCTAGCAAGGCGATATATTGATATCTTAGCTGGAGATGCTCAAGAAGTGCTCACGGCGACTGCGCAATGATGAACGCGTGGTCGGGGGAGGGGCATTTTTGAGCCCATGGGTGCTTTAACAGGTTTTCGTTGATTGTTGCGATTTTTGGCATGGATCTCGTTACAATCCAATGCAGCCATTGGTTGGAAGAACAGAAAGACAAGCTAGCACAGCTGAGCGTTCCAACCAGCTCAGTGTTTTGATTGTTCGGTTGCAGCAATGCGCATTCCCTTCGCGACTCGAGTTCAGCTGGTCTTCCATGCGTACAACGTTCCACATTTCAGACCTTGCTCTTCAGCTCTTCATGAGTCGTGACTTACGACTCAAGGGCAAGGTCTGAACTCGCAATTCAAAGTAACAGGGAAGAGGCAATGACGTCGCACACGTGTTTATCAGAACAACGTTTGCTTCTTATCTGCCGGTGGGGAAAATGTTACTACTTAAGCGTTGCATGGCACATGTCACAGTCATAAACGACAGACCAGCTCTGGCAGTGCATCCTTTCTTTAGTTACCCAATCATTTCTACCCACCTTTCGTCGTTTCTTGCTTAGATACCAAGTCGCTGAACGAATCAATTGAACATGATATACATTTGGGCACGCATTATGGCGCTTTTTGTTCTGGTTCAGATATTTGCCTCTTATGTAATGGGCAGTGAGTTACATTGCGTTCCAGAAGCACAGTTAAACAAACGCAGGACGTAAATGTTTTGACCTCAGAGCAGGTGGTTGTATTTGATTGTCTGAAAAATTCGAAGCAGAGGATTAGCGTGTTCGGTGGGGCTATTAAAACGAGTACGGGAGATGTAAGGTGTGGGGCGTCACCCGCTTTCGAATACAAGAATGGCGTGATTCGTATTTTGAAGCTTAGACAGCTTCGTTCATCATTATTGGAAGGGAGGGCTTGTGTGGGAGTCGGACGGTCTGGTAATTGTGTGCTGGGTGTTCGGGATGGTACGGTGCTGAACATCTCGCTCCCTATTGCACCCGGTCAGCTCCATAAGATGGGAGTGGTGGGCTTTGCCGAAACCAAGGTGAAATTCGGTGCGTCCCTTGTGTCCCTGTTTTTGGAGGAGCTGGTGCGTTTCTACGGAATGGGCATCACTGATGCACTTGGCGTGGGAGTCTTCTGTTGCTGCAGTCCAATGAAGAAAAGTACAATCTGGAAGCGTTTGGTTTGTCTCCACCGTAATTCAGGTTGATTTAGGGCGTGGAGGACACGTGGCACGCATTGCATTGGCGCTGGAAAGGAAAGATGTTTAAAGCCTTTATTTGAGAAACAAGTGGTTGCTAAGCAAGCCAGACTAACCGTTGGACTGGCTACCAACGGTACGTACACGCAATTGCACAAACGGTTATTACTGCATCGCTGTACCAATGCTATGTTTGCGTCTATCTCGCCCAGCTACGTGTAATGCAACTGCAGTGTGCCCTTCCAAACTTTGGCACCATCCGTTGCCACACCCGCAGTGTGCGCCCTGGACTCGCACGTAAGACAAAACGAGCGCTTTTCAACATGTTCCGGTTCAAACGCAATACTGCGCCCCACTTCAGTCAACGACTCAACTGTCACCTCTCTGTTATCAGACAGCAGTACTGCAATCCCACCGGACACGTAAGCTGCAGCATAAGAGGTGCCCAAGCACATCAAATCCTCTTCAAGTGCGATATTTACACCAGGAGCTGTAAGACTGATACAATCCCGATGCGATGTAGCAAAACTCCCTTCCAACATCGAACCATCCCTTGTATGCGCTTGAAGCGTGAACTGCTTGTTCCCGACTTCTGAATCAGGAGTTAGATCACACGATTTAGAACTAGTATCTTTCTCTGCCGCGAAGACAAAGAAAACCCGCTGTCTTCCAGCAGATTCAATATAGCTGTTGAGTGTGTGGTCCTTCTTAAGCGCAATCGATAGGTTGATAAAGTTATTCCTAGATTTCTTCCTGTTCTCAACCACGTACGTAATATCATTTACAGCATCATCATTAGATTTCAAGCCATTTGCAGATAGAACTTCGACGAAGTTTTGCTCTGCTTTGGCAGCCAACCGTGTAGTCTCTTCAGTAGAGAGCATACCCATATCAATCCCATGGCGGGAAGAAGCATTCATGGCCTAAGGCAGACTAGATAAGCTGGACTCTCCATCAATCATAGAAACACAATGGCCTCCTGCTGTTTCTTCCCACCCAGTGTCAAGAATCCAAATACTGACACCTTCAACAGCCCTATTTGTTGAGGGCGGCTGCGAAGATCGTTTCTGGGGAAATCCGCCATCGATTTCATCAATACCCCACGAAATCGCAGCATCTGGCTGTACATTGCGATGCGGTTGGGATGAGTTATGGTCACGGTATGAGTTTGCAATACTCACTCCTCTGCTCGCTTTAATTTCAAGAACAAATACATCATTTGTTTCGAGTGGAAGACTGATGCACGCGATAAGCATTATTTGGCTAATTCCTGTTGAAGTCCGATGAATTGGATCGTCAACGGCTGTAGACTGACAAAAGATGTTTATATATGATAGCGGCCCTAGCGATAAATTTCGAACAGTGATGAACTTGTGTCTCCTTGTGCAGAAAGAGCATCTTGTACGTCCTCAATATGTCGTCGCACGGCTGGAAAAGCTTGAATATAAATCTTTCCATCTTCGCAAATGTTCCGCTTACTCCGTGAGGAACGGTGGTGCTCAACCACTTTTTGTTTGTGGCGGCTGAAGCGCCAAGATGCACAGCAAGCACAGTCAGAAAAAAACAAATCAAAAGTACTGTTTTCTGTTCCATACTTAAATAACACACGACAAATTGCTATGCGGATGGGGAGCAAACAGATAACACAAGAAGGTTGTCTGTGAAGCTTTGGAGCAGTTTTATAGCGAAGGCGGGGATGCGTTGCGTTCATCCTTTTTTACAATACTGGTTTGCAGCATTGAGCAATAAAGCAGCACTCAAGTTCGACTACTGTGTGAATATGTTACACCCAACGCGTCAATCTCCAACCATATACGTAAGCAGGGAGATTCATATTGTTTGTAGTATGCCTGCAGTTTTGTAACTAAACACGATTAATGGTCGAAGATATTGTATACAGTCTTGAAAGAGTCCAAGAATGGTTTTATGAGCTGCTTTTAGGGGCCAAAGCCGATTAAACAAGAGGACGAGAATTCTATCATCGCGACTATGGTCTATTTGGCACCAACAATTGACAGAAGCGCAGATTATACATGCAATTAGGCATACCGAGAATATCTTTTATCCCGTCTCCAGTTGCATAAGCACCTACATTTTAAAAATTCTGGACACTTACGCTGCCGTAAGGCTTATTTGAAATAAACGATGAAGAAGTGTTCACATACTATGCTTTCCGCACATTGGCGCCGTGGAAGAAACAGTCCTTTGATACGGACGGATCTCGAGTCGCAGCCTCTATGAACTAACGCACAGGCTTAAGATTCGACTGCTGCCAGCAACTGCGAACTGATGGACGTTGGAGCCTCTCCTCTTCACAAATGCAACAGAGACCTACATTACAACGGACTGCCAAGACAGTTTTCATCTTTGTACTCTCTCTTCTTCTGTTTTGCGGGTCTATGGCTTCGCAGCATTCTTCAAAACAACTAAAAGGACCAGATAACACTATACAAAAAGGGTGCTTGACTAGTGATTTACCGTCGGTTCTAATATTATGCTCAAGGACGTGTGGCTGTGCTGAAGAGAATAGCAATGCTGTTGCGTGTCCTTTCTTCAAAAAGAAAAAGCACAGAAGTTCAGGTTGCAGCCATTCGAGCGATTGAAAGAAAGTTTGACTGTTTGGAAGTGAAGAGTGTAGCTGAACTAAGTTTGTTCATCACACCCATGGCCCTGTGAACACCACGGTGTCCATATGGACAGCATGGAGGTCATTTCTGGAGATTTGGTTTCGCTCTCAATTTGCCCCCCGGGTAAAACCCGAACTCTCGCGCGCAATCCTGTATGTTTTAAATCCAAGAAGTCGATGAAGCCCACATCGAACGATAGCAACCGCACCGATGTAAAGAGCTTCTTCAAAAGCTCACCTTCTTCAGGTGGACTCGGTCCTAAAGGTGCCAGGAGAATCGAGCCTTTCAGGAAGAGGCCTGAGGTTGATTTGGTAATGACTCCTGTTGGGCCCATTTTTCTTCCAACCGAGCAAAATATACCTGAATCTGAAGGTCGGATGGTATCAATTCAAGCCCGTCTCAGCCGTTGATATGGTTGCAACGACTAAAACTAAAGAATTGGAACACGTGATACATGATGAAGAAACACAGTACCCGATTGGACCAAGAACAAGGAGAATGTGTGCTCTTCGTGCTCCGCACTGGTAATGAAGTGCATTTGTGCAACAAGGGGCGTTTTCCAACAATTCTACATCATAGTCACTATAGGCGTCCACTTTGAGCTGGGAGACGCGGGAAATACTGTTTCTTGCATTTATGTAGCTCACTATGTTACTTTACGTATGATGCATTTACTGGTCACGCAACAGTTTGTAAAATAAGTGCATTAATGTGGGGAAATATTTTGCACGGGTGGACACGTGGACATGGATACTGTATGTTGTGCATGCTTTACCGCAAATGAATGCAACCCATATATAAGTCAACAGTGATAACTAAGTGATAACTAGATATGACTACAAAAATATGTCAAAACTATTATGTCATGCTTTTGATGAAGTGCTAGACTTCGTGCGTTGATAAACTATATATAAAATCAATAGTACAATGTATACAAAAGTGGCGCACAAGAATTGCCAGGTTCCCTTGGAGCACAGAATATTTGGCGCTGTTAGAATGCATTTCTAGCATGTTTGCGCTTCATATACGAATTGTGTGTTCGCAGTTCTTTGAACCGAATTTTTGTTTTATGCGAATGTTTTGAAACACCTGCTCTAGATCTACAAAGTGATTTTTATATTTCGGCGGATTTTGTACTTATCTATGTGTCTATTGCAACTTAACTTCGTCGTCAACCCGTCTCTGTGAGCTGCCAAAACCTTGCGTTGCAACAGTAAAACACATATATAAAGCTGACAATGCGTTTAAAGAAACGCGTGCCGAAACTACTATTGGAAAGGGTGTCATGCCACAAAGCCTTCCCATGAAAATTAATAGCCCCTGTATTAGTTACGTATCTGCAGCGCCTAGCAAGGTTACTCTGTTCTACCTCGCGCTATCTATTTGTAAAACTGCCATTTCCCGCATTCACGCGCCCGAAAATTCCACGCTTGGCGCAAGAAGGAGCAAAACAACCTAATTTTGGAAGCGTGGTGATCTCAGCATGTGCGCGCTCACCCTTTAATGGCTTGTAGTTATCGGATGAAATCCAGATTTTGCTTTCTAGGGCTCAACGTCTGAGCAAAACGGCGTGTAGAACTTCTACGTTTCCATTATTGTGTAAAGAAGCGCACTATTCGTCAATCTTTGACAATTACCTATTTACAACACTCGAGAAACCCTCCTGGTGTGTGAGCCTTCTGTCGGCCAAACATTTTAATCAATGTATCTAGAGCTGATGGAGTCTCTTCCCTTGTAAATAAATGTGGAAATGGTTGCCCCACACAAGAGGATGAGCACTAGTTAGGCAAACTTCAAACACGGTTCCAACTATGAAACGAGCATCACTGCATCACGTCGACACCCTTGTTTCGTCATTTAAATGGGTATCACGCATATGAAACTAGGGACATTTGCACGTCCAAACTTATAACCAAATAATAACGGCTCTTCCCCATCAACCGATTTTCAGGATACGATCGACATTTTGGATGCTTGAACATGTCGCAGGCACTTCTCATATCAGTCCTACTTATGATGCTGTTTTTCTCTCGCACGAACGCTGAATGTCTCAAAGTGGGTAGCAGAACTGACATTAGTCGTATGGACATCGACTTTTTGTCGACAAGAGAGCATCTCGTTGTGCTTGGCTGCGCTAAGATCGGGCGCAACAACAGCATTCATTTCGTCTCCGGTGCTCATGAGTTGGATACAGACGAAATCAGATGCAATGCAACAGGTGCCTTGGAATACCGAGATGGCGTTTTTGATGTATTTAATAACAATACTATCAATGCGGTGCTATCATCCTATGTAGTGGGAAGATTTTGTGATGTCGAGAAAGGTGTGGATCACTGTGTGGTGTTGTTTGGAAATGAATTCGTGATGTACATATCTCTGCCGATTGCGCCAATTTTGTTTGACGAAAATCAGGAATTTATGTTCGCTAAGACAGTAGAGACGTTCAATTTGTTGCTGGTGCCCCTAATTGCCAACGACCTGGCACGTCTTTACAGTTCTGAAATTACCTACATGCTTGTGGTCAGATTTAAGTTGTTCCTGCAATCCAGTGATGGTCCATTTGTTTTCGAAAACGTTTGTACTCCCGTATGTGTAGTGTTTCAGTAGCATTAAGGCTCACACATCGAATAGAAGAGTGACCATTAAACTCGACTCCTGCGTTGCTAAATTAATTGCCGTAGCACATGAAGGGGACTACTGTCCACTAAAGCCGGTTTCCTGGGACGAAATGTTACGTAAGTCAAATCAAACCTACTTGATTGTTGGGGAGCTTGACACGGAGTTGAGAACCGTACCGAGTTTTTCACTGTCCATTGTCGTGATCGAGTGGTTAACATGGCGATGCTGTGTTTCCGCAGTACTAATGTGGACGACAGAAGACCGTCAGTGATAGAGAGCCATGTAAGAGCTTGGCTTGCTCCGCATTCCTGGGAGGGCAGGCGCAATTGCTGCGGGATGCCGAATGATATTTCTGTCAGCCAGAGGGCAGTACTATGGTCTTATAAATACAAAGCTGTCATTTTTTGGCAGCTGCGCTAGGGGTAGAAGGTTACCAGCGTTCGAAATAGCGCTACGAATGTAGATGATCAGTCTACCAGTTACAATGGGGAGCAATTATCTTAAGATAAAAAGGTGTGCAACGTACGATATGCGTGAGTTTGTGTTGGCCCGTCCAGGTTCGTAGTCGCCATGCTCTCGCGCTGAGGGAAAAGGTGGAGGCGCAGGCGAGAGATTGGGCTCCAGAAAAAGACCTGCATTGGATGCGGATGTCCCTCGACCTCAAGTGGAGAATCTGGGATTCTTTATTTAGTGGATACTCTCTCTCTGTCACCTACGGTTTGTATGTGGGAGCGCTTCCGATTCATACTTGAATCTATGTAGATGGTTTACGTGCAACTTACATTAATCAACCCAGCCATTCCAACCTGTAACTGCTGGTCGAGATCGTCTTGCTGCAAGGTGGAACAACAGCTGGAAAGCTCAAAGGCAGTTCGTGCGCTTGACTTCATTTTCTGAAACAAAGAATCATTTGTCAACTAAATCTATTGATCTCAGTGGTACTTCGCGCCCAAAGATGTTCACGAGTTCGTTTAAGTACTAAAAATGGAGGAGGAACGGGCAATCAGTATGTTGGAAACCTTAAGGCTAAAATTTAGAGTAAACCATGTGAATGTTGTTGCGGTACCCGTGCACGTCACTGCCACTGGTTGCTCTGTTTTGCCAATGCTTCCTCCATGCATTCATTAAAAAGAAGAAGAAGTCATCTGTTCTGGACTTGTAAACACTACAACATGCTGAACCTGTCGAGCTGAAACGGTTTCCTAACGTGGCAATAGCATGTATGTGCTGTACCTGTCATCGGTGTCGGATCCGCATCACTGTGGTGCAAATCTACCCTGTGCGACTGGTATTAGAGAAGAAGCAGAGAAAGTATAGTTTGCGTTAGGGTCTGCCGACGAGAATCAGAAGTACGTGTATAGATAACACATGAAACTTTAGGGGTACAGTCAGTCCACGCGTATGCTGCCATTGTACACACCGGACTTGTGTCGTAGTGGTTTTGCTGTCATCACAATATCAAACACCTAATAGCTACAACCACTTCTTCTGGTTGCTTCGATATGCAACTAGTTGAGCCAACGATTCACTCTCAAGTATGTGCGCCGTTTTGATTCGGTTTCGCTCATTTGTTCCCGGAACAATCTTCACCGACATCTCCATCATTTCTGAGCTTTTTTTGTATTGACTGTGCTCGTCTTCACGGGATATCGCGTTCTCACAAAATGACAAAGGTCCCTATGAACATCGAATCTGGCCGAAATGTGGCCCAGATATGGCCGAAATGCGGCCGTTTAGCTCGATAATTGTGAGAAGGTTCAACAAGCGAAGATAAACAAGTTTCGTTTTTCTTCATATGGCCGAAATATGGTCGAGATGTGACCCAAATATGGCCGAATGGTACACGTGTAAGCTGATAAAAGTACTTATTTCCACTAGTTACACGTTGTCCCAAATTTTCGACTTAAACGGCCATATTTCGGCCATATCTCGGCCATATTTCGGCCAGATTCGATGTTATAGAGTGTTGCGACTACTTCGAGATGCGCCAAGGCAGTAAAAGTGGTGGCCTTAGTGTCATGTATTGCCATCGAGCTACTTCCTGAAGTTAAGGCAGAAGAAGCCAAAGATCGGAAACTGCACAAGCAGATGTGCATTTCAGTGCACGCCAGGACGTTTCATCGCCAACGAAGAATGAATCGCTTGTATTGAGTAAACAGACTGTTGTATCCAACTGCTTGAACGTGAAACTGGCAGATGTGAGCGTTCTTGCTGTAAACCTGAGCGTGACGGTCGAAGATGGGGAAACACTTTGTGAGAGCAACTAGATATTTCGATACCGAAATTGAAGGAATGACATAAGAATCATCCCTAACGATGCCGCAATAGAATGCAACGCCAAAAATAATGATTTTGTGGCCGCTTACATCCGAGAAAGCACCGTAATCATGTCCTATTCCAATCAAATCAAACCTATGCCCGAAAAGTGCAAATAAATGACTCTGCGCGTGAGGTTCAATTTTTTCTCTAGTGAGCTCAACTTCGACCCGCAGCAAACCATGCAGAAATAAGCAAAAGAATTGCTCCATGGCTTTCTGAGTGGACTGACCAACGAACTTGATGTGTGATCACGCTTGTTTTTGTCAGCGGGAGAAACTGAACGTATAAACGGCCCGAGGACGACGTTCACTCTTATTCCGAATTCGATGTTGGCAATGAACAGAAGTGTATGGGCTCTTTCACTGGCGCTTTTCGCGCTGACAAGGTTTCTGAAGAGATGCGTGTTTTCCGAAATGGATGTTCCGAACTATTGCGCTACAAGTATCGCTTTCTCTCTTAGCAATCGCATGCGGGCAAAAAGTACTCATGTTTGCAGCGTAATTGAGAATGGAGTCCGTCTTTCGTACTTGAGAGTTGGGCGACGTGCTGGCCAAGTTGAGCAGAAGCCCGTGCATGAAAAAAACGAGACGGACAGTCAGTTCGTGTAATGGGGGCGCCCGAGTTAGAGCACTCCGACGCGAGCGAGTACTTTTTGCCAGTAAATCAGACTAAAATGCAATCAGGCTTGATTCCGGGGGTGCTAAATGCTTCACTGCGTAGTTTCACCAGAACTTTTAAAGTGTTCAAATCAATGCTATAATCAGTGCTTTCACTAGTAGAGTTTTGTTTCAGTTACTGGGTTTGGAGCCAGTTGCTCGAAAATATTGGAAGAAAGGGCGGTGTTCTAAAATACAACCAAGTTCCCAAGAAAATACCCAATTATTTGAAATAGGGCTTTATAATTAAGGATTTTTGCCTTAGAGCTAAGCCCTTGATTTTGGGCTGTTTCTACATCTTGAAATAAGAGCAAATCTTATCTCGTGTACCGGAGTGGTACATAGAAGCAACGCCTACATGAGTTTTGATATTGAAAAGGAAAAATATGGTGCACCACAATATTCAATCTTTTTCAATATACCTCGTTGTCAGCTCAACGACAAAGGCGCAAAAATGTTTTTAAGGTGTTGAACAGAGTTCAATTCTCAACAACGGGCGTAGGCAGGATATGAAAGAACGTTGCTAATTAGGATTAAACGCGGATATGACCAATTGAAAAACGAAAACAAAACCTTTTTCTTGTTCCCTACATATTGCACTCACCATGCTACGGTCTCTGTAAATAAGAATACTGTCTTATTTGTTACCCAGAGACCACTTTAGGAAATGCGCCTTGTTTGTAGGGCGAACACACTTTTGCTTGCAACAGCAGGTGTAGTATAGTAGACCCGAGCGGTATTGCATGTAAGAACAGGAACGTCAGGGGCAGGAACAGTGTGCCCGCTTCCACACGTGTGCGGAGGTTGCTTGACGGACGGAACTGCACGATAGGTTTGTACACGTAGCATAGTTGTAGATAGTCACTCGGGCCCTCACCACTGTAAGTTTTTCGACACGTGACTGGCACGTCGGTGTTATTGGAATGCTAGTTTTGGTGTCAAAAATGACCGAATTAAAATGATCGAAAAACCGGTGAATTTATCCAAATTTGGATGTACTTAATATCCGAAAGTATTTCCACATTTCCACTTGTGTTAGTTTGTGTGGAAAGAACCATTCACCACTATTTTCATCAGTGCTAGTTTGGATGGAAGACAAACTAGCATGTTACCTCCGTTCATGCTAGTTTCCGAACCCAATGTAAGCGTGTAAGTGGCACATATTTAGAACTTTACGGCAGCAAATAGGGATATATATATCCCCAAATACGGCTATACATACATAGATAGCTGCTTATGAAATACGACTAGAAGAATACAAACCCTTCGAATAGGAACTCTCTATAGAGATACAGCACATCTATTCAACAAATCTCATATCAGATATCAGCCATTTATTATCTCACTATTGAAACGCCTTCGAATCACGTGCCAACTCCCCGATCACTCCGTCCCACGCTCTGTGCGCCATATTACGCTCACCGCTACGTACCTCGCCTCTCCCCCAACACCCCCACACCGCTCTCCGCCGTGCCTAATTGCTGCTTTTAAGACAGCTCCTTCTTCGCCCTCACCATTCCCGCCATTCAAATGCACAAGGTGATGCCTCAACCGTCTCACCGCCAACAAGCGTTTTCTCTCCCCTGGCGGCAACGTCTTTCACTTTCTACCACGCAAAAAACGTCACAAGACCACCACCCCACTCCCACCACCATCCCCACATCCTCCCTCCAATCGCCCTTCCCATACTGTCCCCATCGTCGACGACGACTCCTGCCACCAGCAACAGGTCTGCCTCACCGTCCACACCCAAGACGCCTACCATATCGTAGGCACCCCCTTCTGCTCCCTCTCTCCCTCCCCATCTCCTCCCCCGACCCCCTCCTTCCCTCTCCTCAACAACCCCCACCTCGAACGAATGGTCCTCTACATCTCTTCCATCGCGTCCACCCTCGGCCCCAGCAAGGCAGACGAACTCACCTCTCTCCTCCACGACCGCATCTTCTTCAAGTCAGCCTTCCACAACGGCGGCTTTTCCGCCTCCCAGTGTCTCAAACGTCAAACAGAACTCTTCCAACACCGAGTCAGCAACATCAGTTTCACCCCTACCACACCCTCCACGACCCTCAGCACCTCTTCACAGCCACCATCTTTCGAAAGGATGCTATCCAAGTCCTTAAACGACAACTCGCACTCGCACACTCCGACAACACCTTCTTCCACCACGTCTTCCATACAACCTTCTCCGGCTCTCACCCTTTCGATCACGTTATCGCTTCCTCTCTATAAAAAAAGCTGTGCGAACCCTCAAGCACGCAATCATGCAGTCTTCCAATAACTCCTGCATCTGGCACACCCCTGAGAACACCGGTATCGACTCCTTCATCGGCTTCGTCCACGTATACTCCGACAAGTCCTCCATCTCCCTCAAATTCTCTTCTGTCACTTCCTACCCCCTTCACATCACCCTCCTCAACTTCTCCGATTCGTTCCGTCGCAAATGTATCACCAAAAACCTCCCCCTTCTCGGATACCTTCCAACCTCTTTCAATCTCGTTACCCCTTCTCAAGATCCCAATTGCATCCCCCAAACCTCTTCCAGGATCTTCTGCTCTACCAAAAAGCAATTCATCCAGAGTGCCATCTCCAACCTCCTTGACCGTCTTCTCTCCTCCGGCCTCACTGGCTTCCTTTTCCGTGCCGCTAATGGCGTGCTCCACCATGGTCACCCAATCATCGCCAGCTACTGCGCAGACATCCCAGAAGCAAAGAACATTCTCGCCATCTCCCACGGCACCCGCCCCCAGCATCCATGCCACCCATGTACCGTCCCACGCTCCGACATTCATCTACAAATTCCAGCCCCCCCTCTTCGATCCCAGACCCACACTCTCGCTGCCCGCAAATCACACTCTGCTCTCCTCCAAGATGCTGAAAAGGCTCACATCGCCAAAAAGCCCAGAATCGCCCAAAACACTAAGGAAAAGGCCGTTGAAGCACTCCACTCCCTTTCTCTCGCAAAATACTTCTGTCTCTTCGATTCTTACCCTCTCCTCAACATCACCCCTCTTCTCTCCCCTTATATCATCTTCCCCTTCGAAACACTCCATAACTTGCACGTCGGCATCTCCAAGCTCATCAAGCTCGCAGCCATCGAGAGATTCAAGTCAGAATCACTCTTCACTACTCCCCGTTCCTCTAAGTCCCGACTTTCCTTCAACTCCGTCCGCTCCTCCATCCTCAAACACGCGAACACCATCTTCACCACCATTGAAAAGCACTCCCCAGCCACAGGACTCCACATCGACTTTTTCCCCTCCGACAAAGGTTAGACCCTTAACCGTATCTTCACCTCCGACGGCCTACGTGGTATGTTCGAAGCAAAAGACTACCGCGTACTCGACATGATCATCCCCTTCATCGAAGCCTTCTACCACCGCTGTTGTGACGACTTCGACGCAGCTCCCATCACTTCCGTTTTCACCAAGTACTCCGATCTTCTCCTCTTCTCCATGAGATACAACACCTCCGCAGAATGGACCGACTCCCGCCTCACGGACCTCCAATTCCAAATCCGCTCCTTCAAGCGCACAGCCGTACTCGCCCTCGGCTCCTACCACACTTTCAGCCTTGGCACCCTCAAGTTCCATCTCTTCGACCACATCTTCGAGGACATTCGCCGCTTCGGAGGCCTCCACTTCAACGATGCCAGCATATTTGAACACGCCCACTCCCTCTTCAAGTCACACTACTCCAAAACCTCAAAGCGCAGGTCCACTGCACAGGTAGAAACCATTCGCGCCATCCATCACTCCAACGCCACCAAAGATTGAAACCCCCCTTCCACCAACCCCTCCATCACTTCTTTCTCTCCTGCCCTCGCCTCTCCCATCCAATCCCGCCCACCCGGTTTGGTCCGTGATGGAAAACTCATCTCATTCGCTGATCTCATCATCGCCCACAAATTCCTTCACTCCAATCCTCATTTCAATCCCAAATCTCTCCAAGACCTCATCCTCACTGACACTCTCTCCATCCTCCAACAGATTGGAAGACAAGCCCTCCCTTCATTCACTACCCTTTCTCTCGAAGTCCTAGAACTCTCATAGAACTCCCCCACTCTCCGTCGCACCCGAATCACCGTAGTCAACTCCGCTTAAGTCGTCGGCGGTTATGTCTCATCACTCGACCACTACATTGAAGAGAGAAACGAGCTCGCGCTCCATCATCCTCCACTCCCTCTCTTCCAACGAATATTTGCCGCTCCTTCCTTCGGTCCTTCTAAATCCCCAAAGTTCTCTCACGTCCTCGTCGCAGGCACCAGCTCCTCCAACTCCACCCCCATCGTCTGGGTCTGCAAACTCATCTCCCTTCTTCGCTTCAACCTTCCTTCTTCCACTCCATCTTCCAAGGATTTCGCCTTCGTACAGTTCATGGAGCTCGTCCCACCAAGCGACGAAGTCTATATCACCCTCAACTGCGTATGCCTCCGAAGGCAACAGATGACGAACATAACTGTGAAAGTGAGGAACAAGGGCGAAGAGGAAGAGCGATAAGCGGAAAGCAGAGTATATTTATTATTGCATACAGTAGCAAATATGCATTATATTTTATATTCTATATCCTATATCGCTCGTGCACTTCCCGCAACTCGTGGAGCAGTCGGGCCAGGATGGGCACAGCCCCGCAAGGCAGCTCCACTTTGACTACGCGGATGGCGTCGTGCCATCCGCGAAGGTAGGAGCTGGAAGGGCACCCAGCGCCACCTCCACCCCATACGCGACGACGGCGACTAATCCCCCTGGCCGCATCTCGAGGCGTCGGACTTCCACGCCTCGGACTGTGCACGGCAGGGACATATCGCACGAAGCGAACGGAGTCCCCACCAGACGACTGGGCGGCTCGGAGTAGCGGCGGAGGCGAAAAGTGGGGGGAGTTTGCGGGCGGCGGCGACAGTAGCGGAGGCAACGACGGAGGCGGCGGCGGCAGTAACGGCAATGGCAGCCCATGAGGGCTGTCAGGCGGAATGGCGACGGGACGCGGAGCACCAGGATGGAAACGTGCCATTGTGTTGGCAACGACGACGTCGACCGCCTACCACTTCTCCCCGCTACCACTGAAATACATGTGCAATCGAAGCGTCACCGTGTGAACGCCAACACGAAGTACATCCGTGGACTTCCAACGTAGCATGCCCTCAATGCAAAGGGAGGCCCCGGCACCCTCCCCACACTACGAATATCACCTAGACGCCTCCTGAGAATGACCTAACCACCAACTAACTCTACTTTCAGGATATATCCAAGGACGAAGGGAATGTTCTTACGTGTACACTTCATGTACAAATCGTGCATTAGCAGTGCAAAGTTCGTGTAATCAGTCATGCGATGTGAAATGAACCCGGACAACAAGGAAATACACGGAGAAGAGGTGAAATGGCGATGTTCATGGATATAACCCCTTCAAATTCCCGCACCCACTAATGCTATTTTCGGCAGCAAGAACTACTCGATAGATTCCTTTGAAACTTGCTGTATCGTGTACGTAACGGATGACCTTCCCGAATCAGGTCTCAGATTGAAGTGATTATGGATTCTCGCGGACTTGGAAATTGTGCCAACAAAGCATTATCTTTGCGACAAGTTGTCTCTTACCCGAAGAAACTATTATGTGGCTGCGAACAACTAGTAAGGCTACACCGGTTACACAATGATGCATGAAAACTGCATCTGGGTTACACCTTGTTACTAAGGGTTTACACAAAATTGTACCGTCGATATTCAGCTGGATTCGAAGGTCTTCATTGTCTATATAAGCCATGCCCAACTTCGGATACCCATCTTCGACCACCACCACCACCACCACCACCGACACAAGCTCAACAAACCCCCCTTCTTCCAGAAATGCCATCATTGCTTGTTTCCTTCGTTTCATTGATTTGTTTCCCTCTTTCTTTCTTTTCATTCTCGTTGGCCGCTGAGTGGTCTGGCCTTTCCCTTTCACGTTTACCATTCGTCACTTACATCTGGGGACTGGCTCCCCCTGCGTTCGTCTATAATTGGTCTCAAAATCAATTGTAAGCCTACTAAGCTCGCGCCTGAAGTTTGACTTACAGCTTTCACCGTATCGTTCGAGTCTCCTTCTGAAGTTTGCTGGAGACTTCAGCCGTTCGTAGCTACTCACCGACAGGACGCGAATAGTTCGCTCTGTTCGTTAGAAGTATCACTGGCACCACCGTGTGCCATCTCAATACTCATAGTTTGGGCTATTCAGCGGCTTACGCTGTTACTCATCGCCTTCATAGGCTGGTACCCCCTGGCATTCTAGTCTTGTTCTGGGTTGTCACCACCCGCGTCGTTCAGCCAACGTGGCCACAAAAAGGACATCCACAATAACCATACAGCTCATCTAGTTCCCATCCCCACCCACTCCACATCCGACAACGTTTCTCCGTGGTTTGGACTCACGTCTGTGTTCTCGGAAATGGAATTTCATATTCCAAAATGCTAGTTTTGGTCACCGATTATCTGGTGACTTTTTCCAATTTTTTTCCGATATTTGGGTTTGATATGAAGAAATACGTATTTGGTGTGCTGGTTTGACATTCAAAATTTGCAGTTCTGGAAATTCGCCAGTTTTAGAATTTTAAATATGCTAGTTATGGAACTGGGAAATTTCCAGAGTTGCAATTTTTGAATGTCAAACTAGCACACCAAATACGTATTTCTTCATATCAAACCCAAATATCGGAAAAAAATTGGAAAAAGTCACCAGATAATCGGGCACCAAAACAAGCATTTTTGAATGTGAAATTCCATTTCCGAGAACACAGACGCATCTCTTTCTCTTCTAACCTTGGCTCCGTTCTTTTTCTCCGCCAGAACTACCCCGCACCTCTCTTAACTTCCCGCCTCCACTGGCGTTTTCACAGATTCTACCTCAACAGATTCTATCGAGACCCCACCTCCAGGCCCTACTTCCCACCCCCCCAAAGCACTAATTCCATAGTTTTTTCATGAACCAATCACTACCACCCTCTTCCGCAGGAGAGATTGGAGCTAGCTAAGGGATGAGGAAAAATTTTCACCTCGTCATCATCCCAGAGCTATCTCCCCTCCTCTCACTCTTATTCATTCTACCCTCTCCCCTTTCCTCCTTCTGCCCCATCTCTACAGTGTCTCCGGTTTCCATCAAACGACTGAAACTGGGCTCCTCCGGTCGGCACGCTGCTACGTAGCAATCAAGAACCGCTCCAATTCTCCGCGTTAAACTCGCCATAAAGTATTCCTCTCTCACCGCTAGATATACATTCTCCCTCGATGGAATCCACAGCCCAACCGTCGCACTTCTCTCCGTATTTCCTGACACAAACCTCGGATCCCCCTCTAAAAACATATCGTTCTCAAACACTTCGCCGTGCTCGTCCCTCACCAATTCCCATGCCACCTTCAATATACCCTCCACTGCCCTTGGCAGATACATCCCATACAATGTGGAAAACAAGAAGTGCCTTTGTCCTCCACGTCACACACCCTCGTTCATCGTTTTCACAACACACCCAATCCACGCATCAAGTCTGGCGAGGTGTATCACCGTCCCATCCACGTAATGCTTTTCCCCATTACATTTGGTCCCTACTGCGTATCCCATGTATTCCTCCAACACTGCCAACGCCATTCCATTCTTTAAATACTGCTCTTCTTCATCACGGCCTCACGGTGGAGCATGCACAGTTGACCCAGAGTACGCAGGATCTTTGAAACGGCTCATTCTCCACGCACACAACTTGTTCATCCCCTCTTCTTGACTTCCCATAAGCTTCTCGCGAGCCTCGTCCATCTGCTTCTTCAACTCTTCATCAAGTTCCGTCCCCTCGCTAGGCTTCGCCCACTTCAAAATCAAATCATATCCCAGTAAAGAGAATAATCTGTCCCGAGCAGCCCGCTCTCCCACCCCAATCACATCGCTTATCGTCTGCTTCATCCGCTGCTTCAGACTCTTGTCCGCACTTACATTCTCCACGCACTCTTGTGTTTTCGCCGCTTCCCTTATCGTCTCCCGCGTCTCTCCCATTATTTCTGTCTCGATCACATACTTCAACGACACATCACTTCCACCCTCCGTCGATGGTGTGTACGCCCTCATCTCATATGCAATTTGAATTGGGCTCCGAGGCACCATCTCCTTCTCCCCAACTACAAACATGCTCCCCTCTCTACTTTCTCCCACCATCTCAATCCTGTTCTTCCAGCTTCTACCAACGTTTTCCTTGTCGAAACAAAGTTCAGACGCCTCCAACTTTGTGTAATGAAGAATCCTATCATATGCAGCCCTTGCGAATCCATAAAAACATTCTTCCACTCCAATATCATACTTTCGGTGCCCTCTCACCTTCTTTTCTCCACTAACTGGCTTCCTCCCTTTCACTGCCTCCCGAAGACTTCCGATCAACACATTTTGCCGTTCATTTTTCTCCCTCAGCCGTACCAACTCTTCCCGCGTCAGCTTCAAACTCACAATCAATGTATAGTGATCTTAGTTCATATTTCCCAACTGTTCCTTTAGTGGATTCACCCTCTGAACGAGTGTAGACCGTGGCAATACGCTTACGTTCTCCTGATTGCTTTCCCGTTCTCGTGTAGATCCCCTTTCATCTCCTCGAATTCTACCTCCGTTTTCTACACGACCGCCGTCACTTTCTTCTCCCACATCATTCGGAAGTATGACGGTGTTGCGCCCCACACGCATCCCTTGGGGCGTGCGTGGCACCGTCTCAACGACATTCACTTCCGGACGCCGTTCTGTTTGTACGTCGTCCTCCTCTTCGAAATCCCTCTCAACAACAGCTGCTCTCCCTCCGACATTTTCCTTGGCTGATCGACCACTTTTACGTCGTACCCCTCTCCCGTGCGCATGTTTTCGTCACTAATCTCCCCCTCTTCTCCACAACTTGAACACTCCAGAATCCATGAACCACACTCCCTATTCTTCTCTCACTACCCTCCCCTGTTTCGCGTTCTGCAATTTGCCGCACACGCGTCACTCCTTCTTTCTTGCGGTTTGCAGTCTCTTAGTCGAGACCAATGCTTTCCATCTCTGGCACTGTTTTTGGCGTCACAAGAACCAAACTCTCCACTCCTCGCGTCCTCGCCGGCTGACCACATCTCACTCTCTCCCTTTCTCCATCCACCTCTTCGGATACCCCAGCCATAGGCACTTCATCACCGTTAGTTCCCTTTCTTCCTCGAAGACCCCCACTATCTAATCCGGTACTACTCCTTGCCATCGTTCTTCCATCGACACCCGTACGAAGCTCTTTACCCTTCACTATCATATCCCCACTATCTCTCTCCTTTAAAGCTTGCGCAGTCTCTGTGCTTCTTCCACGACCATCTCTCTCCCGATCACCGCGCAGAACCTTCTTCTGCATATCTCGCTGCGCTCCTTTGCTTTTCTTGGGACTAACTTCTGGTTTTCGTGCGTTCGCAATAGGTATCGTCACCACAATGCACACCGTTCGCTCCCTTCGCTCCGATGTTCCGCCTTCGACGCTCCTCGCCGCACCGTCGCTCCTCGCCGCACCGTCGCTCCTCGCAGCACTTTTCCTCCCCTTTCCACGTAAACCACTCCGAGGCGCACGCGTACTACGAGCGGTGAGAACTTCGCCACTTACCGTTTCGCCACGCCTTCGGCTCTTTGACGCGCGACTGCTAACCTCCTCCGCATTCACACCCTTCGTCTTAAGTTTCGCCATATAAAATCCGAACGGTTCCTCGCTGTTGACGCTTGGGCTCACGACGTCTTAGCTGCTGACCGTGATCGAAGGTCACTGGAATCGGAACTGCTCTGCTCTCGACTTGTTTGGCACTCGCCGTGATCGAACGTCACCAATCGAATGAACAACTTTAATGGAGTGGAGTGTGGTGAAAATAACCTAGTCCTGTTTCTTATTCCCCGATTCCGAAACCGAAAGTTGACACCGAAATCTCTATTTCTGAACGAGAAAATTTTCATAATGTTAAAAACCGTACACCATCATGTTCGATGCTCTTCCTTACCTTTTATTTATCTATGTACTTCTATGTTGCAGTTTTGTCAAAGTGTTTAGTTTCTATTTCGTGCTCAATGGCGAAGTTGGAATGCAATAAGTGCCACTTCTTTATGTAGGTTTAGGGGGTTGTTTTACATGGAGCTAAGTTACTACACGTTCTAATCGATTCCTATAATAAGATTTGCCGATGTACCCCAGGTATACTCTACTCCATAATCCGCGAACAACTCCTCTCCCACTTCCAGTTTCCGAAGTGTTCGCACCGCAAGCATTTGGTATTCCCGTAGTTGATGTGGGGTGCGTCCTGTATTTGGAGTTCGAATGACCCGCACATTTGCAGTCCTTCGTTTCGTCACACCATCTGCAACTGCATCAATGTCCTTATCACCTTCCATATATTTGGGATCGTTAATAGTTCCACCCAATGAAAAAGGAGCGGAGACAATCCATACAGGTGTTAAACTTACTCCTTGTCTTCTTTCTGTGTGGTTATGGAATATATCGCCGTGGACGTTAAACTCCATCAAATACTTCTGAAAGCGTTCGGATGTGGCTCTCAATAACCGTTCACCATATCTCTTGTGTACCTCTTTTCACCAGTGTTCCATAGAAGTAACATATCTCGTAATTTTCCATAAATCGGCGTGTAGTGAACACCCCCACTCCGGCGCCAGGGTGACGAATTGTCGACTTCACGATACCACAACCGCACATGGTCGCTTCCAGTGCCAACATGTTATTCCAATCCAGAAGCCCCATATTTCCCTGCAAAGTTTTAGGCCATTCGTGAAAGGCCTTACGCCTACCAATGGTTACCAAGCTCTCATCCCGCCTCATTGACGCATGAAAGTCCACAATATGCGTAGGAAACTTTTTGATACTGGGAATAGCCGGATGGAGCCTTTCATGATATCGAAGGGCGGACATTCCACTTCTGAAATAAGTTCGACACCCTAAACATAGCATTCCGAACTTCCTGCGTTACCTGGATATCCGTCTCATTTTCCCGCATGCACAATGCGAATTGAATATTTGTGGCGTGCCTAGCATGGGCAAAGCAGTCAGGGTCTGGCTCACAACCGATGAACCTACGATGCTGTTGTAACTCCATGCCTGCCATTGCTGTCGAAAACGTGCCCGCAAACAAGTCGACCACAATATATTTAGCTTGTGAAAACCGACTGATTAGCTTCTTCAACAATGCCCGAGGTTTCTGTTCGGATCTCACCTTTTGTAAAACGTAGCCCCCAACTTTCTTCATTCTCTTCCAGTGAGAAGTCTCCCCATTAGACATGGGGGTACCTGGTCAATGACACTGTGGTACCCGGCTACCTTGACTGCACGAAGTTGAAGTTCTCATAGTTCACCATCACATGCTGCTGCGCGTAGCTGAGATCATTTCGAACTCCATGTACAGCATACTTCATTGCAGTGAAAAGGGAGCACGAGCTACGTCCAGGGTTACGCATCGGGTTGCCTTGCAACCGTACAACGTGCATTGGGACCTGGTCCGCAACAAAGGAACGCCTTGGTACGCCATTTTCGTCTTTTGCCCCGATGGCAGAAAGTACATCTCTCCATTCCTGGACCTGCTCGAAAGCACTAATGATGACAAAATGGCCCCCAGAACGTAGCAGTCTTGATAGGAGCTTTGCAGCCTTCTTCATGTCCTGAGGGCTCAGTGCATCATACCAGCTGTTGCTTAGGTTTTTTTCCCTTGGATGTTGTACGGAGGGTCCATGAGAACCAGTTGAACTTTTCCCAACGGAGACACACCATCTCTGCGCAACGTCTCGTCCATCTCTACCATATCCTCAAAACCCGCAATTGTACAAGCGAAAGTACTTCTCCATCTGCTCCTCACAACTTCGGAAAGCCATTTTGTCATCCAACGACGCAATGGATGGCGGGGGTATTACGCCTACCCCGGACGCTTCGTCACCAGTACTTCTTTTCCCAATGTCGGCCAGTATGTTCGTATCACCATCTCCTTCTTCGCCTCTCCCCTCCTTCGGCTCCGTTGGTTTCCCAATTTCCTCCACCTCCTCTACATCATCTTCAATTTGTATGGAAGGTTCTGGTTTGGATATCGGTGTTACCGCCATACTAGGGACGTTCACTGATTCTTTTAGTTTCAACGGGCTTATGGCCTCCATGACGGAGGACACAAGCGAATTCAAGAAACTATCGAATCTCTGAGCAAACGCCCGTGATGGGTCCCTGGTAAACGTCTTCAGAACTGTCTATCGTCCTGGTTCGGAAATTGAGTAGAACTGCTCATTCTCAATTACCTTGTTGAGGTCCGATATGAACTCCTCCGCAAGCATTCGGAGGGCAGCATCGATGACTTGCGGTAGATTCCATGCCCACGGGATGACCTCTGTTTCAATAACAGTTTCAACTTTGCTCGGTAGCAAACGATGGTTGTTATCCCGGTTGGAGAACCCCTCTGCCCTCGTCTCAATCGCTTGAAACTGCATTTCGTCTTACATGACTCGGATGAATGGAAGAAGCAGGACCTCCACGGTAGGGAATCCCAGTAATTGAGAGAAACAGTCCCATGCTATCGTTATGAACTGCACACCAAATCCAACACGCTGAGCTAGGAGTTTTTTGGATATTTGGACATTCACAAAAGGCGTGGGATATCCCTTGTCTCCTCTTTTTCTCTTCTGGCCTACAACTCTTTTTTTCTTGGAAGCTTTCTGAATGAGCGAGAGAAAGAGAATCCTTTGGAAATGTGTGGCAACGGTTGTGGCGAACTGGGGGTCCACCCGTCCCACTCACTTAAGAGGTATAGCCATGGACTTGAAAAACTTGGTCAAAGTCACATTTTTCGGTATTCCTTTAAATTTCACCTCGGTATAAGCATTCCAAAAGTCCCTTACGCGCCGGTCTCTATCATAGTCCAAGATATCCAATAACCCAGTTGAGAGGTATAGCTGACGATAAGACCCTTTCAGAGATACGACCCGTTCACTGTCAGTAAACGTCGGATGCCCTGGACCCACAAGAATATAGAAGTAATTCTTTGCCAGTGGTAGGACGTTTCGATTCTTGATAACGTAATCAACAAACTCGCTGTGTCCCACCTTCCTTGGCCGATTTTCATCTCGCATTGTCGACGCGTAATGGTCGCGGAATGCTAGCCATACTGTGACAAGCTCATCTCCGGAGCCATACAGTTTTCCAACCTTCATATCGGAGCTGGAGGGTGCCGGTGACGTAGACCTCGATGCACTATGTGGAGCCATTTTATGCATGCACGGGAAGGAGTTGCGTTGATGGGTTATGATTGGAATTTCCGGAGCGGATGAGAGATGGCAGTGGATTGGAAAAGATAGCGTACGGTAGAAGGCAGCGCACGGGAGACTGCAGCGGGCAGGGGATAACTGCCGACGAGATATGGTAGTGCGAGGGGGATGGAAGTGGGCGGGAGAGGATAGCAACTATACAGCACGAAGCAGGTTCTTTCAACATGACAGGGAGATGTGCACGATACCTCAGATTCACCTGAAGCCGTAAAGAGGTGTCAGGGAAACCGTGGACATTCGAGGGATATAGAACTTGGTGAATGCAAACATATACGCGAAGTTATAAGTAACGGCTGGTAGGACAGCGGACCAGGTGGGCGTGGCGCTTCATCAGTGCACTGATGAAGCGCCACGACCCCCTGGTCCGCTGTCCCAAAAAAATATTTCATTTTCCATATTTTTCAACGACAGCCTGAGACAGCTGACCGGGGTGTCGTGGCGCTTCATCGGTGCACAGATGAAGCGCCACGACACCCCGGTCCACTGTCCTAACGCGCCGTGGGTGATGAAGCTGTGGTAGAGGTACACGTGGCACCGCCAACGCGCTGTCCTACCAGCCGTTCCGTTCCTTATAGCTTGGCGTATATCTTTACATTGTATGTACATTCTTAACCAAATGGCTGGGAAAAAATACGAAAACCTCCCCAAGCCGCAGAGTATTAGGACATAAAATTAGAAGTTGTACTATTCCTATGTGACACAAAGGATGTCCTAATCTTAGCTACGAAGCGTGAGATTGTGCCACCTTTGCAATACTATTTACTATGGTTACCCTATTCTTAGCCATATGGTTGTGATGAAATACGAAAACCTCCGCAGGCAGCATAGGAATACGACATCCTTTAAACCATATAAAGATAGAAGATGTACTAACTTTATACCATCCAATGGATATCCTATTCCTAGCTACAAAGCGTGAGGGTGTGCGAAAACCTCCACAAGCACCATAGGAATAGGATACCCATTGCATAAGATAAAGATAGAAGATGTACTAACTTCATCTCATCCAACGGATGTCCTATACCTAGCTACGAAGCGTTATGGTGTGCGAAAACCTCCGCAAGCAGCATAGGAATAGAATATCTCCTATATGATATAAAAATAGAAGATGTACTAACTTTATATCATCTGAAAGATGTTCTATTCGTAGCTACAGAGCGTGAGGGTGTGCCACCTTCTACGGAGATACATCGTTCTATTCCCGCAACCGAGACATACTTTCGGTTGTGGAAGATGAATATATACCGGTAGAAGGTGTGACTAAGAAGGTAGAGCGTGAAAGGTGTTAAGAGGGGGAGGCGGGACGGCTTTTATACAGCACCACACGTTTGGCTGGGAAGCGAAATGTTGAAAATATAAAAATATCCTCTTCGTCCAACCGCTAGTTTCAAAAAAGTTCCTATTCTTTTGAGACAGCGGACCGGGGTGCCGGGGCGCTTCATCGGTGCACCGATGAAGCGCCACGACACCCCGTACGCTGTCCCAACGCGCCGTGAGTGATGAAGCTGGGGCCGTGGCACACGCGGTACTGCCAACGTGCCGTAAGCGATGAAATTCTCTCGCTGTCAACGCGCCGTGTGCGATGAAACTGGGGTGATGGCATACATGGCACCGCCAACGCACCGTAGAAAGTGGACCGTGGTGTCGTAGCGCTTCATCGGTGCACCGATGAAGGGCCACGATACCCCGGTTCGCCGTCCCAGAGTGAAATTAGTCCGCCACAAATTTTATTTATTTCTTTATAGCTCATACTTTGTTGTACAAGTGTACTATAGATGTTGAGTAGCTTGATGTAGCTTTGTAAATGTCCCGCGAGTATGCTATAAAATTTTATATAGTCGGAGTGTATAGTTTAAACTAATATTGAGCGAACGAGCATCCGTGATGAAGTAGATGGAAAGGAAGAGGAGTGAACGTTACAACTATCTAACCGATCTCATGAGCGTTCTCGACGGTCCTAAACAACCTTTTCGATTCTATCAGCCACGTGTAACCGCGATGGCGCCTTGCAAGCATAAAGGGGGCGGTATTCAAGACGACCGAACCCAAGTAGAGGGGTGTCAGAAATGCCGCCCATAACAAGAGGGAGAGGAATGGCAAAAGGCACTACGCTGCGTATGCCACCAGCCCGAGCAATGAAGAAGAAGCCTTCGCCCGCTTCTACGCCGGTAGTGAAAGGCGGCAATGCAGTGCATTTGTTTGTGACGGTTGGAAAAGAAAAGAGCAGGGTGAAAGTGGGAACCGCGGAGGTGAGAGGTGTGGGGTCCGCCGGTGGTGCCGGGAAGGCTCTTTGCCGTTCACTTTATGGGTATCTTCTAAGCGCGACTGCCCTAGAAAGGTGAAGACATGGTTGCGATCTGGAGGACAAAGATTATAAATCATGGAAGCGCGAAGTACCCTTACCGTTTTCAAGGTCCTGAAGACCCACCAAGTACGCTGCGCGAGTTGTTCTGGGCTGGGTTGTATGTGTGAGATAGGTCGATGATGGACCCAATCGAGATTCCGCAAAGTTTTATTTCAGTGTCTGGGGCTGGGAAGTCTTCTACATCTCAGCCTGAGAAATTGGTTGCTCTGGAGGTCGAGAAACCAGCTGAGGAAGCTTCTATAACTCCAAGAAAGTCATCTCAAGGGGGAAGAAGCCCGTAGGAGCGAGCGTCAGCATCATAGAAGACTCCGACGACGATATTATGGAGGTCTTTCAGACGAATAAGGCTCCATTTACTGGCCCGGAGGAGGACTTTTTCGATGAAGGAGACAGTGTTCCGTCGGAGGAGGTTGACAACACCCTGTCTTTCAAGAAGACTTCCGTCGCCGACTATGTTCAGCGGAGGTTGAAGATGGATATCGAGATGATTGAAATCCCGAAGAAGACAGCACGAAGTGTGAATCTGGGACACAAGGAGGCCACGATGATGAAATGTTGCAGCTTTGGGTGGCTTCCGTCTACATTTGCGATTGCTGTGGCATCTCTAGGGAAGTATGATATGAATGAAATAGTTGTTGATGGGAGAATTTTTGTGCCCGTAACCGTCATAGACGGATATCACCGAATTCTTGTGCTACGATACTTGCATGGGGAAGGCGGGAAGTGAGTGGATATAGTCCGTTCTTTGGATGTTGTGCTGTAGGGAAGAAAGGATGAGAAGGACGTGAAAATGAATGAGGTGCTAGGACTCGGCAATCTTCTGAACGAGATGAGTTCGAATGTGCTGAAGATATCGATTGCAGACAAACTTCATAGCACGGCATCTTTTGTGCAGAACGTCGTGGACGAGTCACATGTGGATGTGAAGAGCATTACTTCGAAGCAGTTAGCTGGTGATTTGAAGAGAAGTGAGTCTATTGGAGACTACAGCGTGCGTCACTTGACTCGTTACGCGACATTGGCTCTGAAGTTTGTGGAATGTGAAGGGCTTTTGGAGTTCTTTGAGAAAGTGTGTGAGGAGGGTCTAGACCTGACGTTCACGCATGTCTGGAATGATCTCCTGATGGGTCTCACCAATGGGCAGTTTCGATTTGTCATACGTTGTTTGCAATGGCATGTGGAACTGAGGTTGTCTTCTTCTACGAGAACCGGTCGTTTTGAAGACGGGAGGAAGCACTTCTTTCAATGTGCCATAGTTATGTACAACCTATTTAATGTCACTGGGAAGAAGAAGAAGATAAGTGTTGAAGAAGTAGCGCAGACAGTATGCAACTTAGGAGAAAAAATGTGTCTGTGATGGAATATCTGGGTATGCGGACAGCAAAAATGAAACTTAGCGGTGCGAGGCGTTTATGGGACGGAATGGTATCTAGAAGGGTGAAGATTGCGGTATCAAGCTTCAAGAAGTTTTCAAAGTATCGCTTCAAACTTCAGAGGAGGTGAAGGAGGTGAGGGAGGAGGTGGTTGAAGTCGTGGTTTCAGGTGATGGTACGTCAACCGCAGCACCTAATGAGGCAAAAGAAGCTCCCATGTTGTTGGAAGCTTCCATGCAGGGGGAAGACCCTGAAGCAGAGCCATCAGGGTTGAGGCGGAGCACACGGAAAAAGATTGCTCCGGGCTGGCTGAAAGAGAATTGGGGTACCAAAGCTGGGAGCAAGAAGAAGAAGAGGAGGTTAATTGATCTTACTGACGATGAGGATGAGGTAGAAATCCAACCTGCTCTGAAGAAGATGAAAAAGGGCACCATGAAGACCACTTCTGGAGATATACCAATGAAGGTTGTTACCTTATTCAAAAATATGACGAAGCCGGCATTGAAGAAGTTCCTCAAAGAACAGAAAATTAATTTGGTGTCGTCGAGCGAGGATGAAAGTGGTGGCAGTGAGGACGATAGCAGGTTCGTTCAGGACGAGGAAGAAGCGGTGGAGGAAGGAACGATGCGTGGATTTGAAGATAAGAATCCCGAGAAACCACCGAAAGGGATGAATAAGGCCGTTCAGTGGGCTGGTGGACCGGATACTTCATGGACGAGTCTCGTGAATGCGCTACCGAGTGAGTGGCCGGGAGGGAAGAATGCAGTGAAACATCAGCACCCGTGGATGGAGATGATTCATTTGCGAAAAGATCACATGGCGGGGTGTTTGGGGGTGGCTGATTTGAGAGCGGTCCATCACGCGATGTAGTGGCATGCCACCCGGAATGTGCACAAGGCGCTAGGTAGCTCGAAAGAACCAGTTCTTGGGGTGAAGCTTCCGTTGAAGGGAAAGCCGACAGAGGAGGAAGAAGCTCTTTGGATGGCAGCGATGGAGAGGGATGGCCTCGCTCGAAAGTAATTTGCAACCAAGAGAATGGAATTGATGGAAAGGGGTTTCTGTGTTTTGAAACACTTCGGAACTGACGAAGGTATGTCAGAGGAGGCGAAGAGGAGAAGTCTGGTGGTGGATGAAGATGTGACGGAAGGGTGGCTGGAGTTTTTTGAGAAGGACTTCAAGGAGCAGCCAGACTTGAAGTTTGAAGAGAACCGAACGAAATGGAATCCCATCATCAACTTGGGGGAAGGAAAGAATGCTGGGGACAGGATGCAGGGAATTGGACTATATATTACGACCAAGAAGGGGATTGTTGATTGCATGGAATCTGATGAGAAGATTGTGATGATGGTGAGAAAGCGGGCATTGTTGGATGCGAGGTTTGGGCAAATTGCATCCGCTCTTCGCCTTGGTAACAACAGCAAGCCTAAGAAAAGGATGTATGCGCCGCAGACCTGAGGGCGTGTGTTGTGTACGGGGGAGGGATGGCCAAGGCAGGTTTTGCACAGTGATTTTCGAGGATTGACGAATGTGGAGAAGGATAAGGGAGATATTCGGGGTTTTCGTGATGGCCTCTGGAGGGAGTTCATTTTTGATATGGGTTTGTGAGAGGTCTCACAATATGTATGTGACGGATGAAAAGAGTTTAAGGAGGTTATCACATACAATGGTTGTGAAGAAATTCAGGGTTCCGCCTTACTCTGTGTTTATTGGGAGAGGGGATGTGTTTCATGCGGGAGCTGGGTACATGGATGCGTTGGTGAAAGAGAATTGCCTGAGTTATCACATTTACTTTTTACTAGAAGGATACAAGCTCCCTGGGGAGGTGCACAGGGAGCCAGCGTTTTGGCTAAAGTTCGTAGATGAGGACTTTGGGCTAGGAGAAAACCCAAATGATCAGCTGGACGATGATGAAGGTTTGGAGAAAGAGAGTAAAATGGGAGATATAGAAGATAAAGAGGAGGAGTACGAAGAGGAAGATGAAGAGATGTCAGGTGGCCCTGCTGAGAATACGGATGAGAATTACGAGAAAAGGCAGATGATAATGGATGACGGCGATGAGTAGGTATAATGTAGCACTTATACTGTTGTGTTTGTTTGTGATAAAGACTTGAAATAAAAGCTGAACGGGTGATTTGTTTAAGCGGCAACTGAGAAAGAATTGAAGGACAAAAACCGGTTGTGTATGTAGTTGCAACGAGTACAAGGTTTATAATTTGTTCTAATTACTAGAGAATGTGATATCTAAGAACATTGGCATAGTTGGTGTGTAAAGCAGCAGGGTCCTGTCTTCCAGCTAGTTTCCCATCTGCAGAGGTGATATAGAAGTAAGCATTTCTGGATTCATACTCCGAGAAAGAGGCTGGGAAGGAGGTAAGGGTGCTGCCGTATTCCAGAAGGGATTCCACTGTAGAAGGGATATTGAAAGAGAGACCTGTGTTGAAGGTGAATACCCCTAGAAGCTCCTTCATTATAGTTGAGACAATAGTTTTGTACCTGGTAGCCACTTCATGCATGGTAACGAATCCAAATGAAGAACCGACGAGATTGAAGGAAGAGATCCAAACGAGCTTTTGGTAGTAAGACTTGGAAAAGGCGTTTTCGTCGACGATACTGCAAGTAAGACCTGCGGTCCAGAAACTTTCCGCTATTGCCAGAGCCTACTTTTCGGTGGCTGTGGTTAGACCATTGGGAGAGAGAGGCGTGACACCATCCTGTGGGGAAGCGCCGACAATAGGAACGGCGATGTAAAGAGCGGCTTGTGTGCAGTGCTCAATTCTGTGTTGGGAAAGGATGGGAAGAATATGGCCATTCTGGATGAAGACCAAGTCTTCTGCTCGTGATGCTGGACAAGACAGAATTAATTTTTCGAGAAGGTCGTTCCTGCCACAGAAAAAGATTGGACCTTGGGGAAGGCAATCTGCCGAAATGAAGTCTTAGATGGAGAGAAACGTGTCTCGAGGGGAACCATTCTTGTAAATCATGGTGCAAATACGGCCTCTACCTGCGACAACAGTTGGGATGATTGTAGAACGGAGGGAAGATGAATGGGAGCCCATTGCGATGAGTTTGTTTTATTGAAGGTATGGGCTGTTGGAAGCTGTCGGGAGCTGATAGCTGTGAAAGGAAAGTGGTATACATTCTAAGGAGTGGAGAAAGATTTAAGTAGGCGACTGGGCTGTTGTTTTTGTCATGGAAAAAAGTGTTCCAGGGGATAAGGGGATTTATATGATTCGGTTATGGAAAGAAAAGGGCCGCAGGGCTATAGAGGAGGTAGGGTCGAAGAGTGTGTCTATGAGAAGGTATGCAGTGAAATAAAGAATAGAAAGTAAGAATTTATGGTACCGTTGGTACTTGAGAGGTGGTGCATCAGGAGTTTCATTTGGATGTAGTATGGACCGAACTTGGGAAAATGTGAAGATTTCTAGGAAAAAAATGGAAATTGTGCGGAGTGGCGGCAAATAGGAGTGGATATGAATGGGTTAAAAAGGGTTTTGCAGCGCAATTGGGTGTGTGGCCGACAGTGTCACGGGTGTGCGGAGTGGAGGGGAGTGCTGCAACTGTTGGGTTCACCTCGCTTGTTCTCATCTATCTCCGTTATCGTGGACCGCTGTTTATTTCTGCGATGTCGAATGGGTGTGTCGAGGACGAAAAGCTAGTGGCTTTGCTTCACCGGACGGAGGTACCAGAGACGCCACCGGGAAGAAAGGAGGAGAGTGGGGACAAGGTTTGCATGGGGGAGAAAGAGGGAAGTGGGGATGGAGAGGGAGGTGGGGGTGATGGGGATGGAGGGGATGGGGCACCGGAGAGGAGGTTTGGGGCGGAGATCTAGGAGCGGTTGAGGAGGCTTGGAGAAGATCTGAAGGAGAATTTTGGCGACTGGCTTTCTGAGATGGTGGGTGAGATGGGAGGGGTGGGGCTGAGTGTGTCGGAGATTGGGGTTCCAATGGATTTGATTTCAACGATTCGGAAAAGGATGAAGTTGGCTGGAATGGGGACTGGAAGGCATGTGAGTGGGATGGTAGAGTGCGTTGGGAGGGAGATGGTGACGCTGGGAAGGCAGAATATGGGGCTGAGGGGACCTGTGGAGGTGTTGGAGGCGCAAGTGGGACAGGTGGAGAAGGCGTCCAAATTGTTGTTGGAGGTGAAGGAGCTGGTAAGGGAAGGAGGCGTTGGGAGGGAGGAGGGAAAAGAGAAAGGGTCACCGGTGACGCCTGGTTCTCGTGGTGGGGGTGGGTGTGTGAGGGGAAGGAGCGGAGAAGGGAATGGAGGGGGAGGTTGGGGGAAGTCGACTGAGGAAGAGGCGAAAGGGTGGGGTGATGATGGACGAAGATGGGGAGGTGTGTGTGCTGTGGCAGCTGCTGGGAGGAGCGTCACTTGTTGGGTTTGGTAGTGCGGCGGTGGCTGTGCGAACGGCGGAGCGCATGCTGGAGGAGCAGGAGGAGATGAGGCTGGGAGGGGTTGGTGTGGGGCAAAGCCGGGAACGGAAGGAAAGAACATAAACCGCGCCAGCGGCTACGCAACCAAGGTGTTCAGCCTTGCTCCCTATTGGGGCAGAGCAGTGGCAGAACCCTCCGATGAGGCCGACACGTGCCGGGCGTAACTCCGGGCAGCCTCTTCCTGACTTACAGACGGAGGTTGGGGGTGGCAATCGGGGTGCCAACAGGATGGATTCCACTGGGTGTGGCGTATCCCGTAGCAAAAGGGACGAGATAGAAGGTAGCAAAATGAGCCGCATTACGGAGCACAGACTCGTGAGAGCTGGGAATAATCCCGAGACAAAAAGGGGCAAACCTGTACAACAGGGCGAAGTGTAACGAAGCCGTAAGACGGGAAAACAGAAAGAGTGTATGGAAGAATGATAAATAAGAGACCGTGACGACGGATCGGTGCTTCTCGGTGACGGAGGTGGATAACTTGTCCGGATAAGCGGCGGTATTCCCCGAAAATGGGGCGAAAGACCGTGCGCAAGCGGAATTCAAGCTAGAGCCAAGGCCTCGTTCAGGTTTACTTCCCCGTACAGTGGCAGCAAGTGCCGCCACTTATATACGGCTGACAAATATCACTAAAATATCTAAGTACCCGGCACGCCGGCCAACACTACCCACGTGTACCTCCGTGGCACACTTGCAACGGCGCATCCGGTAATCGGGCGCGGGCACACACGTGTCGCGCCAATCCTACCCTTCATAGGCGGATCCCTAATCCGGGCCAAATAGGCAAATAGACTTCATAATAGTAGGAAGTTCAGCCGAAAATAACAACGGATATATGAGTGGCATCCCCCTCAGTCCCTGCCAAGGGCAATTGCTCTACAGTTGGGAGCCGGTTTGGGGCTAGGAGGGTGTACGAGAATGGATAGAGTGTTCCGTTGGAATTCTTCAACTTGATATTTAGGGAAAGTAAGACTCAGGATCTGAATGCAGGGTTGGAATGAGGGAGCGCTGGTGGTTGGTTCGTAATGTTCTAGAGTGTTTTGGACGAGTGTGGGGAATGTAAAGTTACGAGCGGTGGCAGGAGAACTGCAAACTAGCCTTCAACTCCAGTAGGTGAAGTTTGAACTGCACTGAACGGAAACGTTATTTCCAAAATAAATTTTTTGCCTTGCCAACTAGGGCAAACTGCAAAAATGCTAGTTTTTTCGGACTTTTATTTTCACAACTAGCGATATAGCATACTAAATTAGCATTCCGAGAACACCGACGAGTGTGTGATAAACCTGCTACTGCACGGTAAACTAAACTAGATAAATAGACTAACAAAATGTATATAAAATACCAGCAATGCTGTGCCAGCCACCACGTGTACCATGGTTGTACAAGGGCCAATGTTCGTAGTAAGATCCACCTAGAAAAAGGTGAAACATCCATGTGGAATTGCACTACATTGTATTTAACTGCCTGAACGTGAAACTGGCAGATTTGAGCCTTCTCGTTGCAAACGCGAGCATTACGGTTGAAGATGGGGAAGCAATTTGTGAGAGCCGCTGGACATTTCAATACTGAAATGGAAGGAATGACATACAAATCATCCCGAACAATGCCGCGAGAGAATGAAACGCAATAAATAATGATTGTGTGGTCGCTTACATCCGAGAACGCACCGTAATCATGTCTATCCTATTCAAATCAAACCAAAGCAATGCCCCTGAAGCGCAAATAGAGAATCTTCGCTTGAGGTCCAATTCTTCTTTGCCGAGCTCAAATTCGACCCGCAGCAAACTATGCAGCAATATGCAAAAGAATTGCTTCATGGCTTTCTGAGTGGACTGACCGACGAACTTGATGTGCAAATACGCATGTTTTTGTCTGCGTGAGAAACTCAATGTAGGCACGGCCCGAGGACGTCGTTTACAATTATTCAGAATTGAGTGGTAGAAATGAACAGAAGTCTATCGGCTTTTTCGCTGACAAGGATTCGGAAAAGAATCGTGCTTTTCAACATGGATGTTTCGAAGCATTGGGGTACCGGGGGGGTCACGATATAGTGCTAGATTGAGTACAGTAGGTAACACGATATAGTGCAACCCCCGTTCATAAGCAGGAATGGAGCCCTATTTCTGGAGTGCGCATTATTCAGAAAGGCGGAATTGACCACCTGTGCGGGTCTCAATCTTTTACTGAAGCAATTCAGTTATCAGTAACTGCCACGTGCGCGTCTGAGACTCTTTCCTCTTCGTATCGAGAAACAAACGTTTCGCTCTCCGCAAATGGTTGCACATGTCCCTGATGTTGCTGTCAAAGGCGCACTGCTCCAAAAAAGTTAAGTGGCACAGCACGTCCTTCACGGGAGGTAACGGACGACACACGACAGTTCCATCGTCTTCGTCCGAACAGTTTACGTCCCCTACAGAACTTTCTATTCTCTCAACACTCCGCAGAGCTAGCGCATCGTTCACCACAGCCTCTGATATATCCAGATCGTCCTCAATAGTAAACCACTTATCAATGTCCCTCTCATCGACACCCTCTATTGAATTCTCGTAAAACGGGGCCCTCCGATCCAAAGAAATAGACAAAGGTTCAAACATTTTCAGCAGTCCGTTCGTCCCCTTCAACATAGTTTCATGTTCCATTTTGCCTTCACTGGCAGTTACAGAACCTTCATGACGCAAGGGTAGTACACGTGCTTTCACCCAACATCTAGCAATTGTTTTCTGCGATATAGAACTCCACGAATGCACCACCATGTGCGACACATCAAGTAGATGGGGGTCAAAACCTTCACGAATACCTTTTGTTCTTGCTCGCAGTGCTCGGTTGCTGTCCCTCCTCTGCTGGCTGGTCTCAATTTCAGCCATTATTTTGTTTAGAAGAAGATGGCGGCAGCGTATCTTCCAAGCTGCAATGACCCCCATATCCATGGGCTGGTGAAGCTATGTGCCATTAGGAGAAAGAATCATGATCTTGACCTGCTCGCGGCTATCCTTGATATCAGTTCCATGCGGGCCACAGTTGTCCATCAGCAGCACGCATGGACGAGACGTTCGTTTTCTGACAAACGGGAGGAACACGTCGTAGAACCACTTCTTAAACGTCACGCTGTGAGACTAAGAATTTGCTTGAGAGAAATAAGGAACAGCCGGAGGCCCCAACCTAAAAAAACGATGATTCTTCGCTTTCCCAATGATGGCCATCGGTAGTTTGACCGAGCCGTCTGTATTAGTGGACACATATGCAGTTGTTCTGTGCTTCCTTTTCATTGCCTTTGTTCCCCTGACACGGCTTTTACCGTCTTCTTGTACAATGTAGGTCCGTCGTCGTAGTAATTTGAAAAACAAACCTGTTTCATCTACATTGTAAATGCAGTCCACTTCGTAGCTTCTCAGCTCTTCCCTCAAAGCAGCCATCTCTTTCGCTACGGAGACAACGGATGCGATACCAGTCTCTCCGTGTAGCACAATTGATCTCAACGCATGGAGCATAATAAACTTGTGCACCCATCCTACTGATGCCGTAAAGTTCTGCAGTTCGCGGCGTTCTTGTTCGTCGTTGTCACTCATAGCATCTACTGCCTCGTCGCGAATCATTCGCGCTTTGTGCTGTAGAGTTGTCTGGGTTACTGGCATCTTCACTGAGCGCGCAAAGTGAACAAATTGGATAAGCTGTCGCTCAATCACTGGAAACGCTGGTGGTCGACTTGATTTTTGTTCCAAAGAGAACGCGTTAGATTCAATTTGCTTTTGGAGGTGCGGAGCCCTTTGTTTCAGGGTTGTAACTGTGCGACGGGAGACAGAGTACTTGCGCATAATAACGGCGGCATTATGTCCAGTGGATAGCAGTCGAGCCGCCTCAAGTTGTTCGGCGACGTTCAGCCTGGTTCGTCTTGACTTCTTGATGACAGGACTGGAGAACTATGCGTCTGGTTGTGGGGTGTCAGGAGACACTGGAAGAACAATAAGATTTTTGGAGTGTATTAAGGGGTATTCTGGAAGGTTTAGGAGCGCTGGTCTGTCCAGATGTGGCCTTAGTTTAGGTACCTCTCCAGATCCCTTCAAAATTGTGCAAAGGGATTTGGGGTAGCGATATACCGAAGTTAGCACTACTCAATCGAGCACTATATCGTGACCCCCCTGTAGTGCTAACTTCGGTATATCGCTATCTCAAGCAGCAATTTTACGCGAAAGGGGAAAAGTCCTTTGCACCGAACGCTTCTTTCCAAAACGTCAATCATGTTACGTTGCTCGGAACGGTATTTGCGGACGGACGTCATGGTGTTCCAATGGTAATATTTGAGGAACCACGACTTAGAACACGGGGAATCAGCAGGAGCACCAGTTCACAACCAACACTGCAGTGTATTGCAGAGTACCTTCCGACAAATGCAATCGTTACAACGTGAAAAGAGGTAGCATCAATGGATTACAAAGATTTCCTCCAGTGGTCGGAACACTTTATGCGTGACACGAAGAAACCTCAACCCAATGGGGAACATATTGTTCTCGTGTACGATGGTCACAGAATTCATCTATCGATTCTTGTTCTCGAACTCCTCGCGAAATCTAATGGCATCGGTTACGCTCTCGCCGCGCACACAAGCGGGACTACTCAAGCTTTAGATGTTGGTTTATTCCCTTCGATGAAGCATAACTACCGGAATATGTTAGAAATTGCTTGACAAAGTCGACATAGAAGCGCGAGCGTCGTCGGTGAATTTGATTTGGCTCAGATCATCTGTAGTAGTTATCGAAAAAGTTATAACGTCAGTAATATAACAGCAGGCTTCGTAAAGTGCGGAGTATGGCCGCTGGATGATTGTGGGCTTTTTTCGCAAACCCGGCCCTACAGTTTCGAGGAACCAAACCGAATTGCTACGATGGAGGTAATGATAGACATGATCGACAAACAAGAAGAGAAAACTGAGGCGGAAATTCTGAAGGATGTGCATCTACACTCATCAGGATTCTGATATACGGCTTATAGTACTGTACTAACAACGGATGCGGCATTTTTCTTGCTGCAACTGAGCAATGAAACCCGTGAGCTTGCTAAGCAGAAGGTGCTGTCCGCAGCTGCAGAAAAAACGAAGGCCGAAACAATCGAGAAGAAGCGATTTCGTGTGTTGTGGGCTCGTCACAAATGTCTTGATGGCTTACGTCGGGTACGGAAATAAGGGAGGCATTTTTGATGCTAAGGGTCTTGAAAGTACGAAGAGCCATTGCGAAATCAAAGGTTTCGGTGGCGAAGCAATGAAGAATTAACGAATGTGTTTGGGCAGCGCAGAGTTAATGAATGAAACTGTTGAAGGGGTGGAAGATGTTGGTGACAGTCAGCCGCTTGTTGCAATTTAATGCTTATTATTTCAGAGTGTGCTTGAGGTGCAATTCTTTGATTTCATGTTTTTGGCGTTCTACGAAGAGATAAACTCTGTCGCTTTGCTTTCGCTGCGTTCTACTCGTTTGTTTCACGGAAAGCGAGAATACAAGGTGCCACCGAGGGTGGGACGAAGAATCAAAGAAACTACAACACAATTCGAGGTGGGCGCCAACTTGATTCTCATACTGTCCAAGAATCAGGAGCATCCACAGTACAAGAATCGATTTCTATCTGGGCAATTGCATGCGTGGGAAACGTACTCATGTTTACAGCGTAGTTGAAAATGGAGTCCGTCTTTTGTACGTGAGAGATAGGCAACGTGATGGGCAAGTTGAGCAGAAGCCCGTGCCTGAGAAACAAGAGACAGACAGAAACTCGGTGTAATGGGGGCGCGCGAGTTAGATCTCTCCGGCGCAAGCAAGTACTTTCTGCGAGCAAACCAGACAAGAATCTTCTTCTCTCTTCTTTAGTATAGTCAGGCGCCCCTGCTCACACTAGAATGCAATCAGCTTTGATTCTGGGGGAGCTCAAATGCTTCACTGCGTACTTTCACTAAAACTTTTACTCACTAAATGAAGTATTTGTTGCATAAACTCCCTTATACAAAGGTAGGGCTGAAGATACAATGTGGGCTCCTCATGGGTCGAACATGTACCCGAAATTCGAAAACCTACGCCTTTAACATAGAAACAAAGACAATTCTACATTTTCTTGACTTCTGGCTTTTACATCTTTGTCCTTGATATGTTTCCTCCTTTCTCATTCTCCCGCAATGACAGAACGGCACCCGGGATACACACAGCAGTGTTCTACGAACATTGCACAAAAAGATTGTCGTTCTTTCATGCAAAGGAAATGAACCTATTACGTTACAATTACAATTTAATACGCAAGAAGAACAAAGTCCGAAACATCTATGCATCCTAAGACACCAACGGACAGTCCCAATCGCAAATCTCAAGCTCCGATTAACGCGAGATATACACTTCATAGTTGAAGCAAACTCAGAGCATCCGACGCGCCGCTCAGAGAGAAAGAAAGCAACGCGGTTTGCCTTAAAACAACATACGACGCCAATGACTACAGCATTCACGACCCACCAATCACACCACCAACTTCAAACTCGTCTCTATTACTCCCAATGGCTCCCGTCATTATCAATGCATGAATGAGAAATGCAGACCGCCGCATTGGACGGTATATCGAGAACGACATTCGTCTTGTTGACAGCGGTGCATTATTCCGCGATGCCGCTGAACGAGTCCATCTCTCCCCGTCGACCCTTCACTACCACTCCCACAAAGGGAAAAAAGAACCATGCATCAGAGCCAACTCCAGATTGTCATTAACAGTTGAAGAAGAGAACGCAATTGCAGATGTCATGCTGAGCCAAAGCAAGAACGGCAGACCACTGACTCGAAAGGACCTTCAGGACTGTGTGGAGATGATGGTGACTACGTTTCCGCCACACCGCCGTGAGAAGTTGCGATTCCGCAATGGTAGGCCATGGAGAAAAATTTGCGAACTCTTCGATGTCCACCACAGTGACAAAATCATCCTGAAGACTCCATCAAGGCAAGATGGCAAAAGGCTCAAAGCAACAAAGGCTAAAGTCCTTGTTCATCATACGACCACCATTAAGAAGATAATATCCCACTACAACATTCCGCCTTCAAGGATCGTGAATGTCGACGAGACTGGTTTTTCTCCCCTCCAAGACCATCGGCGTGGAATTCTCAGAAAGAAGTATTTCGAAACTGACACCAAGCCTTATACACCGAATGCAGAGTTTCAGAGTGTCAACCATATTAGTCTGCTTGGGATTGAGTTTGCTGATGGTCGAGTGAGAGTTCCCATGATTGTCTTCAAAGGCTGCCGCCTTCGTGTGCGCCGCATAAGCCGACGCAATGATTCCGAGACCGTGCCGCAGTGCATTTCGGGTACTTTCCTGCCAATTCAGTCGTCACCGCTAGCAAGGATATTGCTTCTGTGAATTCTGCAAACTTCTTAAAATCGGCAGAACACTTCGTGAAAGGCACCGAGCACTTGAGGCAAGGGAATGACCGTATCTTTCTCATATATGACGGCCATAGAAGTCATTAAAGTATTCACGTGCTCGAGATGCTCGCCAAAACGAACGTTTTCGCCTACGTTCTAGCCAGCGCGAACGAGTGGAAAATTGCAGCCGTTAAATGTTGGCGTATTCACATCCCTCAGACACCACTACCGCGAAATGTTGACCGTAGTTGCGCGGAATCGAGGGAAGAGTGGAGGGCCAATTGACTAGTTCGAACTAGCGCAAATCATTGGAAAGAGTTACAGGAAGAGCTTTTCGGTTAGCAACATTAAGTCGGGATTTGGCAAGTGTGTGTAGAGTAAACCCTAAAGAGGGTACGTGTCCACCAGGGTGTCCGAGTCCTGCTCCCACAAAAGGGCGAACTCAGAAGTACAGCCCTCTGCCCGTGCGCGTGCCGCGTGGCAGCCGGGTGTAACCCGGAGACGGTGCTGGAATAACCTGAAGAGGTAAAGAAGAGCGTGGGTCTAGAGAAGAATAACCGACGACGGATCAAGAGAGAACGAGTCTAGAAGTGGAGCGAACGGTGCCGTAAGACGGTGTAATGCTCCTACGGAGAACCAAACGAGTAAAGTTACGGCCCGTGCCAACGGCGGGAACAGGGCCGATAGCGGAACGAGACACACACACACGAGTGTCCAAATATAACTCTATACAGAGGCGGAAGCGAGACTTGCACCAGGAAAACGATGAAGTAAACAACGATCCGGTACTTCGGTGAACGACAATAAATACAACCTGATACTGGGGTAGTTAGCGAAACAAGCCAGAAACTGGTAGTAAAGAACTTCCTTAGAGACCCTGAGAGGTGATTGTACGGAAATCAGTCGTGGTTAATCTCCTTAGAGGAGTCGTGAACCTACGTAGGCAGTAACAACCATAGCCCAGCCTTGGGGATGAAGACCACGTACTTCAGGAAGAAGATACGACTCAGGTGAGTTTTAATTAGTGGCTCCAGGGCGAGATCGCCCGAGCATATATACTATCTACTGTATCTAGGGCTGCGCACTCCCACGAGGGCTATACATGTGGACAACCCAGTGTCAGGGTGCCAAAGTATCTACCCAGCGGATGTGACGCCAAATATTTGGACAAATATGCCACAATGCCCTACTGTACACCTATATCATAGGTTCTATTCCCGATTCACCTAACAAGGTACGTCCCAACAATATTTCCAGTTTCACCCGAAGCGGGGTCCATATTCATAGTCTGACACGTCAGGGCTCAATGCATAGCGCTCCATTATGAGAAACTTTATTATGCAGACATCGGATTGCCATTGCTCCACATCTCCCCCTCCCTAGCAAGGGGTTCGCGCTTTGGTCGCGGGAAGGCGCCGGCGACTGGTACGTAAATACTGATCTTCAGAATGGCGGACTCCGAGACTTCGGCAATACATTCACAGCTTCCTGAACCAACGCGTTGTACACCACATCACTCTTCTCCGACTTCGCGGCAAAACCTGTCATCTCCAACCTTCTCTCCTACCGCAGGCATGAACCCTTTCGCGATTAACCCGCTTACGGGGAACGCTTCCTCAAGTGCCTCACAGGCGGCTTCGTCGAGTGCTGCTCCCGTCGAAAACCTTTCCTACTTAGGCTTTCAACAACCTCCTATGCAGGCGTCATCTCAGTTCCATTCGTCCCAAGCTATGGTGTCATTTCATCAACCCTCGGGGTATCAGCAGTCTCCTTACCAAATGGCAGGCTCTTCCAGATACTTCGGCGGGTTTATCTCGATGCCCCTCCCTCAAGGAGGTTCTCACGCACAGCCGCAGTACCATCCATCTGGTCACCAACCTCCTGGCTACTTCTCCCAACAGGGCGCTCAACCTGGACAGTCCTCCCGAGGCTACGACCCCGCAGCGCCTCCTCAGGCTCCCGATGTCGACGCAGAGGCGTGGAACTCCGAGCAAGCGATGCCGTTAACGGTCAATGCCAGGGGCTGGATCAGCTTGGAAAGTCTCCGTTTCAGACGGACTCGGCAGCATGGCGAGGTGTATTGCCGTGCACTTAGGTTTCATCCGACGGCCGTAGCCGACGAGGCTCTTATTGACTCGTATGCTGAGAACGGTTACCTCCAAGGTGGGCTCCATCGCAAAGTAGTTTGGTCCAGAAGCTGGGGTCTCCGTGTGGCGGTCGATCCCCTGCACCTGTTCTGTGCGGGCGGTGATTCCCTTAGTCGCAATAGGGCACTGTGGGCTCAGGCTGCCTATGAAGGAGCTAGCCATGTTCGACCGGATCACTGGGTAACGGTGCGGTTCAACTTTGACGTGTCACATTTCCGAACTTTCGGCGAGAGGTCCTACGGATACGCATTACCGGAGTTCAACAAATCTCCTCATAGGGCTGAGGTACCGAACGTGGTCGATGGTTTGCTTCTCTGGAGTCGTCTCCTTCTTCGGGCGGAATTCCGATACCTTCGGCGATCATCCAATGATTTCTTGTGAAGCTTTGAGCGCCGTGTTCGGCTTGAGCGAAGCTTAGGGTCCCGTCGAGGGTTCTGGAATCCGTATCCAAACTTGGAGGCTGAACGATTGCGCTACAACTCCCTGCCGGGGCGATACGCTGCGCTTCCCAGCTGGTGGGCGAATGTCGAGGTCCCGCGAGGGTGCTACGCCGAACTTCCTCCATGCCTCTACTATGTAGGCTGTAGAATGTTGAAAGATCCCTGTTCTCGGTACTGGACGCTCTTTGCGGTGGAGTGGGGTGCCAGCGTGACGGTACATCTCCTGTGGGATACGTACGATCGTTACTGTCTCTGGTATCTCCCTCCGATGCTCCGATAGATTATCCGGCAACAGGATCTGTTTATACCCTTGGGGTCCGATTTCAACCAGGAAGAGGTTCACCTGCTCCTGCGCTTCATCGAGGCCGGCGATTGGGACCAAATTCCGGTGCACTGGCAGCCAGAAGGTGGTCCTCGCGGCAACGACCGATCACCGGGGAGAATATCCACCCGTTCGGGGACCTTCGCGTACTACGATCCGTGGAAACGGCAAATGATCTCCGAGGCTCATGCTAGAGCGATGATGCGGGCCCCTACGGCTATGCCGATTGGGCACCCGACTGGGTTCGTGTTCTCTGACGACTATGGGCCTCCAGCGAACTGGGTCGATCCCTCCTTAGACCATGGTAATGGCGAGGTGGTGGACGACGACATCCCCCTTGTGGGTATCCCGAATACGGGCGCTGACGCGGCACAGGTCCCTGCGGAGGGCACTCAAGCTCCCGCGGGTTGGGTTCTTGCAACGCCGGCTCCCGGAAACAACGCTGGTCACCAGTAGTCTGGGCAGGGTGCCTGAGGGCGTGTAGTTCTGTCACTCAGATACGATAAACCCAATTAGGCCACAGCTTGGCGTTACTTCTGTTCTCCTGTAAAATTTTTCTCGTGTTCGAGCTTCTTTCATACTTCCTTCCTTTTTCTTCTTCATTTCCTAACCAGGATGCACTTCATTTCCATTCATGGCAACATCTTCCTAGATACTTCATTACTTCTTACTTCTTAGTTCCGTTATACGGCGATGAACCTACAATTCGGTGCGTTTTTTCTTTGTTCATATTGTACATAAGACCAACCTTGTGGGTGTCTTCTCTTCTCTTCTTAGAGCTCCTCGCAACCTACCGCGTAGCGGCACACCATATTCACCACATGTCGGTGACAGTTCTATGCCACTTGGGCATTATCCAGAGTTGGGGGTAATGCGGACCGGGTTCTTCGGTGATAAGCGATGATCTTGGACCTCGGAAGGTGCTTAATTGGCTCCCAAGTGTCCTACTCTGGGGGATAGCCGTGCCAACGGACGCGATAGATTACTTTCCCGTCCTGGGCAACATCGTGCTTCACGATACGATCGACCACAAAATCCTGTGGGTATACCCCGACGTCTTCGGTTCCTTTGGTTGTTCCCGACATTGGGCTTTGCTTCTCTACGTAACCCGAGCAGAGACACGCAAGCAACAACAGGTTTCCGGCTTCGATGAGGTGGGGGGTGTCTCGTTGACAAGAGCGCTAACCGTCACGACGGGGAGTCGCTAACTTCCGTTTCCGGCTGCCAATCTCCACGAAAGTGGCTTCTGGTGAAAGCTCTTCACTTCCGGCGTCCGGTGAACTAACCTTTTTTCCCAGCGGGCATCAACTTTAACTAACGACGAAGTTCCTGATCCAGGCAAAGTTGCTTCTCGACGCGGGAGAGCCGTTGCGACAGAGATACTGCGTTGCTCACTCCCTGTGCAGGGTGGCGGATTGGCCGGGCCACGGCGCTGTATTGCGTCGCATGCGCGCGCACTTGACGAGTGCCGACCAATCGGAACAGTTTGCACTACTCCACGTGGCAGAGTGCTAGCCAATCCGGTGGCGTTGCACCCTTAGTGGGAACTTCCGTGCACGGCGGTGTCCTACTGAGGGTTTTTGCACCACACGATGCTTCTGAGAGGGCTTCTCCGATGCTTTTCATAAACTTCCCTTTCTGAACCAGGCTCTACGACCATATCCACAAGGATCCTCCGCTTCACCACACCTACTGTGGGTACTTCCCATGGGGCTAATCGCTGCGCTGACCCATTGACGGGTCGGCGGAAACCGTCTTTTCGGTACGTCTTGCTTTCTGCACCTCTTCCGAGCGAGGTGTAGAAGTAGCCAACGACTTGGACGCTCGCCCACGAGGGTTCTCATTACTAACAGTGGCCTTCCCCGCAGGGGTAACTTCGTCTTCATTACTGACATTCGCCTCGACCGAGAATCCCACACGCGTGTGCGTTAGCGGCGATATTCCCGATCCGGGCTCCTGTCTCTTTGAGAGCTCAAGCACGTCAGCCAATCCAGCAGATGCCGGAGCAGCCTGAGCTCGATTAAGTGAGTCCTCCCCCTCCTTAGGGTGCGATAAGGCAGCTGATATTACCGTAGCCGGGGGTTGAACTCGAGTTGAGTGCGTAGGCCTAGCACGAGAGAGTGGGCTATCCTTGACTAGCTCTGATACCTCAAGTAGGTCCGATAAACCCCGTTCCTGGTGCGGGAGAATCGACGGGCGGGTCGCGCTGTCCCCGTTTGATTCCGTTCCTTTCTGTGTTGCAGGTACTCCAGTTCTGGTTTCCGGTAGCGTTACCAATTCTTGGAGTGGGCTCGGTGCCCTGTAGACGCGATCGCGTGATATCCGTTCGTGTTGGTTATTAATTTCCAGCACGACGGTGTCTCCGGACATGGAAATAACCTTATAGGGTCCATCCGCAATCGGCGATAACTTGTGGCGGCGTTCGTTCTCCGGGTTGTAATACTCCTCACGAAGGAACACATAATCTCCTACCTGTAAGTTAGGTAACGGTCTCCGAATTCGGCTATCAAAGTTGCGCTTGTAGGCGAGCCGAGCCCTGTCCATAGAGGCACGTGCTGCAGGTACCAGCTTGGTAAGCCATTTCTTCCACGCATCGCGGTACAAGCCCAGTGATGGGAACGTATCCAGAGTTGGCTGCGCCTCGATGGCTAGAGGAGGTGGTCTCCTCGACAGTACCAGCTCAAATGGTGAAAGTCCCGTTACCCGATGAACCTGGGTGCTGTACGCATACGTGATAGCGTCCGTGAACTGATCCCAACTCTTGGGATGATATGTCACATAGGATCTTAAAGCACCAAGGATGGTTCGATTAAATCTCTCTACTTGTCCGTTTGCTTGGGGATGATAAGTCGTAGTGAATAAATTCCAAATATCCAGGATCCTACACACGTCTTGAAAGAACTTCGAGGTGAATTGAGAGCCGTTATCGGAAAGTAACTGTACCGGTGGGCCATACACAAAGACCCAGGGGGTAACAAACGCTTGAGCCCCAGCGGCTGCTGTTATCCGTTTGAGCGGCACTGTTCTAACCAATTTAGAGAACCTGTCGGTGATGACCAGTAGGTACCGGTTCCCTCGAGAGGTCTTAATCAATTCTCCAAGAATGTCAATGGCGAAGAACTCCAGCGGTGCCCGTGCGGGAAACAACGTTAACTCCTTCGAGTACTTTTTTAATTTGACGTCATTCTTGGCACAAGCCTGACAGGAGCGGCGGACTGCGTAACAGTCGAACGCCATTGCGGGCCAATAGAAGTCCCTTCTTAAGGTGAGATAAAGCTTCCTTCCTCCTGGGTGGGCTCCCAACTTCACATAGTGAGACAAGTGCAGTACGCGACTCTGTAAGGAGTGAGGTACCACCATTTGTGGGTTGGTTTCAACAGTTCGCACCAAGTAGCCTTGATCATTCACCTGGAAAGGTATCCTATACCCACCGTTCAGACGGGCGCTAACCTGTATACAAAAGGGATCCATCTGCTGTTCCCGTATCATCTCCTCGGGCGAAATCGGTACAAATGACCCGGTATCCGGTTCTACAGTTTGTGTGGCGAGGATATCGTCACACACATCATCCGATAGGATTCCTGTCTTCCCCACATTGAGGTCACCAACCATAAAGCATGGTATCTCTTCCGTATCCTCGGTGGGTTCAGCTTCTACTGCAGTGCCCAAACGGGATAGAGCGTCTGCCAGCAAATTCAAGGAGCCTTTCTTGTACACTACTTCGAAGTCAAATTCCGAGAGTCGGAGTCTCCATCGCATCAGTCGTCCCGACGGTTCGGTAATTTCCAAGAGCCTCCGTAGGCAAGAATGGTCCGTGTGTATCCGAAAGTGGGTTCCCATCAAGTATGGTCTCAACGTTGAAAGGGCCCATACAACGGCAAGGCATTCCTTCTCCGAGACGGAGTAATTCCGTTCGTGCACATTCATTGATCTCGACCAATACCCGATAGAGTGTCGTTTTCCAGACTCTTCCAGCTAGAATAACGCACAACCAACTTGGTTCGCACTCGCATCAGTGTTAACCTCGTAGGGTAAGCCGGGTTTCGGCAGGGTCAAGACTGGTGGCGACGTTACAGCTTCAATTAGTGCTGCAAATGCGGACGCTTCCGCATCGCCAAAGGGTCCCAGTTCCATTGGTCTTCCTTTCATCAGGAGTTTGTTCAACGGCGAAGCGATATCCAAAAAGTTCGGCACGAAACGACGGTAAACGTTACACAGGCCTAAGAAGGATCGAAGCTCAGTTTGAGTTCTTGGGTGGTTCGCCTCTTTCAAGGATTTTACCCGCACCTCGTCAATAGAGAGCTTACCTGGGCGAATAATATGCCCAACATACTTAACTGATTTGGTGAAAAACTCGCACTTCTTAAGCTTCAAGGAAATCTCTGCGTCCCGTAAAACGGTCATAACTTCCCGTACATGGGTGAGATGGTCCTCCATGTTATTGAAAAAGTCGACGACGTCATCCAAGTATATCAAACAGGTGGTCCACTTGAACCTAGCGAGGAGGATATCAACCGCTCGCTGAAACGTTGCGGGGGCGTTCGTTAACCCAAAGGGCATTCCCCGAAAACGGTACAGGCCTTGATGGCACACGAAGGCCGTCTCATCCTTACCTTCTTCTTTTATGGGCACTTGGCAGGATCCCCAATTGGCATCTAAAGTGGTACACACTTTCGCCCACCCTACAGAATCGATATATTCGTCCATACGGGGAATCGGGTGTACGTCTTTCACTGTAACCGCATTTAACTTTCGGTAATCGATACAAAATCCCCATGATCCATCTGGCTTCGGCACCAAAACAACTGGTGACGCCCAAGGGGATTGAGCGGGCTCAATAACGCCGGCTCGGAGCATCTTCTCGACTTGAGCTTTTTCCTCTTCTCGGGCCTTCGGTCCTGCCCTGTAAGGGTGTTGCGCAATGGGCCGAGTGTTCCGAAGTAGATCGATGCAATGCTCTGTGACTTCAATTGTTCCGAGAGTACCATCCCACATGGGCGTAAACTCGCGAAGCATATCGCGTAGCTTCTCCCGATGGGACTCCGGTACGTGCTCCAAATTGAGCTTCATTAACTCCTCAACAGGGTTCGTCTGTTCAGTGCCAGGTGGCAACGGCTTAACCTCAAAAGGTGCTGGGGTGTCTGAACCCGAGTTCTTCTGGGTATCATTCGTATCGGCTTCAAGCGACTCATTCCGTAATTCGGCGAATTCGGCGGCCTCCTCCCCCTCCTTAGGGTCAGATACACCGAGCACGGTTCCAATCGGAATCTTCGTAGGTATCACTGCAGCGGGGTGCGGTAGTACCGTGCCAATTACTTGGTTCTTTGTTAACCATTGTTTGGTTTTGCCAAGATTGGCGACGAGTACCTTAAGGACTTCATCCAGTTGAATCGTTACAACTCCATTAGCCAAAGCGATCTGGAGCTCTTCATATAGTGCCGGTGACGGCTGCACTGTGTGTAGACCAAACTGTTTGGTGACGGCTTCGACCCACACCTGGGACTCCGGCGGAAGGTGGTCCGATTTGATCACGTGCAACTTCGTTGATGCCACTGTGCCTTTGATAGGCTGATATGCAACCGGAAGCGGTACGTGTTTCCGCGTAGCGGCTCTCAGAGGTCTCCGGACAATCGGAATTATTGAACCGTCTTCCATTTCTATGGTACGCTTCCGAGGACGGATATTTTCCACAAACCTGTCACAGAAATCACAACCCAGTATAGCTGGTGCGGCTAGCGAATCGCAAACGACGAAATCTACCTTCACAAGGTGCCTTCCTAATCTCACCAGGAGCGAAAGGTAACCAGCCGTATTAATCGGATTGTTGTTGGCATCCGAAATATCCATTGATGGACCGTAACGAACACGTTTCTGAAGAGCAGGCGGTATCAGTTTCCTCTGAATAAGGTTAGGAGCAGCGCCTGTGTCTAGGACCGACAACTGACAAACCATAAAATGTTCTGAAAGGCCGAGATCGGCGTAAACTTTATAGTTCCGCTTGGCCATGACCAGGATTCTACCCGGGAGACGGGGATTACGGGCCCGTATCCACGGTCGACAAAGAACACGAAAGTGTTCCGAATCCACGTCGGTGGCTGTCATTTTCCTTGATAGGATCGTAACAGTCGGGGAGCGAAGCGTAGGCGCTTCGGGCGTCTTCTGCTTCGACTTGGAAGACGCCCCTCCCATCGGGGAGACTGCCATACTTAGTTTTTCGGAGCTGGAACCGCCTGATGTGGGCGACTTCCCTCCGCGGGACCTACCTGATTCCCGTTTACCGGTTTGCGACGCTGAGCCTGAAAGTTACTCTGCGCGCAGGCAGGGTTACGATGCATGGTTCCAGCAGCTCCCTGAAGAGCCAACGAATGCTTAGCGCCTTCAAAGGATGTTCTGGGGACACGTTCATGTTCTTCGGGCGTCAGAGACGCGAACTGAGTGACAATTTTCAACCTATCCCGTGCCGGAACCGTGCACTGCGGTGAAATATGACCAAATTCATAACATTCGTAGCAGATCACTGCGGTTGAACCATCGGTGGGACGCGCTATAACACGACCCTGCTGGGTGCTATCCCTCCATCCTGGGCTAGTTGTACTCATCATGCAGCCTCCATAGGATATCGGTGCTGCCGGACACCGGCGGTTTTGAGCATACAGGGCCGGATCGCACTCCATAGTCGGCACCGTGGTTGACGGCAATTCCGAGGTGGCAATTGAAGTGCCGATAGAACTCAGATTACTACCTATGAGGTGCACATTATCCATGTCCATAATGGCTTCATTCCCATATGAAAGGGCCAGAGAAGAGTCAGAATTATTGGCAAACAGTACCTGACGAGGCTTCGACTTGGAGGGACGCCAAGCTTGGAGCGTATTCCCTTCAGCCTGGGCGTACTGTACCAATTCCAAATAGGTTATCTTCCGATTCTCCTCCCGATTACGGGCTACAAGTGCCCGAATCTCGGGATTTAACCCATCGACAAACATCGCACATCTCTCCTGTGAAGGATGAACATTACCACAGCGGTTGAAAGACTTATTCCGGCGCGCTGAATAAGCCGTTCCCGTTTCTTCCGGACGTTGCTTCAGTTCCCTAAGGGTCGACGTAGCCTGCTGAATGGCATGAACAGTAGCGTATGACCTTAAGAGGTAATGAACCGCTTCGGGCCAACAAGTAACGCCGCCTTCCGTGGCTCTTGACGATCCAAGGATGGAATTAAACTGGTCTTCAGCCTGGCCTTTCAGGTAATAGGAGAGGGCAACGTACGCCTGTCCCTCCATCATTCCAAAAATATCGGCTTCATGAACGAACCTAGAGAGGAAATCCAGCACCCGGAGTGGGTCTTCTCCTGTAAACTCGCGATTCTTGAGTGTCACGCTGAGCTTACGGATGTGCGCCCTCAACTTTTCGGTACTTCTAGAGGTTCTCTTCCGTTTGGACTTCTGTAACCGATAGTAACGGTACGATAACAATTTTTGATAAAGCGGATTCGTAGGCTTCAACTCCTTAAGACCAGGACACTTAGCTCCCTTCTCCGGGGTACGAATTGCACCTTGAGAGGTAAACATGGCCCTTGAATGGGACGATAGAGAGTGTCGACGACGACTACCTTCCGAAGCAGCGGACGATGACGACGATGACGAGCTGTCCAAGCTGTCAGACTCAGAGTCAGAGTCAGACGAATCCACGTGGTGGCGAAACTCTTTTGAGGACTTGCAATGTCTCTTCTTATCAGAGTGATGGACGAAATCTTTCGAAACGGACTTCTCCCGTTGGGGGACTTCTACTTTTTCATCCATCCTAATAATGGCTTCGAGGGTACCCAGACGGGCGTGAATTCGATCCGTTGTGGCACGGAACTCTTCCACTGTCCGATAATAGCCATCCACGAAACCCTGTGGGGAACCAAAGCACTCCAGAATTGAGTTCATTTCCTGTCTCAGGAGCTGGATATTTCCCGAAACATCTCTCATTTGAGCGTCTTTCACTTCCTCGCGAAGCGATTCGACCTCCTTTTTGAGTGCAGCTTGAGAGCTAGCTCTCACCGCGCTCTGGGCCTCAAGCATGCGAACTTGAGTATCCAATTCGGATAATACTGCGTCACTTGCCGCAGCAGCGGATAATGGTCCTTCCAGAGGAACGAAAGGGGGCCCGGCCACTGGGGCATCAGACGTCTTCGACGGTTGTTTCCGGCTCCCTGATTTCTTCTCCTTCACCGGTAGCGGTTCAGGAACTGACCGCGCTTGCGGGGGTAAACCAGAACCGACAGAACGGGCCTTGGACGGACTTGGCCGTTTTTCGGATCCCATTTTAGTGACAGAAACAAACCTAAGCGGGGAAACAACTTCAAAAACAACAACAAACTTCTAGTTTCGAACTCTTATGAGTACTACTTCAATTGAACTTCTTTTTCAGGCTCTAGTCAACTAGAATCTTCTAGGTCGGGAGACCAGAATGTAGAGCAAACCCCAAAGAGGGTACGTGTCCACCAGGGTGTCCGAGTCCTGCTCCCACAAAAGGGCGAACTCAGAAGTACAGCCCTCTGCCCGTGCGCGTGCCGCGTGGCAGCCGGGTGTAACCCGGAGACGGTGCTGGAATAACCTGAAGAGGTAAAGAAGAGCGTGGGTCTAGAGAAGAATAACCGACGACGGATCAAGAGAGAACGAGTCTAGAAGTGGAGCGAACGGTGCCGTAAGACGGTGTAATGCTCCTACGGAGAACCAAACGAGTAAAGTTACGGCCCGTGCCAACGGCGGGAACAGGGCCGATAGCGGAACGAGACACACACACACGAGTGTCCAAATATAACTCTATACAGAGGCGGAAGCGAGACTTGCACCAGGAAAACGATGAAGTAAACAACGATCCGGTACTTCGGTGAACGACAATAAATACAACCTGATACTGGGGTAGTTAGCGAAACAAGCCAGAAACTGGTAGTAAAGAACTTCCTTAGAGACCCTGAGGGGTGATTGTACGGAGACCAGTCGTGGTTAATCTCCTTAGAGGAGTCGTGAACCTACGTAGGCAGTAACAACCATAGCCCAGCCTTGGGGATGAAAACCACGTACTTCAGGAAGAAGATACGACTCAGGTGAGTTTTAATTAGTGGCTCCAGGGCGAGATCGCCCGAGCATATATACTATCTACTGTATCTAGGGCTGCGCACTCCCACGAGGGCTATACATGTGGACAACCCAGTGTCAGGGTGCCAAAGTATCTACCCAGCGGGTGCGACGCCAAATATTTGGACAAATATGCCACAATGCCCTACTGTACACCTATTTCATAGGTTCTGTAGTGCAACGTTCTCTGATGGAGGTTTCTGACTACTTAGTCATATTCCGACCTGTCGGGCGGGTGCTCCAAATGGGAGTATATGAATAGTAACAACCACTGTAGTGGAAAGGACACGTAGGACACGGTTGAGCCAGGAGGTTGGCCACGGCGCGTGGGTAATTACCGCTGGGCGTGGGCCTAATTTAGTTAGTTTATTTAATTAGTGTTGGCGCGAGCTCACTACTTAGCTCGGCGGCGACCTCGCCGCCGTGCATAGTAAAGTTCCCCCAACCAGGGTTGGCTCTATACTTCTTCACCTTCGGCGGTCGTGACTCCTTCCAGGAGAGAGGCTCCGTTGCCTACGGGTAGTGTATCCTCCCTGCGTCACCTAACAGGACCCATTCGTGGGAGTGTTTTCCGCTTGTGTCGCGTTCGACCCTGTACAGGGATAACCCCGGTGTTTACCGTAGCCTTTTTGCCCTTTGCTCCTTTTCCTTCTTTCCATCCCCCGCTCTCGCGGATTTTTTTTCTCTTTCCCCACTTCCGTGGACTCGTTTCTCTCTCGAGGACCCGTTCACCCACACACGTGTTGCCAACACCGGTCATTGCTCAACTCTTTACGCCCGTCGTGACGGCTTGCCCTCGGCTTACACCCGACTTCGTCGTGCCTTGCCAGAGAGGCTCTGTCTGCTGACTACCCTTCTACGGAGGAAGATCTCGGACGTCTTCGTGGTATCTTTTGTGGTGCAACCCCTGCGGAGGAAGAAGACACACAAAGGGTGTTCAAGCCTTCCCTCAACTGAGGTAGTCACAGCAATAGAGCCCCTCTCAGGGTGATCGCGCTAGCCGGGTGTAAGACCGGGGATCACCGTCACGACACGCGTAGAGAGCGGTAAAGGCAAAGAAGCCGCACAGTGGTGGGGAGCACGACAGAGTCAAGGATGACGTCACAGACGGGACAGCCAACACACACACGAGAGTGGCACGAGACGCGGAGAGCGGTAGCGAACCACGCGAGTGGGCGAAACAAAGAACGGTCAACACCGGTATGCAGTGTAGCGATACCTGTATAACAGTGCGAAAACAAATAAAGGAAACACACAGAATAACACGCGGAATGCGGTAAGGGTGCTGTAGATGCCGCGCGGCGGATGATGGTACCTACACAGTAGTGGCAACTCTCCGCGAGGAGGATATTGCTCACCAAGGGTGAAACATCAGAGCCGAACACTCGGTTGAGTCGTTTACTTCTCCAAAGTTGGGTTGAGCTCAACCTACTATGTAGTGTAGCCGCCCACTGTCAGTGGTAACTAAATATCCAATATTAATATCTAGAATCCCCAACAATGGGTGCAAACTCCCCACACGTGTGTGACTGACCAGCAATGCCGTGCACCTCACAACTATCCTATATGTTTTACGAATCTACCCAAGAATGGGGTGTGCCACGCACGGCATTCATCATCACCTCCTTAGAGAGCATCCCTTTGTCTATGAATCGCAATAGCGAAGCTTCATCCGCAATAGCGTTGCACTACATCTCCCCCTCCTGAGGCGCGACGACGACCCGCGAGCGCGTGCATCTTCCTCCTTCGGAGTGTATAAGTACCTCCCCGATAGCATGTCCTTCACCTTCTCCTGTCGCTTCGCCACGCGACCCAAACGAATCACCAACTTCTACACGCTCTGCAGCGGTATCGCCTCCGATTCCTCGGGTTCCTCTTGCTCCTTCTGTTCCGAACACCTCGGCTTCCTTTCCTTGCGCTACAACTGCGATGAGTACTCCCAATCAGGGCAACAACCAACCGCCTGGCGGGCCTCCTCAACCCTATTTCCGGGGCTTTGGTCATCCTCAACCGGCCCAGCCGTCGTCCTCCAACCCCTCATCGGCGATGAATCCCGGCTTCCATACGGCGCCTCTTCCCCAAACGGGGTGCACAACCGGCTCCGTACATCTTCCCCAATCAAGTGGGCAACGGCATTGCGGCAATACCTCCGGCAGCGCCGGTGCTTAACCCGACTGTCGGTGCGTGGGCCTCGTATGACGAGTTAGAAGACGTGGATCCACGGTCGAATCCATTACCGTTCGTACGGGCTCCTTGGTTACACCCTCACGGGGTCACTCAGCCTTCTCTCGTAGCGGCGTTCGCAGACGGCAGCGGTCATTTGCCGGGTGGGATTCACGTCTGGATGACGGTTACCTTTGACTGGCAATACCGGATTACCGTGCCAACGCAAGCTCTTGTCCACCGGCGTGGTGAGTCGCACAATACCGCTCGTGCGGAGATGGTACGTGTCGCGCATCTGCGGCTTGCCCGAACATACTCGGAACAACCGATACCCACGGAATTCCGGTTTGACGTTGCTTTCTACCGAGCCCTCGGTGAGGTGCACTACGGCGAGAACTTGGCCCGGCTTGCCGGTGTAGTAGAGCGTTATCAGAACGTCACGATTCACCAGGATGTCCTGTGCTGGACCCGTCCGCTGTTGCGTCCTGAATTCCGATACCTGCCTTGCATCCCGCGGTCCAACTTCTTGCAGAACATGATCCGTCCCGAACGACGTGCTCGCTCCCGTTGGAGAAATTTGATCCCCTATCAAAACACAGAGTCACACCGGATTAGGCCTCGCCACATGCGTGGAAGATACGTGCCACTTCCCTTTGTATGGGCCTCTTACGAGGTGTGCCGGGGGTGCTACGTTGAGCTTCCCCCGTGCCTGACCTACATCGGTAGTCGGTTGGCAACGTACCCGTTCACGGGATGGTGGACCGTGGTGATGACGGAATGGGCAGCCCGCACGGCGGTGTACGTCCTTCATGAAGTGTGCGACCAGTACAGACTGTGGTTTATCCCTCCACGTTTGCGGCAAGCCATTCGAAGCTTGGATCTTACTCTTCCGCTGGGCGGCAATGGAAACCTCTCCGAGTTGATGAGCCTCTTGCGAGTGATTGACACAGTAGACTGGAGCCAGGTGCCGCGCGGCTCAGAGTAGGCGCGATGACGGAGACCTTCAGGTTGACCGGTCTCCCCGGGCGCTGATCACCGCTAGCGGGCGATTTTGGTCTTCTACGACCCGTGGTCACGGACACTGATCACTCCAGCGGAGGCACATATCCTACGTCATGCAGAGCGAGTCATCCCTCCTGGGCATCCCACCGGATTCATCATGACTGATGAATTCTTTCACCCTGTTGGAGGCGACAACATCATGCTCGATGACGCTCCTGATGAGGATGATGCCTTTGGAGAAGACGACACTCTCGTTGTGGAGCCAGCACCTGCTGTTGCAGTAGCGAACCCCCCTGCGGGTGGTCATATCGCCCCGGCTGCGCCGGTTGTACCAGTCCCAGTTCCTGTGTCCTCTCCAACTCCTGTGGAGGCTGCTTCGGCGCCTGCGACGGCGGCGTCGACTATGCCGAATGAAGGCCGCGAACGCGGGAGTATCCGAAGAAGCACGGGCTGCCGTGATCGCTCAGTTCCTCAGCTCAGCTGGTGCCTCTGGCGCAGCGTCGGGCGACGTCACAGAGATGCGCGACGCCCCTGATAGCGCAGCTGGCGAACGCTGGTGCTCAGCAAGGACCGAGTGGCTCGGGTGGCCCCTCCACGTAGGGGCTCGTCACAGTAGACTCCCAATAACTTGGCCGTTGTAGTCCCGAATAGCGGGGTACAGCTTAGTTGAGATGTCCAGTAAAACTGTGTTCTTCCCTTGAGCATCAAGGTTATCTTCCTTCTTCAAGTGTAATCTTCAATAATCTTCTCCCTTCCGGGGTCTTCAAATCTTCCTCATGATTGAGTGCACTTTCCTCTGTCTTAGAGTCCTTCTTCCTCTTCATAGAGTCTTCATTCCTCTTCATGAGTGTTTCAAATTCTCTTCTGAGCTTCAATTCCTCTTCGTAGAGTCTTCTTTCTTCTTCTCCTCTTCCTGAGTGCAGCTTAGCTTATTCTTCAACTCTCCTGGTTTAGAGGGTGCCTTCACGAAGTAACTTCGGCACTGTACTCCGCTGGAGGTCGTTACGCTTTCTCGAGTGAGGTTCGTCGTCGTTGACACGGCTACACCGGACACGAGAGAACGTTCCGTCACAGACGGTGGCGGTCTACCCCACTAGGGCGCGGTGTAGGTTAGCCGGAACATCCGTGTTAGTACGGCGGTGACACTGCACGATTTTCGATCGTGGCAGGTGCTCAACCGGTTCATCCGTGTCTGCTGATGGCGGATAGCCATACCAGCGCACCTGGTACTGCCTATACCCCTTCGGGTGCCAACTGTGTCCCACGATGTGGTCGACCACGAACTCTTTCGAGTAAACTTCACGTTCTTCACCACCTTTAGAAGGGTCGTCCACGCTTCGTAGCGGTACTGTAATAGGGATACCAGCTGCGTTGCTGTGTGCCTCTGACGCCTTCGGCGGTTCTGTCGTCCTCTGCTGAGTCTTCCTTACCAAATTCCGGGAGTTCTCGAGCAGTTTTTCCGTTTCGAGGGTCTCCTCAACGTCTCGATCACGAGTAGTTTCCCGTGTTGACGGTGGTTTCGGACGGGGAGGCGGGTTACCTACCACGACACGTGCCGGTTCACGTGACTCCGTGCGACGGTTCGTGGATACGGCGCTGCCGGTCGACAGTGTAGGCCCACTGTGTGCTGCACGGCGTGTGCCACGCGACGTGTGACGCGCGCGCACTACTGCACTGGCAGCGTGTATTTTCCCTAAATCAGGGCGGTATTCCGTATCTCCAACGGTGCGTGCACTGTCATGACGGTTCAAAACGTCATGACGAGCGCTTAACGACTTCCCCACGGATGGGTGCGGTGGTGCTTCCTCCATACCCGTTCCGGGGTGCTCTAACTTCGCTTCTGCGAGCGTCTTCTCTCTTTCCTGACTAACAGGTTTTGCGATACCGGGATCTACCGTGATTTTCTTACTTCGCGCCTGCGTAGGCGGTGCGCGACGAACGTCAGCGACGGTTTGCGGCTTGCGCGCGTCCGGAATACTCCGTGTAGCAGTATCCAGCGGTGCTGTAGCCATGCTCTTCCGAGAAATCGGGTGATCAGCGTCGACTTCCGGCGGTGCCGAGGAACTTTCGCGAGCGCGATCAGGTGGTCCCTCCTGTGTCTCCTCGACAACAGGAGGTTGATCATGCGGCGATTCCCCGTGCGGGTGAGCAATTCCAGTTTCCTGGACAGTACGGGAGTCCGTAGATTGCGCGTGTCCCTTGCTGATAGGGCTGCGATCCGCTGTAGAGCGTTGCGCGCCCTTGGCAATATCAGCACGCTGTAGCGGGTTTGCCTGCCCACTAACAGTGGTATCCTTAGCAATCACGTCCTCGACGGTGTCCTGAGACAACTCAGTCTCCAATTCTTCTCTCCGTGAATCACGGGATGTCTGCGACGGTTGCGACACCGGTGATTCCTGTTTTTCCGCAACAACGCGTGAATTCCCCTCCCCCTCCTGAGGTGGAGCGATACGGGGAGCAGTCATCACGTCAGTTGACGGTTCGATAGACGCTGTGAAGCGCGACTTCACAAGCGGTGTAGAATCCGAAGATTCGGTTCGCGACGATAACATCGGTAACTCCGACAATCCCCTCGATGGGTGACGAAGTCCCACAAGTGGTGTAGCTTCTGTAGACTGAAGCGATCGGTTCTCCGCCTGTCCAGCCTCCTGCTGAGTATCCAAAACAACTTCCGTATGACGGGTAGGTCCTTGTACAACTCGATCTCGAGAAAAACGCTCATGAGCGCCACCAACTTCCAGTACAACTGTGTCCTTATTCACGCTAATAACGCGGTACGGACCATCAGCGATGGGAGAAAGCTTATGTCGCCTCTCCTTTTCAGGATTGTAATATTCTTTCCTTACAAAGGCGGTTTGTCCCGGTTCCAGCGGTGGTAGTGGTCTCCGAATACGGGCATCAAAGTTCCGCTTATAAGCGTGTTGTGCTTTAGCCATTGCCGACCTGGCAGCAGGTACCATAAATGAAAGCCACTGCTTCCAACGCAGGTAGTGATCAACCGTCGACGGGAACGAATCCAGCTTTGGCTGAGGTTCAACCGCAACTGGCGGGGGCGTTCGCGACAGCACAAGCTCGAAAGGAGATAAACCAGTAACTCTGTGAACTTGCGTATTGTACGCGTACGTCACGGTATCCGTGTAGAGATCCCAAGTCTTTGGATGTTCAACAGTATAAGCCCGCAATGCGTAGAGCAGCGTTCGATTAAATCGCTCGACTTGCCCATTACATTGGGGATGATACGTCTTCGTGAAGAGATTCTTCACGTCGAGTATCCGACAGACGTCCTGGAAGAAACGCGCAGTAAATTGCGGACCATTATCCGAAAGGAGATTAACCGGGGGACCGTAGACTAGGACCCGATGCTTAACGAAAGCTTCCGCAACAGTGCGTGATGTAATCTTCCTCAACGGAATTGTCCGGACTAACTTCGAGAATCTGTCCGTAATGACGAGTAGAAACCGATTACCTCGGGATGTCCTTAAAAACTCACCGAGTATATCGATGGCAACAAACTCAAGAGGCGCCCGTGCGGGGAACAGAGTTAGCTTCTTCGCATGGCGACGTAATTTAACTCGTTCACGAGCACAGTGCGTACACGCCTTGACGGTGGTATAGCAATCCAACGCTAACGCGGGCCAGTAGAAATCCCGACGTAGTGTCGTGTACAGCCTTCTAGCCCCAGGATGGGAAGCAACCTTAGAAAAGTGTGATAGGTGAAGAACCCTGGACTGCAAGGAGTGAGGAACCACGATCTGTGGGGATGAACGAACCACTCTAACGAGGTAACCCTGAGTGTTAAACCCAAAAGGGATGTTCGCACCGCCATTAATTTGGGCGCGTATCCTCGTACAGAACGGGTCTCCCTGCTGTTCTCTGATCATCTCCTCAGGAGTGATGGGGACAAACGCACCGGGTTCCGGGTCTTCACCGTCTGCGACGAGTAAGTCATCACAGATGTCGTCCGAAATCAGTTCGTAGTCTTCTTCACCCTCCTCCATGAGGAAACAGGGGATATCTTCATCATCGTCGTCGACGCGTAACGCTTCGCCTTCCGTTCCCAAACGTGAAAGAGCATCCGCTTGCGCGTTGAGACTTCCCTTGTTGTAGGTGACTTCATAATCAAACTCGGCTAGCCGAAGACGCCAGCGCATTAAACGCCCGGAAGGTTCCGTGATTGACATTAACCAGCGTAACGCGGAATGATCCGTGTTAACGGTAAAATGCACACCCATAAGATATGGTCTTAACGTCTGTAAAGCCCATACCATGGCGAGACACTCCTTTTCGGATACCGAATAGTTCCGTTCATGAACGTTGAGCGTGCGAGACCAAAATCCAATTGGTCGGCGTTCCCCGTCGGGTGTAGTCTGAAACAGTGCACAGCCGATCTGGTAGTCGCTCGCATCCGTATCCACGGTAAATGGCAACCCGTTCTTCGGTAATGACAGCACGGGTGCTGTTGTAACTGCCTCTATAAGAGAGTTGAATGCTTCCACTTGCGTGGGAGCAAGGGGGCCCAGTTTTGGTGGTTGTCCCTTCTTCATGAGCTCGTTGAGCGGTCCCGCGATCTTCGCGAAGCGAGGAATAAACCGTCGATAGACGTTGCATAATCCTAGGAAGGAACGCAGCTCAGTCTGAGTCGTAGGTAGTTTAGCCTCCTTGAGTGACTTCACGCGAGCCTGCTTGATCAGTAGCCGTCCCGGACGGATTACGTGTCCAAGATACTTGACCGAGTCAGTAAAGAATTCACATTTCCTCAGCTTGAGTGTTACTCGTGCGTCACGCAGTGTTGTGATTATCTCACGAACGTGATCCAAATGGTCATCCAAATTATTGGAGAAGACGATGATATCGTCGAGATAGACGAGGCAACTCCGCCATTTGAAACGGGCAAGGAGGATATCCAAAGCACGCTGAAAAGTAGCGGGGGCGTTCGTAAGTCCAAAAGGCATACGCTTAAAGCGGTACAGCCCTGAATGACAGGTAAACGCAGTCTTATCACGGTCTTCCGGTCGCACGGGTACTTGCCAGTACCCCCAATTCGCATCCAAAGTGGAGAAGACGGTTGCATCGCCAAGCGAGTCAATGTACTCGTCCATACGAGGTATGGGATACACGTCTTTGACGGTAACATCATTGAGGCGACGATAGTCGATACAAAAACGCCAGGACCCATCGGGTTTCGGAGCCAGTACAACTGGAGATGCCCACGGCGACTGTGCCGGTTCTATAACTCCAGCTCAGAGCATCTTGTTGATTTGAAACTGTTCTTCCTCCCGAGCTTTCGGACCTGCCCTGTAAGTGTGTTGAGCAATAGGCTTAACGTCTGGCAACAGATCAATCCGGTGTTCCGTAGCTGTAACCTCTCCGAGGGAACCATCCCACATTGGTGTAAATTCGCGCAACATATCACGCAACTTCTCGCGGTGTGAATCCGGTACATGACCGAGATTCAATTCTTCGAACTCCTTAATAGGGTCAATCCTGTCATAACTCGTAGGCATGGTCTTCTTTTCCGGGTCTCCCGTGTTGTTAACCGTCTGAGACGGGTTTGACGCTTGCGCACGCGACGAATACCCCTTCCCCTCCTGAGAGTGAGACGCATCAGCGGTTTCTTCGACAATCCCGAGCATCTCGGCGGCAGTCACCTTAGTAGGGATAAGCGCCGTAGGGTGCGGTAGGACAGTACCAATAACTTGGTTCTTCACCAGAAACTGGGACTTCTTGCCAAAGTTGGCTAACAAAACCCGAAAGGGGTGATCATTCGAGATCTGCACAACGCCATTCGCTAATGCGAGCTGATATCTCTCGTATAACGAGGTAGATGGTTGAACAACCCGCAAACCACGCGGAGCAGCAGTAACATCAACCCATACCTGGGATTCTGGCGGAATAGAAATAACACGTGCAACACGGAGTTTTGGAGACTCCTTCGGAGGGTTAGAATCCTGTAAAGGAGTAGGTAGCGGTACCAGCTTAGCTGAGGTTCTCCTCAAAGAACGACGAACAATCGGTACAACCGAACCATCTTCCATTTCCACTTCACGCGCACGCGGTTTGATTGACTCGACATATCTGTCACAGAAGTCACACCCTAAGATGACAGGGGCAGCAAGCGTCTTGCAGACGATGAATTCAACCTGCTCAAAGCAGTTGCCAATCCTGACGATCAGGGAAACCATTCCAGCCGTACTCAACGGGTTATTATTTGCATCTGCCACGTCCATGATGGGTCCTTGACGAACTCGACAACGGATTTCCGGCGGTAAGAGCGACTCCACAAAAAAATTGGGACCAGCGCCTGTATCCAGGATAGACAAATGACGCACCATATACTGGGTAGAAAGGCCACGGTCAGCGAATATCTTGTAGTTTCGCTTGGCCATGACCATGACTCGATCCGAGATCCGGTTGTTCCTGAACCGTATCCACGGGCGACGCATTACACCAACGGTGGTAGAGTCCACGTCTAAGACGGTCGGCTTCCTCGAGAGGACTTTGACCTGGGAGCGAGGCGGTGACGCCTCGGGCGCCGTAGATCTCGACTGGGGCGCCTCTCCATTGGAGACTCCCGTACTCAGTTTAACTGAGTATCATCCGTTCTAACGGGAACGGCGTCCTGCGCGGTAGGGATCTTCACAGACTCCTGTGGAACAGAACTACCCGCAGCAGCGGTTGCCGCCACGGCTTGAGCCGGTGAAGCATTGACCTGGGAAGAACCAGAGTGTCGCAACGCAGCGATATCTGCGGGAGAAATCCGTTTCGGAAAGTCTGTCTTCGCACGCAAATACGCGGTTATCGGCACTGACGCCTGTTCTTCTGGGGTCAGAGCTTCGAAATTCACCACGACCGTGGGCATATCCCTCATGGTGAGGTGGCAATCCGGTGCCACATGCCCGTGTTCGTAGCATAGAAAACAAATCAACCCGGGTCTTCCGGCACTTCGTGGGTCCTTTGCTCTCACCGTCCGCGGGTCTATCCAACCAGGTCGCTGGTAACGACTCCCTGAATAGGGTACTTGCAGTCCGCGAACGCGGGGGCGATCTGCGTAAAGCAGCGGATCATCCGTCATCGACGAGGCTTCAGTAGTTGAAGGCAACTCCGTAGTCGGAATAGAATCCAGGTTCCCCTGTGCCAGATGCAAATTATCCACTTCGTGGCCAAAAAAATCCTGCGGTAGCAGTGAGATCGATGAGGGCGCCCCTTCGAGGTGAAGCGCTCTGGATGAACCCCGGTGTCCGGAGCGTGCACGTAGTGCGTCTCCTTCCGCTTTCGCGTATTGAAACAACTCGAGATAGGTGGTCTTCCGCTTGTCTTCCCGTCGCTGGGAGACTAGCGTGCGAATAGCCGGATTCAATCCGTTGATAAACAGTGTAAAACGCTCATTAGCGGAATAAACATTGCCACAACGGTGGAAAGCCTTGTTCAGTCGGACTGAAAACTCGGTTTCCGATTCCTTCGGGCGTTGCTTCGTTTCCCGCAACGCGGTGATTGCTTCCTCAATAGAGGTACCAGTCGCGTACGAGCGAAGTAGATACTGCACGACCTCAGGCCAGCAGGTAACCCCTCCTTCGGAGGCTCGAGATGAACCTCTTACAGAGTTGAATTGGTCTTCAGCGAGTCCACGTAGAAAATACGGTAATGCGACATAAGCTTGCCCTTCACTCATGCCGAGGATGTCAGCTTCCGCGACAAAGCGTGAAAGAAAATCCAACACCAAGATGGGATCCTCCCCAGTAAAGAACTGGTTACGAAACGTTAAGGACATGCGCTTGATGCAGTCCTTGATCTTTCCCGTCCCACGGGGCGTAAGGTCCAGACTGGAATCTTCCAAACGGTAGTACCGGTAAGACAACAACCTTCTGTACAAGGGATTAGTAGGCTTCAGCTCCCTCAAACCTGAGTGCTTCCTTCCCTTCTCACGGGTGCGAACAACACCGGAGGTGGAACTAGAATGACGAGAGCGCGCAGTGCGAACACGACGTTCACCATCATTTGATGAGTCCGACGAAGAAGAACCCGCAGAGCGGTTTGAGATACCAGAAGACCTGGACGAATCCGAATCATACTCGTCGACTAGTCTCTTCTTAGAGCGATTCTTCCCGGATTTCCGGTTTCTGGCGCGATGAGAGTCCACCGCGGGAGTGTCAAAAGCGCCGTTGTCAGCACGGATAGTAGCTTCCAACGTCTCAAGACGGCCCAGAATCCGAAATATCTTCGTGTTGACCTCCTCGGTAAAACCGGGGTAACCTTTAAAAACCTCTAAGAGAGTGTTGACATCTTTCCGTAATATACGTAGATCGTCAGATACACCTCCGATGAGGGCAGCGTCTACCTTCATACGAAGTGTATCGACCTCAGTCGCGAGGGCAGCATGAGAGCTTCTCATGACTCCCGTCTGGGCCTCAAGTGTACGCACTTGAGTGTCCAGCTCGACGACGAGCGCGTCCTTCACCGCAGCAGCGGGAGTGGAACCCTCCAAAGGAGCAGATGAGGGTCCAGCCACTGGGGAGTCAGACGACTTTATAGATTGCTTCCGGTTTCCAGGTTTCTTCTCCGCTCCAGACGGAGGCTCGGGAACAGACCGCGGACGCGGGAGCAATTCTGAACCAACTGAGCGAGCCTTTGAGGGGCTCGCTCGCTTGCCAGAAACCATCGTCCACGACGAAAAGAGACCAGAGAACTGGGAACAATCAAGCGAACAGCAAATTAACCTCGAATGAGTTTAGTATCCTCACACGAGTGACGAAAAAAAACCGAATGCGGTAAAGACAACCGTGTCCACGGGAACGTCACGATCCGACAACGTTGCTTCACCAGATTGCTGGGACGAGTTCAAAAACTCAAACGGGGTGACAACAACCGTACCGACGGGAATCTCACACTACGGAAATAGGTAGTGCCAACGGTAAAGAACCGTGTCCAAACAACAACCCAAATTGGGAAAACGAAACCGACACGACGTAGAGTCGGTAGCGAATCCCAGATTAAACAGCGAAATGTCCTCCACGACCACGAAACGAACCGGCAAACCGGAAGGTGCACCAAACCAGCTTGCTGGATACAACACGACTTCTAAGTCGGGAGACCAATTGTGGTGCAACCCCTGCGGAAGAAGAAGACACACAAAGGGTGTTCAAGCCTTCCCTCAACTGAGGTAGTCACAGCAATAGAGCCCCTCTCAGGGTGATCGCGCTAGCCGGGTGTAAGACCGGGGATCACCGTCACGACACGCGTAGAGAGCGGTAAAGGCAAAGAAGCCGCACAGTGGTGGGGAGCACGACAGAGTCGGGGATGACGTCACAGACGGGACAGCCAACACACACACGAGAGTGGTACGAGACGCGGAGAGCGGTAGCGAACCACGCGAGTGGGCGAAACAAAGAACGGTCAACACCGGTATGCAGTGTAGCGATACCTGTATAACAGTGCGAAAACAAATAAAGGAAACACACAGAATAACACGCGGAATGCGGTAAGGGTGCTGTAGATGCCGCGAGGCGGATGATGGTACCTACACAGTAGTGGCAACTCTCCGCGAGGAGGATATTGCTCACCAAGGGTGAAACATCAGAGCCGAACACTCGGTTGAGTCGTTTACTTCTCCAAAGTTGGGTTGAGCTCAACCTACTATGTAGTGTAGCCGCCCACTGTCAGTGGTAACTAAATATCCAATATTAATATCTAGAATCCCCAACAATGGGTGCAAACTCCCCACACGTGTGTGACTGACCAGCAATGCTGTGCACCTCACAACTATCCTATATGTTTTACGAATCTACCCAAGAATGGGGTGTGCCACGCACGGCATTCATCATCACCTCCTTAGAGAGCATCCCCTTGTCTATGAATCGCAATAGCGAAGCTTCATCCGCAATAGCATTGCACTACATCTTTCCGCCTCTGGCGTTGCACTACAGGTTCTATCTCCGATTCACCTAACAAGGTACGTCCCAACAATATTTCCAATTTCACCCGAAACGGGGTCCATATTCATAGTCTGACACGTTAGGGCTCAATGGATAGAGCTCCTTTATGAGAAACTTCACTGTGCCGACATCGGATTGCCATTGCTCCACAGTGTGGCATCTCACCTTTTGAGGAGTGTCGACTGTTTGCGCAGGCTCGTACACACAGTTTCGAGGAGCTTAATCGCATCGCAACTCTCGAGGAAATGATGTAGATGATGGACGCTGAGAAGAGCCATACGGTTTCCTAGATAATTGAGAACGTCCAGATACACTCCTCCGGTTTCCTGGATACGTTAGACGGCGCGGTACTGACTACTAAGGCGGCGTTTTCACTTCTGCGGCTCAGAAAGAAAATGTGACAGATTAGCAAAGATAAGAACGTGGCCAAGGCTGCGAAGAATTTGCAGAAAGAAACAATCAAAAGGGAGTGACGGCAGGTGCTGCAAAAGCATTTCAACCGTGTCGATGCGTTACGACGTAGTCGCCGCTACTCGGAATCATTCGTCCTCCTTCGGTATCTGAAAGTTAGACGCGCGATTGCGAAATCTCGGACAGCGGCAGTCAGGGCAGCCAGATGGCTTTCGGGTGATATGTGAGCGCAGTGCATCAGACATGATGGGCATGCATGGGTTGCGGAGGTTTGTCGGACATGCCCGACTGTGGTGGGAGTCTGCTTATTTCGTTTCTCTATCATTTACTTTGCTTCAGCACACGAAAGTGGGAGGAGCGAACCGCTTCCGACTGTTGGGTGGAGCATCGCTCAGTGTGCTTCATAAGGTTTCGCTCAGGGCCGATTGTTCCTCATAACGTTCGAAGTATAGGAACACCCACAGTACCTCTGGCAAGTTGCCATCAGAGCTGTTCTCTTTTTTGATATTTGTCAACTTTGCTGACTGTACAGGGTATCACGGGGTAGGTAAAAAAAGGACAGCTTACACAAAATTTAAATGAAAACATCTTTCATATTTTTGAACCATCCAATTTTCGGACACATTCATGCTATACCCGCGGGCTCCCCTTCTGCCAGACGAGAAGCATCAACAGTCCCAAACAAGGATCATCTGTAGTTTGTATGCGCGGGCAAGCCTACGGCGACAATACCATTTTCTTCCATCATCTTTAGTGCTTTGTAAGTACAATAAGCCCCATATCCATCGAAAGTGAGAACAATGTGCCCATATTTCTCCCGCAAGGCCTTGGTTTCTTCAACAAAATGTTCCACCTTGTGGAGCAACGCCTTTGGCGGGAAAAGCGCAGGCTCACGAAGACGTTCGGAATCTTCCCCTCGACAGGGCAGCACAGCGAACGGAGCACTCCGGGAATGACACAGCTAAGCCGGGTGTAAATCCGAGGTCAAACCGTCACGACAAGCGTCGGAGCGTTAGGCTGATTAGTAGTCGGTAGAGATCCACGTGTTCACACGGTCACGAGATGAGTCCTCGGAAGAGAGTAGCACGGCAACGACAAGGTGTCGGAAACGGGCCACTGAGGACAGGGCAAAAAGGCAAACCCAAAAAGGGGAGAAAGCAAACCACCAGAGTGGGGGAAAAAGAGAGAGTAAAGCAAACCCAATACAGGGGCGAGTATACGACAATAGGTCGGAACGAGACACACAAATAGTGGTTATACTCTGAGCGCCACAAGGGTGGGTAACTATACGTGAACAACGCGGTCGTCACTCCACTTGGAGGTGAACAGTCCGCGAAGGCGTGATAGTTAGAGCCAGAAGCCCTTGCTTGGTAAGGGGCAATTTACTTGGGGGAGCGATGCTCAACCCTCTAAGTACTGAGCTCGGCACACCACTGACAGTGGGTGCGCCGGGCAAAATAATCTATAAAATATCTGAGTAAATACAGCAATGCTGGGTGCACTGCCTCCGGCATATCCGTGCTACACGTGTGCTAGTCACACCCGCTAAGCGGCGCCTCGAGCCGTGCAATCCACGTGTACATGTGTGGAAATTACCTCGGCGAGGCGACACGCTAATAGCGGTGTAGCTCATATATATCTACTAACGCATGATGCGGAAATTAACTAAGTACCTCAAATCGCCTCCAAGGAGTGTTGTCCTTCATATCCCCCTCCTTAAGAGTGAGCCACGCCGTCGCGATGGCGGGTCGAACTCCCAACCGTGGGCATAAAAGCGCATCCCCGAAGTCTTCGGATTCCATCTCGCCTCGCGAAGACCAAGTCACTACCACTTCCAAGTGCAAACCTCGCTCCAGCGACGATCAACCCTGTTCACTACAGTCTTCAACTCGCTCTCGCGGTCGTACTACCAACCTTCCCGTTCCTCAAGCGCCTCGCGCGATGAGCGATCAACCTCCGAACTCGGGATACTTCTCCGGATTTCGTTCCGTGCCTCTCCCGCAAAGCGGCAATGCTTCTGGGGCGTCCCAGGGACTCAACGCCAGCGGCGGGCACATTCTCCCTCCGGGGCAGCAGCCCCATGGTCACGTCATGCAGGAAGTGCCGTGGCCTTCCTACAATGAGCTCGTCGGGCTGAACCCTCGCGTTCACGCGCATCTTTTCCGGACTGCTCCGTGGTTTCATCCTACAGCCGTTTTCAACGAGGAGCTCATCGCGTCCTATGCGGACGGTACTGATCGCCTTCCCGGGGATCTTCCGGCGTTAGTCACCACTTCGTGGGATTGGGGTCGACGGGTTGCCGTTCCTCCTCATGCAATCGTGCGGCGTTCCGGCGAGTCGCTGGCTTCCGCTCAGGCGGCATTGGTTCGCTTGGGCTATGCGCGGCAGAGCCGGGCGAACTTCGAGTTCCCAATTCCTGATTCCATCAGCTTTGATCTCCGGTTATACCGTACTCAAGGCGAGATTTCGTACTGCACCCGCTTGGCGGTGGTTGAGACTTACTCCTGGAGAGGACGTCCTAGTGTACGCCAGGAGGCGGTATGTTGGATTCATCCCATCATCCGGGCGGAGTTCAGGTATCTTCGCCGGGAGTCCCGTTCGCGGTGGTTACAGAACTTCATCCGCGATGAGCGCCGTGCGCGTTCCCGTTTCGGGTTTCTCGTCCCGTATCAAAACACGGAGATCAATCGAATCCGGCACAATCACCGGCTGGGCCGTTATGTTCCCATTCCCACTTGGTGGTCCTCGGTGGAGGTGTGTCGCGGGTGCTACGTGGAGTTGCCCCCGGTCCTCTCCTATCTTGGCTCCTGCCTCATCGAGGATCCGTATTCCGGACTGTGGTCCGTGGTGCTCACCGAGTGGGCTATCCGCACCGCGGCTTACCTCCTATGGGAAGTATATGACCAGTATCGACTGTGGTATGTCCCGCCTCGCCTTCGTGCGTGCATCCGAGGAATCTCGTTGCGGGTCCCTCTGGGAGGTGAAAACAATGCCGAAGAAGTTCGTGGACTCCTCGACGTAATCGACCGAGTTGATTGGGCCAGCGTGCCCTTCGCTCAGAGCGGCCGCGGTCACGAGGACGGCGGTTTCGACCGGTCTCCGGGACGACGCACGCCATTGGCGGGAGACTTCATCTTTTTCAATCCCTGGGAGGTGCAAGAGATCACCGCAGCTGAAGCGGCAGCTCTCCGGATGGCTCTGAGGTATATCCCTTACGGGCATCCGGTTGGCTTCGTCGATGCTGAAGATTTTTACCACGCCTACGGCGGTGATGACGACCAAATTATGGACGACGAACCCGAGATGGGGTATGATGACGACGTAGTCGAAGAGGTTCCTTCCGCCAACGCGGTTGAGCCGACCTCCAATGACACGGCAGCGCCGGGAATGGCGACGGCTGAGCCGGTGAATCCACCGGCGCCCGAACCTTCGTCGGTAGGTGCAGTGGTGGCTTCCCTTCCGGACGAACCAGAGGTGATCGGGGTGCCTGCCGTCCTCCGCTCTGGGGGTGGAACCGGTGAGGCGGCTGTGATCGCTCAGTTCCTCCGAGGAGTTGGGCTTTCCGCCACTGTCGCGAGCGGGGACGTCGCCGCAATGCGGGACGCGTTGGCTGCACGCCTTACTGGCGGATCCAATCCCAGCAATGGGGGTACTGGTGAGGGCGCTCCGGGCCCCTCCAACCAAGGGTCGGGGGCTTAGTCCATCTTCCACCTGATTCCCGCTATGCGGTGTTGTTGTAGGATATAGCCTGGATGGCCATTAAACCTACTTCCGTCTATGACGTATATTTTTCCTTTCCTAAGTGCCAGTTTCGTCTTCTCCCACTTCTCAACTTCCTTCTAGATGAGCTAGCTTCTTCCCCTTCGGGGCGTGTTATCCCACTTGGGCGTTGAGAATTGTCGCCGGGAGACCCGTGAGAGTACGCCGATGGTACTGCACCACTTTTGATCGTGGGAGATGCTCGATTGGCTCATCCGAGTCAGCCTCGGGTCCGTAGCCGTACCAACGTACGAGATACTGTATGTACCCCAACGGGTGATATGAGTGTTCCACTATGTGGTCGACTACGAACTCCTGTCGGAAGACTTCCCGGCCTTGCCGTGTGACTACGACATCCTGCTTCGGAGAGCTCTCCGGCGGCTTCATCGTGTGTGGCACTGCGTCGGTGTTCCGGTTAGACCGAGGTGTGTCCAACAAGGTTGGTGGAACTGTATCTTCGCGGTGTGGTCCCCTACTTGGGTCGGTGGTCACGCGTCTCGCGGTGTCGGTGTTCCCGTTTCCTTGTTCCCGTAGAGTTCCTTCTCCCGCGGGAGTCCCAGGTGGGCGTACCGCAAGTTTGCGTGGTAGCAACCGTTTCGACGGAGTTGTGTGTGGCGTCGAACGCGCTCGCGTCAACGGTAACCTTGATTGAACCGGCCTCGCCGTGGTGGTACGTGACGTTGTCAACGGGTGGCCGTCATTGGTCTGCGCCGTGGCGTGTTCCGTCTCCGTATGCACGGGAGGTGTCAGCTCGGTTTGTCGACGTGGTTCGCTCGCTGAGCTGATCTCCCTTACAGGTGTAGTCCGTGTCCTACGGTTGGCACTTCCCTGCTGGGCATTTAGCGACGTGTCCGCGGTGGGGCCCGCCTCAGGCGTGTTGGGCGACTTAGTCTCCGACGACTCTTCTCCGTCTTGGACTTGCGAGCTCAACGGCGCCTTGGGCGGTATTTCCACTCCGTTATGCGACGTAGTCACTCCAGGCGCGCTATGCGGCGCAGGCAACGGCTTCACCGGTAACGACTGAGTCTCCTCGGTCCTGTCCCGCACGGCGGTAGTGTCTGGTGACGATTCCGCTTCTGCGTTGATGCGCGGCGACCTTGATGAGACGCCGGGCTCCCGAGAGGGCTTTGATTGCGCATTAGCGGTGTCTCTCTTCCGTGCTACACGGTGTTCCTCACGCGACCGCGCGGAAGCATGACGATTAACGAGTCCCTCCCCCTCCTTAGATGAAGCGACATGGGGAGTGGGTGTCAACGCGCCAAGGCGGCGAATAATTACGCCAGGCGGCGGGGCTTCAGACAGCGAAACGCCAGGGCGCGTAGAGTCCGATAACATCGGCAAATCCGAGAGTCCCCTACTTGGGTGTGGTACCTCCCTAGGGCGGTTGATCGGGGGTGGGTCTGGTGTGTCCGTAGTGTTCGTTTCCGCTTCTGCGGTAGAATGTCCACTTGATGGGTCGTTTCCCGCGGGCGGGGGTGCAAAAACCACGCGATCGCGGGAAATGCGTTCGTGTTGCTGACCCATATCCACTACGACAGTGTCGGATTCCACAGCGATTGCTTTGAAAGGACCGTCGGCGACGGGTGAGAGCTTGTGGCGTTTCTCCTTGCCTGGGTTCCAATACTCCTTACGGATGAACACATAGTCCCCTTCTTTAAGGGCGGGTGGTCTTCGAGGGGCTCGCTGATCGAAATCACGCTTATACGCGGCTTGTGACCGGGCCATTGACCGTTGTGCTGCTGGGACCAGCTTGGTAAGCCATGTCTTCCAGGTTTCCCTGTATCCCTTCGTCGAAGGAAATTGATCCAGCGTTGGCTGTGCTTCGAGCGCCACGGGCGGTGGGGTGCGAGACAGAACCAATTCAAATGGAGTTAATCCCGTAGTACGGTGTACCTGAGTGTTGTATGCGAATGTCAGCGCATCGGTGAACAGGTCCCACGTGGTGGGGTGATCGGCTACGTATGAACGGAGTGCTGCTAACAGCGTCCGGTTAAACCGTTCAGCCTGCCCATTACACTGGGGGTGGTAGGTTGTCGTGAAGAGATTCTTGACATCCAGAATTCTGCATACATCCCCGAAGAACCGGGAGGCAAACTGTTTCCCGTTGTCGGAGAGTAGATTCACCGGTGGACCGTAGACGAATGCCCAATGGGTGACGAATGCTTGCGCCACCGTCAATGACGTGATTCTTTGTAAGGGAACGGTACGAACGAGCTTCGAGAAACGATCCGTGATCACGAGTAAAAATTTGTTACGCCGCTTAGTAGCGAGGAACGGTCCCAAAATATCGATGGCTACGAATTCCAGGGGCGCCCTTGCGGGGAAGAGCTTCAACTTCGTCGCGTGGCGGCGAAGCTTGACGCGATTCCGAGCACACTCGGGGCAGAACCGCACAGTTGCGTAGCAATCCACAGCCATTGCTGGCCAGTAGAATTTCCTTCGCAATGTAAGGTACAGTTTCCGTCCTCCGACGTGACCACTAAGTTTGGCATAGTGTGATAAGTGTAACACCCGAGATTGTAGGGCGTGTGGCACCACTATTTGTGGGTTTCCAGTTACCGTGCGAACGAGGTATCCAATATCATTCACCCGAAAGGGGAGATCAGCTCCTCCATTGAGTTGCGCCCGAATCTTCGTGCAGTAGGGATCGCTGAACTGTTCCCTAACCATCTCCTCCCGTTGTGACGGGTACGAAGTTCCCTGGTAGGGGGTTCGCACTTTCGCTGACAGCGAGTAAGGTCGTCCAGTTCCTGGTCAAAATCCAATTCGTCTGGCCATTCCTCTTCGATATCCTCCAGTTCACCTGCGGTGTAGTCGTCAACTGCAAAGCAGGGTATTTCCTCGTCATCGACGGCTAACGCTTCCTCTGTGGTGGGTAGGCGAGAAAGGGCGTCGGCTTGTGTATTGTTGGCGCCCTTCTTGTAGGTGACGTCGAAGTCGAACTCTGCAAGACGCAGTCTCCAACGCATTAAGCGGCCTGAAGGCTCCGATATGGAGAGTAGCCATCTCAATGATGAGTGATCCGTGTAAACGGTGAAATGAGCACCCATGAGGTAGGGGCGTAGTGTGCATAATGCCCACACTACTGCAAGACATTCCTTCTCCGAGACGGAGTAATTCTTCTCATAGCACGTTCAACGAACGGGACCAGTACCCAATTGGCTTGCGTTCCCCCCTCTGGGGTGGTTTGAAATAGGGGCGCAGCCTACCTGGTAGTCACTAGAGTCCGTGTCCACGGTATATGAAAGTCCTGGTTTCGGTAGTGACAATACTGGTGCCGTGGTTACAGCCTCCTTGAGAGAGTTAAAGGCTTCTGTCTGAGTAGACGTGAATGGGTCCAACTTAGGCGGTTGACCCTTCCGCAGGAGCGCGTTGAGAGGTGCCGCAATGTTCGCGAAGTTGGGAATAAACCGTCTATAGACGTTGACTAATCCTAGAAAGGATCTCAGTTCAGTCTGGGTAGTCGGTTCAGTGGCCTGTTTCAGCGACTTCACACGAGCTTCCTCGATCATGACACGTCCTGGACGGATTATGTGACCCAGATACTTGACTGTATCCGTGAAGAATTCGCATTTT